>JAWXYG010000004.1:26061532-28461532 GCA_034222035.1 Acacia crassicarpa
AGACAATGTTGTTTTGATGGCTGAGTTTGCATCAACTTACTGCCCAATGCAATCCATTTTGCCTTGTATGTGAAGATAAGTGTACTGTCAAAATTTGCAGAACTGACATGATGGATTTGTGTTCACATGGTTGATGTAGAGAGTAGTTGATTCCATTTTGTAATTTGTTTAACCATTGGTTTCTTGCTTTTGTCATTATGTAAGTGTCCTTTTGTGCACTACTTTAATTTTGTCCCTTTGGGCATATGTGTCTATTACGTCTTATTTTCAATAGTGCATAGTTATCTAATGGCATAGATGGTCAATAATTATTCAAAATCCAGAAGTTGCTTTGATTAAAGCCTACATAGGGTGCAGGTCCTAAATATATCAATCCACTATCATATACAAAAAAGGCATATGTAGTCTGCTTTAAGAAAAATCTTGGTGTGTGTATCGGTATATGGTACTGAACACTAAGTACTATTTGCTAACTATTTTAGAAAATCATCGAATTGCATTGTTCTTAATGATGATGATCTTGAGCTGATTTGTGAAAACCAAGTCTTGGGTATCAATTAGGAAAAATTGCTAAGCATTTGCTCTTTCTCGTTTTGATTTCTTGCTGTGTGTTTGCAACAAATTTGATGATGTCCACACATAGTTAGTGAAGAAGCAATTCGTCATGAAGATTGGAGCTTGATACCCAAGAAGGGGGGTGAATTGGGTATCTTTAAAAAATTTAAAGGATTGCTCTGTTTTGGACAAGGGAGAACAGAGTATATCAGAGGAGAAGGGAAGAAAAGCTTTGCACAAGATGATTTATCCTGGTTCGGTCTTTTCCTTGACCTACGTCCAGTCCCCAAGCCACACTTGAGATTTTCCAATCCACTATAACTCTCAAATTGATTACAAGCTTTGTACTCAGAGTAGTTCTCTCTCTAGAACTCACTCCCCCTTACAAGTTGCAATCAATTATCCCAACCACCAAGTCCCCTGACTTGTGGTTCTTTACAATCAACGAATGATTACATAAATGACTCTCTCAAAGAGTAGATAAGATAAACACTGAAGTACTTGTATCAAAAGATACTTTTACAGATGAAAACTAAGAGTATTGAATGAACACTTAATGAATTTCGCTCTCAGTTCTGCAAAGTTGTTGAGAAGACTTCAATGCACTCTATTTATACTTAGAAAGCATTAATTGACCGTTGTATGATGAATCCAACCGTTGTAGGTGATTAGCATTAAGTTTGGTCAACTTCTCTCTCTAATCTCCAACTAATCCAGGTGTCTGATTAATCTGAGGTGGCTCTCTGGAGTTTTGCCCGTTGGAGAAGAGTTTACTTGTTGTAGAAATCCTTCTTTATTGTTGAGAAGGCGTGTTCAGGTGGATTAACCAAAAGGAGGTTAATTTACTGAAGTGCATTTAATGCTTCAGAGCACTTTTTGCTTTTTAGCTTTGACCTTCAATACTCTTCATCTATGTTGACTGAAATTCACTCAACAAACTAGTTAAACATAGCTGGGAACATAAGTGAATGATAGATGAAAGCAATAAGATCAAATAAGAGTGTTTCTCAAATTCGTGTGATTTGAAAATCAGTTTTTACCGTTGGATACTTGAGTATGTTCCTCTATAATCGAGTATGGCATTGTGTACAAGTGTCAATACTGGAGTATCCAAACCAAACTGATACTCAAGTATACAGCTTCCAGAGGCAAACCATCGTGACTTGAGCTTTGAAAATCAGGGTCTATACTCGAGTATGTTAGTACTATACTCGAGTATGCAACTGTTTGTGTGAAAAACTTTAAGTTCAAAAGTCTCAATACTTGAGTATTCTTTTCCATAGTTGAGTATGCAAGATCAGGTGTTAAGTTGAAAACAGTTTAAGAGCCCAATACTTGAGTATGTAAAACCTGTACTCGAGTATACAACTGTTATAAAAATTTTGGGGGCTCTCTGTAAGGCCTATACTCGAGTATGTAAGTATCATACTCGAGTATGCACTCAAGTTGAAAAAGCATTTGCTCTCTGTAAGTCCAATACTCGAGTATAGCTTCCTATACTTGAGTATTAACTCAGTTTGAAAAAATTGGATGCTCTCTGGATGACCTATACTCGAGTATGTAAGTCCCATACTCGAGTATGCACTTAACTTCAAAGCTTGATTGCTCTCTGTAACTTCAATACTCGAGTATTGCTTCCAATACTTGAGTATTGACTTGTAAAATGCATTTGAGCAATCCACTATCAATCCAATACTCGAGTATGGCTTCCTATACTCGAGTATGCAATTGCTAGATGGTTTTTAACAGATTTTGGAAACTTCAAAACATGTTTACAATTGTTGATTATCATCAAAACACATAGAGAACTAACACGTCATGTTCATGGGAGCTCATAGGAGTGATATTTTCGGGCAACCTTCTATTTGATGATGTTGGCTAATCACTTATTAGAATTATTTAGGTTGAAATATATTTTACTGAATTTATCTATTCAAATAGTTTTAACAAATTTTTATTTGTATGGATTATGCAACTTGATTCATTGCGGGAATTATTCTAATTCATTCATTACAAATAGAATGAAGAATAATGTATATTCATTATTTAATTTTAGTATTGTGTTGTGTAACTTGTGGGAATTACTGATGTGTTTCGCATTTTTGCTGCTTGTTTGGACTCTATTTTTTAAGTGTTGCAGTTGCAGCTTCCTTAAACATGAAATTAGTCTGTGCTTCTCTCATAAACACCTGAAGATGTCCACAGTGGCAATAATGAGATGATTGAATTTCAAGACAATCTGAAGCTTCAAGTGGAGAGCCATTCTAGCCAGACAGCAGAATTAAAGAAGCAGATAGAAGATGTCCACAGTGCGCTGTCTGATCAGCTAATTGATCTTGATGCCAAGCTGTCATCTCAGTGGGTCACCACCATCAGCACAGATGACAAGGTTGAGAAAATCATGCAGCATCTTGGCCTTGGGAGTTCTTTTGCCTTTCGGACTGCTGCTGATCCAAGTTCCTCTCACCCTAAGCCTACCCCTGTGACCTCATCCTCACCCTTTTTCACATTCTCTAACCCTCAGATCCCTGTCTCCTCACCTGATCCATCTACTCCCATTTTCCCCTCACTAATTCCTTCAACTCCTTCTCCCACAGTTGTCCTTCCATTCTCTTCTCCTGTCACTCCCTCTACTGAGGTTCTCAATCATCCTCACACTCCCTCTACTGAGATCCTTCATCCTGATTCACCTCCTCCTACTCCTCTCCTTGACCCTGTTCATGAACCCTCAGCCTCTCCTCATTTTGAAGATGACAAAGGGGGAGAGAAGCTAGGATAGAAAGAATTTGAGTTTTTGGGGGGTTTTTGTGCATTTTGAATTGTGTTTTGTAGTTCATGTATTAACTATTAATGAAATTTGCATCTATTATGTTTGCATCTTGTTTATTGCTTCTGCTGTTTATCTCTGATTTGTCTCCTTGTTGTGTTTAACAAGATTGCAAAAACAAGTTTAATGAACTTTATCAGATTTTTTAAACCTTGGAATTTAAATCTATTCAAATTCTTAAAATCTTGGTTTACAAGTGTTGTCATCATCAAAAAGGGGGAGAATGTTAGTTCTATATGTGTTTTGATGATTGCTAACAATTGTAAACACAAGTTGAAGTTTTGTCTTGATAAGTTGAAAAACTTACTGTTAAGACAAAACTCGAGTTTTGGTTTCAAAACACGAGTTTTGAGTTTGACAGAGAGTGCCTTATTTCAATGAATAAAGCAAAACTCAAGTCCATGAGGAAACTCAAGTTTTGGTCTTACAGAGAGCACTCAATTTTTCCACCTCAAGACAAAACTCGAGTTTCAGTTTGAAAACTCGAGTTTTGAATCATACAGAGACTTCTTAATGTTTTCAACTAAAGACAAAACTCGAGTCTTGATTTGGAAACTCGAGTTTTGCCCATATAGAGAGTCTCTAACTTTTAAACCTAGTTTTGCGCAAAAACTCCAGAACTTCAACTTACTTTAAGTTTTCCTAAGTTTTCTCTAAGTTAAGAGAAAACTCGAGTTTTGACTTGACAGAGAGTTTTCAAGGTTTCACTCAGCATTTGAAAACTCGAGTCTTTAGAGAAAACTCAAGTTTCCAACTTGAACAGCTTTTCAAGGTTTTCATCTTTAAATGAAAACTCGAGTTTAGATATGTAAACTCGAGTTCTGAGCCAACCCGAGAGCATTGCAAGTTTTCAAAGTTTTCATAACTATATGAAAACTCGAGTTTTGATTTCAAAACTCGAGTTTTGATTAGGCAGAGAGCAATGCACTTTATCAATGATTTGAAAACTCGAGTTTCTCTCTTAAAACTCAAGTTTTGGCCAGGCTTAGATTTCTCAATGTTTTCACATTAAAGTGAAAACTCAAGTTTCACTTTAGAAACTCGAGTTTTGGTCAAACAGAGATCTTTGAAGTTTTTCAATGTTTTGAAAACTCGAGTCTTAGATGAAAAGTCAAGTTTTGATGTTTTGGACTAAAACACTTTCACTTCATTAAAAGTCCAAAACTCGAGTTTGGTTTTGGAAACTCGAGTTTTGAGTTTGAATCAAACTATGTTCAAAAAGCTCAAATCGCGACTTTCCTCTCTGTAAGGAGGAAACTCAAGTTTGTGTATGAAAACTCAAGTTTTGCTTAAGTGCACAGTTCAAAACTCGAGTTTAGCAGAACAAAACTCGAGTTTCAGTCGCTAAGTTTGAAATTCGAATCTGACGAATTTGGAAAACCTTCTTGTTTGATCTTAATACTTTCCAGTATTATTCTCTAATATTCCTAGCTATGTTTAATCACCTTTTTAGTGAGTTTCAGATGGATTAGAGAATGTTTGTTGAAGGTTTAAAGCAAAAGCAAAAAGCAATGTCAGCTCATTAAATGCTATGCCCAGAAAGTTGCACACTTTTGGATAAACCATCTGCACACGGTTGCAAAGCATTAAAGAATGATTTCTACAACAAGCAACTGCTTCTCCAACGGATTAATCCAGAGGGAGTCAACTCTGAACATTTGGACAGTTGGATTAAGTGGAAACTAGAGAGAGAAGAAGATCAAACCTGCTCCTAACAATTGCAGATCATCTCCAATGGTCTGATTAAAGATGCTACGGTCATTTAATGCTATCTGAGTATAAATAGAGTTGCATTCAAGTCTTCTCTACAACTAGAACAGCTAAAAACGAAAATTATTCAAGTCCTGCAATAATTTCTTCAGTTTTCAACTGTATTATCTCTTTTGATACTTTGAGCTTCAGTATTCATTATCATCCACTCTGAGAGAGTTTATCTTTGTAAAACATTAATTGTAAAGAATCACAAGTCAAGGGGACTTGGTGATTTGGGAATTCATTGATTACAACTTGTAAGGGAGAGTGAGTTCTAGAGAGAGAACTACTTCTTGAGTGCAGAGTATATAATCATTGATATAGTGAAAATCCCAGAGAATCTGGGGACTGGATATAGGTCAAGTTGTTAGGACCGAACCAGTATAAATCTCTGTGTCCAGCTGCTCTTCCCTTTACTCTGTTCACCTCTATTTTTATTGTCTCAAAACAGAGCTATCTTTGAAAATTTTGAGAATACCCAATTCACCCCTCCTCTTGGGTATTTAGCTCCACTTACAAAGTGTAGTTGTATTTTTATTTCAACATTGGACAATGTTTTTTGTTCACTTTCTTTTAGTTGAAACAAATTATTTTTGCGTTGAATTGAATACTCCCCATGTAAGGGAGAGTGATTGTTATAATTTATATGCTTAGTCTGATGGTATTTTTTAGGAGCTATTTTTCTAGATAAAAAATATTAGTTATGACTAATATGTGGGAATTTCACCAGGTAAAAAATTAGGTTATATTTAAAGTTGATGTATTAATTTGAATTTAAGTACCTTCAACAACTTATTAGTCAAACAATAAAAGGATTGTTAATGTTGGCATCAATAGCTTAGATATGAAAACGTTTTGTTATCTGATGATTTCCTATTTTTAATATATTTGAGACATATTTTAATATATTTGGGAGGTCATCAATGCTAAATTGAAGAGAATTTCTTGAGATTTTAAAGAGATATCAATCTGGATGTATTATTAGTGGGTGTCAATTTAAAATATAAGTTTTTGGAGATTAGGAAATAAATAATAATAATGGGGGGTTTTAAATAAATTCAGTTTTGTTATTATTATTTTTATCATATATTTCATTTTCTTTGTCACAGACCTAAGGATCAGGAGACCAAGGTGTTATGTCCAAATATTTGATTTGATTTGGTGCCTTTTTGCATTCAAGGGAATTGGACCCCACAGGAAGATGGAGGACGTAGTACCCAAGTAATTGAAAAAGTCTATATATACCACGCACGGCACAGTGAAAAGAAGACGGAAGAAAAGATCTGGGAGACGCAGAACGAGAAGGAACAAAGAAGCAAAGGAGTAGAGGCTGAGCGTTTCGGTTCTCTTCATCATTTCCACGAAAGGACGAAAGGACTGTGGAGGCGACGAAGAAATTTTCTTTCCTCTCTCTTATTCTTCTTCTTTGAACCTGAATTTTCATCTTTTTTTTTTGGGATTTGAATAAAGCTATGTGTGGCTAGTTGGTTTTGCAACCTAGAGAATCTATGAACTTGTTTGGGTTTTAGAGATTATTCTCACTTTTTAGTTTTGATTAATTTTATTCAGTTTATTTAATCATGTGTTTGTTGCTATTGCTTAGTGAGTGGCCACCATTGAGCATGTTTTGGGGATTTAGAGGTGGACTTGGAAGAGGGAATCCTAAATTGACCTTGGGAATAAATAATGTGGAATTAGGTTTAAAGTTAACGTGAAGTTAGGTTTTAATCTAATTTGCGTCTAGGATAGGAATATACCTAGAAGCTCCACATAATCAAATTAGAGTGAGGCCAATTTAAAACGCGTCTTATTTAATTGTGTGAGGCATTACATAATTAATTAAGATAGGTATATAAATGGACCGGAAAGCATTTATAGACATTAATACTCTAGATTAGCTGATTAGATTAAGTCAAAGTTAATTTAGTAGGGATAAAATCTAAGAATCAAATAAGGGATTGGTGACTCTAGTTTGCTCATTTGATTATTGTGGTAGTTTTCTTATTTTTATTTTAGTTTTGATTTTTTTTCTTTATCTTAATTAAATTCAATTTGTTTTACTCAAGTTAAACGAAATTGTGAAATTAATGCTTAACTAAAGTTGTGATACTAAGTCATCGTGGGAACGATACTTTTCTTATCACTTTATTACTTGATACGGCCCGTGCACTTGCGGAGTTTTTAGGCTTAAAGTTTTGCCCTATCAAGTTTTTGGCGCCGTTGCCAGGGACTTGTGTGCCACAACTTTCTTGGTTGGAATTGATTGAGCATTAGTAGTTTACGTTTGAGTTTGTAAATATTTTCTTTTATTTTTTTTAAGAAAGAAATTTAAAAAAATGGATTTCAATTGGCAACCAACTGGTTTTAATATTGAGAAGGAGATGAATTATTCTTCTTTTATACAAGATGAATTGATTGCTATTTCAAATTCTTTGAATGAATATTGGCAACATAAAAGGAGCACAAATGATGGTTGTATTCCATATGTTAATTCTTCTCAATATGTTTGCATGTCTTGTGTTTATTGTGGAGGGAATCATTTATATGAATATTGTCCATATAGTACAACTAGTCATTCTGTGAGAGATGATTTCACTAGGAGCCAAGCTTGTTTTGATAACTCATTTTGTCCTAGTGAAGGTTTTGAGCAACATAATTTTAGGGATCCACATGTCTATTGCTCTCATGAAAATACTCCTCTTTTTTACTCTTATCCACCTATTGAAGAACACACCATTGAGTACAGGGAAAAATCTAATTTGGAAAGATTAGTTGAGAAGTGTGTGGAAGCATCAGAGAGTTTTAATAGAAAGCAAAAGGAGATTGTCACTAGCCTTGAAAATATTAAGTCACATGCGAGTCAAATTTTTTCAACCATTAAAACTATGGTGCAAGATAATTCCTTAAACATGGATACCACTTCTTATGATGATAATGATTATTGTGAGGAAGTTGAAAGTGTAGAATTGCATCAGACTATGGACAATATAGAAAGTGATTGTGAGCTTGACAATGATTTAAATGAGCATATTGGATGTTTAGAAGAGGTTCCGGCTGTGGAGCCTAAGGTTTGTGATGTTGGTGATCAAATTGATGTAGATGTCCTAATTGTTGTTGTTCATGACCCTCCTCTTGAAGTGTTGACTCTTACTGATGAGAGTCAAGTTGATTTTATTGGATACTCTAAATTCTTGGAAGTGCCTATATTTATTTTCAAGGACATGCATGTTATGCCTTCTTTGAATTCAGTGATTGCTTGTAATCCAAGATTGTCTATGATTAAGGAAATACAAGTAATTAACTTGAATAATCAATTTTTGTGTGATGCCTTGTGTGAAAAGGAATGAAGACAAGGTAATTATGGTGTTTGATACTTATGATTAGTGGTTTGTTTTGAGAAGTCTGGCTGAAGACTTTAAATTTAGCGCTTCTTGGGAGGCAACTCAAGGGTTTTGTTTGCATATTTTATTATTATTTTTTCTTTCTTTCTTTCAGTTTTATTCAGGTTTGAAGAAGATCACTCTTATTATTGCTGCAAGGTCTTGTTTTAGTACTCCACATCAGAGTTAGAGGACTAAACCAGGGGAGTACTAGTTCCTTTCCCTCTTTATTTTTTGCAACATTGAGGACAATGTTTGATTTAAATGTGGGAGAAGGATATAATTTCTTTGGTTATAATATAATTTCTTTGAATTATGCTTGTCCTTATGCAATTGAAAAGATTTTTTTTTATTTGAGATTTTTGCATTGTTGAGGATTGACATTAATTTTGAGCTTTCCCCATCTTAGAGAATATTATCAAGTCAAAAATTAAAATAGAAAAAGATATTTTAACCAAGTCTCTAAGCCTTGAGTTTTTTTTTTTTTTTTTGTAATCTTGAAATGGACTATGAGATTAGAGATTAGTTTGTAATATGATCAATAGATTATTAGTTCAAGAATATTTTGCTACATGATCTCTTTAGAAAATTAGATGATGATCTGTGCTAACCAAGGAAAACTTTTGTGTAGGGAAATAACTCAGGAAAAAAAAAAGAGAAAAAACAACTCCAATGACTTCTCTAGACCTTACTTAGTAACCAGGGGCACTTCATCACCAACGTTGGCACTCGCGTCAAACGATAAAGTTAAAGAGGGTTATGAGTTGGGCTAAAAGCCTCTTGAGGTGCCTGTTGGAGTAACTGAGTAACCGGTGCTGCATTACCCATGTGCAGCGTCGAGTCAAAAGGGGACCTACAACGACTCAAGAAAAAAAAAAAGAAAAAAAAAAGAATACAAACAGAGTTATTTCCTACCTGAAAATTCTTAATAAATTAAATAAAAAGCTTGGTTTGGTGGGGACATTTGAATTTTTCTAGAGAAATTGAGGAGCGTAATATTCTTTTACTAATCTTATGGTTGAACTTATTGTTGGCCGATCTTTTGATCATGGGACGTTAAGAGATTGTTACACTCTTTTGGCTTAGTGACTTATTTTTATAAAACATTAACTTAAATGAGATTTGATGATATAATCTAAGTGTGGTGGTTTATTGCTCTTTGTTTAAGAATGTCACACTACAAGAAAAATCAGTTTTTGCGACGGAAAAATTCCGTCGCAAAAACTGATATTTCCGTCGCAAAACATATTTGCGACGGAATTAGCGACGGATCCTGTCCGTCGCAAAAAGGTTCCTCACAATTGTGACGGAAAACGAAAATTCCGTCGCAAAAATCGAAATTAGCGACGGATTACAAATCCGTCGCAATTTTTTTGCGACGGATTTGTTGTCCGTCGCAATTTTTTGCGACGGATTTGTAATCCGTCGCTAATTTCAAATTTGCGACGGATAACTATTCCGTCGCTAAGTTCAAATTTGCGACGGATAAATAATCCGTCGCTAATTTAAAATTTGCGACGGATTTATCATCCGTCGCAAATCTCAGATTTGTGAGATTTCCGACAGAATAATTCCGTCGCAAATCAATTTTTACATTTTTTATTTCCTTTTTTCAGCGAATTTTCAATTTTTTTAAAAGTAATAAAACCTAATTTTTAAAGAAATGATTTTTTTAAAAAATATTTATTCTCATCGCAATTTTTTTAAAAATATTTTTTTAAACAAATAATTAAAAACAGTTAAAAATGACACTAAAAAAAATATAATAATAAAACTGTATATGATTGAAATATATAATAACCATCAAAAATAGTCTACATAGACTAAAATATAAATAATATCGTTTAAAACAAAAATCTACTAAAGTATGGTCTAAACAGCAGCAGCAGCATCATCATCATCGTCATCAGCATCACCACAATCAGAAGCTGGCTCCGTCCCCTTGTCTTTCATTAGGGACTTGATTTGAAGCTGCATAAGCTTCATCATCTCCGTTTGCTGACTCATCTGCTGCTTCATCATCTCCCGTTCCTGGAGCATCTCCTGCTTGATCAACTCCTGTTCCAGGAGCATCTCCTGCTTCATCATCTCCTGCTCACGAGCCATCTGCTGTAGCCTCATCTCCTGTTCCTAGAGCATCTGCTGCTTGATCATCTCCTGCTCCTGAGTCAGCTGCTGTATCCTCATCTCCTGTTCCTCAGTCATTTGCTGTCGTGTCTGGGTAAGCTCCTCCACCAATGCCTTCATCTTTTTTATCTCATCTGCAAAAAATATTAGAAAATACGTTTATTTTTTGAACATCATTTAAATGGACAAAGGAGTGAAAATGTAACAATTAGTAGCAAATGTATACGTTTACCTGCAGAAACACCTTCAATGCTAGATGAGGAGCGCTTCATTTGCTTCAGTTGGCTGGCAGAGGCACCTAACCCGAAGACTCTCCCTTTCTTGTCAAATCCTCCTGCAGCCTGAACAAAGAGAGTCTCGTTGTCGGACTGAGACGATTTGGGGCCGGCATCACTCTGTGAGTCTCTATCCTGCGACAGCTTCTGATATGTTTCCTACAAACACAAAAATACAGGAGAAATAAGACATGTGAAATGAAATAAATATGGTGTTGCATGAAACAAATAATATGCAATAAATGTCTCACCGCTACGGTCTTTGCCTTGTTGCTAATCCAGCGCCTTTCACCCCCTTCAGACTGCTGGGAATGGGTCCGCTCAAAGGTAGCCCAGTCAGCTGACTCTATAGGAACGTCCCCAGACTCTATCTGCAAACACAAATGATGATGACCTACAAAATATTGAATACTTAAATAGAAAATAATGCCTACTCACAATTTTGCGTCGATGCTCACTAAATGGAATAGATCCGCCAACATATGACGGTCCTTCCATTTTGGCCCTATTTTGCTTATTTTTCTCACTTTTGTTGCGAAACTTCGGATCGTTGGCCCATAGCTCAATTAATTGGTCTGCAGTTTCTTGTAGAATCCAATTTTGCTTGCCTATATGCCTTCTCAACTTATAACACCTCTCGTTTAACCACCGGCTTCCCTTGTAGTTATAAGCTTTTTTCAGATCTAAATGATCTTCAGGCAACGTCCTAAAGTGACCCTGCAAATCAATAACAAACAATTAGTGCTCTAATTTTTAAAACTACTTGATGATAAAACACACAACTTACCAAGAACTCTTCGAACCAACGATCCCGATTCGCCTTGGGGATCTGTGTCCAACTTCTCCAAGGTTGATTGAAATTACGAAATATTTGCTTCGAGATCCAATCCACAACCGGATTATAAGGGTCAAATCTGAAGACAGAGAAAGGGATCCAAATATTAGCATACCAACTGAAGGTAGAAAATCCTAACATTATCGGTAACTATACATGACATACTCGTTATCGCCTGCAGAACGGACCCAAAGCTTCCCTGTCTCAGGATCTACTGTTCCCCAGATGGGTGTATTAGAGGAACTACCTTGTTCCCCGACGTGGCTCTGAGGCGACCTAGTGGGCTGAAGGAACGAATGTGAATTATTGAAGAAAACTAAACATATATAAATTAATTAGAGTTCGTAAAGGCAAACCTGTTGTTGCTCCTGCTGTGGATCAGAAGAGCTAGACGGTGACAATGACAAATGAACAGATGGTGAAGATGACAGACGATCAAGTGACGGCAACTCTGGAGAACCCCCAAGTCCTCTGCCTATTGGAGGGGCAGATGGCATGGCCCTACCCCCTCGGATAGCACGAGGCCGGGATCGACCACCACCACGTCCACTACCTGAACGCCCTCCTGTATGCTCCATCTCTAAACAATCATAAACATTATGTCAAAATGTTTATAAATTTAAGAAATTTGTTCAATATCACATTGTTAAAGTAGGACAGATCTAGTATAATATATCGGTATAAACAAAAAACTAACACAAATCAATCGGACGATTCCTGTTCTGAGGCCTCAGCCTCCGCCTCCATCTCCGTGCCTTCCTCTGAAGTCTCATAATCGTCGAACTCGGATTCACTATTAGAATAAATCTCATCTGCCTCTTCGTCTGAATCCTCATCGTCAACTTGGATAGGAATCAACTCTAACTCCGCAGCAGAATCGAACAGATTGCTTGGTGCATCGTCGTCGACAATATATATGGGTACTGCATGATCTGCATCAGCTTGGAACGGTTCCGTCATACCGTCATTTGTTTCCAACTCTTTCGACTTAGGTATAATATTTCGTGCTTTGGTTTTGATAACTCCCCTCCACCCTTGACGGGATGTGGGGTATAATGTATAATATACTTGTTCCGCCTGTTGAGCAAGGATAAATGGGTCATAACCAACCGAATATCTCCTTGTCCAGTGGACCTCAACATTTCCATATTTGTCCACTTTTGTCCCACGCGGACTGTTATCAAACCACTCACATTTAAAAATGATCACCACTTTGTCCCACGGATAATTCAACTGAATTATGTCAATTAACTTTCCGTAGTAGTCGGCCTCCACCCCGTCACCTTGGCCACCTCGACAACATACACCGTAATTGCAACATTCTGTACCTGCATTCGCTTCAACAGTATAAAATCGATACCCATTGATTAAATATTTTTTGCACCGGGTAACAACTATTGCAGCTCCATGAGATAAACTCCATGCAACTTCAGTGGGATCTTTTGGATTTTGCACGAAGTAGGATTCAAACCATTTAGGAAACTCGGAGTTCGTGAATTGATCAACTTCGGAATACGACATTAAAGGATTTTCCAACCGTATCCAATTAGAGAAGTAACTATACAGGAAAAAAATTAGTATATTAATTTAATACTTACCGTAACAGTAAAAAGCAAAAGATATCTTACTTTAAATACTGGGCAACCTCTTCACAGTTGTTTAGAATGTACCACTCCGCTACTTTCTTATCGTTTCCTTCCAGAGTTGACCTCCAACGTTTTCCTAAGACTCGGCCTGGAAAATTAAATATTGAATTCTGTTTGCTCGTATCACCGCCATCATCGTTGCGAGGTACCCCTCTCCATCTTGATATCATTTCAGGAGGGTAATAGTATGACGCAAATTTTGTCGCCTCTTCGACTAGATACACTTCTGTGATAGATCCTTCAACATATCTTGTATTTGTTATCTTCTTCTTAAGTGTGCGTAAAAACCTACAGTGGACAATGAGAGAGTATTTATAAACTAAACTACCATGTCAGTCAATTAATAAAAAGTGCGAAAAGAATATATGTTACCTCTCAAACGGATACATCCACCTATATTGTTGTGGCCCTCCTACCTTTGCTTCGTACGCCAAGTGAACAAGCAAATGTTCCATTGAGTCAAACATGCTAGGAGGAAACACCATCTCTAATTTGCATAGCATTATTGGCATGCTCGTCTCCAGGTGCCGTAACTTTTCAACATTAAGCTCATAAGCACAGATCTCTCTAAAGAACATTGAAATTTCCGTCAGAATAGACCATATATGCTTCGGAAGTGCTTTGAAGGCCCACGGCAACAATCTCTGAAAAAAAACATGACAATCATGACTCTTCATCCCGAATAACTTCGCCTCGTGCATGTTGACACATCTTTTCAAGTTTGACGCATAACCGTCCGGGAGTTTCAAATCTTTAACCCATTGCAACAACTCTAAATTCTGTTGTTTGTTGAATGTGTACGGTGCTCTAGGTTTGGAAATCCGTCCTGTGGCATTCTGCACCAAATGCAAATCAGGCCTTCTGCAAATCGCTTCTATGTCCAGTCTTGCATTGACTGTGTCCTTCGTCTTAACAATTGATCTTTCCAATATGGTAGCTCCCAGAATATGCTGCGTTTATTCCAATGATGATCAGCGCCGTATCCCTCAGGTTGGCTGGAAGCAGCTCCCTCTTCAACACTTTGAATGTACTTGACTCTGTCCCATATTTCTTGGCCACTTAAACGACAAGGTTGATCTGCTCGTTCGACAACATTCCGCGTGAAGTCTTTTCTATTTCTCCTATACGGATGATCGGGGGGTAGGAATCGCCGGTGCCTGTCAAACCAACAGACCTTGTGACTGTAATCCAAGGTAAAACCCATGTTTTGTTCAAGACATATCGGGCATGCAAGCTTCCCAGATGTTTGCCAGCCACTCAACATACCATATGCAGGGAAGTCATTTATCGTCCACATTAAGGCAGCCCGCATGGTAAAATTTTGGCTCAACGATATATCGTACGTAAGAACCCCTTCACTCCACAATATCTTAAGTTCGTCTATCAAAGGCCTGAGGTACACATCTATCTTCTTTTTGGGGTTGGACGGCCCAGGGATTAACGCGTTAAGAAACAAAAACTCTCTTCTCATGCACATAGAAGGTGGGAGGTTGTACGGTGTCACAATAACAGGCCAACATGAATAAGTCCTGCCCGTACTGTCGAAAGGAGCGAACCCATCCGAACATAGACCAAGGCGGACATTGCGGGGATCTATAGCAAATGAAGGATTCGCCTCGTCAAATTTGCGCCAAGCTTCAGCATCGGATGGATGCGTCACAAAGTTTTCATCCCTGTGATGCTCCCGGTGCCATCTCATGTGAGAAGCTGTTTGTTCTGATGCATACAATCTCTGAAGTCTGGGGACGAGAGGAAAGTATGTCATCTTGCTTAATGCCTGACGGGTCGTTTTCCTTCCAATCCTCACAACTTTGTATCTGTCATGTCCACAGAATTTACAGTTGGTTAGCTCAGCATCATTCTTGTAATACAACATACACCCGTTCGGGCAGCTGTGGATTTTTTCACATCCAAGGCCCAACTCTTTCACCTTTTTTTTTGCTTGATAAAAATCCTTCGGTAAATTATTGTTTTTAGGAACAACCTTACTCATGATCTGCATCATTTCGTTGTAATTCCTCTCACTCATGTGGTGATCAGTCTTTAAGCTTAGTGTTGTTAGGGTAGCTGACAGCGATGAATATTCATTATTTTCAAAGTGTTTACAACCTTCCCATAACGGACGTTGTGCTTCTTAAAGCATTTTATAGAACCTATCGGCTTCCGGATGAGGATCCTCTCCCATGTATCATGGTTGACTATGTGTATCGGTCTCCTCTCCCATGTATGACGGTTCAACATGAGTAACAGGATCGAAATATCGGCCGATCGACGGTCCCGCAGCGTCCATAACCAACTGCTCATATTGATTAAGGTTGTCTCGATGACCACTGTCCCCGTAATAACCACTCGGTGTCAATGTCTGTCGGACTTCACCATGACATTCCCAACACTCATAATCCTTCATGAATCCCTTTTTACACAAATGGATTTTGACCTCCTCAAAATCTTGAAATCTTAAACACCTACATTTGGCACACGGACAACTGATTTGCCTACTTGAATTAGGTGAATGTGCCAAAGCAAAATCGATGAACTCTTTCAAACCCGCCAAGAATGCTTGAGTTAGTTCTCTTCTCTCGGTTAGACGATTGTACATCCAACTCCTATCACGATCGCCTTCCATACTTCCTAGCTACATCAATTACTAACCTACTTAACATCTCATCGTGCCACAAATATATGTATAATAAGATTTGTATGGCTAGAAATATATATTCTATATTAATCTAAGTACATATTCTATATCAACTATATCAATTAGCTAATTTCACTAATTTGTAACATACATTTGTTTATTCTTTAAAGGCACACCTTCCTCCTCCTACTTCACATTAATTTATAGATTTATGTATAATAAACCACCAATAGAAGATCATAATTTTCTTGCAGAATTTTTTCCTTACACAAAATAACCCATAAAAAACAATACAAGATTACAAAAATTCATCAATCGATTCACTAAAAATGAAGAAAACCCAATAACTAAAAACAATAACCAATCATGGAATCTCCTACAAACAATAACCATAATCCAAAATTAAAAGCAGATTAAGCATCAATATCATTAATTTTCTCTCATATTTAACACTATAAGTAGCCAATAAGACTAGTCACTTATGCCAACCAATTGCCACTTAATCAAGAAAGTGAAAAACAAACACATGCATTGAATAAAGAACAGATCCAGCAATCAACCAGAGAATGAGGATAGCACACCAGAACATGGGGACATGCTTGTGGAGGGGGCAAACAAAGAATAGAACACTATAAGTATTTTGGAGTTTCTAACATATAAAGATTATTTAAGACTTACTCATGAGTAGTAAATATGACTATTTTTTTCAATTTTTATCTATAATCATTTCTCTTAATAAATAATGTGGTGAAAAAAAGAAAGAAAAAAAGAAAAGGAGCTTACCAGAAGGGGAGGGTAGCCAGACGGCGGAGAAGAGCACCGGTGATCGGAGAACGTCGACTGTGGAGAGGGAAAAAAGTGAACAAAATAAGATATTTCTTGCTATAATTGCAAAGAGAAAAACTGTTTAGAATTGGTCAATTGGGGTAATTGAAACAAGATTTTGGAAACACAGTTGACATACTGTATTTTAGAAAAATCTTTCGTAGGCAAGTCACACTTACTGCTTATTAAGTGAGATCTACCTATAACTTGCATCTGCTTATTATAGATTTGATTACTTAGTTTTAGTACATTATCATATTTACCTCAATCTTATAACACTTCTATCAAACAAAGGGCGCGAGGTGTTTGCACAAAGATTTACCAAATCCAATCACATATGGTCATTTAAAAAACAAATAAATAATCACTCTTTTCATTTACAGTATCACCATAATTGTGAAAAGATTCCAATTTAAAGATTAATAGGACCAAAATTAAAGACACCAGACACAACAACTTTTTTAACACTTAAAGCATGACTCTTCTCTAAAATAAAAGAGAGGTAAATAATTTGCGTTCTTCTCTCAGAAAATATGATTGAGAAGGTGCAAAATGATGAAATTATAATGTCAAATTAAAAACTTTATTGTGGGCCACAACCCACAAACAATAAATTAAAGATTAAAAATAAAGGAAAGAGCAATACATGTTTACATGTTTAAATAGGACACCACAAGACCTAAAAAGAAAAGAAGGGCAAAAATAATATCATTTAGTCTATTGGTAAATAATTTGAGCTACATGGACGCCTTTCAATTAAGTGTAGATTTTGCCAACAGATTTTAGAAGGCAAAAGGTATTTTCTTATGTTAAAAAAAGAGAGGGAAAATATAACGAATAGTTGAAGAGTAAAAAATAAAAATCTTATAGAACCTACCAAAACACAATAGACGTAAATCGAAACATGCATCAAGCTAAGAGATTAGAACGAAATTTTAATTCAATATATTGTTCTCAATTACAAGTCACGTTGATGGATCTTGATTGGTGAAGCCAAATATAATTGGTGAATTCATGCTTTATTTTTCTTTCCCCAATGATTCTTAAAAACAGTATCAATTTGAGATGATCGCGCGAAGTCATTTAAGATTCCCATCATTATCACTTCAAACTAAAATAACTTATGCACATATAATAAATTGATATTAGATTCATCTACAATTTTCTATCATTATCATATTAAAATAAAATAATTTAAGTGACAATAATTTTCAGTTTACTGTAACTACATGATTTAATCTCAGAATGTTCAGGTACTTATTTATTTATTTATTCTAGTGATCATATATATATAACATATATAATTAAACTATTAATGTGTGAAAACTGTTAAAACTTTTATTATGATCTTTAGTATGTACTTGGGGTACAAAGAAGAGAAGACAGAAGTATATAACCTAGAGAATGATTTCACTGAAATTAAAGCATGAATTGCGTGGTCAATAATTTGAAATAAAGAGCCACTTATATTTGTACCCAAAAAAAGAGCCACTTAGATTGAGGTTAAGTGGGGTGCACAAGGTGTTTGTACTTAAGACTGAAAAGAGGGGGAAATTGAGGAAATCAAAGTCCCCAATCAGATGTGCATAGATAGTTCTATTCTATGTAAAAAAGAACTAAAATAAAAGTAGCTTGCCAATAAAGAATATTATAAACATTGAGTAAAGTTAGCAAGCTAGCTAGTCACTGATGAACGCTAATCGAGAGAGAAGAAGAAATTGTGATATAGTAAATGAGTAGCTTTTGCTAAAATAGGCAAAAGACATGGCTATAACAGACACTGATATAAAAGAATGTGTGATTAAAGATAAAGATGAGTCTGATAAGTTTGAAATACAATAAATGGTTTTGTTTTAAAATCAACATATCAATCAACTTGGTGATCATGAGAGGGTTAAATAATATTGGGGGAGGGGAAAAAGATATCTTGACTTTGGAAAAATAAGGCACATGATTTTTCACTTTAATTTTAGGTAGCGCATAAGTCCCACCGTTCAATTGAAAAAGGAAAAAGGAAGCTAATTAACAGAGTTGAAGACTCACCCAGCAGCGGAAGAGTTTATGAGGTTTTTAGGAGGAAGATCTATTCCAAAAACTACAGTACATTACCATATGAGAAGCTTAAAAAGAGTCCAATGAATTGATGATGAATAATACCCATTGCCAAAATCAGTATCAGGCAACAAAAGTAATTTTGAAAACGTAGTTACTCTTCAGTGTTACCAACGAAAATAGTCTAGTAATTGCAATAAAGAAAATGGAGACAAGCAAATCATGGCAGGAAAGGTAAAACTACACAACCTACTAATTGCTAAATTTATACAGAAAAAGAAAGAACATGTATGTAAATGCTTATCAGAAGCAGAATTTATATAGTAAAAGGAGCACAAAAAAAGGAGATCCCCCAAAATTAAAACTATATATTTATTTAGCAAAAGGCAATAAGAGATGAGAGAAATTATTGTTATCAAAATAATATGCCATTTAGTTGGTTATCCTCACACACACACATGTATATATCTTGTATACAGCAGCTGCATATCAATTTCAGAACTGAAGTTTCATGTCTTTTGGATAATTGAGTATATTTTTCCTATGGAACATTTTTACGGTTTTTATTTCAGACAAGAAGCTTGAGAACTCAAGAATGAAAAGTAGAGAAGTATAGGTTTGCAAGAAACAGTGAGTAGTCTAATACTAATATATATGAATGAAAGGCCTCCTGCGAAAAAAAAAGAACCACTCTGTAACTGTATCAGGAAACTAACTAACCAACTACTACAAGTACTAGGTGGAGATGAGGTGGGCGACCAAAAAGAGGAGCTGAAGTCAGCTTGGACTTGAACATCTCGACACAAAACAGTCATACCCCAAAGTGTTCATCAATATCACAGTCCTCTATAAAAACAACCAATTCCAAGAAAAAGAACAAGAAAACACCACGAGGAGGCAAATAAAAGGTGGGGAGAAAAAACAAAAATATTTCATCCTGGCGGTGTCAATTGACGACATTATGTTCAGTTCAATAGCTGTTGAAGATATTATGAGGTGATATCTATCCACCCAGTTCAACAACTCCTTTCATTTATTGACTGGTTCTCTCAAAAGATATCAATGCAAACACAAAAACCACACACCTATGTTTCTAGATTTTCTGGTCGGGAATCTACTAGAGAAGGGAAAAAGAAATGAAAACAGAAACAGATTTGAAGGAACAGTCACAGACTATATGCAGAAATCAGACATAAACAAAAACTCATTCCCAAACAAACAAGATCACAACAAACCACCACAGCAACAATCACAGCAAGAGAAAGGCATACCTGGGTCGTCGGCCTGTCTTTTTGCTTGCTTCTACAGATTTCAACGTGACTGGGGCCGGCGATGTCGCGACGGTGGGAGAGTGAACAGGGAGAAAAAGCACGCTAGGGTTTTGGCGAGGAAAAAGCACGCCGGAGAAATGTTCTACGGCGAATGTCGGCGGTGGGAGAGCGAGCAGGGAGGAATTGTTAGGGATTTCGGATTTAGCGAGGAACAAGCACGCTAGGGATTTCACGGAGGAGAAATGCTACGGTGAATCGCCAAAAGCACGCCGGAGAAATGCTCTACGGTGAAGCTCACGACGGTGGGAGAGCGAGCAGGGAGAAATTTCTAGGGATTTCACGCAGGAGAAATATTCCGTCGAATGAAGAATGAGGTTTTTATTGATTTTTGCGACGGAATATAAAATCCGTCGCTAAACTTTGTGACGGACTTCTTTTCTGTCGCTAAAGGGGAAATTTATTTGCAAATTTGTGACGGAATTAAATTTCCCTCGCAAACTGCCAGGATTTTAACATAAGAAGCGCAAATTTTTTTCTTCTGTTTTGCGACGGAAACAAATCCGTCGCAATTTGCGACGGATCTAGTACTCCGTCGCAAAAATTTGCGACAGATTTAAAAATCCGTCGCAAAATGGCAGCCTTTTTCCCGCCGAAACCCAACTCTTGTTTTGTGTAGCGACGGAAAGTAGAATCCGTCGCAATTTGCGACGGAATATAATATTGTGACGGAATATAAATTCCGTCGCAAATTGCGACGGATTTATTCCGTCGCTAATTCCGTCGCTATTTTCACTTTTTCTAGTAGTGTCATAAGCAATGTTCTTTTCAGATAATGAATTCTCTTTCTTTTGCTTGAGGACAAGCAAATGTTCAAGTGTGGGGGTGTTTGATGAGTATATATTTTATGATTAAATAGGTGTATATTTTATGAGATTTAATTGGAATTATTGATATTATATACCTATTTAATTATCTTTATGAACTTTTCCATAATTGAATCAAACTTGGGATCTAAGAATAAATCAACATAAAATCTACTCATATCCTATTTTTATTGTGCAGGAAATATTAGCTGATTTGGAATGAAGTAGAAAAAGCAAATAAAAGGATATGCAATCAGCCAAACTTGATAGTCCCCCGCAAGAAAATAGAAACAAAATCAATTACTTGATCTGATGGAGTAAATTACAAGATATGAGATATCTTTTTAATAAGAAAAGGAGAATCAATGACCTAAGATCTAAATTATTATAAATAAGGAAGCAGAGACAAGCAAAAAGAGGAAGAAAAGATCTGGGAGACGCAGCACGAGAAGGAACAAAGAAGCAGAGGAGTAGAGGCTGAGCGTTTCGGTTCTCTTCATCATTTCCACGGAAGGACGGAAGGACTGTGGAAGCGATGGAGAAATTTTTTTTCCTCTCTCTTCTTCTTCTTTGAACCTGAATTCTTTTTTTTTTTTTTTTGAATTTGAATAAAGCCATGTGTGGCTAGTTGGTTTTTCAACCTAGAGTACTATGAACTTGTTTGAGGCTTAGAGATTGTTCCCACTCATTAGTTTTGCTTAATTTTAATCAGTTTATTTGATCTTGTTTTTATTATTTATTGCTTAGTGATTGACCACCGTTAAGCATGTTTTGGGGATTTAGGATTGAACTTGACGAAGGGAATCTTAAATTGACCTTGGGATTAAATAATGTGGAATTAGATTTAAATTTAATGTGAAGTTAGGTTTTAATCTAATTTGCGTCTAGGATAGGCATATATCTAGAAGTTCCGCATAATCAAATTAGAGTGAGCCCAATTTGCATTGCATCTTAATTAATTATGTGAGACATTGCATAATTATTTGAGGTAGGTGTATAAGTGGACCGACAGGCACTTATAAACATTAATACTCTAGATTGGCTGATCAAGTTAAGTCAAAGTTAATTTAGTGGGGATAAAATCTAGGAATCAAATAAGGGATTAGTGACTCTAGGTTGCTCATTTGATTATTGTTGTAGTTAGTTTATTTTAATTTTAGATTTTCTTTTCTTTTCTCTTAATTAAATTCAATCTGATTTGATCAACTTAAATGAAATTGTAAAATCAATACTCAACTGAAGTTTGTGATACTAAGTCCTCGTGGGAACGATACTTTTCTTATCACTTTATTACTTGATACGGCCCGTGCACTTGCGGAGTTTTTAGGCTTAAAGTTTTGCCCTATCAAGTTTTTTAACCAGGTCTCTAAGCCTTGAGTTTTTTTTTTACAATCTTGAGATAGACTATGAGAATAGTGATTAGTTTGTAATATGATCAACAGATTATTAGTTCATGAATATTTTGTTACATGATTTCTTTAGAAAATTAGATGATGACATTTTCTAGCTAAGTAAAGCTTTTGTGTAGGGAAATGACTTTAAAAAAAAAGGAAAAAAAAAAGGAAAAGAAAAGCAACTCCAATGACTTCTCTAGACCTTACTTAGTAACCGGGGGCACTTTACCACCAATGTTGGCACTCGCGTCAAACAGTAAAGTCAAAGAGGGTTATGAGTTGGGCTAAAAGCCTCTTGAGGTGCCTGTTGGAGTAACTGAGTAACCGGTGCTACATCACCCATGTGCAGGGTCGTGTCAAAAAGGGACCTACAACGGCTCAAAAAAAAAAGAAAACAAAAAAAGAAAACAAAATGAGTTATTTCCTACCTGAGAATTCTTAATAAATCAAATAAAAAGCTTGGTTTGGTGGGGACATTTGAATTTTTCTGAAGAAATTAAGTAGCGTAATATTCTTTTACTAATCTTATGATTGAACTTATTGCTTGCCAATCTTTTGATTATGGGACGTTAAGAGATTGTTATACTTTATTGGCTTAATGACTTATTTTTATAAGACATTAACTTAAATAAGATTTGATGATATAATCTAAGTGTGGTGGTTTATTGCTCTTTGTTAAGGAATTTCATAGGCAGTGTTCTTTCCAGATAATAAATTCTCTCTTTTGCTTGAGGACAAGCAAATATTCAAGTGTGGGGGTGTGATGATTTCCTATTTTTAATATATTTGAGACATATTTTAATATATTTGGGAGGTCATCAATGCTAAATTGAAGAGAATTTCTTGAGATTTTAAAGAGATATCAATCTGGATGCATTATTAGTGGGTGTCAATTTAAAATATAAGTTTTTGGAGATTAGGAAATAAATAACAATAATGGGGGGTTTTAAATAAATTCAGTTTTGTTATTATTATTTTTATCATATATTTCCTTTTCTTTGTCACAGACCTAAGGATCAGGAGACTAAGGTGTTATGTCCAAATATTTGATTTGATTTGGTGCCTTTTTGCATTCAAGGGAATTGGACCCCACAGGAAGATGGAGGACGTAGTACCCAAGTAATTGAAAAAGTCTATATATACCACGCACGGCACAGTGAAAAGAAGACGGAAGAAAAGATCTGGGAGACGCAGAACGAGAAGGAACAAAGAAGCAAAAGAGTAGAGACTGAGCGTTTTGGTTCTCTTCATCATTTCCACGGAAGGACGAAAGGACTGTGGAGGCGACGAAGAAATTTTCTTTCCTCTCTCTTCTTCTTCTTCTTTGAACCTGAATTTTCATCTTTTTTTTTTGGGATTTGAATAAAGCCATGTGTGGCTAGTTGGTTTTGCAACCTAGAGAATCTATGAACTTGTTTGGGTTTTAGAGATTATTCTCACTTTTTAGTTTTGATTAATTTTATTCAGTTTATTTAATCCTGTGTTTGTTGCTATTGCTTAGTGAGTGGCCACCATTGAGCATGTTTTGGGGATTTAGAGGTGGACTTGGAAGAGGGAATCCTAAATTGACCTTGGGAATAAATAATGTGGAATTAGGTTTAAAGTTAACATGAAGTTAGGTTTTAATCTAATTTGCGTCTAGGATAGGAATATACCTAGAAGCTCCACATAATCAAATTAGAGTGAGGCCAATTTAAAACGCGTCTTATTTAATTGTGTGAGGCATTACATAATTAATTAAGATAGGTATATAAATGGACCGGAAAGCATTTATAGACATTAATACTCTAGATTAGCTGATTAGATTAAGTCAAAGTTAATTTAGTAGGGATAAAATCTAAGAATCAAATAAGGGATTGGTGACTCTAGTTTGCTCATTTGATTATTTGGTAGTTTTCTTATTTTTATTTTAGTTTTGATTTTTTTTTTCTTTATCTTAATTAAATTCAATTTGTTTTACTCAAGTTAAACGAAATTGTGAAATTAATGCTTAACTAAAGTTGTGATACTAAGTCATCGTGGGAACGATACTTTTCTTATCACTTTATTACTTAATATGGCCTATGCACTTGCGGAGTTTTTAGGCTTAAAGTTTTGCACTTGCGGAGTTTTTAGGCTTAAACTAGCTACTATTGCTCATTCTTGGAAATACTTTATCTCTGATCTTGGGCTCCATCCGATGCCTGTTTCAACAGTGGCTAGTTTTGATCAGGCCTGGTCCAAGCCCATGGAAGGGTGGGTTAATTGCAATGTCGATGACTTAGTATCACAACTTTAAGCCTAAAAACTCCGCAAGTGCATAGGCCATATTAAAGTAGAAGTGGAAAGGATTCGTCTACATGAAAACACGAATCCTTTCCACTTCTTTCCATTTCCAGATAGACTAAAACAACTTATCAGGCTGGAGAGCATTTTTTTCTATAGGAAAGTATGTACTTTTGGTCGAGAAACACCCATCTTTCGTCTCACTCCAAACCATACAGTCAAGACCCTGCATCTGGCGAAGGAGGAACCTGGGGAATTAATCTACTAATTCCGGTGGTATTCAATATTGTAGCTAGTTTAACAAAATCCCAAGCGCCATTGAAGACCTAGTCAGCTACTGAGGAATCATTTTCCTCATCAGATAGGGGATGAACACGGAAATCCTTGAATCTTATACCATCCCTTGCCCAGTGATCATTAAAAAAAATTAATAAAACTTCTATCACGAACTCTCCATCTGGTACCCAAATCTACTAACTCACTCTGGGAGCATATGAACCTCCACAACTTGGAGTCACCAAGCATATAAGACAGCAAAGATTGACCTTCTCTCAGCATATACCTATGAAGAAGAATATCAACCCATAAACCTGAAGATCCAATAGTTAATTTCCACGCCAATTTAGCCCCACAGGCTCAATCCAATAGTTAATGCTACAACGACTAAACGTTTTTTCCAAATGACAGCAGCAAAATGATTCTAATGCACAGAAAATTTCAGCAAACTGTGGGAAGAGTTTATCTATGTTTTATTATGTGGCTAATGTTAATTGTTACAAATGTCAAGTGTTGATTATTGTAATTTATTGGCAGTTCCATGTATTTAGGAATTGGTAGTTACTTTCAGTTATATTGTCAAAACTATAAATATTATATTATGTAGTTCGTCAAGGATATGGATAAATGAATAAAGTATGGTCGACAAAATGTTTCGTTTCCTCCCTGACCAGGGTTTTAGATTACTGACTCTAGCCTTTTCTTCTCTTATCCCTTTCTTCTCTCTTCTTCTTTTGCCTTCTAACTCCCTCTAAATCTAGAATTTCAAATTCTGGTTCTAAACTTCCTCCTCTTCTCTACACTTTCTCTTCATCTACTTCCCTTTTCTCCTATTTCTATTCCTATTTTTTCGGGACCTAACATTTTAGTATCGGAGCTTTTTTATTCTAGTCTGTTGGGTTGCAATGGTTACTACCCGTAATCCCACTGACCAAAACGAATTGACTTGAACAATTTGAGGAGTGAAATTCCTCAGTAAAGCTAAAATTTCATACAATATAATGTTACTTACATGCTGAGGTCCATGAAGAAGGCTGATAAATCATTTGTTGACACAAGTATATCTGTTAGTTTTGTACACAAGTTGTTCTGTATGAAGAACATAAGTGTCTAGCCCTAAGTGGGCTAGTATGTCGATATAGGATCTGTAGTTTACTCATAGGTATCCATGGATGGGATACCCAAAAGGATAGGATGATCACAGAGCACAAACATGAGGGTTTTCATCCAATGGAGTGGGGTGTGTGCTCTGTGCGGCAGAATTGTAAAGAGGCAGAGTTCAGAGCGTGTGTACCTTTAGGGTTTGCCAACTATTTATAGAAGGTACCTTAGAGTTAGGGCTTGGACTGTTGGGCCTTATGGGCCTCCAAGCCCAAGTGTCTTGCCTTAATATCTGAGCCATACTTTTATTCCATAACACAAGTAAATTATATATAGTCTATCTATATGAAATAACGTAGTTTAAGAAATGTATAGAGGAGTAACTAAGGATTCATCAGGCTCCAAAATCGTTCATTAAGAAAGAAAATCAAGTGCAAGTTATACAAAATCTGGATCGCATGGATTTTGTCTATGTGCATAGTTATTTTGTCTATGCATCGCATGGATTTATAACTAAATCTGGATCCTTATTTTATTCAGTCACTGGCTCCAATATTTCTTGTGACTTCTTTGATCCCCAAAGGACATGTATGCTCAAGAACTGTCATCGATCATTCTATGATTAAATTTAGTAGTTATAGTAAAAAATTTGTTTAAAATATATTATTTTATTAACTCACATTGAATGTATTAGAAAATAGCCTAATACAGTTTAGTGGTTTAGACCCAAGTCCAATAGCATTAGGGTCAAACGATCGCGCCAGATTTTCTCATGAGGCTGTATATTTTAGATATTCCATGTGTGTTTGTATCTCTGCTGCAATGCCATATTATGTATCCAACTTGCTTCTCTATTTTTTCTTTCCGTTAATATGCTTCTGGGTAAATATATATATTTTTTCTTCTCCAACTTGCTTCTCTGCACGATAGTGATTTGCTTCCTATAAATACGCAACAAATCTTATATAGTAAGTCTAAGTTTAAGTTCTTTTTCCCCTGTTGCTAAATCTATGTTTTAGTGATATATATATATATATATATATATATAGGGTTAGGATATATATATATATATAGGGTTATGTCACCGTTAGATCAGAATCTCAATAGGAGAGAGAAATGATAAAAGTATATGAGATTCTAATCTAATAGTGAAAAAGTGGTAGTGACTTGGTAGTGACATAAAATTGGTAGTGATAATATCATACCCCATATATATATGGGAAAATGATTTCTCCTATCACTGGAGATAGAGTTATCTCCAGTGAGCCCAAAACTACGTCGTTTTGGATAAATGAAGGGTGTGTTTGTAATTTTAGATGAATTAATGAAGGTTGTTTCCGTAATTTTGTTTATCTTTTTATCATATGAATTTTACCGAAACACCCTTCATTAATTCACCTAAAATTATAAACACACCCTTCATTAATCCAAAACGACGTAGTTTTGGGTTCACGGGAGATAACTCTATCTCCAGTGACAGGAGAAATCATTTACCTTATATATATATATGAGTTTTTGGGTTTGGGTTTTGAAAATCAAAGATTTAGACCGTAAAAATAGTCCAATTGCGTAGGGCTAAAACAAAAAGACCGAGAACATTTTTTAAAAAAAAGTGTTGATATTATGACTTTTATATGCGTTTTGATAAGTGAGAGTTTTCAGGGTATGAGGCATCTAAAAGTTAGTAATATATTTTAAAAGTACTTATATGATGGGAGATACAAACGTATACTCCAAATCATGAATTTAATTAATAGTGTTATTATTTAATCACAGAGTGCTGTCAAATGAAGTGAAACTTTTTTTTTCCTGAAATGAAAAACTAAATATCCTATCTCAAAAGATAAATGGAAAATAAGAATAAATGACCTAAAGAAAATAATATTTTATTAAGAAGAACCATAAAAATGGTAATGGTAATTATTTGGAAGGAATAAAAATTAAAACATTTAAATTAAAAGACTAAATTGTCCTTAACGAAATTTCTTACATTCTCTCTAACTAAATCAAAATCTGGAGTGATAATAGCAAATAGATACAAATTCAAATAACCTCTTTTTTGTTTTTCCGATTGCATAAAAGAGCAGAGACCAGTGGAATGATGCTAACTAAGTATTACTGGCCTTGATCTTAAACAAGGGTCCCAATGCGAAGAAGTTTCAGACATAAAGGAAGATCTTCATATAATGTTGTGCTATTTGGCATGTTGAATTGGTGTGTGACATGAAAAAACACTTCTCCTACAATATGAGAAGTGTTTTTCCCTAATAATAATTGCCGAGAAAGTTTTATAAACGGCCCATTAATATCGCTTGTTACTGTTTGATGTATGTATGTGAAAGCTTATCAAATCATAATGAAGTTATTTGAATTAATCTCTATTTGTTATTATCCATCAATCACTCCCAATGTTATTTGAATTAATCTCTATTTGTTATTATCCATCAATCACTCCCAATTCTAGTTTAGTTAGAGAGAATAGAGGTTCTATTTTAATATTTTAATTTCTGGTCCTTTGAAATAATTATCATTTTTATGGTCCTTCTTAATAAATATTATTTTTTTTGTCCTTTATTATAATTTTACCAAAGATAAATAAATAATAGACTAAGAAAACCATCCTTCATCACCGTCCGCCTTCATCTAAGAGAAACTTGAAGGGGTGTTTCGTTAGTTTTCCAATAACTACTACTCCTGGAATCCTAAATATGTAATGCCTAAGTAAATAAATTTTTATTTCGCACTCTAATGTAAGGCCTAAGTATAAAGAATAAAAAAATAATAATAATAAAAGAAGCTGCATGCTTGATTATTTAAGACAAGGCTAACTATATATATTATTTTTAAAAAAAATAACAAAAAAGAAAGAATAAAGAAAAGAAAACCGATAAATTTGAATATATAAAGGCTGCCCCTGATTTAATTAATTAAACTATATTAATTACAATCTAATTAAGGAATCTGGTATCTAATTAAGGAATCTGGTTGTTGCCCTGCCCCTGAGGACCTATCTCCGGATGCACCTGACAATTCAACTTCTTAAGACGAAACCGATACAGTTGAAATTCTAATATGGTAGCGATGCAACCAAAGGAAACTATGATGGCAATGTAAGCTCCCTTTGGAATGGAGTAGCCACCACTAGGCATGGCTAACCACATGGCCAAATAACCAACAACTATGTGAAATGAGTTCCAGTAAACCATTTTCCTTTGGTCTTCTTCCTTAGGCCTAAAGAATGAAGCATGCAAGATTTGAATAGTAAATAAGCCGAATAAACAGATTCCAAAGGGGTCATAATGAAGAAATTGGCCTATTCCCATGTGGAAGCCGACACCACAACCAGCTGTTCCTATGAGGTAAGCTACAATCAGGCAGATCCAGTGCAAATGAAACCAAGGAGATTTTGTAGCTTCAAATGCCTTCAAATAACGGCCGATCAATATTCCTGTTGGCATCAGAATTGCCCATGCGATACCACTCAATATTCCGCTGACCTAAAATAAATAAATAAATAATCCAAAGTAGTGTTGGTTATTCATATAAAATTCTAAATGAAATTATATAGTATCATCATCAACATCATCATCGATAGAAGCGTCGAAACAATTTATTAGAGTATCTTTTGTAATATTTATTCATATAAATTGTTATCATTCAATTGGGAAA
The DNA here is from genome assembly GCA_034222035.1 of Acacia crassicarpa. Lineage (NCBI taxonomy): Eukaryota > Viridiplantae > Streptophyta > Magnoliopsida > Fabales > Fabaceae > Acacia > Acacia crassicarpa. The sequence continues at coordinate 26,091,284 of JAWXYG010000004.1, forward strand.
CTTTTATGAGTATTGGGATTTTAAAATATTGGAGAAGTGGGGTAAAAGATTTTAATAGGGAGAAGATGTCAGATAAAAAAGAAATAAAAATTAATTAAAATCTTTTAATACTAGGCACTTAATTTTTTTACAATTCAAACTTATAAAAGTTCCCCTCCCTCCCCTTATTATATTTATTATAATAAGGGGAGTGAATAAACTTACTTTTCGGAGTAAACGGATCTTCGGGTTATCTTCCACGCGATAATAGGAAGCTTCCAGAAAATCAAGGTTACCAAAAGATTCGAGATTATGACCATACGTAGGATGAAGTTGGAGAGTATCTTGGAAAACAAAGCCCTGTTGCCAAACATGATTCACCGTAGTGGAATTCCCAGGAAGCTGAAACTTGGCATATATGATCATTGTACCATTCTCAAAACTCGCAGAAACGGTAGTAGCCTCAAAGCTAAGGTCTCCTTTCTCCAACCTCGTGTCATATGAGGTTATGGGAGAGGTATAAGCCGCCATTGTCCCATCAGATTTCTTAAAAGCCACGAAAGATTGAGAACCTACCATGCCTGTGGAATTAGGGTTAATAGCCCAAGCGATCCACTGATTGTCTTTAACATTATGCTTCTTGAAAGCCAAATCAACGGTGTTTGAAGAAAGATGATAGTTCCAATGGATAGAAGAGTCAAGGACTGGCAAGTCGTCACAGGCTAAAAAATTTGCAGTATTAGGAAATTTGTACGAACGACAAGTTTGGGAATGTAGTCGGAATGGTGCAACAAAGAAGAGAAAGAACAGAGCACAGAAGGTAGACCACAGAATGAAGAGGAGAGCATCCCAGAAAGAATGCCGGGGAGAATAATCCATCGAGCGTGGTTCCTTGAAATTAGGTTAAAGATAGAAGGAGCAAGATCATTAGAACCTTGTCTTTCTTGTCCTTTCCTTCTAAACCTTGACCGAAATTTATAGAGCATAAGGCATCTTGTTTTGGCCAAGCTTGAATTAAAAAATTTAAATCATAATGAATTAAACTCGATTGATTGATTGAATTTAATATGATAAATCACATTCATATTTTGATTGATTAAATCAATCATTTAAGATGATGAATGATGAATCACATTTATTTTTTGATTGATTGAGTCAATCATTTAAGATGATAAATCACATTTATATCTTAATTGAATAATAATTTAAGATGATGAATCACGTTAACTAAAATTCAAAATCATTTTTAATTCAATCCTCATTTATTATTTCTCCTATCTTATTGGATCTTAGCTAATCATCCAAGTATATTTATTATTTCAAAATCATTTTTAATTAAATCCTCATTTATTAATTCAATCCTCATGTATATTTTTAATTGCCATAAGAATATAAAATATTTTGAATTTTAAATATTGCTTGACCAAAAAACGTATTTAATAATTTAATAAGCAATATAATTATATTCATAACAAGCAACCAAAAATTGAATTTTGTTAAAAAAAAAATGGTTTAGAACATTTAATTTCAGTTTCGAATGTCATAATATGTTACATGTATCTTGAAGTGAAGTGTATCACATACAAATACATTTACCGTTTCAAAAAACTAATGCAACGTAGGACAAATTATTCTAATCAGGAAAGGTAGAGCATGAGAAAGATTAAACAACCAGCGTCAATTCAATTCATATATCAAAGGGAGTGTAGCTACAATGAACAGACTAGGTAGAGAACTTCCAATAAAGACAAAATAATCAACAAGGTTTGTTCCACAAAAATGAAAATCATCAGCAATGAAGTTTTACCATAAATCACCATAGCATCAATGGTATAGCAAATACTAATTAAAATGATCCCCACAGGAATTTGAAATTTCATGCAAGAAGCCTCTTCCATACAAGTCACTGTTGGAAATTATGCCCTAGGGGCAATTCATTGTACTTTGGATATTTAAGTTATTTAAAGTATTCTCTTTTGTTATCATTTTCGTTTGCATGCTCGTATTGATAACTGCATCCCTGGATAATCTTATAAATTATCCTAAATGTCCCTGGTCGGTCATCTACACGGGAGTGAAGATGAAATAAGATCAGTATGACTTTGATGAGGTATGGAGATACGAATCAAAGTCATGGGCACTTGTAAGAGTACAAGGTGCTGGACCGACCCACTATGAGAAAGCTGCATGGATTAAGTCATAAGCTTATCTCATGTATAACCGCGTCACGACGCCCTATGACCTGAGACCATCATAAATTCCTACATGATGAGTCACTGGTCTTTGACATAGTCAAAAGTCACCTTTGACCGGGTGATGATAAAGGCTAGGATCAGGATCAGTGGTTTTCATGCGGAGGAATGTGAGTGGTCAAGATGGGATTTGTCCCTCACATATGTAGAGAGATAATGCTGGGCCCCTCGATGAGTGAGTCTAAGAAATGTATGGACATACTGTGATGGAAAGGAGTTTCCATTTCACTTATTAGACTACTCGAGAATCGAGAAAGCATTGGTCAAGAAAAGGAAGTTGACATTATCTATGCCTCATCCTTGACCAAATTATCGCGTGACAAAAGAGACGTGACATGGTTGTACGATAGGTAGTATCATGTCATCGATCCCCATGTGAATTGGGTAGTTGCAATGTTTTGCTAGAGGCTGCTTGCGACTTGTGGGCTGATACAGTGTTGGCCCACTGCCAATCTCATATGGGCCTGCAGGGTCGCACACAAGAATAATCCAATACGGGTGAAAGTGTCCAGGTTCATTGAATCTCCGATTAATCTGAGATTAAATGAATATTAAATTTGATCTAGGATTTATATATATATATATATATATATATATATATATATATATATATATATATAAAATTCGAAATTAATATATATATTATAAATTGAGATTATAATATTATATATGATATTTGTTTAGTATTTAATTTATTTGATAAATTAAATATCTGAAACAAATAGAGATATTGTATCTCATTTAATTTCGAATAAAGATATCGTATATCTGTTAAATATTAAATTGAGATATGGTATCTCAGATTTAATTAAATAGATAGATATCATATCTCGGATTTAATTTATGATGATAAATTAAATCAAAAGGCTTTAAATTTAGATTTGATTTAAATTCAAAACTCGAATTTCCAAATCTGGCTTTTAATATATTCAATTACATTTATGAGATAGATGTGATTGATATGTTGACCAGATTCAAAAATCCGAATTTCCAAAATTAATAAAGGATTAATTTTGGTTATATAATACGCCTATCGGGTTTAGAAAAACCTACGGGATTTTCAGTTGAGCGTATTCATAAAAGCCGCGAGAAACCCTAGAGCAACTTGAGAGAGAGAGACGCACAAGAAGCGCTAGCACGCTGCCGCAACCGTGTTTTGGGGATTGTTCGTGTGGATACCAGTAGAGGAAGCCGATCCAAGAGTCGACTTCTGCTGATCGAAAGAACGAGACGCGGACGTGTTGATCGCCCACCTGATCAAAGAAACGAGACGCGGACGTGTTGTTCGAGGAGGTAGCCCACCTGATCAAAGGAACGGAACGTGGAATAGTTCAACACAAGGTATGATTCGGTTTTCTTAATTCTGATTTAAACGTCGTTGAGTGATCCTTCGGAAGGATTCTTAAGAAATTTTTAATCCGCTGCGTGTACGAATCCCAACAGTCACTTCCATAACAAATAGACGACGAAAAAGGCCCCTCCATTCAGACAATGCCACATAGATCATTGAATTCATGGAGTTTCCAGGTTCTATTAACGCCTTGTAAAACATCTAAAGATCTCAGTTTACATTGCCATCACCACCGCAATTCAGGTTATCATATTGAGTAAGCATTACTTACTCTTGGGAAAAAGCAAATGCAGAAGTTGTTCCGCTGAAATAATTAGTGAAAATGGCAATCCGAACCATGTAGAAGGCGGAACAAGATGTTCATAATTACAATTTAATACTTGTTACAGGATCCATATCTGCTTGTTTTTTATGTTAAAAAAATGTTTTTGTCTGAGGAACTCATTCAAATTTCTCTCGTCAACTTTTAATTAAAAAAGCATAATTATGTAACTAATTGATTTAGATTATTTTCGGTCCCTTCTCGGAGACATTTGTCACAACACCTAACCAATATGTAGAGACGCTTCAGCCCATTTAAAAGTTCAGACGGCAGGCGAAAGTTGGAAACTTGAGGCACGTAGAATATACAGCGCAGCTTCCACGTACAGTAGCCGTATATCAAGTGCTGACTAACTTTATTTCAATCTAATCTAGTCAAAATTATTTAAAAAAACTATGCTTGTGTGTGTTGTAGTGGCATAGTGGTCCACAAATTCTCTGGTTTTCTCATAATAACGAGTCTTTTTGAACAATGCAAAGACTAAAGGCTCCCTTCCCAAATCTTCAGCCTCCAAGTATTTATGAAGATGTATTATACGAAGTATTGAATAAATAATTATTGAATAATTTGAAGATGAAGTGTTTCCATCCTCCTCTTATGCTCAGTATCAAAAATACTCCCTTTTTGTATTGAGTTCCTCCTTTGCTAGATGCCCAATTGGTCTTTGCTATATCTCGCAGTTGCTCAGATATTCTGGTGATGTCCATAGTCTCTCTACCTCATTCATCTCTTCATGTGGAATCCACTTAGGCCAAAAGTGCTTGTGAAAATAATTATCTGCTTTGTTCCTCTTAAGATATTTGAACACTTTGCATTCCAAATTCACTTGACATCATCTTCATATTCATCTAGCCATTTATATTTTCTCTGCGTGATTGAGGAAGAAAAAAGATAAAGAATAAAAACATAATAAGGAAACAATTAGACATTTAACAAACATAAGAGATAAGATATACCGCCCATTCCTCTATCCATATTTACTTATAATTGGCAGGTGTAACTTTTCAACTGTAACATAGATAGTCAAATTTCCCTTGAATAATAGGAAGAATTTGCCAAATTGAACAAACAAGAAGATTGAACCTAGTAAAAATTATAAAAATGCCAGTGTAAATGTTAGAAAGGCTTTATGATATACTGCTTTATGATACAAAATAGTTCAAGCTGGCTGACGACTTATGTTGTTTTCTCAAGATATATCCATATCTGACCATCTTTGGGATCACGACCCCAAGGTGATAATCTGCCACCAAAACCTTGTGAGTGAGGGGTGTGGAGATTCTGTTCTAGGAGGTGACATTTGAGGAGGAGGAATTTGATGAGTTGGAGAAGGGCTAGGTGATAATGAGGGGGAAGATTATACTCCAGCAAATGGCAACTAGGGGGATAATGTGGGTGTTACTATTGATCCATGCATTTGAGGTGGTAATGAGGGTCGGGTAGCTATATCATGCAATTGAGGTAATGAAAAAAATGATAACGATGGTCTAACTACCTTAGAAATAAATGGAGCATAAGTAGTTGTCACATGAGGGATAGATAATTTAAGATGTTGTTGAGGAATCAAAGATTGTGGAATACTCTATTTGCTGCTGTCACGTTTTAAGCCACTGCTAGATGTCTACATATTCATTGTCAGAGTTAAGTTAGTAATAAGACATACATATATCAAGACAAACTTGAATGATTAGAAAACCAAATCAATTAAAAGTCAATGCAATCAAAGATAACCTCAAGAACTTAATAACAACAAAATGTCATAACCCTAATACTTTATATATTATCGTCTTCGTCTTCATCCACATAAACGTCTTCAACCTCATTATCTGTATCTTTTTCTCCATCATCTTCTTCGTTATCTTCTTCTTGATTATCTGCTTCTTCTTGTTTTTCATCATCTTCATACTCCATGTTATCCACTAGCATATCTACGTCTTCATAGGAAATTTCAAATGCAGGAGTGTGAAGTAATGGTAGAGTAACTTTAGCCTCATGGACAACTACTGACAGTATGACTTCAAGTTCATCCACTTGAAATGGCCCCACAATTGCTTCATATGCAAGAGTATCAATTACGCTATGAGCCCTCATCTTAATAATAGATAACTAAATTTCCTTTTGATGGCAACAAGGATAAGACATGTAATATACCTGCAGTGCTTGTTAGGCCAAAATAAATGGATCATACTTATTGTACCTTTATGATGCATGGACTCCAATAGTCCCATAATCAAATGAACCTTGGTACCACGATTCGATGTTGGATCAAACACTGCTAAAAAAACGTGAAATAGCGACGGAATTTGCGACGGAAAATTTTCCGTCACAAATTCACGGCATTTTGCGACGGAAATTGAATTCCGTCGCAAAATGAGGAAATTAGCGACAGATTTTGAATTCGTCGCTAAGTTTAGCGACGGATTTTGAAATCCGTCGCTAAACTTAGAGACGGATTCAAAATCCGTCGCAAACTGGCGGCCAAAAAGGCCGCCAATCCCGCCCTTTAGCGACGGATTTTGAATCCGTTGCTAAGTTTAGCGACGGATTTCAAAATCCGTCGCTAATCCGTCGCAAACTGGCGGCCAAAAAGGCCGCCAATCCCGCCCTTTAGCGACGGATTTTGAATCTGTCGCTAAGTTTAGCGACGGATTTCAGAATCCGTAACTAAACTTAGCGATGGATATAAAATCCATCGCTAAAGGCCGCCAGTTTTTTTAGTTAGGGACAAAATAAGATTTCGTCACTAACTATAGCGACGGATTTCAAAATCCGTGGCTATCTGGCAGCAAAAAGCAGTTTTGCGACGGAAATTGATTCCGTCGCAAAACTACTTAAATAAACTTCTCCTTCCTCATTCGAATCTCTCCCACAGCTCGCCCGAACACAGCTCCCCGCACATCTGAGCTTCACCCACCACTGCTCCCTCCGGTTCTTCCTCCATGGCTCCAGCTACCAAATCTTTTACGAAGCCACCAATGAAGGGGAAGGGAGACGCCATGAGGTGAACGATCGAGAAGACTAGATCTACCTTTTATGAGCAACTTCATCATCATCTTCAACACGAGAACCAAGGATGAGATCAAGCGGAGGCGCAGCGAGAACCAAGGATGAGATCGATTGGTGGCACAGTGAGCTGAAACAATCGAGAGGACCAGATTTGCGTTTTGGGAGTAGCTGCATCTGCCGAGTATGGTGGGTGTTTGGGTCTTTATTCTTCCTCAACTAATGATGTAAAGCTTTATCTCTCATATTCAAACTATATTCCTCAAAATACCTTTCCGTCTCTCTCTAATTGTGCTCTAAATCCGTAAAATGGTGAAGAGATGGTTTCTTTTATTTTTCTGGGTTTTATCAGAATTTTACTTGTGGGTTCATGAATTTGTTGATATCATTTCTTGTTGGCCTGAGCTGGTTTGGTTGATCCTAGATTTCGATTATTTTGATTTTGAATTTTGCCTCTTGATTGTGGATTTATCTCTTCGTCCTGAGTGTTGCTCTATGATTTTTTGACGTTGATAAGATTTTGATTTTTTGACATTGATAAGATTTTGATTTTTGTATGTTGCTATGATATTTTTAATATATAATTTTTAAACAAAATTAAAAAATAAAATAAAATAAATAAATTTAAAAGAATAATGAAAAAGAATATAATTATTTTTAAAAGAATATAATTTTCAAAGAAAATAAAAACAAAAAATAAAAAATTAATTAAAATAAATAATATATTTTTAAAAAAAAAATCAATCAAATTAGCGACGGAAACTGAATCCGTCGCTAATTTGAATTTAGCGAAATTAGCGACGGAATCATATTCCGTCGCTAATTCCAATTTAGCTACGGATTTTAAATCCGTCGCAAAATTCAAATTAGCGAGGGATTTTAATTCCGTCGCTAATAGCAACGGAATCATTTTCCGTCGCTAATACTGACGGAATTAAAATCCGTCGCTAATTGCGACCACTTTTTAGCGACGGAAAAAATCCGTCGCAAATTTAGCGACGGATTTTTTCCGTCGCTAAAACCCTTTTTTCTTGTAGTGAAACAAATCACATTGAAACAACATTGCTCTCTTCACAGGGAGACCTGTATATTCAATTAAGTCCAACAATCTCTTATAGAATGCCATAGAAGTCATATTCAGCTTATGTATAGTTAGTTCCCTTAATGCATACACCACTATTGTTAGTTGATTTAGGGCAACTTTGGCTATATGAAACTTGTATCCATTGACAAAGTACATAGGCCAAGTTCTTGCTCTTTTCTTTGGGCCTTAAGCAATGTCATGTAAAAATGAATCTTCAATATTGTTGGCAAGATTTTCAACCTAAGTGACATCAATAACAATCATGTCAAATAAGGTTTTTGTAAGTAATTTATTCATAACAGTGACAACTTACATAATCTTTAAACCATGATGCAAATCTATCATTGATTTGAGCTTATATCTCATTATTTGTAATTCGAGGGTCCTCTTCCTTTAATATCTGGATGAAAAAACTAACCATGCATATAATTGACATAAGTTTTAATGTATGACAATTTAACATCACTTACATCATATATGGTTGCACATCGTCACACTTCATTAGAATGAATGTGGTTGCGGCTTTTACATCTTTATCCCCCAAGAAATGGGATTTACACCCCCAGAGCTCTTCCTCGTTGAATAAAAATTGAAATCGTTGGCAAATCTGGTTCTCCACCATCGTCATTTTTTATAGGTCTTGTTATTCTTGGTGGAATACCTAGCTCGAAGTAGTGCGAGCAAAACATGATAGTCTCTTCAACAATATAAGCTTTACATATAGATGCTTCAACCCAAGCTTTGTTATTTACCTTTTGTTTCAAGGTATAGAGGAACCTACATATAGAGAAGTCCATTGCCAGATTATTTCACGTTGTTAGCATATATTTATTGTGCACTCACATAAACAATATACAATACCTTTCAAATAGATACATCCATCTATATTAGACGGGCCCTCCAACCCTAGCTTTATGTGGAAGGTGAATGGGCAAATGCTCCATTGAGTCAAAGAACCCTGAGGGAAAGACTTTCTTCAACCTATACAATGTCACAACAATATTTTGCTTTAACAACTCTAGTTAATTGTGCAAAAAGGTAGTTGAACAAAGTTGTGTAAAGAATTGACTAAGCTCAGCTATAAGATTGAAGACATTTTCAAGCAAAGTCGTAAAGGCAATAAGAAGCAAGCGTTGCATGAAGACATGGCAATCATGACTCTTTATTCCATACAACTTTGCTTCCTTCATCTCCACACATCAGGATAGATTAGATGCATATCCATAAGGGAGCTTCAAGTTCTTCACCCATTAACAAATAAGTCGTTTTTGTTCTATATTCAATGTATATTTTGCGATCGATTTCACCATTCTCCCTCTTATTTCAACAAGTTCATTATCTTTTCGTCAACAATACTCTTTCACGAACATTTGAGCTTGTGCATTATCTTTTGTTTCCCCCTTTGTGTCCATCACAATATGAAACAAAATTTCAAAAACATTTTTCTGGATGTGCATGAAATCAAGATTATGTTGAATGAAATAGGTTTTCCAATAAGGCAATTCCCAAAAGATGCTTTGTTTTATCCAATGATGAGTGTTGTTATACCCTTCAATGGACAGTTTTTCCATACTCAGAGACCTTTGGCAGATTTCTAACTCTTTCCCAAACTTCCTCTCCGCTTAACCGGGGTAGAGACTTTGATATCTTGATTCTATTCTTCAAAAAGAATGTTTTATTTCTCCGGAATTGGTGGTCTATGGGAAGGAATTGCCAATGGCAGTCAAAGAAACGTGTTTTCCCCCCATGCTTCAATAGGAACATTTTTGAATTCTCCATACATATAGGACATGATAGTCTCCCGATTGCCATCCAATTAGACAACATTCCATAAGCTGGAAAGTCGTTGATTGTCCATAATAATGCAACAGTATATATATGAAAGTTTTGTCTCAAAGAGGCATCATATGTTGACACCTCTACAACCCATAATAACTTTAATTAATCTATCAATTGTTGCAAATATACACCTATTTTTCCCTTTGGATTATTAGGACTAGGGATGATTAACGTCAATAACATATATTCTCATGTCATGCATATCTCGGGTGGTAGATTATAAGGAGTAACTATGTTCGCCTCGCAAGTGCACGCGTTTCGCAGGTAATAAAGTGATAAGTAAAGTATCGTTCTTACGAGAATTTGTACAACAAATTGGTCAAGCAAGAAGCTTAGTGAATTCAATCAAGTTGAGCTAGAACAAAGTTTTGATGTGGAATGAGAATTTTTTAAAGACTTTTTCTAAAACTAAAAATTGATAAAGGTAAATGATTCTTTGACTATGGATAAAAGAGCCTACGTGTAATGCCCTAAAATTCTTATTTGTCATAAAAACTATATTTCGATAAATAATACATGATAAATAGAGGAGAGTATGTTGTCTCAAACTTTGTAATTAATCTATTATAATTTTTGGGCAATTTTCCCTTGAAATTAAATAAATCAAGGGTCAATTTTAATATTTCATATTTAGGGATCATAAAATACACTATGGTTGTCATATTAAACCATAGTTTTTATGTAACCAAGAGAAGTAAGAAAATGTTATGAAAACACTTAAATTAATTAAAGGAAATTAATCAAAATTAACAGACAATTAAGCTTACACTAATTAAAATGATTAAGTAATTCTTCAAAATTAATCAAGAGGCAAATTAAAGAGCAATATAATAATTAGGGATGCCTTAATAAAAAATCAAGGATCAATTAAAAGACAAGATTGAGCCTTGAATGAAGCACTAATGATCATAATCAATAAAAGAGCCAGTCACACTAGGATAATTATCCCTAATAACATATAAACCACCATTTTAGGAGTGCTAATTGGGGATTAGATATTCAACCCCAAAATTCAACAAAGATGACGCATGAGAGAGAGTGAAATAGAGAGAGAATTTATAATTTTATAATCAAGATATTATAATTGTAGAAGCACATGTGTTTTAACAAATAAAAATCTTCAATAGTGTTAGGATTTTTCTAACAACAATCGAAGGCCAAGATTAGATTTAATGAAGCTAAATCTAATGGTCTAAATTAACTACATGAATAAAGCTTAATCCATGAGAAAAGATTTTGACCAATGAGAGGCTTTAGAAGGTAATTATAAGACATGAATAAAACACAATCCAAGAGTGTATGAGGGAGAGGGAAGCCAAGATTACATGGCTTGGAGAAGAAGTGAGAATTGAAAAAGATCTAGATATTAACTTATAAACGCATGTTGGATTAAAAGTCAAAAAAATGGAAGAGGATAATGTACCTTTAAGATAGGGTTCTTAATGAGAATGGAAGAGGATAGGAAGGAGAGATGAGGGGGTAGTTTTGTGAGAGGGAAGAGTGAGGATGGAGCTTCACAAATTAACCTAAATCCTATGGTTTAAATCCAAGATGAGGAAGTTCAAAGAAATTACCACAATTGCCATGACAATTTACTATAAATAGAGGGCTTGGTCTTCATTATTTTTCACACCAAAACAAGCTTAAGCAATATGATATAGAAAGGAGTGGAAGAGAGTAAGGAGCATCTTGAAGGAGTTGAAACAATTGTAAGTAAGTTCTTCAAGTTTTAGTTCTTAAAATTCATAGATAGAGTGAGCTTTGATCTGTTAGAATAATTTTATTTTCATGTTTCTATAATTAAAATTGGCTTTATTTCGAAAAAGTGATGAAGTAAGTGTTGGAGCAAAATTTTTGGGAGTTAAAATCAAAGTGGCGAAATTCTGGCGAAATTTTATCGGTTAGCAATTTCTAGAGTGAGTGTTAAAAACGCCAGTATTTTATGAAGAAGATGAAGTTATAAAATTCTGGGAAAATTCATGGTTAAAGTAGACATATAGGGATTTCCAAATATACCTAGAGTGTGTCACTTTGAATTTTGTACAAAGAGATAAAAATTCTTGAAGAAAAGCTACGTTTTCTGGGTAAAATTCTGGGCAGAGGCTAAAAACACAAAAACTGGGAATGATTCACAAATTCTAGGTAAAAACAAGTATTTTTCATCAAACATAGACATCCTAAGGATTCCGGGGAATTTTACGGAACCTTGTTTCTATTTTTTTAGAATTAATTATGATTTTCCAAAGTTGCTGCAAAATTTGCCCAGAAAATCCAACACTTCATTTTTAATCAAATGTAATGGCAAAATGGCAATAACAAATCCACTGAGGGTAGAAAGGTAAATTAAACCTTTAGGATATTATTCTAAGCAATATGATATTTATCAAATATCATATAATAATCCGACAATAATGTACAGGATATCCGGGAAGTCTGGAGTCGGGTTCAAAGGTCAGGCGTTTTGACAATGACGTGGTGAAAGGCACATTCGCGTACAGTAACTTTAACTCTCATATGTCTTGTATGGCTTTGATATGATTGGTTGATTCATGATTGATTGTTTTCCAAACTGTGAATATCTGTCATATATACTGTTTATACTTTTCATATGAGGTTAACTGTTACCTGAGGTCCGATGGGTATTGGACCTCAGATTCGTCTAAGGTTCAGGAAAGGAACCAGGGTCAGAGGAGGCACCGGTAGATGGAGCCGTGAAAAGGCACCGAAGGGACGAGCCGATAAGAGGCACCGGTCAAGGCAAATGCCGGAAGGGCGTCAACAGAGCATTCTTTCTGGTATGGATTTAACGATGTTACTCAAACAGTTTGGTGCCGAAGGCAGGGCTAGTCTATGTGGATCAGTCAATAAGTCACCGTGAACTCGGTGAGACTTCCATGATAGACACCTACCTGGCCAAATTGTTTGATTAACTAAGTTAGGTTTATTGGCCCAAGTCTAGCTACGGCTTGGTTGAAGATTGTATAGTTACTACAAAGATTTATAATTATACAAAGCTCTGTACTAATGTATCACATAAATATTCCTTTGGGAAATTTTTAATATATCAGCATATGTCAGGGCATCAACATATGCCTGGGCATTTTGTATCAGTTACTCATTGCCCAAACGTTAGTGCATGCTCTCCGTTTCCACATTACTTTGAGTGGTAGCACCTCAAACTCTGTTGATTTTCTTAAAACTAAGTGTCAACAGACACGTTTTCAAGTATGGAATTTGGGGTGTACACTAGGATTCTTCTTCCCCTTTCGCATTTCATAAAGCTTGGTTAATTACCTCTCTAGTAGTATTTCAATACAAATATGTGTTAGCCTAAGGTTCACAAACACTTGACATGCTCTCTCATGTCAAAATCAAGTTTCTCTTCTCATTAAAATACACAATCTCTTGCTACAATTAATGAGAATCAATCTTTAAGCAACAACACTAATGTGACAATACAAGGTTAGTAAATATATCTCTATTTTACCAACAAACCATCCATTTATCAAGTAAACTTCAAGACAAGCATGATTTCAATCAAGTTCTACACTTAGATTAGCTCTCTCAAGTCAAACCCAAATGAATAAATCATCTAAATGGAGGCCAATCACTTAGAAGCATTAAGCCAAGGTTGAAATCAACACACACACACATATCTACAAAAAGAGGGGAATGTTCAAGTACTAATCCATACAAAGGGTAAGAAGAACCCTAGAATAAAAGATTTAGCTACTCATGTTCAAATACAAAGAGAATCTAAGTAAAGCTACTGAATACATGAAGAAGCTAAGTGCAAAAGAGAAGAAAAAAGGAAGAACCAAAGTAGAAATCTCAAAATCTCTCTTGAAAAGAGTACCCAAGCCTCCAAGATTGTCCAAATCTCTCTCCCAAGCTCTTCCCTTTCGCACTCTAGTGTTTCCTTGTGCCAAGAGTGTGTTTTTCAGACCTTCCCCTTAGGTTAAATAGGGTTTTTCTGTTTCTGAAATGAAAAACGTGCAACTGTATTTTCTGCACTTTTTCACAACTAGCTGCGGCCAGTTTGTCGACTTGCCGTAGCCAGTGACACAGAAAGCTACTTGTTGCTGCCAGTTTGTCAACTTGTTGCGGCCAGTTGTACAGATTCCTTCTGACTTTGCATTGCTTCAGCTCCTTTAATTCTTTCCTTGTTTCTTGGTTCTTATAGAGCTTCAAAACTTGTCTCCATCTTCTGACAAAAGAGAAAGCAATTATCAATTTCAATTGAATCACAAACTCTATAGGATATAATAATAATTTCTTTGATTTTTGCTTGATACTTTGATATTCACAATTTCTTATATACACTTCATTTCCTATGCACATTATATTTTGAACTAAAAATAGGTAAAAGGAGCAAGAAAATGTGCTGGAATATAGTCAATTTCTAAGAGTTAACAAACTATCATAAGCCAACAAGAATATTGCCTCCCATATTGCCCAAATGGCGTAAATCCATTCACACACAATCCAAGCCTCACATTTCTTGGATCATATGCAAAGTCTAGATATGTTATATTGAAATATTTCTGTGCTTCACCATCAAACGGGTTCCATCTCGTTTCCTTTTCCCCCTTTTTTTTTTGAAGCAAATAATCTTTGCAATCTTGGATTGAGAGGTAAGAGAAACAACTGCTTCCTTACAACTTTCTTTTTTCTTCCACAAGACTTATTAGACAAATATCTATCCTCACAACGAAACTTGCATCGGGTGGCATCAACGCCATCTTTATAATAAAATATACATTCATTCACACAATAATCTATCTTCTTATATCTAGACCTAGCTTTGACACTAAAGTATTTTTGTGTACACCTAACACCTCAAAGTATTTTTCAGATATGTCTAGCACACTAAAATGTTTTTTTTAGTTCATCAAGCACCAGGGATAAAAAAGAATACTTTATTAGGATATTGGATGCATATTAAAAAACATATCAAGGTATTGGATACACCACGAGAGACTTCATAGTGTTGGATGTAGATAAGAAAATACTTTAGGTACCACATACACCTTAATCTTTTTTTTAATATATATATATATATATATATATATATATATATATATATATATATAACTATGTGATGTTTAATGTAATTTATCAATCTAGATTTAAGTATTGTTTACGCATAAAGTTTTTCATATACATAGATCAGACCAGATTTAAGTATTTAATCATCCCACATGGCCACATGAAAAAGAAAAGAATTTGAAAAAAAAAAGTATTAATATAAAAATGGGATAGGATATTGTAACTATCATTTTTTGTCATTACCAATGCCACTACCACTTTTGGACCCTTAGATAATCTCATATTTCTTTATCATTTTTCTCTTCTATTGAGATTAATCTCATATTTCTTTATCATTTCTCTCTTCTATTGAGGTTATGATCTAACGGTCCAAAAGTGGTAGTGGTATTGGTTGTGACAAAAAATGATAGTTATAATATCCTATCCCTATAAAAATATAATTGCTATTTTTCAAATTTCAAAGCACATTATTCCTTATTTCAAAAATAGTATTGGTATCAAATGTAAATCATCTTTAAATTTATATAGAATTGATTAATTATCCGTTACCCTTTTAGTTTTTGCACTATATAAAGTAAAATACTCTAACTACCCCTTAGATTTATCTTAATTATAAAGGCTTCCCATATATTTTGAAAATTCATATAAACCTCTCTTAAAATTAAAATATAGGGTTTAGGAGCAAAAATACACATGTGATTTTCCCCCAAGAGCACCCAGCACCATGTGTTTTTTCTTTTTTTTTTTGGAGCAAAAATACACATGTGGTTACATTTTAGGAGCAAAAGTCACACCGCCGTTAAAATTTTGTTGTAAATACCGCACTTCCTGTTGTAAATATGGCTTTTTCTGTTGTAAATGACCAAATTTTAAATTTTGTTGTAAATACAGCATTTCCTATTGTAAATCTAGCACTTTTCTGTTGTAAATGCCCTTTCTATAATCAAAATCCAGGTATTTAAATGTTGTTGTAAATATAGTCCGATTTTAAATTTTGTTGTAAATACAACATTTCCTGTTGTAAATATAACTTTTTTTTTTGGGTAAAAGACCTTTCTATATTCAAAATCTAGGTGTCTAAATGATGTTGTAAATATGACATTTTCTATTATAAATATGGTATTTTCTGTTGCAAATACGTCGTTAGTTAGATTTTAAAGGTGGTGTGATTTTTGCTCCTAAAATGTAATCATATATGTATTTTTGCTCCAAAAAAAAACACATGGTACTGAGCGCTCCTAGAGGAAAAACACATGTGTATTTTTGCCTCTTTACCCTAAAATATATATCTACATGAACCTCCAATATATAATTGATATTTCATTTCTATTAACAAAAATCGTTTAGTTCACCGTTAAGTTAGACTCTAAAACTTCTATTTAACCAAAATACCCCTCTTTAATATAAGAATTATTTAAACATTTATATTTGTCAAAAATAAGCTTAATACACATATTTTAAACTTTTTAATATGTTATAAAATTTATAATCTTAGTTTTAAACCTGAAAATCATTTATTTTTAATTTTTTCAAATAGATAAAAACATATTGGAAATTTTAGGTTCTGTATCTTTAATTTGTTTGCTAATTTATATAATAATATAAAAAATTTTGAAAAAACTGTATCTACCTCAATTTAACTCAATGTTTTCCAAAGCTCGCAAAAATTTCTGAGCACATACACTAAATTTCAAAAAGACATTGAAAAGAATTCAGAGTTCAGGTTTTATCACTCGGAGTTCGTCTTCAAAAAATAGATTACTTCTTTATCTTTGATTTTTTATTTGGTGGCTCGAATTGTAGTTTGAAATATCTTAAGATTCAAATCACTTGGTGATAAATTTGCAGTGATGACAAGAGACAATGAGTTGGTAACAGGTTCATTAGTAAACAAAATTTATTTTAATTAATGGAGTTAACAATTTAGACTTAAGTGTATATTTTTAAAATAGAAAAGAAATATGTATAAGTAAAGCAAAATAAAAGGATGGTTAGAATATTTTACTCTAAATTGTAAAAATTAATGGGAGATTTTTCAATAAAACAAAAAATTTGAAATTTTAAAAAATATCCATGATAACTATAAAATTAATCTATTACATAATGATAACAACTTCTATCTCTCTCTCTCTCACGTTAATTTCAATAAACTCTCATAATTTTTAGGGTAAATAATTTAAAATTTAAGAGGTCTATCTACATATAACTAAAATTTTATAAGGATTATATGCATACAAAAAATAAAATTTAATGATGTAAAGTTGATTAGTTTGGGGTTATTTGTATATACTTAAACGTACTACTAGAAAAATCAGTTTTTGTGACGGGAAAAATCCGTCGCAGAAAAGGCTTTTTCCGTCGCAAAACGAATTCTGTCGAAAAATCCGTCGCAAAATCTCAAATTTGCGATGGATTTGGAATCCGTTACAAATTAAATTCATTTAAAAAAATTACAAGTTATTTTTAAATTTTTTTTATTTTTTTAAAAGGGTTAGGATATTGTCACTACCATTTTTTGTCACTACCAAAGTCACTACCACTTTTTCACTGCTAGATCAGAATCTCATTTATTTTTATTATTTCTCTTTCCTATTGAGATTCTGATCTAACGGTGAAAAAGTGGTAGTGACTTTGGTAGTGACAAAAAATGGTTGTGACAATATCCTATCCTTTTTAAAATTACATAATAAAATATAAAAAACATATTATTACAACTTATGTGCATAAAAAGCAAAGGAACTTCAAATCTATTCCAAAATGGTCTCTGCAGCAGAAACCTTGACATCAGATGGAGCTTCTTCAATGTTAAGAGCCTTAACTTTCCCATCTACCACGTAAGCTGACCATCTACACCAAGACAACAGCAGCTATTCTTTAGAGAAACAAAAATAGCAGTGTAAGGCAGAGATGTGTATCATCATGAAGACAGCGAAATCTCTAAAGCGTGTTCAGGAGACTACATACCTTTGAGATAATCATGTGGATGACAGATTTTTAGGATGAACAATAAATATACCTTTGAGATCGAGTTCCGAGCAGAGCACCCGAGAGATCTGTTGTTAACTCCAAGCTTTTGTGGAAGCTCCCATCAAAGTCCCCAGTCATTAAAAAAAATATTAGTGCTTCCGTCGATCAAACCCTGAAAAAAAAAATAAAAAAATAAAACACACCCAGTTGGATTTCGAATGATATCGGTTATCCCATTTTTAAAAAAAATACTAAATCATATTATCACGGAAGAAAGACATGAAAAAAAGTATATGGTATAGCCCAAAAAAAACAAAACCTAATTACATCATTATCATCATCATTATTATTATTGCAAGGTTTCTGTTGGAATCCCTTAATTATAGGATCCCGTGATTATAGAACGTAAATAGAAATTTGAATTAGATTTGATTTTTGTATTTTATTTTTTCCTGATTTCTCTCCATGTATCTCGGCCTAACAACTAATGGCCCTGATCCTATTTTCATGTATATATCCCGACTAAAAGAAAGGAATAAGATCATCGGTGAGTGACTCACAAAAGCTCTTGGTTTCTTCATTTTTTTCAGAGTGAATGACGTTGTGAGCTACCAAACAAGAAATGGGTAACCAAAAGACTGCAGAAATGGAAGAGGAGATAGAGAATAACTAATTTTTAAGGCTAAAAAAATAATGCCCAATACAATAATTGTCAAGGAGGGAAATTGAAAACACAAGGTGATCTTAACACTCAAGGAAAAGAGTAGGGCTAATAACTTACAGCATCTTTGGCTTGAAATCTCTTAGCCCACGAGAAGGTGACGAGGAGGAGATGAGGCGAACGTGAGATGACTAACAAATTTGGCATAAAACTAAAATTTTGCGACGGAAAAAGGATCCGTCGCAACTCAAGGTGGCTTTTGGTGATGGATACTTAGATCCATCAAACTGTCGGCGGTCTTTTGCGACTGATACAGGAATCCATCACAAATTGTCAAAATTTTGTGACGGATCTTTGTATCAAACCTGCACTACTGGTATGACTTTTGCGACGGATATGCTAATCCATCGCAAATATTGCGATGGATATAGTTTCCATCGCAAAACTTCTAATTTTGTGATAGAATTTTAAATTCGTCGCAAATACCAAAAAATTTGCGACAGAATTTTTTCGGTCGCAAATTCTATTTCTTGATTTTCTAGTAGTAGTTTAAGAGGGTTTATTATTGATTATTGAAATTTAAATTTATACAAGATTATAAGTTTAGGAGATTCACATATAATTGAGCCTAATTCTTAACACTCTCTTCTTCAACATTGCTATACTTTCTTGAACCCTCCACAAAAAGAAAAATATATAGATTTGTCTAATTAAATCTGAACAATGTTTGTAACAAAGTTGTCAGCTAAACAAATGTGTATAACAAAAAATCAGAACAATGTAAAGATGTTATTTCATTCATCTGAAAAATTTATTAAACTATTTACTTTTTTTCCCCTATTGCACCCAGTTCACCAGAGCTTCGCCCAGTCTAGTCTGGATCGAGGTTCTGTCAGGCGCATACACGGGGACCTCTCTCAGGAAAGTTTTCTGCATCCACAAGAACTTAAACTCGAGACCCCTGCTTAAAGGTATAAACTATTTACTTTTGATATTGAAAAGAGAGATGAAAAAAAGATATTGCGAAAAGAAATGTCGGATTTTTCTTATTTGTTTTACTGGGCCAAAGTATATGAATCAAGAAACTAAACACGTCATGTTGAAATGGGCTAAGAATGATATTGGGCTGCTTTGGAATCCATGTTCAAGAATGTTAAATCAGGCCAATGAGAGTTGGCATAGATGGTAAGGGATCCAGGATTAGGCCCTTGGGTCGTGGGTTTGATCCCCTCTGCCGTCGCTAGGACTCCTTTAGTAGACGATCTCGTAAGTCCCCAATAAGTGCTCATAGAGCCCAGGGCCGTGCCCTGGCTTTGGTGGGAGACTGATGTCGAACCCTCCAAAACTTTTTTATAGCAAAAAAAAAAAAAAGTTAAATCAGGGACATGTTATTCACGTGAGGAAAGAAAATATATTTTTCTATTGCGGTTAAAGAGCAATTTTGTGGCGAAAAATTTTCCAGAGAGACAATTTTTCCTTGTCAGTTATTTTAGTTAATTTTGAATGTTATTAATTAAATATGTTGTTGACCTGATAGTCCATTTGTAATTTACATTATTTTTGTTAAGATGTAAATTTCTTTAAAAAAATGTAAGTCGAACTTTGAAGAAAAATAAAATAGATGATACATTGACTTCCAGTGGCAAATTTGTAACTTCATAAAAATGATGTGGATGTCATCTATATTATTAGTTTAGTATATTTGATCACTAATAGTCAAAATTAACTAAAATACTTGAGCAAAAAAAAAAAGAAACTAAAATAGAAGCTAGTGAAAAATTGCTCACTTTTGAAATTTTTTTGGGTAAAATTGCCCCTTAACCCTTTCTTTCGAGTAAAATGTTTCATATATTATTTATATTTTTCGTTTGGAAGATATAATTTCTTCAAAATTCAATTTTTTTTTTTAAAAGCAATACTTTGCGTGATAAAGTTTTAGTAGATACATATTTTATACTTTATTCAAACGGAAACTAGACCGGTCTATAAACCCATGTAGTAGTGACTCAATGTCTGTGGTTCGAATTGGGGTCAACCTAAGATCAAAGCAATCAAAATTAAAATAATGATTTAAATAAAAAAAAAAAGAACTAATTCACAAGTTTAAAGAACATTGATGTTAAAAACTATACTTAATCCAACAAAATAGAGCTACTAATAAAGTACAAATATGATGTATTGATATTTTTTAAAACTTAAAGATGATGTTATTTCAGGATTAATAAGGAAATAAAAATAATATAAAATCAGTGTGCAGAATATCAGTGTGCCTTGTGACTTTAGTCAAGGTACTTAATGATTTAGTGAATGACAAAATATTAAAAAGCGTGGCTCAAAATAAAAATAATATAAAATCAGTGTGCAGAAGAGACTTTGTATAACAAAATATTCTGAAAAAAACGTGGCTCAAAATAAAGATTTATTTCGGGAGGGAGGCATTCTCCATAAGATGGTTAATTGAGAGATCATACTTTTTTTCTGTTGGTTATTTATTTATTGGAGAAAAACCAAAATAATTGGTTAATTTTTGTTGGTTAATGAGTCTTTCTTATTTTACATATTTTGGGGATTAAAAATATTTTGGACATTTCAAGACAAAAATGGAAATTCACAAGACAAATAAAGTGAGTGTTATTTGTCTTTTCATCCTCAAAACTTAATTTTATTTTGATCCAAGGGATATAGTAAACTTGCAGAAAGATTTGGGGTTAACTGAAATTAAATCATATCTTTGGGCCTAACTAAAATTTTCTCTAAAATTAAAAATATTTTGAACATTTCAAGACAAAAATGGAAATTCACAAGACAAATAAAGTAGGTGTTATTTGTCTTTTCATCCTCAAAACTTAATTTTATTTTGATCCAAGGGATATAGTAAACTTGCAGAAAGATTTGGGGTTAACTGAAATTAAATCATATCTTTGGGCCTAACTAAAATTTTCTCTAAAAGATACTAATTACCCAACGATTATTAGGACTTTGTATCGTGCTCACTCACTAGGCAACAGAGAGCTATTCCCTCTTACTTGTAGTGCTCCTACTCTTAGCTTGAATCTGAACAAAGAAAGCTCAGACTCTTACTAGATGGCAACATTAGCTTGCATTATATTTACATTTTAGGTATGTGTTTACCTTTCACATCGTTGAGACTATTATATTTTTCACTATATATCCTTCCATTCTTTTGATGCACAATTGAAGAATAAACATTCTATTTATGTTGAGACTAATATTTTCCTGCTTTTGTTTAATTCTGTGACAGCAAATGTGACATCCGGTTTGTAGTTCTTCTCTACAACATAAGTGTCTCTCCTTTATTTTTAATGTTTTCATGTCTATATGATATTTGACGAATTGTTGTCTCCCCTCCCTGTGTTGTATGTTTTTATGTGTATATGATATTTGACGAATTGTTTCCAATAATCTCAATCCAACCTTGATTGAGATTATGAAGATAATGACAATGGACGAATATAGGACGCACCCATATCTAGCTACAACATTGATTGAGTTGTGAACGTAGGTGTCTTCCCTTTATTTTTAATGTTTTTATATTTATATGATATTTGACAAATTGTTTTTCTCCCTTCCCTTTGTATCTTTTTATGTGTATATATGATATCTGAAAATTTTGTTTCCGATAATCTCAATCCAAATGTTTTTATGTTTATATGATATTTGACAAATTGTTTTTCTGCCTTCTTGTATCTTTATGATATCTGAAAAATTTGTTTCCGATGATCTCAATCCAATCTTGATTGAGATTATGAAGATGATGACCATGGAGAAATATAGGCTGGACAACATTAAGTTGGTAGCCTTATCCTAATGATGAATAGGCGTTGGGGTTTGTTTTAGAATTGAATATCTTCTATTGTTATGCTCTAGGAGAAGGAATGATTGTTTACGTGAATTTATGTATTTTTATAAGTAGATTATGATAGGTTATAAGTAGATTATGTTAGGAAGTTTGACAGTGTGACACCCTGACTTTAATACCAAACAGTTTATTTAGTATCAGAGCCATAAGTGCCACACTGTTTGATATCAGATAATATAAACAACTAGAGTTAGATTATGATATTAAACGTTTATTAAAGGATCCAAAGATATTCTCCGGTCAGCCCCAGCCAAGACCTAAGGATAACAAATCTCTGAGATCGGGGAAATGTAAAAATACTTATGAAAAAAAAAAAGAAAATATTAATGTGAATTTCATACCTAATTAATTTGTTATTTGATCTATGTTGCAGTTATGAATTGTATATCTAAAATTTTAATACTTTAAATTTATTTATTTATGTTAATTGTAATACATTTATAAAATTTAAAGCCTAAAGCATCCATATATTTCGATCTAAATGTATCATGAGATTCTAAAGAGAAAACAAGATCAAGGCAAATGAGAATATTAATGTAAAATTCATACATGATTAATTTAAATAATTTCCCATGAAACTGGTCGATGGAATTCATCATATAATTCTATCCGATCCTCCACGACCATTCTGTGAAATTCATCGAACGGAAGATTCTGAGTCTGAGGCGGTACATCGCTAGCTGATGTAGTTTCAATGTTACTGGTGTTACTTTGATCATTTAATTCCATAACTATCCCATCCTCCACGATCAATCCGTCAAAGTAATCGGACAAAGGATTCTGACTTTGAGGCGGCACATCGCTAACCGGTGTAGTTTCAATGTTACTGGTGTTAGCTTGATGGCCGGAAACTGTCTCAAACGTCACGTTGTCATTGTGCATCGTGGTTATCATCACAGTCACCTCCACCATGCTTGCCGCCATCGCACTCCTCGCCACTATTCCGCGGCATACGGCACCGTCCGACGAGGGAAGAGAAACAACAAGGGGAAAAATAGCCTCCTGCGAGGTTGTGGCACTGGCACCAGATAACGGTGGTAGGGTTGGTACGAAGGTACCGGAAAGAGACACTATCGGCAAGGGTCCGGGGATGTTGAAGTTTGGTTGGAAGTAGTGGACGATGTTGGCAAGGCGGCCAGAGGCATTTAACACAGTGACAGAAACTTGGCGACTGCGACAGAACTCGAGGAGGCATTGCACTATGTTGGAATCCTTAGGAATGCGGATGACAGTCTTTGACCTTTTCTCAGTGAGTGGTGGTGATGTCTTGGGCCTTATTACTTGCTGGAGATTATGGTTGTTGCCAATGGGCTCGCCAGCAGGGATTTCAACAAACATGGCTCTTTTTGGCGGAAAGGTTGTCGGAGGTGGTGGATTTCCGGCACCTGAACAAGAAGAATGGCAAAGAAAACCACAAGAGAATATTTCTATTTCTGATTGGCGGAAAGGTTGTCGGAGGTGGTGGATTTCCGGCACCTGAACAAGAAGAATGGCAAAGAAAACCACAAGAGAATATTTCTGAGAATAGGAATCGGGTGTGACTGTGATCTGTGAAGGAGTGATGCTTAAAGAGCCATAAGCGTGTCTATTTATGTTGTTTTCAGGTGGTGTGATGAGTCTATTATTTTCCCTATATTATGATCAAACTATTTAAATTTAAAAAGATAACATATTTAAATTTAAATAATCCAGAAAAAAGATACTCCCTCCGGTCCTAATTATAAGACATAGTTGACTTTTTTGGAGAAATTAAGGAAGCTAATTAAATTAATTTAGAGTATTTTTCTTTTTATTTTTTTCTTCAAAGTATTTAGTTTGACTCACATACTAATATATAATCTAAAGACATATAATATATAAAATGATTAAATAACTTATTTAGCTTCATTAATCTCTCTAAATAAAGTTAACTATGTCTTATAATTAGGACCGGAGGTAGTAACATATTACCTACTCCAGAACTAAACGTTGGTTCTCCCGCCGGGCAACGTCCTACGTATCAAGAGTTCCTCTTTTTCTCAATCATAAAACGTATCAAGAGTTCCTCTTTTTCTTAATCATAAAACGTTTTATACAAATAAAAATTACACAGATTTGACTCAATAAAATTAGATATATATGTTTATTAAAAATTCACAGGTAATTATCAATCAATAAATGTTATATAAATTATTTGAATCTTGAATGATTGTGTTACGGATCTGCACAATACCCAATAACATAACAACCCAACAGTGAATATCACATCCTAACAAATATGTCAAATAATATCCTAACTCCCTCAGAATATAGAGGTATCTCCATATACTACCTCCGGTCCTAATTATAAGGCATAGTTGACTTTCTTTGGAGATATTAAGGAAGTTAAATAAGTTACTTAATCATTTCATATGTTGTGCATCTTTAAATTATATATTAATTTATTAGTTAAATTAATTAGTTTGAAGAAAAAATAAAAATAAAAATAATCTAAAGTAATTTAATTAACTTCCTTAATTTTTCCAAAAAAGTCAACTATACCTTATAATTAGGACTGGAGGGAGTATAAGATATAATGGCCTAAATGCTTAGACTAGAGATTACTCAGCGTCTGATATATCCTACCTAAGGTCTATAAATACCGGGTCAAGCTTTTTAAGATACACACGTTCTAAACTCTAAGTTATTTACATACCGCCACAATGCCTAGTTTGTGTACAGTGATCCCACTCTCTTCTGGATATCTCCTCCATAGATACTTAGTCAGAGCCCATCGGTCCAAGATTAAAGCACCGTACTAGTCCAAGCCCAAAGCTAAACACCTGTATTCTACACCAGAACAGATTGAAAATTTGTTTTGACTATAAATTTGTTTGCTTAAATGTGAACAAAAATATATTATATTCAGCCTTCATAAAAAATATTATTTAAATAACTACCGTATGAGTATTCATCTAAATTTTAAGTATAACCATGAATGAAGATGAAAACAGTAAACATATAAAATAAAAAAAAAACTTAATATAATACTATATATTTAAGATCTAATTAATTCTTACCTCATCTCTCATTACGTATGAGTATTTAAATAAAAGGAGGAGGAGGAAGACTGAATCTAGGTGGTTCTCTCAATTAAGAGTTCAAAACGTCGAAAGACTGAATCTTTTAATTCATGATTAAAAAATCTACCTTTATATTCCATTTTATCTTTTATTATTTTAAATACATATGCTGCGCACGATGAGAAAATATAGTTAATATCAATAAATCTAGAATTAAAAGTCGCCATATCTTTTTTTAAAAAAACGAAAAATCACCATATCTTTAGTTAAAAACGTCACCATCTCAACGTATGGACAATTTGGACATCAAAAATCTTATATGAATCTTTTAGATTTAAATTCTTTTTATATGCATCTTGTGATAAATTCTTTTTTCCTTTTTTTCGAGATATACCAGCAATATATCAAACTGGAAAACTCTTGGTCAGTTTTGATAAATCCAAACTAAGAGGACCAGAATCACCGATGATAAATTCTTTTTTTAAAAAAAAATTTAAAGAAGTGTCAGCTATAATATTATTTTTATTTTAAATTATGTAAATATTAAAATGATAAGTTGTTAAAGTATAAAAACATAAAAAAATTTAAATGAAACCAAAATTAAAAAATTGAATAAATATTTAAACAAATTCATTTTAAATTTAAATGATTTTTTTTTTTTGGACGTAAATTTAAATGATTTGGTAATCATCCGATAACATCCCAAATAAACATTATGTATATTATATAGGCACGCACAGTCACAAACATTTGACTCTTCCAAGCTACGATTACTCAAAGTCTCTAACACCTGATTCCTTTGGTAGCCTCATGGACTTTCTTAGCGTACGTATCACCCCCATCGACAATCCCTCACTCGCTGCCTTTGATTCCTTCTCAGGAGCTGGCGAAACTGCCGCCGACAACAATTGTATTCTCCGGCCAGAAAAAAGGCCCCGGGGAAGACCTAAGGGTTCAAAGAACAAACCTTCTCTCACTGGCTTTGATTCCTTCTCAGGTGTTGGCGAAACCGCCGTCGACGACAATTCTATTCTCCGGCCAGCAAAAAGGCCCCGGGGAAGACGTAAGGGTTCAAAGAACAAACCTTCACTCGCTGCCTTTGATTCCTTCTCAGGTGCAGGCGGTCTCGAGACCAGATTTCTAAACTCCACAGTTGTTGGAACCCCTACGGCTGAACCCTCGCCACCACCATTCGAGAACAGATTTCTAAACCCCACAGCCGCCGCCAAAATCCCCGCCAGTGAACCCTCTGGCAACGACCATATCCTCGTACGAGTAAAAAGGGCTGTGGGCCGACCCAAGGGTTCAAAGAACAAGTCCAAGACAGTATCACCTCCGCTCGAGACTAGATTTCTAAACTCTAGGGCTGTAGTTGAAGTCCCCGCCAACGACCATGTACTTGGGCGAGTAAAAAGGCCCGTGGGAAGACCAAAGGGTTCAAAGAACAAGCCCAAGACAGCACAACCGCCACCCCCACCCCCATCGCCACCACTCATCGAAATAAACACAGAGATAGACATTCCCGGCGGGCCCCGACGTAGTGCAACGGCTACTCGAGTTTTGTCACTACTACCAAGTCTCCCTGAAAGTATTAAATGCCTCCGGAAAACTTACCAACATCATCCCCTATCACCATCCAAGCTCCGTCATCCTCGGACCCTTTGCGATACTGTCTTTTTCCGGTACCGTCATGTGGACCACAAACTCAGAGGAGACCATTTTTCCGTTAGAGGTTTCTCTTTCTTCGCTGGACGGTACTACAATCAGCGGAAAGGTAGGAAGGAGTGCGACGGCTGCTAGCATGGTGAAGGTGGTGGCGACCACCATGACAGCTGAGACTGTTTGCTACAATCCTCCTAACGACAGTAATGTAATAACTGCACGTGTCAGCAATGCACCGCCTCAAACTCCGAACCATATGTTCAATGAGTTTTACGAATTACTTAATCCAAATGATCCCATAGAAGTTGGCATTCAATTGTACGATAAACTAAAAGAAAAATATGAAGAAGAACGTGATCGGATGAAGCAGAAATCGAATAATGATGAGTTGATGATGGATGAGGATATTTGGAGATATGAGGAAAATCTGATACCTGCTTTAAGGGTTGAACCATATCGATTCTAATAGAAATATTCGCTGTAACATTCTTTATTTCTCCCCCATACATGTCCCACTCCCACTCCAATTCTATTTATAAATCTATTTTGAACAAAAAAAAATTTAGTTCTATTTATAATTCCAATTTAGTTCTATTTATCTCATAATCATTGAGTTACCTACATCTACTTGGTATATGTGATTTAGTTGAAAAGAACTTATAAATAAGACTAAAGTGATATATGTGATGTATTTGAACTGAATTCCGCCTTATTATTGATAATTTGTAAGTATTGGGCATATTTATGTAAGGGTTAAGGTGTAAAAATACACATGTACTTTTGTCAGAGGAGCGCCCAATAGCAAGTGTTTTTTTTAAGTGCAAAAGTGACTATGTGATTACAAAATAGGAGCAAAAGTCACAGAAACCGTTAACAGGTAGGACGTTGACCGTTAAGTTGGAAAGTTTGACTAAAATTAATGATGTGGACGCTGACAAGGACTATGTAGCAGAAAACTCATAATATGAAAATACCAAAATAGCCTCAAAGGAGAAATGCCTTTTCAACTCCAACCCAAATCAATCGAGCGGAGCACTACGTTCATAACGACCACCGCTGTCGCCAGAAACGCAATTTGCCGAACACCTCTCAATGAGAATTGCTATTGCCGAAAACGCAATTTGCCGAACACCTCTCAACGAGAATCACTACTTGAACAAGATCGTAGCTTAAACAGAAACAACAAGTAGAAGGAGTCTATAATCAAAAGTGAAGCAATAAAAATCACACAAAAAAATAAATAACAAGAACTTAGAACAGTGAAAACGAAGATCAATGTCTATAATCGAAACCATAAAACCAGATTAAACCATCTCAAATTACATGGTTGAGCTGCACTATCAGAGAAACGCAGATTGCGCGCTTGCTACTGCTGGGTGTAGAGATCAAAGAAACTTGCAAATCTAATGAGGGAGAGGAAGGAGATCGAAGACGATGTCCTTCTTGATGGTGATGACAAGCTCGAAAGGGGTAGAAAGGCGACAAGCTTCAATTTACAGCCATCGAATGTCTCTTGCATGAAGGGCTATTTGGTCTTTCAATGTCCAGTTCCATGGAGCTCCCGACACTTCCATGGGTCAGGGTAAGGAACCCACCGCCATAACTTTTTGATACAAAAGAAAACAAGAAAGTAAATAAGCAAATTACATCAGGGAATTTAATCCTAGCTTCTCAAGTGAAACCAAATCTTGCAAACACACAGGGTAAGAATCATGAAAAACCGAAGAACCAAGACCCCTCTTAGCCAAGCAATCAGCAACTTGGTTCCCCTCTCTTAGAATAAACTGAATCGTTAACTCCGAAAAGTCTCTGCAACATCTCCTAATCTCCCAGCAAATGAGATCATCCCCCTTTGCCCTTTCCCTACGATTTAACAAAGTAACCAAATCTTGAACATCAAATTCGACTACCACCCGCCTAAAACCCAGATTCCTTAACACCCCACCGCAACCCACCGCCATAACTGTAATCGACAGGGAAGAAGACACAAATATGGGCCAAAATCTTAGATGTTATATTTTGGCAAATAAATAAAAGGTAAATAAATTATATTTACTCAAATAAATAAATTACATTTTTCTCAGTCATAGTCCTAGTCAGCATTCACATCATTGTTTTAGTCAAATTTTCCAACTTAACGGTCAACGTCCTACCTGTTAACACTTTTTGTGACTTTTGCTTCTATTTTGTAACCACATAGTCACTTTTGCACCTAAAAAAACACTTGCTACTGGGAACTCCTCTGACAAAAGTACATGTGTATTTTTACACCTTAACTCTTTATGTAATATGAGTTATGAATAAAGTCTTATTCGACTTTCAAACCAAGTGTTGAAACTTTGAAAAGCTGAGTATCAAAAGGCAGGCTTTGAATTTGGGAAACGGAGGTTGAACCTACAAAATTATGATCTTTAAGGCTGAAATATGCGCATCTACTACTTAGAATCATATATGGTAGGATTCTCCAACTTTATAACGTCAATTATAGCCAATTTAGACCTTGGAGGCCGATCAATTAGGAAAACTTTCTTATAGAATTGTAAGAATACTTTTTTTGTATTTTTAATCAACTTCCATCTAATATTCGAGTAGATGTAATCAAAGACGGAGCTTTTATATGACTAGGGGGTCATGGCCCAAAAAAAAAACATTTGTTTAGAATATTTTTTAAAAAAAATTAATATAATGTAAATTTTAATTTTGGCCTCCCAATTTTTTTAATGACATTTTTCCCTCTTTTATTTTTCCATTTGCAAGTCAACCTTTTATATCTTTGGGGCTTATAATTCAATATTGTTCCATTTGGTATGTTAATCTTGTTTTTTTTTCGATATTCCAACCTAATTGCCTGAAATTTTTAGCTTATCAATGAAATTTACTTTTATAGTGTATTCTTTACTATGCTTTTACCCATTCTACACTACGCTTGTGGATAAAGTTAATTGATTTTTCATTCTAAACCTCAACCTTAAAAGTAGAAGTATTTACTGTAAATTTAACTATATAGAAAAAAGACATTGCCAACAGTTGATGTTGCTAAATCAGAGTGAAGTACAACAATATCATTATAGAGTTTTCCAATTTCTTTATAGTGGAGCTGCTTTATCTTTAGTGTATCATCATAGTTATAAACAGAAGATAGAAAGTTTCTCTACATATGGCTTTTAATTTATGAAGAATTTTTTCCTTTGTGTTTTCTCTGGTTCATCAAAATATAAGGAGTAATATTGTAATATTATCTTCTCCCTATTTTTTCTCTTCCCAACTTCTATTATAAATCTGAATGTTTTAAAATATTATATAATCATAAAATTTTTTAATTAGTTAATGAGTATAGATTCTCCCCCCCCCCCCCCCCCAAAAAAAAATTTGTCTCAAGCTTCGCCCCTGGATGTAATTTGATGAAAGTCAAGGGCTTTGAATGTTGGTCTTGTAATCTTTTTTTTTTTTTTTGGAGTAATGTTATTCAGTTTTATCTAAAAATATTTGGACTCCAGAGTGTTGAAAGTCCATTTGATAATGTAAATTCTACAACTGCAATTGCAGAATATGATGAATGGAGAGTACGGGATTTTTTTTTCATTTGAAGACGGGGACCAATCACAACCAATGTTGTGAAAACGTCGTTTTGGAATGTAGAAACGTCAGTTTCTACGTTTTTCTGCCGGAAAATAGTCAAAACGGAGGTCAGGACGGATTTAGTGTTGAAACAGTTGGAACGCGCACCGTTTCAACTCGGTAAACTCGGCGAGTTTACTGAGTTCACTCATTTACTAATTTTTTTTTAAAAAAAAAATCTGAAGCCCTAATTAAAACACAAACTGAACCAGTGAACCCAATTTGGTGTGTCGGCTGTCGGGGGGTTGTTCTTCACTCTTCACTTCTTCTTCGCATCGACGACTTCTTTCTTTAATCTTCTTCTTCGCATCGACGCATCGACTGCTACAGTGCTGCTTCTTCTTCATCGACCGTCTCTGCTTGGCGCTCGCTAGCTGCTTCTTCTCCATCGTTGACAGCTGCTACTTCTTCTCCACCATCGCTGGAGGCTGGAGTGCTGGACACTAGAGTGCTGCCTGAATCTGATCGTCACCCTCACTCAAAGTATGGCAGAGGGTAGTGGTCAGACAAGGGGATTGTGGGAGATGGATTTGACGTCGTGGAGGTTCCCAAGGAATGAGATGGCGTGCACGATTTACTGGTACCAAAAAAATTCCGGGTGCTAAGTGCCCCCTTATCAATACTTCTGTGGCAAATTAGGTATTTAACCCAAAAAAATCTGACTGGCAAACATTCATTTGACCTTCTGTTAGTTTTAGGCAAATTTGGTACCTTTTTCATACTTCCAAGGCAAATTTAGTACTAAAAAAACTTCCAGGTGCTGAGTGCCCCCTTATCAATACTTCCATGGCAAATTAGGTATTTAACCCTCGAAAAAATCCTAAAAAAATAGTATTTGAATTTCAAATCCTAAATAGGTGATATCATTAAAAAAAAAAAATAAGTTATCAATTGCTAAATAAGTGATATCATAATAAATGAATTGTCAATTATTTTACTGTTCTTATTAATCTGTTATCAAGATTTTAGAGTTCAATTGATATTTTTCTTCACTTTTCCTAATATGTTTTTGGGATATTTATTTTTTTAAAAAAAAAAACTGTTTTTTCATCTTCCCCAGCCCTCAACCCGTCCAGAGCGTGGCACACATACTCCCAGAAACGCTAGTCAGTTCACGCACACATACCCCAGCGAGGAACATACAAGACGACCCCGCGCAGCATTCTTGCCGTTTTCTGCTGCTCGCCGACCGCCCACCTCAGTTGGTCGAGTCGGACTTCTCGGCGGTGCGCCGTGGAGGTAATTTTCGAATCTTTCTCTCCCATCCTGGAAACTCTTCCCCTCTTTTCCGTTTTTCCTGTTGGCTTCAATTTTAGTTGAAATATCAATTTTTTATTTCAGTTTTTAAACCATTGGTGCTGTTATTCTAGTTGTAGCATGACTTGAGTTCTTGCCTTCTCGGTTTTCTGTCAATATGTTGGCTTCTTAGTTTGTTCCATAAACCGTTGGTTCTGAGTGGATTCTCTGTCAGTATTCTGAATTCGACTGCAACCTGTTGAGTAGCTTAACAATGTCGATGAGAATCCTTTGTTGGCAACCTTTATCCAACAAAAGGGAAGAAAAGGAAGCTCTGATGCAATGATGTATTTAAATAGTTTGGAAGATGCAGGTATTCTTCCTACATTAGTTAGGGTTTTAGAGAGTTGCAGTTTGCCTTTTATTTCTTTTCACTTACTAATGACCCTGAGTAGGAGCCCCAGCTAACTCGTTTCTTCGATTTATATTTCATTGTTTTCACGCATATTTGACTGCATTCAACATTTCATTGGAATATTCTCTTTATCCATCGTACATCTCTGTGACTAGAAATAAAAATTGATCATGGTATCAATTTTTATGATACAAATGTACAATGTGTTTTTCTTTTATTATCTGTTTCTGTGTTTTTAAATTTCTTTACATTTTAGTACCTTGCATTGAACTAGTTTGATAGGATTTCTTATGAATTTATTTAATTGCAAGATGGTTGCTTCATGCCATTGTTTAAGCTATGCTTTGCTTGCCATCATGGCATGATGCTCTGTAGCTGATCTGACAAAATGCTTTGAAAAGCGGGAACAAGATTTCTTTGTACGGGTATCCTGGCCTTGGGTTTCATAGACCTCTTGTTGCATGTGATACTTCCAGAAAATGGGAAATTTTGGTCTTAGAATAGTCAATGCTTCATACGAAACCAATTTACCAAGCATATAAAGTAGCCCTTAGCATTGCTATAAGCAAAGTAACAGTTACGCGGCAATATTTGATAGTATGAATTTTTGCTTTACTCTTTCCTGAAAGGCTGAGCTGATTCATTTTACTTGTGTTTCTGTCTTTTCAAAATTTGCCTTTTCTTTTAAAGCCAAATGTCACTGAAGTTACATTTTCACTTAGTGATCATTGAGGTGTTCAACAAGACACTTGATACAACCAACACTAATTCTGGTACTTGGTATTGCAATATTATCTTGTATTGTCCGAGCATTTTGTACTTAAGCTAAAACCTGAGATTAGACTTAATTAATACTTTGGTATCTATTCAAATATGACAGTTGATACAACCAACACTAATTCTGGTACTTGGTATTGCAATATTATCTTGTATTGTCCGAGCATTTTGTACTTAAGCTAAAACCTGAGATTAGACTTAATTAATACTTTGGTATCTATTCAAATATGATATTTATGTTGCAGGAACTAATAATTGAATCTGGCGCATGATCCTACCCTGTGCAATGGCTGATCCATCATTTTTTGATCGTATGATCAGTCAGCTTCGTACAACATGCAAGTATGACTTCATATATCTGATGCTTAATTAAAACTGTTATTCCTGCAATTGCCAATGTCTCTTTGTTATAAAGTTGTGTAACTTGACTGACTGCCTTTTATTAATTTTCACTGCTACAAGTTTTTCTGTCTAGTATGTTTCTGTTTCTTATAAGCACCAACTTGCCAATTCTCTTAAACTTTTTCCCCATATTTCCCCCTTTCTTTGGTGAAATTCTACAATTTATTTTCTTGTGTTGATCATAGGTATTATACTGGCTATCCAAAGGATCTTGGACCATCACAGGTTATTCATTTTACCTCAGAGCGTGAGTTTATCAGGCTCCTTCATGAAGGCTATCCTGTCGCGGTTGCATTTACTATCAAGTAGGTTCAGCCCTGATTTTTTTTTATTTTTAGGTTGCTTCCTTAATTTGTAGTTGACTTTAGGTCCAAATTGTGAAGAAAATTGAGAAAGAAAAAAGATTGGAATAACCACAAGCTAATTATAATGCAGGGGTAACTACACAAAACATCTTGACAAAGTATTGGAGGAAGCTGCTGCTGAGTTTTATCCACATGTTAAATTTATGCGTGTAAGTTGTTAATGGCCAATTGTAAGTGCTGAAACTTAATTCAATGACAGGACACTTTATAAAGCATGCTTTTCACTTCTCTATTGATAAAATCACAAAAACATATATAGAGGAGGCATTGATGTTGCGCATCTAATGACTTGTAATTTTACTTTCAAGAAGTTTAGGCGTGAAGTGAATCAATCTCTTTGTTACATTCTCCTCTTTTTATTGCTTACTGCATTTTATTCTTATTAGCTTGGGTGTTTGCCAGTTGAACCTATTTTCTCATTTACTACACTTCTCTGTGTTGTCTTGATTTTTATTATGCATTGATGAAATGATTATGTTCTGTTATTTTCCAGGTTGAGTGTCCAAAATATCCTGGGTTTTGCATAACACGGCAGAGAAAGGATTACCCGTTTATTGAAATATATCACAACCCAATACAAGTATAATACGCCTCACATTGTTCACTACAATCTTTCTTCTCTATCTCAAGTTTCTTGGGAAGATATTGTAATAGTCTAATAGACGCATTCCATGGCATGATTAACTGGAAAGCATGTTCTATCACATGTTCTTCTTTTAATAGGCTAATCTCTGTCATGATTAACTGTCCAGTAAAACCCTTTGTTTTTTTATACAGGCAGCTAATCAGGGAAGGATGGCTGATCCAAATGTTATTAAATACAACGTGGCAGTCTTGCCTGTAAGTTTTGGATCTTGTTTATAAATTATCCCCACTGTTGACTGCTCTTCATAAAAACCAAATTAGATCTTCTACATTCATATATCTATGCATTTGGAAAAAAAGCAATATAAAAAAATTTGTTTATGTTTACGGTTCACATTTATAATATATTTTTGCTTAATCTCTCTTCAAGTACACTATATGTACCAATGGCTTTGTAGCTTAGTGACATGAAAGCTTCCCTCTAAGTGAAAGGCTGCGGGTTCAATACCATTTGTAACCCTAGGCCAATTGTGTCCGTCACTCTAATTCAAAAAAAGAAAACATATATGCATTTCATATTTTGAAGGTAGAAGATCTAAGTGGAAGTGTGTGCCTGAAATAACTTGCTGAAAGTTTGTTGGATTTATCTATATCTGTTGAATACTGATGAGCTGCGTCAAAAATTTTATTTAAATATGCAGTTTAATTACGACCTCAGTGTGTATGGATTTAGAGAATATTTTAAGCACCATGGAATACAAGCATCAAGTCCCAAGTAAAGATACTGCGACAGGTTTGAATTTAACACAACGATTAATTAATGGAATAGTACCTGCATACTTGCATATTGCTGTTTTGGTCCTTTGAAGGATTTATCTGCTTTAGTTTATTTTCTGTTTTAAGGAATGTAGGAAACTTGCGCAAAAGGAAAAAGATATGTAGTAGATTTCTTCTAACTATCAAAGCTGTAGATGGTTCTTACTAATAAGAAAACATGTTGTGTTACTTTTGAATTTGATTTCTGTTGTTTCAAGCATGCCTTATAAAAATATGGGCAAAAAAATAGGTTATTTCTCATGATTTCTATATGATAATATTGGCAAGAGAGGAAGCAGAAGGCGGGGAGAAGCATTCTGCAAGGAATACATATAAGTTTGCTCAAATTAAGATAATAAATGATAAAAATAAAAGATGGGTGAGTTTAATACGTTCACTAACTTCAAAAAAATACAAAGTTCAAGAAATATTGGAATCTAATATTAAATTCAATTATAGAATACTAAATCTGTTTAGAAATAAAAAGGATTACATGCCCTCACTATAACTTAGCTTCAACTCCAAGTATGCCTAACAACAGTGAAGATGATAATTCTTTTTGCAATTTTTTTTTTTTTTTACTAGCTAAGCTCTTCAATGATGGAGATGTTAAGAATAGGTGGGAAGCATACTTTTATAAGCTGTTCAATGATGGAGGGGGAGGGTCACTTGTGACATGGAGGATTTGACAACTCGAGAAGGTGAGCTAAATTTGTCATTTTATCACAGGATTCAAGTTAGCTAAGTTAAGGAAGCTCTTAAGAAAATGGAAAATGATAAAACTATTGGACCTGATGGTATTCTTATTGAAGTTTGGAAATGTTTGGGTGAAGATGGGATGTTGTGGCTTTTTTACGATCCAAGAAAATGCCTGATACTTGGAGAAAAAGTACTTTGGGCCCTATTTATAAGAATATAGGAGATATTCAAAATTGTGCAAATTATAGAGGAATTAAGATTGAGTCACACAATGAAATTGTGGGAAGAGGTGATTGAACACAGGTTGAGGCTGGAGACTGGTGTTTTTGAGAACCAATTTGGGTTCATAGGTCTATTATAAAAGTGATTTATTTACTGAGGGGGTAATGGAAAAGTTCCGGAGCAAAGGAAGGAACTTACATATGGTTTTCATTGACTTGGAAAAAGCATATGATCGTGTGCCAAGAGATGTACTTTGGAAAGCCTTGGAAAAGAAGGGGGTGCGCGTTGCATATATCAACGTCATTCAGGACATGTATGACGTGGTAACACCTAGTGTTAGAATGCCTGGAGGTGAGACAAAGGACTTTCCTATGAGGATTGGCCTATATTAGAGATCAGCTTTAAGCCTTTATTTGTTTAACATAGTGGTCAACGTTCTAACTAAGCTTATCAAAGAAGAGATCCCTAACTGCATGCTTTTTGGTGATGATATCATTCTGTTGGTTGAATCAAGAGAGGAGATTAATTCTAAACTTGGGATATGGAGAAGGACTTTGGAGTTGAAAGGTTTTTGTCTAAGTAGGAGCAAAATAGAATATATGCATTGCAAGTTTGACAAGAGACAAGTGAGAAATGATGTGGAGGTTAAATTGGAAGAACAAGTCATTCAACAAGTGGTAAAGTTTAGTTATTTGGGATTAATTATACAACAAGAAGGTGAAATTGATGAACATGTAAACCATAGAATCAAGGCTGGGTGGTGTCAATGGGGTAAAGCTACCAGGTTATTTGTGATTGGAAAGTTCTTAATAAGGTAAAAGGGAAGTTTTATCGTATTGCTATAAGACCAGCAGTGCTATATGGTAGTGAATGTTAGGCTTTAAGGGACAACATGAACATAAAGTGGGAGTAGTGAGATAAGGATGTTGAGATGGATTTGTGGTCGTACAAGAAAAGCAAAATTCCTAATGGTCATATATGTGAACAAGTTGGAATGGCACTTGTTTAGGAGAAAATGGTAGAAAATCATCTGAGGTGATTCGGACACATCCAAAGATTGCCATTGGGTGCGCTGACAAGGAGACTCAATCAAGTAGTATAGACTAAAAAGAGGTAGAGGAAGACCGAAGCAAACTCTCAATAAGGTTATAGAACAAGATCTATTGGTAAATAATCTATTTAAAGATTTGGTTTTTGAAAGAGCTCAATGGCGTTTTGTCATATATAGCCGACCTCACCTAGTAGGATAAGGCTTTATTGTTGTTGTTGTTTTTACTAGTTAAGAAGAAAACAAAAACATTGTCTTGGGATTTAGCAACTCCTCCCAAAAATTACTTTTGTGCTTTGAGTCGAATCTTGTGTCAATTTTTTTTTTTTTTTGGGTGCAGCATAAATTTACTTAAAATAAACTAATTTAAACACCTGTCGGAAAACTTGATTCAGACTCACCTTGGAAACAAGTCATTTATTTTGCATTAGCTAGATTTGGAAAACAATTGAAATAAGATTGACATGAACTTAAAAAGAATGTATTCTATGTAGCTTGAAAAATGTTGGACATTTTTCTTATGACTAGAGGTGACCCATGGCTCCCTATCTCTATCAATCTACAAATGGCTGAGTTGGGATGTTAACTAATAACCACAAGGCTGAATGCCATGAACGTAACAGGAACCTGTATTGTGAATTCCATAACCAAAAAATAAAAGGTAGAATGCTTTCCATTATGTAATGTGGCAGAAATTAATGTTGAAATAGCATTCAGATTTCAGAATATGAAGACCATGTTTTGAGTCTATGATCTCACTGTGCCCCATTTGGTTCACAGAATGGAATGAAGGAAATTGAATGAAAACAGTGATTTTACGCATGTGAATTGTCCTTTATGTCCCTTTTTTTTTTCCCGGTGGGGGGGGACTGACGAGTGACAAGGTATCACCATTGCAAACAGGCCTACAAATTGATTGCTATCTCCACATCACTGGAAGAGTTTGAATCTGGTAGGGGGACCTGTATGGGCTTGATATATTTGTGCAATGAGATTAAAAGGGCGAAGTAGTAGTTCCCAATCATGATAGTTTTGTTATAATAACTTGAACATCTCTTAAAAATTATAGCACTCAACTTGTCATCCTCCTAACTGAATTGCTAAACAGATTTTGTATGGGTACATATGGAATTTTAAACTGATTACCTTTCCACTTCTCATTTCCATTTCATTAACCATTTAAAGAGTGGTGGAAGGTATGCTAATTCCTTTCTATTCCATCCCATTTCTTTCTTTCCTTTCCATACCGGATGAGATGGCGTTTTTGTCAGTGATGCATTTTCTGAGTCAAGTTTTGGTTGGGTCTCCATGATTTTACACGTCTTGGTAGTGAATTTGTTGACATGAGTGCTGGTCTGCTGATACTTGTCAGATTTATCGTACACTCTTTTGCTCATGTTTACTTTCTGTCATCCTCACTATCGTTTGTATCAAAACTAAAGTCTATTTTTGGTGCAGGGTTATATTGTCCTAAATAGATCATGGGCTTTTGTTCAGTGGCTGGAGAAAGCAACCATTGAGGAAGAGCGAGTTTATTTTGGTTTTCCTTATTTCTATACTTCCTCTAAGAACAAAGCCTAACAACAATACAATTTGTGTGTTTCTTTTTCTTTTCTTTTTTTTGTCATTGCAATACAATTTGTGATTGCTTGTGCAGATGTATTTTAATGGCAGAGCCTGACAACAAATGATCGGAGAATATATATTTAACCTCGTCAAAAAATGTCTGTGTGTGTGCTTTTTTTCAAGTTTGGGATGTTATTTCCCAATTCCCAGTACATTTGCGGACGCGATGATGATCATCTGTGGAGGTGGATGGAGAGTGATATGAGGTTAATAGATGGAATGTGTTATTTTTTGTTCAGAGTTGATTTCAATTTTTCCATTGTCGTTTTGGATAAGCACCGAGTGTGAAGTGGCAGCCTTATCTGTCATGAATCTGGTATTTAGTGCACTTCCCTTGTTTTTTGGTCAAAAGCAGATTGATTAAACATAGTAGATAATTTAATTAATATTGAGGTTCAGGTGAAAGTATTCTGCTAAAGAGTAATGCTGTCTTGAAAATTTTTTCAGGTTCAATGTCATCCCGAAGATGTTAAAACGTAGCAATTTTGTCTCATACCATTAAAAAACTAAAAACTGATTTTTAAAAAATTGATGTTAACAGTTAACTTTTAAATGGTGAAAGGAAGCATTGTTCTATTTTAACATTTTCAGGTAACATTAAATCTAGAAAAACTTTCAAGACAACATTACTCTTTAATAAAAACTTATGAGGCAAATTTGTACCATAACCCTTAATATTGAGATGATTTTTTTCCCCCAATTTTTTAACGATTTTTTTTTTTTATCAACCTCTATCTAATATTTAGATGTGGGTGAAAGAAAATCAAGTGCTTTGGATGATGTTCTTGTAAGCTTATTCAGTTTTATTTTAAAGAGGGGGGGGGGGGGGATTATGGAGTGACAAAATTCCATTCATCAGTAGGGATAATGTAAATTCTATGGCTGTTATTGTAGGATAATGTAATCTCTTTTTTTTTAGTAATGTTTCAATTTTAGTGATGATATTTTATACGAATCAAAGTATCATACAATAGTATTTGCGGCAATCAAGTTATGGATTTGGCCAGTGGACCATAGCCACTCCCATCAAGTTATAGGCGGCTTGTGTTGTGATAAAGTTACCCCGAAGTCAGGTCATTCAAGTAGAGCAAAACATAAGTAAAGGGGTTCGTATTCATGTATAATAGTAGTAAGAATCTAAATCACGTTATTGAAGACTCGCCAAATATACGTAATATACGTTTGGAGTGGTAAATTGGGCCACAATATTGCATATTTATGCCCAAATACATGTCCAATAGTACCATTAGAAATTCTTGAGTGTGAATAGCAGGGTTTTAAAATTCGAACCAGCCACTAAAGTCTAAACCAATTGAATATTGGGTCAATGAGTTAGATTGAAGTCAAATCAGAGCCAAACTGATGAGAAACTGAAGATTTCAAAGTAATTAATATGAAATTCTATTTAAAAAAAAAAACCTGAGTCGATGTCCGAACCAGACCAGTTTACTGACCAGTTCACCGATTTTTGGTCCGGTTCGGCCAGTCTGGTTTCAAAACATTGGTGAATAACACCAAAAGCATGCTCTAATGTAGCATGTATATTCATGAGTGTGTAAGTAATTGGAATAGTATTATTGGATTTAAAGACACCTTACTTATTTGGAGTTACAACAGACGTTACTTGAAGAGTAATCCAATTAGAGTCCATTTATTTTATTTAAGTCAAATTTTCTATTTAATACAATATTTGGCCTTGATTTTTGCCCTTCTCGTTTTATAAAGCATATAGGTTTTGATCCCCAAGTTTCTTTTTATTTAAAATGTCAGAGCTTATGAATTTTATTTTCATCGTAGATTAAGACATAAACTTAGTGACAAAATTACAATATTATGGCCCAATCCAGACTGAGCTCATTCGGCCCTCGCTACTAGACTCAAACATTAAATTTAAAAAATATTTTATTATTATTATTATGTTTTATTTGAATCAATGCAATCTAGGTTACTAATTAAAATTCAACTAAATAATTGAATAATATAGAAAATTGTTTATTCACGGGATTTTCATTGAGATTAGCGGGTTTGTGAAAACATATGAACTGGGCTTTGAATTTCAGTTAAGATTATTAGATGATGGTAGAGAATTTTTTTCAAGGAAACCCAATAAACTCATATGGTGGGCCCAAATATCAGGTCAAAAGAAATGGGCCCAATTTATCATTATAGACAAAAATTTCAACCACCAATCAAAAACACTATGGTGGTTTGCTTTTCTTTTTGCCAAAAGGTTGTTTGATACTTTGATTATACACTCTATCCTCTTGTTCTTCAAATAATTTCTTAGAGTACTTTTTTAAAATTATTTAAAATATTTATATATATTTAAATAATTATTTCAAATAACGTATATAAGGTGGTAATAATAAAAGAATTGTTTCATTTTATTAGCGTAATTGTCACTAATATAAAAATGATGTTCTCCACCTTTTCTTTAATTTTGTAGGTAAAAATTAACAAATCATGAAAAAGATGTTCCTTCCATAACACATAACTAAAATGCAATTTTTTTAAAAAAATATTTTTTTTACGCTTTTCTTTTTTTAAAAAAAAAACAGACAGGTCTAAAAACATTAAATCAAATAAGTCTTATTTAATGTCATTTTGTCTTGCATAAAAAGATAATAAGCCTTACATTTTCTTTTCCCTTTTAACCCGACAAGTCTTCTATATATAGAGAGAAAGCCCTGAGATTAGGGTATAGGGTTTAAAGTTCGGGTAATTGGCCTAAAAACGGTCTATTTATTTATTTATCTAACTGTATCTAATCTATTTATGGAATTTTTGTTCCAAATGATTACAAATCCCCCCCCCCCCCCCCCCCCGCCCCGGGGAAATTGCAGGTTTTATTGAAACTTTTCAAAATTACATATAGTCGGCATTTATTGATTGAGATAAGATATTGTCACTATTAATTTTATGTCACTACCAAGTCACTACCACTTTTTCACCGTTAGATCAGAATCTCATCTACCTTTATTATTTCTCTCTCATATTGAGATTCTGATCTAACGTTGAAAAAGTGGTAGTGACATAAAATTGGTAATGACAATATGCTATCTCATATTAATATATGGTAAAATTATTCCTCCTATTATTTAGGGTAATTAATGGAGAAATAATATAGATTAATTATAATTTTTGGAATTCTACTTTGAGAATACATATCTTTAAATGTCATTAATACCTCATATAGTCTTCAAATGTCACAATCTCTTTAATATAATTATTTTGATACCCATACATATAATGAATAGAATATTATCACTACTAATTTTGGTTACTATAAAGTCACTACTACTTTTTTCACTGTTAGATCAGAATCTCATCTATTTTTATCATTTATCTCTCATATTGAGATTATAATCTAATGGTGTAAAAAAAATAGTAGTGATTAAAATTGATAGTAACAATATCATATCTCTACATATAATACAAGAATTTTAGTTCAAGTTCCTTTTTTAGACTATTGGGTCCAAGTCGCTAGTGAGATTCTGTTAGCATATTAGCTTAATCTATTAGCCTATTAGCCTGACAGTTAGCATCCATCATTTTCAATAAGTCGTTGTCTTGTCTTTCTGGATAGTGAAGACGAAGAAGTAGAAGCAGAGTTGGAATATATTTACGTAAATTAAAATAAAACTTCTCTCAAAAACATATTTTCTATATTATAAATCACGTTGTAAAAACAACTTATACTACTAATTCAAACAAGCTGGACATCGATGCTCAAACTGACACAAAACTCAGAGAAAAGCGTGGAGTTCATCACTGGTGATGCCTTCTCAGCCACATGACCCAAAACAAGATCACCCGATGTGAATAGAGTGCCAATTTGTTCTTTTATGATTTGGGTTTCAACATTATATTCGGCTTCACCAATTGGGGATTTTGGATTTTAAAGTGGGATTGTTGGGAGTATTGTGAATGGTGTGAGGTTTATGAGATGGCAATATGTCGTGGAAACCTTTGTGGCCCTAGGGCCATGTTAATAAACATTCCATCATTGATTTTGATTTATAAGAAACAAATTATTATTTCATACAAATCATTAAGTTTATTTATAATTAATTAAGATGTTATAGATTAAATTTTCTTTTAAAAAATGCCCACATAAAATATTGGCAAAATAACAGAAAAATATCATGTGAACTTCAAAATTATATTCACAACAATAGTAATTAGATTAACAAGAACAATAATACAATTGACAACTTGTTTTATTGGAAAATTACCTATTTAAGATTTTGAAATTCAGTTGGTATTTTCTTGAGATTTTCCCTAAAATATTCCGCGTAGTGACATTATATTTAATGATATTAACTTAATTATACTCTATAAATAAAGATATAAAATAAGTGGTCATTATTTCCTTAATAATTATGTTTAGAATTAAAAGAATATTCTCAAAGTTTCTTTTTAAAAGAATGGAGGGATAATGTATATAATTATTCATTATGGAAATTAAAACATATTTTGTCTTTCATAATTAGTAATTTTATTTGTATAATATATACACTTTGTCATTTAAGTAAATTATTTGTCATACATGTCAAATTCTACATTTCTTTTATATTCTCTGTATTGGGACGGACCTAGGAGGTTAGGGTGGCCCCCACTCCCTAAAATTTAAAAGAAAAAAAGTTATGAGTATTGGTGTGGTATTGTAGACATTTGACTGTAAAGGTGTGGGGTCTTATTTATTTGTCAAGTTGCTTCATTTTTTAACTTGATTGATGTTGAATTTTGCAGAGGAAATTGAGAAGTTGTTTCCAAACTTGTTAGGGCAGCCTCTACAATATTGGTGCCTGGTGATTCTGATTCAGTGCTTCCAGATAAGAAGTTGAAGATTGGTGTGGTACTGTCAGGGGATCAAGCTCCTAGTGGTTAAAATGTGATTTCTGGAATTTTCAGTGAGGATCATTTTGTTTGAATTGAATAGGATGTCTTGTAAAAACTCTTGAAAATAAATGTCATGTTTAAGTTTTATTGTTTTTCCATAAGAGATTGTTAGTTAAATCATTATAACTCGACTTGCTTCCTTTTAAGGGTATTGTGTCATGCTTGTCGAAGTTTTTGTAAAATATTTCTGGGGCCTGTTCATTAAATTTCTTAGGTCCGCCATTTTCTCTATATGATACTACATCCTCAAAAAAGTTCAAAATTCATCATCAAGCACTTAATAGGCTGTACCAGCTTAATATTTATGTCTTTAAAGGGAAATAAGTGGTCATTTTTTCTTAATTATATTTAGAATGAAAAGAATATTCTCAAAGTTTCTTTTAAAAGGGATGGAGGGATAATATTTATAATTATGTTAACTCTCTATGTGTTTTGATGATAACTGGCCATTGTATAATTCAAGTCAAAATGTTTTTAATTTGTTTAAAGAGATAGGTTATTCTACCTACCCTTATTTTTCCTACCTTTGTTTATCTCTTTTAATACCATTAGATTATAATCTCATCCGACAGTACAGATTTGAGAGATAGAATAACCCTTTACCCTTTCCTCTCTCCCACCGCCGCCCACCCTCACTCTCAACACCAGGAATTCGTCGGAATCGTTCGCCATAGCCGTGCAAGAATTGATTAAATTGATAGGGAAAAGAATGAATTAAAACAAGAGAAACAAAACTTTATTGGGGT
Source organism: Acacia crassicarpa (assembly GCA_034222035.1). Classification (NCBI taxonomy): domain Eukaryota; kingdom Viridiplantae; phylum Streptophyta; class Magnoliopsida; order Fabales; family Fabaceae; genus Acacia; species Acacia crassicarpa. The sequence continues at coordinate 26,135,831 of JAWXYG010000004.1, forward strand.
CTGCAAGCGCAAGTGAGAACGAGGTCCATCTTTGGGATCTCTAACTTCTTCATCTCACCGATTAACAAAATCTCACATTACCATTAGAATAATAAGGTTTTTTCCTTAAAGAATTTCATCGCATGGATTTTACTTTCCAATTTGCTTTTTTGTTTAATGTGTGGCCCTCTGGTTTAGATCTGGGTTTTAGCCAGGTAGCGATGAATTAAAGATTGGTCATCCTCCATCTGTAATCAACGACTTTATTCTCAAATCTATCAAAATTACAAGCGACAGTTTGGGAATACTGAAATTGACAACATGGTTATTTCTTTTCTGCAAGTGAGAACGGGGTGCCCAGAAAAGGGGTAGGGTTTGTGGAAGAAGTTGGAAGATAAGAGAGATTTTGGCTGGAGACACGACTTGGCGAATAGGTCAGGTTTTTTGGGGAAGGCGAAAGAACCAGCGAAGGAGGGGGAGTGAGGGTGGGACACAGTGGGAGAGAGGAAGGGTAAAAGAGTTTATTTTATCCCTTAAATCTGCACCATCGGATGAGATTATAATCTAATGGTATTGAGAGAAGTAGGCAAAAGTAGGCAGAATAACCTATCCCTTGTTTAAAATTGAATCATATCAATTTATCATACTTGATGTCAAATTGACTCGAGTTTGGGATGTCAAACTCGAGCCAAGCCTTGTGTGACTTGAGCCTAAATGTTTTCTAGACTCGAGTTACCCACTTCTAACTCGAGTTATGATATGAACTCGAGCCAATTCCTAGTGATTCCAATCAAGCCTTGTGAACTTGAAGTCTTTTCAAAATTCAAGGATAATTTAGTCGAGTTTGTGCACAGTGACTCAAGCCCTAAGTTTTGCACGTTATATTCAAATACATCTTTTTGACTTGAGCTATCATTTAATGACTTGAGTTAGAAGAAGTTTTCAAACTATTTTCGAAAAGCCTCTTAATAACCTTTTGTGAAAATGGTTCTTGACTCGAGCCAATGTTTTATAACTTGAGTTTAGACATAGACCCAATCCAAGCTTCAAGACTCTAGTTGAAGTTTCTCAGAGTCATCTTCAATTTCTTTTTTTTCTAAGATATATTTTCAAATGAAGATAGGCTCGAGTTTGAATTCAATGACATGAGTTTAGACCTAAACTCGAGCAAACCTTATCTAACTTAAGCCAATGCTTCTTCTATATTTTTCATAGAAGAAGAACTCGAGTCTGGGATATATGACTCGAGTGTAGCTCTGAACTAGAGCTAACCTTTAGTAACTCAAGGCATTATTATTTCAAAGACTTGATTTATATTTTACAACTTATTCATGACTCGAGCTAATAGTATTTAACTCAAGTTCATATGTCTATTTGTAAATCATCGTCTCTGAACTTCTTAAATCTCTTCATATGATTTATCTGCTTCATATCATCTCTCATTATTATTCTTAGCTATGTTTAATCAGTTTGTTAATAAGTTTCAGATGATTTTGATATAGATTAACACCAAATTGCAATAAAGCAATTATGTGTTAAGAGCATTTAATGCTCGCAATAAACAGAGCCTACAAATAGAACGAAACCTGCTAGCAGACAAAATCATTCCTTTGAGGTATACTTATTTAAGATCATGAAGTATTTTTTCAGTACCAGCTAATATCTTGAAACATCTTTTTAGTATCAGTCAGTACCTTGAAATATTTTTTCAACATCCTAAAATAATTTTTCAAAATCATGAAATATTTTTTAAGTACTGGTCAGTATCTTGAAATATCTTTTTAATACTTATAGTACCCTGAAATATGTATTAAAAAAAAAAGGAGGATCAGCTATTGTTTTTGCGCCAAAACGGCGTTGTTTAATCGAAATGGACGGCAGTGGATGGCAATGGCAATAGACCCAAGCCGAATCCATGAAGTAGAAGAGAGTTGGCATTAGGAAAATATATTTATGCAGGTCGAGATAAAATTTCTCAGACAAACATACTTCAAATACCATAAATCACGTTGGAAGAACAACTTATATTGTTAATCCAAACAAGGTAGGACATCGATACTCAAACCAACGCAAAACTCTAAGAAAAGCGTGGAGTTCATCACTACTGATGCCTTCAACAACATGACCCAAAACAAGATCACCCGATGTGATTGGAGTGCTCGTTTGTTCTTTTATGATTAGGGTTTCAACATTATATTCGGCTTTAACCAATTGGGGTTTTGAATTTTAAAGTGAGATTGTTGGGAGTATTGTGAATGAATGGTGGGAGTAATGGGATTAACAAGAACAATAATATAATTGACAACTCGTTTTATTGAGAAATCATCTATTTAAAATTTTGAGGTTCAATTGGTATTTTCACTAAAATATTCCGCCTAGTGACATTATATTTAATGATATTAACTTAATTATACTCTATAAATAAAGATGTAAAATAAGTGGTCATTATTTTCTTAATTACATTTAGAATTAAAAGAATATTCTCAAAGTTTCTTTTAAAAAAGATGGAGGGATAATATATATAATTATCCATTTTGGAAAGTAAGGTTTTTTGCCGTGCCTGTTTGGCCTAGCTTATTTTTTTCTTATAATCTATTTATAAGTATATGCTAGGCCAAACAGCATTTAAAATAAGTTCTTATAATATAAGAGCTTATTTTATAATGAAGAAAAAAGAATTTAAAAATAAGCTCCTCATAGGAGCTTATAAAGCTCTTTTTAAAAAAAAAAAAAAGAAAAGAGAATCCATAATTTCTTGATTGAACAGGACGGTCACCGCCACGACCACCACTACCGCCGCCGCCGCCACTGCCGCCCCCGCCCCCACCGCCACCCCACCACCACCGTTACCACCACCACCGCCGCCCCCTACCGCTGCCACCACCGCCGCTGCCCCAACCACCACCTCCGCCACCCTCACTGCCCCCCGCCGCCGCCCCTACCACCACCCCACCCCACCCCCGCCACCACCACCACCAACACCGCGCCCTACCGCCGCCACCATTGCCACCACCGCCGCCGCCACCCCCATCACCACCGCTGCCACCACCGCCCCCCAACAACCACCACCACTGCCACCGTCGCCGCGCCACTACCATCGCCGCCACCCCCCACCGCTCGCCGCCACCGCCACCGCCCTACCACATCCACCACTCTTTTATAATATACATTTTATGATAATTTTTATTAAAAAAAAGTGCTTATGACAAAAATTTTGTCAAACAGCTTATTTTTAATTTCAGTTTTTAAATAACTTTTAAGCTCTAAAATTTATATAATCTCCAAACAACTTTTAGCTTATTTTTAGAAGCTCTTTTTTTTAGCTTTAGCTTAAAAGTAACTTTTAAGTTAAAAATAAGAGGATCCAAACGGGCTCTCCCTATTTACCACTTTTTAAATAATTAATTACCATTTTCCCACTGTTTTCAAAATATTTCCCAATGTGCCACTATTTAGTTGACTAAACCTTGGTTTAGTCAACTAAAACACAGGGCGTTGATTTTTTTGACTCCCCGAGATTTAATCGACTAACTCAAGTGGCTTAGTCGACTAAATAGCGACAGGAGGGTTTTTTAAAAACCCCAATCACGGCATTTGAAACTTTAATCCACCACAAAACCTCCCCAATCCTCTCCCCTCTATTTTTTTCACCAAATCTTTACTGAATCCGTTGATGGGTAGCGAGGCAAACTTCATTCTAGCATCATTTGCGTCGATTTCGATATGTTCTCATCTCCATTCCGAATTTCGCCGTTATTCTTTCGTTTATGCGGGGCTTTTACCTTTTCTTCATCCGATTATTTATTTATTTATTCATTAATATTATTAATATTTTAGTATAAATTATAGGGTTAAATGTAAAACTCTTTATCATGTTCATGCGTATATAACACGCTCGATAATATTGTGGGACCCATTAGATAATCAACTCCTTTGTCATACAGTTCAGATCCTACTGGCGCGTGGAGCTCTAAAACAACCATAAAATTAATTTTTTTTATTAAGTTTTTATATTAAGGATTTTTCTGTTACGATTCTTAGTTATATTGATCTATACCCTTCATAATTGCAATCTGTAATAAATAAAGAAATTTTAAATTATAAAATATAATAATAATAATTTTATAAAATATTAAATCTAAAATATACATTTCATTATCTAAGGATGGAGATGAGATGATGATATAAAAGAGGATAATGAGGATATCATTTTCCTATATTTTGATATAGTAACTTTTTTTATCCTCTATAATCTCATATAGGATATCATTTTCCTATATTTTGATATATTATGAGTAACATATGAATGATTGCCGAAGGTAGGTTGAATACCTCAAGAAGTTGTTGTTGATGAGTTTGAAAATGAAGACATGATTAGGGATTTTCATATATATTTTAAATCAATATCTTAACTAATTAATTTGATATTTTGAATATAATCAATATACATTATAAATTTTGAAAAATATTTCTTCATATTCAGGTTCAAGAAACCATAAAATTATTATTTTTTTATTAAGATTTTATATTGGGGATTTTTTTGTTAGAATTCTTAGTCATGTTCTCAATCCTCACTAATCTTGGGTGAACTTTGATTTTAAATATAAAAATCATTTTTATTTTTAATCAATTTGTCTACCTTCTAGGAAAATGACGGTTCGCATAAACGAAATAACAACGACGGAAATTCAAAATGGAGATGAGAACATATCGAAATTGATGCAAATGAGGCTAGAACGAAGTTTCCTTCGCTACCCACCAACGGATTCAGTAAGGATTTGGTGGAAAAAAAAATAGAGGCGGAGAGGTTTTGGGAGGTTTTGTGGTAAATTAGAGTTCCATTATGACGCAAATGGGGTTTTAAAAAAACCCTCTGCCGACATTTAGTCGACTAACCCAAGTGGGTTAGTCGACTAAATCGCGGGGGCATTTAAAAAAAATCAGCGCCCCGTATTTTAGTCGACTAAACATTGGTTTAGTCGACTAAATAGTGGCACATTGGGAAATATTTTGAAAACAGTGGTAAAATGGTAATTAATTTTTTTAAAAGTGGCAAATAAGAAAAAAAAACCGAAAATTAAAACATATTTTGTCTTTCATAATTAGTAATTGTATTTGTATAATATATACACTATGTCATTTAAGTAAATTATTTGCCATATATGTCAAATTCTATATTTCTTTTGTATTCTCTATATTGGGGCGGACCTAGGGGGCTAGAGGTCGCCCCAACCCCCCCTAAAATTTAAAAGGAAAAAATTATGAGTACTGGTGTGATATTGTCACATTTAATCATAGAGGTGTGGAGTTTTATTTATTTGTCAAGTTGCTTCATTTTTTAACTTGATTGATGTTGAATTTTGCAGAGGAAATTGAGAAGTTGTTTCCAAATTTATTAGGGCAGCCTCTACAATATTGGTGCCTGGTGATTCTGATTCAGTGCTTCCAGATAAGAAGTTGAAGATTGGTGTGGTATTGTCAGGGGATCAAGCTCCTAGTGGTTAAAATGTGATTTCTGGAATTTTCAGTGAGGATCATTTTGTTTGAATTGAATAGGATGTCTTGTAAAAACTCTTGAAAATAAATTTCATATTTAAGTTTTATTGTTTTTCCATCAGAGATTGTTAGTTAAACCATTATAACTCTACATGCTTCCTTTTAAGGGTATTGTGCCATACGTGTCAAAGTTTATGTAAAATATTTTCAATCACCCTCCCGGGGCGCGGGGGGCACAGGTCCCGTTCATTAAATTTCTTAGGTCTGTTGTTGTCTCTACATGGGACTTGGTTTCTGTCTTTTTCTTTTACCGTCTGCTCCCATCCTTTATCCCTTTTTATGACCATTAGATCAAGATCCAATGATCCACATTTAATGCTATTAATATTTTTTTCTCCTTTTATAAAAAGAGGAGAGAGAAAGATGAGAATGAAATATTAAATATGGATCATTGGATTTTGATCCAATGGTCATAAAGAAGGGAAAGGATAGGAGCGGAAGGTAAAAGAAAAGGACAGAAGCCAAGTCCATCTATATGATACCACATCCTCAGAAAAGTTCAAAATTCATCACCAAGCACTTAATAGGCTTTGTACCAGCTTAATATTTATGTCTTTAAAGGGAAAATAATGCTTTCAAGTTTCAAGTATTTCTTACTAATATACCAGTTATTAACAAATTAGGAGTATAGGGACTAAGTAATACAACAACAAAAAAACACTACATAGACCAGATTAATAATCAAGTGAAACCATACATACTGACGAAAGATTTAATATTTTTCAATTTTATATATACTCTAAAATTTGATTTACTCATCATTCACACCGTATATAAAAATTATGTATAGAATGAGCTAAATGTTAATTTTGGCCTCAGATAAAATCCATGAAAACCATAATTTTGATAGATGAATATATATATATATATATATATATATATATATATATATATATATATATATATATATATATATATATATCTTGACTTTTGATTATTTTCTGTATGAAACCAAACAAACTCCAATCTGATATTCAAAGTTTGGCATATCAAATACTCATCGCCAATAGCATATCTCCAACTTGAACAACCAAGTTTGGCCAGGGGGGAAAAACTTGAACAAAAATGTAATATGAATTACTTTTTTTGAAAAATAATGTAATATTATCACATAAAAATTAAAAAGCACTGTGGTGTGTCGTGTGTGTGTGTTGATTAGGCCATCTATCTTCTCATTAACCTCCATCTAGAAACAAAGGAACAGACAATATGTTCAGAAAGATTGATCTGTATCATTATTATTGTACAATAATGAATTCTCATGATGGATATGGACCATCATGAGATCGAGAATTCTGAAATAATAATAATTAAATAACACAAACCCACAAAGATTTAAATCTGAAATTTATTCATTTTTTTATTAATCAAACCACCTGCTCGGAACTTGAGCTACTTCCTCATTTTTTTCTCTGTGGGCAAATCCCTTTTTTTTTTTTCCTCAAATGGGCAAATCCCATTCACAGAAAGTCTAAAACAAGAAGCTATAACATTGGTTTGGACAAAAAAAAAAGAAGATCAATACACTTAGTTATTATAATTTTTACATCTTTATATTTTAATACTACTACAAATAAGTTTCAAACACTGTAAAAATCAAAACAAAAATCGGGGAAAAAAAATAACACTTGCACTTGAAAACAAACCTAGGTTTCACAATAAAAATAGTTGTGAATACTGTTGTTAACATGATTTTAATGTTTAATAGGTGTTTTTCATCCCATAAATCAATCTCCTTTTTTAATATATATATATATATTATCATTTGTTTCGGGGGGTGTGGCTTCGTCATTGTACTTCCCACACAAATGTCTAGATTCGAACTCGAGAAATCAATCTCTCCGTAACACATCTAAACAAAGACAAGCAGATGATATATATATGTACACACACATATATATATATATATTGAAGCATATACTATTGAAGAATCTGAATTCGAATCAGATGAACAAGAGATCCAGAAACATGAACCAGCATATAGATTGAAGGTCTTGATCTTCTCTCAAAGTCAGCTTATTACATTTATTTTTGGAGAGAGAGACTAATACTGAAACTTCATTTCATTGAAACAAAGAGAAAGAAAGACCTAAGAGAGAGAGGAAAAACCCTCGAAGCAAAAACAGGGAAGGGAGAGAGAGCAACAGGAATGATTGAAATGTAGCAGAAGAAGTTGATAAAGAAGAAGAAGAAGAAGAAGAAGAAGAACCCATTGTGCTACTTCAGGTGGATTTACCAGGCGGCGGAGGCTTCTTCGCCGGCGCCGGAGGGTGGGTCAGAGAGGACTCTTGTTTATGGGCTTGTGGGTTGGAAATGGTATTGCCTGAGGTGGTCCCTCCTCCGGTGCCAGGCTGGTTGTCGTTCAGGTCAAATGGCTTGGAAAGATCTTCGCCGCCGGCCATGATATCCGGCGGGAGGACCAGTGAGGCTTTTCGCCGATGGCGGGACATGGCAGGCGAAACGTTTTTTCAGAGAGAGAGAGAGTGTGTGTGTGGGCAAGGAGGTGAGACGGAGAGTTGAATGATTTATGGAGGTGGGGAGACTTGTCTGGCGAGTGAGAAAAATCTAATCCAGGTCGCTATCTGAGATCGGGGACCGTATTAGTTGGGTTAATTTTTATCCTAATTATTTTTTTATTATCCCTCGTCATCTTTAAATCATATTCATTTTATCGATTATAATTACATTTTAATATCTTCCTTCTCTTCCCAATCAAAGGCGGCTTTTTTACCAAAATAATATTTTTTTAAAAAAATTACCAATTTAGAGTACTTTTGAAACTATTTACCAAAGTAGGGTTGTTTGGGCCCAATTCCATCAAGAAGTACGACGGTACTATTAGTGCTGTCAGACTGTCTGACGCCACTTATTAAAATAATAATTTTTTTTTTAATAATCAATTGATGCCACACAAAAGTGTGGCATCAATTGGTGTTCTGACGCCACACTTTTGTGTGGCGTCAACATGGTTGACACCACACAAAAGTGTGGCGTCAGAGTGTCTGACACCACAGGTTGTAGCGTCAGACAGTCTGACGGCACTAATAGTGTCGTCGTACTTCCTAACGGGACTAGGCCAAAATAACCCTACTTTGGTAAATAGTTTAAAAAGTGCTCTAAATTGGTAAAATTTTTTTAAAAAAATATTATTTTAGTAAAAAAGCCATCAAAGGCCCAGACAAGCTGATGAGGAAAAAAGGAGAAATATAATAAGGAGAAGATCCTTTTCCAAATTAGTCCCAACTTTCCTTTCTTTTTTTTTTTACATAATTTTTTTTGTTGTGTAAGAATTAGTGAGTAAAATTAGTTAAAAATAAAAAATATATATTAAAAATTTCATATCTTTTTTAAAATACTCCTATTTATATATTTATATATGATAGAGAATGAGTAAAAAAGATGAGAGATTACATATAATAAATGATTAAATGAAAAAGAATTAGTAGTGAGTTAAAAATAATTAATATAAAGTTATGTATTTAATAAAAGTAGAAAATGAAAAGGTAAGGTAAATTTTGAGGGGGGAAAAAAGTTATACTCACAAAACATGCCTTTAATAAAAATGAAAACAAACAAAATTCTTGATCTGATTCCACATTTTGGAGTTAACGTGGCCGTTTTATTTATTGCACCACAAATTAAAATAAGTTGGGAAAATTTTATTTAAATACTAGTTAAATTTGTCAAATCCCCATAAGTCTACTGAATTTGTTAAAGGACTGAGAAAGGACATGAGTCAATGAGGGATATGCAAATTGGGGTGAAAAGTCGATATTGCCCTTTGAAAAAAAAAACAAATTATATATCCTTTCCTTGTTCAGTCATACATAAACAGAAAAATAGAGGAGGTGGCTTCAAGCGAAATAAAAACACAGTGGATGGGAGGATGAAGTGAAATGTGAGCTTTCGGAGGATCATATGCAAGAAAAGGAAAGCCAATGAAAGATTAAAGAGTAAGTATCTTTTCTCTCTCCTCACCTTCTCTGCTTTCTCTCTCTCTCTCTCTCTCTCTCCGCCAAAGATACTTCTTTACAACTCACAGGGAGTATAGGAAGGATCGGAAAGAGGGAGAGGAAGAGAGGGTGAGGAGGGAGAAAGAGGAATTCCATTGTTGGAAGGGTTTGAGATGTGGTGGTTGTTGGAGTTAGACTCCATTATAAGAAAGAGAAGGAAGGAGAGATAAAAAAAAGATGATGAACGATGCCACAAGCCAAAAAACCTGACAAAATGACTAGTTATTCCTATTATTAAACTTGTAAATACCATTAACAAATTTGTAATTTTCATTACAAAATTTATTAAAATTGACCTTTATTTGTTATTTCATTAAAGACACAAGTGAAAAACCTGACGAAAAGATTGGTTACTCCCATTACTGAACTTGAAAATACCATCAATGAATTTGTAATTATCATTACAATATTTGTTAAAATTGACCTTTACTTGTTGTTTCATCAGAGACACAAGTAAAAAACCTAACGAAAGGACTGGTAATAAGGGCCAATTTTATTTATTCTCAGTCCTTTCGTCAAATTTTTCACTTGTGTCTCTAATGAAACAACAAATAAGGGTCAATTTTAAGAAATCTTGTAATGGGGATTACAAATTCATTAATGGTATTTATAAGTTCAGTAATAAGAATAACCATTCCTTTTGTTAGCTTTTTCACTTATGACACTGTTCATCGTCTTCTACATCTCTCCTTCCTTCCCCTTCGAATCAATTTTATTTATTCTCAGTCCTTTCGTCAAATTTTTCACTTGTGTCTCTAATGAAACAACAAATAAGGGTCAATTTTAAGAAATCTTGTAATGGGGATTACAAATTCATTAATGATATTTACAAGTTCAGTAATAAGAATAACCATTCCTTTTGTTAGCTTTTTCCCTTATGACACTGTTCATCGTCTTCTACATCTCTCCTTCCTTCCCCTTCGAATAATGGAATCTAGCCCTAACAATCACCACATTCCAAACCCTTCCAACAATGAAATTCCTCTTTCTCTCTCCTCACTCTCTCTAACTCTCAACTCTTTTCGATCCTTCCTATTCTCCCCGTGAATTGTAGAGAAGTATCCATGGTAGAGGGAAAGAGAAAGAATCAGAGAAGGAGAGGAGAGAAAAAAGATACTTACTCTTTAATCTTTCCTTGGCTTCCCTTTCTTTGCTTATAATCCTTTGAAAGCTCACCTTTCACTTGCTTCTCCACCTACTATGTTTTTTCCCCTCCGAAGCCACCTCCTCTATTTTTTGTTTGCATACGACTGAACAAGGAAGGGGGATATAATCTTTTTTTTTCAAAGGGCAGTGTCGACTTTTCACTCCAATTTGTATATCCCTCATTGACCTATATCCCTTCTCGATCTTTTAACAAATTCAGTGGACTTCTGGAGTTTAACAAATTCAACTAGTATTTAAATGGAATTTTCCCTAAGCTTACTATTTATAATTTATTAAAGAGAAAAATTGTTTAAAGTACATGGAAATTTATGGGCCAAAGTGGAACTCATCGGCAACATATACAATTCTTTATTAAGTGTGCGTAGTCTATTTTCACTTCAAGTCTTCAATTACGTGAACAAGTTTTCAAAACATAAATAATTTGCACATATCTTTATATATATACATATATGTATATATGTGTGTGTAAGTCACACAACATAGCAGAAAAAAAATCTACATTCCTTAAAAGGATAAGGGACTTAAATGCCATGGAAGTTTTCGCTCAGGAGCACTGGCAAGATGAAAGTTTTTTTTGAATCAAAAATGCCATGGAAGTTTACAAAACCTAACAATTTTGCCCCTCTGTTAATTTTGACCGTTAAGTTTAACATAGTGCACACGTGGCATGCCACCTCATCAATTATAAGTATCATTTTTGCCCCGGGAGTTTTTACTGAGAAGCAATTTTACCTCGGAAGTTTTCACTGAGAAACAATTTTGCCCTGGAAGTTTACAAAATGTAGCAATTTTGCCATTCTTTCCCTCAATTTTAAATTTGACTATTAATTCAGTCAAAGACCACACATGTCATGTCTTGAAAAGGTCGAACTTGAAGGCAGAGAATGAGATCCTTAAGATGTTGAGCTTAAGGCGGCCAAAATTTATGAAGCCGAATAGGTTTAAGGATTGAAAGGTCTGTCGCAAAACCCAGAGGAAGTATCACTTATGATATAAGTAAATGATTAGTCTATACAAACGTAAATATTATCACTATTGATTTGTTTTACTAAACCAATTTTAGGAATAATTCATTTCTCGTTTTGTGTTTCATTTGTTTAGATCATAAGTGATGTTTTCTTTGAGTTTTGTGACAGACCTTTCAATTCATTTAACCACTTTGGCTTCACAAATTCTGGCCACCTTGAGCTCAACACCTCAAGGATCTCTTTCTCTGACTCAAAGTTTGACCTTTTCAAGGCATCATTTATGTGTGATCTTTGGCTGATTTAATAGTCAAATTTAATATTGGGCGAAAGAAGTGCAAAATTGCTACGTTTTGTAAATTTCCAGGGCAAAATTGCTCCTCAGTAAAAACTTCTGGGGCAAAATTGCTCCTCAGTGAAAACTTCTGGAGCAAAAATGATACTTATGATTGATGAGGTGGCATACCACATGTGATGAGGTGGCATGCCACGTGTGCACTCTGTTAAACTTAACGGTCAAAATTAACGGAGGGCAAAATTGCTACGTTTTGTGAACTTCCGTGACATTTTTTGTCCAAAAAAAAACTTCCATCTTACCAGTGCTCTTGAGCCAAAACTTCCATGGCACTTAAGACTAACCCTTCCTTAAATTCATGTATTTTTCCTTTATCAAAAAATAGTAAGGTAAAAAATTTAAAAAAATATCACTTGAACTTTAAAATATCAAATAAATGATTTAATTTCCTACTAAAAGGAGTTGTCAGTTGTTATACTCTTATAGGCAACAAGATTAATTTAACATTGTAAAGTTCAGGCATATTATAAGACACCTTTTAGAAGGTTCCCCCCTCCCCTTTTATAAGAAACTTTGATAGTTTCAACTTTTAATGACAATTAAATAATTTTTGTTCATATATGTCAATATTTAATAATGGTAGTGAGAGAGTAGAAATTAATATAATACTGAATTTTAGTGTAGTTGATAAGGTAATGCTCAAATGCTGAAAATCATTTAAATTTTATAACAAATTTTATACTTTTAACTATTTTAGAATACCCTACACTGTCTCCCGCTCAAAATTTATGAAATTTTGGTGTAAAATATAAGAAATTAATAGGATAATTACTAATTAATGATTGTATATATCACTTTCATCCCTTGTAGGGAAAGAGAGAGGAGTGACTTGTAATAATGCACATTTTTTTCATTAAAAAATAAATACATATTTAAGAATCACATTCTTAAATAAAAGTAAAACAAGTAAATTTTAGTTAAAAAAAAAATAGGTAAATTTTATTAAGAGAGGGGCATGGTGTTGATTTTGCTGGTATTTAAACTAGTTCCAACTTTTCGTCTTTGCCGTTATGCTTAAAATTTTTAATTAACTTTAGTTAATATATTCAAAAATAAAATGTCAATAATGTAAATCAGTAAATGTAACTATCATGCATTCATGCTAATTGTTTAATAAGAATTGGATCAAAGTTGACTACAAGTTGAAAGATGGATTCCTTTTAATCAAATTGACCAAAACTTTGGGGTCCAACGAGTAGATTTTCCATTTATATTTATATATATGTATATTACTAGATTATATATATTGATTGGTACTTATATAGATCAGCTATATTTTCATAAAAAAGATTATTATCAGTATATATATGTATTCATCTTGTCATCAAGAGCTGGCTTGTAAAAAATATTTATTTCTCAATGATTTTATAAAAAACTAAAATAATAATAATTTTTCAAAGGTGACCTGCCAAAAAAAAAATGCTTTTTTATCAACAAAGTTATATATATATATATATATATATATATATATATATATATATATATATATATATATATATATATATATAGTTTGTGTAACCTATGTTTTAATTTGAATGATGAGAGTAAAGTGGGTGAACCTCATGATAATATGATATGATACAAAAATTTGTCTTTTAACTTTTGTCATTTTTTCTTCTGCTTTGTAGTTTACACGAAGAAATGTGTAGGGATTGATGAATGAATCAATTTGCACATGCATCTATAGAGTGTTGTATATATAAAAACAAAAAAGTTGTTTCGTTGTGTTGAATTTTTTTACCATTATTCTTTGCCTTTGCTTCCAACAAAATATTCATTCTCTCATTCAAATTTTCCTTATAACATTTAGCATGATAATCTATATATAAAATAAAAATTCTAATAAATATCTCGCTAAATACAAGAATACAGCTAGCTTTTTAAATATATAAATATATATATGTATGTATGTATTCTATGTAATGCACGAGACTTATACTAATAATATAGTATATTTGGAAAATTGAATATGTAATTCGTTTTTTGCAAAAACCATACAATCTTTCCATATACTTCTATATATATACACTGAAAATGATGATGATGATGATGATGATAAAAAGGTAAAATATTATATATAATCTTTTCTTAAGGAAAACAGTTTAATTATGTCAAACAAGTATACAACAATATATTATTATCACTTGTGAGTTGGGTGAAATATGATATAAATTGATATAATCTTATATATGATATGTATATATGGGCGTGTGTGATCTTTTACGTAGTTCAAGATTTAGAGGATATTTGTATAATGTACTTCAATTAATTAATATGGCGTGATCTTTGACAACAACAAAAAATTGCACCACTAAAATAAATTATTTCTAAAAATTATATATTTATCAACTTTCTTATGAAACATTAAATTTCAAATATATATATATATATATATATATAGACTTTGATCAATCCACTATAGCTTTGTCAACTAAAACGTTTAAGACATGATTTTATAGGCCTCAATTTTACAATCAATATTGAACATATAGTCAGAATACTACTTCTTTCATAAACATTCATGATTCACAATCCATGCAAATGCAATGTACCAAAACCCATCAAATTAAATTAGTTTCGAGATATATATGGAAGTCATGTGACTCAAAGATCACATACATATATGGAAAAATAATGATATCTTTTGTTTATTAGTTTTTATTTTTTAAAGATGGTTTATAGGAATCTTTCATGATTTGTTCGAGAAAGATAACCCACGAGAGAAGATTGTTTTGTTAATGATTCTATAATATATTGATTAATTATTATATATCAGTTTTTATATATGGTTTTGGTGATTACAAACTATAGAATTATACATATAAATATAATGTCTCGGGGGTTATAATAAGTGTTCAAAAAGGGGGGGTTATAATAATTAAATTCATGCACTGTATATGAATGCTGACACTGTAATTTCTATTTATTATTACCTTTGGCGAATCATAAAGGTATATTTATTATTAGGTGTATATATAATATATCATATATATGAAGGGGTGAAGATTAAGTGTATCTACCTAGGTCCAATGAATGTGTCCATATTTCTATTCATAGAGATTAAATCCTTTTTCCAAAGTTATAAATCATTAATTCTCATTGACATTTTTTCATTGTTCCTCATCGACGTTAAATCTGGATCATACATTTGATATAACTTCTCACATCAATAACATTCCTCCTAAAGATTAAGTCAAATGAATGGTTTGGATTGGATGATGATAGATATATAAGGAGAAAGTTAGCCAATGAGAGAATCTTGTTCCATTAATATTATATGTGCTTTTATATATAGAAGCTTACTTATAAAGTTATCAAATTCGTAAGTTTAAACAAATTCATTATAACAATAAACTGTTCCATTAATATTATATGTGTTTTTATATATAGAAGCTTACTTATAAAGTTATTAAATTCGTGAGTTTAAACAAATTCATTATAGTAATAAACTTGTAACATAAACTCAGAACTGTAAACTCATAAGAGTTTATTTTTACCATTAAATATGTATTAATAGTATATAATTAAATAGTTAAAATCTAGGAAATTCAACAATTTAATTTAAATATATTTTAAATCCAAATAATTGAAATTAAATCCATCAACATTTATAATTTATCATATATAACAAAACAAATCTATAAAATTTATATATAAACTCGTTGAACACGATCAAATAAAAAAAGTTAACATAAGTTTAATGATGAGTTGACATGTTTTTGTAAGCTAGAAATGTAAAAACGGTAAACTCAGTATATAAACTTGTGAGTTTGACTGAGTTTATAACGGTTACTAGTTTTCCGGTGAATCAACTTAATTTTATAAACTAGAAACGTAAAAACAATAAACTCGTAGAGTTAAATCGGAGGTTTGACAATAATACTTACTTATACAAACTAAAAAAAATAAAATTCCATGAGTTGCTTTTTGAGTCATGAAAACTTAATAAAATAGATGAAAAGTACCATCGATTATAAGATTTAGCGGAAGCATAATACAACTTATTATTGCCAGCCAAAAAAAAAAAAAGAAGAAGCATTATTAAGTATTATTGTCGGCAAGGAGAAAGCATGAAGAGATTAAATATTAATTTTATCAAATTTTATTAATTAGTGAGCACACCTAACTTTCAAAGAAATTGCCATGTAGTTGAAAATAACCAAACCGTTCAATCTCATTCAAACTATCCATTCTATCCTCTAGTGAGAGTCATGAAAAGACAACAAAGATTATCTGCTTGTTTGAGATCACATTTAAAATTCTAAAAGTGTTTATTTATATAAATCGAGATAAAAATTTTCTAACATATTTATCTCGTATATCGTAAATCACGATTGAAAAACTATTTTTGAAGGCTCCAATCACTATTCCAAACATGTATGCTATGTGTAACTGAACCTAACTTTTGATTTGTTTACTTTTAAGAAATTATATTGAAGATATTTAAATCCACAATTAACATTTGGAAGCACAGCAAGAAATTGCTAATAAATAAGAGAATTTAAGTGATAATTTGTAGAAGTCCTCGGATAATGTTCAAAATAATTGAAATTGGATTATTTAAATCCACAATTAACATTTTGATAAATGAGCACTAAGGGTTTACATCTCAGTAAATTCAATAAGTATTATTTTGCAAATTTGAAAGACTCATGCCTCATTATTATTATTTTTTCAAAAAAAAGGACTTCGTTGCTATTTTCCATTATAATTGC
Source organism: Acacia crassicarpa (assembly GCA_034222035.1). Lineage (NCBI taxonomy): Eukaryota > Viridiplantae > Streptophyta > Magnoliopsida > Fabales > Fabaceae > Acacia > Acacia crassicarpa. Next base: position 26,152,581 of record JAWXYG010000004.1, read on the forward strand.
GCCAACACTTTAAATAATTACTATTTTTGTGTTTACCTAATATAGGTTTATGTATTGCAAATAATTTTTAAAAAATATAGTAACACTATCTATGTATCAATAATATATATGATATGTTAATCTTTACAATATCATAAATAGATAAATAAATACTCCCTCCGGTCCTAATTATAAGAGGTAGTTGATTTTTTTTGGAGAGATTAAGGAAGCTAATTAAATTACTTTAAAGTATTTTTATTTTTATTTTTTTCTTCAAACTTATTAGTTTGACTAATAAATTAATATATAAACTAAGAATATTTAACATATGAAATGATTAAGTAACTTATTTAGCTTCCTTAATTTCTCCAAAAAAAGTTAACTAGCTCTTATAATTAGGATCGAAGGTTGTACTACTCATTCTTCCTACCATTCATAAATGTGATAAACGTGTCATTTTTTAATGTCATTTTCCTTTGGGGATGAAGAGGAGACATGTTGTTTCATATAATGAATAAAGTTTGGGTCACTCTAATAATAACTTGCTAACACGCGTTGATAGCTGATAGAAAGAGGAATGAAAAATATAACGTTTTGAGAGAGAGAGAAAAAATAAATGTCCCAATTTTTCTTGATAATACCCAAATATGACTTAGAGGATTATGTGTGGTTTTAAATATAAGACCCCGATATACTTTATCTCTTATATTTATGATTTTTTTTTAAATAACCTTTATTGATTGCACATATTAAGAAAATTTATATTAAGGGATAATTTCAATATATAAATTATTTAAGAAAGTATTTTAGGTAAATCAGGACATGTTTTTTGACAAATAAAGAATTTAATTAATTTTTTTAATCTACTCAAATTAATTAAATATATCTCATATTAAAGACTAGGGTAGCATTAGATAATGGAATAAAAAGATTATAAGTAAAGAAAAATTTACTTTAAGTTTCAGTATAATATTTTAAGTTCATAAAATGTATTTTTCATCTTATAATATTAATAATGTCAGGCTCATTTAATAGAAAATGTTGACAAATTAAAAGGTGACTTTACAATTAATCGCAGATCTAGCTAGTTGAGCTTGGTCCGAAGAATAATATATATATCAATCTTTTTTACCTGTATTTATTTTTTGTCTTAAACTAATTTATTTCATCTATAATATGATAAATAATCTAATGTTATATATGGATATCTTAGGGGAAATCAAATCACAATTAATCAATTTATTTTATTTTTATAATATATCTAATTTAGTTAAATAACTCTTTTATCATATCAGGGATGCAAGTACATCAATATTGAATAGCCCTTTCATCTCTTACGTTAATTCTATTAGAGAATGGTTAATTGAGTAATATTTTGTATTGAAATTCAATGCTTATATAGAATTATCGCACATGATCATCATCTTTCATGTGGCTAGAGTCCCAACTAAAGTTTTTAATTTAAGCATCACCCGACACAAAATTTTAATTAATTGCTTGAATTTTATAATAATAATAATAACAATAATCGCCACGACATTGATGATAGATCATAGCGCGTGAGTGGGAAAGAGATGAAACTAAGGTCTATTTGGTTCACCAAACTTGGAAGAGGGAATGGAAACTTAACAAAGTTTCCTACCAAAAACGTGTTTGATGCACTAAGTTCTTAGAAATCTAAGTTCCCAGACCCACCACTCTTTCCTCATATGTGGGAACTTGGGATCCCACTAAAATTGGTGGGATATCAAGTTCCCACGTCACTATTCACTTTTTTGGATAGATTTACCCTTAAAATTTAAATTTGGTGGGAAGTTCGAACTTGGTGGGAAAGTTCAAATTTGGCGAATTTTTTTTTTCCAAGAGTTCGAACTTAACAAGAACATTTTTTTAAAAAAATATTTTTAAACAAAAACAAAACATTTTTCTTTTTTATTTTGAATTAATTTCTTTTGAGGGTAAAATAGACATTTCCTAATTCTTTACCAACTACCACCCCTTCATTTTTTTTTTCCTACCAAACAACTCAAGCCATCTTTCCTCATCTTTTTTTTTGCTATATATCTTTTAAATCTTCCTTTCTCTTCCTTAAAGTTCTTTTTCCTTCTCAAAGTTCCTTTCCCTCCCTCCATATTCTTTAAACCAAACGGGCCCTAAGGGTTTGTTTGGATTGAGAGGAAGGAAGGGGAGGGGAGGGGGGTCCGGTTTGTCTCCTCATCAGCCCCCTCCCCATCTCTTCCCATCATGTATCTGGGCCATCCAAATTTTGATCCAGCAGTCCAAATCTGGAAAAAAAAAATTGTCTTTTTGCAGTAAGAATTTATTTATTTATTTATTTATTTTAAATCTGTACCGTTGGATCAAGATTTAGACGGTCTAGATTGTGATGAGGAGGAATGAGGAGAGGAGTGATGGGGAGAGAATCCTCTCACGAGGGGAGGGAGTGTAATGTTTTGGGTTACCTAAGTGACGTGGAGATAGATGTGACATAACGAACAAAATGTTGTTCGGAATTTTGGGAGAGAACTGAAAATAAAACGAAAACTAAATGAAAGTGGAAAAAAAAAATAGGAGTATTATTTTTTCAATAACATAAAAATACAATTTAAATTTTAAAATCATGTTAACAATAATAGTAATGAGATTAATAAGAACGGTAAAAAAGACTAACAATTTATTTTATTGAAAAATCACTTATTCAGAATTGTAAAATTTAAATGATATTTTTTTAGGATTTTCTTTTTAAACAATTTCTCTAATTTTAAAAATAATATTATAAATTAGGGACGTGCCAAATTAGTAGCCTCAAGAGAAAAATATTTAATATATGTCAAGCAGACATGTAATAAGGTTAGGCATTTGGTTGCCTACCTGAGGGTAAAGCATATCACGCACACCCACTTCCCTGTGTTGTGTTCTACTTCAACCATTCCTATCCTCCCTCCCATACCCTAGGGTCTACATTTTTGGCTCTTCGGCACGTGATCATTATAATTTCATATATATATATATATATGTATGTATATAATTTTTTTTTTTAAAAAAAGAAAAGAAACCGCTGAAATGGCTTAATTACTGTGAAGTTTTTAAGAACTAGTTTGAACTTAAATTTTGTGGTAAAATCACGTAAATGCGAAATGTGGTGATATGAAAAAGAACCAAATGATAGTAACAATTTAAAGAGCGGAGGAAGTAGTGTATACCATTATGATTCTATTTATAGGTCCATTTTGATTAAAAAAATTTGGTTATATTTATAAGTACATTTTCATGTAATAAATGAGATTATGACAATTTTATCCATATTAACTATACTCATGAAGATAGAGAGAGAAGAAACAGTTGAAAAATACCCAATCATAAATGAGAACAAAATTGAAAAATTTACCTTATAATCATTGAGTTAACTACCTCTCATTGGTATGTGAGATTTTGTTAAAATAAACTTATAAATAGAAACAAAGTAGTACTCCCTCCAATCTTTCCTATAAGGCACCAACTAACAATTCTCAACAAACTAATAAAAACAGTTAAAGTTAATAAAGTTGTCATACAATTTAAATACCACTTTAGTTCTATTTATAAGTCCCTTTTTGACCAAATCACACATACCAAGGAGAGATAGTTAACTCAATGATTATGAGGTGAATTTTCAACTTTACCCTCATTTGTGATTGGATACCTTCAACTCTTTCTTCTCTCTCTATTTTCATTAGTACAATTAATATGAGTAAAATTGTCACAATTTCATTTATTTGGTTAAAGAAGACTTATAAATATGACTAAATTTGTTTTTATTAAAAATGGCTTATAAATAAGATCAAAGTGGTACCCTCTAATTTCCTTACTAAGTACACTAAATTCTAATATTATATTAATTGTTACTTTCATCTACTAGCTTTATTAATTATGGACATATATAAAAAAATAATTAATATTTTTTAAGAACAAACCAGTATTTTATAAAAATAACTAAATATAATTATTAATTAATGCTTTATAATAAAAACCTTGCGAATCAAGTCATTTTGAGATTTCCAGTGGCATTAATATATTTAAAAATAAGTTAATCGATGGAGGATATTGTTGTGAGGTGTTGTGTGTGAGGGGAGAGATGAGAGATTTTTGGGGAAGAGAAACTTGTGGCGGGAAAGAGGACCCGAAGTGTAAGGAGAATCCAATCCCCAGAACATTAAAGCGGGGTGTCTGAAACTGACAAATGGGTGCATGAGGAGTGTACGGATTTGAACACGTGGATGATCCACAGAAACTGACGCTTCTGAGACAGTTTTGTCTTCATCGATGCGTTTCAGAGGCAGAGCAACAAAAACTAAAGTACGTCAGCTTTTGTTCTGCCTTATCCATTCGCTTCATTCATTTTAAATTTCTTTTTCTCATGATTAATTTATTGAGAATATCCATGTCAGGGCCATTATTGATAAAATAAATATCAGAAAAAATACACGAAAAAGTTACATGTCAAAAAAGGTTTCAAAGTCTTTTCTGATATTATTTTATAAAATATTATTTCTTCCAGTCTTTATTATAAGGCATCAACTAATAAATTTATTTGGTCCTTTTTATAAGGCATTTGCTTGTTCTCAATGCGCATTAATTATTTGTTTCCATGTCTGTCCCTAATTAATGAAGGTAGTGGGTGAAAGTAATAATTAATATAATATTAGAGTTTAGTACAATTAGTAGGGGTAATATTGAAAGTTACTTAAATTGCAGTGCAACTTTATTGATTTTAACTACTTTTATTGGTTTGTGAGAAAAGTTAGTTGGTGTCTTATAATAAGAACCAGAGAGAGTAGTTATTAACGGTTACTGATATACTCCCTCTGGTCCTTATTATAAGGCACCAACTAACAAGTTTCTTTAGTCCTTTTTATAAGGCACTTGCTTGTTCCGAATGAGCATTAATTATTTATTTCCATGTCTGCCTATAATTAATAAAGGTAGTATTTGAGAGTAATAATTAATAAAATATTAGAGTTTAGTATAATTAGTAGGGGTAATATTGGAAGTTACTTAAATTGTTGGGTAACTTTATTGACTTTAACTGTTTTTATTGGTTTGTTAGAAAAGTTAGTTGATGTTTTATACCACTCTGGTCCTATTTATAAGTCCACTTTGACCAAATCTCACATACCAAGAAAAGTTAGTTGACACAATGATTATGGGGTAAATTTTCAACTTTGCCCTTATTTATAATTGGGTACTTTTTTACTGTTTCTTCTCTCTCTATCTTTATGGGTGCAATTAATATGGATAAAATTGTCACAATCTCATTTATTTTCGAAACTGGACTTATAAATAGAACCAAATTTTTTTGGTCAAACTGGACTTATAAATAGGACCAGAGTGGTAAAAAGGACCAGAGGGAGTACTTGTTAACAGATACTGATTTTAATTGTTAATGAGACTGATTTAGTTGTTAACGGTACTAATTTAGTTGTTAACGCTTATGAAATAATACTAGAAAAAACCATAGAGCCTTTTTTGATATATGACTTTTTCTTGGACTTTTTTGACATTTTTTTATTAATAGGGGCCCTGAGATGCATTTTCTCTTTATTTAGTCATTGATGATTGCGGGATGCAGGAAACAACCTTATTTTAAGAATTACTATAAAGGGTGAAGGAGCAAATTGGCCAACCGACTATTAACTCAGGAGCGGTCAACACAAAAAACTTTTAAATGTGGATTTTATACCAATTGACTTTTTAAAACATAAAACCATCACAAAATTGTTATCTGGGCTTTAACTCCGTCAGTGGGTCATTATTTTTTGGGAAATTATCAGCTGAAATAACAATTAAATTCAAGAGGTGAAAAAACGTGGGCACAAACCAAATAAAAACGTGGCTCCTTCACCCTAATCTAAAACGTGCGTTGTTCTAGTTCTGAAATACGAAAAGGGGGAGCTTGCTCGAGGGTGAGCGAAACCACCGATCTCGTCGACGGGATCATCGCAGCTGTTGAAGGAGAAGTTTTCGAGAGTGCCAGACTTGGTTTCTACAAGCGATTGTGGTTCTGTGGTTGAGGAAGCTTGGACGACAAAGGCGGAGGGAAGGAGATAGTCGACGATCAGCTAGGGTTTACGTTGTTCAGGTAACCTTCGAATTTGGGATAAATTTGTGCTCCATTGGGGTTTTCCTTCTGTTACCATTGATGTCTGACAATTAATCGCTTGTGTGATGCTTGAGGAAGCTTGGACGACAAAGGCGGAGGGAAGGAGATAGTCGATGGTCGGCTAGGGTTTTCGTTGTTCAGGTAACCTTCGTTTTTTGGAAAAATTTGTGCTCTATTGGGGTTTTCCTTCTGTTACCGTTGATGTCTGACAATTAATTGCTTGGGTGAGTTCCTACAGGTGTAATGGCGGGGAAAGGGAAAGGGAAAGACAAAGACCGTGTGCAAGTGGTTTCTATTGGGAGTGATAGTGATAGTGAGGGAGAAATTAGGTTAGGTGAATTTAAAAACATTCCAGGATCCGATGATTATATAGAAGAGTTAGGCGAGGTAGATGACATAAGTCAGTTACATGAGACAGGTCAGTTACATGACATAGGTCAGGTAGATGACATTCAGTTGAACCATAATGATGGAGTGGCAGGGAAACACATTTGGTTGAACCAGAATGTTGGAGATATAGGGGATTTTATGTTGAACTTCAATGTTGGAGAGACAGGGGAAGGAGATTTGGATAATGTTGGTAGGGATGATGATGATGACTGTGATAGTGATGATGATTGCTATGTGGAACAGTGAGAGTCAGAATGTTTTGATAGTGAAGAGAGTTTAGAGGATGATTATGAAATAGATGAAAACTTTGAGGATAGAGCTAGTGATGAGGATGAGGAAAATCTGGGTCTCAATGATGATAGTTGGCCTCTACAAGACAGGGTTAGTCAAAGTGAGTTGGATGGTTCTAAAGCAATGGCCTCCTTCACGTTGGGTATGACATTCTTGGATAGAGGTGAGTTGAGGAGAGCAATTGATAAGTATGCTATTGAGAAGGGGTGAATGTCAAAATAGTTAGAAGTGAGAAGAAGATGGTCATTGCCACTTGTCAAGAGGGCTGCCCATTTAGGTTGTATGCAGCTAGAGAGAGTGTAGGTCCTGGGTACATGGTGAAAACACTGGTTCATAAGCATATGTGTGCTAGGGTTTATAAGAACCAAAGGGCAAGTGCTAGGTGGCTAGCTGAATACTTCAAGGACAAAGTCCAAGATAATCCTCAATTCAATGTAACTGAGATGAAAAAGGAGGTTGAGCGTGAGTTGAAACTATGTGTGAGCAAATATAAGTGTAAGAGGGCTAAAAGGGTAATAATGGAGGTCATGGATGTAAGTGGAGCTAAATCACTAAGAGGGGGGTGAATTGGGGATTTTGAAATTTTTTTCGAAGTTCTGTTTTTGTTTGCTAAAACAGAGTAGATGAGAGTATGAAAGGAAGAGTAGCAAGACACAAGGAGTTTATCCTGGTTCGGTCTGATCTCTTGACCTACGTCCAGTCCCCAGTCACTCTGGGATTTTCACTATCTCACTTTGATGATTACACACTCTGCAAACGACGAATGTTTCACAACCTTGAACACACTCCCCCTTACAAGTTGTAATCAAATAACCCAATCTCAAAGTCCCCACTACTTTGAGATTCTTACAGAAAATGAATTACAGAAAAAGAACTTTCTTCTAAGAATAGATGTTGATAAACACTGAAGTATAGTGTATCAAAGATACAATCAAATGTGTAAGAACAGCTCTTGACTGATATTTTCGAGTAGGCTTGTTGTTACTTAGTTCTGTGTCTATCCAGCATCAAATCTTTAGCTATTTATGTTGTTTTGACGCTTGTGAACGTTATAGATCCATTGGAGCTTTTACCAATTCGAAAATATAGCCGTTTGTAGAAGTCTATCTGCTGAAACCACTTGTTGTTTGAATATAGCTGTTGGGAGATTTGAATATTTGAATTTTGGCTCTTCCCATGTGGTATTGTCTGAAGAATACTGATGTTCAGGCTTAATTGGTGGAGGTATTAAATGACTGCATTGTGAAATGGCTGTCCATCTTGCCAGGCTGTCTCTAAAATTTTGCAAGTTGCCAAAAATGAATCTTTATTTGATTCTCAATTAAATTCAAGAGTTTTATGTAATCTCATGAACAAACTCGTTAAAACAGTTCGGTTACAATGATAAATGATAGATATAACATATAAGATCAATGGGTAACTTAAACGAGGAGGAATAAATCAGATTTGGCAAGTTCTGAACAAAACAACGTTTTTCTGATAAAGGACCAAAACTCGAGTTTTGTTAATCAAAACTAGAGTTTTGAACTGTTCACACTTCATAACCGGCAGTGTTGAAACCAAAACTGGCAGTTTTCAGAGTTTGGAAATGCTGAACCTCTCAGGTTGCCCAAAACTCGAGTTTTGATTCTTAAAACCCGAGTTTTGAACTATTTTTGTGAAAACATAACTTAGTTCAAAACATCAAAATTGGAGGTGTTGGAGTAACACTGGCAGTTTTCAATTGCATAAAACTTGAATACTCTCGGCCTTACCAAAACTTGAGTTTTGGTTCCCAAAACTCGAGTTTTCATAAAATATGAAAACTTTGCAAAATACATGAACAGTTGAAAATTGGCGGTGTTCACCTAATGCAAACTCGATTTCTCTCTGTCTCTCCAAAACTCGAGTTTTGCTTCCCAAAACTCGAGTTTTGAACTTTCTTGAAAAACATATGAAGTTCAAAACTGGCGGTGTTGAGTGAAAACTGGAGGTTTTGAGATTTGAGAAACTTTGAAAACTTTGAAACCTCTCTGCCAAGCCAAAACTCGAGTTTTGCTTCCCAAAACTCGAGTTTTGAACTATTCACAAGTTCAAAACTGGCGGTGATGACTTTTGTGCAGTTTTGCCATAGACCAAAACTTGAGTTTTGAATCCCAAAACTCGAGTTTTCCTCTGACAGTAAGGAAAATTGATTTTCTTAAGATAAAACTTGTCATTTTGATTTCCATGGCTTTACAATTGTTCCAATCATCATCAAAACACATTGAGAACTAACAATGGAGGGGGGTTTTGTAGATGAGTTTGCCAAATTAGAAGCTTACTGCAATGAGTTGAAACAGTCAAATCCGGGATCCGATGTTAGTGTGGAGTTAAGTTGTGAAGGTTTAGAACAAGGCAGGAGGACATTTCGAAGAATGTACGTGTGTTTTAATGCATCTAAGGTATGTATTATTATTTATTATTTTCAGTCCACTTATTTTGGCATTGCATGGTTTTGAAATCAGATTGTTTCTTCATTATTCATGCAAATTGTGTAGCTGTTATGTTTATTTCATTCTTCTGCCATGTGCCAAGCTATTAATCTGATAAGGGCTTTATACTCTTAATACATTGATAGAGCCACCCCTAAATTGCCAATGCTTCTAAGTGACGCTAAATTGCTGCCTTGCCCATGTGTCTTCTTCCTAGAATAGACTAGGGAAGGTCATGGGTTTCTATCAACCACACACAGGAGACCATTTCGGTTTTCATTCTTATCACGTGGCTCCTACAGTTCTTTTGATAAAATTCATTTCTTCCTAGTTGTTTGTTCATATTGTCTTATTAATAATGCATAAAATTCTCTTATATTTTGATATGGATATGTTATTATTCTTACTTGCTTCTACTAACATACTTGGAATATTAGTTTCAATATTTCTTTCTATTAATACTATTAGTTGATATTTCGTCCATTCTTCTAATATTTTTTCACTATCCAAATTACAATCTAAGTCTATTCATATTTTGAATTCAGTATTTGTCTTGTTTCATATTGTTCTATAGGTGTTGCTACAAATCCTGAATAACTAGGTGTTTTAAATGTTGTTTCATATTGTATATTAGATTGTTTTAATGGTGGTATCTTTTTTTGTTGATTACTTGCTTCTTGTCCTTTGTTGTATATTAGATTGTTTTAATGGTGGTTTTTTTGTCTGTTGATTACTAGGTGGGTTTTCATATTGTATATAAAATTCTCTTTTATTTTGATATGTTGTTTTAAATGTTATTTATCTATTGAATACTTGCTTCTTTTTTTTTTTTTGATAATAAAAGAGGAGGGGACGCCCTCAACCTACACCACTACAACCACTACCATAAAGAAACATGTCCCTATCCAGGACTTCAGCTAAGCCACCAAACGTGGCATGAAATTGATGGAAACCAGGCCAAACATCAAACGCCTGTTTAGCCACATAGTCAGCAGCCGTATTTCTTTCCCTCGGGATCCACTGCACCAGCACCTCCCAGTCCCTATCTAGCATACCTGTAATCTCCCGAACAGCCTCCAAGATGGTTTGAGATTTCTGGATGTGACCATTAATCAGCTCGATCACTTCCAAAGCATCAGACTCCAGCACCACCCTACGTTTTCCTAAATCCCAGCACATCTTCATGCCAAGCAATATCGCCCAAACCTCTACGGAGAAACTATTTGTCGGCTCCTCAGCTTTAAACATGAACCCTGCCCCAAGGGCACCATGTTCATCTCGGAGCACACCCCTCCTGTTGCTACCTAGTTTTGTGAGCACGCGCCATCAACATTCAACTTGACCCAGCCTTGGTCCGGTGGCGACCATGAGATGCTTCTGGATTGCACAGGACGGCCGTTTAAATTAACACCCTGTAACATGTGCCGCGCCTTTGCCACCGTTTCCACAATAGATTTTGCTCTGTGTATAATAGAATCGTTGCTAGGGCAAGTATTCACGAAAATTCTGACATTCCTGTGTTGCCAGATAAGCCAACAAACCGTCGTGAAGAGCTCGCTCCAACCCTCCTTCCCTCGGTTTTGGCTCCTACGAATGCTAGTACAGAGCCACGGGTGCCACTCCAACTGAAAAAACCTTCGCATGAGACTTGGGCCTCCAATCCGCCTCCATAGCTCCTTCGTTTCACTGCAATCCCGAAGCACGTGGAGCAAGTTCTCGGACTCTTCACCACACCGTGAGCAAGTACTGTCGGCCCCCATTCTTCTACTAACTCATAATTCATTAGTGAGGAGTTTATTTTGCAAAGCAAGCCACATAAAAGACTTACACTGAGGCAAGGTGCGCAGCTTCCAGACTCGTTGCCATTCTCATGCCTCATCCTCCTGGTCCTCATCCAACTTTCGGTATGCAGACTTGACACTAAATTCCCCGTTACGCTCATGCTTCCACCAAACCATCGTTGACCCCTCGTCCATAAGAGTGCCCTCCATCACAGCTTCCCAAGACTTTTTAATACCCGACCACGCATTGGACCCCAATCTTGTAGTATTTATTCTTGGGACCAAATCCTCCCCACACTTATATTTACTTCTCAACACCTTCACCCAGAGGTCATCCCGCCTTTTCATCATGTTCCATCCCAACTTCATCATATAGGCCTGGTTCTGACGGTGCAGGTGTTTCAGCCCAAGCCCCCCATTCTTTTTTGGTTTACAAACTGTATCCCAATCCACTAGATGCGTCTTACGTTTTTCCAGAGTAGACCCCCATAAGAACCTCCTGTTCTGTTTTTCAATATCCTCACATGTCCCTTTAGGTAGGGCTACAGTTTGCATGGTATACCCTGGAATTGCCGACGTGACCAACGAGACAAGTGTAGCTCTTCCTGCCAAAGACAAAGAGGTAGCCTTCCAATTGGAAAGTCTAACTCGAACCTTATCCACAATTCCTTGGTAACTCCTCTTAGTAACCCTCTTGTGATGGAGAGGAACACCAAGGTATTTCCCCAGGTCCGGAGTAATTTGGAAACCCAACACATTGCACAGCTCAGTCCTCCTAACATGATTCACATTTTTAGAGAAGAAGACACAAGTCTTACCCGTATTTACTTTCAATCCCGAAGCCCTACAGAAGTTGTCAAGACAACTCCTAACCTTATTAGCTTGGTTAACTTCAGCTTCCACAAATAATACAACATCATCAGCAAAGAACAAATGGGAAATGGCGGGACCTCCTTTGCTTAGGTTGATGGGTCTCCAATCCCCATTACCAATGCGTTCCTGGATTAGATGGGCTAGTCTTTCCATACAGATAACAAACAAGCACGGGGAGAGCGGGTCCCCCTGTTGCACCCCTCTAGTCGGGTTAATCTTACCTGCACGATCCCCATTCCATAATAGTTGAATACTTGCTTCTTGTCCTTTGTTGCATAATTATTTGTGTTTCTGTATTTCCTATAGTTGTTATATATGCAAACTCTTTTCTTGTTTCTTGTAAATTTTCTTCTCTTTGTCCCATAATTTCTTCTATTTCATCTTCATATAATTCTTCTAATGCATTCATAATATTCATGGAGGTTTTATTCTTATTTTGTTCCAAATAGCCTACAGCTTCATTCACATGGCATCTCACACGGTTTAGCTGCATTACCCATTATTGTGATCTTAATCTCACTTAACTTCACTTATGATCTAGCCACCTAACATTTTATCTGTAACTAACTAACACTTAATATTTATCTATTTCGAAATAAAAAAGATATATAACGCTCCTCTCTCAAGTTTTTTTAAATGCAATGTGGCTGCTAGGTGATATTTAAAAACTGTACCTCCTACCTGTATACCCAGAACATGTTGCATCTTGTTGGCTGACATATGATGTGATTAAACTATTAGGTCGGGTGGAAAGTAGGTTGTCGGCCATTTATTGGGTTAGATGGAACTTTTTTGAAAGGGAAAGCAAGAGGCATTTTGTTGACAGCTGTGGGTTTAGATGCAAACGATAGCATGTTCCCATTAGCTTTTGGCTTGATTGATAAGGAGACAACAGTTAATTGGAGTTGGTTTATACAATGGCTGAGATCCTCGCTTGACCTTGATGAAGGTGGTCATTTAACAATAATGTCTAACATGCAGAAGGTACAATGTTTGCCATTTATGTTTCCTTTTGTTATTGTATGGGTTGAATTTTATAGCTGACTTCTTGTTACATGTAGAGGTTGGCACAAGCTGTCAGTGATGTCCTTCCATTTGCTGAACACAGGCTTTGTGCAAGGCATATTTATGCCAACTGGAGCAAAAGGTGGAGGGGAAATGAGTTGAAGAAAAAAAATTTCACTTGCACATGGAGCACCTAAAAGGAACAGTTTGATGACAACCTAAAGGCGTTGGAGAGAGTGAACAAGGCAGCAGCTGTTGCAGCAGTGTCTTACAATGTTAAGGGATGGGTAAGAGCATATTTTACCAATAGATGCTTGTCTATGGTGGTTGACAATAATATTAGTGAGATTTTTAATGCCTGGATCTGTGAGTATAGGTATTTGTCTGTGATTAAAATGTTTGAGGGCATTAGAATTAAGTTGATGGAAAAATGGGCTGCTAGTGAGCAAATAGTTACCAATTAGAAAGCCAACTATAGCCCCAAATGTATGGAATTCTTTCAAACAAATAGGTACTTGGCTGTAAATTGTAGGGCCATTTTTAACGGTGATGATGGGTATGAGGTCATTGAGGGGAAGGATAGGCACATAGTGGATCTGTCTAGGAGAGTATGTACTTGTAGAGCATGGGATTTAACCGGAATCCCATGCCAACATGCGATTTGTGCGATGTTTCATGCGAAGGTAGAGCCAACTAGTCAAATTTCCCGATATTACCATAGGGATACATTTATAGCAAGCTATAGAACAAAATTTCAACCTATTCGAGGACAAGTCTTTTGGGAAACACACAAGTTTCCCCCCATGCTACCCCCACCTATGTGCAAATTACCGGCAGACCTCCAAAGAAGCGAAAGAGGACTGACGAACCACAAAGAAGGCTGAATAGATGCATCACCGAGTCTAGGAACATGAGTAGACAAGCTGAGAACAATGCTTCATCTTCAGTACCTCGTGTTGAAAGGATCAGCAGAAAATGCATTGTACTAAAGTGCAGCTTCTACAGAACTTTGGGACACAGAAGCACGTGCAAAGAGGTACTTTTTTGCCTGTGAAAAATTTGATTTGTAGAAGTAGCAAATTTGATTTAATAATGAAGCTTATGTACTTTATATATGTATTGATTATTTCAGGCACCCCCTTCGAGCAATCCTCGTCCTGGAAGGAAGAGAGCCACACAAACTCCATCTGCAAGTGCTCCACAAGGTTCATCATAGATCCCATTTACTCCATCTGCAAGTGCTCCATAAGGTTCATCACAGATCCCATTTACTCCATCTGCAAGTGCTCAATAAGCTTCAGCTTCTTGTCAATCTGGCAACCAATCAACGGGAAGGACACGTTTGTACACACCAGTAAGGAAATTTGGTTTTGGAATAATGGTTGATGAGAATACTGCTAGAAGTGTTTATAATGTAAGTCATAAGTACTGATTTCAATATCATTTTCTTTAAGATGTATGTCTTTCAATGGTTATATGTCTGACCAGGTGCAATTTTTTGATTGTAGCCCGGATTAAGTAGTGAAATGGTGATTGCAGAAGGTACACCAGCTGAGTTTATGCATAATGCCAACCCACAAACAAAATTCCCCATCCAAAATGAGAAAGAAATACGAAGGTCATCAGCTGCATCATCATCCACCAAACATGGTTCCAGAAAGATTAACTTCACTGCTCCTACTAACACTGATTCACCATTGGCTGTGGACCCACCTGGATTGCGGTGGAAGGGGCAACCAAGTATTAGTGGCTCACAACACCGTATACAAAGCCAACAGATGTTGACAACACGAAGATCACAGCTGCAACAACATGCCGACAAGATCATGACCAGGGGCATGGCTAACTATAGGAAGTAAACCACTGTTTAGGACACATTTTGTTTGGTGATTTTTTTGGGTATATATGTGGAACCACCAATTTTTTCTGTAACCTGGAAGGAACAAACATTTCTTTTGTATGGGTTGTATATTTTGGCCTAACTTTAGCAAGCAAACAAAGAAGGAGATCCTATTGTATTTATATTTATTTTTGGAACTTGCAATTGATGTACTTGCTTCTATATATATCCTGCCAGGTGAAATGAAATATATAGGAAAGGGGCCTCAGCCCTCTGTGTTCTTGTTATCTTGGAGGGAATATAACATAAATTCCCTGTGTGTTGTATATATACTTGCTTATTTTGCATAGGACGGGGGAAATATAAATTTATACACATGCATAGTGTCAATTCCATTAATGATGCTAGGTGTTTCACTTCTTGCAATATTATTGTCATAAAAAACCGCTCAGTCACATAACTAAACCTGCAAAAGCAGCACAGAAGTTGATTAAATAACTAATATATATATAGTTGTTGGGATAAAAAGCAAAGACATCATTGAACTTCATGTTTCAAGCCATAACTCAACTCTACTATAGATCAAATGAATGGATCTGGAAGCAGCCAACCATTCCAACGATTAATTATGCATAAATTACAAAGTTTTAACAGTTATAGAGCAAACCAAGCATGAATCACTACAAATCTCAAAATGAAGAACTAAAGCATAAACCTTGTTTCTTCTCAATAAATCTACAGCTAAATTTGAAGCCCTGAGAACTCTGCTTTTCATAAACCACCTTTACAACTTTATTACCAAGTGACTATTACAGACCATGAACAGAAATTAAAGTACAGAAAGAGAGAGAACAAGGTGACCTAATTAGCAGCATAACCTTAAAAAGAGTGAATCCTGCAGAAATCCCATTAATTACAGAATTAATATGCTACTATTTATTTGGGGTGAAGGAGATTATTTTAATTTATAAGGGAGATTATCCAGGGATTTATTTTGCTGATAGCTTGAGTATGTATGTTCTGTCGTGTACAGTGATATGGGCATAAACTCAAATTACTTGAAGCTAATAAAGATGCTTGGGGTGGTGAAAGGTAGAAGTTCAGAAAATTCCAACTTTATAATGTATTCACACAAATACATATCATATCTATTGCATACTACATCTAGATGACTACCTAATTTAAACAACACAGAAGCTATATATCCCAATTACATAACATGACTACCTAATTTAAACAACACAGAAGTTACATATCCCAATTACATCTTTAGATATAATACACACAACCAAACATATGTAACAAACAACAATGATACTGCTACTTTAAACTTGTTTTTTCCCTTCCTAAGTTCCCCATCATATTGCTCATGTTTGCGTCTAAGCTTCCTCAGTTCAGCATGTATTGCATCAAGCTCTTCACTCATTCTCTACCTATGCTCTGCTCTTCGAAGGCTGCAATTTTCAACATATAATTTGTCAATGTCATCTAAGAGCTCCTTAATCACGGTATTTGCCCTCTCTCCAAACTCATTATCATGCCAAGCAAAGTATCCACATCCCCCATCCTGTGATCACAGTCAAATTCAAATGTCACCAACCACCCACCTAGATGGAAAATGTCACGAACTAGTTTAAACTGTAATTAAGGTTGCTTACCTGGTAGTAGAATGGGCAGCCGTAGAACCTCCTACCTGGGTTGCCGTCAGTCCACGCCGTCCATCTCGACTTGGTTGTCGAAGCAGCACCACCCTCCTCCTGCATCTTCCCGTCGACGATGAAGTAGATGACGCCATTGAAGACCTCCTTTCCCGTTGACGATGATGGGTTTGCTCAGAATGTCAACTATCTCCTTCCCTCCGCCTTTGTCGTCCAAGCTTCCTCAAGAACAGAACCTCAATCGCTTGCATAAACCAGGTCCAACACTCTCAAAAACTTCTCCTTCAGCAACTGTGATGAACTCGTCGATGAGATCGGGGGTTTCGCTTAGCCTGGAGCAAGCTCCTCCTTTTCGTATTTCAGAACGAGAACGACACACGTTTTTTATTAGGGTTTGGAGCCACATTTTTATTTGGTTTGTGCCCACGTTTTTTCACCTCTGGATTTAATTGTTATTTCAGCTGATAATTTCCCAAAAAATAATGACCCACTGACGGAGTTAAAGCCCAGATAACGATTTTGTGATGGTTTTATGTTTTAAAAGGTCAATTGGTATAAAATCCACATTTAAAAGTTTTTTGTGTTGACCGATCCTGAGTTAAAAGTCGGTTGGTCAATTTGCTCCTTCACCCTACTATAAAAGGTAAAAACTCTTTTCACTTTAATTCTAAAAATAATTAGTCTGAAATACAAAATGATTTGGTATGCACTTGATTAAATATTAGCTTATTTAGTTATGTAATTTTAAATTGAACTAATATAAGTTAATCCTATGAATTAATTTAGTGTTTGTTTGGAGACGCTAATCATAAGCATGTTTATGCAGTTAAAACCCCTTTAAACATGAATTAATTAGCTTATACATTTAGTGTTTATTTGGGATCATTTTTGAAAACATTAAGCTTATTTACACAAATCGAGATAAATCTTCTCTCACATAGTGTTACTTTGGTTTTATTTATAAGTTATTTTTAACTAGATTACATATGCTAATAAGAGGTAGTTAGCTCAATGATTATGGGGTAAATTTTTAACTTTGCCCTCATTAATGAATAAATATTTTTTAACTCTTTTTTCTTTCTCTATTTTCATTTGTACAATTAGTATGGACAAAATTATCACAATCTCATTTATTACCTGAAAAATTATTTATAAATATAAGCAAAATTTTTTTACCAAAAAAGACTTATGAATAGTATTATAGTGATACATATCTACTAACTATTTTAAACAAACACTTAGGATCCGTTTGGTATAAAGAATTGGTGGAAAAGGAAAGGAACTTTGGCAAATTCCTCCGTTTAGTATACATTTTGCATAAATCTTCTCAGGCCCACCAATTTTCACTCATATGTGGAAGTTCCTGTTGGGATCCGTACACGCAGTGGATTAAAATTTTCTACGAATCTCATCCCGAGGATCATTCAAGTGCGTTTAAATCAAGGTTAGAGAACCCGAATCATACTTTATAGAGAACTTGGAATCATCTGGAGCCGAAGGTTTTCCTTTGATTTTAGCGAACTAGTAGCTCCAGAATCTACACAAACCTTTGCGCACATTTTCTCATGGTGATCAAGAAAACCCAAACTGTAGTAAATTCGTCCGCGTCTCGTTCTCTTTGAACTGGTGGGCTACCTTCTCGATCAGCAGAAGACGACTCTTAAAATCGGCTTCCTCTACCGGTATCCACATGAACAATCTCCGAATACGGACGCGGCAGCATGCTAGCGCCTCAAACTGTGTGTCTCTCTCTTTTTGCTCTAGGGTTTCTCGCGGCTTTCTAATACGGTCGACTAAAAGTCTCGTAGGTTTTTCTAAACCCATCGGCGTATTATATTCAAAATTAATCCCCATTAATTTTGAATTTTGAATTTTAATTAAAAAATATATTTATTAAATCTATCTGATAGATTTAATCTAATGTATTTATTTAATTCAAATTAAAAGCGTTCTGATTTAATTTATCTCTATAAATTAAATCCGAGAAATGATATCTATCTACTTAATTAAATCTAAGATACAATATCTCAATTTAAATTAAATAGATAATGATATCTTTATTCGAAAATCAAATGAGATATAATATCTCTATTTATTTTAGATATTTAATTTATCCAATAAATTAAATATAGAAAAATCATATAATAATATTATAATCTCCATTAAATAATATTATTATATTATTTTTCAAATTTAATACACACACACACACATATATATATTTATCCTAGATTAAATTCAGTATTCATTTAATCTCAGATTAATCTAAGATTCAATCAATCAGGACACTTTTACCCGTGTTGGATTATTCTTGTGTGCGACCCTGCAGGCCCATATGAGATTGGCAGTGGGCCAAGACTGTATCAGCCCACAAGTCGCAAGCGACCTCTAGCAAGACATTGCGACTACCCAATTCACATGGGGATCGATAACACGATACTACCTATCGTACAACCATGTCACGTCCCTTTTGTCACGCGATAATTTGGTCAAGGATGAGGCATGGATAATGTCAACTTTCTGTTCTTGACCATTACTTTCTCGATTCTCGAGTAGTCTAAAAAGTGAAATGGAAACTCCTTTCCATCACAGTATGGCCATACATTTCTTAGACTCACTCATTGAGGGGCCTAGTATTATCTCTCTACAAATGTGAGGGACAAATTTCATCTTGACTATTCACATTCTTCCGCATGAAAACCACTGATCCCGATCCCAGCCTTTATCATCACCCGATCAAAGGTGACTTTTGACTAGGTCAAAGGTCAGTGACTCATCATGTAGGAATCCATGATGGTCTCAGGTCATAGGGCGTTGTGACGCGGTTATACATGAGATAAGCTTATGACTTAATCCATGCAGCTTTCTCATAGTGGGTCGGTCCAGCACTTTGTATTCTTACAAGTGCCCATGACTTTGATTTGTATCTCCAGACAACACCAAAGTCATACTGGTCTTGTTTCATCTTCGCTCTCGCGTAGATGACCGACCAGGGACATTTAGGATAATCTATAAGATATATCCAGGGATGTAGTTATCACCATAAACATGCGTATGAAATGATAACTTAATTGAGAATAATGACTTGCCCCTAAGGCATAATTTCCAATAGTTCACACATCACTGTTCACATTTTTTGACAAATGTACCCCTCAAATTTAAACTTAGTGGGAACATTCGAATTTGGTGCAAAAATATGAACTTATCAGGAAAGTTCAAATTTAGCGATTTTTTTTCATCAGTTCGAACTTAACAAAAATATATTTTTTAAAAAATATATTTTAACAAAAAAATATTTTTATTTTGAATTAATTTCTTTTAAGGGTAAAATAGATACTTGCTAATTCTTTACCAACTACCATATCTTCATTTTTTTCCTACCAAACAACTTATCTTCTCTTATATTTCAAAATCTTTCCTTATCTAACTTTCTCAACTCAAATTTTCCTTATACCAAACCGAACCCTGAAGTTAACATGATTGCTTCCCATAGACCGATTCTCGAAGGAAAGGAGATATTTAGTTGTAGGACTGACAATTATCCTATCCGTTTAGGTACCGTTCAAAGGGTGACAGTACAGTCAGCAGTTAACCATCAGATATTTGTGGGCCCGGGATGGTTATAAGCCACTCTATTCACTTTCACTCTTTTCTCTCTCTTCCACGTGAAGCATCAATTCCTAAGGCCTTCTTTGGAGGCCGTGTCACTCAGAAATGGACTTCGGATCCTATGCCTATGGTATTCACTTGCTCTTTTTTGTTTTTCATCCGAGGTGCTCCCTTTAAGGAAAAATGTATTTAAGAGTTCTTTTTAAAGAAAAAAAAAATCTCAAAAAAGAACTAAAAATTTTAAAAATCTCAAAAAAGACTTAAGGTCGTTTTCTAAGATTTTCAAAATTTACGTGAGTTGTTAATAAGACTGATATAGTTGTTAATTAGGGCTGATATTATTGTTAATGTGACTGATTTAGTTGTTAAAATATTATTGTTAATGTGACTGATTTAGTTATTAACAGATATTGATTTTGTTGTTAATTTGACTGATTGAGTTGTTAAATTTTAATGAATTTATACAAGAAAAGACTCTTGGATCTTTTTTGAGATTTTTAAAATCTTTGGGCCCTTTTAGAATTTTTTCTCCAAAAAGGGCCCCCATATGGATTTTGCCTCCCTATAATCCTTATCACTATCTAAATTGTATTATAAATTTAGTATTATAATTAGGATTATAAAGAGTACAAAGCACCAATTAATAATTCTGACAAATCATTAAAAATAATTTAAGTAATTAAATTTATCCTAAAATTTAAGTAATTTTTAATATTACCATTACTAATTACATTAAACTCTAATATCATATTAATTATTACTCTCAGTTACTACCCTTATTAATTATAGGCATATATGAAAAAAAAAAAAAGATATTTAACATCTTTAGAAATAAGTAAGTACCTTATAAAAAGAACTAAATATACTTATTAATTAAGGTCTTATAATAAAGATCAGAAAAAATAAGTATAAGAGAGGTTTTGTCTCCACCTATAAAAAAAAAAGAGATTCCCAAAACCACCACTTTGTGCTAAGTGCTAACAAACAACCATTTAAACATCATCACTATTCATGATTCATGAGTACCCTAAAACAAAAACATAACAGGTCGTTTTTTTTATGCTTCACATGTATTTTTAAATTAATAAAATAGTTAATTATTAAAATAAATTTTAAAAATGTATCAAATTAAATAAATATAGTTAAATCATGAAAATAATTTTAAAATGAAATAATTTTTCAGATTTAGCCCTATTTCATAGAATGAATTAATTAGCAAATCCTTCCAAGTTCTTACTTCTCTAATCCTATCCTTTTTATAATATAATAATATAACATTTTTTTAAATCTCATTTATACCTCATCATTAAATTTTTCCTTGAGCTTTTGATTTTTTTCATTTATTTATTATTATGTAAATTTGTATTCTTGATTAGAGTCTACATCAAATAAGGGTGAAGTTGGAATTTAATTAAATTTTAAGAAAGAATTAATGAGATTAATTTTTTTGACTTGAGTTAAATGTGTTGAAAGTTACTTATAAATAAAAGTAAAAAAGTGTATTTGATCTTAAATGTATGAGTTAAATAATTAAATTGTATATATTTTGATAAAATTATTTTTTATATTTAGATGAAAATAAACCCCCTTACTAGTTATATATTTAGAATAAGAGGAAATATATTATAAGAGTAATTGAGGAAAAAAATTAATTAGTACTTTTCCTTTTTATATAAATAGACTAAATATATAGGATAGCTAAATTGTGTATAGAAAGGGACTAATATATTCCCCCCAAGAAAAAAAGATAATAAGAAAAGGTTAAACATTGTGTATATTTTTAAATTTTTTTTTTATAATAAAATTTTAGGAAAGGGGTTGGGTTCACTCACGATTCAAGGGCAGGGTGAAATCTCCCTTCCTTCTAGGTAATACGGATGTTGGGCTGGGCAAACCATCTATTACCCTCGCTCAGACGTTAACCTAGGCACCTAGGAGTTAAGATGTCTCCCTCAGCGCCTTGACCAACTTCAAAATCGAACATCTTCCCTTTGATGAGAGTGTCCTTCCTTTTTGTCAGTTAAGCCCAAAGACGAAGGGTTATATTTTTAAATTTGATAAAACAATCCAATGATAATCTGAATTGTCCATGAATCATTGGTCCCCAAAGAAGCTAATGCCAAAAACGAAACCTAGAACAAAAAATAAAAGTAGTAGCATCATGTCCGTTGTACAAGTTGGGAATCATAAGGTTGTTACAATCTAGATGAGGAGTTTCGACAAATTCCCTCCCATTTTATAAGTTACAAATAAGACAATTATATTGATAAAAGAATTTATTAAGATTGGTTGAAGACAATAAATGGATAGGAAATATATATATTTTTGGAATAAACCCTTATTTATGAAGAGTGTCAGTTTGAGAGAGAACGAGTAAAAATAATAGATACATAATTAATTAAATGTAGATTAAAAAAAAGTGAATTAAATTATTCAGTTATTGTTATTAAGTAATTCGACAGTTTATTACTCAACAAAGTCTGTTCGCGTGTTAAAAAAGAAAAAGAAAAGTTTTAAGTCTTCTGTTAATAGAAAAGAAAGGAAGCAAATCCTCTCATTTACTTTTTCTCATTGGGCCATTATTTGAAAAGGGCGGAGAAAAGTTAAAGTAATATTGTGTTTTTAAATTGATTCAACGGATATGATTTAGAGATTATGAGAGATGATGAGAAAATGACGATAAGAGAAACTTAATCTTTTTGTAGATATTGTTTGAATAAGATTTTTTTTTTTTTTTTGGGTCAAGCACATATCTCCTCTAATTGAAGGTAATTCTGTTTAAAGTGCTATCAGGTACTAAGTACAAAAATTCAAAATTTAGCCTGTTATGTTATAAGGGATCAGTTGTTTTGGTTAGACCCGATAAATTTTTATTTTTTATTTTTTAAAGACCCGATAATCTTTTATTCATGCCTATGAGATTTTTTTTCCCCCTTTTGGCTAAAGCGATTTTAGGAGAGGGGTTGAACTCACCCACAATGCAAGGACAGGACCCTTTGAGCCCATTTCGTAAGGAATTCAGGATTAAGAGTACATATGCCTCCCCCTTAGCCTGGGTTACCGTTGCTTCGTAGACTCCTATGATGTCTCCCCAGCACCTTGACCAACCTAGGATCAAATTTCCTCCCTTTTGATAAAAGTGTTTGACCCATTTACAAGTTGAATCTAAGGAGCCGCGGGGTTGCCTATGAGAAATTTGTTGGTGATAGAATTTTCCTTGTGTGAGATTCGGCCCATGTCAATCATGATGTTGAGCCCCAATATTATATTACAGAAAAAATTTAACAAAAAAATCATTTACCAAATAAATTAAGTTCTGGAGGATAGTCATTTAAAAATAAAAATGGGTTAAAGGTTATCAGTTGGGTTTAACGAAAAGGGTTAATACTGATAATATGACAAACCAAGATCTGAATCTTCATTAAAAGAGGTGCTTGTATTTAGTTCCATTGCATTTGGAGAAATCACCCATTCTCACTGGTTCTTCAAACCTTGTTCTTTAAAAATTACAAGTTTAAGAATAAAGTAGATTTGGGTCTTATATTTAAAATTAAAGTAAATTTCTTGTTTAACCCTTATATTAAACAGTACTCCCTCCGGTCCTAATTATAAGGCATAGTTGACTTTTTTGGAAAAATTAAGGAAACTAATTGAATTACTTTAGAGTATTTATATTTTTATTTTTTTCTTCAAAGTAATTAGTTTGACTAATAAACTAATATATAATCTAAAGATATACAACATATAAAGTGATTAAGTAACTTATTTAGCTTCCTTAATCTCTCCAAACAAAGTCAACTATGCCTTATAATTAGAACCGGAGGGAGTATTATGCACAAGACCGCCAAGTTGGGAAATAGCAAGCAAGCACACTTGCAATGCCTTTGTATTAAAAAAAAAAAAAGGGTCTTGTGCAGCAGCTGGAAATTGGAAAATGCAATTTTAGGGAACCTGATAGAGGCTATATTAAGAAAACGTCAAAGAATTTACTTCGCTGTTTAAAACCTTTGGCCAAAACTCATCCAGGAAATAACTGATATATGATGAATAATCATAAAGTACTCCCTCTGCTGCTTAATACAAGACACTTTAGATTACAGAAATTAGTTAGGTTAGTTAATATAGTATATATTTTATAAAATATTTTAGTTATCTTCCTTAATTTTCTCATTTATTCTCTTTCTTAATTACTGTTGATAGAGTATTAATAGGGATAAATTATAAAAATATTGACAAATATTAAGATTGTTGTCTTATATTTATGATTGATATCAACTCCTTAAATATGTCTTATATTAAAAACATAGAGAGCAATTGATTAGATATAGATATAGCTAGCTAGAATACAATGAACTATGATCTTATTCTAAGGGATTAGTTAGAATTGTCTTCATCACTAAGGAATGATAGAAAAGGGCAACAGAGCAAGAGCTGATATGCTAATTTAAGTTCTTCTTAAAAGATTTGGATTAATGTTGGTAAAAACGACTTTTAACCCAAATAACTTTTACAAACTGTGAATTACTGTAATTAGTATTAGTTTTTGAAATAACAGATTAACAAGTATTGAATGAATGCAAGATTGTCAAATGAAGCATGTTGAAGTTGAGGATCAACAAGCTAAGTGTGTGTGTGTATAAGGAGATGGAGCAAACAATCAAATAATAAGAAAAGGTTGTAAATTATATTATTCTAGGAAAGTTGTCAAAGGCAAGAAAATACTACAAACTCACGAGACACGACTATCATGAAGATGAACATTGAGTTCCTCATAAAGTGCTCCTGTACGGCAAGAATGCAAGCAGGTATGCTCATATTCTTCAGGATATAGATGATATAATTAGGAGTACGTTAAAAGGTCAATTCTAATACATTACAAAGTAAAAGCGTCTTCCATGTACAATGTACACAATCAAGGAACGTGACATTTTAATCTTGTTCTCATAATGTATATTACAAGAGAATGAGATTCAAGCATACATGACAAGTTACTTTATGTCTTTGTTTGAGTCAGTAAGTTCTAAACAAGAAAGAATAACTTTTTCCTTTTCTTTTTTGAGCTCATTCCTAAGGGGATTATAAGCCAAACTAATCTAGATTAAGCCATGATATAACCCTTTTAGGTGGCGATCCTACCACCTAAACTGTTGCTTTCCTACAAAACTAAATCTGTGACTTTGGTTAAGTTGGAATAACTCCTGTCAATTAGTCCAAGTGGATTAGTTGTTAAAATAACAGTTGGTTTAATATATAAATGACTATAAGCCATAATGAATCGTTTAAATTCACATCAATTCTAGATTAAAAACACTCCTATAGAGTGGGTGATTAAAGCATGTTTATGACTAAACCAGATAGAAAGATCACAACCATACACCTAGAGAATATATGATAACTTCATACAGATTCAAGGCCTGAGAATACTTCAACGGACTTCTCTAGTTCAAAGGCCACTTGAAGATCAGATGTGAGAAATCCCATTTGCCTGCTATTTTCATTACAGCCAATAGCTAATGATAGACAACATGGCCATTGACAACCACACTGGTTTGTCCAAAGCAAATTTTAGAGTTTTTTTTTTGTCTGAAAAGAGTACTTTTCAATGGGACCATAAAAAAAAAATAAAAGGAACCCAACACGCGTCATCTGTTACAAGTTCTAATAAGAACACATGCAGAGCAATCACCATACGTTATTGTATCAAAAGGTAAGAGGGTTGATTTGTACGTGTTAATTGACTCCTATTTCAGAATCAACCAGATCTCTTCATAGCCACTTGCTGCTTATTAGTAATCACTATATTAAGGGGAATTTAGTTTCACCAAAAAGAGAATATATTGATTTCATCGGCAAGACAATGATTTTGGACACCAATTTGCTATAAAAAGTTCTAATAAGAAAAAGCACTTCTATTGTTACAACTTTCAACACTCTTTTGATGAGATAAGATCTAGCGATATCTCAGTAGGTTTGTTCTCTTCTTGGTAATATATATAATGTAATCAAAGTCTAGGAAATCCCTGGAAATATTGTTTGCGAAGATTACTGTTTTGTTCCTCAGTGTCAATTCCTACTCTCTTCTGTTAAAAAAAACCTTCTCAAACATCTTTTTTATGCCAAGCTTATTAACACATCAAACCTATTGACACGAGCATAAACTATCCATGTCTAAGTTTGTTCTAAACCTTTTGAGCCCCAATGAATTCTGTGTGTCACCACTTTTTGTGCAAAACTTCCTACCTTGAACCTAAACCAACATATGTTATTACCCATTATTTAAAAAGCATAAATACAGTTTACCAAAAAAAAAACAAAAAGCATAAATACAAGAGGGCATGCAATAAAAAGTGTATAGACCAAGTACAATGAGAAGTGGAATCAGACATGCATCATATATAATACAATTCCTACAACACATTTCTAGAGCTGTCAGTCAGGGTCGGCCTATGAAGGGCCAGGGCCTAATAGGGCCGGCCCTCTAGGACCCGAAGTAAGAAAAATACCTATTTTTAAAAGCTCGGCCCGAGAGCATTAGGGCCAAGGCCGGCCCGCAGGGCCCGAAAATTACTATTCTACATTTTAATTATTTTTCCTCCGTTTTTTTTTCCAAAGAAATATAATTAGTAAATTACAGCATAAATCATCTAACAAATAAACACAATCACTAATTCATAATCAAAAGCAAACTATGTTCACAAATAATTCATATAAAAAATAAGAAGCATACTACTAACTACTAAGCAACATTAGTACAATGACTATTATTGTCGTCATCTTCGTCATTATCATCAATTTCAACAACATTTGATTGTTATTCACTTTGAGTAGTAAGCTTTGATTCATGAGTAAGAATATCATGAATTTCTTTTCCGACTTCATGAACACATCTATAATCTTTATCTATAACAAATAATAAATTAAATCATAAAATCAGAGTATAGTTATTATGTATTTGTACTTAAATGGATAAATAACTCTATAAAAAATAAAAAATACATATAAATTATTAAAGGATCCAACTTTAACAAGTGTTCAATTTTAAAAAATAAAAAATAAAAAAATTGAAGGCCCGATGGACAGGCCTGTAGCTCTCCAGGGCCGGCCCTTCAGGGCCAAATATCACCTCACTCCTCTAATTTTTAAGCTCAACCCTTAAAAAGACAGGACTTAAACGGATCGTTCGGGCCGGCTCTACCATTGACCAAGTGAGAGTAACTCAGGAATTGATCTTCTCTGCAATAATTGATTCCAACAAATAAAACCAGCACAGTAGTGACAGTAATTCAGTTTACCAGCTAGCTTTTCAAAATGAAAAAAACAAAAAATCTTAAAGAGATCGAAGTACAACTAGATGGAGGATAGGGTATCCTATAGGCAGAAAACAAAGCTGTCCAATCCTCCGTAGCATTATGTACAGACAGGGAAGTGACACCCTTCAAGAAAAGAGGCGTACATATAAACTGTCTGTGAACCACGTGATGTTAGAGATGGCTGTTCAACACAAATGAAGGAGAACTTTGCTACTCTTTCTTCATCTTATTATAAGATACAAACTAACAATTTTTATAAATAAATAAAAACGGTTAAAGTTATTAAATTTATTTTAAAATTTAAGTAATTTTCATTATGACCACCTATTAATTGTATTAAACTCTAATATCATATTAATTATTATTTTCACCCACTACCCTATTAATTATCTACATGTATAGAAAGAAGGTTAAGGAATAATTTGACTAACGAACTATTACTTTAGGAGTGCCAAACACAAATAACTTTTAAGTGAACCAAAAATACCAAAAAAATTTTAAAAATGTGCAATCAGCACAAGAAATAGAGTAAAACTTTTTTGTGTCGGGTACTGCTGGTAGAATTTTTTGTGCTGATTATACATTTTAAAAAGTTTTTTAGTATTTTTAGTCCAGTTAAAAGTTATTTGTGTTGGGCGCTCCTGAGGCAATAGTTTGTTGGTCAAATTACTCCTTAACCCTCGAAAGAAATATTTAGTACTATTTAGAAACAAGCAAGTACCTTAAGAACACTTGTTAGTTAATGCTGTAATAAGAATAAGATGGAGTACATTGGCATGAAAATCCCTTGAATGTATTCCCATCATGAAACATGCTACATGGGGCTGTGTAGGTCAGCATTTCAGATGCGCATTTTGCAGACCAATGTGAAGGTTTTCATTACGTAGTTAACTCATCATTTATTGAGTTCTCCATTTCCTCTAAGGAGTTTTCTTGTGCATAAAGCCTTATTAACAACACATTTAGCCATGGCCTTACTCCTTTTCTGGAATCAACTTCAGCAATTTCTCTATCTTCTTCACTCTTGGGCTCAGAACTTTTAGAATTTGCACATTTCATACATTTGGAATAAATCTCTCTCATTCTAACTAATTCTTCAAACTTTTTTTGTGGGGAAAAAAAAGTAAACCTCTTCTTTCTCTCTTATATTAGGCACACAGCCAAGTTGGAAAATACTAGCAAGCAAGCAAACTTGGAACAGCCTTTATCAAACCAGAGAAAAAGAAGTTAGCACTGTCTTCATCCCCAAGGAATGATAAAGAAAGGCAGACTGGGTAAGAGCTGATATGCTAGTTCAAGTTCTTCCTTATCAGTTTAGCCTAATGCGGTTGAATTATGTTGCTTCAGTTAAGGCTTTGTTTGGATTAATGTTGGTAAAAATAACACAATTGACTTTTACAAACTGAAATTGAGGTGAGAGAAAATAAATTAGTGTAATATAATTTATGTTTGAATAAATTTTTATAAAAAAAGTAAGTTCGGCAAAAACTTATCTGTATGATATATTAAAAAATTCAGAATATTCAGATATGGAAAAAAAATTCAAAAGCTGAAATACAAGAAGTCACTTTAGCTTTAAAGTGGTTTTTGGACAAAAACCTATTTGCTTTAGCACTAATAAGGTACATAATGAATGCAAAATAGAATTATAAAAAGACGGCCCAGTGTACAAAGCTTTCGTAAAGTTTGGAAAGAGATAGATGTACACAATTTTATCCTTGTTGTTTTCAAGATTTAAATCAATGATCTCCATATCATATAGTAATAACCTTATCATCGCTCGAAGGTTCAACCTTAATTAAAACATCAATATTGGAAAAAATAACATCTACACCAACTGTAACCAGTAAGTAAGGTTACATCTAACATTATAAAACGGTCATCTCAACATAAGTAACCCAGCAGAGGGTAAAAAAGGAAGAAAAAAGTTTTTCCTTAGCAAATATCAGAACCACAAAATGACCTGATGGATAGCGTTTTTTTTTTTTTTTTTGGGATTAAGACCTGATGGATAGTTGATACTGCAATTCACAACAACTTGGAGAAAGTATGTAACATGAGATGATGAAAACCACCATTGCCTTCATACAAAATGGTTCAGAACAATAACCGTGATGAAAGGGCTTTTATGTAGTAGTGATAATGAATATGAACAACTTGACCAAAATATTGTAATATTACAACCATATATGAAGCAAAATAAAAAAGAAACTATTTTTATTTTTTATTAAGAAATTGATAACTTGTCCTCCTGACGAGTTTAAAGTGATACTTTTTATTTGTACCAAAAAAATAACATATGCTCAATCTAGACTTTAATATAAAGTATATTTAGAGAGTTGATCTTTATTCTAAATATAATACATAATTTTTATATTTGTTAATTTTTTTTATAATTTAACGAATAATTAGGGGGAGAGAGAATTGAGGAAAATAACTAGGATGTTTTAGAAAATACATGTTATATTAATTAACTTTTTTAATTTAATTTAATTATATAAATATATCATATATTAAGGATGAAAGCGATTACTCTTCAGTTTTTATCTTAAAAGTTCTATCTTTTTGAATATATGGCGGACAAAGCAGAAGCAGAAAGGAGATTTTCATTCCTTAGACTCTGAATATTCCTTACATTTTCAGTCCCTTTTTTTTTTTTGATCAAAAGCTCCATTTCATTTCTTAGTAATAAAATGATTCTTTTTTTATTGGTGGGCCTAACATGAGTGTCTCGGCTTGATCTATTTAATGACAATCTCATGATCGAATCGTACAACCAACAACCATTGAGTGGTAAGAATTTTACTTTCTCACCACCATGTCCTCGGTTTGAGGCGTGAAAATTGTGAAAATTGTGTTGAGAGCTCTTCCCCCACGACCATGGGCTCAACACGGGGTGAAATCCGGATTAGTCGAAACCGAAGGTTCCGATGAACCGGGTGGAATACCAAAAAAAAAACAATGAATCCTACACTCAATGTCTTCCCCAAAAGTTTCATGGTAAGGGAGTTTATACGTGGTTTTCACCAAGTCGCATACTCCTCCGCTTACAACTTCAAGGACACATACCTGTGGCACAATTTCTTATCTTATTCTTGATTCTTGATGCCTTCTTAACTTTATCACGTTATATTAATCAGCTGCTGGTAGATTAAATATGACAATATTTGGCCATGATGGGTAACTAAGTTGAGGGTTAAGTTTCTGCCTCTTGGTCTCTGTCTTTCTCTTTTCCTTGGTCATCCGCTGAGTCATTTCCTTTCAAATCCCAAACATACTTTAGAAAAGGACAAAGGATGGGAACCAAATATAGATCAGTGTCATTTCTGTTATTAGCTCATTGAGGAAGTCACTTGAGTTATTAGAAAAACCCAAGGGTTTTGCAGTCTGGATGTATTTAGTTTTGGGGGAGGGGATGGAAAAAGAGGGAGGGAAGACCTAAAAAAACTTAAATATTAGCCTCTAACTTTAAACCCCCTCCACCTAAACCCTAAATGTATTATGATAAAATCAGGATCTAGCATTAAATTCTTTCATGAAAATGCTATGGAAATCTTATTTATGACAAAGGGCCATTAGTTTAAGCATAAAAATTAAGTGATTTTGAAACTTCCTTAAAATCGTCTTAGATACCCTTAACCACCTTTTTCTTAAGGACTAAAGTAAACCCCATCTCCGACGTTTATATTAGGCACCAGAGGAGGTAGTATTATCTGCAAGACAGCCAAGATGGAAAATAGAAACCAAGCAAACTTGGAACTTCCTTCTTCTATCAAACAGCAAAAGGCTTTATCAAAAGCCCAAAGAATACCTCAAAGAAGGGTCCTGTGTAGTAGCTCGAAATGGGAAAGGGCACTATTAACTCAACTGTGTAGTAGCTTGAAATAATCTTTGGCAAGAAACTCATTCTGGAACTAACTCAACTGATGTATGATGAATATTAAAGTAAATTAGATATAGATATATCAAGCTAGCCAGCATGCAATATGAAGCCTGTTGAAGTCGAGGATCAACATGTGTGTGTGTATATTGAGTAAACAATCAGATGTTAAGAAGAGCTAGTAATTATACTATTCTAGGAAAGTCATCAAAGGCAAAAAATACAACAAATTCAGGAGATAAAATTTGCATAAAGTGCTCGTGAACAGCAACAACTCAAGCAAGTGTCATCATATTGGGCAAGATAGATCATATGATTAGAAGTTAAAAGGTCAATTTTAATAGATTACATGGTAAAAGCATCTTCCTTATACAATATACAAAACCAAAATAATAATTTTTTAATAAGCACATATCCTTTTATTAGATATAATCCTATTTAAGGGAAGGACGGTCTTTAAATGTGGACACTTCTTCCAGTGAAGACTTGACCCTTGGTTTGCCACCTCATGAGGAACTAACCCCTTCTGTCAGATCCAACCTCATTGGTACACACAATCAAATAATGTTGCCAATAAATATTTCATTATGTTTAATAGAATGAGTAGCATGCATACTATCTTGGACTTGTTCTGGTGGACAATGACACTGATACCAAGGTTCATCCTGGAAATATAAATTATGAACAAGATTTTTGGGATCTCTCACTTCTATGTTTCCATCCACTGAAATTCTTATAAGTAACAACAGGATGTTCCTACAACACAGTTTACTTAGAGTGCAAGCCACCAAGTTAAAGCAACTCAGGAGTTGATGTTCTCCATCTCAACTAAAGAGATGCAGGTTCTGACAAATGTCATACTATCACAATGCACAACAGTAGTCAATTACAAAGGAGAGCTAAGATAATGAGATCTTAATCTTATTCTCACAATGTATATTATGAGAGAATGAGATTCAACCTCACAAGATTTGGATGCCCTCGTCCAGTGATGGCTCCATTTTATCCCAGGAAGACCCCAACGGCCACCAAATCCTCCCCTGAATCAGAAATAGAGACTCAGAAACAGAATAACCTCAGCAGGTCAGAGGTTAGAAACATGATACGAATCTGCCTACAGTAGGTTAAAAACCTTGGAGAAAATAATGGGGGAAAGAGAGAAGTAGCAGTAATGTGTTCATGTAGTTTCAGTCCTGAACTTCATTCATTACATGTCACATCTCTTACTTTTAAACCATAATGAAAAAGAAGAAAAATAACTAAGCTCCATCTTATTTCTCCTACTGTGCAACCTATTCAAACATACATTGAGAAATTCAAGGCTCCTATAAGTACCTTACTTGGGTCAGTTAGTTCTAAACAAGAAAGAATTGCTTTAGTTTATTAGTTGTTGAAGTAACCAGCTGGCTTAGTAAATGACCATAAGCCATAATGATTGACATTTAAATTGATATCAATTCTAGTGTCATAAAACTCCTCCTAGCTAGAAGGACAAAAAATCTTCATGCAAAGTGGGAAATTAAAGCATATTTATGACCAATCCAACCAGACATATCACTACTATACACCTAGAGAATATATGATAACTTCATACAGATTCAAGGCCTGAGAATACTTTAACGGAATTCTCAAGTTCAAAGGCCGCTTGTAGGGCAGATGTGAGAAATCTCATCCGCCTGCCATAGCCTATAGCTGATAGACACCATCTAGAGAATTCTATAGCAAGGATCCCGCAAACTACAACCCCTTTCCACCACAGCAGCTGCCATTGACAACAACAACGGTTTGTCTGTAGCAAATTTTAGACTTTTTTTGTCTGAAAAGAGTGCTTAAAGTCCTGAAAATTCAATTGGACCATAAAAACAAACAAATAAAAGGAATTCAAACTCCAATGCATCATCTGTTACAAGTTCTATCAACAATATAAGCAGCGGAATCACCATACGTTATTGTATCAAAAGGAAAGAGGTAATAGCCAAGATAAAATTTGTGAATTTGTACATGTTATCTGACTCCTATTTCAGCATCAACCAGATCTCTTCATAGCAACTTGCTGCTAATTAGTAATCAATATATTAAGAGGAATTTAGTTTCACCAAAAAGATGATATATTGATTACCTTGGCAAGGAAATGGTTTTTGGACAACAATTTGCTATAAAAAGTTCTAATAAGAAACAACACTTTTATTGTTACAACACCCTTTTAATGACATATTATCTAGCAATTAATTTTATGATATCTCAGTAGGTTTGTTCACTTCTTGGTAATATAATGTAATCAAATTCTTGGAAATCCCTAGTAACATTGTTTGCAAAGATTACATTATTTCTCCTCTGTTCTGTCCCTCAATTTCTCTTCCTACTCTCTTCTGTTAGAAATACCCTCCCAAACATCTTTTTTATCGCAAACATGTTGACACATCAAACCTATTGACACAAGCATAAGCTATTCATGTCTAAGTTAGTTCTAAACCAGTTGAGCCCCAATCAATTTAGTGTGCCACTTTGCAGTATAGGGCACCATTTTGTATGCAAAACTTCCTACCTTAAACCTAAACCACCATACGCTTTCATCCTTTATTTAAAAAGCACAAACACAAGAGGTGATGCAATAAAGTGTGTATAAACCAAGTGCAATGAGAAGTGGAATCAGGCATGTATCATTTATAATACAATTCCTACAACACAGTTTCCTTAGTTAGAATGCAAGCAACCAAGTGACAGCAACTCGGATTGATCTTCTCTGCAATGATTAACGTCCTCAAATCAAACCCGCATACAGAGGAAAACCCTGGGGGGGGGGGGGGGGGGAGAACAGTAGTGACAGGTATTCAGTTTATCAACTAGTTATTTAAATGAAAAAATATATATGCATAAGAGATAGAGGCACAGCTAGAAGGAGGATAGGATATCCTCTAGGCAGAAAACAAAGCTGTCCAATCCTCCATAGCATTATGTACCAAAGTCTTTGCTAAGAAGAAAAAAGGCAGGTATTTTGAGGATGAGTTATTTCCACCACAGTTACACAAGAAATACAGCTCCTTCATAAAACCTTTTAAGTTACACCCTTCAAGAAAAGAGGCACGCATATAAACTGTGTGTGAACCCCCTGCTGTTAGAGATGGTTGTTCATTACAATCACTGAGGAAAATTGCTACATTGGCATGAAAATCCCTTGAATGTATTCCCATCATGAAACATGATACATGGGGCTGTGTAGGCCAGAATTTCAGATGTGCATTCTGCATACCAATGTGAAGATATTCATTACACAGTTAACTCATCTATGGGCGGCAAAATAATGCTCCAAATAATGTTTTTACACTGGGACTGCACTCGTTGGAAAATCAAATCCACGTTTGCACATTAGTCCCAATATTTTCCCAACCTTGGATCTTTGATCACAGCTTACATAAGCATTATACAAAATCCATAATGTTTTCTTTGTCGAACTCATGTTGACAGTTTCCATCTCATTCATGACATTTTCCATCTCCTCAAAGCGCTGTTGTGATCCATACATGACCATCTTACAATGGTATAAGGAGCGGCAAATTCTCCAGTCAGAACGTTCAGCACGCCTCACAAAATTTTCTAACCTGTCCACTAAATTTTTCCTAAAATAAGTCGCGATGATGCATCGCATTATACCATTTGTTCTTATTGAGACTTTGCGCTCAAATGCATCATCTATTGAGTTCTCCATTTCCTCTAAGGAGTTTTCTTGTGCATAAAGCCTAATTAACAACACATGTAGCCATGGCCTGAACTCCTTTTCCGGAATCAACTTCAGCAATTCCTCTATCTTCCTCACTCTATCAGTCTCAGAACTTTTACAATATGCACATATCATACACCTGATCAAAGGAATTTCATTCTCATTTACATAATCCCTAACTAACTCATATGTTTCTTCCATCTTCTTCAGATTACCTGAATAAGCATACCCACGTAGAATCAGCAGGTATGTGTCGGTGTCAGGCATCAGAGGGCCTGACTTTAGAATTTGAAAAGTTTGTTCCATTTTATCCCACTTCCATGCTGTAACATACCCAGCAATCAAATAATTATAAGTGCTTATATTCGGGGAGAGACCTGAATTATGTATCTCCTCAAATATTGCTTCCATACGATCTATTAGTATCAAGCGACCAAAAACGGAAATAAGAATATTGTAGGTTATGATGTTAGGGCTACAAGTTTTATCCATCTTCAACTTCACAAACAATGACTTGCATTTCCCAGGAAGACCATTGAACATATAAGCAGCCAACAGCGAATTATAAATAGCTGTTGTTTTTATTTGCTTGTTTGCAGCATCATTAAATAGGTCAACTGCAAGATCAATATTTCTAGATCTACCAGCAACTTTGATACCCTTAGAGTACTCTGCAGGAGCCATGGGAGCGCCAGCAAGAGACCTTTTTCTTCTCCAATTTAAAACCTGAATGTTAAAAGAGATAACAGAGGAAAGTGTCAGAAGCATTTTAAATTTTTATTTGCAATAGGCTTAAAACACACCACTATGCACCATAGTAGTCAACTATCACTTATCACCAACTTGAAATGTCCTGACACACTAAAACATGTTAAATTATCTCGCCAAATATCTGAGTCCATTTAACCAGTATAAATGATATTAATGGGTAGAACTGAAAACAGGTAACAAGAAACGAACAAAGCTTCATATGATGGTCAAATAGCCCAAATATTTTAATAATCAGAACCTATTGTTTCTCGAGTGTCCAGATATACTAAGAGTATTTATTCATGAACATGCAAGTGAAAACACGTATTCCTTGTACAAATGCCATACAGTACTCCAGGTATGTGTCCAAACATTGAAGAGATATATATGAAATAAATTGTGAGACACACAATAATTCAACCCATTAAACGCATCTGCACAAATGTACCATTAGAGACAATTGAGGCCATGATTCCAACAGATCCAAAAGATCAACAAGGGCTGTTCCATCAGGACAACTCCAAAACCAAGAGTGAGAATTCTCCTCCAAAACATTAATAACAGCACCAGAGTCGTCGGCTACCCTAACCAATTCACATCCCAAGTTGGCAACTTCCTTTTTAAAATCTTCTCGGGCTATCCAATTGTAGTAATAGGGGTTGCGGGCGAATAAGCCAATCATCCCTCGGAGCACGGAATGTTCGGAGAATTGGGTGTGGGTATTGACATGGGGGCTGCATGCGTAATTCGCAGAACTTAGGAGGAAGATAGGAAACTGGTTACCGGGTTTTGGTTTTGCTGAGGTTCTGTGGAAGCAGATCAACTCTGCTTGTGCTGCGTCGGAGAGTTTCCACGCTCGCTTCATTGTCAAGTGAGAGCGGTGCCTGGGAGATACGGTCGCCGCCACAAACAGCGAAGGAGGAGTTTCTCGGATTCGGATTGAACTTCAACTGAAGGGAGACGGTTGTAATGCTCAGAACTACGAAAATTTTCAAACTAGCGCCTTCGCTGCTTTAGGCTTCTCTATCATCGTCTCATAAGTCATTAATCACTTGTCGGACTCCAGTTCTACTGGTATGAAGTTATAATAACATCACCTTCGATTATCTCATGTACAACGGATTGGTGATCGCAGCGCTGATGGAATGGTCAAACTGAGCGTGGGATTGAGTCGGCAATGGGCACGGCGGCTCTCCATTGAAGTTTATCCGGCAGCAGATCTGGCATTTAGGGCAGACAAGTGCCTCCATGGACAGGAGGTTCATGTTTTTGAGGGAAAAGGAAAATTTTAAATTAAATTATTAAATTCAACAAATTTTTAATTAAATCATTAACTTATTTAAGATTTTAAAATATATATAAAATTATTTTAATGCCCTCCCCTTTTTTCTCTTCAAATTTTATTACACTATGATTGTATTGATATATATATATCAATAATTTCGACCAAAATATATATATATATATATATATATCAATATTAACATATATTTCTTATTAGTAGTGTAAATTGTACTATAAAAATATTATTATAATTAAGACCGGATGTAGTAATTAAATAAAATATGAGTTGCTAAATCAAAAGAATGTTTTTAGTTTCAAAAACGGTTACAACCCTCCTTTATCTCTTTCTTACCGGCGGTGTGTCTATGAGGGCAAGTGCACCCACAAAATTTTTAAAAAATATATATATAGTGTGAAGGAATTTCATTACAACTTCCTGAGTAGCGTAGTTGGTTTTCTTTTTTTTTGGAATTGGGGACCTAATGGTCCCGGACAGAGTCGAACCCTGATACAAAAACTGGATAGACCAGCGTCATACCACTGCACTACCTGAGCTAGTTGGTTTTCACGCCGGTCTTTCACACTGAGGTCCCCAGTTCGAATCTGGTCCCAGACGCTGTTCTTAATTATTTTTCATTATTTTTAATTCTATACATATTTTTTATTTCCTCCCCCATTTGTTCTATTGCGCAAGTCGGCAGCTCCTCTCCCCCAATTTGTTCCACGCAGCTCGGTAGCTCCTCTCCCCCATCGCGCAGGTCGGGAGCTCCTCTCCCTTAATTTTTTCCACCCAGCTCAGCAGCTCCTCTCCCCCATCGCGCAGGTCAAGCCTTCCTAGCTCGGTAGCTCCTCTTTGTACGCCGATCCAGAGAATCTCGCACAGGTAGACCATTTGCTTAAACTTGATGGGGCAAAGAAGAGACTGCGGCTGATTAAAATCAACCTCGACGGCTTTATTGCTTTTGTTATATCATAGGGCAAAGGTAGACCAGTTTCAGTCAAGGCTTTATTACCATGCACCCTTGAGTGAATCTCATGTGTTATTGTTAATTGACGGCTTTCTTCCTTTTTTATATCTCTTCTAAACTAATTTAAAATCAACCTCTGTGGTTTAGGTGTTGGAGAGTCAGGGAAGTCTACAATATTTAAACAAGCAAGAACTTGTAGGATTCTTTGCTTAGCATGATATTTATTTGGGGATTTGTTGATATTTATTATCTTTTTATGATATGCAGATAAAACTCTTGTTTCAAACTGGTTTTGATGAGGCAGAGCTCAAGAGCTATGCACCAGTCATTCATGCAAATGTGTATCAGACAATAAAAGTACGCAATAGTTGAAAGGGTGTGTTGATTATTTTTCTGACAATATGCATAGTTTATGGATTCAAATGTCTGCTGGCTGGCATTAGAATGTATGTGAGGTGAGTTTTAATGGACTAGCTGAGAAAACTGTCATTCTGATTATAATATGATGTGATTGAACAGATACTTCATGATGGATCTAAAGAATTGGCTCGGAATGAAGCTGAGTCTTCAAAGTATGCAATATCAAATGAAAACAAGGTAGGTTACTCTAATTAATTTATGCCCTAATATGGTTTATAGTCATCTGCTGGATTGAAAACATATGATAATATCATGATTGTGTAACATCTGGGTATCTGTATGCTA
Organism: Acacia crassicarpa; assembly: GCA_034222035.1. Taxonomy (NCBI): domain Eukaryota; kingdom Viridiplantae; phylum Streptophyta; class Magnoliopsida; order Fabales; family Fabaceae; genus Acacia; species Acacia crassicarpa. Next base: position 26,191,214 of record JAWXYG010000004.1, read on the forward strand.
TGGGATTAAAATATATTGTTCTATTTAAATGGATTTTCTCGGAAATACTTTTCAATTGAACCCCATTTTTTGTCCTCAACTTTATGAAGGAGTGGGTTGCTTTTTATCCTCCTTTAAAAAAAAAAAAAAAATTTAGGGGCAGCACCCCCAAATCCCACTACTAATTGTGCATCCACAAATATTAAATTCTAGCTTCGCCACTGGCCACAACTATGTCAAAGTGGTAGATAGGTTCCCAGATCTTTAATTTGTGGCCTTCTCCCTCTGATTTCTGAGGGTTGTGGACTTCTCTCATCTTTATGGCGAGTTTTTTCCTCTTCTTCTTCAGATTTGTTTTGTGGCAGTAAGAGCTATTTGTCTTTTTTTTTTTTTTTGGTAGTGTTCTTGTTTTCTCATAAAATAAACTGATTTAAGTATAAATCCTCTTGGTTGGATGGTTGTTTGAACGTTATTGGATTGCCTGGTGGCTCAAATCTACATTATTGAGGGAAAATTTTAAGAGGTGTTGTTCGATATGTGGTTGAGGTCACCATATTTGCTTAAACCGAGGAGCAGAAGTGTTCTTTAGGATACCATAGGTTTTGATCTTCCTTCTGAGGTTGGGTTTTTTTGATCTTTACCCCAAGTCAAGGTGTTTGTGCAGCTACTCTAGTTGTAGCTAATGTTTATAAGGAGATATGCCTATTAGTGTGGATTTTACAACTAACACTTTTTTTCACGTTACTTCTAACCTTGGATATCGAAGAGGCTTGTTTTGTCCATGCTTCTACTTCTACTCTTAAATCTTTAATGTAAAGTGATTGGTTGTTCTTGTATTTGGCATATTTTGTTGTATTTGATTTGACTTTGTTTGTATTTCATTTTCAGTTTGTTTTCATGTATTGCACTGGTTTACAGTAATAATATAAATAGCTTTTGACTAAAAAAAAATTATATAAAACAAAAAGAAAAAAAACTATACGTGAGTTTATATATATATATATATATATATATCTCATTAAATGAGAGTAAAAAAAGGGCCCAACACATACCAACTTCAGCTTGCAAAAATCCACGGAAATGAAAATTACTTTTACTAACGTTGATCCAAACAAACCCTAAATTCTTTTCCCTAAAACATAAATGTGTATTTTTAAAAAATAATTTATTAAGATTTTAATTTTTTAAAATTTTCATTCTTTAATATAAATTATTAATACAATTTTTTTTAATCAGAGGCATGTAAATTCGATATAGTTCTAAGTATATGTTAGATAAAAAGATGTTAAATGTACTTAAAATTTCATTAAATGCTTTACATATTGAAATATTTAAATTTTAAAATAACTTTATATATCAAACAAATATAGTAAAATTTATACTTATTTTATTTTAAGAATATTTTTTTATATTGACATATTATAATGGGCTAAGGAGCAATTTGGCCAACGAACTTTTATCTTAGGAGCGCCCAACACAAATAACTCTCATGGGTACCAAAAATACCAACAAACTTTTAAAAATGTGCAAGCAGCACAAAAAACTTTTAAAAATGTGCAGTCAACACATGCCATTAGAAAAAGATAATGTCCATTATCTAAAGCGTAGATTGGCCAATAAACTTTTACTCTAGGAGCTTCCAACACAAAAAAGTCCAAGTGCAATCCACCTAAAATTTGACTGTTGTAAACCCTTACCCAGACCCCAACCATGTGCATTAGGATTAGAAAAAGTGAATACAAAAAAAATCACAAATTATATTAATTATCTTATATTAATTAATATTATCAGTTATCTTATGCAATTATGGACTATAATATTGTATTATTTACTCTTTAAATAAAATTTTGTTGTTGTAATTCTCTTCAATTTTTTAAAAATATCACATAATTTATAGGCCACCTTTATTTATTTGGGTATATCCTTCTCTCTTGTCTCTGCTGATAAAGAAATCAAATTCATTTATATTTATGTGTAATATTGTCGCTTAAGTAGGTATTCTAGAAGTATTACTTTTAAAAATGGGACGAAGGCTTCTGAATTTTTTTCAGCAACTGAAAAATCCCATCACATTAACTATTCTAAATTAATGATAAATAAAACTAAAAAAATTACTCATATTATACGCACTTATATCAATAACTAAAAAATCTCATCAACTGTATATCAATTTTTACGCATATTATACGCACGTAATTGTGTGATATCTTTAAAAGATTGAATAGAATTACAACAACAAAAAATTAATTTAAAGAGTAAATAATACAATATTATAGTCAATAATTGCATAAGATAACTTATAATAATAATTAATATAATTTGTGATTTTTTATTATTTTTTTCTAACGGCGTTGTGCTGATTGCACATTTTTAAAAGTTTATTGGTATTTTTGATACCCTTAAAAGTTATTTGTGCTAGACACTCCTGAGGTAAAAATTTGTTAGCTAAATTGCTCCTTAACCCCATTGTAATTTGTTGGAAAAAAAATTGTTCATGTGTATAAAACAAACTCCGTATTGTACATTCTTTTCTTATTATTATATTATAGTTAATATATTTAAACTATAGATGAAATATAATTTTTTATTAAATATTAATGTCGATATACGTACATATATAAAAACATTAGTTACAAGTAAATGAAACTTTTTAAAAGAGGAGAGATGAGAAGACATTAAAGTCTTTTTTTAAAAAAAAAAAGTTCAAAATGGGTTAATGACTTAATTAGAAATTTATTAAACTTACTAACTCAATTAAGAAATTTCTTATTTTAAGTAATTTTATATGAGATTTTTCTTATTTTTAATTTTTCACATTTTAACACTCTTAATAATTAGTTTTTGCGATATTTCCAATAGGACCTTAAACTTAATATGATTATGTTTCTAACCATAATCTTTAATTATGTTTAGTAATGGAAATATAGAAGACAAGTACATTTAGTCAACGGGTTTTTTGAGAGTTAATGAGGAGGCTAAATTGCTCCTAAAATATATATATATATATATATATATATATATATATATATTATAACAATAGGCAGCCATACATTATCTAGCCTTTATCTCGTTCTACAATCCCTGTTAAAACCGTATCCGGATGCGACAATAAGTGAAAACTAGGCAGGGAGGATAAACTCATCTTGGCGAGGTAATCCGCAACAGTGTTAATCCAGCGACTAATATATTGGATCTCTACGTCCCAATCCCGCTCAATTACAGCTCTGATCTCTTCAACCAGGCATCGGTCTTCATGGGCTTCATTGATTGGGTTCCTTAACAAGTCTACTGCGTCCACAGAATCTGTCTCGAGGATGACACGTCTGAATCCTCTGTCCCACGCAAGCTTCAAGCCATGCATACATCCCCAGAGTTCTGTCGTTAGACTATCTCCCTCAGGTCCTTTAAACAAGAAAGCTGTCATGAGATCACCACGGTCATCTCACAACAGTCCACAGCTAGCCACCACTGGGTTCAATGTCGAGAACGCCCCATCCGTGTTAATCTTCACCCAACCAACCGGTGGAGCTTGCCAACATAACGCAGAGGTGCTCGGTGTCCTCTTTCTGCCCCCCGCGGCACCCAATCTATCACTAGCTTCATTCACACATGTCGTAATGGCTGATACACTAGATGAAATGGCTAGAGTCGAAGTCCGCTTGCCCTCAAAGATAAATAAATTCCGGCGCTTCCAAAGCCACCAACACGTGGTGACAAACCTTTGCTTCCATGCCTCAGTTTGCATCGTTCCCCCATTGTGAGTTAAGTTCCACCGCAGCCAACGATCAATCTCTAAGTTACTGAATGTGCGCCAGAGAGATGGAGAAACAGTCTGCCTCAAAAGCGCATAAGTGTCAGGACAGTCACGAAGAACATGCATAAGGTCTTGCTCACCTGAATTACAAACCGGGCACATCTTGTCTTCACTTAATCCTCACTTGCATCTTGAAACATTAGTCAATAGACAATTATGAAGGGCAAGCCACATGAACATTTTGCAGCGTTCTGGTGCTTTGACCTTCCAAATAGTACCCCATATCTTATCAGGATGCCTCTCAATAGGTTTCAAGCTCTCATGAGCCGATTTAACAGTGAATTCCCCACTCTTATTCCATCTCCACTGTAGACGGTCATTTGGCATTTGTTCAATCCCCTCTTCAACCTTGTTCCATGTACGTTTAATCCCATTCCACAAATTTGACCCTGGCCTGCGCCCTTCAATCTTTGGTAAGATGTCCAAACCACAATTATATTTGTTTCTAATAACTTTCACCCAAAAATCCTCCCTTCTAGTGGCTAGCTGCCACCCAACCTTCATAAGAAAGGCTTGATTGTAATAACTAGAGTGACGCAAGCCCAAACCGCCATTTGCTTTAGGTGTACAGACGACATCCCAAGCGACAAGAGGAATTCTTTTTTGATCTTCCGTGCTGCCCCATAAGAATTGGCGATTGCTCTGATCCAAGGACTCACATGTGCTGGCCGGGAGCAACGAAGTTTGCATGATATACCCTAGGATCGCTGTAGTCACAGAGGAGATAAGAGTGGCCCTACCTGCCGAAGATAGAGATCGGGCCTTCCATGTGGATAACCTTGTTTTGACCTTATCCACGATATAATGAAAGGATTGCTTAGTGACCCGCTTATGATGGAGGGGAACGCCCAAATATTTTCCCAAGTCACTAGTAATAGAGAAGCCAAGAGCCTCACACAATTCAGTTCTTCTTACATGACACACATTCTTTGAGAAATACACTCTGGTTTTCTGTTGATTCACTTTCAGGCCTGAACTGTCACAGAAACTTTTAAGACATTTATTAATCACCTCCACTTGATCCATTGAGGCTTCCACAAACAAGATAATATCATCAGCGAAGAATAAGTGAGAGATGGGGGGTCCCGTCTTTGTAAGACGAATTGGTTTCCATTGTTTGGCGTGAATCTTCGATTGGATGAGGTGAGCCAACCTTTCCATACACAGAACAAACAGATAAGGTGACAATGGATCCCCTTGTCTTACTCCCCTAGATGGGTGAAACAAATCCGCTTTATCCCCATTCCATAACAGCTACGATGTAGAACTAGAGATACATTGTTTGGTTACTTCAATTAGCCTAGACGGGAGGTTCAAATCCTGGAGACACTGCAGTAAAAAATTCCAATTGACTTGGTCATATGCTTTTTCCAAGTCAATTTTGATTGCCAAGAAACCCTTCTTTTGTTTCATGGATCGCATAGTATGAATCACCTCTTGAGCCACAATAATATTATCACTACTATGTCGCCCTGGGACAAAACTGCACTGGTTTGGAGCAATCACCTGAGGCAAGATCGGTTTGAGCCTATTCACCAGAATTTTAGAAACGGTCTTGTATATGACGTTACATAGACTTATCGGTCTCAAATCTCCCATGGACTCTGGATGATCTTTCTTCGGGATGAGAATGATCAAAGTGCCATTAACCTCCTTAATCACCTGCGGGTTAGCGAATAAATGCTTGACATAAGACACAACAGAATTACCTACCGTGGCCCATTGATTTTGGTAAAAGAGTGCGTTAAAGCCATCTGGACCCGGGGATTTTAAAGCACCCATGTTGAATATCGCATCCTTGACTTCAATATTAGAGATTTCTCTATTACACCATCGCCATGTGTCCTCATCTACACAGGGGAAGGACATGTTACACTGAATAGGGGGTCGGATGATGCAGTCCTCTGTAAGCAAATTCGAGAAGAAGCTAGTGGCCATGAGTTTAATTAGAGATGTATCATAGACCTATGCCCCCTTGCTGTCTTTGATAGCATCAACACGTTGGGATTTCCGTCTACGATTGGCACGGGCATGGAAATACCGAGTATTCCTGTCACCAAACACTGACCATTCCGCTCTAGCCTTCTGTGCCCAAATCAGGGACTCCTGGAGTAAGACATCCTCCAATTCCTTCCAAAGCTCTAACTGCAGGGCCTCATATCTTGGCAGCATACCAAGCCGGGCTACCACTCTATTAATGCCATCTAGCCTCCGCAGGAGAAGTTTCTTTCTTCCCTCAGTATGCTTGAACACCTCCTTGTTCCACTTAGAGCATGCGTTGGTAAATTGTGAGATGTTTTGAACCCAAGCCATGTTAGGAGACCATGACCGGCGGACAAACTCGTCAAATTTTTCATGGAGCGCCCAAGCAGCAATAAACATGAACGGCCGATTTGGTGGAACTGTGCATATACTTTTATCCAAGCATAGAAGCAAGGGCCTATGATCTGATTTGAAGAAGGGGAGATGAGTGACTGAGGCATTTGGGAACCTATTCATCCACTGATCATTCGCCAAAATTCTGTCTAGTCGTGCCTCAAAACTACCTCGTTTCCATGTAAACTCAGGGCCCGCAAAGCCAATGTCCCTCATATCCTGATCCTCAACCCATCTAAGGAAATCCCGATCAACAGAAGACTGAAACTTGGCAAGAGAGTGTCTTTCACAAAGAAGTAAAGTGTCATTAAAGTCACCCCCTAACAGTCAGGGGCCCTGTACCGAAAGAGCAAGATGAGACAAAGTATCCCAAAGTAAACTGCGTGCAGCACAAACAGGACTAGCATAAACTACTGTGAGCATCCAGGGGCAACCATTAGCACCAGTAACCTGTAGATGAATAAATTGACGGTGTTGTTCAATTACGGAAATTGAAGAGATGCTATGCGCCCATAAACACCATATACCACCACTATATCCCTCACAATCAATTAACTCCATGTTGGGGAATCCCAGTTGTTGCACACGATTTTGAGAAAGTTCTCTATTACATCTAGTTTCCAACACTGCAAGAAAGTCTAGCCGGTAGTGTGATTTAAGGTCACGAACGAGGGCAGGGAAACTTTGCGCTCCAGTAGCCCTTGAATTCCAGATTAAAAAATTCATTGAGAAACAGATTTTGAGGTTTGGGGTGTGGCAGCCTCCCCCAAGGCTTTATCATGGTCACACATAAATTCATCCATAGGTTGTTGGTTTGCCAACTCTGGCTGCACCCTTACTTCCTCTTCTAATGTAACTTGCATAGTATCAATTTGCTTCAACGAGGACCCAATCCCACGTTTCTCGCAAGCTTGGCCAGCCACCTTTGGTTTTGGTTCAAACGCATTTATGGGCTTCTCCAAAGTAGCTGAATTCTCCGTGGTCAAAGACGCCTCCATATCCTGCAAAGCAATAAAAGAATTAGAAGCATTGGGCTTTGATCCACGGTCCATTTTCTCCTTTAGCATATCACGGTTTGCTGGAGGAATTTTTTTCTTTCCCTTTTGCCTTTCCCTTCCCCATATTCTTTCTTTTAGATCCCACTAGGACCCACTCTGTTTTTTTTAAAAAAAATACTTTAGATTTTATACACACTTAAATAAATACTTTAAGGTACTAGAAGACCCACAAAAAGTCATGAAAAATACTCCACAAGAATGGGAAAATCTAATCCCTAAAGTAAGACAAATTTTCTTGAAATCCAATTTTTAGGAGTGACAAATTTTTCCTTAAACTTTTTTTTTTTTTTGTGTGTGCAACCAATTTCCTATCATAATTTGGAAAAGAGTTAAGGAACAAAAGTACAATGACGGCCACCCCCCAACTAGCAACAATCACGACTAGTGCCAACCCCCATTGAAACATGTATCGTTCTCTCCTCCAGAGGATTTGTCCTTTGAACACAATTAAGAGTGCCTCCCCAAGGACTCGAGGCCACGACCCGAGGCATAAATATACGCTTTAAGGGTCACTTGGTGAAACCATATGCACCTAGCTCCATCTCTCTCTTCTCTCTCTTTTTTGCTCTCTCTCTCTCTCTTTCACCATTGCGTCAAGCCTTCTCGCCCTTCAGAACCAGTCGGATGAGTAGGGAGACCTTTTCCCATCTTGATGGTCCAAGTTTATTTTTTACTTTTTATTTTTTTAAAAAATATTTTAATAGGTGGAGAATCTAAAATAAAGATAATCTCCCAACTAACATATTTTTAAAAAATAATTTTTTATTTAAAAATCGACAATTACAAAAAACTAAATCTTCACAGTCCAATTGGGAAGAGCTTTCCTTACTCGTCCAAAGGAGGAGTAAGGACACTGGTTTCTCAAGCTTCCTCTCCTTCTCCTCTCTCTCTCTCTCCTCTTCATCAACATGGTTGCAAGTCCAAATGTAGATTTCCCAAACACCTTTCTCAGTAATGTATGAACATGATCGTCATATAAAATGAGTAGAGAGGAGAAAAAACAAGAAAAACCCAGTTTTTATTGTTTCATTCACAACTCACCGAGCTTCGAACTACCATGGAGGGGCTGGCATGGTTGTTACAGAGATCGAGAGAGAGATACTTACATGTCGGGATGTTCACAGCCAACAATAACTCAGTCCAAATTATAATCACAAGCATGCATGACTCTTCCTCCAAGATCATCCAAGCCTTCAAACTCTGGAACAACTTTCTCGGCATTTTCCTATGTAGCAACGGAGCAACCACAAGCCACCTGCAAATATATTCCACCTGGCCGGCCACCCTCCTTTTGAATCGTCTTCACCCTCCAAAGCCTGAACGTATCATCGTACTTAATTAGCGGATTGAACAATTTTGTTGATGAACTGGGGATTGATTCCGAAGTGTTTAGCGTAGGCCTGTGTTGTTCATCAATGTTTAGTAGGACCTAGCTTCTCTCCCCCGGCATTTGGGTCTGCTGCCCTCCTTTACTATAAAACGGCACCATTTTAATTTAGTGCAAAAACACAAGTTGGTGCCTTTTTTTGAAAAAATATTTTAAAGTAGTGATTGCCTGATTGGTATTAAAACTTCAAGATGCTGATTGATACTAAAAAAATACTTCACAATCTTTAAAAAAATATTTTAGGGTATTGATTGGTACTAAAAATAAACTACAGGATACTGAAAAAAATACTTCATAATCTTAAAAAATATTTTATGATCTTGAAAAAATATTTTAGGCTACTACTAAAAGGATACTTTAGAATACTAATTAGTAATACTTAAAAAAAATATTTGAGCTCCCTGCCCTCCTTTGCTATAAAACGGCACTGTTTTAACGCAAAACACAAGCTGATGCCTTTTGGAAAAATATTTTATGGGTACTGATTGGTATTAAAACTTCAAGATATTGATCAATACTAAAAAAGAAATACTTCATAATCTTGAAAACATATTTCAGGGCATTTACTGGTACTAAAAATATACTATATGATACTAAAAAAATACTTTATAATCTTAAAAAATATTTTAGGATCTTGAAAAAATATTTCAAGGTCTTGACGGATACTAAAAATATATTGCAAGATAGTTTTTCAAGATCATGTAGCATTTTTTCAATACCATTCAGTATTTTGAAGTATCTTTTTGATACCCATCAATACATTAAAATATTTTTTCAACAAAAACACTGTTAAATTATGTAGATGTTCATAGACTCTTATTTTTCCATATTTATCACAATTTATGAAAATCATTTGGATGTGATATATTATATATAAATTACATATTTTGTAGGCATATTGGCGGCACATATTTAGTCGCCCATTAGCCCATGTTTCAAATCCAATTTGTATTCATGGATTACTCGTACGTACATGTATAGTAGGCTATTCAATTTCCATTTGTATTGTAAGCTCATTAAATGAAGTACTCCCTCCGGTCCTAATTATAATAACATTTTTTGGAGATGGTTTTAGTCCTAATTATAATAGCAAATTTTAAATTTTGTCAATTTTTTACTATAATACCCCTATTTATACTTTCTCAATAATAATTAAAGACAATAATAATTTAATAATACACCTATATATTTAATAAAGTAAAGGGTTAAATACCAAATTTACCTCGGAAGTTTTGATAAGGGGGCGCTCAGCACCCGGAAGTTTTTTTGGTACCAAATTTGTTCCGGAAGTATTAAAAAGGTATCAAATTTCCCCAAACGTGACGGAAGTCCACGTAGATCGTTAAAATGTGATGTGGCATGCCACCTTAGCACACGTGGCATGCCGCCTCAGCAATCAAAAAGTATCATTTTTGCCCTGGAAGTTTTCATTAAGGAGCAATTTTGCCCCAGAAGTTTTCATTGAGGAGCAATTTTGCCCCGGAAGTTTACAAAAGTAGCAATTTTGCCCTTCTTTCTCCCAATATTAAATTTTACTATTAAATTAGTCAAAGACCACACATGTCATACCTTGAAAAAGTCAAACTTGGAGTCAGAGAATGAGATCTTTGAGATGTTGAGCTCTAGGCATCCAGAATCTGTAAAGCCCAACTAGTCACAGGGATTGAAGATCCTTGAGAAGTTGAGATCAATGAAGCATCACTTACGTTTGTATTAATGTTTTGAAAACCAGACCGAACCGGCCGGTTCAGACCGGAAACTAGCATACCTTTTTTTTTCCCCTCAAGAGGCACCCAACATACTTTAACTCATTATTTAATTGGTATATGAGTTCAGTGAGACATGTTTTTTTATCGGAGGGTGGTATTTGTTCTGTTCTGGGAACAGGACTAATTGGACTTGACTAGGTGTCAAGCCTAGAGCCTATGTACCCTTTGAAGAGATCAAAGTCCACGTAGTTCGATTGAAACTTGGAAGCGTTTAGCCAGGGGGTGGATCGGGTCTGTTGAGATACCAGATCTATCACCCATACTCAGTGAATCATGGTTTCGGACCTGCTCGCCGCTAGGCTACACTATGGATTTGGGCCTTTGGGCCAGTCCGTAACAGTATTAAAAAAAAGATTTCTTTTAATGATTTCATATTAATAACATGACATTTTTATTTTCACCGGTTTGCCTCGGTTTGACTCCGATCTGACCCACTGACCCTTGACCCAGTACCTTAACCGGTTCAACGACCGGTCCGGTTTTATAAACCTTGGTTTGTATAGTCTGATCATTTGCTTAAATTATAAGTGGTGCTTCCTGTGACTAATTCGGCTTCACAAATTTTGGCTGCCTTGAGCTCAACATCTCAAGGATCTCCTTCTCTAACTCCAAGTTTGACCTTTTCAAGGCATGACATGTGTGGTCTTTCATTGATTTAATAGTAAAATTTAATATTGGGAGAAAGAAGGGCAAAATTGCTACTTTTGTAAACTTCCAGGGCAAAATTGCTCATCAATGAAAACTTCCGAGGCAAAATTGCTCCTTAATTAAAACTTCTAGGGCAAAAATGATTCTTTTTTATTGCTGAGGTGACATGCCATGTGTGATGAGGTGGCATGCCATGTGTGATGAGGTGGCATGCCACGTATACACTCAGTTTGTCAGTTAAACTTAACGGTTAAAATTAACGGAGAAGCAAATTTGCTACCTTTTTCATACTTCCGGGGCAAATTTGGTACCTTTTGAATACTTCCTGGGTAAATTTGGTACCAAAAAAACTTCCGGGTGCTGAGCGCCCCCTTATCAAAACTTCCGGGGTAAATTTGGTATTTAACCCTAAAGTAAATAATGTTTGCAATTCATTAATATTATATACACCTCAATTATACTTTTTTTTATATAAAATAATTTTGAGCAATTTTTGTTATATTTTTCTCATATCACCCCTATTAATACTTCTTCCACAATAATTAATTTAACAACACGATTATATTTGTGAGAGATTCTACTTTATTTTTTATTTGTAAACAAAAGATAAATGCTTTATCTTTAAGTTACTCTATTTTCTTTTAAAGGCCAACTGTTTTAGAGACATCATCTATCCTGTCAAACACGCTTTAAAAATCTCTTGACTAGTAATTATAATGGAAATTGATTAAAAAAAATCACTTAAATTTTAAAATCTTATTGACAATAACAGAGATTAACCAGAATAATAAAGCAATTGACAACTCATTTAATTGAGAAATCACATATTTAAGATTTTAAAATTTAAGTGATATTTTCTTAGGATTTTTCCTAATAATAATATTGATAATCAGGAAAAAAAAACTAAAGTACCTGTCTGAAAATATATATTAAACGCAGTATGATATCTTTTATAATTATTTACATATAATTATATTTCTCCACTTTGATTGAATAATATATAATTTGATAATAAAAATATTTATAACTTTTATTTCTGATATAATCAACTGTATCATACAAAAAAGTTTTATTTTATAATATCATACAGACTTGTTTAAAAATCACACGGCATACAAATAAACCTTTGTGTCAATGACTAGCTGCCCCAATGACCACCTACAAATCGAAGACGGAGTGTTAAGCTCAGAGATAACGCAAGAGTATTGTGCGAGCGGATTCTCTCATCTTCCACCTCTCTCCTTTTTTCTTCACAGGCGCCAAAGATCCAACGGTGCAGATCTTTAAAAAAAAAAAATTTTGTCTTTTTCGAAAAAGACATTTTTTTTTTGTTTTTTTTTAGTTTTGGACCATTGGATCAAGGATCCAACGGTCTAGGCGCGACTGGGAGAAAAAAGGAGAGAAGGGGAGGTGAGAGAAACCGGATCCAGAGTATTGTGTGCGCGGGCAACGATTCAATTAATTTTACCTTATATAATTTTCAGCAGGGCTAATTTTGGAAAACAATTATAATTAACTAATTTAACTTCTCTCCTTAATGTCTCCAAATTCTGATAAATAGTTCCTATAATTAGGACCGGAGGGAGTACTTGATTTCTTTAGCTATAAATAGCCTTATCCCCAACACACTGTGCACTAATATAAATGTGAAGTGAATGAATATAGTTCTCAGGTTTTCTCTCTGAATTGCAGCATCTTTTATCTTATAATCATTTTAGTTTTATAACATGGCTTGTGTTTTGCTCCAAAAGAGCACCATTTTATAGCAAGGGCGGGCAGGGGACGTTAAGAACTATCATTCTAGTCTTATTTATAAATCTATTTTGAGTAAAAAATTTGGTCCTATTTATAAGTCCAGTTTGAAGTAATAAATGAGAATGTGATAATTTTACTCATATTAATTGCACCCATGAAGATGGAGATCAGAGAGAAGAAACAATTGAAAAATACCCAATCATAGATGAGGATAAAATTAAAAATTTACCCCATAATTATTGTGCCATCTAACTTTCCTTGGTATGTGAGTTTGGTCAAAGTTGACTTATAAATAGGATCAGAATGATATTTATTATCCATGAAAGAGAGAGAAGTGAGAGAGAGGGTAAGGAAGAGGTGACAGAGATAAGAGACACAGCACTCAGCGTGTTGTTGCCACGTGGCACTTGGTGAGATCCACAAATTAATACAATTTAGGGTTAATGTGCAATTTTACTAATGAACTATTGGTCTAGAAGTGTCCACACAATTAACTATTAGGTAGACCAAAAATACAAAAAAAAAGTTTTACTCATAAGCGTTTAGCACAACACCGTTAGACAAAAGTTAACGTCCGTTATCTAAGGTGCAAATTGGCCGACGAACTTTTACCCTAAGAGCGTCCGGCAAAAAATTCTAAATTTTACTAAATTAAATAAGTTTCTTCTCAATTGTCATTATTCAAAACTACTTGTATAGATATCTATGGACAAAAATTACTTATTCTTCAATTTTATCAAAATTATAATTTGCTAAAATAATAATTAAAAAAATTTAATTATATGATTTAAATAAAACTCAAGGTGTTTTATAGTTTAATTTATATGTTAAACAAATATATATATATATATATAGGGATAAGATATTGTCATTACCAATTTTATGTCACTACTAAGTCACTACCACTTTTTCACCGTTAGATCAGAATCTCATATATCTTTATCATTTCTCTCTCCTATTGAGATTCTGATCTAACGGTGAAAAAGTGGTAGTGACATAAAATTGGTAGTGACAATATCTTATCCCATATATATATGATTTATTTTTAATGGATATCAGTATTGATACTTAATAATATAAATCCGGCAACTTAATGATTATTTGTTAATTAAATGATTTATTGATTATTTGTGACTTGTTGGGAAAAAAAAAAAGAAGATAACTTAAGAGTCTTGATGAAGGACAATTTAATAATAGGTTAAGGAACAATTTTAATGGGTCAAGAAGCAACTTGGCCTACGAAAATTTTATTAACATTAAATGAATTTTTTAAATTACATAAATTTCTTCTAAAATAAAAATAAATCATATAAATTTTTTGTTTAATATATATAATGAACTATAAAACACCTTGAGTTTTATTTAAATCATATAATTATATTTTTTTAATTAAAAATTTTGTTTATTTTAGAAAATTATAATTTTGACAAAATTGAAGAATAAGTAATTTTTGTCCATAAATCATAGATATCCATACAAGTAGTTTTGAATAATGACAATTGAAAAAAAAAACTTATTTAATTTAGTAAAATTTAGAATTTTGTGCTTGGCGTTTCAGGGGTAAAAGTTCATTGGCTAATTTACACCTTATATAACGGACGTTAACTTTTGTCTAGGCATTGTGCTGGACGCTCCTGAGTAAATTTTTTTTTTTAGTATTTTTGGTTCACTTAATAATTAATTGTGTTGGACGCTCCTGGACCAATAGTTCATTGGTAAAATTATACCTTAACCCATGTATACATTATCATATACTCTTATTTTATATTGACCTATATATATAACACCTTACAACGATAATAAAGCGATATCTCACTATATGAGATTATCCACATGGATTAGATGGAGTCAGGAACCCCCTCCACTTTCTTTCTTGTCCCCTTATCCCACTTTTTTATTCTCACTATAGATCATATTTGAACTGTTGAGAATTTTGAGCGGTTGAGTTTCTCTTATTGCTCTCTTACTTATAATTTCATTTCCATATTTAGATTAAAATAATGTATGATTTAGATTCAATATTTTATAAAATTATTTCTATAAACATAAATAAGTAGATTTAAACTTTTAAAATAAATCTAAAACCATGGTTTTGAAAAAAGCTCCTTTTTTTTTCTTCTTCTTTTCACTTTTTCATGTATTGATATCGATTTTCTCGCAACAACTCTTTCTCTCTTCTCCTTTTTTTCTCTTTCTTTCTTCTTGCTTTTGTGGTCTTCTCTTTTCCTTTTTTTGGTCAGAATCTGTATTCCCATTTTTTGTGTTGGCATATGATATCATATTTGTATTGGGAAAAAAAAGCTATGTCAAAATTTATTACCTATTTCAATCTAAAATATAGAATTATTTTAGATAATTACTATTTATAAATTATTTTTATTTATACAATTTATTAATACATATAGTATGAGCTATTTTTTTTTATCATGTTTTATAATTAACTAATGTTATAATTTTAATTTTGTATACAAGTATATCAAAATTTATTAATTATTTCAATCTAAATGGTTTTTTTATGGGCAAAAGATTTCTCCCGTCAGTTATCTCTAATGACCCCAAAACTGCGTCGTTTTGGATTAATGAAGGGTGTTTCCGTAATTTTGTGTCATTCTTTAATTCACCTAAAATTACAAATACACCATTTATTAATTCAAAACGACATAATTTTAAGGATTGCTGGAGATAACTTATCTCTAGTAACTGAAAAAATATTTTCCCCCTTTTTCTTATATAGTTATTACCAAAAATAATGTCTTTTTTTTTATAATTTGATTATGAAAAAAAAATTATGATAATTATATCCAACCACCATCATTTTATAAAGGGTTAAGTACCAATTTTGCCTCGGAAGTATATGCCCAGGACCAATTTTGTCCTAAAAGTTTTTTTGGAAGTAATGTTGCCTCGAAAATATAAAAGGGAAAATTACTCACAGGTCCCAAGGAAGACACATATTTACATTTAGGTCCCATGAAATGACAAAATTACACAGAAGTCCCTAGGGACTTCTGTGTAATTATTTCATATGAGTAAAAGACCTTATTGCTCTTCCTTCTTCCTTCTCTTCTCTCTCTCATCTCTGGACCTTCTCTTCTCTCTCTCGCGTTTCAGCTTCCGGAGATCTTGAAATCCTCCTCCACCACTGCCGCCGGCGAGTTTCCCTTCACCTCCACCGTCAGCCACCATCACTCTCACCGGTGGTGAGAACCAGCACCTCGACCTGATTTGGAACGCGCAGAAGCTCCCTCCTTCAACCATCGATTTCCAACCTTCCCATCCACCCCTTAGTCTCTCACACTCTAACGCCTTCCACACCATCAACCACCATCGATTCTGAATCTCGGATGAAAAAATCGCGAATTTGTTGATCTGTGGTGAACTTCAAAAGTTGTTGTTAAAACAGCAATTGTGTGTTGTAAATATATAATTTTTTGTTGTGAATCGCCTCTGGAACTCAGATTTGAAAAAATCCATGTTGAAAAAACTTGTTGTTAAAACAAGTATTGTGTGCTGTAAATATATAATCTTTTGTTGTAAATCGCCTCTGGAACTCAGATTTTGAAAAAATCCATGTTGAAAAAACTTGTTAAAACAAGTATTGTGTGTTGTAAATATATAATTTATTGTTGTAAATTATCTCTGGAACTCAAGATTTGAAAAAATCCATGTTGAAAAAACTTGTTGTTAAAACAAGTATTGTGTGTTGTAAATATATAATTTTTTATTGTGAATCGTCTCTGGAAAACATTGCCAAAATAAGGTCATATGTTTTTCAACATGGATTTTTTCAAATATAAGTTCCAGAGGCGATTCACAACAAAAGATTATATATTTGCAACACATAATACTTGTTTTAACAACAATTTTTTTCAACATGGAATTTTTTAAATCTGAGTTTCAGAGGCGATTCACAACAAAAGATTATATATTTACAACACACAATACTTGTTTTAACAACAAGTTTTTTCAACATGGATTTTTTCAAAATCTGAGTTCCAGAGGCGATTCACAACAATAAATTATATATTTACAACACACAATACTTATTTTAACAACAAGTTTTTTTCAACATGGATTTTTTCAAAATCTGAGTTCCAGAGGCGATTTACAACAATAAATTATATATTTACAACACACAATACTTGTTTTAACAAGAAGTTTTTTCAACATGGATTTTTTCAAAATCTGAGTTCCAGAGGCGATTTACAACAAAAGATTATATATTTACAGCACACAATACTTGTTTTAACAACAAGTTTTTTCAACATGGATTTTTTCAAATCTGAGTTCCAGAGGCGATTCACAACAAAAAATTATATATTTACAACACACAATTGCTGTTTTAACAACAACTTTTGAAGTTCACCACAGATCAACAAATTCGCGATTTTTCCATCCGAGATTCAGAATCGATGGTGGTTGATGGTGTGGAAGGCGTTAGAGTGTGAGAGACTAAGGGGTGGATGGGAAGGTTGGAAATCGATGGTTGAAGGAGGGAGCTTCTACGCGTTCCAAATCAGGTCGAGGTGCTGGTTCTCACCACCGGTGAGAGTGATGGTGGCTGACGGTGGAGGTGAAGGGAAACTCGCCGGCGGCAGTGGTGGAGGAGGATTTCAAGATCTCTGGAAGCTGAAACGCGAGAGAGAGAAGAGAAGGTCCAGAGATGAGAGAGAGAAGAGAAGGAAGAAGGAAGGGCAATAAGGTCTTTTACTCATATGAAATAATTACACAGAAGTCCCTAGGGACTTCTGTGTAATTTTGTCATTTCATGGGACCTAAATGTAAATATGTGTCTTCCTTGGGACCTGTGAGTAATTTTCCCAATATAAAAACATAGCAATGTTACCCCTCCGTTTATGTTGACCGTTAATTTTAATTGAAATTGCTTACTTGGCAGCCAAGTGTATTCTCATTCTCCAAATCATCATGACACATCATCCTTCCCCTCTCTCTCCTCCGCATGCATAATCAATTCTAATAACTGGGCAAATCATCAAATCTCAAAGAAAATAGGGTAGTTCAACCAAAAAAAAAATCTCCCCATCATCATCATCAACGGCAACATTCATGAAAGATCCCAAAAATTTAGATCTGAAAAAACAAAAATCAATCTGGAAAAAAAAAAAACATCCTCATCCCATTCATCATCATCAACAACAATCAACAAAAAAAAACTTCAAAACCTTGGGAAAAAAACTCCCCCCCACCTCATCATCGACATCCATAGATTTTGAAAAAAAAAAAAATGGAACTTTTGGAACCTCTAAGAAAAAGAAGAGGAAACAATGAGTTAAACAAACAAAGAAGATTAAGCAAAATGTTGAAGTGGATTGGTGGAAAATATAACTGTCGATGAGTGAAATTTAGGGAAAGAATGAATTAGATCGAGATTGAATGTCAAAAGAGGGCCCCAAGTTACCAAATTTCGTCGCATCCAAGTGCCCAAAATCACCAACACACCCTTGTTCTTCCACACAGGCCACCTCCGGCACAAGGAGAGACAACTGCATTCGACGATCTCGATGTCGTGGGTACTCAAGAAGATAGTGCCGAATCTCCCTCAGAGCAACGGTTCTAGGCCTGAATCAGTGAGATTTCTTGACACCACCAGTGGTGGGAGCAGATTTCCGAGCAACTTTGGTGGGAGCTAGTTCAAGCCATGGCAGAGAAAGTAAGGATCGATTTAAAAACATGGATTGTGATGAAACAAAATTTCAGCGAGAAATTTGAACTTCGCAGTGATTAATCAAGCCTATTTATGAAAGAAGAACAAATTTGAGTACGTGGCGGTCGAAGATCCGATGCCGAAAATTTTATGGGTGGTGAAGTTGGACGTGTCGAGAGGGGAAGAGAGACGGGACTATACGGTTGTTTGCAAAATTTTCGGAGAAGGATGCTAGGCGGAGATCCATTTTTTGTGGCAAGAGATACAAAGGATCCAGAAGCAGAGGAAGACGATGGGTATGTGGTGACGTACGTGCACTCTGAGAATAAAGGAGAATCGAAGTTCTTGGTGATGGATGCAAAGTCACTGGAGCTTGGAGTGGTGGCGGCGGTGAGGCTGCCCAGGCGAGTTCCTTACGGATTTCACGGGCTCTTTGTGTGGGAAAGTGATCTGAGGAAGTTTAGTGAAGAAGATGATAATAATGGATCGTTCATGTCCATACGAAGGAGAGAGAGTGGAAGGATGATGTGTCATGATGATTTGGAAAATGAGAGTACACATGGCTGCCAAGTAAGCAATGTCAATCAAAATTAACGGCAACATAAACGGAGAGGCAACATTGCTACGTTTTTATACTTCCAAGACAACATTGCTCCAAAAAAAAAAATTGAGGGAAAAATTGGTCCTGGGTGTATATATTCAGGGTAAAATTAGTCTTGAACCCTTTTATAAAAGGGATAAAGACCATTTTTACCATAGAAGTATTGATAAGGGAGCATTCAGCACTTGGAAGTTTTTTTGGTATCATTTTTGCCCCGGAAGTTTACAAAATAGAGCAAATATGCCCCCATAAGTTGTTTTTAGGAGTAAATTTGCCTTGTAAGTTACTTCCAGGGCCAAAAATGATCAATCCAACGGTTAAGATCAACTGATGGGCAAGATTGCCACGTTTGTAAATTTGCTCCTAAAAAAACTTACAAGGCAAATTTGCTCCTAAAAAAAACTTCTGGGGGTATATTTGCTCAATTTTGTAAACTTTTGGGGCAAAAATGATACTAAAAAAACTTCCAAGTACTAGATACTCCCTAACCAATATTTCCATAGCAAATTTGGTAGGCTATTTTCCCAAAATAACCCTAATTAAATAACTATTTACCAAAATGCCCCTGTTTCCAAACTATTTCACACTCTGCCTCTGTTTAGTCAACTAAACCATGGTTTAGTCGACTAAACCGCGGGGCTGCCTTTTTTTTTTTGCCTTCCCCGAGATTTAGTCGACTAAGCACTGTAGCTTAGTTGACTAAATCTCAGACAGAGAGCATTTTTCACTTAAACCCAAGATTTAGTCGACTAAGCTACAGTGCTTAGTCGACTAAATCTCGGACAGAGGCTTTTTTAAAACCCCCATTCGCGCATAATGAACCCTAATCACAATGCAACCTTTTCCCAACCGAATACTCTCTTTTTTCTCCGTTGAAGTGCGACCCATCAAAGTTTAAGCTCATTCCACCTTGTTCAAGGTATTATTGTTGTATAATCATTGAAGTTTCACTTTGTTCAGATTGTTTTTTTGTTTGTAATCTGAGACCCTCCCTTTTGCAGGTCAAAAATTGTGGTGTGAAGGATGAGTTCAAGTTCAAACACATACGTTACTGTAATCTACCACAGTGGGAGGCATTTTGAAGGTCCCAATGGTGTTCGGTTTGAAGGAAAAACAAAAATGTTGAAAATCAAACGGGGCACTACGTACAACAAGCTTAAAGAAAGAATTTATCAAAAATTGGGGCTACATGGCAGCCAATGCATTCATCGGTTAATTGCCAAAGTGGAGACTATAGTGGGTAAGGATAGTATATACTATATCAGTAACGATATATGTGATGATGAAGACGTAGAGTGTGTCATAGATGCATTTGCTAATCGGAGAGCACAAAATTTTATTGAGATATATGTTGAGCTTGAATCTGGTGAATCATCATCTATACCCATGCATACAAGATTTGCATAGTATTTTGGTCAAGAAGACAGACCTGTCGCTGTATCTGCACCTTCACAAGTCTTAAGTCAGGTAACATTGACAGATGAAGGGGAGGATGAGGAAGATGAGAATTTGCACATCGAGGAGGATGATGAATATGAGAGGTTTATTTCACTAGGTGACAACTCAGATACTGATGTGGAGGGTGATTTTGATAGGGACATGAATCCAGTAAACCCGGGTACCGCAACAATGCCACCGCTTCGTGTTGACCCAGTTAGAAGCGGTAAGTTGGTAAACTTGTATGTGTAATTGTATTTGTAATTTTAAGTTAGTGGTTGTAACAACAAAATCATATTTACTTGATATAGGGCCTGAGAGTGAGTCATTTTGGAACGAAATCCCGCACTATTCCGAAATCAATTGGACGCACTATGACGATGACATGGAGATGTTGTATGGTGATGGTGACAATCAAGGTGGTTGGCAGTTAGGTGATCCATTATATTTGTATCAGCAATTCCCTTCTAAGGCTGAAATGCAATATGCCGTGAAATTGTATTGCATGAAATCTCATCGTACAGCCAAAGTTGAAAAAAGCGATGACCATAGGTTTGTGATGTAGTGTCGGAACCATGCTGATGGTTGTCCTTGGTATATGAGGGCAATTTTCCCCAAGAATGGAAATGGTTGGGTGGTGCGTAAGTGGGGTCAAGAGCACACCTGCCTCAACCAAAGTCTAGCCCGTGATCATAGACAACTGGATTCAGAAGTTATATGTGCAGCCATTATTAGTAGGTTTTCTATTTTGTTGAGGTTACATTTGGTTTGTTTATTGTTTGACATTTAGAAGTTGCTTTGTTTTCACCAGGTATGTTAAGAGAAGATCCAGCTGTAAAACCAGTGCTGATACAAGAGCGGATACAACGTTTGTATGGATATAATATAACATACAAGAAGGCTTGGAAGGCGAAAATGAAGGCCATTGTGAAGTTATTTGGTGATTGGGAGGAATCATATGCATTCTTGCCCAATTGGTTGACATACATGACGCAGTGTAACGTGGGTTCTGTTTTCAGGCTTGATACTGATGAGTGCTTCGACGAACATCGTTTTTATAGCGACAAACGCGTCTTTCGTAGGGTTTTTTTGGACATTTCACCAAACCATAAAAGCTTTCAAATACTGTAAGCCCATACTTCAAGTTGATGGCACATATCTATACGGAAAATACAAAGGTACTCTGTTGATTGCAACTTCACAGGATGGGGATGGAAAGCTCCTCCCCATTGCCTTTGCTATTATTCCTCCTGGTGAGAAGTATGATGATTGGTGGTGGTTTCTGTGTCTCCTACGTGACCATGTGACGTAGAGACAGGGCATTTGTTTGATATCTGATCGTCATGCCAGTATCATAAAGGCGGTACAAGATCACCGTACTTGGCAGCCTCCATATGCCTATCATGTGTATTGCCTACGTCATGTTGGCAGCAACTTTAATACTAGATTTAGGGTTATACAATTGAAGAAAAATGTTATGAAACTAGGTATGAAAGTTAGCATAAATGAATACTTTTATCATACAAGAAAAGGGGAAAGTTTCCCCCTGAATAGTAACCAACCAACCCCCCATTTCATCAACCCAAGCATCCATCCATTTTCTTTGACTAAAATCATTCAAACATATAGAAAATTGCTTCGGCAAAACAATTAATTAATTTTTTTAATAAGAAAAAAGTCACACAATGGATAGAGATAAAAGACACAATTACTGTGACGATCTATTATATTCATTTTCATCCATGAAATACTTAAATCAATGAAAGAAACACAACAAAACAAAGAGAGAAAGGGAAAAACGCAACAACGCAAATGGGGGTTCGCATAAACGCAAAAACGACGTCGGAACACCAAAATGAAGAAGGAAACATATCTAAATCAAAGCAACAGGCACTAAATCGACCCAAAAACAATCCTATCAAATCGCAAAACGTAAAAACCCAAATGAGGGATCGCACAATCCCAAAACCTACGTTGGAACTTCGAAATGGAGATGGGGAACATACCTAAATCGACGCAAACGGCACTAGATTGAAGATCCCCTCGCAACCCACCAAGGAATTGAGCAACGTTTGGGTGAAAAAAACAGAGGATGAGAGCTCTACAGTGGTTTAGTTGGCTATTTAGGGTTCATTATGCGCGAATGGGGGTTTTAAAAAAGCCTCTGTCCGAGATTTAGTCGACTAGGCACTGTAGCTTAGTCGACTAAATCTCGAGTTTAAGTGAAAAATGCTCTCTGTCTGAGATTTAGTCGACTAGTGCTTAGTCGACTAAATCTCGAGGAAGGCAAAAAAAAAAAAAGGCAGCCCCGCGGTTTAGTCGACTAAACCATGGTTTAGTCGACTAAACAGGGGCAGAGTGGGAAATAGTTTGGAAACAGGGGTATTTTGGTAAATAGTTATTTAATTAGAGTTATTTTGGGAAAAAAGCCAAATTTGGTATTTATCCCTTTATAAAATCTTCTTCTTCTTTTTTCTTCTTTTTTTTCCCACAGAATCAATTCTCTTAAACAACACTCCGAAGATACAATGTATCAATTCAAGCATACACACCCTAGCGATGAACACCGATCAATAATCGAATCGAAACAACATACAAGACAACCCGGCGCTGCATTCTCGCCGTTTTCTGCTGCTCGCCGGCCGCTCATCTCAGCTGGTGGAGTTGAGCGTTTCGGCGGTGAGCCGTAGAGGTAATTCTCGAATCCCCCGGAAACTCTTCTCTTTTCTGCCATGCGGGTTGGCTTCAATTTAATAGGGAATATGAGTTTCTATTTTAGTTCTTGAACCATTGGTGGTGTTATTTTAGTTGTAGCATGGCTTGAGTTCTCGGTTTTCTGTGAATATACTAGCTTCTTATTTTGTTCCATAAACAGTTGATTTTGAGTGGATTCTCTATCAGTATTCTGAATTCGATTGGAACCTGTTAAATAGCATAACAATGTCGATGATAATCCTTTGTTTTCCACCATTATCGAACAAAAAGGAAAAGAAAGGATGAAGGAAGCTCTGATGCAATGATGTATTTAGACTGAAAATGGTTTAGAAGATGCAGGTATTCTTCCTGCATATGTTAAGGCTTTAACGAGTTGCAGTTTGCCTTCATACTTACCAGTGACTGTGCGTAGGAGCCCAATCTGATTCGATTCTTCAATTTACACTTCATTGTTTTCACGCATATTTGACTTCACTCAACATTGCAATCGAATATTCCCTTTATCCATAGTACATCTCTGTGACTAGAAATAAAAATTGAGCATGGTATCAATTCATATGGTATAAATGTACAGTGTATTTTTCTTTTATTATCTGTTTCTGTGTTTTTAAATTTGTTTACATTTTGGTACCGTGCGTTGAACTAGTTTGATAGGATTTATTATGCCTTTATTTCATTATAAGATAGTGCTTCATGCCTTTGTTTAAGCTACGCTTGCCATCATGGCATGATGCTCTGTAGCTGACTTGACAAAATGCTTGAAAAATGTGGAACAGGATTTATTTGTACGGATACCCTGGCCGTGGGTTCCATAGACCTCTTTTTGCGTGTGAGACTTCTAGAAAATGGGAAATTCTGTTCTAAGAATAGACAATTCTTTATGTGAAACCAGTTTACCAAGCATTTAAAGTATCCGTTAGCATTGCTATAAGCAAAGAATATTTGATTGCTGGACTTTTCCTCTACTCACCTAAAAAATTGAGCTGATGCATTTTACTTGTGTTTCGGTCTTTTCAAAAATTGACTTTTCTTTTAAAGCCAAATTTCACTGAAGTTACATTTTCACTTAGCGATCATTGAGGTCTTCAACAAGATAGTTGAGACAACCAAAACTGAGTCTGCTTCTTGATATTTCAATATTGTCTTGTACTGTAAGAGCATTTTGTACTTAATTATCATACTGAGCTAAAACCTGAGATGAGACAATTAATACTTTAGCATATATTAAAATATGATATTTGTGTTGCAGGAACTATATAATTGAATCTGCTGCATGACCTTATCCTGTGCAATGGCTGATTCATTGTCTGATTCATCATTTTTTGATCGTATGATCAGTCAGCTTCGTACAACATGCAAGTATGACTTCCTATATCTCATGCTTAATTAAAACTGTTCTCACCACAACTGCCAATGTTTCTTTGTTATAAAGTTGTGTAACTTGACTGATTGACTGACTGCCTTTTATTAATTTTCACTGCTACAATTTTTTCAGTCTAGTATGTTTCTGTCTCTAACAAGTAATAAGCACCAACTTGCCAATTCTCTTAAACTTCTCCCCCATATTTCCCTCTTTCTTTGGTGAAAGTCCAAAGTTTATTTTCTTTTGTTGATCATAGGTATTATACTGGCTATCCAAAGGATCTTGGACCATCCAGGGTTATTCATTTTACCTCAGAGCGTGAGTTTATCAGGCTCCTCAATGAAGGTTATCCTGTTGTTGTTGCATTTACTATCAGGTAGAATTCCCTGATTTTTTTGTTTTTTGCTTAATTTGTAGTTGGATTTGGGTCCAAAACTGTGTAGAAAATGAGAGAAAGAAAATAGATTTTGGAATAACCACAAGCTAATTATAATGCAGGGGTAACTACACGAAACATCTTGACAAAGTGTTGGAGGAAGCTGCTGCTGAGTTTTATCCACATGTTAAATTCATGCGTGTAAGTTGTCATTAATGGCCAATTGTAAGTGCTGAAACTTAATTCAATGACATAACACTTTATAAAGCATATTATTCACTCTTCTATTGATAGGAACACAAAAACATTTATAGAAGAGGCATTGATGTAGTTATTAGCATCTGATGACTTGTAATTTTACTATCAAGGAGTTTAGGCGTCAAGAAAATCAATCTCTTATTAAGTCAAATCCTCCTCTTTTTATAGCCTACTGCTTTTGATTCTTATTTTCTTTGGTGTTTGCCAATGGAACCTATTTTCCCATTTACTACTTTTTATTTTTGCCAAAATTTTCCCATTTACTACACTTCTCTGTGCAGTCTAGATTTTCGGTATGCATTGACGAAATGATTCTGTTCTGCTATTTTCCAGGTTGAGTGTCCAAAATATCCTGGGTTTTGCATTACACGGATGAGAAAGGATTACCCATTTATCGAAATATATCACAACCCAATACAAGTATAGCACGCCTCTCATTGTTCACTACAATCTTCCTGCTGTGTCTCAAGTTTCATGGGAAGAGATTTTAATAGTCTAATAGACGCATTCCATGGCTTGATTAACCGGAAACATGTTCTATTATATGTTCTCTTTTCCGTAGGCTAATCCCTGTAGGGATTAACTGTCCATTAAAACCCTTACTGACTTTGTTTTTTAATACAGGCAGCTAACCAGGGAAGGATGGCTGATCCAAATGTTATTAAGTACAGCGTGCCGGTTTTGCCTGTAAGTTTTGGAACTTGATTATAAACCCCCTCTTCATAATATCCAAATTCGATCTTCTCCATTCTATATCTATGCATTTGGAGAAAAAGCAACAAAAAAGAATATGTTT
Source organism: Acacia crassicarpa (assembly GCA_034222035.1). Taxonomy (NCBI): domain Eukaryota; kingdom Viridiplantae; phylum Streptophyta; class Magnoliopsida; order Fabales; family Fabaceae; genus Acacia; species Acacia crassicarpa. The sequence goes on from JAWXYG010000004.1 coordinate 26,217,211, forward strand.
ATGTCTGAGGTTCACATTTATAATCTATTTTCACATAGTCTCTCTTCAAATATACTATATGCTCCAACGGCTTTGTAACTTTGTGATATGAAAGCTCCCCTAAGAGGATAGCTTCGTGATCGATCCCATTTGTAGCCCTAGGCCAATTGTGTCTGCCTCTCTAATTTCCCCCCGGGGGGGGGGGGGGGGGGGGGGGGACACTAGCATTTAGTATTTTGAAGGTAGAAGATCTAAGAGGAAGTGTCAGCCTGAAATAACTTGATGAAAGTTTGTTTGATTTATCTATTTCTATGGAATACTGATTGGCTCTGTCAAACTTTTTATTTAAATATGCAGTTTAATTACGACCTCAGTGCGTATGGATTTAGAGAATATTTTAAGCTTCGTGGAATACAAGCATCAAGCCCCATGTAAAGATATCTGTGAAAGGTTTGAGTTTAACACAACCATTAATTACTGGAATAATATGTGCATACTTGCATATTTCTGTTTGGTCCTTTGAAGGATTTGCCTTCCTAATTTTCTTTTCTGTTTTAAGGAATGCAGTGAACTCACGCAAAAGGAAAAAAGATATGTAGTAGATTTCTTCGACTGTCGAAGCTGTAGATGGCTCTTTACTCAAAAGAAACACTTTATTTACTTTCCCTTTGAATTGGGAAAATGACACCAAGATCCCAATTAAGAAAAATGATATTAGAAAAGTCTCATTATTTGTTAATGATAGTTCTTTCACTTGTTATGGACCAGCTATAGGAATTTTTATTTTCTGATATTTATTTTTCTTATTTGGGACCTTGGTATGATTTTCCTTTCGAATTTGATTTTATCTAGTTTCAAGTATGTCTTAAAAGATATTGGCAAAAAATAGTTATTTCTCATGAATTCTATATAATAATATTTGTAAGGAAAATATGTAGTGGGTTTGCTCAAATTAAGTTAATGAATGATAAAACTAAAAGATGGGTGAGTTTAATGTGTTCACTAACTTTTTTAAAAAAAAAAAAAATCGAATTTCAAGAAATATTGGAATATAATGTCCTTCGGGTTCTTAATATAAGACCTATTTATTTAATTTGATTAAATTAAGTATATTAGTTAAGTTAGTTAATATGATATTTTTTTCCTCTAAAAACCCTAATATTTTTTCTTAATTTCTCTTTCTTATTTGATTATTATTAAGGGGGCATTAATAGAGGTAAATTAGGAAAAAAAAATTGATAAATATAGAAAATAGATCTTATATTTAGAATCAAGATATACGTTCCAATTAAGTCTGATATCAAAGACATGAAGGAGTAGTAAATTTAATAATATATCTTTTTAGAAATCAAAAGGATTACCTAACCCTCCAACTCCAAGTATGCCGTCAAGATGACACTTTTTCTAATTTTTGAAACATTTTCTTGGCTAGCTAAGAAGAAAGCAAAAACATTGTCTCAGGCTCACGCCTAAGAACCAATTCCTTTACTTTGCGTTCAAAATAATTTGCTAGATTTGGAAAATAAGATTGAAATTGGCTCAACATGAACCTAATCATTTCAATACCATGTAATTAATGCTCTACCACAACTAATGACTGAGTCACATCAAGATTATTTAAAGGGCAATGTATAATAGATAGGCGACTAAGGGCTGTTTGTGATTGCTGTGGGAAAAGTGACTTTTGTTTCTGATAGACTTTTCTTAATAAACTTTTTTCTGATATAATTTACGTTTGGGATAGCAGTAGCAGAAGTGATTTTTGTTTGTAATGGGAACTTATTTGGCATAACTTTTAAAAAGATAGATGAGATGGAAAATGACTAAAAAGGGTATAAGAAAGACAAAATAGGGAAAAAGGGGAGGAGAGAGGCACGGTTTTGGGGGGGGGGCAAAGGGTAATTTAACAAATAGACCCCACTTAAAAAGTTGATGAGCTTCTACTAATGGGATCAGAAGCCACAAATGGGAGCTTCCCAAAAAAAAAAAAAAAAAACCCCATTGCTTATTGAAGTTCATCAAAATATAAGTGTTCCCAAACACTCTTAATTTTTTTGATAGACTAATAAGTCCATTAGGGGAGTTCCCAAACAGACCCTAAGTTGCGTGTGACTAAGTAGACGCCTTTAAAAAAACAAAAAAGTAGGCGCCTTGGTCTTAACTTGTGGATGAGCTGTGAATCCAACCACTTGTATTGTTAAATAGTTATAAAAAGAATGTAATAAATAATGCACAGGTTTCATATTATAAGGCATTTTGGAGAATTTTTAATGTAATTAATTTTTTTTACATAAAATACCCTTTAAAGTATATTAAAACTACTTCCTTAGGAAGAAAGTAATTATTATAAACAGATAATCAATAATTAATATTAAAAAAAGGCAAAGTTGAAGGAAAAAAAAAACTCTTAACTAATTATTTTTCCCCCTTGATGTGTATGGATTAAATATAAATTATTTATACTTGTTGGTCATAATAGAAGGGGCTTCGATCATTTAAGTTCGAGTTTGAGTTTGTGTAACAGTAAAAAAAAGGAAAAAAAAATTGTATTTGGGAGATTTATATTTAATTAGACTCGATAATGTCTAAATATGAAATACTTAGATAGTCGTATAAAAAATATAAATGCTTTATAATATCTTTTTTTGCTCAGATAAATGCTTTATAATATCAAAGATAGGGAATATACCTACCTCAACATGTTACTTAAAAAAAAGGTATACTTTTTCATAGTTTAAACGAAACTTTTAATACTCTTCATACTAGAAAAAGATGTTTATGTCCTTTCGGTGCCATAGATTATGAATTGAATTAGGGATATAAAAAAAAAAAAACACTTTAATCAAACTGATTGCTTTAGTAAATAAAAACCTTGCATAGATTGGAGAAATGGTAAAAAAACACAGATATTTAAATTTTTTATATTCAAGTACTTTATTCTTGTCAAGTTAGGATGAGCAAAATTTTTATGCATTATTTATTATTTAATTAGCTTTTATTATTGTCGTGATACTTTACTTTTTAATTAAGTATACAAATTTGAACAAAAATTATGTTAAATTTATAATTCTAAATACTCAATTTTTTGGGGAAAAATTGGATAGTTGTTAAAAATTAAAAATTAAATTGGAACGGAATAAAATTTAAAATCGAATTAAGTGATCAGATTAGGATTAAAGAAATTTGATTCAAAATCACATTGGGATGATAAATTAAAATAAAATGAAATGAACTGAAATGAAGGGAATAACACAAAGGAAACAAAATTGGGTCAAACTAAATGGTTTTTGGCCCCGGGCTGGCCTTAACCCTTAAGGTTATAAAATTTTTTTGGTTTGTGTGGGCTGTTCAATATGTGGGCTTTTTGGCCTTGTGGGCTTTTTAGTCCTAGTCCGCGTGGGCTAGGGTCTAACGGGCAAAAATGGCCCGTTTTAACAGCTCTAAATATATCAAGTTCTCCAATTAGATATGAGTATATGATTATGTGGTGGGTTTGCTCAAATTAAGTTAATGAATGATAAAACTAAAAAATGGGCGAGTTTAATGTGTTCAGTAACTTCCAAAAAAAAAGAAAAAAAATCGGACTTCAAGAAATATTAGAATATAATATTCCTTCCTTCTTAATATAAGATCTATTTATCTAATTTAATTAGATTAAAGATATCAGTTAAGTTAGTTAATATGACTCTTTTTTTTTTTCTCTAAAAGCCCTAATCATTTTCATTGATTTCCTTAACCTTTCTCATACTTGATTATTATTAAGTGAGCATCAATAGAGATAAATTAGAAAATTTTTTTTGACAAATATAGAAAATAGATCTTATATTTAGAAACGAAATATACTCTCTAATTAAGTCTTAGGCTAAAATATACTTTTAGTCCTTTAAGTTTTATATAAGGTATACTTTTTGTCTCTTTATTTTATAAAGTATACTTTTGGTTGTAAAATTCTAATACTGTTAATGTTGCTAACGGAAAACATTGACGAAGCGAATTCAAATGATGATTGATAACATTTAATTACATAAATTTTATATGTTCTTCAATTTACCCATATTTTAAATTTAAGTTTAACAACATTTAATTACACAGTCATCACTTAAGTTTACACCGTTATCACTTAAGTTTGCATTTTTCGTTAGTAAAATTAACGGTGTTAGAATTATAGGATTAAAAGTATACTTTTTAAAGTTAACAGACCAAATGTATACCTCATGTAAACTTAAAGAACTAAAAGTATACTTTAGCCTAAGTCTTATATTAAAGACAAGAAGGAGTAGTAAATTCAATAGTATATCTTTGAGTAAATACCTTTTCGGGTCCTTGACAAAAAACATAATCCCCATTTTGGTCTCTTAAAAAAAAAAAGGTCTTTCTTAATCCATAAAAAGGATAAAAAAAAAAAAGGGTCAATTTTCTTATAATGGGCTAAAATGGAGTCCATGTTTTTTGTCAGGGACCAAAAAGAATATTTACTCTATATCTTTTTAGAAATCAAAAGGATTACCTACCCCTCCAACTCCAAGTATGCCGTCAACATGACACTTTTTCTAATTTTTGAAACATTTTCTTGGCTAGCTAAGAAGAAAGCAAAAACATTGTCTCAGGCTCACGCCTAAGAACCAATTCCTTTACTTTGCGTTCAAAATAATTTGCTAGATTTGGAAAATAAGATTGAAATTGGCTCAACATGAACCTAATCATTTCAATACCATGTAATTAATGCTCTTCCACAACTAATGACTGAGTCACATTGAGATTATTTAAAGGACAATGTATAATAGATAGATAGGTGACTAAGGACCCGTTTGGGATTGCTGTGGGAAAAGTGTCTTTTGTTTCTGATGGACTTTTTTCTATAGACTTTTTTCTGATGTGATTTGTGTTTGAGATAGCAGTAGTAGAAGTGGCTTTTGTTTGTGATAGGAACTTGTTTGGCATAACTCTTAAAAAGATAGATGAGATGAGAAATGACTAAAAATGGTATGAGAAAGACAAAATAGGGAAAAAAGGGAGGAGAGAGGCACGATTGGGGGGGGGGGGGGGAATGGTAATTTAACAAATGAACCCTACATAAAAAATTGATGAGCTTCTACTAATGGGATCAAAAGCCACAAATGGGAGTTTCAAAAAAAAAAAATGCTCATTGCCCATTGAAGTCAATCAAAATAAAAGTGTTCCCTAACACTCTTAACTTTTTTGATAGACTAATAAGTCCATTAGGTGAGTTCCCAAACAGACCCTAAGTTGCGTGTGACTAAGTAGGCGCCTTGGTCTTTATATATATAAAAAAAAAAGTAGGCGCTTTGGTGTGGGTGAGCTGTGAACCCAACCGCTTGTCTGAAATTTGTGTTATAAAATAAATGTATTTTATGTAGCATGAAAATGTCCAACATTTGTATTATGACTAGAGGTGACACATAATGGGCTCCAATCTCTATCAATCTATTTATTAGTGGCTGAATTTTGGATGCTAACTAATAAACACACGGCTAACACAAGGAAAGGGTAACAAAACCACTTGACAGCAACCTGCATTGTGAATTCTGTGACCCAAAAAGAAAGGTAGAACGCTTTTCATTATGTAATGTGACAGAAATTAATGTTGAAAGAGCATTCAGGTTTCAGAAAATGAAGACCATGTTTTGAGCCTATGATCTCAATGTGCCTCGTTTGGTTCACAGCAAATGAAAAGGAGAACAAAATTGAATAAAGACAGTGATTTTTGATTTTATATATGTAAGTTGTCCTTTATGTCCCTTTTTTTTTTTGGGGGGGGGGGGGGGGGGGGGACAAAGTACTGTTGAATAGTTATAAAAAGAATGTAATAAATAATGCACAGGTTTCATATTGTAAAGCATTTTGGAGAATTTTTAATGTAATTAATTTTTTTTAACATAAAATACCCTTTAAAGTATATCAAAACTACTTCCTTAGAAAGAAAGTAATTATTATAAACAGATAATCAATAATTAATATTAAAAAAAGGCAAAGTTGAAGGAAAAAAACTCTTAACTAATTATTTTCCCCCCTTGATGTGTATGGATTAAATATAAATTATTGCTTCGATCATTTAAGTTTGAGTTTGAGTTTGTGTAACTGTAAAAAAAAAAAAAAGTATTTGGGAGATTTATATTTAATTAGACTCGATAATGTTTAAATATGATTTACTTAGATAGTCGTATAAAAAATATAAATGCTTTATAATATCAAAGATAGGGAATATTACCTACCTCAACATGGTACTTAAAAAAGATATACTCTTTCATAGTTTAAACGAAACTTAATACTTTTTTTCTTTTTGGGAGGGGGAGGCAGGGCTCAAACCTTGGATAAGGGGGAATACCAGCTTCTAAGGTTGGCTCTAGTATCATCGCGCTACGAGACGCTTGACAAACGAAACTTAATACTCTTAATACTAGAAAAAGATGTTTATGTCCTTTCGGTGCCATAGATTATGAATTGAATTAGGGATATTAAAAAAAAATGTAATCAAACTGATTGCTTTAGTAAATAAAAACCTTGCATGGATTGGAGAAATGTTAAAAAAACTTAAATTTTTATATTCAAGTACTTTATTCTTGTCAAGTTAGGATGAGCAAAATTTTTATGCATGATTTATTATTTAATTAGCTTTTATTATTGTCGTGAAACTTTACTTTTTAATTAAGTATACAAATTTGAACAAAAATTATGTTAAATTTATAATTCTAAATACTCAATTTTTTGGGGGAAAATTGGATAGTTGTTAAAAATTAAATATTAAATTGGAACGGAATAAAGTTTAAAATCGAATTAAGTGATCAGATTAGGATTAAAGAAATTTGATTCAAAATCACATTGGGATGATAAATTAAAATGAAATGAAATGAAGGGAATAACACAAAGAAAACAAAATTGGGTCAAGTTCCTTGTGGATATATCAAGTTCTCCAATTAGATATGAGTATATGACTATGTGCCTTATTTTTAAAATATAATCATTTAATTATAAATATAAAACAAGATCACATGTAATTGGAGAATTTGACATAATGAACATAAAAAAAATCTAATGTAAGTATTCTCCCAAAATATGAGGCAAAACGAAAAAAAGAAGTTTCGTTTTTATTATTATTAAAAAAATGGGAAAAGTATTTCTCCAGTCACTAGAGATAGAGTTATCTTTAGTGAGCCCAAAACTATGTCGTTTTGAATTAATGAAAGGTTTGTTAGTAATTTTAGGTGAATTAATGAAAGGTGTTTTGATAAAACGTATATGATTAAAAAATGAATAAAATTACAGAAACACCCTTCATTAATCCAAAACGACGTAGTTTTGGGGTCACTGGAGATAACTCTATCTTCAGTCACTGAAGAAATCCTTTACCCTTAAAAAATTGATGATTTGTCATGTTATGTTTAAAGCAATTACAAAATATTAAAATCCCAAATTAATTTTATTTCTTAAATTATAATTTAGGTATTGACTACATTTAATTAGCAATTCATAACTCTAGTAAGAAATTACTTATAAAAGATTTTAATATTTTGAAGATATTTTTACGAATTTTTTAAGTAATTCTTTTTAATTGTGCCAAAAAAAGAAATAATATATACTCTGAGTTTATCTTAAAAGAAGCTCTATCTTTTGAATATATGGCCGACCAAGAAACAGAAAAGACATTATTCATTCTTAGACTTTGAATATTCCTTCCATTTTCAGTCCCATTTCATTTCTTAATAATAAAATGATTCTTTTTTCAATTGGTGGGCCTAACATGACTGTCCCCTTCATCTGGTTGTGGACACTGAGCACCCAAAAAAAAAAAAAAAATCAGAATATGATTTACTTCTATTTCACAAAAAAAGAAGAAGAGAGATTTAAAATATAATTTACTTATGAGTTATGGATCCATTCCTTTTCGTTTTTTAAAAGTTACTTAATATTTGATATTACTATATTACATTTGAGTACCCACGATACTCTTAGAATCATTTCTCTCATTTTTTTTCTCAAAATCTCATATTCACCCTTAGATTAAAAAATGAATGGTTTAAATATATATATATATATTTTTTCTATAACTATCATCATAGTGATTTATAATTTAATTTTTTTGAATTTTGTCTATTATTGCAGTTATGAATTGTGTGGATAATAATTTAAAATAATAGTTTTATGAAATATAAAATCTGAACCATCAATTTTTTTAATTTAATGGTGGAGATGAGATTTTAAGAAGAAAATGAGATAAAGGATTCTAAAAAAACCTAAACCCTACAATTGTGTGCTGGGGGAATAGTATTCTCAAATATTCTTTATTACATTCATATGAATTTGATCTAGAAACCTTATGCTTAAATGAGTATAGTTTTCTATTAGAGGTAGCTAGTCATAGGATAATTTTTCTATAACAAAATATAAACAAAACTTGAAGTGCATTTTTTAAGATTTTTTATCAAATTATTTCATAAAATTATAAAGCATATAAATAATCTATTAAAAAAGTTCAATAATTAACTCAAGTTCCTCATATTCATCATATTAAATTTTTCAATCACACATGATTCTGTGTCATTTTATTTTTTCAAGAAAAAATAATTAGTAAAAAAATATTAACTTCAAACTAATAAACAAGATTATTTTAGTAACAAAATATTACTGTATTTTATTATTATTTATGCTATTTATTATCTTTCTTTTTTAGTTTACATTTATTATCTTTCTCAATCCAATTGCAAAACTTCAAAATAATTATTTATTCAATTTTTAAAAATAAAGATAGCAAATCATGCTCCCTCATGTCCTTAATATAAAATATATTTGGGGATTGATATTTGTCTTAAATATAAAATATGATTTTTATATTTATGAATCTTTTTATAATTTTTCTTTATCGATACTCCTTTAACAATAATTAATAAGTAGATGATATAAGGGAATTAAGAAAGATAATTGGAATATTTTAAAAAATACATGTAATATTAATTTATTAACTAATTTAATTAAATTTCTTTAATCTAATCAACTCAGATAATTAAAGAGCGTAGGTATTAATTTTATCAAAAGCCAACTAACGGATGGTGACGGAGAATAAACGATTTTGTGATAAGTGCAACTTTTAAAGAGTTTGTTGGTATTTAAGGTCCACTTAATAGTTGTTTGTGTTGGACACTCCTGGAATAATAGTTTGTTAACCAATTCGCTCCTTAACCCTTAATTTTATCAAAAAGTCTGTTGCCATGCACTGAACCCATGTGCTTAGATAAATAAAAGAAAAAGTATACATTCCATTTTTGTCTTGAGCTAACACCATCCATTCAAAAAGTTAATCCAAGACAAAAGAAAACATACACAATTCATTTTGAAGCATCATTTTACAATTTCTGTTATGGAAGAGACAAATTATTACGTGGATCGGAGCACCCTCCTCAAGCATCATTTTCTATTTTTATTTTTGGATTAATCTACTGTATTCTGCGCTACTAACAACCGATTTGTCTGATTTGTAGGAATGTAAAGCCACAATTAATGGAGGGAACCCTTGCTACCTCCAAGTAATTGTCGTGACTACATACTTAGGGTTCAAACACAAAACCATTGGTTAAGTTTAAACAACTTACAACCAGTTGATCCGAGTATTTGATTGTCTATTTTCTATTTTTTGATGCAATTAAGATTATTTTCTTATTTTCATTTTTTTTTTAAAAAAAAAGATTATGTTCAGATCCTCTTTTAGCCAGAGGGAAACTTAAATTAAGCCATTTGGGGCCAACGTCAACATTCAGCCATAAATGGTTGATATTCTCTTTTGGAGGTATAGCATAAATATTTTTAAATCATATTTTATAGATTTCATTTTTAGAATTCAATTATAAATAATATTTGCCTACTTTAAGTTTGAATTTTTATTAATTATATATATATATTTTTAATTTGATCAAGGGCATAATCTTTTTTAAGGCTTAAAGTGAAAAAAGGGTATTCAATGCTCTCTCTATAATTACATGTCCGGCATTTGAACTTGTATTATTTTCTTTATGAATGTGGGACTGCATACCATATCGACCAACAAACTTGTTGGCATTTTTATACTACTTTTTTAAGGGCTTTGAAAAATTTATATGCAATAATCTGACTTATTAATTAAAGGTCTTTCTTGATAGTAATTTACTAAATTGCCCTGTGAAGAATTTACTTATAATTTATTGAGATCTAGTTTTTTGTTGACTGTGATCTTACCTATGATGAGTTCAAGAATATTTGATCATAGAAAAGTTCGATTAGGTGAAGAATTTTAATATTAGTTTGGTTTGATTTACTTTCTTGGCCATTAGTTAGGTTTGATTTTACTTATTAAGTTCTTTTTATCTCTTCAAGTCCAGTTGATTTTCAATTAAATGAAGTTTAAGTCAAATAAAATTATTAAGGAAACAAAATTCAATATGTGCTTATTTTATTTTATTTTTTTTGACAAAACTCAAACGTCAGATTTTATTGAAGGAAATATAAATTTTATATTTCTCGAATTAATATATATTTGTTAAAAGTTAATACAATGTTTCAAATTGGCACTCGAAGTAAATATTTTCTTATAAAAATTGTTGGGATAAAAGGAATGATCAACCATTCCAGTGCTTGGATAGGTGGAGCCCAACTGGGCAGGTGGTTGTTCTTCTAAATGTATTTATTTACATTCATACAGAATTAAATTTAAGAATTTGGATTTAAATTTGGACTTGAGTAGCTAAAGCATTTTTCCACAAGGGTGAACCGCAATTGGTGGTTGTGTTATTTTATATTTTGCATTAATTTTATTTACACAAAATAAAATAATGAAAAAATCTTGTATAAAAGTAGTTGAATTTACCAAATTCTAATTTAGGTGACTGAATTTAATAAATTATATATAAATTTATGCATCATAATTAAGGATTTAAAATTTTAGTTAAATTACTTCTGTTTTGTATAAGAACACATATGTCTCGCCCTTCTGGATTAGTATGTTTATATTGAATTATACTGCTACTCCAAGATGTCTATAAGGTAAACACCAAAGAGAAGATGATTACTCCAAGATATCTTCTATAAGGAAGATACCGTGCACGTATATGGCGTTTAGCCAAAAGGAGGCGAGGTATGTGCACAGTAAGGCTGAATAGTAAATGAGGATGAATAGAATGTGTATATCTTTTAGGTTTACCTCTTATTTATAGAGATTACCTTAGAGTTTAGATTCTTGGACCCGGTGCACCTTTTTACTGCATGCGGTTTTTCAAAAAACCATTCTGGACACTTGGATCAAGATTTATACTATCAAGATTGAAGATAATGAGAGATGGGCAGACAGGCGCTAAGAGAGTATCAATTTCCATGTCATCATACTTATAGTAGGGGTGAACAAATAAGTACCGAAATGGGAAACTGAAAACTAAATTGGACTTTTCGACAAAAAAAAAAAAAAAGAAAACTAAATTGGACCCAATACGGTTTTCATTTAAGGATTCAATTTTTATTTTTGAAAATTTCGGTTTTTGGGATTCATTTGGTTATAAAAAAATTAATTTGGTTAATCCCGATATATATATCATCTGGATTGTGGCCAAATGCAGTATGATGGATATTGAGAAGAACTGAGCTGAATTGAGTGGGATCCAGGTGGAGACAGCGAGTCAGAGACAATTGAGTAAACTAAGATGGGTCTTGTGAATCTTGGAGAAATATTTCCTTGAGAATCTACAAGGCATTAATTAACAATTCACACAAACCAATAAAAATAGTTAAAGTCAATAAAGTTATCCTATAATTTAAATAATTTCTAATATTATCCCTATTAATTGTACTAAACTTAAATATTATACTCCATCTGGTCTTTATTATAAGACACTAACTAACAAGTTTATTTAGTTATTTTTATAAGGCACTTGCTTATTCCTAAGGAGCATTAATTATTTTTTTTCCATGTCTGCCCATAATTAATAAGGGTAATGGGTAAGAGTATAATTGATATAATATTAGAGTTTAGTGTAATTAGTAGGGACAATATTAAAAAGTACTTAGATTCTAGGATAACTATTGACTTTAACTACTTTTATTAGTTTGTAAGAAAAGTTAGTTGGTATCTTATAATAAGAACTAGAGGGAGTATTATTATTATTCTCATCCACTGCCCCTATTAATGATGGGCATACATGAAAAAAAAAAATTATTGGTTCTTGAAAACAAGTAAGGGCCCATTTGGATAGGTTTTTTTTTTTAAGGAAAAAAAAACACTTTTTTAATACAAGAAAAATATTTTTTTAATTAATTTATGTGTTTAGATGATGTTTTTTTTGAAAAAGCAAAAGTCACAAAAAGAAAAGCCAAAGTGCTGCTTTTTTAAAAGCTCCAATTTGGAGTTTAAAAAATAAGCACTAAAAAAAACACTTATTTAAAAATCCATTCAAATGGGCCCTAAGTGTCTTACAAAAAAGATTAAATACACTTATTAGTTAATGTCTTATAATAAAAATCAGAGAATATATGTAAAGTCAGAGGAGCACCGTAAGTAGACAAATATGGCATAGTCTAATACAACTCATCATAACCAGAAAAATATAAAGCATAGTTGAAAAACGTTGCATTTATCCGTAATTTTGGTTGCTTCTTCCTCAATTTATTGGTTGCTATTAGTTTTTCCTGAGCTCTTTTGCTGACAAAAAAATTAATAATCCAGCCCATTGGTTTTTAAAAGGAAAAATTACATTTAAATACCATTTGAATTTGTAAAACCCCTAAATATCTGTTAAATTTGTTAAAGGATTTAAAAGTACCAAAGATCATATTAAGACTTTCAAATTCGGGTCAATTTACTTTTTTTACCTTTAGTTTTTAAATAAATTAAAAAAAGGAAAATGATCCTTGCTGGACGAACACCGCGCTGGCCTTTAGAGGACCGACCGCCAGCCGGCTACAACCGCTTGCGCCTGGGCTTCGGCCACCAGCACCTAGGCTCTGGCTATTGGCTGCCTGAAATCCAGCAATGGTTTTTTTTTCTTGGGAGCAGGGGTGAGGTTGAATCTTTTTCTAAAAAAGATTTAATGAAAGTGAGGTAGGTGGGAAACAAACCTACCCCATTTTCATGGGGTCAAGTGGCCTGGTCCAACCACTGAATTACTTGATTCCTTTAATATATATATATATACACACACATTAATAAATATATATTCTTCTAAACATTTTTTCTATCAACAAACCCTTTCGTAAATCTATTAATGTTATTAAAGAATTGGTAATTGTCATTGAAAGATTTGTTATAATTACACTTTTTCTTTTTGGTTTCATCAGACACACATGTAGTAAACCAGAACAACGAACTAGTAAATACTAATGCGAAACTAGTAAATACCATTGAAAAATTGATATTGTCATTGAAAAATTTGTTATAATTGCATTTTTTTCCCATCAGATACACATGTGGTAAACTTGAACAACAAACTGGTAAATACCATTGTGAAACTAATAAATGCCATTAAAAAATTGGCAATTGTCATTGAAAATTTTGTTATACGTGATGTTTGTAAATCAGGAATGTAATGTTCAGTGAAGGATATGGGATTAAAAAAAAATTGTTGTGCGTGATGTTTGTAAATCAGGAATGTAATGTTCAATGAAGGATATGAGATTAACAAAAAATAAATGATTTATAACAAATTTTTGAATGAAAATTACTAATTATTCAATGACATTTACTAGTTTCGCAATCTTATTTACTAGTTTGTTGATCAGGCTTACTACATGTGTGTTTGATGAAACAAAAAAAAAGTACAACTATAACAAATTTTTCAATGACATTTACTAGTTTTGCAATGGTATTTACCAATTAGTTGTCCAGGTTTACCATATATGTGTCTGATGAAAAAAAAGTGCAATTATAACAAATTTTCAATGACAATTACTAATTCTTTAATGACATTTACAAGTTCAATAATAGGATTTATAAGAGTGTTTGTTGATGAAAAAATGTTAAGAAAAATATATATATATTTGTTAATGCATATATATATATATTAAAGGAACTAAGTGGTCTAATGGTTGGGCCACTTGGCTCCCATAAAAGTGGGGGAGGGTTCCGATTCCACCCACCTCACTTTCATTGAATCTTTTTTTTTTTTTTTTAAAAAAAATTCCAACCCACCCCCCCACCCCCAAAAAAAAAAAACATCGCCGGATTTTAGGCCGAAGCCCAGGCACCAACAGTTGCAGGCTGGCTGGCGATCGGTCCTCCGACGAGGGTCTTATTTTTTTTAATTTAAAAAGTAAGGGCAAAAAGATAAATTCACCCGAATTTAAAAATCCCAACATAGTCCTTGAAGCTTTTAAGTTCTTTAACAAATTTAACAGACATTTAAGGGTTTTACAAATTTAAATAGCATTTAACTGTAATTTTCCCTTTTTTAAAATTAGTTCTATTTGACTTTTCAATTAATTCGATTTCCATCCAACTCACCCCTAATAATAGAGCCGCACTATATCATGATGTTGATATTTTTAAAATAATAATAATAAATCCCCAGTACACACATCCAACAAAGTGGAATCAGATTAAAATAATTCCATAAAAAAAATGAGATAAAGCAGATTCAATCAAAATATCCCAAGTATAGTAAAGTAGTAGTTTGGCCTAGCATAAACAAAAAAAAAAAGTACTTAGGCTTAGACTTTTATGAAAGAAGTGCACAACAATTAATAAACATAGGTCAGGGCTTCACCTACGAATGAGCATTATTATGCGGCTCACTCATGGGATCGCCTTTTTCTTGTGCACAATGAATGATATGATAAAGACAAAATCAGAAATCCGCGTCTGTTACCGGGATTTTCGTCCATTACCCATCTGATTCAGCAAAGCTATAAATTTTTCTTTCTTTCTCGGTTCGCTGAGTCACCCCATCATCATCGGCTTCTTTCTTTCGCGCACCAAATTGCGCTCTCTTACCGCCATTTCTCTTGTATGTGAAGAAATTTTATATACACATATACGTATATAAATATATGCCGACACATGTATACATATAGTGTCATATTCTATTCTTGAGTCAAATACTCAGACAAGACTTTTGGCGAGGACCCTTCTGTTCAATTCAAACCTCCGCGTTTTCTAGTCGTTGCTAGAGGCAGCAGCTGTACGAGTTTCAAATCTTCGCCAAATTCTTTTTTACTTTTTGTCTCACTCGTTAATGGCGTGCCCTTCCTTCGCTGGCATTCGGGTTATTTTGCTTCTCTTTGAGTTCTGCCCATCTCAGTTTGCTTAAATGGAGTAGAAGATCAGATCTGTTTGCGTGAATCTTAATTCTGATTAGGTATGATTTTTTTTTTCTCCCGTATCTGAGTTTCTATTTCTGGTTCCGTCCTTCTGCTCATGTCTGAATTTGACTTTGATGCTACTACATTTTTTTTGGTTCCCCTATAAGCTTTTGGGTTTTGGGAATACTGACTGACGGTGCTCATTTTTTTCCTATTACTTTAATGCAGAAATTTCTTGTGGAGCATCAATTGGATGGCCATATAAAAAATGTGTGGTATCTATAGATGATGTTTTTGAAATGATGTTAGTGGGGTGAATGGGATTTTAGTTACAAGCTGTTGTGGATTGCAGAAGTGGGTTGTGTTGACTTTTATGTATTCATAAATCTTTATAAGAATAATCAAATATTTTAAGAATGATAGTGAAGAAAAGCATGGGGCGTGCAAAGTCAGGACTTATGCTGATTATGGCGCTTGGGTTTTTCTTTGCCGCTTATAATTTGCTATCTATAATTGCGCAAAACAAAGAATCGAGTTCTGGAAGTTGGGTGGCTGATGGGTTGGAATTGTTTGATCCTGTTTTAAGGATGCCTGGAAAGGTGATGGGATCATCAGAATCTAATTCAAAATTTCATGTTGCCTTGACTGCAACTGATGCTGCTTACAGTCAATGGCAATGCCGGATTATGTACTACTGGTATAAGAAGGTAAAGGATATGCCTGGATCAGACATGGGAAAATTCACCCGAATTTTGCATTCAGGCAGGGCAGATCAGTTGATGGAAGAGATTCCAACTTTTGTGGTTGATCCACTTCCTGAGGGCTTGGATCGGGTAAGGAATTTCTGCTTCTGTTGTGTGAATATGATATATGCATATAATTTGGAAGTGAGAGACAGAGAGAAAGAGAGGCTCTAGAAGGTAAAAGAGAGAAGAACAGAGAGGGGTTGAAAGGATTTAGAACTGAACAGTGCAATTCATTCATTCATTCACAGCATAATCTGAGTTACCAGTAGGTGTTTAAATTTATTTATAGGCAGCACAATGACTCTGTCAGCTAATTACCAACTAACTCCTGTAATTACCCCTTATTCTGTTATGCTAACTAACGCTCAAAACCGCTTACAACTACCTGTGACTTATTCTGTTACTAATATTATTGTTATACAACAGACGTCAGTATGTTTAGAACCTTATTATTTAGTCCAATTAAATTTTGAGTACAAAGTACCTGCAATCCGGAAAGATTTGATGTCTTGACATATAGAATCGGTCTCACTTATTTCACAACTCGCTGGAGGATTAAACAAGGGAAAGAATCTAAAAAAGGCAAAGGAAAGTTCTGATAATTGAATGTGTTCAGAAAGCCCAATGCATCTACTGGGTCTCATCCTTGTAATCTACAAAACTTAGTGATCAAGGCTTTTTTTTTTTGGGTACTTGTTTGAGAAAGGAATAGAAAGAGAAAGGGGATGGTAAAAGTAGTTTTGAAACTGAGAAATAACACGCATATTCCTATTTTTCAAATAGTAAAACTGGTCAGGTTCTGTCGTATAATGATAGTGAGGACATGATAAACATTGTAAAAATCATTACAACCTCTTCCACCTCTACCTCACCATATCAAACAAGCATAAAAATTAGTAGCCATCTCGACAACACTGGAAGAGTTTGAATCTAGTAGGGGAATTTTATAGGCTTGTTAAATATGTGCAATGAGATTAAAAGGACGAAGTAGCAGTTCTCATTCATGGTAGTTTTGTTATAATAACTTGAACATCTCTTAAAAATTATAGCACTCAACTTTCCATCCTCCTAACTGAAATGCTAAACAGGTTTTGTATGGGTACATTGGAATTTTAAACTGATTACCTTTCCACTTCCCATTTCCATTTCATTAACCATTTAAACAAGGGTGGAAGGGATGCTAATTCCTTTCTATTCCATCCCATTTTTTTCTTCCCTTTCCACACTGGATGAGATGGCATTTTTGTACCAACTTAATGATGCATTTTCTGAGTCAAGTTTTGGTTGGGTCCCACACATCTTGGTGGTGAATTTGTTGACATGAGTGCTGGTCTGCTGATACCTGTCAGATTTATCATACACTCCTTTTTTCATGAATACTTTATGTCATCCTCCCTATTGACTGTATCAAAACTTTAAGTCTATTTTTGGTGCAGGGTTATATTGTCCTAAATAGACCATGGGCTTTTGTTCAGTGGCTGGAGAAAGCAACCATTGAGGAAGAGTGAGTTTATTTTGGTCTTCCTTATTTCTATACTTCCACTAAGAACAAAGTCTAATAACAATGCAATTTTATGATTTTTTTTATTGCCATCGCAATACAATTTGTGATTGCTCGTGCAGGTATATTTTAATGGCAGAGCCTGACCACATATTCTTAAGACCCTTGCCCAATTTGGCTCATGGAACCAAACCAGCAGGTTATCCATTCTTCTATATAAAACCAGCTGAAAACAAAAAAATAATTAGGAAATTCTATCCTGAGGAGAAGGGTCCCGTTACTGATGTTGATCCCATCGGCAATTCTCCCGTAATCATTCATAAGGTGAACTCACGTATAGCTCACACGAGTTGCCTGATTGGTTACTATCTATGTTTTTAAAAAGAAAAGCTTGAGGAAAGAAAAAAACAGTTATTATTACTCTTAGAAGAGAAACTTGACATACAAATTATACAGGAAAGCAAGTTTAGTGGTCTCACTTTAACATACTTTATGGCTATTACTATACAATACAGCTAATATATTACAATTATCTATTTGTGTTTAAGTGAAATAGTTTCATCTTAAGGCGCTGATTCTTCTTTATCTGATCATCAGTCCTTGCTGGAGGAAATTGCTCCTACGTGGGTGAATATTTCCTTGAGAATGAAAGATGACCCACAGACTGATAAGGCCTTTGGATGGGTGCTTGAAATGTGAGTAGTACTTAAGAAACACTGGAGCATTTTTTTTTCTTAGCATATATTTGTAATTGATCTTCATTTCATATTGAAAATAATCATGGCCACTGACTGACCATATCTGAAACCATTAAATTTTCTGATGTTGCTCTAATTTGACTCATGAAGGTATGCATATGGTGTGGCATCTGCATTGCATAATGTACGGCATATTCTCCGAAAAGACTTTATGCTTCAGGTGTGCTTCACACAATTTGTCATACATTTATTTTCTTCTTCCTGTATCTCTCGTTTGCTAGATATTACTTTGTTACTCAAAATAGCAAATCAGCTATCAACACGTGTTTTTGTGCTGTCTCAGCCGCCTTGGGACCTAAATATTGCAAATAAGTATATACTCCATTATACATATGGATGTGACTACAATCTAAAAGTAAGCTGATCCTTCCTCCCTCTTTTCTATATTATGTTAAACTAAACTTATTCTTAAGATTATCTTGTCTCACATTTGTCCATATTAAAAATTGTGGTCTTTCGTGCTTACTGTTTAGTGCTTAAGCTATGTATTTCCTGTTATTTCTCCGTCCAGGGACAATTAACATATGGAAAGGTTGGAGAATGGCGTTTTGACAAGAGATCATATCTTATGGGTCCTCCACCGAAAAATATTTCCTTACCTCCACCTGGGGTTCCAGAAAGTGTGGTAAGCTGTTCAATTTTTTAATTGGCTTGCTTGAAAATGATTAATCAAATTCATCTCGATCTGGAGTTGAGATTTTCTGAATATGTTCTTTCCTCATCATTCCAAATAGTATTTTTCCTTAATATTGATGTCTCTAAAAATGATGTCAACTTCTTATGAAGACCAAGTGACAGGAGTCTTGATCTTAATTACAAAAATAAATGTGGTCTTGTTCACTATAGTCTTGTCAAATTCTGAATTTGATCTGTTCCCATAGTTCTGAAAACCTGCCCAGCTTGTTTTGTGTCTTTGTTAACCTTCAATATCCAAACTGTACATAGATTTGTCAGAAGTTTATCAAATTAGCTTGTTAACTGATAAACTTGGCTGAGTCAAGACATTAAGCAAGTTATCTTCGAATTGCACCTACCCTTGATCAATAGAGCCCGCTGGGTTGGCAATCACCCAATGCGGACCTTTTTATCTTGGAATAACTGAAAGCTCAGTTTTAACTGTAGCCATATGAGGATGCTAGAAAGCCCGATGAGCAACAAGTCAGCTTTACACGTTGATATCTGATAAGGGGGGAAAAAAAAGATCGTACACCAATTAAGTCTCTTTTTTCCGTCCAAAAGCAAAAGAAAAAAAAATTGTTGGTGCTTGTTTGATTATTTATACAGAAAATAAATTCTATGTTTTAAATGCTGACCGGTAAATAAACAGTAAAGCCTTCTATAGAACATTCATCTAATACTGTACTGTTGAGTTTTGTGATTGGCTTATTGCTCTGGTTTTGGAAATTACTAGATACTGTAATTTTTGATTTGCAGGTGAGACTTGTAAAGATGGTTAATGAGGCTACTGCTAACATACCTAAATGGGAAACACTGAACAGAAGCTGATCGAAAGGATAACAAAAAAGACCACCAAGTCTTATTTGTGTTACTGATGCAGAGGGGCTGCAATATGAGAAATACCAAAGTACCAAACCCAAGACACATGTGATGAGGATGATGATGATATAAGAGATTAGTTTTAGCAGAGGGGAAATGTGATAGATACAAAGAATGCTTTTGTACTTTCTTTTTTCTATGCAAATAGAGTTTGGTTATAGGCTTGCTTCATTGCTTTCAACTTGTAAAAAAACTCACACATGGTTACATAGTTAATTTTTGTTTGCCTTTGCTCAGGTCTGAATTTAATCAAAGGAAATGCATAACAATTCTTTGATAGACACAATTTATGTGTGTGTGTGTGTGTGTGTTTTTTTTTTTTTTTGGGGGGGGGGGTGTTAAGGAAATTAACTGCAAATAGGTATTTAAATGTGTAAAGTAAGTAAAATGTTCTTTAAGGCCTATGATGTTCTTACCGTTCTCAATCTTTCTTTTGTGAATCTATATGGTTAAAAAAAAGATATAATCAAACACAGCCTTTGATAGAGCTTATTATTTTTTTTGCTCGGTTTGATAAAGCTTATTGGATAAAACATAAAAGCGCAAGTCCTATAAAAGGAAATTTCTCAGCCCTATAAGAGAATTCCCTTCTCTTTTCTAAATCGTACATACACGTCTTTTACCTTGCCAGTCAACGACAAGATTAAGCAAATAAATTGTTTGTTATTAATAATAAAGGTCATTTAGGATTGAGATCTTTTTAATTTTTTAAATTTTTAATGAAGTTAGTGAGCGAGATTTTTAGCTAACAATCTATCCAAAAATTTGGTAGTTAATAGATCACAATCGTGTCATGCGATTCATGTCGTCAAACTCAATTATGGGATAAAGCCTTTTTTTTTTTTTAATAACAGGGATAAAGCCTTATTGTTGCCATGAAAAATGACTAAGATCCCTAAAGAATGATGGTTTCTTCTAGGGGCAATCATGGAATGGGTAGTGCCATGGTCATCCCCCTCACATTACTAGTTCTTATTATGGTGTTGCTTAATAAAGTTTAACTGTGTACGTTGTGGTCTTGGTAGATCCGCTTTCTTTGATAATGTGAGAAAAGACATGTTTGAGTTGATGTTGGAAAAGCATGTTGACGTAAAAAGAAATAAAAATCCTCTTGCAAATTTACCTCGATCTCTAAAATCACATTGAAAAAAAAAAAACTTCGACCATTAATCCAAACATATATTTTATATGCTGCTTTTCTAGATCTTATGATCTGGCCTTATAGCTCTGAAACTTTCTAGTATCTTATGGGATACTCTTTCCTTTAGTGTCAATCATGAATGGTTTGTACTTAGCACTAGATTTTTTTTTTTTCTTACAATAAAAGTTTAAGTGAGTTGAGTCCTAGGGACTCATCAAAGCTTAGGTATACTTTCGAACTCAAAAGCCCCATTTGGCATGAAGCATTAAGGGGTAGGGGCTGGATTGAGTCAAGGATTGGGCAAAGTTGTATTGTTTGGTATGAGAGATTGAAGATAACTTGGGATTGTGAATACCACGAAAGTAGGATTCCTGCAAAGTCACCTCCCCCGATATTGCATTTTCAATTTTGAGATTGTAAATTTTAGATACAAAAATAAAATATCCCTATTTATAATATTTTCCAGACAAAACTACCCTCAGTCAGTCAGTCAATCAATCATCATCATCAATCAATCAATCAAATAAATATACTACTAAACCTCCTAGCCATTCAGTTATTGGTCCATTTGTAACACATACATGACAATTTCCTCATCATTCTATGGGTCATACTTGGACGATGTCTTATGTGTTCGCGTGTTAAGATTTTCATACTTAGTTACCATTCACACACAATTTCAAACAATAGTATTTTCCTGTTGGCGTCCAACATAGTATTTAATATTCGTTCAATTCCAAAGAAGTTTGGCCATTCCCCATGCATCACTAACCTTTTAATCGACAGTCTTTCTCATTAGGTTTAGTTTATTGGATGAACGAATCAGCCAATGCAATTAGACAGAGCAAATATTAACCATTGTTTCCAATGCAGGCCATTTGAATGTAAGTCTATTTAAGCCGTTTTCGTCTCAAGAATGAGTTGAAAAACTCATCCTCAACCCTTTAATCGGCATATTTTCCATTTTGGATTCAAATGGCTACGTCTAATGTACTTTCATTCCTTCAACTGGACTGTCAAAGCAACAACCAAAGTATAACTATCAAAGTTGTTTCAAACTTTTGGTACATTCCATATACGAGGATGCATCATAAGATCATGTACAATGCAGTCCTTGCAGATTCAAAGGTTTTTTGTATTCATCTAATATTATTTTTGTCATATTTATCATTGTTTTGTGTGTGTATGTGTGTATATTGACCAGAAGTTTGATTTCTTCTCATTTGATGTTAGGGTTCCATGTGTTCAGCGGTCATGCGTCGGCGCAAATTTATCCATAGACTATGTGGTGTTATTATACCTGATTTTTGTTTTGTTATAAAAATGTTTTGGGTTGAACGTGGGATGAACATGATCAATTCATATTTGAAAATTGTTATTAAACCCATTATTGAGGTCAAATTTATTAGTGATATTATTAAGACCCCTGAGACCATGAATTGAAAATTGTCCATGCGTTGCATATATTTGTGTAACACCTCAAATTCAACACCTGAAAACTTGGCCAAAATATTTGTAATACCTCCAACAGGAATCATCAATATTCAAATCATCAAATTATATTACCATTTCAAATAAAATTCATAATACATAATCAAAATAAATTTCAGAAAATATTTCAGAGTTTAATACAAAGCGGAAGCCTTAGGTTCATCGAAATAAAATAACATAACATAAATTATAGGAGTACAAAAGAGCCTTCAAAGCTCATTCCATAGGTGCCTTCCCTTGCTTTTTACTAGGATATTCACCTGAAAAATGTTAATATGGGATGAGATTTCATGTCTCAGTAACTACCGAAAGTTTTTATCGTACACAAGCAAATTACATATGACAAAAAGCAGGGGCTGATTTCAAATATATCTGTATATACCATAGTTTCTCATACAAAATTATTTTGCTAAAGTAATCATCATTATGTCGAATTGTGAACTATACAATTATATAATATGCAATATACAGCCTCCCTTATATCGCCGTCCATGCTTGTACCGCTGACTGGAGCTATAGGCTAACAAATAGTCCAACAGAAACTCATTCATTTGACTGGATGGTTCCAAGCTCACCAAAACTTAAGATACACTCAGTCAAAAGTATAGGGCTTAAGTCAAGACTATGGCTCCCCTCCTTAAAAATAACAACTAAGGAGGTGTCAAATGTCCCACAACTCTAATGTAATCCCGGCCAAAGGAAAAACATGGAAGATAGGGTCCTGAAAAGTACCATCCACTATGCACCAAGTGATGGTATAAATAAATCTCATCATTCAAATTCCTTTTTACTCCAACCCATCACACTCATCCACCATGATAGTTATATTTATTAAAAATAAAGTGTATTAAATAAATTTCCATTTATATAAAATATCATCACAAAGTAAACTAAACATCTCATAAAAACCTCATCAAATCAATCTGTCATTTTTGAATTTTGAGAGACTAAACTATCATTTTTGAAATTTAGGGGCAAAACCGTAATTTTTGCTAGGCACAAAACAATAATTTTCTTGGGCACAAAACTGTAATTTTCGTGGGTACAAAACTGTAATATTCATCTTTTATTATAATAATATTATAATACATATACACATAATTCAGTTTATAAAAATAACATAATTTACAATCATACACAATTCATGAGTATATGGAAAAATATTCAGAGTTAACTGTTACTCACTATGTAACATCCCAATTTTCTAAAGCGTTTTTGAAATCATTGATCAGAGTGGCGCATCGGAATAAGTTTAAAAGAGTGAGTATCTGATAAACATTTACTGATGTAGTATCTGGCTGTTTACACAGTGGTACAGTAATCTTAATATAGTTTGATAAAATAAAGTTAAAATAAAAATCTCCCTGTTTGCGTCCTTATGCTCGCTCCTTGCCCTTGACCGTGGCCCTGGTTCCTCCGGACCCTGAAGCTATAGTAGGAGCTGAGGTTCAATTACCATTAAACCTCGGGTAACGGTTAACCTCATGCTTATGTATGACAGAATATGTATGACAGATATTATCACATTAATCAACACACAATCACGCAGTAGATGTAAATTTAATATATTGATGGTATACTTCGCATGTACAGTTATCCAAGTTGGTAATACACTTCACATGTAAAGTCGTTTATGTCAACAATACACTTCACATGTAAGGTTGTTTATGTACACTTCACATGTACAGTTATCATCTATCACATATATAAGTATATCATAAGCATCAGAGTTAGTGTTATAATACGCGTTCGTACCTTTGTCGGTGTTCACGATACGTTGTCGGTTGCGAAGCGATCACAGATTTCCTATGAGCATAGTATTGCATTTATTAATTCACAACCAATATCCCAATAGATATCCTAGCCACAAATGACTACTTTACCCCTGGTGGATTTATTAATTAATTATTTTCCTTTATTATTTTGAGAAAAACGCTGGTGCAAATTTGGGCAGAATTTTGCCTAACTTTGAAAAATCATAACTAATTCTAAATCGAAACGAGGATCCGTAAAATTCCTCAGAATCCTTAGGATGTCTAGTTTCAAGGAAAAATAATATCCTTTGCCCAGATTCCACGGTTCATTCCCAGTTTTTAAGTTTTGAACATCTGTCCAGAATTTTCCAGAAATTCGTAGCCCTAACTTTGGGAATTTTTATCTCCCTGTACAGAAATCATTTGGACATGTTCTTTACATATTTAAAAATCTCTATATGTCTATTTTCACCACGAATTTTTCCAGAATTTTTCAGCCATTTTTTCAACATAAAATAATAGCATTTTCATGACTGGTTCAGAAAATCTAGAACCGATGAAATTTCCCCAGAACTTCGTTACTTCGGTGTTTCTCTTCCGGAAATTTTGCTAAAACCCTTTCCTCACTATTTTTTCGAAATAAAACCAATTTTAAACTCAGAAAAACATAAAAACAACTATTTCTAAAAGATTTAAAGATTAAACTACAAAATAACTAAAAACTTAAAAGCTAGAGCTCAAGAACTTACCTAGAACTTTGCTCCTTCTTTCCTCAAGGCTCTCACACTCACTTTCTCTCTATATTCCAGATGTTTTTGCTTTGTGAATTGGTGAGGATTGTGAAGAGCAAAGGGTCCTATTTATAATAGAAGCTCCATGTGCAGAAAGACTCATAATACCCCTCCCTACATCATCCCTTACATCATCTTATCCTCTTCCAAAGCCTTGAAAGTCTTCTACTAGATACATGACTCATGGTTTAGGGTTGTGACTTATCTCTTAACTAGGTTAATGACTCATGCTTGTTTAGGGTGATGATTCATTCGTAGAGCTTGTGATTCATCATTTAGGTTACTGAGTCATACATGTTTAGATTAATGACTCATTCATGTGTAGGCTAATGACTCATTTTACATATGTATAATTATAATTTCCTACTTCTTCCATTTTGTGTTCCACTAGATAGAAATTCATTTGGGGATCCTAATGAACTTGTATGCTCAATTTCTCATTGGTTTTGAATTCTTGAAGTTCTTAGCTTCATTTAGAGACCAATATCACTTACTTTCTCATTTGGTATCAATTTGCAAAGTTTGGGGAAATGACTTTGGTTATACTCATTTTCAAGCTTGATTTATGCTTGTTATTGTTCTCAATTTAGATTTGATACTTAGTTAGTCGATTTTAAGTTATAATTTAGTTTGTATAGATTTTCATTTGCTTATGTCTAGATTTAATTTCATGGATTAATCTAATTGTTTTAATGTCTAATTTTCTTATTGGCTAATGCTTTGACTTTTCTTTCTCATTCCTTCCACTAGACTCACAACAGTCACAACATTTACACACACACATATTCACAACTCCCTCTCTCATTGGTCAAAACCTTTTCTCATGGATTAAGAATATTTTCTTGATTTATCATTGGCCAATTCCATTTCACAAGGATTTAGCTTTATGGTATTTAATTAAGGCCTTAGGATTTAACTTTATGTGGTAAAATCTTGGCCCTTGATATTAGTTAAGTTTATTGACTTTTCAAAACTTGATTAACATCTTAATCAAAAGCTTAATTGTCTCTTGATTATTGCATTATTGGTGTTTAGGGTAATTTATGATTGTTGATAACTCATCTTATGCTAATCCTAGCCCCTTATTGGTCTTGGATTTTTAATTAGCTTAATCCACCTTTAATTGATGATTATTAATATTAAATGTAAATAATTCTCTAAATATCCCATTAGTGTAAATTTAATTGCTCATTAATTATTAGTAGTTGCCCCTTAATTATTTCAAGTGTTTTGGTAATTCTTTATGACCCTTTATGAATTAATATAAGCTAGGTATTAATCCTAGGGTTTTAGATAATTTAGTTCCTTAATAAATTATGAATTTTGAGACTTAAATCTCCTTTAGTTAATCCCTTGATTAATTATGAAAATTTATATAATCATTTAGTTTAGTGAAAATCTAAGTGTCTACTAATTTTTATTAATTTCTCCTATTTGTTTTAGGTATTTTCCCAACCCTTCCTTACTCCATTTTAATCCTATAAGGACCATAATTCAATTTGGGGATCATTTGTATTTTTATGATATTTTATGATTTCTAACCAAATTTAGAAAAATAAAACATTAGCTACCTTAAATTCTAAGGGGAAATAATCTAATAGATAGAATAAATATATCTCAAAATTTGAGACCACAAATTCACCTATTTAAAATAGGTGTCATCAACCGAAATATTATATTTATGAGAAATAATAATTTTGGGGTATTACACACTAATTCCTAAATAATTACCAAAAAGCTATTAGAAGACTCTCAAATAATTACCACCTTACTCTCCTTCTCTCTCTTCTTTCTCTCATGCTCTCCTCTGCGTATGATGAAAGTGTGTGTGTGTGTGTTTGTGTATTTAGGTGGGGGGTATTTATAGGAAAATCCCCACCCTTTTTCAATGGGCGGCAACGGCGCCCCCCATAATTTACGGCACCGCTGTCTCCCCCCTCCATTTTCTAAGGTAGGCGCCCCTGCCTAAATTTTCAAAAGGTAGTAGGTCCCACTTTTTTTTTTCTTCCTTTTCTCTTTCTTTCTTTCTCTTCCTAACTCCTTCCTTTCATCATTTCTTACCTCCTTTTTCCCCCCTATCCTACACACACACACACAGATACACATTAATGTGTGTGTGTGTGTATATATTTAATTCTAACTTTAGAAAATCTACTCTTATATACTGAGTAATTAGATGGAAAATTAATTACCATAAGTTAATCTATCCTAAAAATTTCAGGATGTTACAATTTGCCCATCTATTAATGTTAAGTCTTGAAATGTCATAGTATGGAAAATTTTCAATGCATGGTTTGAAATTATAAATGCCAAGAATAATTTCCAGAATAATGAAATGATCTTAAGGAGAGGCTTCAAAGACATGGCGGGATGATCCAAAAGGGTCGTATTTCCAATCATAGCAATGTTAACATATTGAACATTTGAGTTACATGCACTTATTTATGTTAATAAGTACCATTCTAATCCTATTTATAAGTCATTTTTAACTAAATTACACAAACTAATAAGAGGTAGTTAGCTCAATGATTATGTGGTAAATTTTCAACTTTGCCTTCATTTATGAATGAGTTTCTTTGAACGCTTTATTCTCTCTCTATTTTCATTGGTATGTTAATATGGGCAAAATTGTCAAATCTCATTTATTACTTGAAAGATGACTTATAAATGAGACCAAATCTTTTGCTCAAAATGGACTTATAAATAGGATGAAAATGATACATCATTATATTTTTCCTATAATATTTGTATTCAATTTTGTTGATTATCTAAGAAAAAAGTTGTTATATATGGCCAATTTAATTGAATGATAATATATATGTCAACACTTCTCATATATATATATATATATATATATATATATATATATATATATATATATATATATGAGTATGAGTGTGTGTGTGGGACAGTTAATGATGATGTAACATGTAAGCAAAATAAAATTTACTATTCTAGTCCGATTTATAAATCCATTTTGATCAAATATCACATATTAACAAAAGTTAGTTAACTCAACGATTATCTGGTATTTGGCCCAAAAAAAAAACGATTATCTGGTAAATTTCAACTTTGCCCTTATATATGATTGAGTATTTTTTGACTGTTTCTTCTCCTCTATCATCATGGGTAATTGTCAAAACCTCATTTATTACATGAAATTGAATTTATAAATAGGATCAAATTTTTTTGGATAAAATAGAGTTATAAATAAAACCAGAGTGATAGTCATTAAATTACCAAGTCATCATGAATTTTTGGTGTAAAAATTGCAAGATTAGGTCCATAAATTACCCTGAAGAAATAAATTACCACTTTGGTCCTATTTATAAGTTCATTTTGACTAAATCACACATACTAAGAAAAAGTAGTTAACTCAACGATTATAGAGTAAATTTTCAACTTTGCCTTTATTTATGAATGGGTATTTTTCAACTTTTTCTTCTTCTTCTTCTCTCTCTCTCTATTTTCATTGGTACAATTGATATGGGCAAAATTATCACAATCTCAATTATTACCTAAAACTGGACTTCTAAATAAGACCAATTCTCTTAATCAAAATGGACTTATAAATAGGATCAGAGTGGTATTCTTAAAGATAACATACATTCGCTTATGTGAATGTCAACTAACGATCTTGATGATGCAGTACGTATGCTTATGGTTGGAATATGTATACTAACCACATACCACTCTGGTCCTATTTATAAGTCCAGTTTGACCAAAAAAATTTGGTCTTATTTATAAGTCCAGTTTCGGAACTAAATGAGATTGTGATAATTTTACCCATTTTAATTGCACCCATAAAGATAGAGAGAGAAGAAACAGTAAAAAAGTTCCCAATCATAAATGAGGGCAAAGTTGAAAATTTACCACATAATCATTGTGTCAACTAACTTTTCTTGTTATGTGAGATTTGGTCAAAGTGGACTTATAAATAGGACCAGAGTGGTAGTCAACAATTAACTAACTTGTGCCTGACATGCGTATGCCCTCCATATTCATGCCAAGGGTTTAACGCATCATATTAAACAGGAGTTGTTCCACTTGTCATACATGCGGTTTTTCTGTAGTCTATAGAATATGGTGTAGCTTGTGATTGACTATCTTAGAGAATTTGTAGAAAAAATTATATGTATTTCCACAGCTTATTGGTTATCAGCTGAAATGTCAGACTGTGTGTGATTACAATGCATACTATCCTTATTATAAAACACCAATTAGCAAGTATTTGTAGTCATTTTTATAAGGCACTCGCTTGTTCTCAATGAGCATTAATTATCTTTTTCCATTTAAGCTCATAATTAATAAGGGTAATGGGTGAGAGTAATAATTAAGATGATATTAGAGTTTAGTGCAATTAGTAGGGGTAATATTGGAAATTACGTAATTCTAGGACAACTTTATTGACTTTAATTATTTTTTTTATTCGTGAGAATTATTAGTTGATGTCTTATAATAAGGGCCAAAAGGAGTATTATATTCTTGCTGCCATGTCTACTGCTTTGGTCTTATTTATAAATCCATTTTAACCAAATCTCACATACCAAAGAGAGTTAGTTAACTCAATGATTATGGAGTAGATTTTCAATTTTGTGATCATTTATGATTGAGTATTTTTCAGTTGTTTCTTATCTCTCTATCTTAGCTTCATGAGTATAATTATTATGAGTTAGATTCTCACAATCTCATTTATTAAATCATGGCAGCTACATGTTGGAATCACTTATGCGAAAAAGCATTATGGCAGTTGATAATAAAGAAGAACATAATGGCAGTTGTCACAGAACAACTAATATAATAGTCGGAACTGGTTACTATGTTCTCATCCTTTGGACGAGCACTGAGAGTTCATCTGGACGGTTCAGATTGGATTTTTTATAATAATTTTAATGAATAGGAAATCTAAAATAAAGATAATCTCTCAACTAACATTTTTTGAAAAAAATGATTTTTTTCATTTAAAAATAAAAAAGATAAGAAAATAAATAAATAAAAAAGATATGAACAATCCAAATCTAAATCTGGATGGTCACGAGATCTTAGGGAAATTAATTCCTATAATATTCTTTTGTCGATTTCAAATGGCAAGCATTGACAAAAACCAATAAGGGTATTGGTTAGGGGTGAGCAACGAGTGGGTGGGGGTGTCCTGGGGGTAACCTACGGCCCGCCCATTTAAATTGCACGGGTACGAGGCACAACGACGACGGGTTCAACGGGTACGCCTAAACAGGTCCAGGGAACCCGTTTAGGCGTTGTGGGCTTTTTTATTAAAAAAACATTTTTTGGCCTAGATTTGTTTCTTTTTGTTTGCCCAGAATCAGAACAGTTTTTTGGGCCCAAAACATATTCTTTTTGTGGCCTTTGATAGAGCTTGCTTTTATTTCAGAAAACAAGAGATGAAGTACCCGTTGACAGATTGGTGTATGGCGTTGCTGAGAATGGAGAGGCCAGAACTCACAGAAGAGAAAAAGCCCTTGTTTTCATTCTTCTCGGGGCTACCCATCGTGCTGCAAGCCCTAATTTAAGGACCAAGGGAACTGCAGAGAATCAAAACCGATATATAAACGCAATGACTTCCTAACAAGAAGGAAGCAAGAAGACTTACTGGGTGAGGCCAAGAGTGAGGGGTCAGTGACGTTGAGGGCGAGAGGGAGAGGGAGACGTCGACACTCGACGGTGAGAGGGAGAGGGAGATGTCCAGTCGTCCAGATGTGGCCTCTGATAGAGCTTGCTTTTATTCTGCCTCTGCGAGACTGCGACAGTGGTGAGGGCGAGAGTAAGGGACGACGAGGGTTTGAATCGTGATTCGTGAGTAAGGCTGTGAAACCGTGAAGGTGATTCAGTGAATAGTGATTACTGATTAGGGCTAATGAGGGCGATGGGCGAAGGTGCGATAAACCTGAGCAGTTGAGCGGGAAAAAAAAAAACTACTAAACGGGGTCACAAGTGGGGGCAGGTGCCCCACCCCTCAACCCGTGCCTCGCCCGGCTAATGAAAACGGGTACGGGGCAGGCCCGTACCCGTAACGGGCTCAATTTGGGAGGTTTTAATTCGGGGAAATATCTGCAGGGTGCGGGCGGTTGGGCGGGTAGCGGGTAACTTGCTCAACCCTAGTATTGGTCATTCCACGCCGTTGGTACGCAATTCTAATCTTATTGTGTTCACACACAACCGTGATGGAGGTCTGATGACATACGTGATATCATTCGTCAAGTAAATTGCCAATCGTTATTCCACAACACACTAGGACGTAGAGCTGTCAAAACGAGCTGAGCCCCATGGGCCAGCCCGTTAAACCCCATCCTTAGCCCCCATATTTTTAGCCCTCATAAGATGGGGTTATTTTTGGCCCTAGCCCAAAATAACCCCCACTTTTATGGGGCTAAGATAGGGCTACCCGCGGGCCCAATTACAACTACCCCAAATTTGCCCTGATTAAGCCCTCTTACTCATCTAATTTACTCTTCAGCACACATTTATAAAAAAAAAAAAACTAAAACTCAACACACGTTTCATCACCTTGCGCCTCCGCCTACCGTCGCACCGTCCGTCCAAATTAACCCTAGCTCGTCATGGTTGCTTCACTCTCCGGTGGGTCGATGACAGCAATTGGTGGAATTTTCCGGCGGTTGACATAGTGGAAATCTCGCCAAGAATCAACAAGCATACGTCGCCGTTTGCTGTTCCGGTGGAGAAGGAGAGGAAGAAGAAAACGGCGTCGACGACGACCACGAAGAAGGTGGCGGAAAAACCAAAGGTGAAAGTGAAATCACTGAGAGGAATTACGATTCCGAAACCGAATGCTTCAAAATTGATGTTAAAACTGAACTACGACGACGTTTTGAGTGCTTGGCCCGACCGAGGGATGCCTTTCACCGACACACCTGGAAAAGATTCCAATGTATGTTCCTCATCACTCGCCGGCCAATCAAAATGCAAAAACAAGAGTAAGAAAGTTTGATATCTGTGGTTGGACAATGGAGATTACAGAAACAGAGCATTTGCACTAGCAAGAAGCTCTTTGCCTATTTCACTTTCTTCTTTCTTCTTTTGTTCATTCTCCAATGAGAAAATTTCCATATTATATTATAATTATACCGCTACATTTCTATTTATTGTATTTACCTTAAAAAATGAAACATAAATTTAAACTGTTTATATATTTAAAATAATTATTTTTACCTTTTCTTTGTCCCTTTCTTTCCTTTTAAGTCTTTTATATATATATATTAATTATGAGCACGTAGTATAATTTAGTGTTCTTTTATTATATTGTTATTGGATATAAATAATTTCTCA
Organism: Acacia crassicarpa; assembly: GCA_034222035.1. Classification (NCBI taxonomy): domain Eukaryota; kingdom Viridiplantae; phylum Streptophyta; class Magnoliopsida; order Fabales; family Fabaceae; genus Acacia; species Acacia crassicarpa. The sequence goes on from JAWXYG010000004.1 coordinate 26,249,501, forward strand.
TTCTTAAATGTTATTCTATGCTTAAAAGATGTGAAAACTTACTTGAAACATGATATTTTAAAAATGATGCTGACTTTATTGGGTAAATAGTAAAATTCTTAACTCTCAAATGAAGGAATGAAAAATAAAGCACAGGTCTCACTTGGTTTACGGTAAGTAAATTATTACCAGTGAAGGTTACATTTGTTTAACAGTTCACTTTGTTGATGATAATTGGAGATTAATTAGTAAGATTCTGAACTTTTGTCGAATGAAGCCTTCACATACTGGGATTGAAATGGAAACTATTTTGTTTGATTGCTTGAAGCAATGGGTTATTGAGAAGAAGATATTTTCATAATGTTTTATATGTACTTATAATATTGATCGGTTATGTTGGAATTGATTGCTTAATTGCGTGATTGTATTTTAATTGATTGTGAATTTTAGATGAAGATGATTGTAAAATTATTTCATCAAGAAGCACTAACAGTAGAATCCCAAGGGGCATCAAGAATTTCAAATTGAAGACTAGAGAGGGACGAAAACACCAAGGGATCATGATTCAGATTCTGGGTGGTTATTAGGGTAGAAAATGATGTTTCTTTCATGAAGCTTTTCCTCACCTTTATATTTGTGGATGCTATTTGGTAATATGTTTGAACAGAGTTGAGAGTGATATTTGGTAATCTTCCAGAATTATATTTCCATATCTGAATACAAATGAATGGATGTGTTGTAGATATAAAATGTTTTTTGGCCCGCGGGCCGGCCCTAACCCTTAGGGCTCAATTATCTTTTGGCCCGTGTGGGCTACTTCACATATAGGCTTTTTGGCCCTGTGGGCTTTTTGGCCCTAACCCATGCGGGCTAGGGCCTAACGGGCCAAAGTGGCCCATTTTGACAGCTCTACTAGGGCGAACAATTAACAATATCTAGAGAAGAGCAAAGCCAAAAAGGAGTCCATTTGGTTCAAGCATTAATCTATAACCTGTTCATTTCCAAATTACATCCCGTGTAACACCCCCAATTCCTAACAGTTATAATAACCAAAAATTTAAATGATTTTCATAAATGAATTACTGAAATTCAAAATAAACAACCTTGGGGAGTGTTACCGCCGCACTTGTACAGGGACAAGTGCAAGGCTACTTATTACAATAATGTAAATTCAAACTTAAGCAAAAAAACGTGTTTTTAATTAGGGTTAAATACCAAATTTACCCTTGAAGTTTTGATAAGGGGACGCTCAGCACCCGGAAGTTTTTTTGGTACCATATTTGCCCCGAAAGTATTAAAAAGGTATCAAATTTCCCCAAACGTGACGGAAGTCCATATAGATCGTTAAAATGTGAGGTGGCATGCCACCTTAGCACACGTGGCATGCTACCTCAGCAGTAAAAAAGTATCATTTTTGCCCTGAAAGTTTTCATTAAGGAGCAATTTTGCCCCGGAAGTTTTCATTGAGGAGCAATTTTGCCTCGGAAGTTTACAAAAGTAGCAATTTTGCCCTTCTTTCTCCCAATATTAAATTTTACTATTAAATCAGTCAAAGACCACACATGTCATGCCTTGAAAAAGTCAAACTTGGAGTCAAAGAAGGAGATCCTTGAGATGTTGAGCTCTAGGCGGCCAGAATTTGTGAAGCCGAACTAGTCACAGGGACTGAAGATTCTTGAGACGTTGAGCTCAAGGAAGCATCACTTACGTTTGTATCAATGTTTTCAAAACCAGACCGAACCGGCCGGTTCAGACCGGAAACCAACATACCTTTTTTTTCCCCCTCAAGAGGTACCCAACATACTTTAACTCATTATTTAATGGGTATATGAGTGCAGTGAGACATGTTTTTTATCGGAGGGTGGTATTTGTTCTGTTCTGGGAACAGGACTAATTGGACTTGATTAGGTGTCAAGCCTAGAGCCTATGTACCCTTTGAAGGGATCAAAGTCCATGTAGTTCGATTGAAACTTGGAGGCGTTTAGCCAGGGGGTGGATCGGGTCTATTGAGATACCGGATCTATCACCCATACTCAGTGAATCATGGTTCCGGACCTGCTCGTCGTTGGGCCACACTATGGATTTGGGCCTTTGGGCCAGTCCGTAACAGTATTAAGAAAAAGATTTTTTTTAATGATTTCATATTAATAACATGAAATTTTTATTTTCACCGGTTTGCCCTGGTTTGACTCCGGTCTAACTCACTGACCCTTGACCCAGTACCTTGACCGATTCAACGACCGGTCCGGTTTTATGAACTTTGGTTTATATAGTCTGATCATTTGCTTAAATTATAAGTGGTGCTTCCTGTGAGCAGTTCGGCTTCACAAATTCTGGCTACCTTGAGCTCAACATCTCAAGGATCTCCTTCTCTGACTCCAAGTTCGACCTTTTCAAGGCATGACATGTGTGGTCTTTAACTGATTTAACAGTAAAATTTAATATTGGAAGAAAGAAGGGCAAAATTGCTACTTTTGTAAACTTCCGGGACAAAATTGCTCCTCAATGAAAACTTCCGGGGCAAAATTGCTCCTTAATGAAAACTTCCAGGGCAAAAATGATACTTTTTTATTACTGAGGTGGAATGCCACGTGTGCTGAGGTGGCATGCCACGTGTACACTCAGTTAAACTTAACTGTTAAAATTAACGGATGGGCAAATTTGCTACCTTTTGCATACTTCCGGGGCAAATTTGGTACCTTTTGAATACTTCCCGAGAAAATTTGGTACCAAAAGAACTTCCGGGTGCTGAGCGCCCCCTTATCAAAACTTCCGGGGTAAATTTGGTATTTAACCCTTTTAATTAGAACCAAATAAAATAAAATAAACAGAATCAGTTGACTGTGCTTCCTCAAGTTGCAGCCCCACAACTAGGCCTAATTCTTCCAAAGCATCACGCAGAAACTGGCCAAGAAGCTGCTTCAGGATTCGTAAGTGTCTCTTCTGTCTCTCTAGGTCAACCACATTTACATTATAGTAATAAGTAGCTTTGCACTTGTCCCTGTACAAGTGCGGCGGTAACACTCCCCAAGGTTGTTTATTTCGAATTTCAGTAATTCATTTATGAAAATCATTTAAATTTTTTGTTATTATAACCGTTAGAAATTGGGGGTGTTACAAAATGGTATCAAAGCCCTAGCTTTCGACTTGGGTTTGCTTTTGATACTAACTCAAGGGATCAAAGATCCAGAGTTAAGTAAATAAATAAGTAAAATAATAATAATAATTAAAACGTGAGAGATGGGTAGTGAAGGGTTATTTCTTTATCGTTTAAAAATGATTTATTTCTTTGAAATTCTAATAATTGTTTGTTGTAAATTCTTTTGTGACTTGTTATGTGATTATTATTATTAACATGTGAATTTTTATTTCAGTTTCGAGGACGAAACTTGTTTTAAGGATGGTAGAATGTAATACCCTAGATAATAATAATAATAATAATAACAACAACAATAATAATATAACAGTAACAATAATATAGTAATAATAAAATTTAATAATAATAATATAGTAAATAAAGATTTAGAATTTAATAATGTTTGTATCATTTTATAATTTATTAATTAGAAATAATTATAGTAATAATAAAAATTTAGAATTTAATTGTATTGTTTTATAATTTATTAAGTGGAATAATTAAAGAGTCCAACCCATAGCTAAAACCCTAGATTTTAATTATAAACTTAGGTCTGGCCGTCTAAACCTAGCGAATGCTCATACCTTTCTTCTCCTTGTTTTTTCTTCTCAAATCCTCTTTCTGTACTTTCATCACATCAAATTAAAATTAGGCCGCTAGCAAGAACGGAAACCAGGTAATTCTGATTCCCATGAGTCTTAGGTTAGTTTTATGAAAATTTTGATGGGTAATTCTAATCCCCTTGAGTCTAGGTTAATTTTATGTAAATTTTGATAGGTAATCCTAATCCTTAGAACAATAGAAATTAAATTATCGCATGTTAGTCTCGATTCCTTTGATTCCTCACATTCAAATGATTTTTGCACTAGCCGCTTCATTGTGTTCAATTTCAATTACTAGTAATCGATCTCATTAGTTCTGAAGTCATCTTTTCATCTTCCCCATAGAGCTGAAATTCTTTTGTCTATTGCTCTTGATATTTTTTGGTTACTGGTTTTGTGATGTTGTTTGATTTAAAGTTGCACTTTTGCGGATTGTGGACCGGAAATTTTAAATTTGAAATTTGTGTACTTGACTCATACCCTGTGGTTTCACCATTAGTTTTGTTTTATTCCTCTCAATTCACGTGCTGGGTTGCATCATTATTTAATAATGGGCATTGTTGTGTTGATAAGCCAACACCAACAACATGCATATATATACAACACACACAAAATGACAGAAGCCAACCCGATTATATATACTGCTATTTGTTAATTACGAAAAACTAAGGCAAAACCATTTAAAGAGTACATATATTTAATATATATTTATATTTATATTTATTTTAATGAAAGACACATGTATTTCAATCAACAAAAGAAAAAAAGAGAAAAGAAAAACTACACACCCAAAGCACAAATTGAATTTATTAATATTTTATACTTATTTAGTTATCTTTCATACTCTTTTCTATTATTTAATTAAATATAGGAGGAAAAAAAAGATATTTTAACGTAAAATCTATTCATATCTTATTTTACTATGAAGAGATAATATATGAAGAAGGAATTAAAAAAAATAAAGAATCAAGTAATATTGCATTAAGCTCAGTTTGCATAATATGATATATTATATTATCCATAATATATCATATTTGATGAAAAGAAGTTAGGAAAATCATGGTTCATTTAACACGCCTGCAAAACAAAACTCTAATTGTTCTTTATTTAGATAACAATCCACGGTGGTACCAAGTTGAAAATAAGAAGTCTTCATACAATCAGAGAACAAAAAGGTGATCATATTGCCATATTGTATAGATAGAATCATGAATCAACCCATTATTAAATAATGACGCAACCCAGCACATGAATTGAGAGGTATAAAACAAAACTAATGGTGAAACCAGAGAGCATGAGTCGAGTACACAAATTTCAAATTTAAAATTTTCGGTCCACAATCCGCAAAAGTGCAACTTTAAATCAAACAACATCACAAAACCAGTAACCAAAAAATATCAAGAGCAATAGACAAAAGAATTTCAGCTCTACGGGGAAGATGAAAAGATGGCTTCAAAACTAATGAGATCAATTACTAGTAATTGAAATTGAACCCAATGAAGCGGCTAGCGCAAAAATCATTTGAATGTGAGGAATCAAAGGAATCGAGACTAACATGCGATAATTTAATTTCTATTGTTCTAAGGATTAGGATTACCTATCAAAATTTACATAAAACTAACTTAGACTCAAGGGGATTAGAATTACCTATCAAAATTTTCATAAAACTAACCTAAGACTCATGGGAATTAGAATTACCTGGTCTCCGTTCTTACTAGCGGCCTAATTTTAATTTGATGTAATGAAAGTACAGAAAGAGGATTTGAGAAGAAAGGTATGAGCGGTCGCTAGATTTAGACGAACAGACCCAAATTTATAATTAAAATCTAAGGTTTTAGCTATGGGCTAGGCCCTTTAATTATTCCACTTAATAAATTATAAAACAATACAATTAAATTCTAAATTTTTATTATTACTATAATTATTTCCAATTAATAAATTATAAAATGATACAAACATTATTAAATGCTAAATCTTTATTTACTATATTATTATTATTATTATTATTAAATTTTATTATTACTATATTATTGTTATTGTTATATTATTATTGCTATTATTATTATTATTATTATTATCATCTGGGGTATTACATCCTGTCATCTATTAAATATGGACTCTCCTATTTTTAAAACTCTGATACCGTCCGACACTCCGATACTGTCCAATACGTCTTGACACTTCTATTTTTTAAGAATATGCATGACTTTGAATATTATTGAATTGATGATGAATATTCCTTTTGTATTTTTTTTTTTTAAGGAGGCATTACTTTTATGATTAGGCCGAATCTACAATGAGTCAAAACTGGAGGCCAGGATTTTACAGAATATTGAACTTGAATATAAATTTTAATATATATATGTATATATAATACGTATCGAAATTTAGATTTTTTAAGGATTAACGTGTTAGAGTGTCAAGTCGTATTGTGTCTTGTGTCAGTACAACATAGTCTGTCATAGGCACCACCAGTTTAATTTCCTGCCTATCCTTGGTCCGCCTTATTCCATTTTGTATCTACCGAGCTCATGAAAATCAAAGATATAGGAACAAGATAACGTAGCAGTAGACCTCAAAAGATATGATTTTTCACCAATTCTAAGGGACAAAAGTGATAATCTGGGAGAGCAAATACTCTCTTCAACAGATGAGCGGGTACTGATCCCAACCACGGTAATCTTTTTCCTTTTTACGATGACCATCTAAATCTATATTATTACCTCCCGTCCTAATTATAGGAATTCTTTTGTAGTGCAATTTACACTATAAAAGTGTTTCTATAATTAGGACTAGAGAGAGTACTATGTTAAACCTTCAAGACGATATGAATGCATCTAGCGTAACGTAAGCATCAGTGATGAAATCTGGGCGTATTATTGTATCAGAGCAAATGCATTTTTATTTTAGGTATCAGCCTTCTAAGCAAAAAAAAAAAAAAAGTATCAGCCAATGCAATAGTCTTTCAATTTTACGACCAGAGATTTTGACGTCGTCAGTTAATATTAGAGTAAAATACTCTTACCACTCTCATGTTTTGACTTAATTACACAGACTTCCTCTCTATTTTGAAATCCCATAGAAACCTCCCTTAAATTAAAATGTATGTTACACAAACCTCCCTTATATGAGTAAAATACTCTGACCACCCTCCTGTTTTGCCTTTATTACACAGACCTTCCCTCTATTTTGAAAACATACACTTAAGTCCAAATAATTTAAGAATATTCTAAAAAGATTCTAAAAATACAGTATTTTTTAATGAAGGTTTATATAAAAATAAAATTTATATATTATTTTACCCTTAATATTGTACTCAATCCCTAGTTTTACTTTTATATTTTGACTAATATTGTTTTAAATAATTTAAGAGTTTTTATCTTTACAAATAGTTATCTCTTTGATTATTTTAGCATTGGTTAATATAAATATCACAGAATGTTGAATATTTAAATAAGTTTTTAAATAAACATGTACTTGATAAAATGTGTCTATAAATATTTGTGAAAAAATTATTAAATTAGAAATTTCAATGACACATGAAATCTCAAACTTAGATAGTCTATTATATTTTATGATAAAAATATATGTGTTCAATTTATATTTTTAAGTCAAAATTAATTTATAAGATCAAAACTAATAAATTTTTTAACAAATTAGAAAGTTAAAAAATCTATTAGAATACATTTGTGGTTTTATAAATTTGGTTTTATACACTTAAATAATTCTAATATTGAAGAGGGACATTTTGGTCAAATAAAAAAGTTCAAAAGTCAAACTTAATGGTTAACTAATGGTTTGAGTGGTTGGAAATAAAATCTTAAAATATAAGGGAGGTTTGTATAACATAAATTTTAATTTTAAGGGAAGTTTCTATAGGTTTTCAAAATAGAGGGGAGTCTGTGTAATTAAAACAAAACAAGAAGGTGATCAGAGTATTTTACTCTAATTTTAAGGGAGGTTTCTATGGGTTTTCAAAATAGAGGAGAGGTCTGTGTAATTAAGGTAAAATAGGAGGATGATTAGAGTATTTTACTCTTAATATTATTAAAAGTATGGACTGTCTTAGAAATCTGTCCAGTTTTTTTTTTTTGCCTCCCGATACATAAGGAAGGGAAATCTTCAAAATAAACAAGCCAGCATCTCAATGTGGCCGGTTTTTGTCCCCAAAAAATAAATAAATAAATAAATGTTTTGTCATGAACAAACAAATAATTATATTTGATCATTTGAGTTCTTTTGACCTTGAATTTGATTGTTTCATCCCAACAAAGTGAATAATTGAAGTGAAGAGCAAATTAGGGTAACAGGAAGATCTTATCTTCACGGTATAGATCTTGAGTTCAAATTTTAGTAACAAGCAGGACATAAAAATGAAATAGAGGTCGTGTGTGTTATTACACAGTGTATATATATTTTAAATTTTGTAGTGAAAACCACACATGTCAAGCAGCACTTGACCAAACTACATACTGGGACCAATTTATTCAAACTCTTGAGACTAAATTCATGAAATTTAAAAAATTACGTGGATTGGCATTAACTCGATGCAATTCATTCTTATTTTAAGCAATCAACCTTGAATGATGCAACTATATGTTGGACTATTGAGGATTAAGAGTTTCAATAGGTTGAAATTACTTATGTTGAATGAGTTCAATAAATTTAGTAGTATTGCAATAAATATAGATAAATGTAGTTTATAGAAAAGTATTTCAAAACCTTTTATTATTTTAATATCGTGAAGATAGTCTTCTTTATTATCATGATGTCATGTTTATGATGCAATGAAATAGTTAAATAACAATATTGTAGTATATATTTTTCATTTTATTTAATTTACAGTTTTAACATATCCGTGCAACGCACGGGTCGAAAGTCTTGTTTCAAACTAAGTCAGTATCGCTCTATCTCTCGCTTTCCCTACCGTGGATAATCGTTGGTCTGATTACTTTTGTAGTTGGGCTAAAACACGACTTCTACCACTCATAAAAGGGAAATCACCTTAACTACCATACAAGAATCGTGATTTCTCTTCTTGGCCATGCGTTGAAACAATGTCTGAGAAGATTTTGTCTTGGGTGGTAGATCGAGGATTCAAATGTCTGGAAGGAATTAGTTTAGATTTACTTAAAATGTAAATTAATAGGAGATAAAGGACTTAGAAGAAAGGCATACTGGAAAACATTCTTTCGTATTGATAGGAGTTTTCTTACAACCTTTGATGATTCTTGTGAGAGCAAGGAGCATCATTATATAGAGTCTTGGAGTTACAACATGACAAACTAAAATTATTACAGACTAACTGTAAAGTAAGATAGTTATGCATACGCGTGACTAACAGTACAATTATTAAAGTAAAAGCGAATACAACTTTAATAAAATAGACACGTTTTTTTACAATATGGCAGACACAAACCTTGTGATGATGTGACAAGGGAATCTTATCAGATCACCAACTAGATTTACATATGGGTTCGTAGCTTGGTAATAAGTTCAAATAGTCTTTATCATCATTGGTGGGACTATCCATGTTATCGTCTAATGCCGAAACTCTTTGAGAGTAATTTTGATTAGTAGTAGTAGTAGCATGTGAAAAAGTGAAACTTGCAAATAATGGAGGGGGAGAGATAACAGGGAGGAGATGGAGACGAAGGAGAAATGTTGTTATTTCATATGTGCTACTGAGGATAAAACCAACATTTTATAAGGGATTGTAGTTTGAATGATCATTCATAGCCCTCTTCCTATGAATAGATATTACCAAAAAGTATGTGCAATGAACATCTACCATTGCATTCCTTATTAACATCAATAAGCCAAACCAAACAAATCATCTATAATAATGGGCAAAGATTATCATTGCAAGGCTGCAATTTGTTTGAACCAGACAGGCCATTAGTTTTTATTTCAGTCATTGAATAAAAATTCAGTATTCCCATTTTCACTTTGCCATCTTGTGCTTGGAAAATTGATCATGTGTAAACATCACTCCAAAAGGAGATGACTACCTAATTCAATTTTGTCAAATTAACAATTCTCAGAACAAACAAGCAAGAGAGGCCATATAGCACACAAAAACTAATGGATGGAAACATAAATAGGAGGCTAAAATGCGCCAACTTCCATTATATTTTACATTAATCATAGATAGCTCCCGTAATTTTAAGAAATTACACAAACTCTTATTCTAAATTCATTCATCAATCCTTTAATGTATCTGATTTAACTTAGTTGAATATTCTTAAATATAAATATTCATTTAGTAATGTTCTTACCATATTTTTGAACATGTTATCCTTTGACTGATTATTAGTTCATTGTGAACCAAATGATGCAATTTTTCCATGCTAAATTTTGTACCGCACAGACACCGCAAAACCACTGTCTGACCAAAGGAAAGTATAAACCGATGAAGCATTCAAGTTCTTCTTTTTCATCTTCAGATCTTGATTATAATCTACTTCATTTTCATAATGGTAAATGGCTTAACAAAATCGATTTGATCATCACATAGAATTTTTTAATTTGATCGAGGGTAAATCCCCTTTTAAGGCTTAAATGGCAATGGGTTTGTGTCACTTCCAACTAATACATAAGTGCTTGTTGATAATTGTTACATTAGGTTTTGTTGCATTAAACTAGTAGTGTGTATTTCACCAAAAAAGAAAAAGAACAAAAAAAGAACAAAAACACAACTACTAGTAGTTTGTAAAAACGTATTGAAGATTCAAAATCCCACCAGACATGTCTGATTGTACTAATGATGAACGACAATGAGGATAAAAGATGACCGAAATGTCTCGATCAAAATTTTCACTAATAGCATTCCAAGTTTTGATCCAATACCAAACAATAACGATGTGAACCACCCAACAGATCATTCCAATTCATTGGTTAGCCAAAACTACTTCATTAAATCCCCAGAAAAATAAGGCATTCATGTACTATCTTTGAGAGAATAAATCAGGGAAGAAGAATTCAACAGCCCAAGTAACTCCAAACTTGCAAGATTGCACACCAAAAGTGGACAAACTAAAGCATATAAAAACTCTCCTTCGACAGCATACACAGAAATCACTAGGTAAGATAAAGTACGCAAGCATAAATGCAAACAAGAAGACGTTTATATTCATAAGGTCCAAGATGGAAATACATCCACCACCCACCATCCACTAGGGATTGATTTATTTGGAAGTTCGAGTTGAAATCAAACCCGACTTAGAAAAAAGAGAAAAAAGCGTGCCATGTACCACATTGTCTCGCACAATTAAAGCATGAGGACCTTAGGAAAGACGCAAACACTCAAGTGTGCCCCACATTGTCATTTATTATCACATATCCCGATACCAAACTTCTGACACCCACTTCATACCTAGCAGCAACCTTCCCAACTATAAGCCTGATGTTTTGCGGCAGAATAAAGGGCTAGCACCCTCTCATCGACAGCCAGTTGATGGTGTAACAATGATTCTTATAGATGTGCCATTATGACACCTCCATTAGAGCAGTGAACAAAACCATTGTCATGACATCAACAATCCCCTGAAGATACAAGCCCCGAGTCGACTGGATATAATCTTTTACTTAACACCTATCCTCCCCAACCAGATAAGGAACTTATTTTGTAAGAACGTTGAACTGTAAATGATGCTTGCATATCCTCCTTCCACTGGGCTGGAAAGCTCAGCAAAAGCTGCAGTTAAGAGTGAAATTTGCTCAACGGAAGTAAATTTGGCAGAAAACAGAACAAGAAACAATCATGGAATAGAAGTAACCATTGATTTGCAAGACATAGAACTGAGATTGTTTAAAAAGCTGATCAAGGGGTCTAGAGGCTCAAACAACGAAAAGAAGCTTAATTTCTTAAATCCTTGCAATCAAGTTACTATCAGAACATAAGATATATGAAACAAAACTTGCAAGATGTAGGTTTCATATTTTTAATTATACCATGCCAATGTTCTTCCAAGTTATTTAAATTAAACAGTTCACCTATAAAAATTAAAAGAAATAAATAAGTATACACAGTACTCACCTTCTTAGTGGCAAGTGCCCGCAACAAGTCAAGGCCAAAAGACTCCAACATTCAAAGACAAGGCAATAGAGTCGGAGCTTGAATGGGTAGCAAAGGGATGCAGCACATTCACCATAATCCTTCAAGGAATCCAATAGACAGAAATGTTAGAGAAAAAGTCAAACACAATAATCAAATTTTTTATAGTGTGAGAAGTCCAAAATGGAAGCATACCATCTATAATCTCATAGCAACATCACACAAAGTAGCGACCTGTCCAGATTGACTGTCCGTGAACCTGCTCTGGCAGTGGTGTAAAATGCTGGTTTACAGTTGTGAGCTGTTGCTGTTGCTGCTGCAGCTGCTGATCTTGGTATACTTTAGCAAGCTCATATGTCTGATGATCTAACCAGCCATTCTGTTTCTCCACCTGAGAAGGCACTGAAGGAATTTGTTTACCAGGAAAGGGAAAGCTGACTGTCCCACTCAAACCATTGTTGTCAATGACTTGTTGAGAATTTGATTGAGAATAAGTAACACGACCATTGGGAACTAGAGCTTTGGCAGATGTGGGCAACTGATATCCATCCAACCAACTATAATCATCCAAAATTGGATTTGCACTGATTGGATCTGTAGCAGAGGGTTCATCAGCTTGTTTAGGAGGAACAGAGCTAAAACCAGGAGGAGGTCCTAGATGCCTAGCAGGGCGACCGACTGGATTTTTCCTCAAACCAGATGTCTTCGCAGACAAGTTATCAGTAATAGCTCCAGAAGAAGTAATAGTACCAACTTTAGAAGGTATCACGGGTTCTACTGCTTTTGAGACGCCATAGAACACATTAGCAGCACTGGCACTCACTGATTGTTGGATGGGAACTGTAAGTGCAGCATGGTTAGAGATGCCTAGAGCTTGTGACATCGCAGGTTTTAATGCATGTCCATTCTCCATAAACCCAAGACCTTTCAAACCGTTAGCAAGAGAAATTTCCTCCTCTAACCACCTTGAAGTATGTGGTTGAACTTGCTGTAGGTGTTGAGACACCACACTGCCAACGGAAACAGGCATGAGTAAATTTGAATCTAAGCCTGTTTGCTGGTTCAGATTAATGGGGTTTGATGAAGGACTGACATGAAATTTCATATCCCCTCCAGAAGTTTTTTGAACAGGTTCCAAGCCCTCATAAGGTGCCCGTGTTGAGACAACCACATCAGCTCTCTTGTCAGTAACCATAGGTGGCTTAAAAACAATAACTTCATCATCGTCCTCTCCTTCCACATACTGGTGTTTATTTGACTGGGCCATTCCCACCTTCAATTTGTCCGCTGGATTTTCTTTTGTTAACTCTTCTGCGTCAGGCAAAACTGAATAAGTGGGAAGAGAATACTCTTCTGAGGTTTGAGGCTCAACACCAACCATAAACTTCTTCCCCTTAGAATCGAAATATATAATTTTCTGGTCAATCCTAACCACATTTGCCAAAGCCTTTCCTGCAGCTAAAATCCTTTTGATTCGGGCTTTTCTTTCCTTGTCACCATCACTTCCGAGGGAATGCTTCCTTGAAAAATCCAAGATGGTTTGTGCAGGGACGAGGGGAACGAATCCTCTTAACTCACAGTCTTCCCACAAAGCAAGCCGGTTTTCAGTTTCTCCTTCTTCATACTTGCTCATGTTATTAAAGCAAGTATCTTCCTCATCTTCATCAATAGCCATAGATCCAACTGAGAGTTTATTTAACAATGATATGCAATGATTCCAGAACTTTGATCTCACTGCCGCCTGATTCTCATCCACATCAGTGCCTGTGGCAAGATCTGGATAACATGCCAACCATTCCAGAAAAACCAAAATGGCTGGTAAAAGGTAACTAGAAAAGGGTTCATGCAGCTGCATGCATCTCTCTATCACGTAAGTCATTAATTCAAAAGCTCCAGTAAATGCATTCTTAAGTAGAACAGCACGTTGAACAATTTCTGCATATGTCTGACCTTCAGATTCCCTATTCACATTATAAACTGAGAACACAAGAATAGAGACAATTCTGACAATGGTAAGTGCATTTTCACGAGTATCTCCTCCAAAGTTCAGCTCTTCATCCTGTCCGGAAGAAAGAAGCTCACGAAAACCAGTGCTAACTAACGAGAGAACTTCAGAAAAAGTCTCAAGGCTGCCACCATGAAATATAATGAAAAACAATGTAAAAGTCAGCAAAAAGAAAAATCAAAATAGAGTGAGGTACGTAGAGACATCCAGGAGAGCATTAATATACCTAGTACGGGTAAATAATATTCCATTCAGACGGACAAAACGAGTGCAGAAAGACTTGTATTTCTCTTGCATTGAGGATACTCCTTCATTTATAGGAGTGGTATCCACACCAGTACCTCTTGTTGCCAGTTTAGTTTCAATTTTTCCTCTTCCCTTGCCAGTCACACGTCCAGAAGCTTCCTTGACTTGAGCTTTCACATCACCAGAAAGCTGAGAATAACTCAGACGATTCTATGTAAGTAGACAAAAAAGTAGTTTGTTAGGAAACAACAAAATTATACCAAAGGAGGAGAACAAGGAAAAAAATTAGCCAAATTCGCACACCACATTAAAAAGTCTTCACAAGTTATCGCAACAAATAAACCCCCTTCCTTTTTCCCCATTAGTTCTCCTTAATATCAACTGTGTGTACACATGCATAAATACCGCACTTGCACAAAATTCATCACAGCAGTGTATAAATGAAAACTTACAACAAAATTCCTCCTCATAACAAGGATAGCTTTAGTATCAAATCCAAGTAGTAGTTGAGAAATGTGTGGATTTGAACCTCAATAATAGTCCACCACCCAGGCAATCATTAGGATATTACAGAACAGACCGCCAAATACAACAAGAGACTCATCTCCAATGACATCATCAAAATAATATTGAGAATAAAAAGCTGCAAGATCAATTCTATGGTCACTTTAAATAAATACTTTCGTGATCATCTTACCTTCTCAAATGCAACAATCAAATTCTCTCTTGCAGTTGAAAATGGGCTATCCACAGCCAGACTTCGAAAATATCGATAAATAACCAACAGCTCATCCCCAGAATATGAAGCCAATAAAGCAAGCTGGAAATAAAAGTTCAAGGGGTTAGAATGTAATAACCATGATCAAGAATTCAGAACAACTAAAATATCAAGAATTCAGAGTAGCGGAATGGCAAACACCTGATGATGGGGATTCCCACTAGAAGGCCAAATAGATGCAGCTTGTAAATAGTAACTAGAAGCTGCTGCAAACTCTCGGTTTATCGAGTCACCTTCACCATACAATCTCTTGTAGCGAGCAAGATCTCCCAAATATATTAAACAACGGTGACAAGAAACTAAACCTTTCTTCATGTCAGCAGATTTTTTTACATCTTTCTCCATCACAATTCGGTTCTCAGAATCCTCAAAATAACCAAGAGGAAGCCCATATTTTGCTCTGATTTTCATAATAAGATCATGGTAAAATCCAGTAGCTTCAGAAAGGAATGTCTTAAACTGCAGCCTTATTTTAGCAATCCGATCAGGTCGTGAGGGGCCTTTCACTCCCTGAGTAGATTTAGAGCTTGCAGAAGAAAGTGCAGCACTTAGGTATGCCCTCAACTCCTCAATCCGTTTATAGTGCAATTGCCACAGGGAAACCTCAATATTGTGCTGCTCAGAGAACCCATGATCTTCAAGAATTATTGCTTCATAATTCTCACGCATTTGTTGCCAAGCATTTGGATCTGACGGGACCCTTGCCTGAGCTGATCTCCGACGCTTACTCTCCAATTCAAGGTTCTAAATATCAGATAAAGTAAGACATTACCATCAAAATTCATCCTGATGAAAATTTTTCTCACAAACGAATTAAAAAAAACATGGGAACCACTTGAACTGGCTAATTCATTACATACTTTGCATATGGCTAGACAAAAAAGTTTGAAAATTCTAATATTTCAATTTGAATTAACTCATTTACTTGGAAGAAATCACGTCATAGAGTAGACTTATTTTATCAGAACTCAAGAAGTTTGATTGAGTAGTTCCGGGTTATTGTCATTTAATTAAATATTGCCAATGTATTATGGTCTTGAGAAATGTGCTTTTAAAGATAAAAGTTCTCCTTCCACAATTCTATAGAGCATTTATATAGTATAACTAATTCCTTCTCCAACATCTCTATTCATAGCATCTTGTTTAACCTTTATGATAACAAGAGTACAAAATCTAACCCTCCAGATTCCAAAGTAAAGGACACAACAATTTAGAGATTGTAAATAATTTGAAGTATTCAACTAAGGAAAGAAATGGGTGGGGGAGCAAATAAAGACAAAATCAGACAACAAACGTGCCATAAGGAAGCCAGAGATTTTAAGACACAATAAACCTGACAACCAAATTAAAACCAGGTACATTAAGTGGTTGACTCTGAACCTAGAACCCTAACACCGGAGCAGGCATTTGATAAAGTTACATACAAAACAGATGGCTCCAAATAGAAAACCAGAGTCTTCCGCCCATTATAAAGGGGAAGACATTAATCATTGAGAACCTTCCCTTAATACAACATAATACGAAGAGATCACGATATGTAACAGTACATTAAGTGAGTTCCTATTAAAAGTGTCTTAGCAGAAGATGATATTTGCACAAATAAGAAGTCCCCATTTCAGGCTCACATTAGCAAGGTTTACAGCTTGGAGCCTAACTAAAGAGCAAATACAGTGTATACCTTATCAAAAAGGCGGTGTGCACGCTCCCTTGATGAAGGAGCAGACATTTTATCCATCTCTTCTATCATCATCGATAAAACATTCTTCAAAAAAGAAAACAAAAATCAAGCTACATCAACCCTACAAATGAAAAAGAAAACATTACACGAAAGCTCAGGTCAATAAAAACAAAAGAAAGTCAAATTACAATAAATCACAATTAGTTGAGATTGATATCTAGGAATGGGTTTCAAAGATCACTGTTTTTCACTACAGAATACTACTTGTTTAGATATTTACGAACAAATAGCCCCCTTCATATTCATTCACATTGAAAGTATTCTATACCCCTTGAAAGTGAAATTCCACCATAAATTTCGGTGATAAACACACAGACCACTTTGCCCCCAAATTACTGTTCCAAAACCAAAAACTTTGGAATGAAAATTTGATAACATTCAAATGAATCAGGCCGTATCAAATATAAGAAATCAATGTAGTCGAACCACAAAATGCCGTCAAAAACACAGTCAACTAAACTACAGCTCAGATATCAAAATTTCAACATAAGATTTCCAACAACAACAAAAAACAAGAAATCTTAAAAGAAGAAAGAAGTCAATTTTCATCGCATACCAATTTTGGAAGACATCAATCTCCACAAAAATCATGATAGCCCGTGATTGGATTGATTAATAGGATTATTAGGGGAAACAAAATGTGACCGTCGAACCCCGGGGTCAAAACCACCCAAAACCCGTATTCTAATTGATTAAAATAAAAATATTAAAACTGATTCAGTAAGAAGAGATTTAAATTGTCCGTTCGTCCCAGCCGTGAAATAATCAAATGAAATAGGGTTTATATAAGAAAAAAGATTCACAAAATAACGCATTGCACTAGAGAATGAATCTACAAGGAGAAATTGATTTCAGATCCGTCTAATCTATAAATGATTACTCATCTATAAAACAACAAGCTTCAAAACTTCCCCAAAAAGGTAGTAGATTGAAAATCACGAAATTAAGTTTCGAAAGCAGAAAAAGGAAAGGCGAAAAAATAAACCAAAACTCACAAATATTCTTGGATCTACAACGAAGCCTGGATCAAAGCGTCGGGTTGAAATTTCGAGAGAATCAGGAAGAGGGAAGGTCTTCGCTAGGGTTTCGTTTGCTCGAGAAATAAACAATGAAGAGAGGTTGTTGTGTTTTTGGTCCGCAAAAGATGAGGTTCATCGGGGTATTCCTAGGGTCCTTCCAGGCGGCGAACACCATGACGACACCGTTTAAATGATTTTTTTTTTTTCCTGCAATATATATTTGTCTAATTTTTAATTATTTTTTATACAAAATTTAATTTTTAATTTAATCAAAATACAATATTTGAAGTATTCTGATTTTATCCCATTCCATTATCTAATAATTTTTTCATAAACCCTATCTAAACCTGTAAATTATATATTATTTTGAGGACCATTTTGAAGATATGTATAATCTATTCAAATAATTTAATATGTTACATATCATATGTGTGATAATATATATATAGATATATGTATATGTATACGTTTTTATAGGTGTAGATATACATAAGTTGATTTTACTTGTATTCTTTTGCTTATGATATTATTCAAATTTATTATAACACCCTCTAGTTAGTTATTATAATTTTATAAAACGTTATCAGAACAAAAAAAATTAAGTAATAAGGCATAAAATATTTAGAAATTTTAATCAAATAAAATATTTAAAACATTTTGTTTAAGTCACATACCATTTATGTACCAGCCCTTTGTTTTTTCTAAAATAAATTAAAGTGGTCATCAATTATATATCATCTTGAAAATTGTTGGAGATATATGTAACTCAAACTAATCTATTTAAATAATTATCCTTTTTTACCTGTAATTTGTTCAAATAATTATCTGAATCGTATCAGTATATCGCGTATGTATCGCATACGTAGTTTGAAGATACGTAGGAATATATTATTTCAACTAATCCAATAGATGGATTACAATATCTTATTATTCGATTATTCAGTCATATTATTAATATTAAGAATATTAATATTTCCTTAATATTTTTAGATGGATTTCATTATATTTTGATGGGCCCACACATATTTCAAGTTTAAAGTTATCAACTCAAAATGAGTCTTGGTTGTTAATGGCTATATAATATGGACACTTTCTTATAAACTAATTTGGGAGAAAATATTTACCATTCTGGTCCTATTTATAAGTCCATTTTGATCAAAAAAAATTTGGTCGTATTTATAAGTCCCCTTTAACCAAATAAATGAAATTGTGACAATTTTGTCCGTATTAATTGTACCAATGAAAATAGAGAGAAAAAAAAGTTGAAAATACCCAATCATAAATGAGGGTAAAGTTGAAAATTCACCCCATAATCATTGAACTAATTACCGCTACTTGGTAGGTGTGATTTGGTCAAAAGGGGACTTATAAATAGAATCAGAATGGTATATATAACTTAAAGGTTAGCAGGATTTTATTTAATTTGTTATATTATAATTAAAAAAATCAACTATTGAAGCTAAAAAGTGAAATTTTTTTCCTCAGAGAAAGTGAATAATTTTGGTACATATTGAAAATATATATATATATATATATACACACACTTATAGACTTGGAATTTTCGATCAGCTCCTTGTAAACGAACATTGAAAATCAGTAACTTGAATTGAAAGTCGTCCTCTGTTATTATGGCAATGGGTCCGATTCCTCTGAAAATTAATACTCCTCTTTTGAATTAATTTGTTTGCCTGACTTTACTTGACTTCTTCAATCAATTGATTGTAAATTAAATCATATTATATGTGTGTGTCACACTCACACATATGATATGACACACATTAAATTTTTTGAATAGATTATACATAAAAATATATGCATATGTAAGTGTGTGTATGAGAGAGGATCCTCTCACCTTCCCTCTCTCTCATTTTTTCTCACCTTCCGATTTGGACCGTCTAAATCTTGATCCAACAGTCCAGATCTAAAATAAAAACAAAAATTTGTTGTTTTGTCTTTTTCAAAAAAGACAAAACAACCAAAAAAAATTAGATCTGGACCGTTAAATCAAGATTTGGACGGTCCAGATCGGAAGGTGAGAGAAAATGAGAGAGAGGGAAGGTGAGAGGAACAGGACCCGTGTGTATATAGAATGACCCAAAAATCAATTAAATTACCCCTTAACTTATCTAAGATTGGGAAGAGGCCCGGCCCTTATCAGGTGGCCTAGAGCCTGGCCTGTTTATGACCTGATTTAGCCTACCTGTTTGTTAAAAAAGTTAGGCCAATGCCTATTTAAAGGCTTAAATATGTAAATAGGTCAAGCCTATTTTGTTAAGGTCTGGCCTGTAAGCCTTCAGGCCTGGCTTGCTTACACATCAAATAAATGTAATTATATTTATATCATAAATAACACAATATATATTTTTTTAATTCTTATATTCTAATTTCAAAGTATACAAAGTCTATTTATAGCCTTCAAGGTTTGCAATAAAAGGCCTACATTGTAAATAGGTCTTTAAAAAAACTTCAGACTCAACTAGGCTTTATAAAGGCTTGGATCTGGCCTAAAAAAAACCGACATTCAAGCTTAACTCTTTTACCTCCCATTATAAATTCAGGCCTATTTACTCAAAGTCAAACCTTACATATTTTTATGCCTAGCCTTAATCTAACTTGCTTCAACTGATGAGTTTTTGTTTTATTACAATCAATTTAAACACTCATACACAAACATGTCAATATCAGGTTTAAGTCTGAGGTCTCATTAGTATCAACCGAACCACTTGCCACGTATGTTTTTATAATGATTTTTTTCCCTATCTTCTTGATAAGTTATACCAAGAAAGGGCAATATTGATTTTTTTTTAAAAAAAATGAATATTTAGCTAACTTTAATTAATTAACTTAATTTTAAGAATAACTAATAGGATGTTATAAAATGATGGAGGTATAGACTAAGATGTATATAAATAAGTAAAATAGGTCTCATAGGCTATTTTTGTCGTATTTTATTTGATAATATCGCATCACTACTAAGATCCAAATTACAAGAATTTTTAGTATATGAACTACTTATTAATGAAGTGCTATTTTAGTCCACTTTATCAAATATTATACAAAACCGTTCCTTTAATGCAAAACCCACCAACCTTTTATAACTTGAAAGAATGACGTTTTGATTCAAGCAAATAATTTAATGACAATTAAGTCTTAGTAATTGCCAAAAAAAAAAAGAGTGAAAAATATTGATTCAAGCACTTACAAAAAGTCCCAATTACAAATTATTTACACTCTCATATTCAAATTATTTGAGTCAATATTTGTATTTCAGTAACTTTTTTTAGGATCTCACTATTATACAATCCATATTTAGGAACTTAATTATTTCATCTTTCAATTTGACCATTTTTTTTTTTTAAAAAAAAGTAACAAATTGTTATAGATTCTGTGCATTACACAAAATCCAAAATACACTATTCAGAACTATAAATAGTGATTATCAGTAGAATTTTTATGTTATATAAATTATTTTGGTAGATGCTTTGTGAGAAATATAGTAGATTTAGTCAAGTTTTGAAATTTAAAAAGAAGGTTAATGTTAGAAATATTAAAGAAAATGTATATGATTTGTGACCTAACCTAACCAAACCCTAAGCCATAATTCTCAAAAAGAGTGCAATGACCTAAATATCGGTTGGCTAGCATATGATAATTTTTCCCATTTGAATGATAGATAGTTAGCAATACGTGGAATATCAATACAAGTGACTTTCATTTTTCTCCATTTAGAATTTTTTTAATTAAATTATGTCACGTCAAAAGAAATACAAAAAAAGAAGATCCCAAATTTTTTTTTTGTTAAAATAGGAAAATGGACAAATTAGGGAGTCCAATATAATAAATAGACTTATACAAAAAATTTGAGATTTACAAATGTTTTTAAATGATCCATTTTTCTTTGACAACATTTGAGGAGTTGAAGTTGACAATAAATAAATAAATAAATATATATATATATATATATATATATATATATTAAAGTTATTAATTGTAATTCTTAAATTGTTGTATAACTAAGTTCCATGACTTTACTAAAATATTGTGGAGTCCCAATGTTCTTTAATTCTTGTCATCTTTTACTTATGCAAAAAGACTAAATTGTCCCTCATTCAAATATATATATGGGATAAAGGATACTTTTGCCTCATAAATTTTCATCGAGGGGTAATTTGCCCTAGAAGTTTTTCAAGGGAAATTTTGCCCTTATTATCTTAAGTCATTTTGACTGTTAGTTGATCAATTATGCTGAACTGACAGTTTACATATCATTTATGTCATTTTTGTTAATGTGTAAATTTGCTTCAAAAATTCATATGTCATCATCTACTTTCTATTTTTTAAAAGTTAGAATTAAAATGTCCGAGACAAATTTGCACCATAACAAAAATAATGTAAATAACATGTAAACTACTAACTTAGCATATTTGATCAACTAACGATTAAATTAATTTGCACAACAGCCAGGGCAAAATTGCTTCATTTTTTATACTTTCGAGATAAAATTATCCCTCCATGAAAAATTTCAAGACCAAATTGCCCCCTTAACCCTGTATCATATATACATTTAAAACTCAAGTTTCTATATTTACAATTCAAATACTTAGATTTACAAGTAAATGTTCATAACAATTTGGTCATTCTATGTGCGTGTGTAAAGCATAATACTTTAAAGTTTGCCTTTGCTTGGGAATTTCTCCGAGGCAACTGAAACCTCCAAGCAAGTTGTTTTCCCCCCAGTAGGGGCGGAACCAAGAATTGAAATTAGGAGGGACGAAAATTATAGAATAGAACCTGAGTGTTCATAAAATTGCATTCAGCCCTACAAATGTTTCAATATTTTCATTTAAGTCCTTCTATGAAGCTTTTAATGAGACTAAAGTAGAAAAATTGAAAGTTTATAAAGTCAAAATATAATTTCCTAAAATTTTTGGGCTAATTTCTGTAATTTTAGGGGGGTGGGGGCCACTCCTAGCCCCCCATGTAGGTCCGTCTCTATCCCCCAGGGCAATGACTGGGAAGAAGAAGAACTAGAGGAGTACTTGACGGCAATAAAGAAGAAAAATGACACCAGGGGCAGGCTTGTCCTCGAGATTTTTTGGGTTTAACTTTGGTCCTCTTCTCTTACCATTTTCTTCCCATCCTCTTTTTCATCCTAACTGTTGGATTAAAATCTCAACAGTTCAGATCTAATGATTTATAAAAATATTAATAAAATAATAAAATATTTAAAAATAATATTTTTATAAATAATTAGATCTAAACTGTTGAAATCAATCTAATGGCTGGGATGAGGAAGAGGATACTAAGAGAAGTGAACCACAACCAAATCTAGATTTTCCATGGTAATAGGAAATTGAATCCCACCAAAAAGGGTAGAAAGGGTGCTCCCCAGGTACAAGGGAAAACCCAATGTTGCTGGGGTAGATCCAGAAAATTACTGAAGGGAGCACTATTAGCGGGGGCTGGCCCAGAATTTTTTTTATGGAAAGTTTTAAATACATTAAAAAAACAAAAGAATATAAAAAAAAAAAAGAAAAGAACATCAAAAAAATTATTCATAAAATCAAGTGAACATTGATAATGTAAAAGAGAGGCAATTATTTTACAAACATGTCATTTAGAAAAGCAAGGTTAAGTACGGTTAGAAATGCAGCTATATAAATTACAATGAAGAGTGGACACTCAATAAGTTCAGGTACATATATTTTAATTAGAAAAGTATATTACAATAAAAATAATTATAATGTCATCCTTTTAGACCTTATTTTTTAGAATTACATCATAATTGCCGTATTATCAATACTATCAAATACATCCTTTTCAATATAAGGCATTAAACATTCAATCATTCATCCCCATCCGATTACGAAGTACAGTTTTGATGTATTAAGGGTGAGCACTTAATTTAAAGATAGACAATTATTCAAACATGTATTAATTTTTTTTTTTAAAAAAAAAAAACCAATTCCCCAACTCAAGTATGGCTACTTACCCCACAATCATATACCTGGGTCTTCCTATGGCTACTGGAAACTGCTTTCCTGAAAGTTTGCCAGCTAAACATGCGCAACCAATAAAAAAACCAATATTCTTTTTCTTTGGCCACTTTTTCAGCATACCAAATGAGCCCTTAGAACCTTTGCACTTCACCATATTTTTGTAAATAAGTTTTTTATTAGAGACCTATTTATATTTTTATCAGAAATGAATTAAGACCCTTTATAATAACAAGGATGTGGATAGAATCGTGCGTGTCAAAAACAACATTAAGTCAGGTTAGAAGTAAATAAAAGTCCCTACACCTAGAAGGTATATCATTAAGAAAAGGAACTTGGAAACTATTTGGATTAGTATATAAAAGTAAGTTGTGATATGAATTTTGCCTCCATTTACATAAAATTCACTTTTACTTTAACGTGTTTCCAATGGATCAACAAAAGCCATTGACGTTTACTTTGACCCAGGCAGGTTTAGGTGGGTAACCATTTCAAGTGCATGTCTATTTTTTTGGAGCTTTTTTTTTTTTTTGGGGACTAGAGGGAGTATAATTGTATATTTGATAATTGTTGAATTTCTTGGATCAATTGAAATGCGAGTAACCCAAAGAATATCTATTAATTAGATGTATTACAGACCTCATGAGATTATGGTTTACCATTGGTTTCGTATTTGAGCCTACTTTTTATGGCCAACAAGGAATTTCATTGCATTAGTATGATGCAGGAAACCTGTAACACCCCCAATTTCTAATAATTATAATAACCTAAAATTTTAATGGTTTTCATAAATGAATTACTGAAATTTGAAATAAAGAACATTGAGGAGTGTTACCGCCGCACTTATACTGAGACAAGTGCAAGGCTACTTATTACAATAATTAAAAAAAAACCAAACTTAAGCAAAAATATATTTATTTTAGTTAGAACGAAATAAACAGAATCAGCTGACTGTGCTTCCTCACTTCTCACTGCTAGCCCCAACCCCTGACACCTGTTTCACTGAAATTCTGCTCCCCCGAAGGATCGTCGCAGCCCATGAACACAAACATCAGCGATGGCTGGTAATCCTAATAAACAGAGAAAATATAGAAAATAATAAAAATAATAAATAAAATATCCACATGATGATAAAAGAAAATATCATATACATATATAATCTAAAATATTAATTTCAATACTCATCATATCTATATATTCTCATCGGATCAAATATCATTCATTAATTTTTATTAATTTCATTTGGACCCGGAAATCTGTCAGTCTACCCTGTGACCTGGAAACCTGCCAGTCACAATCATCAATTGGCCATAAACATATCTTCCTAATGTGCACACCTCTTCCCAAAGTTGCTACTAGTGTCCCGGAAACCTGCCAGACACCACTTTGGGAAGAATAGATACTATCTTTTTACATCGGTGGCATAAAGCCCAAAAGTTGTGTTCATCATTTTGGGAGGTACCGTCCCAAGCTATCCTCCCACTATTAATTCATTTCAATTACACAAAATCATGAAATTCAATCTTGTCACAATTATTAATTTCTTCATTGAATATATCAATTCATTTTAATCACACAAAATCATGAAATTCAATCTTGTCACAATTATTAATTTCTTCATTGAATATATCGGTTACTCAAGGGCATCATGACTTTCCAAATTATTCAAGAGTATAGTAATTCAAATATTCGATACAAGAGCCAACACATATTATAACTCAAATACCTATCTGAGTAAAGTCTAATTATTTGAAATACACACATAATAAAATCCCTACATTATTTCTATGCACTAAAGCGCCTAAATTGAATTTATTAATATTTTATACTTATTTAATTATCTTTCATACACTTTCCTATTATTTAATTAAACATAGAAAAAAAAGATATTTTAACGTAAAATCTATTCACATCTTGTGAGGAGATAATATATGAAGAAGGAATAAAAAATAATAATAAATAAAGAATCAGGTAATATTGCATTAGGCTCAGTTAGCATAATATAATATATTATATTATTCATAATATATCCTATTTGATGAAAAGAAACTAGGAAAATCATGATTTATTTAACATGCCCACCTTAATTGTTCTTTATTTAGATAACAATCCACAGTGTTACCAAGTTGAAAATAAAAAGTCTTCATACAATCAAAGATCAAAAGGTGATCATATTACCATATTGTAAAAATAGAATCATGAATCAGCCCATTATTAAATAATGCCGCATACCTAGCACGTGAATTGAGAGGAATAAAACAAACCTAATGGTGAAACCAGAGAGCATGAATCGAATACGCAAATTCCAAATTTTCGGTCCACGTACAATCCGCAAAAAGTGCAACTTTAAATCAAACAACATCACAAAACCGGTAATAAAAAAAAAGATATCAAGAGCAATAGACAAAAATTCTCAGCTCTATCGAGAAGATGAAAAGATGGCTTCACACCTAATGAGATTGATCACTAGTAGTTGAAATTGAATCCAATGAAACGGCTAGCGCAAAAATCATTTGAATGTGAAGAATCAAAGAAATCGAGACTAGCATGCGATAATTTAATTCGGATTAGAATTAAAACTAACTTAAGACTCATGGGGATTAGATATAAAATTACCCTAAGACTCATGGGGATTAAAATTACCTGATCTCAGTGTTACTAGTCTTCTAGGAGAATAATTGCCGAGAGTACAGAACGAGGATGTAGTGGCGGAGAAAAATAGCGGCAAAGCAAAGTATCGGGTGTTTTCTAGGTTTAAGCGGTCAGACCTAAGTTTATAATTAAAATCTAGGGTTTAGCTATGGACTGGGCTTTTTAACTATTGCCAATATTAATAAATTGTAAAACAATACAATTAAATTCTAAATTTTTATTATTACTATAATTATTGCCAATTAATAAATTATAAAATAATACAAACATTATTAAATTCTAAATCTTTATTTACTACATTATTATCATTATTATTATTATTACTATATTATTGTTGTTGTTATCATCCTCATCATTATTATTAATAATAATCTGGGGTATTACAAAACCAGAAAATACATAAAAGATAAATGAAAATATAAGTAGAAGTGTATTGTGACAGGGCAATATTTTAGCCAATTCCTTCCCTGGTAGCCATTTGAGCATGCTTGGACACATCATCAATGTCTTCATTATGGGACTCACGAAGAATGATAGAAGCTAAAGGAGGTCGAGATTCAAGAATCAGACCAGAAGGTCCCAACTCACTTGAAGCCAAGGCAACCCATATTTGCTTGTTCGAAACAACGATTGGAATATTTAAAAGCAATTTTTGTATGTGAGATGAGTGTTATCTCGATTTATATGTATAAGCATTTATAAACCTACCAATAGCCGGCAGCAATATTTCCTTCATCTGCATTGATGTGGATGGTTCTGTCCGACACCAGCACCAAGCAGCTTGCGGAGGAGTGATTAGAAATGCCCAGGGTGAATGGTTGATAGGTTTTTATAAATCCCTTAGCCTTCATATTGCTATTGAAGCGAAAATTTATGCTATTATGCTTGAACTAGAACTTGGTCAACAGATGGGGTTGTAGAGAAATTCTTCTCCATTCTGACTCTCTTAATGCCATCAATATTCTTATGCATGATTGTTCTGCTGATCATCCGCTTCGAAACATTATTAGGGAGACTAGAGACCTGCTATTCAAAGACTGGAACGTGGAGCTACACCATACACTAAGAGACAACATTTCTTGTGCTAATTATATAGCCAAGGAAGGCCACAGTACTACTGTTGATGATGGGGTGGTTTTGATTCCAACGATTTCCCAAGGATGTTTTCACATGGCTCTGAAGGACTTGCAGTCCTGTCGCTACTAGTTTATTTTCTAATTTGTTGTATTAAGAGTTAGATTTTTATAATCTTGTCAATGACCTATTTCAAGCTTCGGCTTGTCTTTAAAAAAAAAAAAAAAGCAACATTTCCTTCATGAGGAATCAATAAAATTATATCTGTGAGTGTACATGTAAATATATATAACTACCAATAGTTGAAGGCTCAGCCATGCTGCCCATGCAAGACAAAAACTAAATGAAAAATTACATTTGGATCCTGAACATCGAATTAGTAATAGTTAAATCCAATTTTTTCTTAAGCCAAAATTTTAATTGTAAACTAAGATTTATACTTGAAATCCAAATTTAAATATCTTATTTATATGTGAGACAATTGAACTTACAATTATTGAAATTATATTTACAATCTTTTTTTTTAAAAAGCAAAATATTAAAACTTAACTTTCATAAATCATTTTTTTGGCACTTCATCGTTTGTCCAAAACCGATTCGGTTGCACTCTCCTAGAAGCTTGCTTCGGGGAACATCGAAAATTTTCTAACAAATTTCCGCAATAGTCACCACTACTTCCGGCGTCGATCTCCACCGCATTCCGGCGACGCTGCCCACCGGCAACCGGTTAGTAGTCATTCTGCCATGTCCTCGCATTCTCCTCTTGAATCGTAAAGTTTGAGATACAGTTATTTGCATGACCTTCACGCCGGTTTTATACTTTTTAGTTTATAAATGTATGTAAACCATGAATTATTCAGTTCGATTTGGCATTCAATTATGGAGGAAATTTTTATCCTTATTAGTCTGAGTTTTCTGTTCTGCTCATTTGCGATTCCGGAAGTGTGGGCTTTGGTCATTGAAAATATATTTCTCTCCAAGATTAGAATACTTGGCAGCCATTGGGAACATGATGCTTTACATACAAGGCATCCGGTACCTTGACAATAACTGGATGCTGCTTTTGCAGAAGCATCACATTAATGTAACAGTAATCGCAAATTTTGTCCACATTCCCTTTTGGCGTTGATAATATCAGATTTCTAGTTTTTTTATTTTTTATTTTTTATTTCTGCCTGGAAATGCCGTCCTATATTTTGGAATATTGGGACAAATCTACTTACCGGTGTCAATGGTTGACTCATATAAAGATCCTTTCGGGGACGAGTGAATGAAAGAAAGAGGAACACTGTCAATCCTTGGTGAAAGCATTCGAGTATTGGGATTCTGTTATTTTCATGGTTCTTCTTCTGTTCTTTCTTCGATTGTAATTTATATAGTTCACATGGGTACTAGTTGATGCTTGTTAAACTTATAAATATATCATTTTTAGTCGTCAATCGGCCCCTAAAACATGGAAAAACCTGACAAAATTCTAGTACTAGTATTCTTTCAAGCCGGGTGCTATATTCAAGTTGACCAATTGATTGGGATTTTCCTGTCAACTGATAGTCTTTGAAATTTTTAGTTAGTAATTTATTGTTTCCTAGTTATAACACCATATGTTAAGATTCAAACGACTCAGCTATTATATTTCGAAGACGCAAGCTGGGGGAATTTTATATGCTTAAGTTTTCTTGTTTTTTTAAGAAAAAAAACTTCATGAGAAGGCGTTTATATGTTTGTCTTCTGCTTCCAGTATTATTCAGTATTTCATGGATTTCTATGTGTTTCAGTGAAGCAAGAAACTGGAGCATCTGCATCGTTGGTAAATATGGTTTCCTTTGAGACGAATGACCGAAAGAGTAAGTGGTGTTTGTTACTTTTGTTGTATCTGTAAGTAATAATGACATTATTCAAAGCAATGCGCTTATTTTAGTACTTAACGTCTAACGATAGATGATTGTACAATTTGCTACATCATTTTCAGATTACTTCTTCTATCCGGCGGAAGTGTTCTGGATTCTAAATTTCATTTATAGTGGGCTCTTGCAATTTTTCTTGATCATTAGTCCTTGTTTTCTCCTTGTATATATCTCGGGTTCTTTTGTGGGACCACTAGATTATTTGAGCTGGAAACTTTGAGGAAGATTGATTACTGATTATAGAATCTCATACGAATACTGTTGTTGTTCTATTGAAATGGAGCTTCAGTTTCCGAATTCTTCACACCTAATGCTGCCATGTATTTCCAAAATGACCATAGTTAGTAAAGGTGGTGTGCACCTGTTCGGCCCCTCCCTGCATTTCCATGGAAGTGCCACCTTGTTGTATGGAAGGTTACTGCTGCCACAACTGGTAGACCCAGTTTTGAATTATACTCAGGGAAATAAGATTATGAGATAATTTCTAAATCTTCAAGGGAGAGATTGCAGCATTTGTAACCAGTCTAACAGCTCCATGGTAATTATCCAAGTGTGGCCAAAATCTATGAATAACATAAGGAAAAAGAACGACATACCAAAATTTGTCCATGAAGCTGATAATTTGAAATAACAGCATCACTGGATGGATCTAATTAGTTCTGGAAAGTGATATCAGATGCATTGTGTTGGTTTTCTACAGGTTGATGGAGGCAAACAACCGTTTTGAGATATATGTGTATATGTATATTTATACGCTGTGAATTGGATTAATAATGCCATGAACTGATTTTTAGATATATGTGACGTCTAAGTTGGTTTATTTTGTCATCTTGGCGGTAGAAGGAAAAGATATGAAAAAACTGTGTATTAGTTAAGATTTTACGCTCCAGGGTTGATAAATTTCTATTTTAAATTCCTATTACATCTAATGTATGCAACTATGCAACTGGCATACTGAATAGAGATTGGTTAGTTTATCTGGATTTGGCATCTTTTTCCACATTTTGTGATTATATGGAGCCGTTGTTTCTGCTGTCACCTTGGCCATAGAAGAATACGATAAGACAAATCTGTGTAGCAAGTAAATTTTATTATTATAAAAAAGTAATTAAATTCTATTAGTTGATATCGACCTCACTTGAATGTATAAGTTTTTAACATGATATCTTATATAATTTCATGTATGCGATTGGCACATTTAACAGAAATTGGGTTGGGCTTAACTGGCTTTGGTATATTTTTCACATTCCTTGGGATCATCTTCTTCTTTGAGAAGGGGTTGCTAGCCATTGGAAATGTAAGTTTCTTGCTAAACTTTTAAATCTTTTTACTTGATGACATTTTTCTAAGGGCCTTCTGCTTCATGGTGTCACCTAATTCAGATCCTCTTCATTTCTGGAGTGTCCTTAACCATCGGACTGAAATCCACCATGCAATTCTTCATGAAGAAGTGTAATTTAAAGGTATATTTTTACGGTTCTTACTCTCTCTCTCTCTCTCTCTCTCTAAATTCTTTTGATATCTTTATCTCGTCTTCCCCAGTTCTCTCCCTCTCATCTTTGAGTTTTATGTTGCTGGTTGTGCAGGGAACAGTTTCATTTGGAATTGGATTCTTCATTCTTGTAATAGGATGGCCTATTTTGGGCATGATTCTCGAGAGTTACGGGTTCATCTTACTATTCAGGTTCAGGAAAATTCTGATACACAATTATGCTGTAGTTAGTTTGTTTAAATGATAGAAGCTAACAATTTATTATATTGTGCAGTGGATTCTGGCCTACACTGGCTGTTTTTATGCAGAAGATTCCTATTCTTGGCTGGTTGCTTCAACAGCCTTTTATTCGCTCGGTATGTGATTGTGCTGAAACGTTTTTTTTTTTATCTGGCAGAGGATTCCCATTCTTGGTTGGTTGTTTAGGCTAGGAACGTTTTCAGTTATGCGATAAGAATAGACTAGCTGCTCTGTTATTTCCATTTGCCTCATCATAATAAGGTTACAGCCTCCTAATATCTGCTATGGATTGGGCGTTCACATGAACATTTAACGCAGTCAAAACATATGATTACCTACTGACTGCATATTACGATGGATTGAAATAATGAGATAGCACACAATAGATCTAATACATTATTCTTCAGTCACTGATGCTTATCTTCTCAGATCCTCAAAGTTAGGGTTGTCTTCATGTCCTCAGTTTAGCACACAAAGAAGGGATTTGAGGAAATGAAAAAAGTGAGGAAAATAATTTTTATTGTGTTTGGTAGATGGCAAAGTGACTTTTTTTAGAACGAAAACTTTTCATGGTTGATGGAATGGGACCTTTTTTTTTTCCCGTCCCTTTTCCTAATACCATTTTGTGCTAATCAAACCCTCTAGTGATATCAAGTTTCCAGTGATATGCTGGGAGGAGGAAGTCATGTTTTTGCAAATGTTCTAATGCAACCCTTGATTATAGGTTGTAGAATGATTACTTACATGCCAGAGACATCTGCATTTTTTTTTTCGTTTTTTAACTGGATTGCTGGGTCCTGTGTACATGAACAACGCATTTTGCCATACAGTTTATCTAAACTTATGGATATGCTATGTTATTCAAGCTGAGCTCCCTTTTTTTTATGAACTTGCAGATTTTTGACAGCTATAGAGGCAAACGAGTGCCAGTGTAACACGGCCGATACGTGGGACAAAGAAATAAAGATGATAGAAATCTCTTATGTAAGTTCATATATAGAAAATGATCGTCATTTTGTGATGAGGAGACATTTTATGGGAAGGGGTTGTCAATTCTGCAGCTTTATGGTTTTCATCAAGACATCGATAGGAGGCATATCTTGGGAGGATCTTATCGCATCCTGACCCTGAGGAATTCAATGACTCCTTTATGTGATTTGAAACTTGTGATCCCTTTTTAATTCTCCCTGCAGCTAGTTTAGGTCCCATGAATTACTTAGAGTACAAGAAATGAGTCAAATTATTCATGATTTACAGTTAGTATAGAATTTTTTTGTTTTATGTAGAATCTTCTTGCGAAACTGATGTGTAGATCTAGTTTTTCCAGTTTAAGCTGGAAGGTTAGCACCTTTATATGATGTCTATGATGATTTTGAGTCTTGACATAGAGAAGCAATATTGCTTACCAATTAATGGGGCATATATTTACTACTCGTTGGTTTGGCATTCCATATTACTTTAAATCATGGAATCATTGTTTATATATTGGTCAGTTTACCTGGCAAAAATAAAATAATGTTGTGTTTGAATTAGGGACAAGTCCATTATTTGGGTAGATTAAAATTCATGAATTTTGATTTGATCCAAGTCCAGATGAAATTTATTATTGTAGTGATTTTAGAATTTCAAATGCTCACTTTAACCGAGCTATTTCAAATATTCTTTCTAACAAATGTGAACCATAACAAAGGATTTTATTGCAATTTCAATTTAATTTTTTATATATTACCCGAATAAGGAATTTTAAAAACATGTATCCTAAATGTGAGATTTTACCACTAAAATTTAATTATAATTTCACCTATTCACTTGAATCCTGAAGGAACTTATTATTTTGATTGGTTTGCTATACATCTAATAATAAATAAAAAAAAGGTTCGTAATGCTTTTGGCATAAAAATGTTCATAATCCACCTATCGAACCTTCTTTCACATGAGATGGCCTATTTCGTAAATATTAGCTATTTCCACTAAAATGTTAAGTTAATTTGCTTTCGCAACTCTGATTTTGTTTAATCATTGATCTGCCTATATTATTTGGTTGACATTGTTATCAAGGCTTCGTCTTTTAGGATACAAAAGCCACTTAATATCAGTAGAACATATGAGCATCTGACATTACTTCAATGTCAATTATAGAATTTGGACAAAAATTAGAATATTAAGACCATATCCAGTTCATTATATACAAAAATTTTAACAAAATGCTGACATAATTTAAACAGTAGGAGAAACATTAAAAATGTCTTAACCACTACAAATTTTTTAAGGTATAAATATTAAATTTAAATTTGAATAACATTGTAGGGATTAAAGATATAATTATGCAGGACTGATCTCGTTGGATTATTCATCCTAAACTCGTGTTGGCAAAAGGAAAAAGTTAAATGTCCTGTGGTACTTCTTAGTCATGCAAAATATTTTTA
This sequence comes from Acacia crassicarpa, assembly GCA_034222035.1. Taxonomy (NCBI): domain Eukaryota; kingdom Viridiplantae; phylum Streptophyta; class Magnoliopsida; order Fabales; family Fabaceae; genus Acacia; species Acacia crassicarpa. Next base: position 26,282,844 of record JAWXYG010000004.1, read on the forward strand.
ACCAAAAAAAAATTAAAAATAAAAATTCAGAATCAAATTATCAAAATAAATTTTTGGTCAAAATTATCAGGATTAATTATTTATTCTCAAAACACTGACCCCAAATTGACCATTGATAATTGGTAAAAAAGATAACATGGTAATCACAAGATCTAAATAACTTCCCAGACCCAAAAAGAAAAACCCTATTTTCTCCATAGCTTACTATTCAATTTGAACTTTTGTTTCTGCCATTTTTTGGATATAGTCATCTGAACCTTTAGTAATGAAGCAACTTTACAAGATAAACTGCCAAGTTATAACAACTACCCAAACTTCAAATGTATCGATTCAAGCATACTGACACTAATAATTATGTACATTGTCTATATATATGTATAAACAGACCATGGCGTATCTATAGGGTTAATTCAGTCTAGCATCTGCCTAGTGATTTGTGCAAAAGCTCTAGCTTCTCCATCTCAAATTGCTCAGCCATCCAAACTGAACCAAAGGTTGCCCAGCCTGTAGGCTTAAAATATTCCTTCTGTACGGTATTAAGACGTTCTTTAGACCTGTCATTCACGAAGCAAAATTGTCAGCTATGTTGAACAGAAACAAGTTCAGGATATGATAATTTTTTAGAAACATAAGGTGCAGATGCATTAATGTATATACTATGTGAATAATGTTTTATAAGCATGAAAGTTCTTGTGACAATAAAAATAAATTATGAACATTATACATAACATAATCAACCTAAAAAAATCAGGTTCAAATTTCTTATCATGTTCTCAAAATTCATATAACTTAATGTTAAATAAAGTAAATCAATTTATGATATTCACCATGTTGGAGAATAAGGCATCCTCAAACCAGAGATTACAAAGTTAAATATAGAAAAACCCCAATCAAACTTGAGATTGTGAAAGAGCAGTGCTGTCTTTTTGAACATCTAATGTAATGATTTCCTTAAAGATCTAATGTGCATCGGACAAAAACAGAATGACATACACAATTCTATCAAAACCCTCCAAGGTGTGGGAATTCACTAAGGTATACCATATTAAACATGTATCAAAAGTTTTCAAATTTTCAGAAAAGAAAAGTACCTAGTACAACATATCTGGAAAATCCAAACAGTAATAATTCAGTAGTATCTAATAAGTACTCTATGGGTATGGCTTGAAATTTCCAGATCGATTGTCACTATATCACTGAAGAAAAACCTACACGGTACAGCAGAGCGCTATTACAGTTTTAATGGGAAGAATAGTATTTTCATGTAAGGCTTACCGTTGATGCACATTGTCTTGTAAAGAAGAGCAACATGGGGGTCTCCTTTTGTACTCATATTTCGACTCTCCAAGCACTCAAGGAATGCTAAATCAGCCTTCAGCAGCTCGGCCTGATCATGAGTATCATACCCTATATCATGACAATAACAGCAAAAATCCAACCAATCTATTGGCCGCCTGTCCCAAACAGGAGATCCATGGTCTTTTCCACTAGACCAGTTTGGCCCACAGTAATTACCATATCTTGGGAAGAGCTGAGAAAGGAATCCTCTAGCCCCAGTATGCCACGGAACCTTGGAAACATATGGCCTAAAGCGCAAAGGAGTAACCTCCATGCCATTCTCAACATTCCCACGAGTTTGTGCACGCCTCTTCAACCCTCTATTGATGGTTGTTGGTCTTTGAATTCTGTCTCCAGCATTACCTGACCAAGGGAAAAATCGAAGGATGGAAAAAACCCATCCAAATAATCTAATATCATTATGGGACACTTCCTTTGGTTGTTCTCTTAAAGCTATCATAGACTTGGAATCTGCCCATGAATCAGTCTTCGACTGAGTGTTGGACCATGGGGCATTACTAAGAAACCCAAAGTTCATGGTGGACAAACAATCAAGGCATAGCCAACCTAGCACCAATGTTCTATTCACCTAGCCACAGAAAAGTAATTACATCAAGAAATATCCATCATATATCATAAAATCTGGTCCATGTTTAATGAAGCATGCAATTAAGTGCCTATTTGGCCATGGTGAAGAAGGGAATAGCAGTTATTTCTCTTAATTTTTCTGTCAGTTTGCTCCACAAAAGAAACACTTCTAAATGGGAGCATATATCTGTTTTTCTACTGCATGAATGAGCAAATGATTAAAGCAGCCCCTAAAAGCATATAGAAATGTAAAAACAACAAATTTATTGGGAAAATAGGTAAAAAGTCCATGCCTGAAAATTTTATTAGCGAGAGACCTAATACTCCCCACAGGCCTGTAAAACTACTTCTAAACCGGGACCGATATTCCACAAATTTATTGAAAACGGTAACTGTCAACAATAATGCAAAAAACGTTAGCAGAAAATTTGTGCAAAGCGCAAGAACATCGTTGAAGAGCTAACAGAAAAATATGGTGTTTGAAAAAGCCATCCTAAGAGTAGCAGAAATTTTTCAGTATCTTCATCAGAATCACAATTAGATTGAATGGATATATCTGCCCAAGCCAAGCACAGTATTTCTGGACTAACATATCCCCATTTGGAAATTTATCATAACTTCATAATAAATTTAAAATCCACAAAAATTTATCCTCCATCTTCGACACCCTACACCATTATCCACTCTCACGCACGCTCGAAACAACAATTGTAGGACTACAAACATGCGAAATCGAAGAACCAGAAAAGGTCAGTGTTCAATGAACTTACCTGTTAATGATATGGCAACTGTACACCGTGGTATCCGAAGAACGCATCAAAAGAGAAGATCGAAAGCGGAGGAGAGAGAATTTTCTCGACAAAAATTTTCCAACAAGGATTTTGCTTCTATTTAAATAATAATAATTTTACGTCTTCTTGTGTGGATCTAATCACTTGCGTATCAAGCAGCGTCCGCTGGCCACTAGTTTTGGTTAACCTAGAGAATTCAGGGGTGATCTCTGTTATCATTTTTCTGATTTTCTTCACAAAATCTTATATCTAATGTTGGATTAAAATAATAAATAATTTAGTTTCAATCTTTTATAAAAAACTTTATAAACGTGAATAAATAAAATAAAATAAAATTTTTAGGGATAGGATATTGTCACTCTCAATTTTATCTCCTAATTTTATGTCACTACCAAGTCATTACCACTTTTTCACCGTTGGATCAGAATCTTATCTACATTTATCATTTCTCTTTCCTATTGAGATTCTGATCCAACGGTGAAAAGTGGTAGTGACTTGGTAGTGACATAAAATTGGTAGTGTCAATATCCTATTCCAAATTGTTTTAAAATATGATCTATATCATTTGTAATTGTAATTTAGAAAAATAAATATTTTTAATTTTAAAATATTATAATAATAATTTTATGGGATAGGATATTGTCACTACCAAGTCACTACCACTTTTTCATTGTTAGATCAGAATCTCAATAGGAAAGAAATGATAAAGCTAGATGAAATTCTGATCTAACGGTGAAAAAGTGGTAATAACATAAAATTAGTAGTGACAATATCCTATCCCTAATTTTATAATACATTAAATTTAAATCGCCTATTTTATAAGTAAAAACTGTAGATAAGATTATAAAAAAATAATGAAAAATAGCACCTTAAGTGGACAAGGCTTTTTTCCAATACACTATTAAGCGTCCCTGCCAAAGTTGAGTCGTTTTGGCCACAACAGGGGAGTAGGTGCCTTTTTTTTACCCCCTAAATATTTTAGAATCCTACCTATTTCAGGCTGAATGGTATAAAAAAAAAAATTACTTTATGATTTTAAAAAATTATTTTAAGATTTTGCAAAAAAAATATCCTGATATATATTTTGAATACCAGTAAGTACACGAAATATTTTTTCAAAATCTTATAAAGTATTTTTCAGTACTAGACAATATCCTTTTAGTACTATTCAGTACCTTGAAATGTTTTTTCAAAATCATAAAATAATTTTTTAAAATCCTAAAGTATTTTTTTTTAGAACTAGTCAGTATTCTAAAATATCCTTTTAATACCTGTTGTACCCTGGAAAAAAAAAAAAAAAGAAAAGGAAAGGAAGCACCTCCTTCCCAGTTATGCGCCAAAACGACGCAGCTTTAAAAGAATAGGAGCGCAGACGCTTTGGGATATTGGAGGAAAGCCTTGGTACCCTTGAGACTTTCCCCATAATAAAGCATGCGGCATCGTGGAAGGAGATACTCTCCTCATCTCTTCTCTATCCATCCCTCCTCATCCTTCATTCTAACAGTCGAAATCTTGATCTAAAGTCTAAAATTTTTTTTAAGAAATCGCATGCGGTAATTTTTACCGCACACAGTTTTTCAAAAAATAATCCTGACCTCTTAGATCAAGATTTAGACAGTCAGGGTGAAGGATGATAAGGGATGAGGAGAGAAAAGACAAGCAAAGAAACAGAATGCAGGTCCACTGCAAGCTCCGGAGCTGAGTGGGACCGACATATTCAAAGATCAGGTACACCGCAAGCTCCTCGCATGGAGTGCGTTTATTCAATCTCTTCCTTCCATTCAGCGCACGTCCAATATCATGACACGTGGCATTCTGTGGTTTAACTTGCTCTGTACCAATGTAATGAGGAAATGTTTGGCGTGTGACTTCCAGTTTTCGTTTCTTCCACAATAGGTGAAATGTTGGAATGAATTAGGAATTAGATTTCAGTTTAATGGGGGTAAAACTAGTATAAAATAGGCTACAAACTCTTTAAGACCTATTTTGATTGAAATAGAAGAGGAACATGCTAGGATTCGACTTCATAATAAACATGTGAGACTTGAACTATCAAAGAAAATGAGGGAGATAGAAGAGGAACATGCTAGGGTTCGACTTCAATTTTCAAATCATAAAGACTCTATCACGATTCACTTGGATATCTTCGTGATTACATTGATGACAGTGACAATAATAATGACATTCTCTCTCCTGATAACAAATAAGTGGTGTCTCATCACCAATAAAGTGTTGGCAGATTGTCCTTTTTGTGGGGAAAAAAAAACAACTTTATTAAAGTTTCACGTGTGTTTTGCTTTCTGACAAGTGTTTGTAGTAAACGTTTACTTTATGAGTCATGTATTTATATTCTCCTCTTGGCGTGTCGTGTTTTTACTTTCGAGCTCATATTGCATTATCATGTTTGTCATCTTGTAAGTCTCCTTGTCTATACAAGTAGCACTCCTCTTCAGTGTAAGATCATTCTTTATTCTTGGATTTTTGGAGTTCTGAATGGGCATGAGTTGGGGTTTGTCTAGATTTTGAATTCTAGAATTTCTATGAGTCAAAATAGGTTAAGATCATGATAGTGAAAACATAGATTTTACCTGAAAACAGAAGGAGAATGAAAAATCTTAAAACGTAAAATCGTATCGTAGCAAAATCATAAAAACATAGAAGTGTTTGGAAAATTAGTAAAATCGTTTCAATGAAAAAAAATCGTAAAAACATAAAATCGCAGTGATAAATCGAGATTTTAACTACAATGGTTAGGATTGTTGAACACCTAGTGTTGATGATAATTAAACTTGTAGAAATTTTTTTTGCATGGCTTACTATAAATTACATGATAAAATAATCGAGTTGGATCACCTTGTTTTGATTATAGCAAAACTAATATTTTAATCCTTTTGAGTCTTATTATCTCTTATAAAAGAGTTTTAGAAAGCTTATTTCTTCCATGAAAAATAGTTTTTCAATGGTTTTAAAGGAAAAGTTAACCCAAATTGGTTTTACAAATAGACCTATCACAATTTGTATTTTTTTCATTATTATATATTAAATGTACACTAAAGTTTAAATTAATTCAATTATGTATTAAATTTTAATTTTATGCATGTCACCTTTTGGAATTTTACTATTTAATTTCATCCCTTGAATAATAGAAATTACCCCACTAAGCTAAATTTGAAGGTCAACAAGTTAACCTAAAGCAGCAACACTCACCACACTTGGATGAGATCACAAGCTCAAATATGGCATTGACATATTTGTGTGCATATGGGTATATAAATGGCATAAAATTATAGTTAGGAGCAATATTTGGCCATATCAACCGTAAAACTTAATTCATTTAAACGTCCCTCCCTATCTAAAGAAGTTTTGATAAAACTGCCAAAAAAAAAAAAAGACTATGATTTCCATTCTGAGTACTCAGTTTCATGTTTCCTTCAATGGTTCTAGAGAATACTACATACAAATATGCTAAAACAAAAACTAAAAGTCCCTCATAACAGATGTCATAGGTCAACAAGAAAACTCCCCAGCTATTGAGACAACATAATTACACCAATATGCCCTCTTCCCTAAAGAAAAAGGGGCGTTTTTTTTTTTAAAATAAAAAAGTATCATATAACCAAAGATTTTTCTCATCCAAACTCGAATGACTTACCACAGTCAAAAGAGAAAAAAGAAAAGCTGTAAAGACAAAAGGAGGGTATGAAATAGTACATGAACAACACAGGATACATATATGCAACTAAGTGGAAAGGATGTACATGTGAGAGCCAAAATTCTTCACACTAGATATTAATGAAGCATTGATTTGGCCAGTCAACTCCATGATGGTGATGGTGGTTTATAGATGAAGTCTTGGGAAGCTGATGAGCCATAATTCAAGTCGAGATTATGGAGCTGTTCCATCAACTGGGAACGCCGTTCCTTGAAAAAATCGAGCCGGGTTGTTAATTCTACTAGGGTTGAAGAAGCTACAGACGGGTGTCTTGCATATTCCATTACCTGAAACCAATGATGCTAAGTCAGTATCCCATAATGCAAAAAGAATGCTAGTACAATCTGCTTATAGTCTTCTACCATATAAACAATCAAACCCATATGTGTGTGTTCAATCTATTACCCAAATATGGTAAAGTATCGAGTTCCCTGTGTCATCTAGGTAATATATATCATAGGATAGTATTAATATCAAAGTTTAGAAGTTCACTTAACACAAGGCTAACATACAAGTGCTTCAAATTGGTTAAAAACTGGCCAATTTAGGTTTCTGAAACATGACTGATCATGATTCCCTCGTAGAACATTCATGAGTTTCACACAATAGAACAACTTATGCATGACAACATCAAATTGACGCAAGAATATGCAGCCAACTTAATTCGTACAATCTTACCTCTGGTGCTCTTGAGGTGGAGGGCAAGGCGGCAGAATCAACAGCACTAAGGTCATCTACAGACATGCTTGTCGATGCCTCAGTACTTTTAGATTCACTTGGACTTGAGTCTATAAACTGCTTCCGAGAAGCCTGCCTACTACCACTAGTACCAGATGCCAATACTTGTCCTTTGATATTTCTCCAATCCGTGCCCGACAAACTTTCCTGTTTGCATGAAGGAAAAGATTGGAGATGAATTATCAATTTGGCAATCATGTACCTTGGCCTTTCTTACGTTTAATATACTGACTATGATACATACCTCAGTCCTTTGCTTCCTTTCATGATTACAAAAGGCAAGGGTTGTATCAAAATCTTGCTGAAGTAATCTCCTGCACAAGTCAGAAAAACTTACAGGTACTGAAAAATGTAATAAATTCATAAGCATTCAATTGAGGTTTAGGTTCCCAATAGAATTTTAAAACTGATTGCAGTGTGAAGATAGTTTCAGGCCCATAAATGGCAACTTTAGTTTTAAAAAATTATACCGAGTTCAAGTGGAACTCCTAAATAACAGTATCAAACAGTACCCATGACCAGAATTATAAATTTAGATGACAATTTTTGTTTGGCAATGTGAAGATGGTAAAGCTAGATTCAGATGCCATGCAAAACAAATAATTAAGTCAAGCAAACTTTCAACTTTAAAATATGTCGGCATACTCACTGCTGAGGATAATGTGGAACATGTGGAAACTGATCACATGCATCAGCAAGTGAACCATAGTGATGCTGTCGCTGCTGATTAAGTTGATGGTGGAGTTCTGCAACTTTCTGCTTCAGCCTGGCCACATCAGCTTCAGCGAGTGCAATCTCCTCAAGCTCCGCCCTTGTCTATAAATAAGTAGATTTAAGATCATGCCTGCAGCAAAATAGATAGAAAAAGGTTGAACTGCAAACTCTACTAAAATCAGTAAGAACCTGAGAATCCATGCCACGCGAACTGGAAAATTGTCCTGAAGACATGCTCAAGCCAACTTCCAATGCAGCTCTAAGATCCCTCTCAGCTTGCAACTGCTCTTGTAACCTTGAAACCTATAAAGGTTAAAATGAATTAAATATCACATTTAAAAAAAAGGCAAGCAGCAATATGCAGTAGTAGACATCCATAAAAACTCTTAATAAAGGAAAAGCTTTAAGAAATTTGACAGCAATGGGGAGGAAGACAATAATTGCAACTAGAGAGGAAATCAGTGTATATAGAGGAGATGAAAAAATATATATTTGACTCATTATAAAAAATAATGCATTTTTCATAAGAAAACAGAACTATATAAAGGACAAGATTATATCAAAGAGCAAATAATATTAGAAGGAAGGCATATACCAATTTATTACAAGTTTGCAGTTCACTCTAGCAATCTTGTGTATGCAACTAAAACGCATGTTAGTTTGCAGAAGCAGGTGGTCAAAAATTGTAAGAAATAAAGTGATGGCTCCACGTAGTATTTTCAAGGATCCTTCCATCAATTCCCAACCAGTCACAGCAGGGAAATTAATGAGACATTAGTTCTTCAAGTAGAATGAGGTATTGATTTTTAGATTGGCCAAACTCCCTCTAAACTTATCCAATTTTGTAATTAACTAATAGGTTTAAGCCTTAAACACCATTGGTAGCATCATAAATAGGCAATAAAAGAGGAAATCAGAACCCACAGAACACATTTTAAAAACACCGGAATCCAGACAAGTTGTTTTAAGCATATTAGTAAAGTCAAATTAGGATAGTCAAACACATCAGCGAAACAATTACTGCACTCTGAAAGCAAATGGCAAGGCAAAGGAAAAACCAATGACTAAAATCAAATTATCACAAAAGGTAAAGCCAAAAATTGGTAGGGATAGATAAATTAATTAAGAAAGAATACATCTTGTTCAAGTGCCAAGCGCCGCTCATGCAAAGCTTGCTTCCTTCTCTCTAAGCTTGCTTGTAAAATTGCATTGCCTCTGGCCTAAAATTAAAACACGGCCATTCCAATTAAAGATTAGACATCCATATGCTATAAAATACTAATAAAATGAGTTCACCAAAAGTAGTTTACCTCTTTTGCAATTCTCTGCTGCAAATCACTTTTTGCAATTTCTAGCCTCTGAATAGCAAGCCTACAAACAATAAAGCACGTTACTGTATAGATACAAAAAAAGTCTACGTGAAGCAAATGGCAGAAACTAAAGTGTCTTGCAGGACCTATCCACAGAAAAGACCTATCTAGGAATCTCTTTCAATTACTTATTGTGCTTCCACAAAGCATTAATTATCATATTTTTTCTCCCAAAAAAAAGGAACTAAAATATAGGTACCAATAGCATGGACCCTACGAAGAATCAAGAATAGCAAAACCAATGAAATTTAGATATAGCTGAGGAACCAGAAACGTAAGAACATTAAGTCAGCAATTTCATAGGAAGTATTGGGACAAATGTCTTTTTAGCTAAAACAAAATGTAGAAATATTGCTACACGGAGCATTCTGCAACTCACTCTTCCTCTCCAGAAGAATCGACTGATTCAACTGATGGTGTCTTTCTCGCCTGCACAAACCATAAACAATATCAGATGCCTAACATTGAATACAGATATTACTATGGATCAAATTCATAGTGGTGAGCTTATTATTGGAGTTTTTTGTGAAAGTTATTTTGTTTATACAGTCATTCCCTCCATCTGTCCCTAAAATCTTCCAACATCATATGCCTCTTGAAATGACAAAATGTATTGATCAGAAGTAATACCAGAAAATAATAACTCACGTTGCTCCTTCCCCAGAATGTTGACCGCTTAGAACTGATATTAGTGCCACTAGCCTTACTGGTTTGCTTTCCAGGGCCTGACCCCACCCCAGGAACAGGCAAATGGTTACCATGATCCATGGAAGATAAAATCTCACCCATAGAACGATAAGGTTCAGTGACAGGTGACATATTTGAAGCATCCTTCATATCAACTGATCTCTCATTGCCCTTTTCCTGCTTGTTATGATCCTCAGAAAGTGGGGTATCAGGATCAACATTCAATTTTGCATTTTCAGCTTTAACATGGTTGCTGTTAGGGGATCCAACATCAGAGTCATCACCTCCATATGGCTGAAAAGGCGGTAAAAAAGAACTATAGTAACTAAGTAAGAGATTATGAATATGTTAACACAGTAGGGCACATCTAACTTGATTATGAATATGCTACAAATGGAATACTGCAGGTACACAAAGCCTATAATGATTAGACTTGAAAAGGTTGGAATGTGTAGATTTGATTCAGAATCTATTCAATTTACTTCAAGATTATCCAGCAGCGAATTTCAATATTCTCAATGCTGAAGTTTTATTGAACCTGTGCTGAATATAAACAGATACAGAAGCAAAGGGAGCTAGAAGCAATCCTTGAAAACAAGGGCTGAATACAGCTAACTTATAACAACGTAATGACCTGAATAAAAAAAAAAGCGGATAATCTCAATCGTGATAAAATAGAAAAATAAAGTGCTAAAATAACGTGACTAACAACACTTACAACAGAAATAACCTATTTGGCATCATTGGCAAAAGTTGGGTTGTTCAAATAAGACCATTATGTCCCAGTCTATCCAAAAGTATAATGGAATAGTAAGGAGAATTACATTGTGGATATATGATGATTATGTGACTCTTTGATTCGTATGGTTGGAAAGTAATTCAGAGTCCTCGAGGGCAACTCTTTGTCCTTACATATGTTATGCTACAATTGTTTATATGGCTTCTCTTTAATGTTTTGCACATGGATACTTTGTGAAGATTCTTATTGTTGATTTACAATTGGTCAGCTATAACGAACTTTTTTAGCAATTTGTGCCTATCGTTTGTTTTACTTTATTTCAAGATTTCTTGCAATTTCTCAATTGAAGAAATCCCATCCTTTATATGTTCTATTCTCATATAAAATATATATATATAAGGGGGAAATTAGGCATTAGATGAGAAAACCTTGTATTCATAAAGATCACTGCCAGCATAACCACTACTTTCACTCAATTTTCCGCTGAGTACACGGTCAGCATCATCATCCGTCTCTTGATCAACTTCATTCTCTGCATCATGGTACCCGTTGTCTTTTATATCTGTGTTATCATCATCAGTGGAATCCTCACTCCCACTGTTCTCAATCCGGGAATCTGCTGAAATGGAACATCTTTGCATATTTTCTTCCTGCAAAAGTAGATGAAGACCCTTAGCTTGGTTATTAGCATTGTCTACTATGTATATCTTTACTTTGATTTAAAATCTATATATTCACGTTAGTACGCATTAAGGCTTCTATAACACCAACAAATAAAACTTAAAAAACGAAAATTCAAGGGCATGTCATCTTAATTTGCCCAATTCCAATTAGGTAAAATAAAACTGAACTTCCCAATGAAAGCAAATCCCAGGTTTTAAGTCACACGTTAGTCCAAATGAACTTCCCAATGGAAATTTTCAATCAATTTAAGTTAGGTATCAAACTAGATCATACAAACAAAGATACAAGTAGTAAGGTACAGGGCTTTTCTTGGGCTCCTGGCTGCAGGTAACAGGAATTTTGACATAAAATATCTAGAACTTTTAAATGAATACATGGACAAAAGAGGGTTCAAAAGCTGGACATGTTCATAGTAGCAAACATGCAACATATCTGGAATTTATATCAATGAGTAACTCAATCAGTCAAAATTATGGCAAGCGCTCATCATTTATAAATGGCGAAGAAGTATAAATAGGTGACAAGAAAAGAAAAGAAAAAAGTGACAGGAGATAATTAAAATATCATAGACAGAATGAGAAAATGCAGCAGAAAAACTTAAATTGCATCCACCATCAATTAAACAGAAACAAACCAAGACCGTCCAAGATTGTTGAGAAGTAACTTACATCAAATATGTTTTCATAATCCTCCAATAAATTGGTAATAATTGCTTGAGCATTGTTAGCAGCATTAGCAGCAGCAAGAAGTTGAGCAGAACTATCACCATTTACATCAAACTCATCCTCCAATTCACATTCCCCAGCAAGTAGAGGCCGTAAGAGCAAAGGTGCCATGCAAGCAGCAACAGCTGATGAAGTCATTCGGTTCTCATTTGAATGTGAAGCAATTGTATGCATCATCTTCAGAATTCTGCAGAGGATGAGACAACCAAACCTAATGTTCCCAACTTTCCACCAAATTGTTTTCTTCCAAGACAGGGCAATGATCATGAATTCATGATCCAGATCATGACACGTAGAAATATTCTATGATTCCAAACATCAATAGAATAGTGAATTATTATTATGCTTTTATCTTGAGTTGTGATTCATGATGAGATTTTTGATAATGTCATGCTTACTTGTGAATGTTTAATAACTAAATTTTTTATCAAAAGCAATAGGGTTTAAGTGACCCTAAGATTCAACCTTTTACCCACTTGGTTGATTTTATGTAAGATCTTTATCTTGAGTCTTGACAACTTTGACCCAACCCCCCTGTAAATTAGAGATTAGAAAAGCATGGTAATGTAACATCAATGAATCTACCAGAGAAAGGGGGAAGTATTTTATTTCAATTTAAATTTTTTATATATTACCCAAATAAGGAATTTTAAAAACATGTCCTAATGTGAGATTTTAAAACTAAAATTTAAATCTAATTTCACCTATTCAAATGAATTCTAAAGGAACTTATAATTTTGATTGACTTGCTATGCATCTAATTAAAAAGAAGGTTCGTAAAGCTTTTGGCATAAAAATGTTCATAATCCATCTATTGAACTTTCTTTCACATGAGATAACCTATTTCGTAGATATTAGCTATTTCCACTAAAATGTTAAGTTAATTTGCTTTCACAACTCTGATTTTGTTTAATCATTGATCTGCCTATATTATTTGGTTGACATTATTATTAAGGCTTTGATTTTAGGGTACAAAGGCCACGTAATATCAGTAGAACATATGAGCATCTGACATTACTTCAATATCAATTATAGAATTTGGACAAAAATTAGAATGTTAAGACCATATCCAGTTCATTACACCATAAAATTTTAACAAAATGCTGACATAATTTAAACAGTAGGAGATAAATTAAAAATGTCTGAATCATGATATAGCAACTATGATCCCGACCCCCCTTGTAAATTAGAGATTAGAAAAGCATGGTAATATATCATCAATGAATCTACGAGAGAAAGGGGGAAAGCAGGAAGGAAAAGTGAAGATGACCTCTGTAACAAACGTCGATTCGGCTCCGGAAAGGTCTCAAGTATAGCAGAGCGCATTGCGTTGATCCTAGCTTCCTTCCGATCAATTTCTTGTAAAATAAAGCAGTAAAGAATAACATAAACTTCTGGCTCAGATTTAAATTTTAAGAACAAAACTGATTTAAACAATACTATAATATGGTTGAAAGTACAGGGAGAAAAAAGTTATGGTGCTCAGAAATATTGGATGCTAAAATTTGCATTTGACTAGAAGTTTGGCAAAGCATAAACTGCAAGTTCAACAGGAAAAAGGAACCTCACGTCACTGAGATTCACAAGTAAAACTAAGAATCCATAGATGCAAGTGTGCCAAAGATATTAAATATGACAACAACGCAGATATGGCAGACTGTTTAACAATGAAGTTCACAAAAGAAAAGGTAATTCAATCAATGATGATCAAGAAGTAAATGCATGGTTCACCATTTTCCTACACAAAACAAAACAAAATTCCTTTCCAGTTATATATATAAATAATGCACAAATTTCTTATCTTCACCACATTTTGTGAATCTAACCAACCTTGATATAGCAAAATAGCAAAGCTTCAGTTATAATAAAATAACATGGTATAACATAAAAGTGTGTCTACCGTGTCTAGCAGTCTGCTGCTATAAAAATGTTTCTTAAGCTTAAAAACAATTTTTTAAAAAAATCTTTGGAGCGCCAATACGTCTCACTGTGGTTTCATTAGCTTATACGCTAAGCTGTCCAATGGTAGTTATATAAAAACATGCATTTAAAGAAGATTGAACTCAGCCAAACTTACTATAGGCCTCCAACAAGGCAGTGCAGCATGAAGCTGGAACTGGAGACGAGGGCAGCTCCCTAAGAACATGCTGTGAATAAATGAAAATAAACTGTATGTGTTAAAAAGATATTATGATCTGACCAACAGACACCAATCAAAAGTACAGGATTTCATATTTCACCTAGGTCCTGATTAGAGATTTGTAGAACCTTAAAGAAAATGAAGAAGTAAATAATTGATTTAGTACCACCAGCCCTTGTTATAAGCACAGAAAATTGACTGACAAGCTAGCATCTTAAATTGATGACGTCTATTTTAGCATGGTCCAGACATAAGAGCATTAGAGTACGATTTGTTTGTGATTGGTGAACCTTATTTATCCTCAATTTTCAGAACTTGCAGCAGTTTCTTTGAGTTTTAGAAATTTTGACCTGTGTTAAGAGGGTAAAGCTTTATGGCAAGTGCAGCTTATACCATAATTCAGCATATTCGAATGCAGCAATCTGCTCAGATAGCTACTCTATGTTGTCTGGAACAAAATTTCTTCCGGCAGTTTCCTTTACACAAAGGGTTGGACAGCATTATGTATCAATGAATTGGTATGATTCCGGTTTTCTGGGTTTTTGCTTTATCTTTTTCTTACTGTGCTTAAGCAATATCTTATAACCCACTCCTTAGAAATCATCTCCATCTAATTAAATTTCTTCTTTTCATTGGAAAAGGGGGGAAGTTGATAAAGCTTTTCAAATCACTGATAAACACATTTTAGGTTAATTTGTGGTTTACAATGTTGAGGGATGTGCGGATGTGCGGCTTTACAATAACATTTAGGAAATTTCTAGGCATGTTGTAAATCAGATTGAGAATTTTCTTCTCCATACAACAGCATGTTCAACGTATAGTTTATCTATATATTTTTACATTGATATTAAACATGTTATTGATAACTAATATGTACCTTAACACAGTCACCGACAACATGGGCATCCTCATCAGAGCCAAAGTCAGTCTTGCCTGGAAATATAGGTGAGAAGTAAGGCACCCACAAGGTTCATAAACATAAATGCATATACAATATGCATGTATAAACATAAACGTGCATATCTAAGAATCGTGTCACACTATGATCTTTTATGGTCTTTCAACTGAAGAATGGGCTAACTTCAAAAATCAAACGGTCGATGTAAAGACACTTTACTTGTGCGATGGACTAGTGGCAAGCCAGTTTTTCTGCAGTATACTGAATCATTTGTTATGCTGGCTGAGGTTGGCTTTCTAAATAGTTTGGGGTTTTAGGTTTTATTTTAAGTATGAACGCCATAAAAGGTGTTGAATTTAACAGTTG
Organism: Acacia crassicarpa; assembly: GCA_034222035.1. Lineage (NCBI taxonomy): Eukaryota > Viridiplantae > Streptophyta > Magnoliopsida > Fabales > Fabaceae > Acacia > Acacia crassicarpa. Next base: position 26,298,334 of record JAWXYG010000004.1, read on the forward strand.
CCTGCATTAGAAGATATGCAGGCACAGAGCAATCACTCAGAAAATGATGACACATAAAGAAGTAAAAGAAAAGAAAGGAAAACAATCGGGGGGAAAAGGCAAAAACTTTGTTACAAGGGAAAAAATTCTTGGATAGATGCATGGAAAACTTGTAAGTTGAACAGTTGGTTAGACAGTCCTTATGCCTCTCTCAGTCTCTCTAAGCAAGAGAACCCACGTCAGTCAGATAACAGGCTTTATGTACTTTTTCCTCTTGGCTTGCACATGGTTTGAAACCCAGGGGACTTTATCAGTTAGCTGGATTACGGGCCGTTTTTAAAAACATATTTCTTGTCATTTATAGAGACAACAATTGCTTTAAAGTAAATTATTAGTACCTTGCTCATATTCTTGAACCCTCCGATCAACTTCCTCAACATCTGCAGACTGCCGCAAAATTCCTTCAACTTTAGTTCCTGCATCATTTTAGAATTAGATAATATGATGAATATCATCCAATTGCAAAAAGCCTAGAAAACACCATGCCAGAGTTCACGTTGTATGGCATGTTGTCAGGGCTCCATTTCAGAAAATACTTTGCATGATGAAAGTTTTAAAGAACACATAGTAGAAGTAAATAAACAGGTGCAATAGAAACCCAGTATTCCATGAGATGACTATAGAGGCAATTCAGCAGCACCTTACTCCTATTTCTATATCTTAAGAGCAGGAAAACAACAAGCAGAATGTTCCAGAGTCTCTAACTTGGGATAGGATTAATTTCAAATATAACAAAATGGAGCTGGGCTAAATTTATACTCCAACTAGAGGGGGAATGTTATGAGAATGAGCTAGGCCCATGTTAACCCTTTTTAGCATGAATAAAGATCATACAAGACATGAGGAGTAAATCTAATTAGTCATGCTAATGCCTGCCTCCAGAGAGGCATTAAAAAGTGAAATGAAATACAGCTATATTACAAGGTTATGGCAGTGAAAGCCTCCTTACTTACCATGATGCTCAAGAAACCGAAGAGCTTTCTCAAGGAAGGATGGACCTCCATCAATATCCTCTAATGCTAGAAGAATTGGTCTTCCAACAACCAAAGACTTAACAGGCCGCTTATCCCTCCCTGGATGCCCAATACAACAAACAAGTGAATAAATGCATGACAGGGAGCTGGATAAAAAAATAAAATTCCAAGTACATGAAAACCTACAAGGAAAGTTCATATATAATTGAACTACGCTATTAAAATTGAAAGAAGCTGAAATGTAACAGTGGTGAAGAACAAACATTGATTAAAGGACCCTTCAAGGGAATCACTCGCATCACTCCTAAAAATCCCATTGTGACCCATGACAAGAGCAGCACTTGGCGCTTGTGCTAGGGCTTGTTCAAGAGCTGTCTTCCACTCAAACAAGTCTTCTGAAGTCTCAGCCTAACATTTGAGAAAACAATTCCCTAATTTGTAAAGCCACACAATTTCAAATGGCAATTAAAAGTAATGGCAACTGAATTTCCATCCTATCATGTAGAAATTTAGTAGTAAATAAAGAACCTTAAGAGTGAATGCTCTTCCATCACGTCCATCAGGAAACAATACAGTGAGCAGTTTCTTGTCTTCTCTAACAACAACACTGAAAGATAAAGCTCACATTATAAGACATAGCATCAGAATGTTACAAAAAGAGGATTTCAACGACAAAACTTACCTCCCAGAATTGTTCAAGTCAATACCCCCCAATGTCAGATTTACTTCACCACCTTTCTGTGGAAGGGCACTCTACATTACAAATTAAAAGAAGCTCTATAAGTTTTTACTTCGTAAGCACCTCCTAATCTCTAACCGCAAATGTAAATGAACAAAATGCTATTTGTCATGGATATCAGAATAAACTATCAGTATTCTGATATTTATAGAGGGAGAATTTCAATCAATCACAATTTTACCATTTGCAAAAATCAGTGTTCTGATATCCAAGGCCGATTCATACAGAGAAGCAGAAAAAGAATTGGATGCAGGGAAAATAAAATTCCAAGTGAAGATAGCTAAGATTTGCAAGACACTAACAGGATCATTTTTAAAGAAAACCAATGATGTGCGTGTAAGTATAAACCACCGCTTCTTCCAAGACTTCCAGCCTATTCCTACAAAAGTTCAAAACAGAATATCATGAATATTTCCATATCATTAATCATTAATGTATATAAACTACTAAAAGCCACATTGTTCACAAGGCAATGAACCATGCAGTTTTTAGCCTCAAATTTCATGCAACAAACAGGGCCCAACAACAACAACAAAGCCTTATCCCACTAAGTGGGATCGGCTACATAAATTGCACAGCATCATTCTGCTCTATCAAAAACCAAAACTTTGGATATATTATTAACCAAAAGAAAGAAAACAAAAAAGGAAAATGGATATAACAACAAACCTTTAGAAGATATGAAAAGTGGGCCACTCTTGAAAACCTACATATAGTAACATAGGTTAGAAACCAGGACAAACATTATTTTCAAATCATGATTTACTTAGTTCTGATTGAAATAATCTAAATCAAACACTTAGGGCGACAATACACAGGAAACCTTTTTTCAGATTTATTTTCAAGTACAAACCAGCAAATCAGTGAAACTATGGCCAAATTTGGTACTATCTTAACACTGACCACAAGTGTCTGTTTAGAATCTTCAAGATGCTTGGTTATAAGGAAATTATAAGATGACCAGACGAACCATAGCTGAAATTCTATTATCAACCTAGCACAATTCTAAGATATGAAGTGATCAGTTTCTTCACTGTCAAACTGTTTAGCATATCTAGGTCAAGATAGACGGACTTTTGAATGATCTTGGGCATGCTGCTACTTAGGAACTGTAAATCAGAGGGATATAATCTGAATTGTATATTTATTCATGATTAGAAGAGGGATATGTATACAAGAGTGAGGAGCCTAGGCATTAATGATAATCAATGGCTCATAATGATAATTACCTACACTAATTACCCCCTGATTCTAAGCCTGATTATATTCTATTTACAATAATTACATATTCTAACAGGAACAATTTATCTTGTACCAATATATAGGTTTTAGAAGGGGAAAAAAGAGCTTGACCCCATAAAGGCCAGGCTTCTTCATAGTAATATGCCTATTCGGTTCGAGCTTAATGCAATAACTTTTCTTGACAAAGAACCCTCCAATTTCTCTGCTACAAGGGTTTCTGTTCCCTTTTTATTCTATTTTCATGTTTCAGCTACACAGTTCAGCAAATGGGGGTAGTAAAGGTTTTTTTGAGAGGATGTTAGAACATATGTTTTCTTCCCCACTTGCCTTGCCTCTATTCGGTCCCTGCTGTTATCATCCAGCCAGTAAACCTTCTCCTTATTTAATAAATCATCAAGAGTCTGGCAAGTCATACTTTTGTCAGATAATTATGTAAACTTCCTCACCTTTTTGTTAGGGTTAGCATCCTCTAAGTTTTTTTGTCAGACAAAAATATCCTATGCTATATAAAAACAACAAATTTGGGTGATCTATTCGTTTAGAAAGAAAATTTTAAATTGAAATAAATGTGCCAAATATATCTTTCCTAGAGATGACAAGAATTCCTTCTCTCACATCTCTTCTTTCTTCCTCATCTGCAACAGTTTCTTTCTCTTCATACTACCTAACTTGCAGCCTTTGAATTTTGTTTTTACATTAAATAAGTTGGGGTCCCTTGGTTCCATGAATCATACTTCTTGGGAAGTGAAATTTCTTTCCCAGAAAGTTCATCTCACTCTAGTCCTATTTATAAGTCCAAATTACTTAATTCTCACATACCAAGCAACCCTCCAATTGCCCATAAGCTTGATCAGCTTTGAAAAGCATAGAGCACTATTTATCCAACTAAAATGGAGGATGCTATCCTCCCTATAAAGATGAGTATGACTATCTATTTATATCAATATGTGCATTCATGTTTATTTTCTCTTCTAACATGTAAGATCCCAATAACAAAGTTAGAGTCCATTAACAGTTTTGTTTTTCTATATCACATACTTAGAAAGTTAGAAGTAATCAAACTTCAATAGTTTCATACTCAGAGTATAAAGAGAAGAGCCCCCCAAAGCGTACAAGAAATTTAGTAACTGCGTCAAAGAACAATGCAGAAAACAGATTAAATTTCCATGTGATAACAATTGACCAGAGTAAGTCATGCAGACTAAAACATCACTAAAAGACCTTTACAAAACCCATTTAACCAGGCTAGGGCCTTGGTTGATAATTTGTTAGAAACCGTGATAGATACACTTCACTATTCTGTGTCACCATTCAACTCTACAGTCTGGCCACATCACTTCTGTCCAATTCTTCCCCATATATCGCCCATGGCCTTTTTCTGATTATTGCAATTTCAACTCACCAATATATACACGGACACTTACATCTTTGAGGAAACACCTCTTGTAGGGTTTTGGTCTTTTCCCTGGGGAGGATAACCTATCCCCCCAAAAAACTATATTTTCCCGTAATAAATTCGTTTTATCTATTATAGGAACACCAAGAACTTAGCTCCACATCAAATTCAAAGCCTAGTATGGAAGACAAACCAGGAAAGACTCTCTTAACATCATTACTCCTTTATCTACATTTTGCTTAATTAGCGCAGACCTGTACCAAATCTAACGGGTCCCCGTTCAGCAGGAATCAATGTAATTCGCAAATCAAAATTCCCTGAACTTTCCATCAATGGGTGCATCGTTAGCCCTCCGGCATTCACTACCATTCGAGTCATAGAAATTAGAAATATCAAAGATTACATTGATACACTGTAATTTCAAGCTGATTCATTCCTTCAGTGCCAAACACCGCAAAAACAAAACTTACAGTGTTCGAAGCCCCAGGCCGAGGGCGCTCGAAAGGAGCTAAAGAAGCCGACATTTCCACAAAGAATCACTGAAGCAACGGCATTGAGTCTGAGTTCAAATCCAAGCAAAACCACTACCCAAAATGCTTAACATTTCAATCCAACAAAATAATTCCAGTCAACACATCAAAGATCGGCTACTGAGCTCCAACAGCAAATCAAAGATCTGACCCCAAAGAATGGCAAACTCTAAAAGCTTCGGAATCGATGGAACACGCACTTCAATTTCTCAATCACTTCCTCTGATTTGGGCAAGGAAATAAAAAAACAAACAAACAAACAAACTTGAAAAGTCGGTCAGAAAACCGCTTCGGACTTGCTCATTTTCTCTCTCGCTTTCTGGGCGTTTTTCCCGGAGTTTCTGATGGGATTAGGTGAGGAAGAGCAGTGAGTCGATGAATAATTATATGAAAAAACTGATGAGGCGCTGCTTTGCTTTTCACTTACTTTTTATGGGTCTATCTGAATTCTGAAGAGAGGGAGAAAATTAATTACAGAGAAACAATGAGGAGGGAAGTTTGGGTTCCTCTATATACTCAAAGTTCAAGTCTTTTTCTAGTAAATGTGGACGTGTCCAGTAAACGTGACTCGCCTAACCTTCCCCGAAGTAGAGTTAAAAATTGAAGAATGTTCGTGTCCACTGATTACCCTGACTCTTTTTTTTCCTTTTTTTTCCTTTTTAATAAAATAGATCATATTTCCAATGGAAAAAAAAGTAGTAACTTGCATTATTAGTACTTTTTAATACAGAATTGAAATAATTGTTGACAAAAATAATAGAAGTTAAATAATTAATTTATATAAGTTTAATAAATTAATCAAGTCAGTTTTGAATAAAATATGTGTGTTGGACTTCTAAATTATCTCTCAATTATTTACAATTTTACTTATGAAACTCATTAATGGAAACACTTACTTATTAAAAATGAAAATTTTCTAGAATAGTAATATATATATATATATATATATATATATATATATTATTTTTAGAATTTTTCCTCCTAGTATTTTCTCCCTGATTTTTTTCCTATTCAACCATAGGATTAATATGTATAATCGATAATAAATTGGCATAATTTGAAAAAAGGAGTATAATAAAAAAAAATTCCTAACTAGCTCACACAATACTCCATAGTCATTAGTCAATACTTACCAAAAAGATCTGGGTTTGAAATTTGATTATTATATATTCTCCCCATATACACCAAAAAAAAAAAAAAGGCCACGCTCACAAAAATATATATAAATAAATTTACATATAATTTGTTTTTTGCTGTAAAATTGTGTGAAGTAGCTAGGGTTTGAGTAGCTAATATAGCTTGGAGGATGTGCTGGACAATTTGTCCACTTGGTTAACAACAAATTAAGGAAAAAAGTTAAGGTTGTCGCCTTGCCTTTTGGAATATTACCCTTCTTTTAACATTTTATGCCCTCACTCTTCTACTAGGTTCAAGGGATATGAATATCCTATTTTTTTATTTTTTAAAAAAAAATTTAATTTCATATTAAAAATTATTTCATTTAAAAAGCTCTGTTTGTTTATATAAAAAATTTATCATTCAATTGGGTTTGTTTGGATTAACATTGAAAAAACACGTTCACTCAAGTTCAGATAAAACTCATCTCACAAACTCATCTCTATATTATAAATTACGTTGGAGAAACAGTTTCTACCGCTAATTTAAATAGATAAAACTCGTTTGGGTTAGCATTGAAAAAACACGTTCACTCAAAGTTCAGATAAAACTCATCTCACAAACTCATCTCTATATAATAAATCACGTTGAAGAAACAGTTTCTACCGCTAATTTAAATAAATAAAACTCATTTAGGTTAGCATTGAAAAAACACGTTCACTTAAGTTCAGATAAAACTCATCTCACAAACTCATCTGTATATTATAAATCACGTTGGAGAAACAGTTTCTACCGCTAATTTAAATAGATACGTTAATTGAATCCAACCAATATCAAACTATATATAAAAAATAAAAGGACACTATAGAATTCATTCTAATTTCTTAAAGAAGTTTAAAGCCTTACTTGCATAATTCAATTTTTGAGTGATATGTATGTAATTTGTAAAAGCTAATAAAAAAGTTTGTTTGTTCTAAATATAATATATCAATCTACTATATCTTAAAAATTTATGTTACGCTGATCCTTAATATAATATCTTGTTAGTAACGCAAGTTGCATTACAAACAAAATTTTCTAATAATGATTGGAGATATGATTATTTTCTAAAGTTTTCCTATTAATGACACTTAATTATTTCATAAATTAATGACACTTAATTAGTTTCTAATGAAATAACTGCTTTAAAAAAATGAACAAACATTTTTTTTATAAATAACTAACTTAATTGATTTTTATGGTATTTGTAAATTATTTACTGCGTGCGATTAAAATTGAAGGAAGTATAAACTATAAATAGTTTAGATTCTTGAACGGAGTCAACTAAATTGTGCTTTAATGTTCATTATATATGTCTATCTCCCTAAAAAAATATTTTAAATAATATTTAGTTAGTTTACATGAATTAATTGTAGAATATTTGTTCTTTTGGGTCAGTTATGAGTTCTGGAAAGCCAAAAAAAGTTCTGAGTTCTGAGTTCTGACTTAAAGTCTACTTTACTTGAATCTTTTTGGATTAAACTAATAAATTAAACTTAATTAAATAGGACTTGTAGAACAAGCCCGAGAGACTTGCCAGGCTTCTGGAGCAAGTCAATGATTCAAGGTGGCTTATAAAGCAAACCAAAACCTACGCGTCTTTACTTTTTTTAAAAGGGACAATCCCTAATAAATAACTTTATAAATTCTAAAAGATATAAATGTGTTTCGAATATTCATAATTTTAAAAAAGTATTAATACCTAATTTGTTTTTCTAAAATTTAAAAGAAATGATACAAGGCAAAAAAAATCCCAGATAAATACTATATGAAACTTCAAAACCTTCAAATGTCTGTTAACATTGTCAAAGACATAAATGTGGCAAAGATCAAATTGAGATTTTTCAGATGTTGATGAATTTACCATTATGCCTTCAATTTTTAAATAAATAACTAAAAATGAAAAATGAAAAGAAGAGAGACGATGGTGGTCGATGGTCAATAACCATTATTGTCGCCGGAAAAAATGGAGGTCCAGCGATAAAGACAGAGACGATGGTGTGGAGGCGGTCGATGGTGATTGGGTAAAGAATAAGAGAGGGAGTAAGGACAGTGGTTTCACCTGAAAAATGGTTTCTGAGCACTCTCTCTTTTTCACCTCTGTCTCCCTTCAATTGAAATCTTGGTGTTGTTGTTGGTTAAAGGTTGACACATGTTCTTATAGAGGTTTCACAAGTTTAGATAAGGTTTTCACAAGTTTTAAAAAGAATATCACAACTTCCTTAAAGAATTTCACAAGTTGCAAATCAAAATTCACAAAATTTGATAAGGGTTTTCACAAGTCCTGATAGAGGTTTCATAAGTTTAAATAAAGTTTTCATAAGTTCTGGAAAGAATTTCACAAGTTCAAATCAAGTTTTCATAACTTGCAAATCAAAATTCAATTCTAGTAAGTGTTTCACAAGCTATAGTAAGGAATCACAAGTTTAGATAAGGTTTTCAGAAATTCTTATAAAAATTTCACAATTTGCAAATCAAAATTCAATTCTAAAAAGGATTTCGTGAGTTTGGATAAGGCTTTCACAAGTTCTTAGAAAAAATTTCACCGTTGTTCTTATTCTCTAACACCTTTCTAGCTCTTGCTTGGCTAATTCACCAACAAACTTCCTTCACCATCACCATTGCCAACACTCCTCTCAACATCCAACAACTTCAACCCGCCATTTCATCTCCTTCTTCCTTCAATAGTCACCTTGCTTCTTTGTCCCTTCAAACCCACCAGCCATGGCCTTCCACCTAACATAGAGAATGCAAAGAAACTCCCTCCTCCTTTACTTCCAAATCTGGGTCTTGCAGCTCTAAGCCTTCAACCCCATCTTCAATCCCTTGTCTCCATAATCACTAAAGAAGAAGGTCGTCCTCCTCTCTACATCATCTTTGAAGTCTTCTTGAGCTGGATTTCTGACGTTGCCGAGAGTTTCGTTGACCACTTGTTGTGCCTATGGAACCACTCCTTACATGTCTATTTGAATGAACCTCCCTCATTGGAAAATCGAATCTAATGAGTTTTATGTTCCAGGATTCTTGAAAATTACATATGTCACTGCTCTAGCTTCATCAGTTCTTGAGACAAGTGGATGGTATTGATACTTGGTCCCAATTCTTCCAAACCTAGATCTCTCTTTCTATGAAATCCAATAGGTGGATTTGCAATACCATCAATGAAATTGAGCTGTTAGGGTTACAACTTCTAAGGAAATTCATCGGATCCCTGGTCTGGACCATCGACCCTTTTTCTTACAAATTTCGGCATGGATTCAAAGCATCACTTAGGTAAAGAACCAAGAATTCCTCTTGAAAAATGCATCGAATGGCTGAATTTGCATCTTGAACGCTTTGTTCTTTACATTTCTTTTGAATCTCAGCACTCAATCAGTGAAACCCAAATAATGTCGTTGGCTTTAGTGCTAGAAGGCTGGTTGTTGACGGCGGGCTGGAGTGGATGTTGTTTCTAATGTATTGAATAGGTAGAGATTGAATATACAATAAACATAATAGCATAACAAGAATCTGTTTTATTAAAATAGAACATACAGAGAGCATACAACAGGTCTATATAATAAAGAAAAGCTTAAAACGAACTCACAAGACTACCGATATGGAATGGAAAAATGCAGAAATCCGGGCCCAACTTTCGTTGTGTCCTAAAGACAATTTTGCTCCCTCAATATGAATGCCGAAGGTTTTCTGAGCAATTGCCTCCCAGGATAGAGCAGATTATTTGTCTCCAAAAAGATGGCTCTGTTTGTCTGAAGCCCAAGCGAATCCAACGAGTCTGCTTTCGGAACGTACAGAATGTATATACAGAATGTAGAGAGAGTGTGTGTGTAGAAAAAAACGTAATTCTAATCTGTGACTAGGGCGCTCTATTTATAGACTCTGAAACAACACGATCAGATGGACTCGTCTGTTGCTGCGAACTGGTGCGTTGTGCGAACAGACGCACCAGAATGGAACGAACAGGGTGACCCGCGTCTGTTCACGGCGAACTGGTGCGTTTCACGAATAGACACACCAAACCGGAGCAAACGGAGAAGACCCGCGCCTGTTGGCAGCGAACTGGTGCGTCTCACGAACAGACGCACCAGAACGAAGTGAACGATCCGAATGGATCGCAACACGCAGCCACTAGTTGGAAAAACACGGAAAGGCACAACGGAATTATTCAACGCTTGAAAATTCAAAAAATTATTTAATAAAAAATTATTTTTAATGCAAAAAATAATTTAATAAAAAATTACTTTTTTATTTCACACGCGTGGACCGAACCGGACCGGGCGGGCGGTGTGTGCGCGACCGACCGAACCGAGCCGAGCCGGTCGGATGGCTGGCGGCGGCGGCGCGCATGTGTGTGGTGGACCAAGGGTCACCTAAGTCCTCACCTCTCCACAAAAGTGGGTTAGCCCAAGGGCCCAATTAGTAGGAGCCAAGTTCGGGCTTATATACCCTCCAACTTCTCTCCAACTAAGCAATGTGGGACTATTCTCTCACACACACATTCCTTCTTACTTTTCCTCTTCTTTTCCATCCTTCTTCTTATTCATAACCCATGGGATATTATCCTAAAATTCCAACAGTGGGGTCCTTGGTGCCCGCCTAAATCGCCAAATTGTAGGCGATGTCTGCTCTAGCGCTATCTCCGGCAAGGAATACTTTCTAGAAATCGACGTGATAGCTGAGTAGGTCGTTAGATTCATTCCCGTCAGAATGAGCAACGACCCATTTGAGCAATGTCCAGGAGTCTTTGAAGGTAGCAGGAACATAGTGTTCAGGGGCTCTTCTTTAATGAACAGAGATGGGGACGACGTTGGTCGTCGACATAAGCAAGTTGACGTGGCTATGGTAGCTTGCAGTGAAGGGGGTTTCGACGACAAAGCTTCTGCCATGGAAGTAGAGGATATAAAGGATGAAAATAGGAAAGCAGAAAGAAGAAGAATAATAAAAAGTAATAGACAATGACATAGTTGGAGGTTGAGGCGGAGGCTGTGGCCGTGCAAAGTGAGGAAGAAAGGAAAAGGGCAAGGGGTATATAGATGAAGGACAATTTTGTAATTTCATTTTAATTTTTCAAAATGACCCATCAGGCACTAACACCTATTTGGAAATCTGCATATTCATTACACCTATCTGTGTTTTAAAAAAAATTTTAAGGGATTTTCCCTTTTAAAATTTGACAATAAAGAAAATAAAGAGAGCGTGGGCAAATTAGTTGTGATTCCCCCCTCCATATTTCTCAAGGGTCCTGTTCCTCTGCCTTACGGATTCTCTCCCCATCTCTCACAGTCGCATTTGGGCCGTCCAAATCTTGATCCAACGGTCCAGATTAAAAAGATTTGGACCGTTAGATCAAGATTTGGACGGCCCAGATGCGACTGTGAGAGATGGGGAGAGAATCCGCAGGGAAGAAAATCCTCTCCCTATTTCTCAAATGGTTTGATTGATTTAGTGGATGCATTAAAACTTAATTGGGGAAAACTAATTACTTTGAGGTATCTACAGTTTCTTGTGTTTTTTTCCCCTTATAAAATCTTTTAGCTTTTTATATTAAAAAAAAAAATCTTTTAGTTTTACTCATATGCAAAATTAGCTTCCCATAGCCAGCGCTTTAGTAGCGCAGTGGCATGGGAGCTTGACTCTCCTCCCTCATGTTCAGGGTTCGAATCCTACCCCCTCCCCTACTATGTGTATCCAAAAAAAAAAAAGCTTTCCATATAGGGACTACCAATTCTAATTGTGAAAAATTATAGGTGCTAATGGTATGGGTATATGCGTAACGTAATCAAAGTCAACATCGGTGTTTCATTTTTATGTGAGTACTTTAGCAAATCAATTGGGCATGCCCAAAATTCTTACAGTGTTACAATTTTAAACCTAAAATATTTAATAAGGAGAAAAAGCACTGATACCAAATTAAAAATTGAAAGAAACTATAGGTACCTTAAATATGATTTTCCCTTTCAAATAAATTTTAAAATCACATATTTCAATTTTCTCATAAGTGTTGTAATGCCATTAGTAAGAGGTTTTTCATCTTTATATATATATATATATATATATATATATATATATAAGTTAAGGTTTCTCTATCAGTGTCAATTTTATCATTTTCCCTATCAACAATTCTATGAATTTTTTCTGCTCTAATTTTTTATAATTAACAAAATGCATCAAAAAAAAAAGGATCAATTTGCTACAAAGGTAAATAAGTACATCAGTTTATATATCATATCAACAGAATCCTCGAGGGACACGAGTTCAAAATGTGAGTGATTATATGGTCTATTGAATATAGAATCATAATCTTAGAAAATACTACCTTTAGCACTTAAATTCTTAATAAAAAACAACTAATTTAGGAGATTAAATAAGTTCAATAAATTATTTAATTTCAGTATATATTACATGATCTCTCTAAAATACTTATGCATATCATTAAATTATATATCAGTTTATAAGTGAAGCAACAAACAAATTGTTGGTTGTGATTAGGGGTGGAAACAGGCCAGGCCAGGCCAGGCCTCACCCTTAACAGGCCAGGCCTGTTATGCAAGGAATTGGCCTGAGCCTGGCCTGTGGCCTGTTACAGGCTAAAATTTTGGCCTGGGCCTGGCCTGTTAAAGGCCTGGCCTGGCCTGTGGCCTGTTAAGAGGCCTGTATTTTTTACAGGCCGAAAACAGGCCAAATGTAAACAGGCCGAATGTAAACAGGCCGGAAACAGGCCTACAGTATACAGGCCAAAAACAGGCTAACAGGCCTAATATAAACAGGCCGACAACAGGCCTAATGTAAACAGGCCAAAAACAGGCCTGAGTGAGGGAGAGAGGAGGGATATTAATTAATATTTTTTATAAAAAAAAATTAATTATTCTTAACAGGCCGGCCTGTCAGGCCTAACAGGCCTATTTGGAGGCCTAGGCCTGGCCTTTTAAGCCAAACAGGCCTTAAAATAGGCCTTGGCCTGGCCTTTTAGCCTGACAGGCCAGGCCTGACCAGGCTTTTAACAGGCCAGGCCACAGGCCCCTGACAGGCCCCTGGCCTATTTCCACCCCTAGTTGTGATGGTTAATGACCTCACCTCTAAAAGGAGAAGAATACAAGTTTGAATTATGATAAGCGCATTTGTTAAAAGAGACGAAACACTTTACCCTTTAAGGAAACCTTAACCAAGTTTTTTTTAAAAAAAAAAAACTTATAAATGAAGTAAATTAGTTTGAAGAAAAATGTTAAATATAAATATTTTAAAGTAATTTATTAATATTTATAAATTAATCAATTTCGTTTTATATTAACAAAAGGAGCTGGAACAAAAGATAGTAACTAAAAACAATAAAACAGTATCATGATCAATGACATTTGACATCTGGGTAGGCAAGATTTTTTTTTTTTTTTGGGGGGGGGGGGGCTGAAAAGAATGCAAGAATTGCTTCTTGAGGAAGAAAATCTTTTAAAATTTCCTTTGCTGAAGCTGAGAAGAGAGGAGAATTAATAACTATGGGCGTAATAATTGAATGCAAGAGATCTACTTTAGTAAACCATCTTTATGCAATTGCATTAAAGTCTCCTTTTCAGCCAGTGTTTGAAATTTTGGGAGGAAGAAAAATCAAATTTAATGGTAGTACATAAATAGCGAAACCATATTGCTCTTAAGAAAGGACAAGTAATATGGTGCTCCAAATATTCCAAATCCAAAACAAACAAAGAGATAATGACCTGTACTATTGGAATGATGTTGCAAAAGGATATCAGAAGAAGGGATTGCTTTATTCAATCCTTAATATAGGACCTAATTAGGGAGTTGGTGATGGTTCTAAATGTAAAACCTATCTTATATCTTTATCCATTTTTTCTAAATTAGCGCCTATTGATTTTTTTTTTTCAATGATCATTAAGTAGGAGATAATAGTAGAAAATTAAGAAAGATGATTAGGGTATTTTAGGGAAAAAAAACATATTGTATTAACTAATATCCTTAATCTACTCAATTTTATTTATTAGATCATATATTAAGGACTAGAAGAATATAATTCGTTTAATTTATTTAGGGGGAATTACGGAAAAGTCATTCATTCATTGGAAATTTTATTAGTGAGAATAACACGGTAAATTTTTTATACACACAAAGCACCAGTAGTTTGTAAATTTTGGATGCACAGAACATAGAATCCCAATAGAAGATTCAAGTTCATCTCATCAATAATGGATTAAAAAAAGTTCATCATACCAATAAACTTTTTAGGGAAAAAGACGGTGATACCATTTGAATTTATAAAACCCTAAAGGTCTAATTGACAGAGAGGTGATTGGAGAGGAATCTAGGTTTTTATGTTTAGGAGAAAAGGCAAAAATGTCCAAGTTGTTAATTGCTATTATGAACTTGCCAATGTTTATACTCAACTTGTCAATCACGTCTAATAATCCTATCAAGTATCATTGACAACTTGAGTATAATAATTAGCAATTATCCCTATTAGGCGTTGTAAATAACTTAAGTATAGATAATTAACAACTTGAGTATAGAGATTGACAATTTGAGATCTCCAAGTCGTTAATCTCTATACCTAAATTGCTAATTGTTATACTCAAGTCGTCATTGTATATACTCAATTTGTCAATAATGCCTAATGGGATAGTTACTAATTGTTATACTCAAGTTGTCAGCAATGCCTATAAAGCGTCGTAAACAAGTTAAGTATAGACAATGACAACTTCAAAATAGAGATTAATAACTTAAGCCCCTCTCCGACCTGACCTATCCTCCTTTGCCGGTGTCCACCTCTGCTGCCACCTCCACTGCTTACTACCTCTCCCTCTCGCATCCCATTTTATCTCCTCTTCTCCCTTCCTCGATGGCTACTATCAACACTGCAAAACACAAACCACTACAAAAAAAAAAAGTTTTTGCGACAGAAAAAATCCGTCGCAAAAAAAGGTTTTTCCGTCACAAAATGCATTTGCGACGGATTTCGTCCGTCGCAAAAAACCTCGTCACAATTGCGACGAAAAATCAAAAATCCGTCACAAAATTTCAAATTTTGTGACGAAAATTCAATTCCTTCGCAAAATAGCGACGGAACCACAATTTGTCGCAAATCCCTTGGGATTTGTAGGGATTTGCGGCGGCAAAGGAATCCATCGCAAATCCCAAAGGATTTGGGATTTGCGACAGATTCCTTTCCCTAATTGCAAATTTCGATTTTTTAAAAAAATATATAATTTTTTTAAAAAATATAAAAATTACATAAAAAATTATAATTTTTTAAAATAAAAATTAGCACGATAAATATTAAAATTAAATACAGAACAATTTATTTTTCCCATTTTAATCTATTTAATAACATAATGCAAATTGAATTGTGGGATCAACATTGAGATTAATTTACAATGGATGCACTTCACCATATATATAGAATTTGAAACCAATTCAAATAATCCACTAATTAAACTCGTTCAAATTAAAACATTAACTTTCAATGAACCTTGTACTCCTGTTCTCACAGATATCATTAGGGAGATGGGAGAATTTTGTCATGCATTACCAATAATTAGTTTTGATCATATTTTTAGGAAAGATAGAAAATGAGCTAACTAGCTTATCAAGCTCACCATAACAAAGCTAATTAAAGAGTGAGAGAGTGAAAATGGAAGAAACAAAAATAAGATCGTTAATGAAAATGGAAGAAACAATTGACATGAATAAACAATATTTTTTTTGATCCAATTTCCTTATATCCGTTATTATTGGATCAAATTTTAATATCAAGCTTATTGGAGTTCTTAATGGGGGTAAAAAATTACATCTAATGTTAAAAAAAAAACTAAAAAAAAAAAGGTAGAGACTTACCGATGATGCCGATGGAGAGGAGGTTGGAGGTGAGAGGAGAGGAGGCTGGAGGTGAGAGGGGATGAGGTCGACGCTGGCAGTGAGACGAGAGGAGGCCGAAAAAAGGAGGAGGAGGACGGAACCGGAGGCTGGAAGTAGGATGCATAGCGGTCTGAAGGCTGGCTGGACGGAGAAACGAAGAGAGTAGGTGGAAGGAGAGTAAAATAGAAAAAATGGGGGAAAATGAGCATTTAGGCCCAATTTCGGGCTAAAGTGTTTGCGACAGAATCCGTTTCCGTCTCAAATCCCTTTGGGATTGCAAAATTATTTTTTTAAAAAAATTATTAAATTTGCGACGAAATCCGTTTTCGTCGGCAAACCCAAGTGGATTTGCAACGGAAAATGATTCCGTCGCAAAATTATTTTTTTAAGAAAAATATATTTTTTTAAATATATTTTTTAGAAAAAAAAATTATTAAATTTGCGACGGAATTAAATTTCCGTGGCAAAATTATTTTTTTAAAAAAAGTTATTTTAAAAAAATCATTAAATTTGCGACGGAATCCGTTTCCGTCACAAAACCCATTGGAATAATTTTCCGTCGTAAATTCCATTGGGTTTTACGACAGAATTGTAATTCCATCGCAAAATTAATTTTTTTAAGAAAAATTATTATTATTTTTAGAATTATTAAATTTACGACGGAAATTCAATTCCATCGCAAAATTATTTTTTTAAAAAAAATATATTATTATTTTTTAAATTATTATATTTGTGACGGAAATCTAATTCCGTCGGCGATGAAATTGAATTTCCGTCACAAAATTTACTATTTTGTGACAGTCGCAAATACTCCTAAATTTTCAGTTTTTTTTTTCCTAATAGTGAACAAAAACCCAACCACAACCATAAATGATAAATCACAACCATCATTATTTTAAATCTAAAAACAAGAAATTGAATCCACACTGAAATTGGACCATAGCAAGCCAAGATCAACCACTACAAGCCAAAATTGAACCCAAAAAAAGAAATAAATCTAACCCACACTTGAAAGAAAGTAGACAACATTCATTTTTCCAACGGAAAATCAAAGAACTTGCAGTGGTTGGACTAGATCAAACTTTGAATTCACAACAAAAGCTAGACCAGAATCTGAACTTGCGATGAAAGCTAGACCAGACTTTGAATTTGAGACGAAAGATAGACGATGATGGTGTTCCTATCACAACTATGACGAGCATGGAAGGGGAATGCTGAACTCCATCTGCTTTTGCTATGAAAAGCATGGAAGACAAAAAGCTTTCTTTGGACTCATCAATTTGGTCATCGGATGCAGGATGGGGAGACAGTGAGCAGTAGAGTTGGGTGGCAAAGGGAGGAGCCGGAAGATAGGAAATAGAGAGAAAGAGGAGAGAGAAGAAATAGTGAGAAATAGAGAGAAGGGCATTTAAGTATTTCCCCTCAAACTTTGATATTCTAAATTCCTACCAGAATTTAATAGGCATTTTAGCGTTTTTAAGTTCAAATGGTATTTATGTATTTTTCTTTAATTTTTAATGAGGGAGTTTTTCTTAATTTTCTCATTTATTTACTATACACATAAGTCCACACCACTAGCTACAAAAGAAAATGAAACTTCATACTTTTACATTCTTGTGATGAATCCATGTATAAACAATATAATTAAATGAAATGAAGGAATTGCTTCAACATGAACTTGAATAATCTGCCCAAAAAGAAAAATCAAATATAAGCATCTAAAAACTTCTCTAAATCTCCAGTTTTTGCTTCAAGTCTTCCAATATTCCTACTTGCATCCTTCCATCCCTCAATTCTTCTGTGCTTCAACTTCTTCCCAACACTTACAATTGCCAAAGGCAATCCCTTGCATTTTCCCACAATCTCCTCTGCAACAATCTTGATATCAGAATCATTATCAACAAGCTCACCTGTGACGCTCTTGAACAACCTCCATGATTCTTCTTCAGATAGAGCTTGAATCCCTACCTTCTTCACTCCATCTTCTGTAGATTTCCACAAGTTTTCATTCTCAGTAACTATCATTATCTTGCATCCCTTGTTATCTAGGGGAATTCCTATGGCTTCCAAATCAAGCTTTTCTCTCACATCATCAAATATTATCAATATCTTCTTCTCAATCTTCAGTCTCAAACACAGACGACGAGCTCTCCCAGATTCACTCTCTTCCTGAATTTTCAGTCCCAACATGTCTGCAATTTGGTTTTGGATATTTCTAATGTCACTGGTGCTGGACTTAGGATCAGCAACAACCATGACAACTTCATTGAACAAGTTCTTCGCCTTCACTCTTCTTCCCACTTCTTTTGCCAATTCAGTCTTCCCAATCCCTCTGATTCCGTGAAGAACAATCGCATTACACTCATCTTCCTCTAAAGCATTCAGAATCTGATCTGTAGGTTCGATTCTGGAGTCAAAGGCAATGAAATTTCTGGAGGATGAGTACTCTATGCCTGGAAGAGGAGCTGGGCTTGAAATCCGATGGAAATTCCCAGCTTGTTCTTGAAGCTCAGCGATGGATCTCACCTTCTTCGTCGATTTTCTGCTGATACGGAAGCGATTAACGCAATTAGGGCAAAATCCACCGAAACAACTCTTGCTAGTCTTGCTCTTTTCTTCGATCTTCACAACTTGTTCGATGATCTGATCTACATTCGCCAGCCACCGTTGAACTTGGGGATCGATGAGATCTCCTCTAATTTTGGCTTGTTGAACTTGTTGATTCACTTGAAGCTGCCGAGTTTTTAGCTTCTCTGCTTGTTCACTGAGATTTCTGACATTTCTGGTGAAATCGAAGAGGTAATCAAACTGACGAAGGATCGGATGTACTGGGTATTCAGCGATCTTCGCTGCAATAGAGATCAGAATGCTGGTCATTGTGGGTAAGATTGAACTCGGGTGATTGATAATTTGATACGAACGGATTCAATTTGGGCGAATATAAATATAATCACTGAATCGAACATCGAGATTGCGTCTTGCTTGGTTCCAGTTTCGTGGAAAGTGAATTGAAAGGGTGAAGAAGAGGAAGAAACCGTGTCTTGTTCTCTACTTCGCGGAAAATTCTGTTCCTTTTTTGCTCCTTGGCGGGATTTATACCTTTGTTGGTAGGAAAGTCAAATGAAATTTTGAAAATAAACTTTTTTTCTTAATTTTTTGTTAGTTTCTTTCCTGGGATGGAATCTATTTTTCTCACACAAGTTAGAATTTATGCTTCTTTGTGTCTGGATGAACATTTGATCAATTTGACCCAAAAAAAAAAAGGATTATATATTAAAAAAATCCATTTCAATTTTTTTAAAATATGAAGATAGGTTAAAAGCCATGTTTAAAAAAAATTGTTTTAACTTTAAAATAGCTTTTGAACAAAAATATCATTTGTCTTTATAATCATGACAGACATCTTTTTTTCCATCTAATTAGTGTCTCTTTGAGTTAATGATATAAGTTGCTTTTTTGATGTGATTTGTGATATACAAAATAAGTAAATAAGTATATAATAAAAGTTTTATCTTAACATTTTAAATGCGAAGTTAAATGGGAACTTTTTTTTTTACCTTAAAGTCTTGCGTAATTTAAAGGATAGTGTTTGGCAAACTTTTTATAAAAAGTTAAGTAGCAAATCTATCACGAAATTATATAATAATGAGCAATGTTGTCATAAATTTTTTTTTTTGTCTCAATGTTGTCCCAAAAATTTCAAAACATAGCAATATTATCATATTCTATTAAAAAACTAATATTGACCATAAAAAAATTGATAATGACCATTAACTTTTGGGGTAACATTGAGACAAAAAAAAAAAACTTTCAAGACAACATTATTTCTCAACGAAAACTTCTAAAACAAATTTACTATTTAACCCTTTATAAAACCATAGTTACCTCCATAAGTGGTTTTTTTTTTTTTAAAAAAAAAAGGTTTATCAAACACTCACTAAAAGGCTAGGAAAGTAGGAAACGAAAGATCTGCGGTATTGACAGAAATTTTGTCCCTATTAGTACTAATTTTCTCTTTCCTTGGATCCTTTCTCTTCTTTAACGCTCCTTTCACTTTAAATTAAAACACTACCACTCTAATTTTACTTATAAGTTCCTTTTGACAAAAAAAATTTAGTCATATTTATAAGTCTTTTTTGACCAAATAAATGAGATTGTGACAATCTTGTCCATATTATTGTACCAATGAAAATGGAGAGAGAATAAAGAGTTGAAAAGTACCCATTCATAAATAAAGGTAAAATTGGAAATATACCCCATAATCATTGAGTCACCTACTTCTCCTTGGTATGTGTGATTTGGTCAAAAGGAAACTTATAAATAGGACCAGAATGGTATACTGTTTGGTGTGGACTTTAGTAATGTAAGATATTTTTTCATTTTATTTTTTATGTTTATTACTTTTAGATTAATTTGTTTAACTAGTAAACATAATCTCATAATACATAGAAGTATTTGGGAAAAAAAAATATGTCGCATATATTATAATTAAATACTTTATTTATATTTCTTAATCTATCAAAAATCAAAAATCAAATAAATAGATCTTACATTAACTAAGGACAAGAGGACTATATATTTTGCTCTTGTGGCAGGTTTACTTTGCATTTGGTGTAAGGAAATACTTCATCTGGTCTTTATTATAAGGCGTCAACTAACTTTTCTCAGAAATCAATAAAAGCAGTTAAAGTTAAAAAAAGTTGTCTTGGAATCTAAGTAATTTCTAATATTACCCCTACTAATTAAACTAAACTCTAATATTATATTAATTATTACTTTTACCTACTACCATTATTAATCATGGGCAGACATAGAAAAAAATTACTCCCCCCCGTCCTAATTATAAGACAACATTTGGAGGTTCATTTTGGTTCTAATTATAAGACAACATTCTAAGTTTTGTAAATTTTTTTCTAAAATACCCTTATTTTGTTTTCTTAAGTGTATTTGATTTTTAGTAAATATATGTATATGAATGCGTAAACTCTTTTAGTCAATGAAACTTTTGTTAAATTATAATTTATTTATCAATCAATTGACGTTAATTTGCAAATATATATATATATAAACATACACACATATATGTGTGTCTCTATATATGTGTGTGTGTGCCTCTTTGTGTATGTGTGTCTATATATTTTGTGTGTGTGTTTATATATATATGTGTGTGTGTGTGCATATATATGCATGTGTTTGTGTACACATATATACATATGTGTACACACACATATAAAACAAAACCATTATTTCAACTAGAAAGTGTGTGAAAAGGAAAATTATAGGGCAGAAAGGTATATGGTAAGGGTTGTTGATTTACTTTTACTTTTGTCATTCAAAATTTATATAAGGGCATTTTAGGGAAAAGAGTAAAATTAACTAATTTAACTCCTCTCCTTAATCTCCCCAAAAATGGTTAAATATGTCCTATAATTATGACCGGAGGGAGTAATACTTATTGGAAAACGAGCAAGTGTCTTATAAAAATGACCAAATAAACTTGTTAGTTGATGCTTTATGATAAGAACCAAGGCAGGGGTGGAATTAGGGGGGCTAGGGGTGGCCCCCCTAAAATTACAGAATTTTACCTAAAAGTATAGGAAATTGTGATTTGCCATATAAAATTTTTAACATTTTCAATTTAGTCCTTATTAAGAAGTGTTATAGAGGGACTAAACTGAAAATATTGAAACATTTATGAGGCTGAAACATAATTTCCTAGAATTTTGGGCCCGATTCTATAATTTTCACCCCTAATTTAAAATACTAACTCCCTTGGGTTCTATTCTGTAATTTTCGCCCCCTATTTTCAAATCCTGGCTCCGCCCCTGAACCAAGGGGAGAGTACTCATTATGTATAGCTAATTCTTTGCTTTAGATTATTGTAAGTCGGTTATAGATCAATGGATAATAATTTCTACTTTTGGCTAATTTAATATTATGTTTGTTGATTTAATTATGTGGTGCCTATTTATTCAAAAGTATGGGGAATTTTGACCCAAAAGAAAAGTATGGTGAATCTAATTAGGGCATATTTAGGTGTTTCGAAAGAGCCAATGAATTGAAAACCTACGCTACTTGCTGGATAACTTGATTTGTTTGCCAGAAAATAATATATCTAGCTTCTAGCTCTTGATAGTTAATATATAGCCTTGTGGTTTGTTAAGTTCAGTAAAGTAATCGTCTTAAAAAATGTGTTAATATAATTGAAATGCTCTTAGTGGATTGAAAGAGGCTGATAGGTCATACCAGATTTATATGAGAAAATATGATTTTAATTGTGATAAGAAGAGGAATTAGACAATAATATGAGTAATTGAGGCTATATTATTAATACTCCAAAACGAGTCAATAACCTATGATCATCACTTTTTTTTTTTTTTTTTTTGCATAAGAGACAATTTTATTAATACATAGATAAAATGGTGCATATAAAAAAAGGTTCAAATTAAAACCTAACTTATGACTCTTCATTCCTTGCTCATCAAAAAGATGAGCATGTAGTGCTTATCCCAAATAAAAGGTGCTTTTTTATTTTTTGAAAAATACTCCATACACTAAAAATTAATTAATTAAAGATACCGAGTATTGAAAAAATATTTCAAATAGTAACTGTTATTAGAAAAATATTTTAGGATACTAGTGTTACAGAAAAAATATTTCTGAATATAAGACTATAAATTAATTAATTTGAGATATTGGGTGCAAAAAATATTTTAAGTGAAGCATGCATTTTAATCCAAATAAATAAAAATTTAAATATAAAAAATGGTCCCCACCCCCAAATTAGAAGGATAAGCGCTACATGCTCATCTTTTAAAAGCATGAAATGTAAACCCCAAACTCATGCAGCTATGAAGCCTAACAGCAGAAAGTATCAAAGAAAACAAGTATGAAGTAGAACAACAACAAAACTAAAATCATGATGTTTATCACTAATATTAACCGTAGTTTTGGTTTGATTTCTTATCATGCTTAGATTGTATTCTAATTTGATCTTTACTCCAAATTATATCTTGCTCAAATTAATTAAGTAAAAGAGTAAAATTAAAATGCTCAACTACCTATAAATACCAGTCGATATTTTACTCATCAATTTAATATGTCCTTATCTTCTAGTAGAATTGTGGGTCATTTGAATATTTTGAGCCTATAAGTGCTTTTAAAATTATTATTGACATTTCTCAAAGTTATCAATCACCTCTTTAAATTTAAAAATCTAAAATATTCTTGTAACATCAAATAACTCGAGTTATAATGATTCCATTTAGAAAACACCATAAAAAATGGATTAAATGGAAACAAAAAGTAATAGCAAAAGCATATTCCAGCAGCTTTTATGTGACAAAAACATAAAGTATGAGTCTTAAAGTAATTCGTCGATAGAATATTCATAAGCTCGTGGGTGCAGTTTAAAGAATAATTGAAAAGTAGAAAAAGGCATAATTAATGGACCAAATCAATTAATATTATTTCCCCCCACTTCTCTTTTGTTTTAGTTTTAGTACATTTTTTAATATATGAATTTTTCTTTTCTCCTTGTCCTAAACTTTTGTTCCCTGAGCAATTCTCTTCAGGAGAGAATTCGGACCTTAAAGTATTCTTATTATAAATTTTCTTTTTTGGGGAAATTCCTCTCAAGTCCTAAGGGATCAAAAAAATTGTTAAAAAAGTCTAAAGGAAAACTCAGATTTCAGAAAAAGTCTCAAATAATTGTTAATCTCCCAGATGAAGTTGTTAATCCCATAGATAAGAATTGTTAATCCTACAAAAAGAGTTATCAACGAGACTTTTCTGAAAGTGAAGCCAAATACCCAAGAGGAGAGGGTGAATTGGGTATTTTAAAATCTTTTGCAAATAACTCTGTTTTCTAGTATTGAAAACAGGGTAGAACAGAGCAAAGGGAACAAGAGCTGAACACAAGAGATTTATACTGGTTCGGTCTTAACCACTTGACCTACGTCCAGTCCCTAGACTCTCTGGGATTTCCACTATCTCAAAGATTACACACTCTACACTCAAGAAGTGGTTCTCTCTCTAGAACTCACTCCCCCTTACAAGTTATAATCAATGATCCCAAATCACCAAGTTCCCTTCACTTGTGATTCCTTTACAATAAATGAATATTCAGAAAGAAAAACTCTCTTAAAGAGCAGATATAGATGAACACTGAAGCTCTTGTATCAAAAGATACTATACAAGTAAAAACTGAAAGAAATGAATGAAAACTTGAATGCAGTTCGCTCTCAGTTGTTGTGGTTGTTGGAAAGACTTGAATGCAGCTCTATTTATACTCAGAGATCATTAAATGACTGTTGCTTTTCAAATAGATCCGTTGGAGAAGATGTTCTGAAGTTAGGAAGTGGTTAGGAACCTTCTCTCTCTAATTCTCTTCTTAATCTAGCTTGGCTATGGGTCAGAGTTGACTCTCTGCTAATCAATCCGTTGGAGAAGAGTTTACTTGTTGTACAAAACATTCTTTAATGCTTCGTAGGCGTGTGCAGTCGGATTAGCCAAAAAGAAGCAACTTTATGGTCAGCATTAAATGTTCTGAATTACCTTTTTGCTTTTGCTCCAATCTTCAATTAACCTTCATTAATCTGTCTAAAACTCACAAATAAAGTAGTTAAACATAGCAGGGAATATAGAAGATTAATGTTGGAAAGTATTGAGATCAAACAACAATGTATTCCAAAATCGTTAAATTCAAATTTCAGATTCAGCGATGGAAACTCGAGTTTGTTCATGGAAACTCAAGTTTTCAACTGTGCACTTAAGACTAAACTTGAGTTTCTAAACTGAAACTCGAGTTTACACTTTCCAGAGAGCCAAGTCGAGTTTTGAGCTTTTGGACCATAGTTTGAGCAAATCTCAAAACTCGAGTTTTCAAACCAAAACTCGAGTTTTGAACTTTTTAATGAAGTATGTGTGATTCAGTCCAAAACATCAAAACTTGAGTTTTCTTTCAAAACTTGAGTTTTCAAAACGTTGAAAAAAACATCATAGCTCTCTGTTTGACCAAAACTCGAGTTTCCAAAGTGAAACTCGAGTTTTCACTTAAATGTGAAAACATTAAGAAGTTCAAGCCAGGCCAAAACTTGAGTTTCAAAAATGAAACTCGAGTTTTCAAATCATCGTGAAAATGCATTGCTCTCTGCCTGATCAAAACTCGAGTTTTCATATTGTTATGAAAACTTTGAAACTTGGCAATGCTCTCGGGTTGGGTCAAAACTCGAGTTTGCAATCCAAAACTCGAGTTTTCATCCAATGATGAAAACTTAAAGAAACTGCTCAAGTTGGAAACTTGAGTTTTCAAATGAAGACTCGAGTTTTCAAAAACTGGGTGAAAACGTGAAAACTCTCTGTTAAGTCAAAACTCGAGTTTTGAAATCAAAACTCGAGTTTTCTCTTAACTTAGAGAAAACTTTGAAGATCTCAGAAGTAGTTGAGAAGGTGAAGTCTTGGCGCAAAACTGGATTAAAAAATCGGAGACTCTCTGTATGGCCAAAACTCGAGTTTTGTCTTTTAGTTGAAAACATTCATAAGTCTCTGTAAGAGTCAAAACTCGAGTTTTTAAACTGAAACTCGAGTTTTGTCTTAAGATGAAAATTGAGTGCTCTCTGTAATGTCCAAAACTCGAGTTTCTAAAGGAAACTTTAGTTTTGCTCTATTTAGTGAGAAACGAGCATCTCTCTGCCAAGGTCAAAACTCGAGTTTTGAAATCAAAACTCGAGTTTTGTCTTGACAGTAAGTTTTTCAACTTACCAAGACAAAACCTCATTTTTGGGTTTGCAATTGTCAAATCATCATAAAAACATATAGAGAACTAACATTCTCCCCCTTTTTGATGATGACAACACTTGTAAACCAAAAATCACAAGAATTTGAGAAGATTGACAAGTCAAGTGAGATTTTTCAAAAGATTAAGTTCAAAATACTATCATGAGTGACATTTTGCAATGCTTTGTTCATTTTCAAACTTTTGCACACAATATAACAGAGATAGGCAACAGAAGCGCAAAATTCATTCATGAACTGAAATTAGACAGAATCCAAAAACTTAAATGTCATTCATGAACTGCAATTATAAGACAGCAAAATGCAAACAACAAAGTTGAAATTTACAAAAACAACAAAGACAGAAACTCAAATTCTAATCCTAACTTCTCCTATTTCTCTCCCCCTTTGTCATCTTCAAAATGGGGAGTGGGAAGGACCTCAGTGGATGGAGAGGATGGAGAGGGAAGGACAACTGTGGCTGGAGTAGTAGGTGAAGGAAGAACCACAATAGCAGGAGTGGAGGCAGAAATTGGAGATGAAGATGTAACAGGAGGACTGGGAAAGGAAAAGGGAGGAGATGAGGGTTCAGGCTTAGGCTGTGAGGTAGTGCCAAATGTGGATGAAGAAGAGCCAATGCCCAGATGCTTGAGAATCTTGTCCACTTTGTTGTCAATGTTGATTGTAGTGACCAAGTTTGTGGATAGTCTGGCATCAAGGTCGATGAGCTGATCAAAGTGCTCAGAATGCTTCTTCTTTGTCTGATCCTTGAGCTCATCCAGCTGAGCTTTCATCGCTACTTGGGCATCCACTACCTTATGGTTCCCATCTCTCACTTCAGCAACCAATTTTCCAATCTCAAACTCCAGTCTAATCGATAGAGAAGCAATTGCAGCATCCACAATAGCCTTGACTTTAGCCTCAAAATCAGATGGCAAGCTAAAGGGAGCAGGAGTTGACTGGGCTTCTTGAGCTCTTGAGTGAGTGGCTCGAGTGTGTGATCTTGTGGGAGCCTGGGATTGGTCTGAGCCTTCACCTTCCAGATTCAACTTCATATAGTTGATCTGACTCTTCCCAAATGCAGCTGGCTTCTTAATTGTCTCTGGAGTACCCAAATGCCAGATCTTGTGGTAGAACAGGATCATAGAGACCAGGGAAGGATAGGGAATATAAGAAGGACGTCTGGAATAGAAGGGGTAGGTTTTGGAGCAGAAGAACCTTGACCTTTCTCTGGAATAGAAGTTGTCTTGGAGCGCCTAGCCTTAGGAGGCTTAGGAATCTCTAGAATCTCGGGCATTTTAGCTTTTCCTCGCCCCTTTGGAGAAACATCAGTGTCGTGTTTCCTCTTTGTTTGACCTTCTAAACTCCCACTGATAGAAATCCCTTTTCCCTTGGGTGTCGATGCCTTTGGAGGTGAAGCCTCCTCTGGAACTCCTCTGATAGACTTATCTACACCATATCTTAGTCTAGTTGAGTGAGTCTTGATCCTCTCAGGTCGGGTAGAGGAATTGGTAGCTGGATTCAGAGCTTCTTTAGGGTTAAGAGAGGTTTGGGCTGATTTAGATGGGGTAGACGAAGACATCTGATGGATTGAGAGAGTATTTGACCGAAGAAAATGAGAAATTTGAAGATTTGAGACAGTTGGAGTCGAGAGAAGATAGAGAAAAGCTAGGGCAAAACTTGAATTTTGAAGCGAGTTTTGAAGAACAAGTGAAAAATCATATATATAGCCCGACCAAAACTCGAGTTTTACAACCAAAACTCGAGTTTTGAAGAAATAAAGCTAACCTGGACTTCAAAATTGTAAGGTGAACTTTTGAACTTCCCCGACCAAAACTCAAGTTTCACTTTAAAAACTCGAGTTTTCAGCTTTCTTCAAAACACGTTGCTCTCTGTCTGATGGAAACTCGAGTTTCCAATTTGCAAACTCGAGTTTTGAGCTCCTTCAAAACTCAAGCCTTCTTCTCTCTCCCCGACACTTTAGCCAAAACTCGAGTTTTGATATCAAAACTCGAGTTTTCACATCTTATCAGCAAAAACTCAGATTTTATAAAAGCATCCTGCATAAAACATAACTAGACACTCCGATGCTTAAATTAGTAACAATCAATCATCAAAACCTGAACAAACATTAAGTAAGAAAGAACTTACAGTTCATTGGGATTTACCATTCCCAATTCTTTTCTTATGAAATTAAATTGTTCTTTGGCTAATGGCTTTGTGAAGATGTCTGCTAGCTCAAGATGTGTTGGGATAAACATTACCTTGGCATCTCTCTTCTGAATATGATCTCGAATGAAGTGATGCCTCACATCAATATGCTTGGTTCTAGTGTGTTGAACAGGATTCTTAACCAAGCTGATTGTGCTTGTATTGTTGCATAGAATTGGGATCTCCTTCAGATTCACTCCCAGATCAGCAAGCTGTTGCTTGAGCCATAGGACTTGAGCATAGCAACTTGATGCAGCCACATATTCAACTTCGGTTGATGACACAGCTACACTGGTTTGTTTCTTGCTGAACCAAGATACAAGTGAATTGCCAAATAACTCATATTGGCCTCTTGTACTTTTCCGATCAGTTTTGTAGCCGGCATGATCTGAATCTGATTATGCCACCAAGTGCTCAGGCTGACCTTTTGGGAACCATAAACCCAGTGTCTTGGTGTCTGCAAGATATCTGAATATCTTCTTTACATGTTCAGCATGTGACTCCTTTGGAGCAGATTGGAATCTTGCACACATCCCCACACTGAATTGGATGTCAGGACGGCTTGCAGTGAGATAGAGTAATGATCCTATCATCCCTCTATATTTGGTGATGTTGAAATCCTTGCCATTCTCATCTGCATCCAATGAAGCGGTTGAACTCATTGGTGTGTCAGCCCCATTGCAATGCTCCAACCCAAACTTCTTTAGCAGATCATTGAGATATTTTGTTTGGGAGATGAAAATTCCATCCTTTCTTTGCTTGATTTGCAATCCAAGGAAGTAGTTCAACTCTCCCATCATTGACATCTCAAACTCTCCCTGCATAATGCTTGCAAATTCTTCACGTAAAGCATCATTAGTAGAACCAAAAATAATGTCATCAACATAAATTTGAACCACTAAAATTTCATTTAACTTATTAATCTTTATGAAAAGAGTTGTATCTGCTTTTCCTCTAATAAAGTCCTGATCAAGAAGGAATTTGCTTAATCGCTCATACCAAGCTCTAGGAACTTGCTTAAGCCCATAAAGAGCTTTCTTGAGGCGATAAACATGATCTGGATGATGTTCATTTTGAAAACCAGGAGGTTGTTCAACATAAACTTCCTCTTGAATGAAACCATTTAGGAAAGCACTTTTCACATCCATTTGATAAAGTTCAAAAGCTCTTACACAAGCAAAGGCTAGAAGAACTCTTATGGTCTCCAATCTTGCCACTGGAGCATAAGTTTCTTCATAATCAATTCCTTCTTCTTGATTATAGCCTTTGGCAACCAATCTTGCCTTGTTACAGACAATGATTGTTGATTCATCTCGTTTGTTCTTGAATACCCACTTAGTGCCAATGACCGGATGGTCCTTAGGCCTAGGTACCAAGTCCCAAACTTGATTTCTATCAAATTGATGTAATTCCTCTTGCATAGCTATAGCCTAATCATTGTCTGAAAGGGCTTCATCTATTTTTGAGGGTTCAATGTGAGAGATGAATGCAGAAAAAGTGACTTCATTCAAGGTACTGTTCCTTGTTCTTACTCCTTGATTTACATCACCTATGACTTGGTCTAAAGGATGATTTTTAATAAATCTCCACGCCTTAGGCTGAGACTGATCTGGGTTTTCAATATTGTTTTCAGGATCAGCCTCAAAAACATTTTTAGGATTTTCAATAGAAACAGGAGTAGTTTTCGAAAAGAATTGATTTTTAAAAACATTTTCCTCATCATCATCCAGAACTTTATCAGATTTGGATTCGCAGAAAACAACATGTACAGATTCTTCAACAATACAAGTACGAGTATTGAAAACTCTATAAGCTTTACTCCTATTAGAATATCCCAAAAATATACCTACATCTGCCTTGGGATCAAACTTTCCCAAGTTATCCTTATCATTATTATGAATGAAACACTTACAACCAAACACATGCAGATGACTCAGGTTGGGCTTCCTTTCTTTATACAGCTCATAGGGAGTCTTGTTCAACTTCTTCCGTAGATATGCCCAATTTGAGATGTAGCAAGCGGTGCTCATGGCATCAGCCCAAAATACTTGGGAAGTATTGTTCTCGTTCAGCATTGCCCTTGCCATCTCGGTGAGGACTCTATTCTTCTTTTCTACAACATCATTTTGTTGAGGAGTCCTTGGGGCTGAGAAGTTGTGGTCTATCCCCATGTTGTCACAAAGCTCAGCAAATGAGTTGTTGTCAAATTCTCCTCCATGATCAGTTCTAATCCCTGAAATTGAAAGACCTTTCTCGTTTTGGACCTTCTTGGCAAATACAACAAACTGATCAAATGTTTCATCTTTTGAAGATAAAAATATTGTCCATGCAAATCTAGAATAATCATCAACTATGACCAAAGTATAGAGATTTCCACCAAGACTTTTTACTCTAGCTGGTTCAACTAGATCCATATAAAGTAATTGAAGAGGTCTAATTGTTGAAATCTCATTTTTGGGTTTAAAAGATGATTTGGTCTGTTTCCCTTTTTGACATGCATCACAGACCATGTCATTTTTGAAATGTAGTTTGGGAATACCAATTACCAAATCCTTTTTCAGCAATTTGTCATGCTGAAACATATTGACATGGGCAAGTCACTTGTGCCATAGCCAGCTTTCATTCAAATTACTTATAAAACATTTTTCAGAAATTGAAGCATTGCTAGAGAGGTTAAGGGTATAACAATCGCCATCTCTAGGTGTTCTAAATAAAGCTTTTGATTTCAAATTTTCTAAAGGGAGAAATTCATTTTTCACAATCAAACATTCGTTAGAATCAAAGATAACTAAGTTACCCTTGTCAATGCTTTGGCTCACACTAAGGAGGTTGTGGCATAGTCCTTCTACGAGGTATACGTCTTTGATGAGAGGACCTTCATTGTTGCTAATCTCACCAATTCCAGCAATTTTTCCAGTTTGATCTCCTCCAAAGGTCACCTTGCCACCTTCCTTAGGTTTGATTGTGAGAAACTTGGATTTGTCTCCCGTCATATGTCTTGAGCATCCACTGTCAATATACCATTTGTTGGGTTTTGACGCTCAAAGACATACCTGCAAATCACAGAGGATCAAGTTTTAGGTACCCATCTTTTCTTGGGTCCTTTGGGGTTAGATTTGACCTTGGGAACATATGTTCCTTTCGGTACCTATTGATAATTACCAGCAGGTTTAACCTTTCTTTCTTTTCTATGAAAGCAAGATGAAGTTGAATGACCTTTCTTATTGCAGTAGTTACAATGTGCAAATGGATTAGAAGAATGAACTGATTTTGCAAAATAATTCATATATGATTTTTGACTATTCTTCTTCTTACCCTTCTTCTTATCGAAATCTGGTCTGTAACCTATGCCTGATCTATCATTGATAAACCTTTGTTGTTTTAAAATCACATCGAGCATTTCACTTCCCTTAGTGAATTTTTTGAGTGCTTTTGTCAATTGTAAATTCTTTTTCTTTAAATCAGGGCATTCATCACAGACAAGAATTTCTGGAGAAGAAAGTTTTTCAACTTGCAACTCAAGAGTGGTGTTTTTCTTTTTCAAAGCCAAATACTTTTCAGCAAGTTTTTCAAATTCCAATTGCACAAGGTTATATTCAACAAATAGTTCATCATAGGAAGGTTGAGATTCATATACCTCACTATCATCTTGTTGTTCTTGTGCAACCAGACATATGTTTGCTTTCTCTTCTTCTTCAGCTTCATCTTCATCGGATGAGCTATCTCCCCATATGGCTGAAACATATGCCTTCTTCTTGTACTTATTGAATTTATTTTTCTCCTTCTCTTGATTCTTCAACTGAGGACATTCTGATTTGATGTGTCCGGGTTTCTCGCATTTGTAGCATATGATCGGCTTCTTTGATTCAAAGCTGGAACTCCCTTTGTGAAACTTTTTGAAGCCTTGATCCTTTTTGTAGAACTTTTTGAACCGTCGGACCAGGAACCTCATCTTCATCTTCCTCATCCTCATCTGATTCCTTGCTTTCTTTGGCAGACTTGAGGGCTATTCCTTTGTTCTTTC
Source organism: Acacia crassicarpa (assembly GCA_034222035.1). NCBI lineage: Eukaryota > Viridiplantae > Streptophyta > Magnoliopsida > Fabales > Fabaceae > Acacia > Acacia crassicarpa. The sequence goes on from JAWXYG010000004.1 coordinate 26,330,279, forward strand.
CATGTACCTCATCCAGACCCTTCTTGAATTTGATCTTGGCTTCATATTCAGAAAGGCTACCAAAGATAGCAGCCACCGATGCCATAGAATCTCCTCTTGCTTCTTCGATGGCAGTGACCTTAGCTTCCCACTCTTTATTGAGGATGTTCAGAATCTTTCTCACTTGAACAGATTGATCATATTCCTTTCCAAGAGCAGCAAGCTGGTTGATCAGATGGGTGAATCTTAGCTGAAACTCACCGATGGATTCTCCAGGCTTCATCCTCATGAGATCGTATTCAGTCATAAGGGTGTTGACTCAGTTTTGCTTCACACCAGCGGTTCCCTCATGAGTAATCTCAAGAGCATCCCACATTGCTTTAGCTGAAGGCAAAGTGCAGATACGAAAATATTCTTGTTGACTTAATGCACTTTGCAGAAGAAGAACAGCTTTACTGTTGAGGGTGACATTTCTTCTATCATTGTCATCGTAGTCCTCTTCTAGCTTGAGAGTTCTCACACCATCTTCAACTGTTGTGGGCATGTAGTCTCCTCTCTCGAATACTCTCCAGAGCCCATACTCAGTAGCCATCACGAAAACTTTGAACTTGGCCTTCCAGAATAAGTAGTGCTCTCCATTGAAGCCAGGAGGTCTGTTGATTGAGGCTCCATCAGGAAGTATGCCTTCCATACTGATCTATCTCAAGTTGTTAAGCTCTTTTGAGATAACCAGGCTCTGATACCAAATGAAAGTGGAGCCAAATACCCAAGAGGGGGTGAATTGGGTATTTTAAAATCTTTTGCAAATAACTTTGTTTTCTAGTATTGAAAACAGGGTAGAACAGAGCAAAGGGAACAAGAGCTGAACACAAGAGATTTATACTGGTTCGGTCTTAACCACTTGACCTACGTCCAGTCCCAGACTCTCTGGGATTTCCACTATCTCAAAGATTACACACTCTGCACTCAAGAAGTGGTTCTCTCTCTAGAACTCACTCCCCTTTACAAGTTGTAATCAGTGATCCCAAATCACCAAGTCCCCTTCACTTGTGATTCCTTTACAATAAATGAATATTCAAAAAGAAAAACTCTCTTAAAGAGCAGATATAGATGAACACTGAAGCTCTTGTATCAAAAGATACTATACAAGTGAAAACTGAAAGAAATGAATGAAAACTTGAATGCAGTTCGCTCTCAGTTGTTATGGTTGTTGGAAAGACTTGAATGCAGTTCTATTTATACTCAGAGATCATTAAATGACCGTTGCTTTCCAAATAGATCCGTTGGAGAAGTTGTTCTGAAGTTAGGAAGTGGTTAGGAACCTTCTCTCTCTAATTATCTTCTTAATCCAGCTTGGCAATGGGTCAGAGTTGACTCTCTGCTAATCAATCCGTTGGAAAAGAGTTTACTTGTTGTACAAAATATTCTTTAATGCTTTGTAGGCGTGTGCAGTCGGATTAGCCAAAAAGAAGCAACTTTCTGGTCAACATTAAATGTTTGAACTACCTTTTTGCTTTTGCTCCAATCTTCAATTAACCTTCATTAATCTGTCTAAAACTCACAAATAAAGTGGTTAAACATAGCAGGGAATATAGAAGATTAATGTTGGAAAGTATTGAGATCAAACAACAATGTATTCCAAAATCGTTAAATTCAAACATAGTAGGATTCTTTGATTTTTAGGTGAGATTTCCATATTCCGGCAAACTTTCCTAGATTTCGGTGACTCTTTAATCCGGTGATACTTTGCATTTCCGACGAAGTTTGCAGATTCCAGCGAGTGTTTTGAGTTTTCTGGCGAAGTCTGCAGATTCCGGCGAATGTTCTAAATTTTCTGGCGATTCTTTGAGTTTACTGCGACTCTTTTTTTTTAGATTCCGGTGAGAGTGGAGTTTGTTGAATGTGGGTGTCAAAAGTCCCACATCACTAATTTCATAAGGAAGGAGGTGGAAGTTTTAGTATAAATAGAGGCCTTCCTCCTCCCTTATTCCTCACCCCACAATTGTCTCTTAAGACATTTGTATATCTTTCTCTCTTGTAGTATTTCACTTGTAAGTTATTTGAAGTGAATTTAGGATCTGATATTTCTCTTATTTTTGTCTAATTTATTATTTATTAGCTGCATTTAGATATAGTAGTTGGGGCTTATTATATTATTAAATTATGCCTAGAAACTTTATTTTCTAGCCTGGGTAATTTTCTAGTATAATCAGTTACGCTCTATATATTGCGCTTCCGCAACAATTGGTATCAGAGCCAGGTTCTGTCTGAGTATGTTCTGTGGTTGCAGCTTAGTCTGAGCTTCCACATCAAAAAAGAAATACTTTTGGGCTTTTGTTTTGGCAACTATTAAATAATTTTTGGAGCAGAAATGGCGGACAAAAAGGGTGATGAGTCCACTGTAGGTGCCAGCAATTCGTCGTTCACATCTTCGTATTTAACAAGAATAGTGTCCAATGCAAAGTTTGCAGTTGAAATTTTTTACGGATCTGGGCATTTTGGCATGTGGCAAGGCGAGGTTCTGGATGTCCTTTTTCAGCAAGGACTAGACTTTGCCCTTGAAGAGAAAAAACCAGATAAAATGGAGGAAGAAGAATGGAGAGTCGTCAATCGAGTTGCTTGTGGTACTATTAGATCGTACCTTTCAAGAGAGCAGAAGTATCCATACACAAAGGAAACTTTTGTATGTAGACTGTGGAAGGCACTAGAGGACAAGTTCTTGAAGAAAACTGTCAGAATAAACTCTATATGAAGAAAAGGCTGTTTCGCTTCACTTACGTTCCTGGTACCACAATGAATGAGCATATCACTAGCTTTAACAAGTTGGTGATGGATTTGCAGAATATGGACGAGACCTTTGGAGATGAAGATCTGGCCCTGATGATGTTGGGATCACTTCCTGATGAGTACGAGCACCTGGAGACTACCCTTTTTCACGGTAAGGAGAAAGTTTCTCTAGAAGAAGTTTGTTCTTCTTTGTACAGCCATGAACAGAGAAGGAAAGAGAAACAAAAGGGTGGAGATGCAGAGGCTCTAGTGGTGAGAGGCCGTACTGAAGACAAGAAGAGATCAAAGAAAGGGCGATCCAAGTCAAGTCCAGACCAAGCAAAGATGAGTGTGCCTTTTGTCAAGAAAAAGGACACTGGAAGAAGGACTGCCCGAAGCTGAAGAACAAAGCCAAACCTGGAGATGAGAAGGCTGCTATGGACTCCAATGTAGCTGATTGTGATGATGAGAATTCAGATTTCTCGCTGGCTACAACGATGTCGTCAAAACCATCGAACGAATGGTTGTTGAACTCAGCCTGTAGCCATCATATGTGTCCTAACAGAGACTGGTTCACTGATTTTGAAGAAGCAGAGTGTGGAATTGTTCACACAGCAGATAACTCTTCTCTTACCGCATATGGCATTGGTTCAATTAAATTTAGGAACCATGATGGATTGATTAGAACATTAACAAATGTTCGATACGTACCAGACTTGAAGAAAAATCTCATTTCTGTGGGGACTCTAGATTCGAAAGGATTCAAAATCACTGCAGAAAATGGAGTAATGAAGATATTCTCTGGTGCATTGGTGGTAATGAAGGGTATTCGGAAGAACAATAACACATACCACTATCATGGTAGTACAGTTATTGGCACGGCAACAGTGACATCTAGTAGTGAGAAGGATGCAGAAGCAACCAGGTTGTGGCATATGCACTTGGGACATGCTGGAGGAAAATCCTTGAAAACTTTAGCAGGTCAAGGATTGTTGAAAGGATTGAAGCATTGCATCATTGACTTTTGTGAGCATTGCGTAAAGGGGAAACACACAAGGGTTAAGTTCGATACATCTATTCACAATACAGAAGGTATTTTGGATTATGTACACTCTGATGTTTGGGGTCCTTCCAAAACAGCTTCATTGGGAGGAAAGCATTATTTTGTAACCTTTGTTGATGATTTTTCCCAAAGAGTTTGGGTGTTTACGATGAAGACCAAAGATGAAGTTTTGGGAATTTTTCTCAAATGGAAGATGATGATAGAAGCACAAACAGGCAGGAGGATCAAATGTCTTCGCACAGACAATGGTGGAGAGTACAGGAATGATCCTTTCCAGAAGGTTTGTGAAGACAATGGCATAGTCAGACACTTCACTGTGAGAAATACACCACAACAGAATGGGGTGGCAGAACGCATGAACCGGACTTTGCTGGAGAAGGTTCGGTGTATGTTGTCCAATGCTGGCTTGGGCAAAGAATTTTGGGCTGAGGCAATAACATATGCGAGCCATCTCATTAATCGTCTACCATCTGCTGCTATTGATAGTAAGACACCGTTGGAACAATGGTATGGTAAGCCTGCTAATTATTATGATTCTTTACATGTATTTGGCTTAATTGCATATTATCATGTAAAAGAATCAAAATTGGATCCGAGAGCAAAGAAGGCCATTTTCTTGGGGATCACTTCTAAAGTCAAAGGATATCGTTTATGGTGTCCAGAGATGAAGAAGGTTGTATTTAGCAGGGACGTTACTTTTGATGAGACTACTATGTTAAAAACGGTAACATCTGAAGATACCACACAGACCAATGGTGCTTTGAAGCAGGTGGAGTTTGAAGGAAAGCTAACTTTCCTAGTAAAGAGAAGCGACAGGGAAACAAGGGAAGACTTTCCTGTAGAAGAAGAGCCAGTTGAAAGGGAGGTTTCAACCCAAGAACCTCAGCAGCAACATGAATCAATCGCAACCAGTAGGCCACGACGAATAGTAAGAAAGCCTACTCGCTTTATGGGTATGGTGGCTTGTGCAACTTCAATTGCAACTGATGGCATTCCTTCAACTTATAAATGGGTTGTCCGGGGCTCAGAAAAGGATGAGTGGATGAATGAAGAAATGCAGTCCCTTCATCAGAATGGTACGTGGAGATTGGCCAAACTCCCAAAGGGTAAGAAAGCAATTGGTTGCAAATGGGTGTATGCGAAGAAAGAAGGATTTCCTAACCAAGGCGATATTCGCTACAAAGCAAGGTTGGTAGCTAAAGGTTATGCTCAGAAGGAGGGAGTTGATTAAAATGAGGTATTTTCTCCAGTTGTAAAACATTCCTCCATTAGAACTTTGTTGGCTTTGGTAGCGCAGTTAGATTTGGAACTAGTTCAGATGGATGTAAAAACTGCATTTCTAAATGGGGACTTGGAGGAGGAAATCTACATGACTCAGCCTGAAGGATTCAAAGTTGCTGGAAAGGAGAATATGGTGTGCAAACTTGAAAAATCGTTATACAGATTGAAGCAGTCTTCGAGACAATGGTATAAACAGTTTGACAAGTTTATGTTGCGGCATAAGTATAGAAGAAGAAAATACGATCATTGTGTGTATTTGCGGAAGCTTGAAGATGAATCCTTTATCTATCTCCTTTTGTATGTTGATGATATGCTGATTGCTTCAAGAAATCAAGCAGAGATTGAGAAGCTAAAGGGTCAACTGAAGAAGGAATTCGAGATGAAGGACTTAGGCGAGGCAAGGAAGATACTTGGCATGAAGATAACAAGAGATAGACAATCGAAGAAGCTCTTCTTATCTCAAAAGGAGTATTTGAAGAAGGTGCTACACCGTTTCGGTATGAATGAAGAAACCAGGTTGGTTGGCATTCCACTTGCACCGCATTTTAAGCTTAATGCTGATATGTCGCCGAAGGATGAAGATGAACGAGCATATATGTCAAGGGTGCCATATGCGAACATTGTCGGTAGCTTGATGTATGCTATGGTTTGTACAAGACCAGACATTTCACAGGCAGTTGGAGTGGTGAGTAGGTATATGCATGATCCTGGAATAAAGCATTGGCAAGCCGTGAAATGGATTCTATGGTATATTTGTAATACTGTAAATGTTGGATTGGTCTTTCAGCAGGATGTTGATCAACAACTAGTTGGATATTGTGACTCGGATTTTGCAAGTGATTTGGACAAACGAAGGTCAACTACTGGTTATGTATTCACTCTTGCAGGTACACCAGTTAGTTGGAAGTCAACTTTACAGTCAACGGTAGCTTTGTCTACAGCAGAGGCAGAGTACATGGCAATTACAGAGGCTGTGAAGGAGGCGATTTGGCTTGGTGTTAGTTAGGAAAGCATCACAGTATTTTGTGATAGCCAGAGTGCTATTCAGTTAGCAAAGAACCAAATCTACCATGCAATGACGAAACACATTGACGTCCGATATCACTTTATAAGAGAAATCACTAGTGCAAAAAAGGCTTTTAAGACCGCCTCATTTAGAGCGGACTATCGACGACCCGGTCTTAAAGGTATGACCAGTGGCAGTTTTGTAAATATAAAGAACTTTAAAGTTATGAGCAGTGGCAGTTTTGTAAATATAAAGAACTTCTTGGACTGAATCGTTTAGCAATGGGTCTTAAATATATTATTTAGACCGCTTAGAAAAACGACCGGTCTTAAAAATGTTATTAAAAAAATTGAAATATAAAAATTCTTTATAGAGAAATCTCGAACAGGCTGACTTATTTTGACATCATGGTTCATCTAATTGTTCATCTAGTGAGGGAGATAAAGTTGTGCGGCCCTATCCATTTACGGTGGATGTACCCAATTGAAAGATCTATGAAATTCCTTAAAGGGTACGTGAAGAATGTATACCGTCCAGAAGCATCGATTGTTCAGAAATATGTTTCTGAAGAAGCCATGGAATTTTGTCAAAATTATTTGGCCAAAGTAAGACATATTGGGCTTCCAAAACGTCATCATGCTGGAGGGGGTAGGCGAGGGGCTTCAGTAAAGACTGTGGATCCTGATGAATTGTCACAAGTCCACTTATACATCTTGAATAATGTTGATGAAGTTCAAGCCAGCATAGCTGCACATAAAGAAGCTGTGAGGAAAGAAAATCCTCGAATGACTGAACAAAGGTTGATTAGGGAGCATAACAGAACTTTTGCACATTGGTTCAAACGAAAGGTCGAGGGGGAGGAATGTGTTTCTGATATCCTCAAATGGTTAGCACGTGGTCCTGAGGTTGATGTCATAAGTTGGAATTCGTATGTGATCAATGGTTATACATTTTACACGAAGTCCCTAGATGATAGGAGCACAGTCCAGAACAGTGGTGTTATGTTAGAGGCTGAATCTATGCACTTCTCCAGTTCAAAAGACAAAAGCCCTTTATTGGCAGTCATGCCATATTATGGGGTTATTGAAGAGATATAGGAGGTGGACTATGTGAAAATTAGATTCCCATTTTCAAATGCAAGTGGGTTGATGTCAATAATGGTGTTCGGATCGATCGGCTAGGATTTACATTAGTCGATGTCAATGGTAGAAGTTTTGGAGATGAACCTTTTATTATGGCAGACCAGGCGCAACAAGTGTTCTATATCACCGATCAAGAAAATAAAATGTGGTCTGTAGCTCTCCAAGGAAAGAGGGTCATTGATATTGATGAGGAAAATTCAAATTATGGTATTCCTGAGAGTACACCTTTTTCAAGGGGTCTACCGGACATGAACGAAGAAGATGAAGCGGATAATGAACCCGGCATAAGAAGTGATCATCAAGAAGGGATATGAGAAGATATCACTTTATAAAAGAGTCAATTCATAAGGTAATATTCATATATATGCAGATTTATTTGACTACTTTAAGGCTTTAACTATATATATTATTCCTGCTATGTTCATAAAATGTCTTTGACTATGAAGTTTGTTCCTTGTTTTATTTTTGTGGCAGGATCCGATCATGTTATAAAAGAGGATGTTACGTTGTTGGGTGGCATGGGAATCAGATGATGAAGGCATGGTGAATATTATTTTGGGCGCATCTATGTTGTATTTGTAACTTATTGTATTTGTAAGTAAGTTATCTTATTGGATGTATGAATTAACTTTGGTGTTGTAGATTAATTAAGAGGCCAAATAACTCATGGTGAATAATATTTGTATCATTTTTCCAATTCAATTTATTCAAATAATTGTTCATAGCTTGTAATTTAAAGTATCGACTTTTATGTGCTGGATTGGGTAGTGGATTTGTGTATATATATAGTAGCAGGAACAACAGCAGGGAAAAATTCGAGAAAATTTAGATTGGAAATAAATAAGCCGGTCTTATGCGTTTGACTTTTAAGACCGGATGTAATTATATGACGGGTCTTAAAGGTCATATTAAGCCGGTCTTAAAAGTTGGCCTTTTTAAGACCGTTATGTTACATTTAGACGTCCGGTCTTAAAGGAAAATTTTTAAGACCGGACGTAATTATCATCCGGTCTTAAAAGTCAGTCTTTTAAGACCGCGTATGATTAGTCGGTCTTAGAAGTCGCTAACTTTAAGACCGTATTTATTTTTGTCCGGTCTTAAAAGTCTGATATTTTTAAGAGCGAACTAATTTTAGGCCGGTCTTAAAAGTTGAGTTTTTGGACCGACCAAATCAAACTATTTCATGTTCATTTAGTACAAATTTTAAGACCGAATGTTTTAAATGTCCGGTCTAAAATATGTAGACTTTTAAGACCGGATCATTGTCCGGTCTTATATGTAGACTTTTAATACCGACTGGAACAAGACCGGCCGTCCGTCCACTCTTACGAGCCTGTTTTATCCGGTCTTAAAAGCCTTTTTTGCACTAGTGAATATTGGAAGAAGGTGGAGTCACGATACGGAAGATACGGGCAGATGATAATCCTGCTGATATGTTGACAAAGGTGGTGTCTTCTATTAAATTTCAACATTGTTTGGATCTGATCAACATTGTTGAACATTGTTTTTTGAATAGAAGTTACAATTAGAATTTGTAAATAGGAGAAATTGAGAATATGAGAATTTTGCCAAGATGGAGATTTGTTGAATGTGGGTGTCAAAAGTCCCACATCGCTAATTTCATAAGGAAGGAGGTGGAAGTTTTAGTATAAATAGAGGCCTTCCTCCTCCCTTATTCCTCACCCTACAATTGTCTCTTAAGATATTTGTATATCTTTCTCTTTTGTAGTATTTCACTTGTAAGTTATTTGAAGTGAATTTAGGATATGATATTTCTCTTATTTTTTCTAATTTATTATTTATTAGCTGCATTTAGATATAGTAGTTGAGGCTTATTATATTATTAAATTATAGTAGTTGAGGCTTATTATATTATTAAATTACGTCTAGAAACTTTGTTTTCTAGCTTGGTAATTTTCTAGTATAATCAGTCACGCTCTATATATTGCGCTCCCGCAACAGAGTTCGTATTGCCGTCGGCCGTTCGCTATTCAAGTGAAGAAGAAGGCAAGGTTGTCCAGTCAGTTCTCAGCTATCGTTCATTCTTTCTGCTTTCAGTCCGCGGTGCAAGAAGGATCTGATCCTTTTGTTTTTGGTTCTCATATCGACGCTTTTTGTGTTTGGTTCTCATATCGACGCTTTTTATCATATCTGAATCAGAGATTTCAAATGGGCTAGCTCAAGAGAAGGTGTGCATGCAAGGACTCTATAAGAAAGGACGACCTATAGTAATTGCATTTGGTGCGGACAACAATTCATCCATTTTTTTTGGACGAAACAATTCATCCATGTTCACAGATTGAAAATTTATTGTAAGATGTCAAACTTAATGGTTGTCCTAGGTCCCACATATATGACAAAATGAGAAAGAAGATGTGATTGCATGAAGTCGAGAGAAGTCACGCTAGACCTGTCTGACCTAAATGGTTTTGAGCCAAAAAAAAAATAAAATTAAAACGTTGCATTTTTTGATGAGGACCAAACTTTCATTTTTAAATTTGAAGACCAAACTATCATTTATCAAATTCGAGGACCAAATTGACATTTGTCAAATTTGCGTTGTCTTTGGTTTTGCTGACTTCTTTGTGGTTGTTTGGTTACCTTGCTTAATTTGGTTATTTGCTTATTGGTTGAGGAAGTGTGTTATTTAGTTAGTGGGATGATTGTTGCTTCTATTTGGTCACTAAATGTGACGTTTGCTATCATTTGGTTGCTGCACCTATGTTTTGGTCTTGCTTTGTTCTTCGACGTCGAACCTTCATTCTCGGTGTGTATTGGCCGGTTCTTTGCTTCAAAGGTTGCGTTATGAGAATGGGTTCAATGGTTTCTACTATTTCAAGTCATTTTGTTTCGTGCACGTTCACTTGTCTTTAGTGGCTGAATTCTTCGTTTTTTAGATTTTCTAGCACGTTCATGAAGTGCTCTTTTGTTTTGAATGTTGTGCTTATGGTTCGGTAATTTCATTGGCATCTTTTGTTCTTTACGTCCTCTGATGAGGAGTTTGGTGGTTCTTATATGACCCGTTCGTTGCTTTGCGTGAGGTGTTTATCTCAAGTGAGGTGTTGGTCTTTGTGTGACCCATTCATTGCTTTGCCTCCAGTGAGGTGTTGGTCTTTGGTGAGATTGTTTGGTGTTTATATCTCGTGAGATGTTTGGAGTATTGTTGGTCCCTTATGAGACCGTTTGGTTGAGTTCTTGGTGAAGTTGTTGGATCATTTCTTTTAATTAGTGGCTGCTCTCGCATTCAAGCTGCTTACAGCTTGAGGGGGATAGTGTGAGAATTTTGTGATTTGTTACCTAAAGTTTTTAAAGAACTCGGGTTGATTATCTTTGTAACAAGTTGGATATATTTAACATTTATGCTCCAACTTGAGGGGGAGTATTAGGAAACATGAAATATATGATATTAATGTATATAGCTGAGATCATGGGATTGTAATCATATCCCAATCAAATCCCATATAATTAGGGATTATAATATTTTGAGCCATTATATGTAGAGGCTCCTCTCTCTTGTATAAATACCAATACATTTATCATGAATAATATATCTTTCTAATTTATTTCACTACATTTATTATTGTCTAAGACACATTTCAAAACATTCTCAAATATTATTTTGTTTTACCGTTGATTGAAATTTCTCAACATAGAAGGCAAAAAAACAATAAAATTTGTTTTTTTGTGACTATATTTTTAATAGAAATTATTTAGAAGTATCCAAAAATTCACCAAAAAGGAAAAACTATCATTCTAGGAACTAAACCCGCTAATATAACCAATTTGATATTGTGGTATGTTAAAATGATTTTACCATTTAAACTATCTAGTTCACAATTATTTTTCTTTAATTTTGAAACTCAATGATAAATTTTCTTTTTTTAAAAAAAATATATGAAAACAATAGTAAGCACTAAACAAAATCGTAATAGTGAAAAAGGTTCATTCAACAAGCCATCACCAATTGATTTTTTTTTGTTTATTGAAGATTATTTGAGTGCAATTAATTGTCAAAATAATGTAATTTGTGGATTAAATTTAATAAAATACTCCATAAAATAGAAAGGAAATAAAAAAAAGGTGACTAAAATGAATGATGTTACAATACTAGAGCTTATCTACATTATATTCCCGTCATTATATGAGATTCTAGCTTCGAAAATGAGATGCTACAGATCGTTGCTTCTCCCATATGCAAATTCACCTTTTGCTTTGTTGTTGGTATTTGGTTTAACTATGTATAAGATAGATATTCCATCTTATCCATTTTATGAGTTTTTTTTTTCTGGGTTGGTCTTTAATATAAATAATTTCTTTTTATATTTTAAAACTGAAACTACATTTTCCTTTTTTATCCCTATTAAATATATAATTTTATATTAATTATTCCCCATTTATCACTAATTCTCTTTCAATTAATCATTTATAATACACATTTTTCTACTAATTCTATTTTTCTTCTACTAATTCTATTTTAATCTTTTTTATTCACTCTCTTTTATACTCTTTTTATAAATAGAAGAATATCTGAAAAGGACATGACATTTTTAACACATTTATTATTTATAACTATCTTAATGGTCAGTACGTTTTACGTAATTAAAAGAAAGTTTTTTTATAAAAAAGAGTGGAGAAAGTACTCCCTCCGGTCTTAATTATAGGAATATTTTTTCAATGTAATTTATACTATAAAAATGTTACTATAATTAAGACTAGAGGGAGTATTATATAAGAGCATCGGCAATACTATGAGTTAAAGCGTATTTTTATCTCAAACGTTTCATTGAAGTGCTAGCTATGGGTGCTAGGAAGGTTTAATTTAGCAATATTACCTTTAAAAAGAAAAAGCAGTAAAAATGTAGTACTTGAACCAAGTTCGTTGGGAGTTGGCTTTGGCCCTTTACGCTCTCTCATCCGTTGTCCTCATTTATGTCAAAATGATGCTAAATATTTTAGGATACTGAACGGTACTAAAAAATACGTTATGATCTTGAAAAATTATTTTAGAATTCTGAAAAGATATTTTAGGCTATTGAAGGGTACTAAAAAGATACTTGAGATAATAATTGATACTAAAAAAAATACTTCATAATTTTAAAAAATTATTTTAGGATCTTGAAAAATATTTTAGAGTATTGAAAAAATACTTATTTTATGATCTTGAAAAAAATATTTCAGAATACTGACTTTTATTAAAAATATACTTCACGATATATTTTCAGGATCCTAAAATAAATGTTCTAGATCATAAAATATTTTTTTAGTATTGTTTAGTAGCTTAAATTATCTTTTTACTACCAATTAGTATCATAAAACATTTTTTTTTTAAAAAAAAAAACACAACTGTCCTCCTTTATACCAAAATAACACCATTTTAGTATAAAGGAGGGCAGCAGACAGGAGGGTTCAGAGGACCAAAGCTAGGTCCAGTTTGTTGACCCAATGATAGAGAGATACTCCCTCCGGTCCTAATTATAGGAACTATTTACTAGAATTTGGAGAAATTAAGGAGAGAAGTTAAATTAGTTAATTATAATTATTTTTCAAAAATACCCCTACTGAAAATTCCATCAAGACAAAATTAGTTGATAAACAGTGGTATTTATAAATTACACTAATAAATTATTTATTTACCTGCGTTGGCCGTATTAGGTATACACTAAAACTTGTTCCTAATTTCCTTACGGGCAAATCTTATCTCCAAAAACAACTAAGTAGTCAAATTTAGTAGTCGGTGACGTTATTCACACAAGTATACAGAGCATACTAAAAATAAACAGGATATTTGTAAATGCCACTGCTTTTTATAAATTCAATAAATATGTTTATTAATTTACAGAGCATATTAACAAAGCAGGATATTTGTAAGTATAATTAAGGTGTATATAATATTAATAAGTTGCAAATATTATTTACTTTATAAAATATATTGGTTTATTATTAAATTATTATTGAGAAAGTGTAAATAGGGGTATTATAGGAAAAAATTGACAAAAGTTAAAACTTGCTCTTATAATTAGGACCAAAACCAACTCCAAAATATGCTCTTATAATTAGGACCAGAGGGAGCAACATGCCACATCACTAGACTCTTCTGTGATACCTCCAATTCAATCTCTCTCTCTTTCTCTCTCTCTTATTTTTCTCATCAAATTATAAGGATTGATAATAATAGAGTATTAGTTTCTCTAAATTCTCTATTTAAAACAATTCATGTTTTAAAAAATAGCAGTGCAAATTACAAACACGTTATGATTATTAAAAGTACCTAAAGCAATTAATTCTCTTTAAAAGAAAATGATTAAGACAGTACTTGGAATGATGGCTCTGTAGTTTTGACCACATTCGATGAATAAATGCGTTATTAATTAAGAGGACAACTTCAACTTGAATCATCTTCTCAAGTTTTTTTTTTGTTTTTTTTATAAGACACTTACTTGTTTTCAATAAGCATTAATTATTTGTTTCCATGTCTGCCCATAATTAATGAGAGTAGTGTGTGAGAATAATAATTAATATAATATTAGAGTTTAATGTAATTAGTAGGGATAATATTGGAAATTACTTAAATTGTAGGATAACTTTATTGACTTTAACTTTTTTTATTGGTTTATGAAAAAAGTTAGTTGGTGATTTATAATAAGGACTAAAAGGAGTAACTCTCTCTAAGATAAGATAATCTTTTTTTTTTTTTTGGGGGGAATCAATTGGTCTATTCATCCAATTTAGACAATATACTTGAATCGTCAAATCATCATTAGTACATAGTAATGTATGATAATTCCTGAGATTGCTGCTGGGTTTAGTAAAATAAATTACTATTTAAAGCCGTGTAATTGAATCTCTTATCATTACACTTATTCATTTTTTATTTATTATAAATTAGATCTCACATTTAATATTGAAAGAATATTATTTTTATATATTTTTAAAAGTGGGTATGAACTTAATTTTATGAAATTAGACAATCCGTACTAGCTAGTTAAAATAAAGTTGGGTACTGACCAATGGATCCATTCATTATTATTAAACTTGTAAGTTGACTTCTTAAGTTTATCGTTTTTACGATTATAACTTACAAAAACGAGTAGAGTTATTAGTAAACTCGTGTTAGTTATAAACTCGGTTAAACTCACTAGTTTATATACCGAGTTTACCGTTTTTATGTTTTTAGCTTATAAAACCATGTTAACTTAATCTTAAAAACTCTGTTAACTTTTTTTATTTGACCATACTCAACTGCTTTATATATAAATTTTATAGAAATTTCTTTATTAAATATGATAAATGATAAATGTTGATGGATTTAATTTTAATTATTTGGATTTAAAATATATTTAAATTAAATTATTGTCATTTTTATATTTTAATTATTTAATTATATACTGGTAATAGATATTTCATAATAAAAATAAACTCTTATGAGTTTACGATTTGAGTTCGTGGTACGAGTTTATATTACTATCATGAGTTTGTTTAAAACTTGTGAATTTGATAACCTTAGACTCATTAAAGTTGGGATTCGGCTTTGGTCCGCTGCAGACCATTGCATGAAACTGCATCGTTTTGGTGTAGTTTCATGCACCTTGATCCCCTTTTTTTTTTTAAAAAAAATTCTGGTATTATCGGGTAGCAAAAAGATAATTTAGGATACTGAATAGTACTGAAAAAATTCTTCATGATCTTGAAAAATTATTTTAGGATACTAAAAGAATACTTTAAGATATTGAAAAATAATTCATGATCTTAAAAAAATAAGTTTTAGATCTTGAAAAAATAATTCAGGTACTAACGGCTAGTAAAAACATGCTTTATGATTATTTTTTAAGATCCTAAATTATTTTTTCAGTATTAGTTAGTATCCTAAATATTTTTTAGTACCAGTTAGTGTCCTCAAATATTTTTTAGTACCCTTAAATATTTTTTTAAAATCATAAAATAATTTTTCAGGATCATAAAGAATTTTTTCAATACCATTTAGTATTCTTAATTATCTTTTTACTAGTTGAGAGTGTAGGAATTATTATTATTATTATTATTTTAATGAAAAAGGGGTCAGGTCTGCAGTGGACCAAAGACAAGTTTAATATAAAAAGATATATTATTATAATCAAACTACTTTATTTGGTGGCGGCTTTGCTGCACTTTCATGGAAAATTAATTACAATAATATGACATATTAACTACTCTTATGGGGTATTTTTTTTCAAAGTAATTACAATAATATGACATATTTCGTGGCGGCTTTGCTGCTCCTTAATAAAATGGCACCCAGTTATTCTTTTTTTCTTTTTCTGCCCAAGCACCCAGTGATTCTAAGCTTATGAATTTTGCAATAAATAATTTTTAATTTATAAAAATCATGGCGAATTACCATCATAAAATATTTATTACAAGTCAAAAGTAGCATGAATTATATAAATTATACAATCTATGCAAGTTATATTTATTTTATATAAATATGACGTATTAACTACTCTTATGGGGTAATTTTTTAGTAAGGTCCAATTATGATAGTTTTTTTTTTCAAGGTAAGAATTTATAATATTTTTTGGACAAAAAATTTAAGATAGTTTGTGAAAAGCATTTTTATCATATACCTTAGTAGTACTGTGGCATGGGGGCTTGGCTCCCCTCCCCCATGTCCAGGGTTCGAACCTTGCTTCCTCCCCTACTATGTGTATAAAAAAAAAATAACAAATCCGCCCCATAAGTATAAGTATATGCCCTTGGAAGTTTTTCTTGGGCTTAATGTAGCTCCAGAAATTTAAAAACGTAACATTGTTATTATTTTCTGTTCTTTAACATTAGTTTTTTTAATAAAAAAGATTATTTTCTGTCATTGTTATTATTAATTTTTTAACATTAGTTTTTTAATAAAAAAGAGTAAAATTGTTACGTTTTTAGATTTTTGGGGTTACATTGAAAAAAAAAAACTTTCAAAAAAAATAGTTTTAAGTAGATTTGCTACTTAACCTTTTAATAAACTGAAAACATGGTAATAATTAATAATCAATTATTAATAGGATAAAGTATACTTTTAGTCCTTTAAGTTTTACCTAAGGCATACTTTTGGTTCTTTAACTTTATAAAGTATATTTTTGATCCTAAAATTCTAACATCGTTAATGTTGCTAATGGAAAATGCTGATGTTGCGGATTTAAATGATAACTAAAAACATTTAATTACATAAATCTTATATATTTTTCAATTTACTCATATTTTAAATTTAAGTTTGATTGCATTTAATTACACTGTCATCACTTAAGTTTATACCATTATCACTTGAGTTTGCATTTTTCGTTAGCAACATCAACGGTGTTAGAAATATAGGACTAAAAATATATTTTATAAGGTTAAGAGACCAAAAATATACTTTATATAAACTTAAAGGACTAAAAATATATTTAACCTTATTAATGATAATAACTTCAACCAAAATTCAACACGTCACGTCAAACAAAAATCCAGATGCCAAGAGCCATTTTGCCATTTGCATTGTTGTTCTTCATGTTAGTGCTTATATTTTAAGTTTAATAATATTATATAACCTGACAGATCCTTTCGAACGGAGTCGCATTTGCCTCTCTCCCATTTCATTCCTGGTCTTAACTTCTTCTTCAGAGGCTCTCTCAGGAGTCTCATGGTGAAATCCTCCATGTGAGAACCTCAATCTCCTTCCTTGCTTATCTGGTCTCTAATCCTTATCGTATATTCCGCCATTCCTGCGCCGGCGAAATTGAAGTTATGACGTCATTTTCCGGGAGGATGGCGGCAGTCGCCGGCGGTGCTGCCTCGTCGAGCGGTCATGCTCGGCTCCCGCAGCAGCCGATTAGGACCGCTGGTGGTTGTGAGGCTCATTTCAGTTATGCAGTTCAGCGTTCCGGAATCGTGTTGCGGTCTTCGAGGAGGCGTTCGAGAATTTGGATTGTGGAGGCGTCGGGACCAGCTGGGGCATGGGAGAAATCCGATGACGTTAGGGATCGCGAGAAGGTGAGACCCTGCGTGTACGCGATTGGGGATGTCGCGGCGGAGGGCGGGAGTGACGGTGGTGGTATTGTGGCGGTGGGAAATGATCGGAGAAGGATGAATCGGACTGCGGAGGTGGTATTCGCCGCCGCAATGACGGTGGTGATGGGAGTCGGAAACAGGGTGCTGTATAAGCTCGCTTTGGTACCCCTCAAAAACTATCCATTCTTCCTTGCTCAGCTGGCTACGGTCGGGTACTTGTCCTCCCCCCACTCTTTAGTTATGAACAATTATTATTGTTTTAAATTTGTAATTCCATACACTCGCATTAATCATTTGAGCCGAGTTATATATATTTATTTATTTTATTCTAATAGAATAAATTAAATTAACAAACATGTTATTTTGGCCGAAGCAAATGTCTTGTATTACGACTTTTGAAAAACAAATGTATATAAAAAATATAAATAAGGATTAAAACGTGATTATTTATTTATTTATTCTACATTGTTGATTGAACAGTGGGATAAACAATTAAGGACGGTTTGAGTTGGCGTTTAAACCTTTAAGCAAATCCAGCCAAAATTTCTTTTACATTATCTCGTGTGCTTTTTAACGCCACCAGGATTTTTGTAATGATATTTTCAAGTGCTCCGGGTCTCCGGGCCCCACTTCCGATGGGTCCGAGCAGTATCTACGTTTTATGGTTCATCTAACCCCAGCAATGTCAGCTTTGTTTTCCTTGGTTCACCTTTTAGTCCATTAGATTTCTAGGAACAGTGACATCTACCACAATGGGAAACACGATACCCAACAATGTCATTATGTCATTGTAATGGGGCGCCTTTTGGTGAATTCAGAAAGAATACTTCAGGATGATTCCACCAGATTTTGTTGCATTTTCTACCTTCTACTTCTATAAAGCTATCCTTTTACTTCGGGGAATAAGCTGCTTGCATTTCTTTTTCCTTTTTTTTGAACGTCGAGAGTAACGTAAAATGTAGACGTTTACAAGAGTTAATACAACCAAATCTAATAAGATATTATTTGTTTCAGATACCTGGTTGTATACTTCTCTATTTTGCTCTTCCGGTACCGTGCTGGCATTGTTACTGATGAAATGCTATCTACGCCAAAAGCACCATTTATTGCTGTTGGTCTCTTGGAGGCTCTAGGTGCTGCCGTAGGAATGGCAGCAGGAAGTAATATTTCTCATCCGAATCCCAAATTTTGGAAAATTGATTTTATTTTAATTATTTAAATTTTTAGAAGTCTGCTTTGATTTTTGGCCATCTCATGTATAAAGCTAGCTTCTGTCATCATCTCCACATGCAGATATTTCTTTATAAGTTTTGTTTTCGGGTTGCAATTAGTCGATCTTGTGTTTGTGGGTTGATCAGACTCGTTTTGTCAACTTAGAACTATTTATAGCACATCCATATGTTTTGAGTAAACAAACTCAGACTTTAACTCCCCATGTTACAACATTAGTTAATATAATGATCTTCTAACAGCTTAAAAACTGCAATAGCAGACAATGCACATCATGAAACTTTAAAACATACAACTTTTAACCCTTTTTCTTGAATTTCTTATGGGCGGTGATTGAGCTAATTTCATATTTCCTGAATCAATTAAGCTTAACTTAATTGTGAATTTAGCAAACTGTAGTTATTTTATTACCTTTGCATTTCCTTTTACTCTAATTTAAGATGCATTTGTTGGCGGGAAAAAGAATTTGGTATCTATCATTGATAGTCATGCCTCTCTTTTCTAGTACATATTTAGATACTAATATCATTGGGCTGTACATCTTTTGGCTTTTCCTTTGAAAAAATTTAATGCGTAAATGTCATAATTATGTGTTGTTCTCTTTGTTGTGACAGCAATTCTCGCTGGAGCTTCAATTCCAATTTTGTCTCAGGTAAAGAAGCATTGGTAGTCCATTACCTCTGTGGCTTTTACTGTTAATCCAAATTATTGCTGCAATAGAATCATTGTGGAGAGTAAGGAGACTTTTGTTTTCAAAAACTGATTAAACTAAATGCTTTCTGATCTGAAACTCGTTATTTATTTCTAGATTCTGTATATGAATGAAAACTAACTAAAATTGTTGTTAATAATAATACTGGATATTTGGCAGATGTTTATCTCCATCTGCATCATAATTAAAGTTAAGTGATAATTATCTAAAATAAAAACTAGATATCTTGCAGGATATAACTATTTGAAAAGAAGAAAAATCAGAATCAGTTGCTCAAGATGTTATTTGTCTTTGTAGAGGAAAGATCAGCTGTTTAGGCACCTAATAATTAAAGAAGAAGTACGTAAGTAATTAATGATCAGGCTGTTTATGTTTTAAAGGATTCACCCTGTAAAAATTGTGACAGAAAGGATGTATGGTGATCCAATCCAGGATCTGTCTTAGTTGGCCAAAAGTTGAAACTTTGACACATAAAGAAAAACTTTTTAATCTTTCATTTTAACCAAAACCTTGGTCTTTGCATCTACTATCTCATCTTTACATGACGGGCTTAAATTTAATGCAGAAGTTAAAGTGTGTGTAATTTTCTTAACTAACTTCGCTTGCAGAGTTTTCTTGTGTGGCAAATTATTCTGTCAAGTATTTTTCTTGGAAGAAGATATAGAGTCAACCAATTACTTGGATGCTTTCTTGTAGCTGTTGGTGTAATTACTTCTGTGGCAAGGTCAGGGAATATGATTATGTTAGATTTCTTTTTAGTAAAGAAGGATAAGGCACTGTTGAATTTTGTAGTTTTAAGGAAAAGAATAATATGTACAATCATGTCAGCAAACTAATTCTGAATAACTGTCTTAAACATTTAAGTTGGTTTTAATATTTTAGAGATTTTTTATGTCAGATTGCTTTGATGATATTAAAGTTTCTTTATTTTATATGCGAGTTTGAAGAAACTTTATTCTGAAACTCCTGATAACTCTCAAATTTTACTGTTGAATTTCATGTCGGACACTGAAGCAGTTTTCTTTTTTGGGTGTCATGTTATGCTTTTAAATCCTTAGTGACTCCAACTAGTTATTTACATTATTCCCTGATCATTACCAAAATGAAGCCTGAAAAGCTATGGCAGAGACTCCTAGGCTGTTACAATTTTATTCAATGATATGCTATTGCTAACAGCTTATATGTTGCTGTTTTGTCAACTGTTAAATCTGAACTATCAACCAGTGGTTGACGGCATGAATAATGTGACTTTCATGTTTATTCTTTCTATGACCTGATCTTTTGACTTTGTTGATTACTTTGGTGGATCTAGTGCTGGAAATTCATTGATGGAAGGTGGTATATTCTGGAGTGCTTTGATGATACTTTCATTTCTATTCCAAGCAGCAGATACTGTCCTGAAGGTTGATGCCGTACTTGATGGCTGTTGGTTTTTGCATTTAGTTTCAAACTTTGTTTCTCTATGGTAACAAGGGGCATCTTCATTATTTCTAGGAAATTATCTTTCGGGACGCAGCCCAGAAACTGAAGGTGTGTGCAGTGGATAAGTATTTTAATCCTCTTATATTTGCAAATTATGATTTTCAAACGCCATAATAACATATGGTATTTGACTGCAAGAATCAATCAATATGAATTCTGATGCACTAGGATGCATCGGTCTCCCTCAAGTTAGTGATCGGAAATGATTGAACGGAGATTGAAGCTTTGAAGTTTCCTTCTGCTCTTGAGTTCATTTCAGTTGTCCATTTAAACAGTAGATCACTAGATCTTTTACTCCGAGACTCCAGCTAGCTAGCCACGCTTTTACATGATATATTAGTTCTATATGCAAACTTGCTAACTAGTTCATATTTTCTATTTTATACGGAGATGATAATTTACTTTTTTAAAAAAAAAAATTAGAAGAGGGTCATATATTAAATAATATTTAATGTTATCTAACAGGGAGGCTCCTTGGACCTGTTTGTTGTCAGTTCTTTCGGATCTGTTTTCCAAGTAAGCATCCTACAATATGCCTTACATTAACTCGGTATGCATCTTTCAAATTTCCCATATATATACACTATTGGATCCCTAACTGCATAAGCATATAATTAATGCAGACATTGTTTTTATGCCTTCTCCTGCCCTTCTTGTCAAAATTATGGGGTGTTCCCTTCAATCAACTACCAAACTACCTTAAAGATAGTGCAGCCTGCTTTCTCAATGTTGGTACATTGACGAAAGGTAATCTTTTTTTTTTCTATGGTGCGCACCAGAATTGTCTTTGCATTTGGGAAATGTTGGTTGTCTTGCTTGGTATCAAATGTATATAATTTACAATCTTTTGATTTACCGTTATATGCTTTCGAGTGACGGGCGAGATTACTTTACATGTGAAACTATGCAGAAAATAAAAGTGTGAGAACTAAATACCGTTTAGTTTTATTATCAAAACCCACCAGAGAGAGAGTTAGAATCTTACTGGTGGAAAATATTGTTAGTCAATATTTCTAGCATAATTGAACATGAGTTTTTCATGTAGGTTTTAGGATAGTAACAATGGCATTTATAGTTTCAACAACAACAAAGCCTTATTCCACTAGGTGAGGTCGGCTACATGGATTACACGATGTTATTTATAGTTTCATGGTTTTAAAACTTGGGTGCTTATTGTTACTTTGTTAGTAGTAGGTTATGAAATTCCAGTGTCAGTTGTAAACCTTCTAGAAATAAATTTTATATTGGCCCCTGGATCAGACACTTTGGAATTATGCCCCCCCCCCCCCCCCCCAAAAAAAAAAAAAAGTGATTCTTATGGTGGAAAAGTTGCAGATTTATTAATTTTGCATGCTGCACTGACATTATCTGGTTTCAGGATGTGATGGTGCCCCGTTGCTCCCCTTGTTGTATGTTATTGCTAACATTGGTTTCAATATCTCATTGCTTCATCTTCTCAAGATCTCTTCAGCTGTGGTATCTTGTCTTGCTGCCACCCTTTGTGGTATGTGATTTATTTCAACGAGCTATATTTATGAAGAATTTAGTAATGAGACCTGCTTAGATTGGTGGCCTGATTTTTACTTGATATCTATAATTGGTGTATGGTGAATATTTTGTTTTAACATTTTTGGAGTATTGATGATTAATCTTATGGGAATGTGCGGCTGGTAGTAAGGATATAGGTACTGATTTTCCAGTTAGTAGGAAATTCACCTTTTTTCCCCTAAAGAATTAAAAAGAGAGAGGGAAGAATAGTTCTAGGAAGTAATGGCAATTTGCCGTCTCTCTAGATTCTTGTTGGGAAGAAGTTCCATTTAGGGTTTTAACTTTTAAGGAGGTGGAGGAAGAGTCAGTGGATTCCTGTGTGGAAGTTAAAAGCAACTCATTAAGAAATAGAAAAACAGCCTTAACCTGAAAATTTGCACAAGGCAATATAGTTAGGATTCTTTGCAATTATGGCCAGTAAGGTTGTTCATATGATCAATGAGTCAGACTACGTGGCTGAAAATGATATCATTAACCATAAACTGAATCATGATTTGTACATGATACATATTGTCGTAAGTCTATTATTATTAAAAAGGGTGAAGGGTCAAAAATACATATGACCTTTTCCCCCAGGATCGCCCAGCACCACGACCTTTCAACTGGATCAAAAATACACACGACGTTACGTTTTTGGTCAACCGTTAATTACCGTTAGTTGACCGTGGTGCTGGGCGACCTAAAAACGTAACATCGTGTGTATTTTTGATCCAGTTGAAAGGTCGTGGTGCTGGGCAATCCTGGGGGAAAAAGTCACGTGTATTTTTGACCCTTCACCCTATTAAAAAAGCAGTTACCTCTTTTTCCCCTTCTATTGAAGGTGCTTAAGCTATAAATATTTACTATAGTTGGATAATCAGCATTTTGAGGATTCATATTAAGATTCTGCTCCTCATGCTAAATGAATGAATTCTTTTGCGTGGGAATTGTGTGAGGAAATGGAAGACCCTTTTATATTTCTGCAGTGGCAACCTAAACAAACTTCAAAAGAGAAGCTTCTAATACTTTTTCTTTATCCAACTGCTTGAAAGTATAAATAAGGTTGGTAAAATTTGATGGTAGGTGGGTATAGTTTTTAGTTTTTAGATGAGTTGGTGATGATATGATGAAACTTAAGCTGATTAAGTTCAACTTAAAAACTCAATGGCTCAAAATGTCCTACTCCAACTGGCCTAGTAACTTGATGAAAAGGTCTGACCTAAATAAATGATCCACAATGATTAATCTACATTTCTTATAGCTAATAATATATTTTGCAAACAACAATCTTTTGATTTGTTGCTTGGATTGTCGTACTGAGTCTTTTTAGAGTATGTATATCTGGGTAGTCTATATGAGCCAGTTTTCTTGTCTTCTCTGAGTTAGATAAAACTAGAGCAATTGAAAGAGGATGCTTTTCTGAATTCTGTAACTTGTGCCCAAAATAAAAATTGCTAATCTTTCTGTATCTTGACCCGAGTAAGATCCATGATTTAGTTCAATTAATTTTCATTAGATCCATGGTCCAGTCATATGGCAGCAGTAACAAATTTCCTAGTGTATGACCCTCTTAAATGTTAGAATAATCAATATTGTCTGCCAAACTGATTGAGAACATGTGGCCCTGGTAGGTGATCTACTTTCCTAGCTCTTGAAATGATATACCACAAATTTCTTCATCAAAGCCTTCATTGTAAATACCAAAAACTGTTGGTTCAGGGGATTGGCACTCATTTCCCTTGAGTGAGGTCTTCTTAGTCCTGTGAATGGAGAAAATTGCTGCATGAGAGCTCTATACCTACATGGTCTGATCCAACTTAACCTAGTTTAGTCAAGACTTAAAGCTTTCAAGTTAAAGTGATTTTTCGATGTGGTATTAGATCCTCTGTGCCTGGAATAGTCAGGAGTTCGGTCCTTGTCACATATCTTGAAAAAAAAAAAAAAAGGCATGTTGAAGATTACAATAAGATATTGGTAAAAATGCTATATAAGTGTGGTGTGGGCGTGTGTATTGATCACACACTGTATATAGTGGGGTTTGAACTTACAACTTTTACTATGAGTGACACGCCAACCACTGAGCCAGAGGCTTGTTCCCAGATATTTTTACATGTCAAACTATCTCATCCAATCTTGGATAGCAAAACATAGAAATTGCACATCAAGCAACTATTCATGAGTGTCTTAACTTGAATTGTCCATAGGTTTTGCTGCTTCTTTTTTTCCCGCTATGGAATTGTTCCTGAGACAGACCTAACAGATACAATTTGATTGTGTGGCAGTTCCAATATCTATCTACATCTTCACTCTGCCATTGCCATACCTGGGCGTTGCCTCCTCTCTTCCAACAGGCTTCATTGCAGGTGCCGTCATTCTGCTTATAGGCTTGCTGGTTTATTCTTGGGTCCCTCCCAATGCTTCCTCTTCTCCCACCAAATCAGCTTCCACCTAGAGCCCAACACGGTAAAAGAATCGAGGAAAAATCATCATGAGATCCCAAGGAAAAAACATAATCACCAAAAAGTTCTACAATAAGTGAGCAGCATAAAATGACAAGTTTTGGTATAAGAATTGGCAACAAATCCATGCTACTCACTTGTGTGACTTTTTGGTAATTGCATCCCTTTCTTGAGACATAATAATTTTCCTAAGAATCAAAATGATTCAGCTTTGCTTTTTTGTAAGGTCATTTGAGGTGGAAAAGGGAAACTATTATTCTTGTAATGTTTAGTTCAGTAGATTTTTGTCTGCATATTCCACGTAGGGAAATAAATAGGGGATTGAAGCCCTGTTAGGTTTCACTTTAAAATAGATTTGGTTTTTCTTCTAGGAAAGGCTGGTCCTATGAAGAGAGAGAGAGAGAAGGTTCATTGTCTAATCAAAATGAGGTGGAACATGGTTAGAGAAAAGTCCTAGCTCAATTTTGTGTGAATCAGCAAAAGGGATGAAGATTCTCTTAAGTAAATTGATTGAGTTTACTTACAGTTAAGAGGGAGTAGTGTGAGATACTGGGAAATAATTCAATGGCTTTCATACTTTATATACACTTATTATTATTTTTTTCGTACGATTCTCCGCACAAGATGATCTAATATTACCAGAAGAAGAAAAAGGTAATTGTGGTAGCTAATGGTTATAGCCAATTTCTTGCACCAGCACAATTGTTTTTCAATAGTCAACGACAAAATTATTCCAGTTCCAGTAGCAGAACCACTGGGGGTGCTCCGATCAATTATCAGGAATTGTTTTAACTTAGGCAATGATCATGAGATGTTAGGCAACTAGGTGTTTGGGCGCCCTAAAAAGTACTCTATTCAGTCATAATTATAGGACCTTGTTCGTACTACAAACTAGATCCTATAATTAAGACTAAAGATAGTAACTTATTTTTTAGATTTTACCCGACAAAACTCTTCTAATGTATTTATTTCATACAACACAACCTCACTCTCTTAAAATAAAGCTATACTAAACATCACCTAAGAGCTTCACATTTTCCAATGACAATGTAAGTAACAAAATTCTCCAGCCATTTTCTAACTGATGTGTCAAAAGTAACATGGAATTTTCTAGCTAATCTTGGATCAACTATGGCTTTGAAAATTCCCATGTAACGACTAAGGAGTAGGTTGTTGTGTCTTTTTTTAATAACCTTTTGAGTCATTTGGTGTGTGGTGCTTTTAATGGATTATATTATTACCTCCGGTCCTAATTATAAGAGCTAGTTAACTTTTTTTGGAGAAACTAAGGAAGCTAATTAAATTACTTTAAAGCATTTTTATTTTTATTTTTTTCTTCAATCTTATTAGTTTGACTAATAAACTAATATATAATATAAAAATATTTAATATATGAAATGATTAAGTAACTTATTTAGCTTCCTTAATTTCTCCAAAGAAAATCAACTAGCTCTTATAATTAGAATCGGAGGGAGTACTAAGTATTTGAATAATCGATTAGTCCAAATTGAGACTTTGTAACTAAGAGACTCAGCGGGTCTTGTTTAACAAGGTGAGATATGAACTCAATTCCCCCATCTTGTGGTCTAAGGTAGTTGGTTCGCCTATCTTGTGGTCTAGCCGTAGTTGGTATTCCCCTTCTAATTTGAAAAAGGCCTTCAATATTCCTACATTCAAAATTATCAATGTCACTTTTCTTATTTAATTGTGCGGATAATTGAATTCTGCAAAGGATGACAATTAATTAGGTTAAATTAATTTTTTTTTGGATAATATAATAGATTTGCTTAAAAATGCCCATGATAAATGAATTGCAGTTATTTAGTAAACATTCTTAGATTTTTTTTTTTCATGCATCTAATGAACATAAACACTTGGGTTGAATAAAACCAAGAGTATCGGTTTGTAAAATTATCTAAATTCACTCGTGAATCTACGAGGTTGATGACTTGTAAATATTAAATGATTAATATTGGAAGAGGTTAACTTAAATTTTAAAATATAAATGTTTCAAGTTCAAGGTTCTTTCTGTCATTTCACAGGAGAAATTAATAACAACAAAATTCCATAGAATTTGAGAGTGTTTTTACAAATTCAGGGTAAATAAGTCTCTTCCTTGCTGACATAAGACTTGTTTGTAATTTTCACAAAGATTAATCAGAATGATAATTTTGTTTCTTTATTCTTTTGCCCTTTGTTCAAAACTCTCATAGCAATAAGGGATAAAATGCTTGAATTTTACACATTCTTAAGTATACATTAAACCCAACCATAACTTTTCTATGGAAGATGACAACCACGACTGAGGTATATAAATATATTCTTTTAATTACTTTTGACATTCAAATTCTTTATAAATTTTAAATTTAAGTATATCTTCCTTTATATATTTTACTCATTCTTGGATATACATTAAACCCAGTTACTCAGTGATTCATCATGGGAGGAAAAATAGCAATAAGTGGAATCATATTTTGCAAATGTTTTTAAAGAAAGGACAAAATCCAGGTCAAATTGATTATACCAATTATGTAACGTTCATAGGTAAATTTTAAAATGCGCATATGCAACAAAATAATAAGTGTCTATATAAAAATGTACAAATTCTAATTAACTGTTAACAATAGTAAAATAAAAAATGTTCATATAAAAATTTGCAAGTGTTCCAGTGGTGAATTTACAAATGTATATATGTATTTTAATAGTAACCATAGTAAAATAATAAGTGTAATTGAAAAACTTGATTAAATAGATATAAGCAACTTAATCTAAGCTTTTTGTTGAAATAAAATCTAATTTTTATATCAAATTAGAAATTCTAACCTTGCGTCCACTACATTTTTGTTAGTGATACTAATATTCCCCCAATTGGTTGGTGGACCCAAATGTCTTCTCAAAAATATCAATGAAAAGGTGATTTAATTATTCAATAAGTTACCATCGAGAATAGCAGTGCAGTGGCACTGCTGGTGGTATTGAGATGCCTTATATCTCCCCTCAGGTCCCGTGTTCGAATCTCCCCTTCCCTCGCCTTGTACTAAAAAAAAAAAATTTTATTCAATAAGTTAATCTCAATGTCGCACGCCTTAGCAAATGGCAAATATGCCAAGGCAAGAAGGAGTCTACTCTCTCTGTGTCATGCGCCTCAACAACAGGGGTGAAATCAAGAATTGAAATTAGGGGGCGAAAATTATAGAATAGAATCTAAGTGTTTATAAAATTGCATTCAACCCTATAAATGTTTCAATATTTTCATTTGAGTCTCTCTATGAAGCTTTTAACGAGACTAAAGTGAAAAAATTGAAAGTTTTATGAGGTCAAAATATAATTTTCTAAAATTTTTAAGTTAATTTCTGTAATATTAGGGGGGGCGGGGGCCACCCCTAGCCCCCCATGCCAGTGGCGGAGCCACATGTATTTCTTTGGGTGCAAGTGCACCCATAAAATTTTGAAAAACTATATATTTTTAGTTGTAATATACTAGTGCCAGTGGGTCCATAGCTTAGTGGTAAAAATCTTGATTGCTGAGTAAAAGGTCAGCAGTTCGAACTCATCTAGTCCCTTTTCCATTCTTATTTTTTTTTACCTTTGATATGTCTTAGGATATTACAAAAGTAGCTTTGTTGTAGTGATCCGTTCCATATTTCTTAAGAAGTTCTTGCAAGTATTTTGTTTGAGAAATAATATTTCATTCGTCTTTTACTTGATTCTAAGTCCTAAGAAGAAATTTAATTCTCCTATTGTAGACATTTAAAACTCACCTTGTATGATCTTAAAGAACTCTTGACATTCGTCTTTTGCTTGATTCTAAGTCCTAAGAAGAAATTTAATTCTCATATTGTAGACATTTAAAACTCACCTTGTATGATCTTAAAGAACTCTTGATACATTGATGTTAAACGTGATATATTTGATAAAATTGATGATGAAGATATAATGTAATATTTTCAAGGAATGAAGAATTAAAAAATGCTTTTGTAATCGTATTGTTGTAACAGTTTAATTGACTATTGATTATTATTTTTCTACGTTAAGTTGAAGGTTTTTTTTTAATTATTGTTTAAATTCTTTTATTTTTTAATGAATTTAAAATTTTCCTTAAAAAAAAAATTTGGGGGCACTTCCTCCGAACCCCCAAATTACATTATTAGTTGTGCACCCACAAACCTTAAATCCTGGCTTCGCCATTGCCCCATGTAAGTTCATCCCTGCTCAGCAAATAGCAAACTGGTCAAGGCAAAACTCACCAAGGCCAATAAGAAAAAGTACAGCTGCATATTTTGATTTTTGAAGTAGCAAAATACTATTTAACCAAGGAAAAAGTACTGAAATGAGACATTCTACACCCTGGAAACTTGAGGCACGAAAGGAGAGAGCTCGAGAAGGAGTTGTTAGTATGTTGAGATCCTTAATGGTAATTCTAAGGTATGTTTGGTTTGAGGGAGGGGAATGGGGAGAGAAATAAAGAAATGACCAAATTGCCATTAATGAAAAGAATATTTCTTTTTATTGAGAGTATATTTTTGGAATATTGAAAAGTTTCCAGGAATAATTTAGTAAATGGGAGATCAAAAATCTCCCCCTCCCCCTCCTTCAATCCAAACACCCCCTTATGAGTTTCTTCTTTTTATTGCCTACACGTCACAATATTGTGATGATTTGCCTCTGCTCCTTCCTTGCCTTTTTTTTTTTGGGGACATTTTCTTATCTAATGTAATATTTCCTGCATAATAAAATAAAATATGAATAGTTTTTTTATTGTAATAATAGTAAACTGATTATTATCTTTTTATCATAATAATAATAAACTGATTATTGTCATTTTTTTTGAAAAGTTCCCATTATTATTTTTCTTTCATAAACTTAAAAACTTATTTTCTAAGTTGAAATCCCATAAATAATGAACTCAAATTGATCTCTCTTAAAATTTCTTTAATTTAGTATTGACGACTTCCCACATATATATCAAATCTATTAAAAATGAGAAGTCATCACATCCCACATTTACATCAAATCTTGTCCTCAACAATTTAAATTGAAAAAAAACCATAGAACCAAGATTTTTAAAATAAACATTACAAAATTGAAGTTAATTCAAACTTTTAAGAACCAAACTTTCTTAGAAATCTTTTTCACTCATCAATAACTCATAAAAAAAATTCCCCCCCTCTAGTGGCGGAATTTGGAGGAAAAGTTTGAGGGGGCCAAATAGTGGTGGGGGGATTTGGGGGCTGTCCTCGAAAATTTTTTTAAAGGAAAGTTTTAAATGCATTAAAAATAAAAAGAATAAAAAAATATATTCATGAAATCAAATCAATTAACTGCATCTACAAGTATAGTATAGAATAGGTAAAAACATAGTAACTAATTAGGGATACACCACAAAAGAAAATTTCACTGATAAGCTAAAAATTTCAGGTAATTAGAATGAAATATAGAAAAGAATGACAATATTAATATAAATCATACAAGACCCACATGAAACAAAATTAAATTATAAGCCCAAAGATATAAAAAGAGGAAAAATATAAAAAAAAAGAAGAAGAAGAAGAAGAAGAAGTTGAGGGACCAAAATTTAATTTTACTTGGGGGGCCAAAGTGGTATTATTCACTAAAAAATAAAAAGTCCTATTAAAAATTTTTAAATAATTTTTTTTTTGGGAGGCCATGGCCCCCCTAGTCCCTTGTATATTCCGTCCCTACCCCCCTCCCTTCCCCCTTCATTTCCCTCCTGCCAAACGGATCCTTATGATCACATTGACGTGTGTGTGTGTATATATATATATATAGAAACAAATTGAAGTTTTGAGGAAAAAAAAAAAGAAACAAATTGATGTGATATTCCTACCAAATTCATCAAAAGGAGCATCATAGTAGTTGTAATGTCTGGCCGTAGATATACCAAAGTTGGTTCTATAACGTGAAAATGAAATGATATTTCATGAAACATAATCTTACAATTTTATTTTGATGC
The DNA here is from genome assembly GCA_034222035.1 of Acacia crassicarpa. Lineage (NCBI taxonomy): Eukaryota > Viridiplantae > Streptophyta > Magnoliopsida > Fabales > Fabaceae > Acacia > Acacia crassicarpa. Next base: position 26,360,911 of record JAWXYG010000004.1, read on the forward strand.
ATTTAAATATTTATCAATGTAATTGATCATATAGTTTTGTAAAGTTCCTCCAGTTTAGTAGAATCTGGCAACACCGTAGCTTACATCTTGTGCGGTTATTCGAGGATCTAGACCACCCCATCTTTTGAACCTTTAATTTAATAATAATAATCATAAATAATAATTGTGGAAAATTGAATGAATTGATGATTTTTTTTTCCTTGAAAATGAATTGATGATTACTACAAGGGTTAATGTGCAATTTTAGGAACGAAGTTTTTGCCATAAGGGTATAGCACAATTAAGTTTTAAAAATGTATAAATAGGTACAATCTTTTAAAAATGAAATAATTTTAACAATTTCATTTAATTGATCCAAACGTCCATCTCTTTTTTAATATAGGATCCATTTGTTCTCCCCCATTTTTATCATGGAAGTTTGGGCCAATTTAACAGAATAGTTAAAATTGCACTATTTTTAAATGTTTGTATCTACTTTTTCATCTTTCAAAATTTAATTGTGTTACATGTTTGTGGTGAGAAATCTCGTTGTTAAAATTACATCTTAATCCTTCATAAAAATAAAATTTATACTGAAATGATTGGGCACTAACCGTCCTACCCAATTCTAATTTCAAACATTAGGATTACTGGAATCATGATACTGACCAGTGAAAACATAAATTTTATCTAGAATGGAATCCTTACCTGTATTGATCTCTTTAAAAGTAATAATTAATGCTTTTCTGTGATTTGAGATCGGTGAAATTAAGGCAAACGACCTTCGTTCTGTTGCCCCCTCCCCGATTTTGATTCACTCAGTGAAACCATGCTAAGAGCTTCACATTTTCCAATGCCAGTGTCTCCAGCCCTCACTGCTCTGAGGCTATCTCTGATTCCCGCTCTCTCCCTCTCTTCTCCTTCCAATCTTCGCGCCTTCTTCACCTGTTCTCCACCTCGCGGGGTTTCCTCTCATAGATTTCAAACTTCTTCCCTTCCTCTTACTTCCTTCAATTTAAAGCAACTAATTCCTCCGATGGGGTTGTCGCGCCCCCATGTAGCAGGTATTAATCCTTCTATAACTCTAGAATTACTTCATGATTTCGTCTCCCATTATTGGTCCGATTTGCATATCGGTTTCGTTCGTTCGTTTGTTTGTTTTTTGTTTTTTTGTTTCCCCCTCCATTTTCTGCTTGTCGGAAATCGTCAATCTGACTCTGAGCGTAAAATTTTGGGGTTATTTAGATTTCTGTGGGTAGCATGAAAAATGGAGCTGTTTGTTTTCTGAGAAATTGTTGTCGTCATTACGGTGATGCAATTTTTGAGCTGATAATTGGGAATCATGTGCTGGCAGAGGGCATACTGAGCGTGAATGTGAAGTGTTTACAGTTTCTCTTTCATATTTTCATGCAGTGGGGTAAAGTGTAAACTATGCTGGCCGTTGTAATTGGCTGCCAGTAAAACTGTATTTTTTTTTTTTTTTTTGGTAATCTATGTATTTATATTTAAAACTCTTTGGTGGAAATGGTCTGGCAATGTTTACATGATATTCATGCTTTCTAATAATGAATTTCCAAATCTACACTCTGTGTCAGCTTTGTGCAGCAGCAGCAGCAATGCTGGAGGTGCTAGGGAGATCCTGGTGCAACACTTGCTTGTTAAAGAAGATGACCAGAAGCTACTATTGGATCTTCAGCAGAGAATCTCATCAGGTCAGGATGTATTCTGTTATGTCTGTGGAGATCATAATTCAATTAAATTATTTAACGTTTCAGATTGAGTGTGTTATAATATGACAGATGATTGTTTATGCGAACAATATTGTGAACTTTATGTTCAGTCAATGTATTTTATGGGTTATAAACTTGAAAGATATAGTTTGGAAGAACTTTTCCTGCTGTTTAACTTTCCAGTTCTTTGCTGATATATCTGTACTTCTTCAGGTGAAGACTTGAGTGATCTTGCTGTAGAATACTCATTATGCCCATCCAAGGAAGAAGGAGGAATGCTAGGGTGGGTGAAAAGAGGGGAAATGGTAAGTTAATCTCATAGCACTTTGTTAAAAATCGAATTAATAGGTCTGAAATATTTGCTAATTAGCTTATTTTACTGGAAGAACCAATAATATGTAGGTCTACCTTTAACAATTTACACAAAATGCTTATGGAATTTCATTGTGCTCTTTCACTCAGCTTTTATGCCTTCTTAGTGCTACAATCGATGATATTCTTAAATAATATCAAATGAATGTATTGCTTAACATCTAGTCACCTCGTCACTCAGATAACGAGCACAGAGAATACTAAATTACGGAACTGATGTTCTTGAATATTTTTGTATTAAATTTAATGAGAAATAGAGAACTCCTACTCAGAAGCTGACCTTAGCATTTCAATTCTGTTTCATTTCATTAGACGAAGTTTGTGGAGGTGAGGCACATTTATTTTGGTAAATGCTGAACAGTATGCTTATAGGCTGACCTTGGCAGAACTAGTGTGGTCTAGCTCTAGCGCATTGCAAAGAATCTAAGATGAGCCACAGTATTCATGATTCATGAATAGTAAAGCTCTCTATAGATTTTATATATTAATTAGATTTATATATATTTATAAATAGCTATACAAATTTTTGCTGACTTTATTATAATTTTTGAAAGAGGGGGGAAGATAAATACTTTGGGACTTCAAAAAGTTTATTCCTGTGCCACTTTGGCAATATTTTTTGAAAGGTTGTATTTAGTAGCTGCTGAAAATGTTGTACTGCCAATGATGAAACAATGAGGTTTTCTGGTGGACCTTTGAATTTTAGAGCACTGTGAGGTCACATAGACCTTTCTCAGAACTGAATTTTATGCTTATGAAAATGGATTATTTGTTGTATATTTGTTAGAATTGGGTATCATTTCTTGCCATTTGATTCTTTAAATAACAGAAGCTGTTCTGTTCATCTAGTACTCAAACACAAACTTTGTTTTTTTTTTTTTTTGGTCATCGAAGTTGATTATCATTTCTGTTGTGATGGGCATCAGACATATGCATGATGGTCTTATTGTGTTAGGTTCCTGAATTTGAGGAAGCTGCATTTAATGCACCTTTAAACAAAGTTGTTAGGTGTAAAACAAAATTTGGATGGCACCTTCTTCAAGTTTTATCTGAAAGGTATGTTCAACACCGAGCCAATATTTCTACATTTGATATACAACTGGTGAATAAGGCCTGGATGTTTAGTCTCAGTCAGTATCAAGAATTTACACCTCCTATATTTGCTGATTTTCCTGTAGGGAAGAAACTGTTCTTCAAGACATTCAACCTGACGAGCTTCATGCAAAAATTCAAGATCCGAACTTTATGGAGGAGGCACAATTGATTGATGTTCGAGAGCCTGAGGAAGTGTATGCCTTTGTTTTATTCAACTCTAACTGGCGTTGCGAACCATTAAAATATATGCTTTATATGATTGCATTTGTTTTACATATGGAAAAAAATATTTAATTGAGTGAATGAGTGATGATATTAAAGTGATAAGGTGGAGGCAGTAAGTTCCAAAACGAGAAGAAAGTAAAAAGTTGTTCTGCTCAATCAGCGAAAGTATTGAGAGCATTACAACATTAAAGCTTTTTTAACCAACCCTTTGAAAACAGGGTGGGAGATCTACTCCTCTGTCTTTGAGATATTCTTGCAGAGGCTCTTCCACTGACTTGTTTATTTTTCTCTTTCTTTTGTTTTTTTGATGTGTCTCCTCTCCGGTTGTTCTCTTTACATGAAAATCTTATTTCTGTTTTCATACCACTTCTTGATATATTCCTTTTATACAGGGAGAAAGCATCTCTGCCTGGTTTTAAGGTTCTTCCCCTGCGACAATTTGGAAATTGGGGACCTGATGTCACTAGCACATTTGATCCTAACAAGGATACATATGTTTTGGTGAGTACAACCTACCTATCTTAAGATGATGTGTTTTCCAAGAGGAAGCTAGGAAACCAGCCTTGTAGTACCTTTTTTTGGTTCTTTAAATTCTATTTCTTATTGGTGTTGTCTAAAGTATTGGTTAGAATATGAATTTCTATTGGTTTTTTATCCATTTATTTATTGCCATTGCATTAGAGGTGTCAATACTCTGTGTATATTATTCAGACGAAGAGGTGTTACAATATATAAGCTAAAGAAACTAGAGGAGGAAATCAAGAATTACAATTAAGACTAAGAAATCAGAAAGTTTCCTGAACAGAAAATATAATGAAGTTGCTAATCAGGATCCTAAAATTCCAAAACTCCCCCTCGAGCTGGAGAGTATATGTTAATCATTCCTAGCTTGCATCAAAACCCTTCAAATTTAGCTCTTCCTAGTGGTTTTGTCATTACATCCGCAAATCTGATCTGCATTTTGTATGTAGGACAAATTCATGATGCTTGCTTTAACCTTCTTTTTAATAAAATGCCTGTATATCTCAACATGTTTCATTCGATCATGATAAACAATATTATTTGTCATTTCAATGCTGGCCTTATTGTCACACCAGAGTTGCATGGGTTCCTCATATGGAATTCTCAATTCTATCAATAGCTTGATAACCCATAGTCCTTTACATACTCCTTTTTTAACAGCTCTCAGCTCCGCTTCTGTTCTACTTCTTGAAACCATAGTTTGTTTCTTGCTTCTCCATGCAACTAGATTTCTCCACACATATATGCAGTATCCGGAGGTTGACCTCCTATTCTCTTTTTCTTAAAGAAGATTCCTCTTCCAGGATTAAACTTCATATAACTTAGAATTCTGTATACAGCTTCTATGTGCTCTTCCTGTGGCTGATACATGAACTGATATTCTAACTACATAGCTGATATTTGGACGCGTGTGGGTTAAGTATATTAGCTTCCCTACAAATCTTGTGGATTGTTTTGAGTTTATCGGGACACCATTTGGTTTGATCTCTAGGTGATAACCTCTTTCCATTGGCGTTCCTTTAGGTTGTACCCCTAACATTGTTGTTTCATGTAATAGATTTAGGGCATACATCTGCTGGGATACATTGATGCCCTTTTTGGTTCTTGCCACTTCCATACCCAGTAAGTATATCATTTGAATGAGATCCTTTACTTGGAATTCATTTGACAGGTTCCTCTTTAGTGGGGCAATAGAATCTTCATCGTTCCCAGTAATAACTATGTCATCTTCATAGACAATCGGGATAGTGACTATCCCATTATCGTGCTTGATAAACAATGTGTCATCTCAGATTTGGTGAAGAATTCCTTGCTGATGAAGAAACTCCTTAATGGCTACACTCAAGTATTCCCCAGCATTGTCACTCTAGAGGACCTTGATGGAAGTTTGAAATTGATTTTTCATGAAGTTATAGAAGCTCTAGAAAACCTTAGCTACCTCAGATTTTTCTTTTATTAAGTAAATCCATGGGGTTCTGGTATGATCATCTATGAAATTGACAAACCATGTGACGTTTGCTAGGGTTTTTGTTCTTTCAAGACCCTAGCTGTCACTATGGATTAGTTGGAAAGGAGTAGAGGGTGTGTAGGGCTGTTTTGGTTATGAGGATCATGTTTGTTTACGACTTGACAAGTTTCACTATGAAAAAGAACGGAATTTTTATTGAATAAAATTGGAAATACGTGTTTCATATAATTAAAACTAAGATGGCCTGAGTGACAATGCCATAAAAATACATCTTTATTTTGAGGACTTGAGCTAATCAGCGCCTTTTGTGCATTCCAAGTATCTTTTTTCTTTAACTCTGATCCTCCTAGGTAGAAAAGTCTATCCCATTCTCTAGAAATCCCAATCGTCTTTCTTGAGTTTAAATCCTGAAAAAATATATAAATAATTGTCAAAGATCATTTGGTATATTCGCCCTTTAGTTAATTTGCTCATAGATATTGGGTTACAAGCAAGTGCAAGTACAAAAAGAACATTGTGAACTTTCAGATGATTACATAGCATGATTGTGCCAATTCCTTCAACTTTTGTAACACGCCATTAGCATCTTTGACCCGAAGGTTTTCAGGACACAATTTAAGAGTTGTAATCATTGTTCAATTACCGGTCATGTGATATGTAGCTCTTGAGTCAACGATTTATGTATCTTCACTGGTCCTCACAGCATTGAGAGGTATAATAGTGTACGGATTGTACCAGATTGACACTTGGTACAGAGTTCGACTTATTTTGTTTCTCAAGCATCCTGGGAAGCACCTACAACTCCTATTGGCTTAGGGGATCATCGTCCTCAACTTTTTGCTCAGTTGTAGTGAGATGGCTTTGTTGGAAGTGTTGTTTTCCAGTTGATGGCTTGCCATGCAATTTCCATCTTTTTTTTTTTGTTTGGTATGACCCTTCTTGCAATAACTGCACCATTTATTATTTTTCCGTTCATCTTGTGGTCTTTTCATTGCAAGAGCTGAACTGTCAATGGGACTTTGGCTGCTTTAGTTCAGGAGTTTTTTGCTTTTTTCAAACTGCACATGGTTGACTACATCTAATAGATGTAGTAAGGGTTTTAACCCCATAATTTTGCCCCTTATCTCTTAAAAAAAGTCATTGAGTCTGAGGAGAAAATCGTGAATTCTTCCTTCCACTATCTTCCTATACAATTGAGCATTCTCGATAGTTTTCCATGGGTGCACCTCAAACATGAACTGTTGCTACTAGAGTTTCAACAAAGCATTGTAATAATCCCTCAACCCTATATTACCTTGTCTCAAATCTCGGAGTTGCCTCTTCAAGTAGATCAAGGCTGCAGTGTTATCAAGAGAAGAGGAGGTTCTTCTGGCCGCATCCGGTATTTCTTTTCCAGTGTTTGCTAGAAGGTAACCTTCACTATTATCCAGAGCATGGTAGTGAAAACGTAGATTTTATTTGAAAACGGAAGGATAATGAAAAATCGTAAAATGTAAAATCGCAACGTAGTAAAATCGTAAAAACTTAAAAATGTTTGGAAAATTAGTAAAATTGTTTTAATGAAAAAAAAAAATCATAAAAACGTAAAATCGCAGTGATAAATCGAGTTTTTAACTATCATGATCCAGAATCATAGAGTTATATAACCAAGTCATGACTTGATTATTTCAGCAAACCATGTGTTGAAACTTGGATCATCAGGGGCTAGTTGAGGGGCTGCTCCATTGAGATATTTCTCCTTTCCTTTGCCACAAATGTATCTCAGCATGCTTTGTGACCATTCGAGATAGTTTCTTCCATTAAACTTATGGTTAATAACCCTAATTTGATTTTTTGAGAAATCTGGTGCCGTCTCTACAGGTCTGGATGGTACTGTAATTGTATGGAAGAAGTAGAAGAAGAGGTGGAAGATGAAGAAGAGTTACTTTGGGTCGGAGGGTTTATACCCAAAATAAAAGCCATTGGATTGACTTTGGAATTTGTTGAATTTTGAGGAAAAGAATCGAGTAGAGAGGAAATTCCTAGGGGTTCATTTGTTGAATTACGTGGGTGTCACGCGCTGGGGCAATGGCGGCACGTGGGAGTAGGGTGGAAATAGGCCAGGCCCCTATCAGGCAGCCTACAGCCTGGCCCATTTAGGGCCTGGTCAGGCCTCACCTGTTTGTTAAAAAGGCCAGGCCAAGGCCTATTTAAAGACCTATATGTGTAAATAGGCTAGGCCTATTTTGTTAAGGCCTAGCCTGTTTACACATTAAATATATATTTATATTTATATCATATAATAATAAAATATTTATTTTTTCATTTTTATATTTATATAGATTTTGATAGACTCAAAGTGTATGAAGCTTACTTATGGCCTTTAAGGCCTACAATATGAGACCTTTTTGAAGGCCTACATTGTAAGTAGGTCTTTAAAAAGGTTTCAGGCCTGACCAGGCCTTATGAAGGCTCAGGCCCGAGCCTATAAAAAAGCCTGCATTCAAGGCTCAGGCCTCCTAACTCCATTACAGGCTCAAGCCTATTTAGCTAAAGCCTTGCCTGGCTTGGCCTATTTTCATTCCTACGTGGGAGTCACATGCCGTTTAAATGGCAATTGGTCTTCTGGGTTCTGCCGACCGCCGCTGTTCGATCACTCCTGGGTGGGTGGTGTTCTCGCACGTGCCGTCCTTGCTGAGATCAAACACCACCATCGTCCCTTCTCTCTCTCTCTCTCTCTCGTGTTTCTCTTTCCTCGCTGTCTCTCACTATATCTCTCGCTCTGTTTGGCTTCAGATCATTGCCCAAAGATCTAATACCATGTTGAATCTGAGGTATCAACATTCTCTGTGTATATTATTTAGACGAAGAGAAGTTACAATATATAGGAAGAGAAGTTACAATGTATAGGCTGAGGAAGAGGAACTAGAGGTGGAAATCAGGAATTACAATTGAGACTAAGAAGTCAGAAAGTTTCCTAAACAGAAAATATAATAAAGTTGCTATAATCAGGATCCCATAATCAAGGAGCAATAATCAAGGGATCCTGATTTCCTAATTTATTTCCTACTATCTAACAGTTCCAAAAATTGCAAGCCAGGGTATCAGCCATTTTCCATGTGTTTTGTCAGTTGACAGTTCCACATCTAATTACTTTGTATATTCATTTATATCAAGTTCGATTGACTTGAAACTGAATTTTATAGTCTTTTGTTGAATATTTTGACTAAAAGGAATGCTTAGCAATAGCATCCTGCAATCCAAAATTTTGACAGTATCTAACAAACCTATGTTCCATTGCAGTGTCATCATGGCATGCGGTCCTTGCAAGTTTCCAAGTGGTTGCTGTCACAGGTACAATTACTATTCTTATAGCTTGACTTTAAAGGCGGCACCCCGTTTTGGTTTCTTTTAAGGTGTTCCTTGTCTTTCCAAACAGGGCAATAGTGTTTTATGTTAATTACTCCCTCGGGTCCTTTTTACAAGTAATAACTGCCAAATTATGCAAAACGAACTGTTGGTTAAAATTAGTTTAAAACAATAAATGCATAAGAGATGTCAACCCCCCCCCCCCCCCCCAAAAAAAAAAAAAAAAACCCTTATTTATGAAAATAATGAGTGTGAGAGAGAATATGTGGGAAATAGCTATGAAAGGACATCTAATTAATTAGGGGTAAAAATTAAAAAAATGCCTTAAAATTTGTGGACAAAACCAAATTGTTGATTAATATTAGGAGTAACCTATGTGAGAGAGTGTTGCTTATAAATATGACTAACCTATATAAGAGAGTGTTGCTTATGAATAGGACCGGTATCAATTTTCTGTTGCTTTTCGCTATTGCTGTTGATAATGTGAACTTTTAATGAATGCACTACTGGACTGAGACTCCTATTTCTGATTGTGTTGATTCATGTGTTTTAGGGATTTAGAAGAGTATACAATATATCTGGGGGAATCCATGCATATGCTGTGAAGGTTGATCCATCAGTCCCTACTTATTAGTGTATATATATTTTTTTCCCCTTCTGCGTGCATGATATTCCATGTTTTTACGCTCGATAGTGAGATTTTTGTTGGGCGATATGGTCATTTAGTGTAGGTTATTTATGGGATTTCATACAAGTATTTGAGGCAAGTAGTGGACTTTGCAATATGAGACTGTAATTTTCATATATTCTACATATGTTTTTTATTCCCCTTTATAGGCCCTGCTGAGTTGTGTTACATTTGAAGTCCAGACATTTTAGAAGTGCAGATGAATATTTTAATTGATTATGCTGCTAAGTGCTAGTGAAAGTGTAAGAAAATGGATTTGGAGCTCATCATAATGTGTGCTTATTGTTAAAGTGAGATTTGGACCGTATGTATCTAATTTGGATGGTCCATACTCGTGCTAACTGCTAAGAGCCAATGTAATGATACTATAAATGGCGTTTCTTGAGGCGCAGGCTATTGTGGTTGAACTGTAATGTCAAGGAATTGCTATTTTTAATGCCTGTTTTGGATGAAATTTCCGAACAATAAATTTACCAAAGTTTGATAGTTACCGCAATTTAGGAACAAAAAATTGTTACCATAAAAGAAAAAAACAGAGAAGGAAAAGAAAATATCATGGTGATCCTCTACTCATCAATGAAAATTAAGTCAATTTATTTTAAAATGGTATCCTTAGATTCATTTGCTAAGACTAATCTTCTAATCAAATTCTAAGATTTAAAAAAAAAAATCCATTTTTTTATAACTAATTGTTTATATTTGAGCCATAGAATATTCTAATTGGGAGAAAACTATAACTTTTTTTTCCTTTTTTAAATTATAAGACTCGAATTTAAGATGAAAACTACAAAAGTTCAAGGGTGCTGGCAAAAAAAAAAGTAAAGTTAAGAGTGATCTTTGTTCCTACTAGGAAAAAATAATTTCTTGTATTACAAGTAACGACTTGAATTAATCTATTATTTTCATGCATGAATTCATGATGCCTTATGAGTCATCATGTTCTATCTATACGTTTTTGATTAATTTCTTGTCCGAAAAATCCTCTTCACCTTTGTCTCAAATAAAAACTTTTTCAAATGAGCATCCTAATTAAAATCTCTCTCTCACTATTATTAGCCCATCTTCTTCTCTAATTCCATTAGCACCCCAAGCTGTAAACACTCCCATTTTCCACACACTTGGACTTAATTGTTTTATTCAACCAATTTTTTTTTTTTTTTTTTAAAAAATTAGTTTCTTTACATCTTATTTTTGTTTGTTTAATTTGTTTCTTTGTTCAATGTCCAAACCGAATTGTAAACTCAAGCCGTTAGTGTTTTTCAATCTAATAACATTACCAGACGTTAACAACATTTCTTTTCCCTTTCCTATTTTATATATCTCCTCCTCTTTCTCTCTCTTTCACCCCTACCTCTCCCTCATATCCCTCCCTCCCCCGCCATGGGCAACTGTTGCTCTCAGAGCAACAACACCGATGCCCTGGCCGAGTTCGCCACCGTGGCCAAGGTATCCCCTAACAACAACTCCCAAGGAGGCAGCAACAATAACACCGGAGGAGGGGTAGGAGTTGTCGGCGGCGGCGGTTCGGCAAAATCATCCCCTTCCCCTATTCCACCTCCGACGAAGGCCTCAAGACCCTCCCCGATGGGCCCCGTCCTCCAACGTCCCATGGAGGACATTAAAGCCACATACACCATGGGAAAAGAGCTAGGAAGAGGCCAATTCGGAGTCACACATCTATGCACGCACAAAGCCACCGGAAAACAATACGCGTGCAAGACGATCGCAAAAAGAAAGCTCTCTCACAAAGAAGACATCGAAGATGTGAGGAGGGAGGTTCAGATCATGAACCATTTGGTCGGACAAGAGAACGTGGTGGAGCTGAAGGGAGCGTACGAGGATAAACATTCGGTGCATTTGGTGATGGAGCTGTGTGCAGGCGGCGAGCTGTTTGATCGGATTATCGAGAAGGGACCTTATACGGAGAGAGCGGCGGCGTCGTTGATGAGAACCATAGTACAGATCGTTCATACTTGTCATTCCAATGGTGTTATTCATAGAGATCTGAAGCCAGAAAATTTCTTGCTCTTGAATAAGAAGGAGGATTCGCCTCTTAAAGCCACCGATTTCGGTTTATCCGTTTTCTTCAAAGAAGGTTTTTCATCTTTCTCTACGTTTCAATTGTCTCTCTGTTCTTCTACCCAGTTTCTTTTTTCATTTTTGATATTATCATCCGTGATCTGATCTGGTTCGGGGTTTGTAGCTACCCTTCTCAGCATAAGTATCCTCTTTAAGACTCAAACTTGCGACTCCGTTGAGGCTTACACGGGACCAACTCTATTGGTTATCCTAACCAGTTTCATGATCATGAGATTTAACAAGAGAACGGAAGACGAGCATATATATTTTAATTCATGAAGAAATATGTGAATTTTAGATTTTCTGTGTAAGCTTTATATGATACGAGAGTTTCATTGACAAATGAGTTGATATTATTTCTCAAACAAAATTTTAAATTCTTGGTTTTTGTGAAAAAAAAGGCAAAAGTATGTGCCTTCAAATTACGAGTTCTTATACCCATTATTTTTAGTTTTAAAATTAAGCTTTATATATATATATATATATAAATATTTGAGAGTTCTTTGTTGACAATGAAATTAAAATTTTAATAGTATTAACGTATTTTGTTAACAATATTAGCGTTAGAAGATTAAAATGATGCATGATTATACACACACACACACATATAGGTGAGTCTTTTTCCCAATTATTTAATTTTAATTTTCTTTTGGTTGATATAGGGGACATATTTAAGGATATTGTTGGAAGTGCATATTACATAGCTCCAGAGGTATTGAAGAGGAAATATGGGCCAGAAGTTGATATTTGGAGTATTGGTTGCATGCTCTACATTCTTCTTTGTGGTGTTCCTCCTTTTTGGGCAGGTTTGTTTAATACATACTCTTCATTATATTATTCTCTCTTATTAATTTGATTCTTAATTAATTAGCTATATATATATATATAGGGGTTTACTTTTCTCATGTTGCAGGAGAGAAACAAGATTCCTACACACACATAAAATGGTAGGACCCACATATATATATAGTGCTAATTATATATATATGCGGGTCCCACCATTTTATGTGTGTGTGGCATGAGAAAACATTTCTCCTACAACATGAGAAATGTTTTTCCCATATATATATATATATAATCGTTTGTCATGTCACTTAACATAAGATTTTGTCAAGTCATCCTAAAACTACGTCGTTTTAGGAGTTAGGAAAATTAATGAAGAGTGTTTTTGTATTTTTGTTTTTATATTTATTATATGAATTTTACTATAACACACTTCATTAATTCCCTATAATTCTCAAAAGACGTAGTTTTGGGGTGACTTAACAAAACCTTATGTAAAATGACATGACAAACGATAAACCACGTATATATATATGATTACTTTAAAAACTTAATTAGCATGGGTCATAAGTGAGTAAATGAGTACTCTTGTACCAAGCGCTCAAGTAGCGTAGTAGTATGACGTTGGTCTATCTAGCCTTTGTATCAGGGTTCAACCCTGTCCGGGACCATTAGGTCCCCAATTCCCAAAAAAAAAAAAAAAGAGTACTCTTGTGGTTGGGGTAATAATAATACAAAGTTGAAAGAGAGTGAAAAAATAGTTAAAATTGAATTGCAAGTTTCAAATGACCAAAATCAAATTAAAATATTTGATGAAACTTTTCTTTTGATGGAAAAAGAGGATGAGAAATGAGCTACATTTTTTACTGCGCTTCATTGGGAATTAAGAATTCGATTTTTTAGAGACCTTATATTTTATATTGATTGATAACATCTTTTGTTTTCTCCTGAAATGGGTTGTTTATATATTATTACAGAATCTGAGCATGGAATCTTCAATGCCATATTAAGAGGACACGTAGATTTTTCAGGGGATCCATGGCCATCCATATCAGCTTCAGCTAAAGATCTTGTTAAGAAAATGTTGACTTCTGATCCCAAGGCCAGGCTCACTGCCCATCAAGTTCTAAGTGAGTTTTTTTTTTTTAAAAAAAATTAAATTCTCTCCAATCTTAAATATATAATACAAAGTATGTTGACTTTTTTTAAAGAGATTAAGTAAACTAAATAGGTTACTTAATCATATTATATATTGTGTATCTTTAGATGATATTAATTTATAAGTTAGACAAAACAGTTTGGAAAAAAATGACAAATATAAATATTTTAAAATAATTTAATTAGTTTTCTTAATTTTTCAAAAAATGTCAACTTTGCCTTATATTTATGATGTGAGGGAGTACTTTACACACACACATATATGAACTGTACCAGATCAGACTTTTCATAATTAATTAGGGTTTCAAGTACTCATGAACTGGTGTTGTTGAACAGATCATCCATGGATTAAGGAGGATGGTGAAGCACCTGATGTTCCTCTGGACAACGCTGTGCTCAACAGACTCAAACAGTTCAGAGCAATGAACCAGTTCAAGAAAGCTGCTTTAAGGGTATATAATATTAAATATTCGTATGAGTATGTTTGAATATTTTATTTGCCCAAATTAAATAAGATTAATTAAAACTAAAATGTGAAAATGAGTAGGTGATAGCTGGGTGCCTATCAAAGGAAGAAATAATGGGGTTGAAGGAAATGTTCAAGAACATGGACACTGATGGCAGTGGAACCATTACTATTGAAGAGCTCAAGCAAGGCCTTGCTAAACAAGGAACCAAGCTTTCTGAACAAGAAGTTAAGCAACTCATGGAAGCTGTAAGTTTTTTTTTTTTAAATTTTTTTTCTTTCTATATTTTCATCACAATTCTTTTTAATTAATCAAAACGCCTGTGTATTCACTTTTGAAAAGTGTAGCTTCTTTTCTTTTCTTCTTCTTCTTCTTTCTTTTTTTTTTAATTTTAAAAAAATACACTGAATATATGTTTCTGGTGTGTACAAATTACACACAGGCGGATGCAGATGGAAATGGAACCATAGATTATGATGAGTTCATAACAGCAACAATGCAGATGAACCGAATGAACAAAGAAGAACATCTCTACACTGCCTTCCAATACTTTGATAAAGATAACAGCGGGTAAAATTCCCACTATTAATATTATTAATTAAATTTGATATGTGTGTATATGTGTATAGAGGTTGTATTATATATACAAAGTCTAATTGGTGTTAAAAATCAGGTACATTACGATTGAAGAAATGGAACAAGCTCTGAAGGAATTTAACATGCATGACGGCAGGGACATCAAAGAAATCATCTCAGAAGTTGACTCAGATAATGTAAGCCCTTCATTTGATAATAAACACCCAATTAATTATTCATTTTATTTACATAGATTTTTGTTATTGCTTGACTGTCATTTGATCCGAAAATAACTTGCATTTTAGTAAATTTTATCACTTAGATGTCTCTAATAATATTGTATATCCAAGTTATAACAAATAATCAAGTCAATATATATTATATTTAGATGTTATCTCTAATTAAAATCTTTAAACATATATAGCCCTAGCTAGCTATAAGATTGTGGTGAAACTACTTTAGCTAGGTATATATACGAGTGACTACTGGTTTGTATTCTAATGACATAAGAGCTCCATTGTAAGCGGGAGCTTCTGGATTTGATCCCGCTTATAACTTTATACCACTAGAGCTTGCCCCTTTAATTCAAAAAAACGTATATAACAATTGATGTAACGTTTTTCATGGCATGTGAATAGTGTACTTTGTTATAAATTTTATGAATAAATAGATAGATGTATACATATTGCATTGTTTTAGTGTGAAGATGAAATTAATCAATAATTATATGTGTGCAAATACAGGATGGAAGGATAAACTATGAGGAGTTTGTAGCAATGATGAGTAAAGGAAACCCAGAAGCTATGACCAGGAAGAGGCGTGATTCATTTGTTTGATCTTATCATCATCATCATCGCTACACACATATATGTTTCTTTTATACGGTTTTAGTTGGCAAGAGACTTCCATTCTGGGAAGCTAGCTATATGTCAAGAAAGCATCATCGTCATCATCAATTCACCATATATATCATCTTTATCTTCAACATTTCATCTGGGATGATACATGCATGTTTCATCATTGGAACATTTCTTCTAATTAAGGTCAGTATTGTGTCAACTTTCTTGAACTTGTATTGTTATTACTTTTCAGTACTCTTGGACTTGCAGAGACTGTTTTCCAATCATGTCATGTGATTGAGAAAAAAGAAGATGTATATGCAATGTGTGACAAATGAAAATCTGAATCATCGTTAAAATGCTCAATTATGGTGAATTGCAGAGAGAGTTAGAAACAAAATAGTGATACCATGTTTGTACTACACACGTAAATATACATTAAGTATCTCCCTCTACTTCGTCCGGTGAAATACCTTAAGGGTATGTTTGGTTTGAGGGAATGAGAGGGGAAGAAAAGTGGAAAGAGAAAACTTTTCTCTCATCTTTACAAAATTGTCCATAGATAATTTCCAATATTCCTAAAATATACTCATAATAAAAAAGAATATTCCCTTCATTAATGGCAAAATGGTAAATGTCCTTTCAAAAAAATTTTCCCTCCCCTTCCCCTTCCCTTATACCAAACATACCCTAAGGCTATGTTTGCGAGTTTCATTTTGAAGGGAAAGGAAAGGGAAAGGAGGGTTTTGGTAGTCCCTTCCTTTGTTAATTTACGAAGGAAGGGACTACCAAAGCCTTTCCTTCCATTTCCTTTCCCTCCAAAATGAAACTCGCAAACAAAGTCTAAGGGATCCGAATTTGATAGATCATCAATCATGTGACATGTACATAACAATTAACAATCATTATGGTCGAGCAATCCAACAGTAAAAAAATTAAAAAAATAATACTACTCTCAATCCTTAATATAAGATCTATCTGTAATAGTAGAGTTGTTAATATATTAAGAACCGGAGATAATATTATTCAATTAACTCTACATATATCTCTTGCTTGAAGGGATTCTGATTGAACTGGCAGGTGAATCAAAGAAGGGTCTGTGATCTTCATGCATCCATGCTATATGGAAATGAGAAAATTATGTCCACATTGATGTTTGTTTATTTTCGTTGGTTGGTTGGTGGGGGTTTTTATTTTTAATCTTTTCTGTGAATTATTGTAACAAGAATCCCATGTTGTTATTAATGTTGTTTTATTCCGTAGGAATGAAAGTGTTAGAAAAATTCTTGAGCAAATCCGTTCTCCAAAATATAGGAAAATCAATTCCATTGCTGTAAATTTGTTATTTATTTCTTAACAAAGTCAATGAGTCAAATTATTCCCATAAAAATGCATGTATGAGAAAATATGTACGTATATATACTATATATATTATGATTGGTTTCATTTAATTATTTATCATTAGTATGGGTTGAATCTAAGCATTATTTGTATTTGTTTGTATATACTTTAGATTCATCTGTCATTTATAGATCTTGGGACATTTTTGACAATATTCAAAGAATACAATTGATACACATATATTGGATCTATTTAGGTGAAATCAACCCATTGGAATGAAATATAAATTTAAGTATCCAGGTTTCCAGACATATAAGTTAATTCCATTATGTTTCTAGTTAAACGCATATATATATATATATATATATATATATATATATTTGTTCTAAATCAATTTATTTCAGTGGTTTCCGTAGACCACAATACTTCATTTTGTTTCATTTTTTCAACCAAATAATTAAAATACTTGAATGGCTTGGTGGCAATATTTATTTTGGTGTCCCAAGGGCCTTGAAATATGTGAATTGTGAACCCGCAACAAATTATAAGGAATTTACAGAACATAGTCATATACCAATGTTTTATCTCCGAACGCTTTTTTTTGTTAATTATTTATTTTCTTTCCATAAAATTAAAGCTTCTTTCTTTTTGAATGTTAATCTCAAATTGTCTAACGTTAATTGTTATCATATCTCATCTTGGTCACATTATTCAATATCTTTAATCTTTATCTTCATTATGTCATCACGTGATAGTTGATGATCAACTTAGTGGTAAGTAATCATGTAACATGTTAACCAATAAATGGTTTTTTTTTTTTTTTAAAAAAAATAAAAGATATATCTCATTTTTTTAATAGAAAATTTGGAAATGACACCTTTCTTTTATACCATTTTTCCTCTTATTTTCTCTTGTTATCCAATTAAGGAAATATTTATTTTTCCCTTCATTCCCCTACTTTTCTCCTCGCCTTACCCATCCAATCACATTATTATCTCAAATATGTCTGTGGTGAGAAACAAAATCCCAAGAAAATGAACTTAGTTAGATAAAGCGAGTCTGAGTATATATTTTGTACCTTTTGAATCTCATTTGATTTTGACGACATTTAGTTATTATTTTCAAACTATTAGTGAAATTTATTTCCAGGGTTTTATCCATCAGAATCAAGCAAATCTTTAAATTGTACTACATTTTCATTGATATACAATGTACTATATTAACACGTGAAAAACAAACTGGGAAGCTCTTAAAATTGACTAAAAGCTTTTTAATAAAGTATCCTGGAATTTGTACACCAGGAAATGAACTTCCCATAGATTTGGATCACGATGATAATGTAATATTACAAATGCCAATACATTACCATTCTTTGATATGCTTCACACCGTACTTATTATCGTGTCGCCTTTATCACCTTAGGCTGCAAATGGAGAAGAAATATAGTCCAAAAAATCATCATTTAGTTTTCACATTGGAGGAAATAAAATCAAGGAAGGCATTTAAAAAACTGCGAGATTGCTCTAAAAAATGAAAAATTTTAAGGAGTGACAGTATAAACAGAACAATGAGAAAACACACGTAAGTATCTTTAAGCAGTGGTAAAGGATAGCAGTGGTAGAAGGATCTAAAGGAGCTCATGTGTGAGATTAGAGAAAAAAAGGAAAAGTCTCTAATATAAGATGAGATTAGAGAAAAAAAGTAAAAGTATAAGGAAGAGTAAAGCAAAGGAAGAGGAGAAGAGGTCATGTATTCAAACCGACCTTCTTTACACAAATATTCTTTCATGGCCTCCTCCTAAAATTATAAAACTTAATCAAATATATTAAATCATATTCAATGGTATGCATTCAGATGTTATTGGGTATAATTATTGAATTTTAGTATTCTCCTATTTCATTTTCTGTATTGTATTATCCAGTTTATGATGTCAAATATGTATATGGTGAGAAATGAATCAATAAGAAAAGGAAGTCATGGAATAAACCAAGTTCTAACCGTATCTTTTATAGGTTTTGAATCTCATTTTATTATGATTGACATTTGGCGGATTGTGATTATTACAAGTATGTACACTACAAAAATATCATAATAAGAAGAGAATCTTTTCATGCCTTATTATTTGGCCCACGTAAAAGCTATGCAAACTGACATGATATTGGTGAAATCAACCCACTTTATTTTTAAAATCTTATAATCCCGGATCATAAGAAAACGGGTCAGTTTGGATCCATTAATTAATAAGTATAATTTATTAATTAATTATTTCATACTTTTTTAATATTTCTTTATAATTCACTGATTGAGTAATCATAATTCATTGATTAGATAATCATATTTTCTTGCAATGAAATATTCCTCAATTTTAGGAGATGTCTTAGCCAACTGTATTAATTTTCATTGGCGAAAAGAGCATATTTTAATTCATGAAGAAATACGTGAATTTTAGATTTTCTGTGTATTTCTGTGTAAGCTTTATATGATACGAGAGTTTCATTCATAAATGAGTTGATATTATTTCTCAAACAAAATTTTAAATTCTTGGTTTTTGTAAAAAAAAGAAAAAGGGGCAAAAGTATGTACCTTCAAATTACGAGTTCTTATACCCGTCATTGTTATTTTTTAAAATTAAGCTTAATATAAATTTGAGAGTGCTTTGTTAACATTGAAATTAACATTTTAATATTAAACGTATTTTGTTAACAATATCAGCGTTTGAAGATTAAAATGTTACTATTTTATAAAATTAAAGCATCAAAATGAAACCTCCTGTAAAATGGAAGAACAAAAAAGGGTTAAATACTGTTATGGACCGGCCCAATAGGCCCAGGTCCGGACCTCGGTCCAATTACGCCTATAACTGGATCTGTACTATATTAGGAAAGGATCCGAGATCTCACTAATTTAGGATCTCATTAATAGAGATTCTCTCCCAATCATAATCCCAACTGATCAATCCCTGATTTTTGCCCACGGACTTGCCCGGGCAAGTTCCGGGCACGTTCCAATCACGGATATGGGTCATTTAGTCAGAGATATACGCACCAGACTCCTCTATAAATAGAAGGAAACCCTAAACAGGTGCACACGTTCTATTCTATGCTCTCTTTACATACTGTTACACAGAGCACACACCCCACTCCCCTGGCTTCACGCCTTACTGTTTGCTGTGAACTACGTGGACTTTGATCCCTTCAAAGGGTACATAGGCTCTAGGCTTGACAACCTAGTCAAGTCCAATATTTGTGTTCTTAGGACAGAACATTGGCGCCGACCGTGGGGACTGTAAACTTCAATCCCCGTGATCACTGATGGCAAACACCAGAAGCCACAGTAGAAACCCTCAGCCAAGCCATCCGCTACTGGAATTGCCGCCAGAACAGCCGTGGCGAGAGAACACCCCAGAAGGGCATGTTACTGACACGGAAACTTCCTCCTCTGAGAGGGATCAGCCGCGTCAAGAGGAGCAGCCGCGGCAGGAGGACCAACAGCCGCAAGAGACACGCCCACATCCCCTAGCGCGGAACGTCCAGGCCGTTGAAGCTGACGTGCGCATTATACGGAGGACGCAGGAGTTGTTCCTACAGCGGCTGGAGAACAAGGAAAAACGAGATGACCTGCAGAGACGGGCTGACTTTGAAGCTTTCGGAAAAATGATCCAAGAAGCGCTCGAGAAAGACCGCCGTGAAAGGAGCCGCCGGAGGAATCATAGGCGGGGAAGGAGAGCCCCAGGGGATGACAGCAGCTCCTCGAGCAACTCTGAGCCGAGGAACACGCGCCGCGACAACGGCGAAATAGGGTGGGGGACGAGCGCAGAACGAGGTAGACCACAGTCCCCGGGAAATAGAGAAAACCACGGTGTCGGTCCTAACCGCACTGATCGGCCTGCAAGAGAGGACCAAGACTGAGAAGAACCCCGTGTGGAGGATAGAACTCCCCGGGATCATATATCACCTCGCCACGGATCTCCCCGGGAATATCGAGTGACGTACCTATCGGAGACCGACAGGTCCCCGTTCTCAAGGGAGGCGGCAACAGCCCGCTACCCAAAGCACTTTGATTTATCCGACCTGCCGAAATATGATGGAAACCAAGATCCGCGCAACCACTTGGTCACGTTTGAGAAGCTCATGTGGGTTCGACAGAATAGCGGCTCGGTCATTCAGCGCCTCTTCGCAGCCACTCTGGACGGGCCGGCACACAGGTGGCTGACTTCCCTCCCGGACAACTCCGTCCGGAGCTATGAAGACCTCGGACGCAAGTTCGAGCTACATTTCGCCACCAGCAAGAAGCAGCCGAAAACCACATTCACATTGAGCAAAGTGCGACAGAAGAAAGGTGAGGCCCTGCAGAAATACCTCGACCAGTTCCACGACGTGGCCATGCAAGTGCGGTCATTGCCCGAGGACGTTCACGTACACTGCCTAGTCAACGGACTAGACCCATCATCCCGGCTGGCTCGTCATCTATGCAAGAACCCAGTGTACATCTTGACCGAATTCTATACAGAGGCGAAGAAGTACCTGGAAATGGAGCAGATGGAGGCGGCCAATGCCGACGAAACCGAACGGACTAGGAAGAGTTCGCCCAGTGACGAGGAACACCCAAGAGGGACGAAGGCCGACCCCAGAAGACGGAACCGAGAAAGCCGAGCCAAGCCTGACCGAGCCGATCAGAAGGCCAAGTACGATAGCTACAGCCCCCTGAATGTCCCTCGGTCTTAGGTATGGAAAGAGGTAGCCCAGACCGAGATGAAGAAAGCTGACAAGCTGAGGCCGATCAGAGGGCGCTCCAGCACGGACCGCTTCAAGTTTTGCAACTTCCACGACTGCCACGGCCACACTACTGATGAATGCTATGACCTCCGCAATGCTATTGAAAAGTTCGTGAGAGATGAGAAGCTGCGTCAGTATGTTATCAAGACTCAGGGAAAGACGAGTGGCAAGCGCACCGACCGCGGCCGCAGTAGAAGTCCACCCAAGGAGGCTCGGAAGCAGGGGAAGAAGCATAGGACGGCCTCGGACGATGAATTTCCCGATGTAGATTTCCAGTGCAACGTCGTCAGCGGAGGATTCGGTGGAGGAGGAGACACTGTAAGCCAGCGGAAGAAATATCTCCGCGAGGTACTGACCGTCCAAGACCCCCCTAAGTTCAAGGAAGACTCAAAGAAGCCTCGGCCGCCTACCTTGACCTTCACCGATGAAGAGCTGAAAGACGTCATACCCGGACACCTGGACGGACTGGTAATTACTGGAACCTTAGTCAATTGCCGAGTTAAAAGGATTTTTGTGGATGCAGGAAGTTCGGCCGACATAATAAGCTGGGACGCCTATAGAAAGATGCACCTCAACCCAGAGGATCTCAAGCCCTGCAAGACCACCCTGATCGGTTTCAATGGCGAGCAGTCCTTCCCAAAAGGCTACATCGACCTCCGGCTGACTCTCGGCACCGAGGAAGCCTTCAAATCCGAACGGGTACGATTCGTAGTCGCCGACTTCCGGTCCCCCTACAACATCATCCTAGGTCGACCAACGATCCACAACTGGGATATACTAGTATCCACCAAGCATCAGAAGCTGAAGATGGTCAAAAGTAAGAACCAAATAGTCGTGGTATCCGGAGACCAGAAAGAGTCTAGGCAATGCTACTTTGAAGCTCTCCGGGTCGAGGAAGGAGGACCCTCGTCTCCACCTCGGCTTGGATCGAATGAGCAAGTAGCCGAAGCCGGCTCAGACGACCGCCCGCGGCAATAAGTCAACATGGTAGAGCTCGACCTTCAAGAACAAGATAATCCGAGGCCTGAGCCAGAAGGAGAGTTGGAGGAGATAGTCCTGGGTGAAGACCCGTCCAAGGTCGCCAAAATTGGCCGAGATATGGAGGACGGCCTAAAGGCCCTGATGATTTGCTTCTTAAGGCAGAACCAAGACGTCTTCGCATGGACCTCGGCCGAAGTACCCGGCATCGACCCCTACTTCTGCTGCCACAAGCTCGGCATATGGCCGGGATCAAGACCTGTGGCACAGAAGAAGAGGAACATCGCGGACAACAGGCAGAAGGCCCTGGAGGACCACATAGAAGAGCTCCTAGCAGCCGGCTTCATCCGAGAGGTGCAGTACACCACCTGGCTCTCCAACATAGTCATGGTCCTCAAACCCACCGGCAAATGGAGAGTGTGCGTCGGCTACACCAACTTCAACAAGGCCTGCCCAAAGGACTCCTACCCGATGCCTAACATTGATAAACTTATGGACAACTCGGCCGGGTACCAACTCCTATCCTTCATGGATGCCTACTTCGGTTATAACCAGATTGCCATGCATCCGGACGACCAAGAAAAGACCGCCTTTATGACGGATAAAGCAAATTACTGCTACAACGTCATGCCATTCAGACTGAAGAATGCCGGGGCCACCTACCAGAGGATGATGAATCGAGTTTTCGAAGATCAGATCGGGCGCAACATAGAGGTCTACATAGACGACATGATCGTCAAGTTGAAACTTCCAGAAGACCACATCCGGGACCTAGAACAGACGTTTGAAAAGGTAAGAAGACATCGAATCAGGTTGAACCCGGCCATCTCGACTGGGACCGATTGGAGGAAACCGATTGAGGACTACCTCGAAAGGGGAATTATCCCAATTGACCCGACTGAGGCAAAGAAGCTGATCAGAGAAGCCGCCCTCTATGCTATGGTTGATGACCAACTATATAGGAAGGGGCTCCATTGCTCGATGATGCGGTGCCTCGGAGAAACGGAAGCAAAGTATGTGCTGGCCGAACTCCACGAAGGCAGCAACGGCCACCACATGGGGGGCAAGGCACTCGCCCGGAAAGCGCTACGCGTCGGCTACTATTGGCCCACTATGAACCAAGACTCCATGGAGGAGGCCAAGACATGCGACAGCTGCCAGAAGCATGCCAGAATCATATGGCCGCCACCCTCAGAATTAAAAGGAATGCCAGCCCCCTGGCCCTTCTACAAGTGGGGTATGGACATCCTCGGACCATTCCGGCCCGCGAAGGGGCAATGCAGATGGCTCATAGTCGCGGTAGACTACTTCACCAAGTGGATTGAAGCAGAGCCACTCGCCACCATAACCTCGGCCAGAGTGATAAAGTTCTTCCGGCACAACATCGTCTCTTGCTTCGGGATACCAGCCGAGGTTGTCACGGACAATGGCACCCAGTTCATGGACCATCGATTCCAGGCGCTAATGTCCAACCTGGACATCAAGCAGCACTTCTCATTCGTAGAGCACCCCCAGACAAATGGCCAGGCCGAAGCCGCCAAAAAAATCGTCCTGGACGGGCTCAAAAGGTGAATGTTGCAAGCCGAGATCAACTGGACCGAGCAACTCCACAGTGTCCTGTGGGGATATCGGACAAGCGTACAGTCTTCGACCCAGGAAACCCCCTACAGGTTCACCTATGGATGCGAAGCAATGATTCCGGTCGAAATCGGACAGCCATCCTGGAGAAAGGTTAGAGCCAGACAGGAAGGGCAGGAGTCGAACGACGACGCCTTAAGGATAGACTTGGACCTCATTGACGAAATCCGGGTCACGGCGCACTGCCGGGAACTAGCCGCCAAGCAGCTACTCGCAGCTAAGTACAACAGAAAGGTCCGACCCCGGTCTTTCAACCGAGGCAACCTAGTACTCCGACGGGTCGACATAGGAAACAAGAATGCCAAGGACGGGAAGCTGGCGGCAAACTGGGAAGGGCCCTACCGGATTAAGGAAAAGCTCGACAGAGGAGCATATACCCTCGAGACTCTGGCGCGAAAGCCAATCAAAAGAACTTGGAATGCCGACAAGCTGAAGATCTACTATAGCTAGACCTCTTGTCGGCAGTGTTTGTTTACTTTATGATTTTTTCATTAAGTGTGTTTCCTTATCGTTGCTTTCACTTTTCGTCCAAGTTATGTCATTACTACTTATGAAGCTTTGTAAAGCCCCTTAGGGCTATTTCTTCTTATCAATAAAGGATCCCTCAGAGGAGAATTTGAATGTGCACAAAGTCCGCTTAAGCATGAAGCCGAAGCCATGGAGCTCGGCCAACAACAAAAAGACCGAGGCAAAGAAGCTCGGCCAAGAAGCCGAAAGCCGAGGCTATTAAGCCCAGCATCGGTGAAAGGCCCTGAGGCCGCGAGCCCGGCCACAAGCAAAAAAACATCTAGATGTACGAAAACCGACCGTCGTACTCCGACAGGCACTGGTTAGAGCTCGGCGAGGGCGCCACCCGTGGCCCTTCGTGAAATTGACGCGTCAACGTTCTCCCGACTAAGCAAGCGGACTATCATGCCGGCCCTGATCAGGCCAAAATGTCCGACTTGAGGCAAGTGAAGCCTCGGTTAGACATGTGGTAGTCTAGCCCTTACGTCGGTTAAACACGATCCGACTAAGTGAAAGTTGGAGTCCGGCCATTTGAAAGCCGGACCGAGGCAGTACGGTTTGTTACGCCTGACGAGGCTGAAACAAGACAACCTTGCCCCAACCTCCCACACACTAAGCATGGTAGAGTAACGACGGCCTGTACACATGCAGCCGACAAACACATAAGCTTAGACAAAAGAGCATAAAATTATCCATTGCCTAAGTTATCTAAACAATCTACGCATACACAAGCCGACGTGCAACTGAGCCGAGACACGAGAATGGTTGAAATCGGTCGTGGTCTAAAGGCACGCGAATTGAAACAGAAGAATGGTAAAAGGCTAAGTCGTTCATTGTCAAGCGTAGGCAAAAGAATGGCAAAGGCAAGAAATCATTCAATACTATGCAAAGTCTGTACAAAATGGCACCAAGGCCAAAGTCAGTCAAAAAATTACAAGGGCCCCAACGCCCCAAAACTTACAACAGCAAAGAAAAATAAAGATAAGACTAGCTAGCAGACCCAGGCTCAAAACTCTTCGCCTCAGGACCCTCGGCACCGGCAGCATCCTCCTCCTCATTCTCAGCAAGATCCTCGGCAGCTGAAGGCACAAAGGGAAGGAAGGACCCGTCTTCCTGCACAAAGGCACGATGGTCGTACCCTTCCACTTTAAGCTCGGTCCCGGGATTGAGGTGCCGGATTTGGAGCAGGGCCTGCTTAAAGCACGCCTCGGCGGTCTGCACCAAAGCGTCAGAAAGCTCCCGGGAGGTCACCTTCTCTGCAGCAATGGCCCTCTCGAGCGCCTCCTTCTTGGCAGCCAGAGTAGCGAGCTGCTCTTCCAAAGCCTTGGCTGCAGCCAGGCTCTCAGACATCCCTTGTCGGGCACGAGCATACTCCTCGGCCACCGAGTCGGCATGCTCCCGGGACAGCTGGAGCTCTTGATCAGTCTTCACTGCCGCAGCCTTGGCGACGTCCCGCTCCGCCCTGGCTGCGTCCCGCTCAGCATGGGTCTCGCCCAGCTCGATCTTGG
The DNA here is from genome assembly GCA_034222035.1 of Acacia crassicarpa. Taxonomy (NCBI): domain Eukaryota; kingdom Viridiplantae; phylum Streptophyta; class Magnoliopsida; order Fabales; family Fabaceae; genus Acacia; species Acacia crassicarpa. The sequence goes on from JAWXYG010000004.1 coordinate 26,386,987, forward strand.
CCGCCTCCAACCGGGCCTTGATCTCATCTCGCTTCGCCCAGGCCGCGATGAGCTCGTCCTCAGAAGAGCTGGCCCTCTCCCTTACCTCGGCCAGTTCCATCCTCAGACGATTAGCAGCAGCAGCCTGGGGCCTCAGCTCGGCCTCAACCTTCCTGAGCCGCACGCACTCCGCCTCCGCCCGGGCATAATGGTTCCGAACCAGTCGCAGCGCTTGAAGGTACCCCACGGACTTGATCAGCTCCGTCTGGGCCACTTGTAACTTGTCCTCGGCCGAAGGATACAGGGCCACGTCCACCTCAGGGGCCACCCCGTTATCCCACAAGAAGCTGCGGGGAAAAACCGAAGAGGGACCTATCGACGGAGGTGGAGGAGGGGGAAGCCACGCTGGGGAAGCAGAAGGCGATGGCGAACCAGCAGGAGAGACCGTCACCTCAACGTCATCATCTGAAATGACGATGTCCTTCCCCCTAGGAGCCCGAGATGCGACGACAGCTTCGCCTCCCTCAGAAGCTTGGGGCTCAATGGCAGGGGAAGGGCCGGTAGAAGCAGCAACCTCCCCACCCCCCAGGACCGGGGTTTCCACCATGGGAGCGGGCTTAGAGGCCGTGACAGCAGAAGGACCCTCGGCAGCAGAACCCTTTGCTTTCTTCTGGGCCGAGGCGGCAGGGGTATCGGTATCGGCTGAAGCCGCCCTCTTCTTCTTACGACCAGCCGGCGCAGCAGCAGCCCTTGCCAGTCGAGCGTACAGCGGCAAAGCGTCCATGGTCCTAGCTGAAACCGAAGAAAGACAAAGCAAGATTAGCAAAACAGAAGCGAAAATCCAAAGCAAAAACATAAAGACACAAGACCTACAGGTAGGGGGCAAAGGCTCAGAGGCATCCCTCGAGATAAAACAGGCTGCGGTCTGAACCCCATACTTCTCCACAAAGGCGGCCAGCCTAGGGACATGGGGGATGGTATCCGGCAACAATTGGTCCTCGTCTACCAGATAGGACGTCGGTGACTTCTTGTAGTGCCCCTTGTCCTAGTATAGGGGGAACCGCCACTCCACATCCGGGTCCTCAGCCCCGGTCAAAAACCAAGGCCGTTGGCCAGACACGGCCACCACCTTGAAAAAGGCATTTTTAAATCGCTTGAAGGAGTCTGAGAAGGCCCCTATCAGCTTCCGCTCCGACACATTTCTGAGCGAGACCAACCCCTTCAGCTTGTCGCGCTCCCTGGGCAAGCCGGGAGTGAAAGGGCAGAAGTAATGGAAGAAGAGGTTAGCTATGCAAGGAATGGGAATCGGAAAAGAACCGCACAACTTCTCGAAGGCCAATAAATAGGCCCATCCATTTGGATGAAGTTGTGATGGCGCAAGGTTGAGGTAGGTAAGGGCCGACATCTGGAAGGCGGAAAAAGGAAAACAAATTTGGATCTGGGTGTACACATCCCGGTAGAAATGGAAAAAATTGGTTTTCCCCTCTTCTCGGATGGAGCACACTGGCTCCCCCGCCCCCACAGGAGCGTACACACAGCCCTCCATCTCGGGCAGCTTCAGCTGGGCCACATCGGCCTCAGACATCAAAGACAAGGTCGCCAGCGTCTCAAGGGCAACCCAATTGAATCGCCGGCGCAAGGCCTCCGGCGAAATAGAGGAACCTGAACCCTCTAACTCGGAACACCGCTTGGAAGGCTGGGCTTTGGGAGCCATAAATAAGCCTATATGGAAATAAACAAAGCTGGTATTAGTGAGGAGCAAAAATACCTGGCACAGACACAGTAGCAAGCAAAAAAGGCTGCGGACTCGGACGAATGGGGGCATGAGAAGGGGTAGACCAATGCCGGCAAGAGCCAAGAATGGAAGAAGCCTCGGCATCCCCAGCACAAGCCATCAACGCAGAAGCCTCGGCCAGGCAATCCCAGCAAGGGCTGATATAACCCTCTGGAGTGGACGTCCGGCCAACGACAGAAGGAGCCTCATAAAAGTTAAGGGGCTGCGCCATCACCACTGGGACCCTGGATCCAGAAGAGGGGCCTGCCCCGGCCTCACCGGGCAACCCGAGAGGAAGAGCACATGCCAGTGGACGGGAAGGACGGCAAGGAAGTGAGACTAGAATCCTAGCCGAACCCGGGCGAGCCCCGGCTTGACCTGGACGAATAGCACCACCTCGATGTGAAGGACCCAAAATCCCAGAGGCAGGAGGCAGGAGGCACGCCCCCAAGAACCTAGTAAGTGGCCCCAGGGAGACGTGCACGGAGGAACGTTTCCTCCTCCGGCGTTAATGACGCCCTTGGCCTAGGATCACTCCTACCTCTCACCATGGTTAAAAGCCTAAAACACTAAAGGATTGCTGCCTAAGGGCAAGAAACAGGGCAAATTTTAGGGCGATGACACTATAGAAACCCAGAAGCCTAGAAATGAAGAACAAGCCCAGAAATAAAGAACGGAGACAGCGATTCCCAGAATAAACGGTAAAATGTTGAAAACTACCGAACAAATGCACAAGGGAATAAGCGGAATACCTGGGTAAAGAAAATGGAAGAGACTGGAATGCTGGAAGACGGCGAAAGTCTTGGACAAAGAAGAATTCCCTCCTAAGCTCTAATGAAATCAGAGAAAAATCTGGGCAAGAGAGTGAAGTAGCGGGAAAAAGTGGAAAAGAGAAGAAAGAAGGCTATTTAAAAGCCAGCACAAGGGTGCAACGGTCTATTCTCGTATAGACGTGACGGGATTGGCACAGCACGACGTAAGCACAATAAATGCGCACGAACCTCGAAAGGTGAAAAGGCGCGGCAGTTGCAGAACGCGCCCAATAAAAGCCTGACACCTGTACACTCGTAATGATGGCGCGATAGAAGCAAATCCCAAAGCGTCCGGAGAATCCCAAAAGGCAGAAGGGCCAGAAACCCGGACAGGACAAATAACCACCTGGTCAAGACAAACCCGGCGTTCTCGGTAGGACGGGGAAAAATTAAGCCGACCACTGCTCCGGACCGGACTGATGGCCACGGCACCCAAAAGGCCGACGCAGTCTCAGCGAAGGACGTCGGCCACATAGAGGAACGGGGGCAATAAGCACCTCGGCCGTCCAGAAGCCTGAACAACCAAGCTGGGGGGCAACTGTTACGGACCGGCCCAATAGGCCCAGGTTTGGACCTTGGCCCAACTACGCCTATAACTGGATCTGCACTATATTAGGAAAGGATCTGAAATCCCACTAATTTAGGATCTCATTAATAGAGATTCTCTCCCAATCATAATCCCAACTAATCAATCCCTGATTCCCCAATCACAGATATGGGTCATTAAGTCAGAGATACGCACACCAGACTCCTCTATAAATAGAAGGAAACCCTAAACAGGTGCACACGTTCTATTCTATGCTCTCTTTACATACTGTTATACAGAGCACACACCCCACTCCCCTGGCTTCACGCCTTACTGTTTGCTGCGAACTATGTGGACTTTGATCCCTTCAAAGGGTACGTAGGCTCTAGGCTTGACAACCTAGTCAAGTTCAATATCTGTGTTCTTAGGACAGAACAAATACCAATTTTATTACGCAAGTATTGGATAGGGAGCATCTAGCACCTGGAATTTTTTTTTGTATTAGTTTTGCCCCGGAAGTTTACAAAATGAAGTAAATATGCCCTGAAAGTTTTTTTAGGAGCAAATTTGCTCCGGAAGTTTTGTTTAGGAGCAAATTTTTATTAACTTCTGGGGCAAAAATGATACCAAAAAAAACTTTCAGGTACTCGATGCTCTCTTAACAAAATTTCCATGACAAAAATGGTCTTTATCCCGAACTAAAAATGCATTTTTGTAGAGAGCTTCCAGCTGTTTGATCTCCAATGATATTATTTAAATTTCAATCAGTTGGAAATATCAAAGGATGCATGATTTATATATATCTAGTGAGTCTTTTTTCCCAATTATTTAATTTTTAAACTTTTTGTTGATATAGGGGACATATATTTAAGGATATTGTTGGAAGTGCATATTATATAGCTCGAGAGGTATTGAAGAGGAAATGTGGCCCAGAAGTTGATATTTGGAGTATTGGTTGCATGCTCTACATTCTTCTTCGTGGTGTTCCTCCTTTTTGGGCAGGTTTGTTTAATACATACTCTTCATTATATTATTTTCTCTTATTTAATTAGCCATATAAACATATTATATATATATTTATATATATTAAAAACTTAATTAGCATGAATCATAAGTGAGTCAATGAGTACTCTTGGGGTTGGGTAATAATAATACAAAGTTGAATGAGAGTGAAAAAATAAAAAATGTTAAAGTTGTAAAAATTGAATTGCAAGTTCCAAATGACCAAAGTCAGATTAAAATATTTGATGAAATTAAACTTTTCTTTCGATGGAAAAAGAGGATGAGAAATGAGCTACATTATTCACTGCTGCTTGATTGGGAATTAAGAATTCGATTTTTTAGAGACCTTATATTTTATATTTATTGATAACATATTTTGTTTTCTCCTGAAATGCATGGGTTGGTAATAAATTAAAGCTTCTTTCTTTTTGAATGTTAATCTCAAATTGTCTAACGTTAATTGTTATCATATCTCATCTTGGTCACATTATTCAATATCTTTAATCTTTATCTTCATTATGTGAAGTACGACAATTCGTATTATTAATGTCATCACGTGATAGTTGATGATCAACTTAGTGGTAAGTAATCATGTAACAGGTTAACCAATAATTTTTTTTTACAAAAAAAAAATTAAAAGATATATCTCATTTTTTAATAGAAAATTTGGAAATGACACCTTTCTTTTATACCATTTTTTCCTCTTATTTTCTCTTGTTATCCAATCAAGGAAATATTTATTTTTCCCTTCATTCCCCTACTTTTCTCCTCGCCCTATCCACCCAATCACATTAACTTAACTGGATAAAGCGAGTTTGAGTATATATTTTGTACGTTTTGAATCTCATTTGATTTTGACGACATTTAGTTATTATTTTCAAACTATTAGTAAAATTTATTTCGCAAAATTTTATCCATCAGAATCAAGCAAATCTTTAAATTGTACTATAATTTCATTGATATACAGTGTAATATATTAACACAACCATTAGGTGAAAAACAAACTGGGAAGCTCTTAAAATTGACTAAAAGCTTTTTGATAAAGTATGCTAAAGTTGGTACACCAGGAAATAAACTTCCCATGGATTTGGATCACGATAATAATGTAATATTACAAATGTCAATAAATTACCATTCTTTGATATATTTCACACAGTACTTGTTATCGTGTCGCCTTTACCACCTTAGGCTCCAAATGGAAAGAAATATTAGGCTCCAAATGGGAAGAAATATCGTCAAAAGATCATCTAGGTTTCACATTGGAGGAAATAAAATCAAGGAAGACATTTAACAAATTGTGAGATTTCTCTAAAAGAAAATGAAAAACTTTAAGGAGGGACAGCATGAACAAGAAAGAGAAAACACACGTAAGTACCTTTAAGCAGTGTAAATATCGTAAATCGTAAGATCAACACAAATTGTAAGATCCTATTACCTAAAATATATATATATATATTATATTATATGTGGGCTATGATCCTAACCAAAAAAAAGCCCAAATACCCATCAACGATTAACATATATCAAAATGTCCACCCTACCCTTAAAACTTCCCTTCCCCTTCTTAACAATGCCACTATTATATTCCTATCTAAATCTCAGTCCACATATATCAAAATGTCCACCCTACCCTTCAAAACTTCCCTTCTCCTTCTTAATGAAAAGGCTAAAATGGAAGTCTTCAAAGGTCCACATAGATAAAGCTAAGAACGTTCAGTTATTAGATGATAGATGATACTGATAAGTGATCCCTATCTCTCCTCGCTGCTCCCTCTCACACGCCTTCTTCTCGCTGTCTAGTTTTGTGAGCAACCTCTCATACGCCTTCCTGTCGCTGTCTAGTTCTGTGAGCAAATTAGGGTTTGTGCTCCTTCACCCTCTGATCTCACTTAGTGGCCTTGGGATTCTTCCTTCGATTTCACCAGATCAATATTCTCTGCACGGTAGGGCCTTCTTTTGATCTACCCTTTTTTCTTTCTCTAACAATTTGCTCACAAAATCAATGATGAGTATTTGGGCTTTTTTCCTGATATGATATTTTAAAACGTGCTATAGCAGAATCTAGCTAGCCGCGAGAATTAAAAGCTGGATCTGAAACGTATAATATTATGAGTTACCGTTGATCCTAGTGTTCCGAAGCAATTTACAATTTCTGTTCAGCACTGGATCATTTGGTTTCTATATATCGTAGTATCGTGCGATCCTACATTCTAAAGCGCAATTTCAATAACAGTGGGTAAAACAAAGGAAGAGAGAAAAAAGGAAAAGTCTAAGGAAGGTAATACAAAGGAAGAGTATAAGAGGTCATGTATTCAAACTGACCACCTTTACACCAATATTCTTTCATTGTTCCCTCAAATTATAAAACTTAATCAAATATATTAAATCATATTCAATGCTATGCATTCAGATGTTATTGGGTATAATTATTGAATTTTAGTATTCTCCTATTTCATTTTCTGTATTGTATTATCCAGTTTATGATCTCAAATATGTATATGGTGAGAAATGAATGAACAAAAAAAGGAAGTCATGGAATAAACCAAGTTCTAACCGTATCTTTTATAGGTTTTGAATCTCATTTTATTATGATTGACATTTGGCGGATTGTTCTAACCGTATCTTTTATAGGTTTTGAATCTCATTTTATTATGATTGACATAGGGGAGAATCTTTTCATGCCTTATTATTTGGCCCACGTAAAAGCTATGCAAACTGACATAATATTGGTGAAATCAACAAACTTTATTTTTAAAATCTTATAATGCCCGGTTCATAAGAAAAAGAGTTAGTTTGGATCCATTAATCAATAGATATAATTTAATCATAATTCACTGATTAGGTAATCATATTTTCTTGTAACAACATAACATATCCTTCAATTTTAAGAGAAGTAATTTATTTCCATTTGTGATCATTTTACTTTCTTTTATGTGATTTTTCTTTAGGTGGGGGAGGGTTACAAAATATTCTTCCAATTTTGTATTATTGAATTATATTCATCTCGTGCAACGCAAGTAAAATATTGTTTTTTTCCTAGGCGTTTTAGCCGATAGAATCAAGAATCCTGAATCATTATTGTTGTTTTAACCACTATTTTTAATTCTACTTCCCTCTTTGATCAGTGTGTAATCTTGCAATATAATGTTACGTTCTAAACTGAGCTTAATTACAACAACAATAATAAATCTCATCTCTCTAGTTATGCCATCGACAACTAAATTTTTAGGTAAATTATTAACCTTTTCCCACTTAATTACTTTATTATTGAGTGGTTTAGAAATTAAACTAAGATAGTTTCCTTTACTATAAGATAATGTATCTATATAAGATAATGTATCTATATGCTTTAATACTGTTTAATTTATCTAGAACTGTATGTAAATGTTCAACTTAAAGCTTCCGAAACTCCTTTTGGAAGCTTCCAATCAAGCATATGCACTTATAAAGTCCCCAATATATATGAATCGAACCATCAAAATCCCAAACCTCAACCCCTCACATATATCCTGATCCTTCCAGATCCAAAAGGGATAATGTAAAGTCCCAAGCTCTAATGCTTTTTTCTGATGTCTCAGTTTATTCCAAAAGTTTTGTTTTGTTTTGTTTTTATTTCTTTTGATAATTAGATTCTACAGACATTTTGATATCTTATAAGTATAAAATGGTGAAGTTTTGAATTTTTTACGATTTTTCAAGTAAGAAATACTTAAAATTGTGCATTATTTATTTGTTTATTTTGAAAAACATAAAAAAAAAAAATCAAAACTTCACCATTTTATACCCCTAATAAGATATTAAAATGTCACTCATGTTCTAGAAACAAGAACAAAACACTTGAGAAGTTTTAAAATTTTAAGCCGCATTAATTAGAGAGTACATTTTGTGCTTTGAGACTGAGTGAGGTTGAGAGGTGTGGAAGGGTGAAGCCGAAGATCTCTCCTTACAAATTGCTTGGAGGTAAGGGTTTGGGAGGTCAGATTCTTGCAGACAGCAGAGTACATTCACGGCCTATGAGTTGGTCCGTTTCTTGTCATGTTTTCTTCATGATACAGGATTGTTTATTGAAGCAGCTCCTCATTATTTTGAATAATGATTGTGCCCTTGGTTATGCAATCACGTATGCCTTAGTTGGGGTTTCTTATTCTTATAAGTAAAAGAATTACCTTAACGGTCTAAGGGAGTGATTTAATACCAAGAATTAATCTGATAGCAAATGAAGAATGATTGTGCCCTTGGTTATGCAATCACGTATGCCTTAGTTGGGGTTTCTTATTCTTATAAATAAAAGAATTACCTTGACGGTCTAAGGGAGTGATTTAATACCAAGAATTAATCTGATAACAAATGAAGAGCTTGAGTTAACAATGACATAAACCGCTTGGTGCAAATTAATTACATAATATTAATTACATTATTAAGTATGAGGTCGAAAAATTGACAGAACAATTTTCAAATTATGACACACTTAAAAGGTACCATGGTATCGTCCATTCAAATACTGATGAAACCTAACCACACAAACATACACGTTCAAAACTAATCCAACCTGACTAGGCCAAACATACCTAAAGTGATATGAGAAACTGATTTTAAATAAGATTTGGGCTGTGATACCTGGGTTGTAGAAGAATTAGAGCGAAAGAGAGAAAGAAGATGAAGAATATAAAAGATGAGGGAAAGAAAACATAATAGAGGAGAGAATCGAAACTGGTATTCTCATTCATTCATCAATCAATCAACAACTCAATTCATTCCAAGTCTCCCATATATAGGATAGACAGCTTAGATAGTTTAGGTAGTTCCCAACACGGCTAGTATAACTCACTAACGCCTCCCTCATTGAATTAATGGTGTGCTGTCATTCTTCCCCAATTATTTACCCTAATTAGGTAATTACTAACCCTAATTACTAATTCAATTCATTTATAGCCTACACAACAGATTGTTTTGACTTTTCATTGAATTGATGGTGTGCTGTAACTCTTCCCCAATTATTTACCCTAATTAGATAATTACTAATCCTAATTACTAATTCATTTATAGCCTTCAGATTGTTGACTTTTCTTTCTTCCACTCATCAGTTAGATTTTTAAGTTTAACATCATATTAACATTATATGGTCATGGCTTAAAAAAGTTTGATACTCATCCTACTTCTTAAAAAAATTTGGTACTTTGTTAATTGCTTAAAATACTCCCTATGATTATTGTATTTTAGTAAACTCGTATTTCATTTTTGGCATTCTAATATTCATGATCTTGAATATGTCTATGGTGAGAAATGAATACACCAGAATGGAAAAAGTGAGTTCTGAATATATCTTTTATACCTTTTGAATATCATTGGTTATGATGACATTTGGCGGATTGAGATTATTACAAATATAATGTAAAACCATCTCAAGAAGAAAATTATCTTTTCATGCGATATTACTTGGGCACAACTAAAAACTATGGGACGGAACTTTTTTTTGGCCAGAACTATGGGATGGAACTGACAAGATACAAAACCATTTTTTTTTCCACTATTCAAGACATAAATTTCCAAAGTTGTAGCCAACCGAATCAAGAATCGTGGATCATTATTATCCTTTTAACCACTAGTTTTTATTTATTTATTTTATCATTATCATTATCATTATTTTTTACTTCCCTCCATCGATCACTAGCGTAATGTAGTCTTATGATGTCCTACACAGTGTTTTAGAACCGTAATAATAAACCTTATCTCTGTAGGTGGGGTTGCTCTATAAATCATTAAATCACTATTGACAGCTAAATTTTTGGATAAATTATTAAGCTATTGTCCCACAAAATCACTTTATTATTGGAGATAATCCCTTATAAAGATGGTCGAATTATGTAAATTATAATTAGAGTTGCTAAATTGAACAAATTATTAATTAGGTTATGTAACACAATTATGGATTTAGAATTTGAAGCAAATTACCTCTTTATCCCTTTGTTAATTTAAAAAAGAACAAGCAAAATTAGAGAAAGAATATTATTATCATTATATGAAATCAATAGAATTAAGAAAGTAGAAGGAAAAATAGAAGAGATGTAGGGTGAAAGTTAAAGAGATAGTAGAGCAAAGAGACCTTATTGAGAGAGAAAAGATTTAGTATGTTTTATCACATCGAAAGTCATTCGTAATAAGCATTCTTTTCACCCGTTAATGACTAGTTTATTAGAATTCCCTAGTACTCCGTATAATAACCTTTCTATACAACTACCTATAACTAACCATTCATACGTTTATAAAAATATTCAATGCTGGCCTATACTCTACTCTGATACCAATTTTATGTAAAATCTAAAATAATTAAGTAAAGGGTAATATAGAGAGAAGTGATTTACTTAATAGTTCTTAGAATCATCTACAATAAGCATGATTTTTTCTAATAACATATGCAATCCATGTGTAGGCTTTCTGATACTACTGTCAAAGAGAATCATAAACGAAACTGTTTCCTTCCTTCTCTAGAATACTTTTATTTTTATTTTAAAAAAATTCTTTTAATCTGAATTGAGATTTTAATTTTTTATTTAAAAATTAATGATGAAAATTTTAAATTTAGCTTGCTAACTTTTATATAGATAAATTAGATCTCATTATAGCGATGAGCACCAAAGCATAAGCACCTAAAGAAATGAGTTTGGATGCTTAGTGCATGGGCACCCAAATCTAAATCGTCTTGTCCAGTTATAATTTGAATACTTCATATTTAAATATTTTTACTTTATTTCTTAAAAAAAAAAATAGATACTTGATCAAAGATACTATCTATCTATCAATTTTTGGGTATCCCCACACGGCACCATAGTTGTCATAATCCCACGGAAAACCAGTACCTATTGTTTGGGAATGGGAATCTATTTTCGTACTGCACGTTGGGTAGTTTGGCTTTGGTGATTCGACCTATAGTTAAGTTTTGCCTTTGCTATTTCTTCGGTCAAGCTAGGATTAGCTTCAAGTGTGTGCCCATTATTTTTTATTTTTTATATTTTTTTTGTATAAAAAAGTTTAGGTGGAAGTAGACACCGATAACCCACCAGGACTAGGGTATGTTTCTAGGCTCAAAGATCGCTTACAGAGGTACTTACAAATCATCCACTAGCAAGGCCCTCACATCGACAAGCGGTATTAAATCTCCTCCTTTTTGGAGTGAAAACCGACACCTTAGTCAACTGTAGCACTTCCCATCGCCTCGGTAAGTGTGTGCCCATTATGGTTTGAAATGAATAATAATGATAAAATACTTCAATAACTTGTCCAGATTCATTTCATTGTAAAAAAAACAAGGCAAGGTTTGTTGTCAAAAAATTAGCTCAAAGTGATCACTTCAGACCAAAGACCTTTGGATCTAGTTGTACAAGATGTGGGAGATCACTTCAAAGACACACTGGCCAAAAGTCAAATGAACTTCACATCACCCTTTTTAACCTAGTGTTGACTTCTATAAATTACACTGAATATAAACGCTGCTATCCCTTAGCATCTTGTGCTTTTGAATCACAACATAAAATACAATATAATTTGGGATGACATGGGTCTTAATCTTTCAATTTGCAACCCCTACACAGCATAAAAAGTTTCAGCTTGGACATAGAAACAAAGGCAAGACATCACTGCTCAACATAAAGGAGCCAAGATGATTCTCCTCATACGAATCTAGGCTCCATTGCACTACCAACAAATAACTTGAATAATGAAGATTCTCTCTTTCACGTATCTAAATCATTCTCAAATTCTACGACATAAGGAAACAGGTTGCAAAGGTCAGCCAACAGTCCAAATAAGAAGTAAAACTTCCCATGTTTATTACTGATCCTCCAACAACATTTGACAAAATCAACCTTCAAAAATAATTCTCAAATATACACCAAATATTTATGTTGTAATCATGCCACCATTCTCAAAATCCTTGACATGGCATAGTCAGCATCAATCTTTCATAGCCATTATATTCTAAGGCTCATACACAGCATACTATAATGGACACGAAATGCCTGATCCCCAAATTCTTCCAAATCTATTACCAGTCTACTGAGAAAAACAAGAAGATTGGACATCACAAAGAGAAAATTACTTGCAGTCGAGGGGTGAGAAACTGGAAACAGGACACTGGACATCACAAAATAAGACCAACACTTTCTTTTGGGAGGGTTAAGGGTATATTTATTAACCTCCTTCCAAGGAACATGACATAATCACAAACCTCAGGGGAAAGCAATACTTCTCATTGTCTTTAAGATATGTTCATAAACATTGCTTCTCTGAGTCGACCAACCAATGTGCAAATGATTATGCACTTAACAGTAACTACCCACAATTTGAGTACCAATTTCGCAAGAACACATTCATCCAAAAAGTCTATCGTCTGTACAGATCAATTCGAGCACAGCCTCATAACCTCATTTATTGATAGAGTTATATAAAGATAACCAAAGAAGAATTACACAAACCTCAGAAATTTATGTGAAAAACTAAATTCGCTAAAAACTTTATGAAGCTGAACATGCAACCATCAGCTATTTAAAAAACGCAGCTAAAGAAGACAAGGAAGGATTGAGAACGACTAAAACCATGAACAGAGCTCCAACAGCTGCTTATCCTTCCCCCAAGACTAGAATACAAAAATCAATTCTTTGAAACGTGTATACATGTGTGTGTGTGTGTGTGTGTGCTGGGGGGGGGGGGGGGGTTAATTTAGTTGTAGTCCATAAAAAGTACTGAATAGTGAATCTTTTGACATCCAACGTTCTTCCCTTTTCCACTAAAACAGAAGTAGTAATAAACATGATACAACATTCATATTTCAATTTGTAAAGCAAGATAATAACTGAAAGACTAAACTAAGATACACTCGTCCTGTTTCGAAGGCTTTTATGTTGGCAGTTGCAGAGTGAACATACAGAGAAAAGGAAAATGCTAGCATGCGAATAGAAATTCACACCCTTATCCTCTACTATAATTTCTAGCAAAGTTGACAGAAATTAGAAGCCCTTTCCAACCCAATTTTCAATTCAAGGTCTTGCTGGCAACAATGTGTAAGGACACCATTCTTCAATTCTTTTACACTTTCCCTTATTTAGTTTCTTGGGCATAATTAAAGTGGTCCTTTCATCCAACAAAAAGTTACAGTTCATTCCAGCTACAATTCTGTTGTGATGCAAAACACACAAACCAAGTCATGGCCATTAAGTTTGATCTTTGTGGGGAAAACTTTACCAAATCAACAACTCCTTCAAACAAATAATAGATTCATTTGAAACTGGACAAATCTATAAATAGATCATGCAAAAGAAAGGAATCCAATGATTGAAGATATTGTAGACATCAGGACTCCATCACTTAGAAGCATCAAGCCATCAAGCATACATTAGAAGAATTCCTAGGAAAACTCTTGTATATCATAGCAGTTGTAATCATGAAACCCATCCAGAGTACAGATTTTTCACTTTCAATTGCCAGAAAAAGTGTAGCAAGCAAATTAAAACACATAAAAGATACACTTAGAGGGTAAGATGTTAAGTCTGATCTCAGTCCAATCTTAGTATCCAACACAGGAGCTGGCTGGCATAACGGTGTATATATTAAGGTTCATAAAAGAACAACCAGTATAGTAGAAAAGATAGTGGAAAAGAATGAAGTTTGAATTGGAATGAAGTAATCAAGTTCTAAGCTAGAACACTTTATCTATGTGCCATGTGACTACCTCAAATTTGATGCTTGCCGTAGTATAGAAAACAAAAATTGAGCCTTTTTCAAGGCATGACATGTGTGGTCTTTGACTGATTTAATAGTCAAATTTAATATTGGAAGAAAGAAGGGCAAAATTGCTACTTTTGTATACTTTCGGGGTAAAATTGCTCCTCAATGAAAACTTCCGGGGCAAAATTGCTCCTCAATGAAACTTCCGAGGCAAAAATGATACTTAACTTTTATTGGTTGATAAGGTGGCATGCCACGTGTGATGAGGTGGCATGTCACGTGGATAGTTAGTCAAACTTAACGGTCAAAATTAACGGATGGGCAAATTTGCTACCTTTTTCATACTTCCGGGGCAAATTTGCTACATTTTTCATACTTTCGGGGCAAATTTGGTACCCAAAAAACTTCTGGGTGCTGAGCGCTCCATTTGAGAAACTTCCGTGGCAAAAATGACCTTTAACCCAATAAAGATTAAACCTTTCAAGACCATCCAAATAAAGCCGATTGTTGGGTGATGTAACTTTATCAAGGTTCCACATATTAGCAAGGACAAGAACCACCACACGCGGATATCTGTTAGGTTTATGTCCTTGGATCCAGGGTTTTGGAAATTGGAAATATTTTAAAAACCATGCTACTTAAACATGTGCCAAGGCTTTTACGAGTTTAACGCATCTTCATTTAATCATGTATAAATATTGTAACAAGAATCCGATGTTGTTATTAATGTTGTTTTATTCCGTAGGAATGAAAGTGCTAGAAAAATTCTTGAGCAAATCCGTTCTCCAAAATATAGGTAAATCAATTCCATTGCTGTAAATTTGTTATTTATTTCTTAACAAAGTCAATGAGTCAAATTCTCCTCATAAAAAGGCATGTATGAGAAAATATGTACGTATATATACTATATAAATTATGATTGGTTTGATTTAATTATTTATTTATCATTAGTACGGGTTGAATCTAAGCATTATTTTTATTTTGAACAAAAAAGCATTATTTTTATTTGTTTGTATATACTTTAGATTCATCTGTCATTGGCAGATCTTGGACATTTTGACAATATTCAAAGAATACATCTGATACACATATATTGCATCTATTTAGGTGAAATCAACCCATTGGAATGAAATATAAATTTAAGCACCCAGGTCTCCAGAAATATAAGTTAATTCCTTTATTTTCTAATTAAACGCATATATATATATATATATATATATTTGTTCTAAATCAATTTATTTCAGTGGTTTCGTAGACCACAATATGTTTCATTTTTTCAACCAAATAATTAAAATACTTGAATGGCTTGGTGGCAATATTTATTTTGGTGTCCCAAGGGCCTTGCATATATAATATCCTAATCTTAAAGTTGTTCAGATTGTTTGATAGTACCTTTTTTTCCCTATTTTTCTAATGTTACTTTGAAATGTGAATTGTGAACCCGAATCAAATTGTAAGGAATTTATAGCACATAGTCATAGACCAATGTTTTACCTCCGAACGATTTTTGTTAATTATTTCTTTTCTTTTCATATATAAAATTAAAGCTTCGTTTTTTTAAAATGTCAATCTCAAATTGTCTCACGTTAATTGATATTTTTATTTTAAAAAATCTCACTTTTTAATAGAAAATTTGGAACCGCAAAAACTCCCATCACACCTTTCTTTTATATACCATTTTTTCCTCTTATTTTCTCTGGTTGTCCAATCAAAGAAATATTTATTTCCCCCTTCATTCCCCTACTTTTTTCCTCGCGCCCTACCCATTCAATTACATTATTATCTCAAATATGTCTATGGTGAGAAACAAAATCCCAAGAAAAGGAACTCAGCTGGATAAAGTGAGTCTGAGTATATCTTTTATACATTTTGAATCTTATTTGATTGTGATGACAAAGAGACGAAGATTGAGATTATTACAAGCATAATACAAAAATATCTCAACAAAACGAGAATTTTTTCATGCCATATATTTTGGATACACGTAAAAGTTATGGGAACTGTCATGATAATAGGGTTTTTTTTTTAAAAAAAATAAAAAGATGGCTAGAAGCCTATATTAAAACTAAAAATTACATCAACGGGAAATTTAATCCTGTTCCACCAAAATTTCAACTGAGAAGGGTACACATTACAAATTTCAGAATAGGTAGTCAAATAGGTTTGTTGAACCTTGATCAAATCCAAAAAAAAAAACTATTAGTGAAATTTATTTCCAAAGCTTTATCCATCAGAAGCAAGTAAATCTTCAAATTGTTTTAGTTATGTTTATACAGTACAACATTTTCATTGATATACAGTGGATTATACTAATGGTGAAAAACAAGCTGGCAAGCTCTTAAAATTAACTAAAAGCTTTTTGATAAAGTATCCTGGAGTTTGTACACCAGGAAATGAACTTCCCATGGATTTAGATCATCACGATGATAATGTAATATTACAAATGCCAATGCATTACCATTCTTCGATATATTTCACATAGCAGAACCCTCCCCTTTGGCAAGCCAGTCCCTACATGTATAGAGAAATAGTTTGTGGTTATTGCTGTAAAATTAAAAGCATTGTTTTCACTGAGTGATGTAAATGTTGCCGGTGGTTGAGAAGTCAAAAACGGGAAATAGATCAGCCATTAAGCAAGTAAACACCAACCGCACTCCATGTTGAAATTCCAATAATTGAGATGAGCTTAAAAACAAAACAAGATCAAAGAGTCCGAAATTACTATCAGTATTGTGAAATATATATAATTTTTGTTTAAAAAAAATCTTAGGGGGCAGGGCCCCCCTTAACCCTCTAACTCCACCTTTGACTAAGAGGTCATGTATTCAAACTGACCTTCTTTGTGCAAATATTCTTTCATGGTCTCCTCTCCAAATTATAAAACTTAATAAAATATATTAAATCAAATTCAATGTTATGTAGTCAGATGTTATTGAGTATAACTATATTATCCCGTTTAATTATGATCTCAAATATGTATACGGTGAGAAATTAAATGAATGAACAAGAAAAGGAAGTGGGTGGAATAAAGCGAGTCCTAATTAACAGTATCTTTTATAGGTTTTGAATCTCATTTCATTATGATTGACATTTGGCGGATTGTGATTATTACAAGTATACAATACAAAAATATCTCAATAAGATCAGAGAATCTTTTTATTTGCCCCACGTAAAAGGTATGTAAACTAACATGATATTGGTAGGGTTGAGTATGGAATGAGTTCACCTACAACCTAATGCAATTAGGCTATTTTGAGCCCACCCAAAAAGGCTTATAATGCGTTGGGTTAAAACCCGCCCATTTAAGACCTAAATGAGCAAGTTATGGGCACACTTTTGAGCTTTCCATACCCGCCTATTTAGTTATATATATTATTTTTTATTAATTATATAGACACTTATACAATAATACGCTACATTACCATGAAATATTTATTCCCCATTTCTCATTTGACCATTTCCCCACTTGGAGTTTGAACATCAAAATTATGTTATGATGATACTTGTCTAAATTTAATTTAGGTTCTTTTGTGTGAATTATGATTATTGAATTTTGAAGATTCATATTCAAGAAATTAAAATGATAAATTTAGGTGGATACTTAATGTTTATATATTTTTTTCTCTGAAAAAATAAACTTGTTAAATGTAAATGGGTTACACAAAACCCAGTTATTTATATGTTAGTCCGTTTAATATAAGTTTCAATGGGTTAAGATACAGGTATGGGCTAATCCATACCCAGTTAAAGTTAAATAGGGCGGGCTATGTGCTTAGACATAGACTGCTTAACCCGCCCATTGCTCTACCTAAATATTGGTAAAATAAACTAACTTTATTCTTAAAATCTTTTATCGCCTGATTCATAAGAAAATGGGTCAGTTTAGATACATTAATTAATAAATATAATTTATTGACTAATATATTAGACTTTTTCTATATTTCTTTATAATTCACCGATTGAGTAACCATGAATTACTGATTAGGTAATCATATTTTCTTCTAGCAATGTCCCTAAATTTTAGGATATGTAATTTATTGCCATCTTTGATTATATTACTTTTTTTTTTTAATGTGATTTTTCTTTAGGTAGGGGAGGGTTAAAAAATATTCTTCCAATTTTATCATCATTGAATTATATTCACCTCACACAAAGCGTAGAGGGTAAATGATTGTTTATTTCCTAAGGCTTTTAGCCAACAGAATCAAGAATCCTAAATCATTATTGTTTTTTAACCACTATTTTTAAATTCTAATTATAACTTCCCTACCTCCTTCAATCACTGTACATGTGCAATCTTGGAAGAGGATAATCTCAGTATCCTTCCCTCTTCTTTCCTCAGAATCTTAATCTAGACCGTCCAAAAATAAATCTAACGACCAAAGAGAGTTTTAAAGTTTTTATATTTACCGCATGCGGTTTTTTGAAATTAGTGATTATGGACTCTCAGATCAATTTTTGGACGGCTGAGATCAAGAGCTACTGAGGGATACTGAGAGTGTGGATACTGAGAGGATCCGGACTCGTGCAATCTTACAATGTTCTAAACTGAGCTTAATTACAACAACAATAATAAATCTCTTGATAAATTATTAACCTTTTCCCGCTTAATTACTTTATTATTGAGTGGTTTAGAAATTAAACTAAAATAGTTTCCTTTACGATAAAATAATGTATCTATATGCTTTGATACTGTTAAATTTATCTAGAACTGCATGTAAATGTTCAACTTAAAGCTTCCAATCAAACGTATAATGCACTTAGAAAGTCCCCAATATGAATTGAACCATCAAAATCCCTAACCTCATCTCCCTCGCATTTATCCTGATCCTCCCAGATCACTACAAAAAAAGTCCCCAATATGAATTGAACCATCAAAATCCCTAACCTCATCTCCCTCGCATTTATCCTGATCCTCCCAGATCACTACAAAAAAATCTCAATTACCGACGGAAAAAATTGCATCGGAAATTGTAAAAATTATCCACAGAATTCCGTGGGTAATTTACGACGGAATTTTTTCCGTCACTAATTCCTTCGGTAATCTGAGGTTTTTTTGTAGTGGATCTAGAAGGAATGATGTAAAGTCCCAACCTTTAATGCTTTTTGTGATAACTCAGTCTCCCAAAAGTTTTTTTTAATATATATATATATATATAGGAAAAAAGATTTCTCCTGTCACTGGAGATAGAGTTATCGACCCCAAAACTACGTCGTTTTGGATTAATGAAGCGTTTGTTAGTAATTTCAGATGAATTAATGATGGATGTTTTGGTATAATGTATATGATTAAAAATAAACAAAATTACAGAAACACCCTTCATTAATTCACCTGAAATTACTAACAAACCCTTTATTAATCCAAAACGACGTAGTTTTAGGGTCAGTGGAGATAACTCTATCTCCAATGACAGGAGAAATCTTTTACCCATATATATATTTCTTTTTACCATTAGATTATACGGACATTTTGATATTTTATGCGCATAAAATGATGAAGTTTTGAATTTTTTTTAATGATTTTTCAAACAAAAAATACTTGAAAATTGTGCATTATTTGTTTATTTTGAAAAAACATGAAAAATTCAAAACTTCACCATTTTATGCCTCCGAGATATTAAAACGTCTGCAAAAGTTTTTTGTCTTCTCTTGTGGATAAGAAATTGTACAAATGGCTTTTCCGTTTTCTCATTTCTAAAACTCAAAACCTCTTGTCATTTTCCTAAGACTAGGTTCCATATTTTTCGCAAATATACATTCTCCTTGTTCTTGTGCTTCTCCCTATATATATATATATATATATATGCTCTGAGGCCACTATTATGTACAATCATAGAGACTTAACAAAGGAGATAAACTAATATTATAGGGAAGAGACGGATGGAAGAAGGTGTTTTAACATATTGAAAAGGTAATGTGTATTAACAACATAAATTAGTAAATTTTTGACGTCAATTATATATAGCAAAATTATATTATATTGAAAATATGAAATAAATAAAGTTAAATGTGAATACAAATTATATTTAATAAATAAGTAGATTCGAAAATTTTTAATTTTAAGAAATTAATAGTGGATAAATTCTGGTTGGATTTTCTTGTTTTTCTTCCTTATTCTTATTCTTTTGTTGATCTTCGTCCGTCATACTAATGAAATGGGATGCTATCACCAAATGCACAAAAAAAATTAGGGTTATTGTCATTTTTGGTCCTTAGAATTTCATCCAATTATAGTTTTAGTCTCTCAAGTTTGAAACAAATGGAATTTGGTCCTTGAAGTTTACTCCATTTTTAATCATTAGTTTATGTTGCATGCTCATTTAGTCCCTAAAATTGAAAAGGATTTGGACGCCGTTAATTTATCCTATTTGGCACTAACTCTATTAAATTAGCTTATGTGGCATGCTTATTGGGAAAGCTAACGTGGCATATATATTATAAAATTAAGGGAAAATTAAAATGAATGACTCAAAGAAAATAATATTTATTATAAAAGACCATAAAAATTGTATTTACTTAGAAGAACCGAAGATCATAATATAAATTTAAAATCACTAAATTACCCCTAACCAAGTCTTCTATATTATCTCCTACATTTATAATTAAAAAAATAACTAAAATTGAAACCAAAACCACCTATCATAATATGATCGTATCTTTTTGTTTAAAATTTTCAATATATTATTTAATTAACAACAGTCAAACTCATTTTTGTTTTTAAATTTTTTTAATTAATTTATATCATTAAGTTGCCCAATTTATCTTATCAACGTTGAGATTAATTAAGGTTTTTTTATAAAATTAAAAACTAAACTCATTCAATATTTTTCAAGATATAATGTATTACTAGGAATTTTTTCAATTTTACTAAATGAATTTTTTAACCCACATAAAGTGCTTCTAAAACAAAAATAAATCATATAAACTTTCTTTGTTAACTATGTTAAATTATAAAATACTTTGAGTTTTATTAAAATTTTTTATTGATTCAAAAAACTTATGATTTTAACAAAATTGAAGAATGTGTAATTTTTTTTTCCCATATATATTTGTGCAAGTTGTCAAAAATGAAAATTGAAAAAACTGTTATTTAATTCAGTGAAACTTAAATTTTCTTATTATTTTTAAAAATATAAATAGGAGAGAACATATAAAGAATGTTGAGGATTTTGTTAGAAGCATTTTAGTATTTATAATTTTTTTCATTTAGTCCTTCTAAATAATTACAATTTTTATAGTTATTTTTTATAAATATCTTTTTTTACGCATCCGTCATTCTAATTTTCTCCAAAATTATTTTAAAAGAAAAAGAAATGCAGCACCCTAAATCTGTTGAAGCTCATAGCTACATGGCATTCAACTTGATATCTTTGTGATTTGCTTCTCACATCCAACTTCCGAAGCACCTGAACCCCAACAAGCAGAACATAGAGATGTTGAAGATGGTCAATCAACTTGATAGAATTATTACTTGACTCAGAATCAGATCGGACTCGATTGATAAGCAGGTCCATGACCCATTTATGAAACCAGAAGAGGACTTAATCTGGGTCGGGTGAAGCATCTCGGAGGTGAGGTTACAGCCGAGGGCGCGCCATGCGGGGCCATAGCAGGCGGTGTTAATGTCATGTTGATCGCAACTGAAAGCCTTACTGGCGATTATTGCCTCGGGGCGGTCGGAGAATACGGTGCCGTTTTGAAGGAGTGCTTGGTGGCCGATGGACTGATGAGCTATTGGCCTGTTTAGGATAGCTGTGGAAGAAGTTGTTTTTGTTTCTGATGGACTTTTTTTAATTGATTTTTTTTTATGGATTTTTTTTTCTGATGTGATTTGTGTTTGGGATAGCGGTGGTAGAAATGATTTTTGTTTCTAATGGGTACTTGTTTGGCATAACTTTTGAAAAGATAGATGAGATGAAAAATGACTAAAAATGACATAAATCAAATTCACACACATATGTTGTATAAAATGTGATAATTTAGGATAAAAATTAGAAATAATTATAAATTTACTAAATAAAATAATAAAATTACCATTAAAAAAATTACAACACAATGAAGTGTTTAAATAAATCTAGTTCCTACAAGTTGGTTTCTAATTTGATTACGAAAAGAATTCAGGGATGTTTTGTTCTTTTTTGATCCATTTGCCCCTTCACTCCTCTTTCTCTTCCCATTTTGCAAAAGCAGACTTTAAATATTGAAAGAGGAGATTTTTGCTCAAGAATTGAAAGAGGCAGACTTTTAATATTGCAGAAGCAGACTTCCTGAAAATAATTCTGGGAGAAGCAGACTCTAGAATCACGACTGGGCAGGGGGTTTGGAACGGACGGATCCATTTTGCATTTGAATTGAAAGAGGAGATTTTTGCTTAAAAATTGAAAGAGGAGATGAGAGGAGAAACCAAAAAAAAAAAAAAAATGGAAGAGGAGAGAGAAAAACATGACTTGGGGAGAAGGCAGTCATTTTACAAGGAGGCCCACATATGCAGTTGATGGGAAACTAGTTAATGGAATCAGAAGCCACAAATGAGAGCTTAAAAAAAAAATCTCATTACCATTGAAGTTCATCAAAATAAATGTGTTCTTAAACACTCTTAATTTTTTTGATGTACTTATTATCCCATCTAATGGAATTGAAAAAGTACTGTATGAGTGAGAAATTGAAAAAGGAGGGACACAATTGGATTAAATCGAAAGAGACTCCAAGTGGTCCAATGGTAGTGCATCGATCTAAGGCTATTTTTTCTTTCTTTCTTTTTTTAAAGTTAAATAACCAGCTCATTAATTTTATAATATATTTGCCACATGAGCAGCTTCCCCAATAAGTATGTCACATAAGCTAATTTAACGAAGTTAATGCCATATTGGGTATATTAATACCATCCAAGTCCTATTCAAATTTTAAGGATAAATAGTTATAAATGGAGTAAACTTTAGGGGCTAGAACCACCAGTTTCAAACCTGACAAACTAAAATCAAAATTAAGTGAAATTTTAAAGACTAAAAGTGGTATTAACACAAAAAATCAAATATTATAACATTTAATTAACTTTATGAAAAATAAATTTACAATCTTAAACTTTACGTGTTGAAATTATCGTTGTTTGGCTTTCCACCTAAAGGGAAACAAACCAGTAAATAATGTTTGGGGGCCAAATAACATACACAAACCCAATGACATTTTGAGCTCAATGAGGTCTCTCCGGTTGACTATGAACTCGTATGTCATGATCACACCCACAAACCCCATGCATTCAACTCCTTTAGAGTGAGGAAGTCCGCACCAACAACCCCATGCATAATATTTTGTACTAAACGCAGGTTCAATTAAATCCATAATATGTCAAATCATTGGGTAGAGAATGTTATGACAACCGAAGGGTTAATAGGTGGAAGCTTAGTAAATGGCGCCTAATTAAACATAAAATAAAGAAAAGAATTCGTAATTAACAAAACACAGAATAATGTTTTTAATACCTTTTGAGGTGTCAATTCCACATTTTTCTTGACTGCCACACTAATAACATATTCAGGGTATATACCCTACATACTAAACTTTATGTAAAATCTAGAAGAACTAAGTAGAGGGGAGAAAAAAAGGAGGTGATTTAATTGATAATGCTTAAAAGCATCCACAACAATAAGCATAATTTTCTCTAATCACATATTCAATTCCTGTGTAGGCTTTCTGATACCAATGTCTTGATACTTCTCGTATATGTAGGCTTTCTGATACCTTCTCGCAGTAGGGAAGGGTTTTGACAGATTGATCTTGCATTTGTTTGTATGGTTTGTTGGGATTTTCAAGAAAGTGCCATATGCTAAAGCAAATTTACCTAAAAGAACTTTGCTTAAACTTGTAGGCTTTCTGATACCAATATCTTGATGCTTCTCGTAGTAGGGAAAGGTTTAGCCAGATTGATCTTCTTGCATCTTTGTTTGCATGGGTCGTTGGGATTCTCAAGAAAGTGCCATCTGCTAAAGCAATTGTACCCAAAAGAGCTTGCTTGAACTTGTACAAAAATGTTTTCGAATAATAGCTCCTTACGGATTCAACCATTCTTCTAGCAAAATTGATGGATGATAGCTCTTTAATGGAGAAAATTAAAAACTCTCTCTCAAGTCATTCTGTCCAACTCAGTCACAACCCATGACGAAAGCTCATTGCCCATGACTTCAGTGAATTTCCTTCAGATGGAGGAAGACATACGCCAAGCTGCCATAAAGCTAGAGTTGTTTAAACAACTAATAATAAAGAGTAGAACGATACCATCTACAGATTGTGGAACCGATACCACTTAACTAACTATTCATACATGTATAAAACAATTTAATGTTGGTATAGAGTCTATGATACCACTTTTATGTAAAATCCAAAAGAATTAAGTAGAGGGTAGTATATAGAGAAATGATTTACTTGATAGTGCTTATAATCATCACAATAAACATGATTGCTCCTAATTACATATTCAATCCATATGTAGGCTTTTTGATACTATTATCGAAGAGAATCATAAAGAACTATAAAAGAATGTAGGGAGAATACACATGAGAGAAATAGTAAAGAAAAGAGATTTTGCTGATAGTCTATTGAAATATTTACAATAAGCATGATCCTTGCTAATCACATATTTAATACTTACCTTACTCTGATACCACTACTTTATACTTACAGTACCTTGATACCACTTCTCTGATATTACCATTATAGGAAATCAACAGAATTAATAAAGTAGAAGGAAAATTAGAGGAGATATAGGGTAGAGACTAAAGAGATAAAAGAGCAAAGAGACTTTGTCGAGGGAGAAAAGATCGAGTATGTTTTATCGCATCAAAAGTCATTCGTAATAAGCATTCTTTCATCCATTAATCTCAATCAACAGTTTTACAAGGAGCAGCAAAGTTTGTTCAGAATTAGAGTCTTATCAAGCTTGTGTTTTGGTTGTTTTAGTTTTGTGTTTTGTCGTCTTTCATTCTTGAGGGCAAAGATGTTTTTGGGAAGGGAGTATTGATATGTAAAGCATAGAAATATTAGAGTTAGTTAATTAGTTAGGGAGTTAGGAAGTTAGAGAGGTAGGATTAGTTGGTTAGATATAGTTGTTCAGCGAATTGTTATGATGAATGAATAGTTTGATGAGTGGCAGCAGTTCTACACTCCACCTTCTCAATTTCTATATTTCTTCTACATCCTTCTTATCAAACAACTTCTTAGACTCTACTTTGATACCACTTTTATGTAAAGTCTAAAAGAATTAAGTAAAGGGAAGTGATTTACTTAATAGTTGTTAGAATAATCTACAATAAGCATGATTTTTCTTAATGACATATTCAATCCATATGTAGGCTTTCTGATACTACTGTTAAAGAGAAGCATAAAAAACTATAAAAGAGTGTATGCATAATATACATATGAGAGAAATAGTAAAGAAAAGAGACTTTGTTGATAGTGTATTGAAATATCTACAATAAGGATGCTCCTTGCTAATCACATATTCAACACATACCTACTTTGATACCACTGCTTTATACTTACTGTATCATGATACCACTTCTCTAATCTTACTATATATTACAATGCCCTCTTACTTCGCATAATAACCTATCTAGGCATATGGATTGATCTGACATATTCAATCCATATGTAGGCTTTTTGATACTACTGTTAAAGAGAAGCATAAAAAAACTAAAAAAGAGTGTATGCATAATATACATAGAGAAATGGTAAAGAAAAGAGATTTTGTTGATAGTGTATTGAAATATCTACAATAAGGATGCTCCTTGCTAATCACATATTCAACACATACCTACTCTGATACCATTGCTTTATACTTACTGTATCATGATACCACTTCTCTGATCTTACTATATATTGCAATGCCCTCTTACTTCGCATAATAACCTATCTATACAACTAGTTATAGCTAACTGTTTACAAATGTATGAAACTATTTAAAGCAAGTATAGACTCTACCTTGATACCACTTTTATGTAAAATCCAAAATTATTAAATAGAAGGTAGTACATCAAGAAATGATTTTCCTAATCACATATTCAATCCATATGTAGGCTTTCTGATACTATTGTCAAAGAGAATCATAAAGGACTATAAAAAATGGGGGGAGAATACATATATTGGAACTATTTAAAGCAAGTATAGACTCTACCTTGATACCACTTTTATGTAAAATCCAAAATTATTAAATAGAAGGTAGTACATCAAGAAATGATTTTCCTAATCACATATTCAATCCATATGTAGGCTTTCTGATACTATTGTCAAAGAGAATCATAAAGGACTATAAAAAATGGGGGGAGAATACATATATTGGAGAAATAGTAAAGAAAAGAGACTTTGTTGATAGCATATAGAAATATTCACAATAAGCATGATCCTTGCGAATCACATATTCAATACTTACCAAACTTTGATACCACTTCTCTGATATTACGATTTTATGGAATAAATAGAATTAACAAGGTAGAAAGAATAATCGAGGATCAAAGAAGTGGTAATATCATAGAAAACTAAATATTCTTACCTATTAAAGTTTACTTTTGATCTTTTAAATTTAGACGAGGTTTTATTTTAGTCCTTTAATTTTGGAACATGTACCTTTAACCATTTTACGGTTAAATGAAAAATTCTGAGTTAGCAAATCTAAAATGCTAATATATTTTGAGAAGTTCGATTTTAAAATTTAAATATAAAAGTAAATGATGGGTTAAACAAGCCAACCCATTTTGGCCAGGGTTTGACCTGTTTAACTCACCAACCTGTTTGTTTAATAGCGGAAATTCATTTTGGCCAGGGTTTGACCTGTTTAACCCACCAACCTGTTTGTTTAATAGCGGAAATTTGTTGTGGGTACTTATAGCTTAAAAGTTTCCAATCCACTCCTTACATTCTGTATCGTTAGATAGATCAGTTTGGGTGCACTAAATCTAAATTTAGTTTTTTCTTTTATTTTTAAAAAATTGTTTTAATCTGAATTGAATCTTAAAAAATGATTTCAATTTTTTATTTAAAATGTTGGAAGTTTTAAATTTAGCTTGCTAAACTTTTATATAGATAAATCAGATCTCATCAAAGCGATGAGCACCAAAGCATAAGCACCTAGAGAAAGAAATGAGTTTGGGTGCTTAGTTATGGACACCTAAATGTAGATCGTCCTATCTAGTTACAATTTAGATAGTTCATATTTAATTGCTTTTCCTTTTATTATTTTTTAAAAAATTGAATAGATAATTGATCAAAGATAATATCTACCTATCAATTTTTCACAAAAAAAAAAATCATTTACTTAAAAATGTTTAATTTAGACCCTTGAAATTATATTTAGATGGTAAAGGTGTCACCACACAGCACCATAGTTGTCATAATCCGCACGGAAAACCAGTACCTATTGTTTGGGGATGTGAATCTATTTTCTTACTGCACGTTAGTTTGGTTTCTGGGTTTGGCTTTGGAGTTAAGTTCTGCCTTTGCTATTTCTTCTGTCAGGCTAGGATTAGCTTCAAGTGTGTGCCCATTATGGTTTGAAATGAATAATAATGATAAAATACTTCAATAACTTGTCCAGATTCATTTTATTGTAAAAATAACAACGCAAGGTTTGTTGTCAAAAATTAGCTCACAGTGATCACTTCATACCAAAGACCTTTGGGTTTAGTTGTACTTGTGAAGCTAAGCTTGGGGTTTAATGCCTGCAATCGAAACTTCAAAAAAAGAGTGTGGGAGATCACTTCAAATACACACTGGCCAAATGTCAAATGAACCCCACATGACCCTTTTTAACCTTGTGTTGACCCTTTATAAACGCTGCCAATACCTCAGCATCTTGTGCTTTTGAATCATAACATAAAACACAACATAATTTGGGATGACATGGGTCCTAATCTTTCAATTTGCACCCCCTACACAACATAAAATGTTTCAGCTTGCTCGCCCGTAGAAACACAGGTTAAGGGTTAAATAGCAAATTTACCCTAGAAGTTTTCGTTGAGGAGTAATGTTACATTGATAATTTTCTGTCTCAATGTGCTCTAAAAGTTTCAAAACGTAGCAATGTTACCCATTCCGATAAAAATTTAACGGTCAACATCAATTTTTTAACAATTAACGTTAGTTTTTTAAAGGAAAAGGGTGGTATTGCTACATTTTGAAATTTTCAGGGCAACTTTGAGACAAGAAAAACTATCAATGTAATATTACTCTTAGGCCTATACTTTCGGGATGGATTTACTACTTAACCCTAGAAACAAAGGCAAGATATCACTGCTGAACATAAAGGAGCCAAGATGATTCTCCTCATACAATCTAGGCTCCACTGCACTACCAACAAATACCTTATATAATTAAGATTCTCTCTTTCACGTGTCTAAATCATTCTCCAATTCTACGACATAAGGAAACAGGTTGCAGAAGTCAGCCAACAGTCCAAAGAAGAAGTAAAACTCCCCCATGTTTAACACTCAACCTCCAACAACATTTGACAAAATCAACCTTCAAATAATTCTCAAATATAAACCAAATATTTATGTTGTAATCATGCCACCATTCTCAAAAGCCTTGGCATAGCATAGTCAGCATCAATCTTTCATAGCCATGATATTCTAAGGCTCATACACAGCATACTATAATGGACGCAACATGCCTGATCCCCACATTCCTCCAAATCTATTACCAGTCTACTGACAAAAACAAGAACACTGAACATCACAAAAAGATAATTACTTGCGGTGGAGGGGTGAGAAACAGGAAACTGGACATCACAAAATAAGACCAACACTTTCTTTAGGGAAGGTTAAAGCCTTAAGAGTACATTTATTAAACTCTTTCCAGGGAACATGACATAATCGCAAAACCTCAGGGGAAACCAATACTTCTCATTGTCTTTAAGATATGTTCATAAACATTGCTTCTCTCACTCGACCAATAAGCAATGTGCAAATGATGAAGCACTTAACAGTAACTATCCACAATTTAAGTACCAGTTTTGCAACAACACATTCATCCAAAAAGTCTATAGCCTGTACAGATCAAATCGAGCACAGCCTCATAACGTCATTTACTGAGAGTTATATAAACATTACCAAAGAAGAATTACACAAATCTCAGAAATTTATGAGAAAAACTAAATTTGCTGAAAACTTCATGAAGCTGAACATGCAACCATTAGCTGTTTAAAAAATGCAGCTAAACAAGACAAGGTAGGATTGAGAACGACTAAAACAATTACAACTATCAATTCTTTGAAAAGTACAGTTGTGTTTTTTTTTTTTTTGGGGTGTGTTTTTTTTTTTTGGGGGGGGGGGGGCTTAATTTAATTGTAGTCCATAAAAAATATTGAATAGTGAATATTTTGACATCCAACGTTCTTCCCTTTTCCACTGAAAAAAAGTAGTAATCAACCTGATACAGGATTCATATTTCAATTTGTAAAGAAAGATAGGAACTGAAAGACTAAACTAAGATACACTCTTCCTGTTTCAAAGGTTTTTATGTCAGCAGTTGCATCAGCAGAGTGAACATACAGAGAAAATGAAAATGCCAACATGAGAATAGAAATTCACACCCTTATCCTCTCCTATAATTTCTAGCAAAGTTAAGAGAAATTAGAAGCCCTTTCCAACCCAAATTTCAATTCAAGGTCTTGCTGGCACCAATGTGCAAGGGCACCATTCTTCAATTCTTGTACACTTTCCCTTATTTAGTTTCTTGGGCATCATTAAAGTGGTCCTTTCATCCAACAAAAAGTTACAGTTCATTCCAGCTACCTTTCTGTTGTGATGCAAAACACACAAACCAAGTCATGGCCATTAAGTTTGATCTTTGTGGGGCAAACTTTACCAAATCAACAAATCCTCCAAACAAATAAAAGATTCTTTTGAAACTAGGCAAATCTATATATAGATCACGCATAAGAAATGAATCCAATTATTGAAGATATTGTAGACATCAGGACTCCATCACTGAGAAGCGTCAGGCAAACATTAGAAGAATTCCTAGGAAAACTCTTGCATATCATAGCAGTTGTCATCATGAAATACAGACATTGCACTTTGAATTGCCAGAAAAAGAGTAGCAAGCAAATTAAAACACAGAAAAGATACACTTAGAGGGTGACATGTTAAGTCTGATCTCAGTCCAATCTTAGTATCCAACACAGGAGCTGGCTGGCATAACGGTGTATATGTTAAGGTTCATAAAAGAACAAGCAGTATAGTAGGAAAAATGGTGGAAAAGAAATGAAGTTTGAATTGGAATGAAGTAATCAAGTTCTAAGCTAGAACACTTTATCTATGTGCAATGTGACTACCACAAATTTGATGCTTACCGTAGTATAAAAAACAAAAATTGAGCCTTTCCAGATTATCCAAATAAAGCGGATTATAGGGGGATGTAACTTTATCAAGGTTCCAGAGATTAGCTAGGACAAGAACTACCACACGGATATCTATCAGGTTCATGTACTTGGTTTTGGAAATTGAAAATATTTTAAAAACCATGCTACTTAAACATGTGCTAAGGTTTTTACGAGTTTAACGCATCTTCATGTAATCATGTATAAATATTACAGCACAGTGCAGAGGTACCATCTAAGCACTCCTATAGAAAAGTAAAAGCCTAAAGTATTAATCTCCACAAATAGCATATCATAGAACGATTAGTACACCTTCCAATAGAACAATTAGGACTACCACCAGCCGAAAATTCACAAATTCCCAAACTACAGATTCACAGAAACTCTTGAATTTCCTACATTGGATTCGCTATATCAGACTACTTATCTTTGGTGGAGACCCCGTACTTCTCTTGCATCTTAGCAATCTCTTCCTCCTTCTTCTTCTGATCGAACTTCTTGCCCATCTTCGCCTGCTGGTAATAAAGCACAATCAGGTAACGATTGGCAACGTTGAAGCCGGAGAGGTGATCTACGGCGGTTTTGGCGTCGTATATGTCCTCGTATACGACGAAGGCAGTGCCGCGAGTGTCCTTGTTGGTGCCGATGCGAATCTGCCGAATCGCCCCGTACTTGCCAAAGATATCGTACATCTCCTCGCTGGTGATGTTGAAGGGTAGGTTACGAACATAGAGAACGCGGTTCACCTCCGGTGGCAGTCGAGTGTTACCCTTGCGGAGGCTGATCGTCGCCATGCTTTTCGCCGACCGTTGCTGCTGAGAATTGGGGCTCTGCTTCCAGGTTGTTCCGACGGGAAGAAGGGTTAACAGGCCAATCTAGTTATATATTTATAGCTAGGTAGGTCGGTGACTTAAAGTAAATAAAATATTATCATTATCATCATTATTTTCTAATATTAATTAGGGATATGATATTGTCACTTCCAATTTTATGTCACTACTATTTTTTCGTTAGATCAGAATCTCAATAGCAAAGAGATATGATAAAAGTAGATGAGATTTTAATCTAACGGTAAAAAAGTGATAATGACTTGGTAGTAACAATATCCTACCCCTATTAACTAAATGCATTATATTTTATACTGTAGTTGATAATGATAATAGTAATTTTTATATTTGATTTTACTAATAATAAAGATTTAAACTTTAAAGTATGATAAAATATTGATGTATCTCATAAAAGGTTTTTTGAAACATTAAAGAAATTTATTTTCCTTTTGATAGAAGAAGGAAATTTATTTTCCTGGGCCGTTAAATTTTAAAAATTGAGGGAAATCTTTTGCAATGTAAAAATCTTAAGCATGTAATCAATGATTTGTTTATACAAATTTTTTTTTTTACAAAATAAAATTCGTTTAATTTATTTTTGTTTTCATAAAATAACACATTAAAAAAAACTTGGTTTCCTTTTTATGCTTAAAATGTAAAGTGTTTTATCTTTTCTAATAGGTGCTTTTCTCTAAATTTAAATTTGTGTTCTTCCCCTTGTGGAAATGAGACTGCTTATCACCATAATTTTATTGGTCAAGTCAAAAGATATTTAAATATTATTATAAATATTTTAGGCATAGATAATTAAATCCAATTGAGTAATTTAGGTAAAAAAAGAAAAATCCAATTAACTAATTAATTTCCAATTAACTGATGGAAATTTGAAAAATAATATTAACATGCATTACAAGGAATATATATTAATATATTCATCTCAATGGTACTATTCAATCAAAATAGGCAAGCTGATGTCCAATCCCGTCCAATCCAATGTCAGGTTGAACCTAGTCTTGTTTGGTTTTTATTCGGGTTCATTTTTTCGGATCACGTATTCACTTTTATACTTAAGAGAGATCGGTTCGAGATGGTCAGGTGGGTTATGGAACAACCTAGAACATGAAGGGCTCTAACTTAGGAGTTACACGTTTCTAGGGTATACCAAAATTAGGTGTGAACCACTTCCTCTCATCCATACAATGCATTGTGCTCACCGTTATGGAACTCTCTTCATATAAAGGAATAGAATGCACATGCTTTGTCTATAATTCTTATTGATTATCCACCAGGCCAAGAATAAATTGTGCATAACACCCAACAAGTGGGAATATATTAATTAATTTTCTGTGCAATTTAACTATTCATAATCTTCATTTTAACCAAGAATAAATTGTATATAACCCAACAATTGTGAATATATTAATTAATTTTCTGTGCAATCTAACTATTCATAATCTTCATTTTAACCAAAAAAAAAAAAACTAAAGTGTCTATTTTAGGGAATCTGAATAATCCAATTATTAACGAAATCATTGTAATTAAGTGGCTGTCCATATATTTTGTGCCCTACTTTCACTCTTGTTCTAACACCTAAAACCCTAGAAATAGTATGGTAAATAGAGCATATAACGATGAAAAATAACAAATTGAGAGGGTTCCCACACAATTAAGGTCCCCTAATAAGCTTTAAAGGCATATATATCATCACCATGGTGATCAAATTATCACCACTTTTATGTTTGCTGATCGAGATAGTAGTCCCAGCAGAACAAATCTCTTAGTTCGGCTGGCTCCTTAATTTGCTTCTATATCTCTTTGGCATGGAACATATGGAGGTACAGGTAAGCCTCAATTAATTTATATTTGAGAAACTATTAAACATATAACTGTTTTAATGCGCAAGAACAAATCTTTTATTGTATTTCGTGATTGGGTTTTACACCATGTATATCCTTTTTAAATTGTCTAGTTTTGCTAAATGTGGTTTAAATTGTTCATGAGAATGTCCTGTGAAAAATATAGTTTATTGAACTTCTCTCATTCTATGTATTGTTTTTTTATGGGTTAAGTAGTAAATCCGCTTCGGAAATATATATATATCTAAGAGTAATGTTGCCCTAAATGTTTTTTCAAGTTTAATGTCGCCCCAGAAGTTTAAAAATATAGCAATGGTGACTTTTTCCGTTAAAAAACTAATGTTGACCGTTAAAAAGTTGATGTATGTTGACTGTTAATTTTTTAGCAGAAAAAGACAATATTGCTACATTTTTAGACTTTTGGGGCGACATTGAGACCAAGAAAACTTTCGGGTCAATATTGCTGCTAGACATATACTTACGGGATAGATTTGCTACTTAACCCTTTTTTTTATTAGTTGAATTAGGTGTAACCATTGATTATTTTGTGAAAAAATATAAAGGGAAATTAGAATTGCTGAAAAATCCCCATTACAAACATTTTTGTCCAACACTAACTAAAGAATACTAGGCCCTTGAGTGTGTGCAACCCATATTCAGCTGATGAGGCTCTTATTTTAGTGCCTGCAATATATCTTTAACTAAATTCAAATGTTTTTTGTTTCGCACATAGTTGAAGTGTGATTGAAATTTGTTTAATTAAATACCCATGCATGCATGTAACCTATTTTTAGTTGGTGCAACATTTTTTTTGTTTTCAATGAAAGATTTTTCAGATTTTTTTTAATTAAAAGAATTACCAGTATTAAAATGCACTAAGAGATTTGAAACATTACATTTTCTCACACACACTTATATTACTATAAATGTGTGCTACTTTTTCCTAGTAATAATCAATATTATTCCAATTTCTAACCAAAATTTCTGTTGTTGCAGCCAGATATAGGTCCACATTAATGTTGTCACTATACCACAATGTGGTTGCCATCTGGCATATACAACATTGTGATCAATTAATAGATTCAAGGATCCTATCAAATATATCTATCTAAACCTCCTAGCCATTCAACTATTGGTCCATTTGTACTACCTACATGTCAATTCCCTGTCCTGTTATTGGATCTGATATGGAATTCTCCCGTCATTATACAAGTGTTCGCATACGTGGCTGCATTTATAAGATAATCTACTGTTCGCATAGCAATTCAACCAGACTTTGAGAGTCATTGGTTATTACAGGTGACGCTGCAACTGTTATATTTAATTAGCGTGTAATTCCGATGATTCATGTGTTGTCCCTATGCATTGACACTGCTGTATGTCCTCATTTTTTTGCAATGTTCTAGCATAAGTTATACCCGTGCGTTGCATCTTCACAGTAATATAAATGTTTTGCAACAACTATTTGTATTTCCCATGCATTAGCATCATCTCTGTGTGAGCATTGGCTGAATTAATCGGCAACGCCTTAACTCTTCGCCATAAATGTTTTGTAGCATTTAAGAAGGAGCTGCACTGGCTTTTAAACATCTTTGGCAAACTATGGCTATTTAATACAGAGTGGTTCACATTTTAACTCTCAGTTGTAAAACTAGAACCCTACCCCCTTCTTAGTTTCTTCCCTATCCATTCAATTTTCTTCTTCTATCTTTATCAATGTTCTTCATCTTCACCATATGACTGTTATGTACCAGATGTTGTTGGACTTGGATTGGTGTTCACGAACTCTGAGACGTAGTTGACGAAGCAGAAACTATATATCAGTACAATTTTAAAATAATGGACGAATGGTTTGTTAGTTACTTCTTCTTTGTTAATTTTTCTACTATGTCAATGTGAATATTAATTTCCTTTCTACTTTGTAGTGGAAATCCCTTTCATTGTTGTTTCAGCGGCACCCCAGCCTGCTTTTTGGGCATTAGTGAGCTATGCCTAGGTCTTGGACAAGGAAGATGTTGTAGTTGCTTTGTTTTTTGTTTAGATGATTTGGACCAGTGGTTAGTTTTTTCCTTTTTTATCACGTTAGGTTATTTTCTATATTTTATACTTTGATCATATCTGCATTGGCTAATTTTATCCTGTTTACATTGCAGATGGGTAAACCATTTTTGTCAGCCATTGTGATCTTTCAGAAGCTGTGTTCAACTATAACCATCATGCTATAGTTGACTTCCGTGTGAAACTCAACCGTCTCTCTGCTGCTGATTTAACTCCTGACAATAAAATTCATGGATCATCCCATTATGTCTTTGAAGTCTCTCCTTAAGATCGTTTCATTATTCTGGATATTATTCTTGGCTTTTTTGGTTTTGGACAGCTTTATTGCTGTTTTAAAGAATTGTTGTTACAGCCCCTCTTTGTAATGATCTTCTAGACTTTTTGACTATTGTAGTATATGCAACGTTTAATATTGTTGCCACGAACAATGAATGCTTTACGCTTTATGTTTGAATATGTCATTTCACTTAGTAGTTAGTTTTTTTTTTTTTTTTTTTTGTAGTCTGTTTTATGAAGTGGAATCAATTTTTTATCAGCTTTCGTTGTTGATAATGGTTGAATGTAAACTTTTTTACAATACCCGACTTATTGTACCCTTTTATCAGTTAGTAGTCCATGCTTTTTTATAACTGAAAAAAAAAGGGAAAAGTTTCAATCCTATCCTTTCCATTTTTATATTATTAATATTTACTTATTAATGTTTAATAAGTAATGAGTTCATGTTCATATATATCATCGTGCACTCTACCTATCAAATTGCTTAATAATATTAATGATCCTTTTAATATCAAATTATTTTCATTATTTTAGATAAAAAAGTCCATGCTTTTTTTGTGTTATGCTTTTTTATAACTGAAAAAAAAATGGTTGAGGGTGGACTAAAAGCTCTTGAAAATACACTAACTTAGTTGGAAAATTTAAACGGACGTTCTGGTGTTTTTGTTGTAGTTCAGTATGCATAGATTATGTGCAAAATTGAAAGAGGTAGGAAATTATTAAGCTATTCAAAGTTCGTTTAATACATATTATCTTCTATATTTTAACTTTCTATGGTCGTTGCTCATTGGTTATGCTTCTATTATGAATGTAGGTGTGGAGATTTCTTCTATTCTCGGTGCAACTCAGCGTTTTCATAGATCCAAATTTCTCTGAACTTGCTGGCCTGTAAACCTGCCAACATGAACTTCTTTTGATTCTTAAATATTAATTTATTTTCTTTTTCAGATTTTAGAATGAACCACATTGCAACGAGTTTCAATGGATCTCCTCTGACTGTGTTTCAGTTTATATTTATATTCCGTGGTACATTCTCTTTTTTGGAGTTGATTTGCATTTCAATAGAAACATTAGTATTATTCCTTTTCGCACCAATTCCCTATATGTTCTGTATATTAAATGTCTATTCTATCTTAAATGCTTAGTATGTTTTTGTCAAACTTATTCATTAGTACTCGTACTCTGCGCCAAACTTAACATTTATCATTAACTTAAGTTAATAAGTTATTGGTGAGCATTTAAAAAGCCATCGAACTACTTATGTCATTAATCACTGCGACAACTACCTGCCCAGTGTTCATCGGTAGATGAAAGTCGATGGCTAGTCAAAAACTATCAGACAATTTTATGGCAATATCTCAGTGGTCAACTACCAAACTTTGATCTCCTAACCATCCAACCATTGGTCCATCTACATGTCAATTTACACAAGAAGAAAAATGGATCTAACTTGCAACCTTCCTGTAATTATGCACGTCCAATCATTTTGAAAAACATTTAGTGACAATTGAAGTATCTCAACCTTAGCATGTAGTCCATTGGCTATTTCAATGGACTATTCATCTGTCATTTTTAATCATTCCATATTTTCAATGATTCCTGTGTTTTTCCCATGCATTGTAATGCTTCGACGAGTTATTATTTTCCATTATGATGACATTAATCCTTTACTTTAAGTTAATTAGTTGTTGGTCAGCATTTAAACCACCATCGAACTAATTGAACTACTTACGTCATTAATCATTGCGACAACTACCTCCCCAATGTTCATCGGCGTATGAAAGGTTGATGGCTAGTCAAAAACTAACAGACGTTTTTATGGCAATATCTCAATGGCCAACCACCGAACTTTGATCTCTGCAATGTGCCGTTTCGTTTTCAAATATTTGTATTATACTTTTATGAACAGTAATGAATAACCAATTGAACGAAAAAGAAAAAAAAAATATTGTACACATAACAAGATAAAATATTTTTATTCTTCTTTTATAAACATGTATTTGATTTATTTTGGCGACAAATAATAAGTGCATCGTTTAGCTCTGATATGTAATATACGACCAATTACTATTGACTAAATTTACATTCAATTTTGGGACGTAATTTATTGTATTTAGGGATAATTTATATTTAATTATTTTAGTTGATAGGTCTTTAAATCTCAGCGATGGTTTCTATTTATTCTATATGATTATAAGAAGATTTCTTTTAGGGATATTTAGTATTTAATTATTTTAGATGATGGGCTCTTAAATTTCAGTCAAATTAGGATAGTTTTAATTTGATTTATTCTCCATGATCGTAGGAAAATTTAGGGCTACAATAATTGGCACTGAACCTAATTTAGCCTATATGTACACACTGTTATGCAACTTATGAAGTAAGAAGCTCATAGTATAATATTTCTTAATAATCATCATGGATGATTGAGGGAATTGAATTTATTTATCATTTATGAATTTTTGTTGTTTTTAATCTATTCCATTACTCTTCATTGTTTTGACCAAAAAAAAAAAAACTCCTCATTGCTTTGGAATCATATTATTTAGAGTAAAATATTCTAACATCCTTTGCATTTTGCCTTAATTACAAGCACCTTCCCTCTGTTTTGAAAACATATACTTAGGTTCAAATTGTTAACTTTGTTAAGGATTTTGATTTTTTAATGAAAATTTATATTAAAATAAATTTTATTTACTAATTTACCCTTTATCATTACTAATTTCTTAATTTGGCTAAAATTATTTATGTAATTCAAGAGTTCTTTTTCTTTTTCTTAATTTATCTTTTACTTTTGTAAATAGTAATCTATTGATTTTTTTTTTATATTGAGATGAAGACTTCATTAATTTAATTAATGAAAACACAGAAAACTTAATTAAAAATGTGATTATTCTTTTAATAGATGTATACTTAAATAAACATGTTTATAAATGATTACGAAAAAATATTTAAAAAATTAAAAATTAAAAATAATAAAAGTTATATAATGTCTCAAATTTAAATTATTAATAACATAGTGAACCAGTCATGATATCATTGATAAAGAAAACAAAACAAATATGTTTTTAATTATTTAAAAGAATACAAAACAAATAAATTTCAATAAATATGATAAAATTTTAAATTTTTTAATATAGTAGAAATTAATAAATTTTATAATATATCACAAATTTTGAACATATATATTAGAATTTTTTGTTAATATAATTTTAGGAAAATATAAATGTTCATACATTTGTTGAAAGAGGATCATTTTGGTGAAAACAAATGTTTAATAGTCAAACTTAATGGCTAACTAATAACGGTTGGATGGATGAAAATGAAATCTAAAATATGTGTGGGAAGTTTCTGTAACTTGCATTCTAATTTCAAGGGAGGTCTATATAAGTTTTTAAAATAGATGGGAGGTTTGTTTAATTTAGATAAAATCGATGGGGAGTTAGTGTATTTTCTCTATTATTTATGTTGTTTTCAATTTATTCCATAACTCCATATTAACTACATGCATAATGAAGAAATTTTTAATAAATAATTAGGAAAAGTATTTTTATGCTTTATACTGAATAATCTAGGTACTTTCAAGTGGTTGAGGAATTTTTAGTTGTCAATTATAAAAACAAGTATATTTTTAAATATACACACATTTAAGTTTTTCATAAAATAAATATATATATCAATTTTTTTTTGGATCAAATTAAATGCTACATAGCCATATACTAATTTTTTAAGCATTATTTGTTTCATTCCATTTCAATCTGGTGCGTTAAAATGTGCATGGTTGTTTCTATTTTTTTTTTTTTTTTGAAAAATTGTATGATAAGGGAGTTTTAGTTTGGTCGTTGAAAGAATTCCGCACATTGCGCATTGCACAGGTCATTTTATTCTCGAGATGGTAAGTTCAAAAATTCACTTCATTTTTTCATGGACACACATGATGATCACTTCTTTCTTTCTTTTTTTCTTTTTTTTTTTGGCATCAAATCATGACTATTGTATGTTTATTCCATTCCAACCAAGTGCTCTGACATGGTTAAATGTGTATGGCTATCTATAAAAAGATATTTTGAAGAATTGTATGATGATACTGAATTTTTTATATTGATTTTCTGGAACATCGTGAAGAGACTTTTAGTTTGGTCCAATTGATCCTTACTGGCATCAGTAGGTTATGAAATTGAAAGAATTTCGCACATCACACGCCTCGGGCCATATAATATTGCTGATTTTAGGTGTTTGACTATAGTTTTTCCAAAAAGAATAATCTACATATTGATGATTTCTATTGTATGTGATTGTGCAAGGCATACGGTGGTTTTGTCTTGATGGATCAAATATTACACATTTTTTTATATAATAGTGGAACTATTAAATTCAATTAAAAGCAAGATAGTGGTGAGTATACCATTGATTTAAAACCTTTAGTCACCTTGGGTTAAATCAAAACAAACCAAATTATGTAGTAAAAGGCACAATTTGGGTTGTGTTCTTTTAAGGAGCTTTTTATTTGATTCCTAGGCTAAACTCAGTGACGACACCATTGAAAGGTGTTTTGAAATTGAATTTTTTTAAAAAAAAAAAATTAATGATGGATAACAACCTAAACTACTATATATTGGATTTTTGATAAAATGATGAATAAAAGTATGAGATTAGATTTTAATGAATGACAAGATAAAATGCTCCTTGGAAGTGAACCTATGACTATTTTAGCTTGCCTAATGTCATGTGAGTTAATTAATGAGTAAATACCTTATTTAGTCCCTGAAAAAAATCGCGGACCCCTTTTTGATCCTTCAGTAAAAAAAACTAATCCCGTAATCCCTGTAAAATCCAAAAACCGTCCACGTTAGTCCTTCCAGGTTGAAGAGGACACATGCAGTGAAGTGTCCCAAATGTGGTCAGGGACTACGGGATGACTTTTTTTTACTGAGGGACCAAAAAGGGGTTCGTGATTTTTTTCAGGGACCAAATAGTGTATTTACTCTTAATTAATTTACCAAGTCTAATTAAAAACCTCAAATATGATTTGAGTCAAGTGATCCATGACAAATAACTGTGCTAAATGCTAGATAACAATAACTTGTTAAGGAACTTTTGAAAACCATTTGGTGTGCAATTTAAATTAAGTTAGTAAAACTTGCTTCCTCAATGAAGAATGCTCACAGAGATAGTTAATAGCAACACAAAATAATTGTCATACCTAACAACATACTCAATAAAACAATTTCAATGAATGCGAATGAAAATATATAAAATCAAAACACAAGTGGTACAACTCAATTCAAATTACAATAATCCAACTAACAATGATTTAAAACTTAATACAATTTAAGACGTAGTGCGTAACTTAAAATGATTTGAATGCAAGTAGGTTGTTGGTGTTGAAGTAATTTGAATTTTTAAATTTTAGAATTAAAGTATCTAAAATATTAAATTCAACCAAATAAATGGTCATGTAACAATTGTCATACTTTTTATGTTTGAATAATTTTTCAAGAGTTCAACAATATTTTGCCGTCTTAATATTTGAATTTAGATTAGTTGGTCATTTTCTAATGTATGTAATAAGTAAGTCACACATGATTTAATCTGCAAGTTATACTGAAATATCTTTTTTGAGCTTATTGGTTTAGAATTTCTTTTCCCTTTATACGTCTTTATGTTAACAGTAACAAAGATGCTCTCTATCCACGCAACTAGCAAGTAATTAAGGCAAATGCCTTGAATGATATAAGCATTGGCGAAAAGATTTTGATATATAGAATAGATATGAACCCATCTAAATTGCCTTCCAATATGACAAGGAGACAATTTCCCATTATAATTTCATTTGTGCAATGACAATAATCAAAAGCCAAGGTCAATTGATGTCCAATGTAGGTCTATACTTATGGAGCCGGTTTTTTCACATGGGCAACTATATGTTGCACTATCAAGGGTTAAGAGTTTCAATGGGTTGAAATCACTTATATTGGATGAGTTCAATAAATGTAGAGTACTACAATAAATGTAGTTTATAGAGAAATTTTTAAAAACCTTTTATTGCAATAATAGCATGAAGATAATCTTCCTTATCACCATATAGGACTATGTGAAATGTATCATGATTATGATGTAATGAATTGGTTGAATAATAACATTATAGCATATGTTGATTATTACCTACCTACAGTTTTAACATATCCGTGCAACGCACGGGTCGAAAGTCTTGTTGATCACATAACATTACGGGATTTCCAAATTAATTGGATACTTCCCAAAGCTATATCGATCTAAGATGATGAAAATGTTTATAGAAATCTTGACTTTGTAATGGTTGGTGTGAGTTTATACAAGGGGGGCACCAACCAATACATATCAATGTCAAGATGAAATTATTATGCTTTTAGCATATAAATACATGCTTTTGCCAAATACTCCCAACATATTACTTAATATAAAATATCGTTTGCACGTAGTGTAACTTACACTACAAATAAAAGATTATTCTTATAATCCCTCCGACTCTAATTATAAAAGCTAGTTGACTTTTTTGGAGAGATTAAGGAAGCTAATTAAATTACTTTAGAGTATTTTTATTTTTATTTTTTTAAAAAACTAATTAGTTTAACTAATAAACTAATATATAATCTAAGGATATACAATATATGAAATGGTTAAGTAACTTATTTAGCTTTTTTAACTTCTCCAAAGAAAACCAATTATCTCTTATAATTAGGACCAGAGGTAGTATTAAGGATATAAGATAAGATTTGATAGGTTCACAAACAAAAATAATACATCATGGCATTGCAGACCCCACTACTTGGGACCCTATCATTTGTGTTTGCCTATTGTGCACCACAATGCTGCACATAAAAAATACTAATTCCATCCGATATTAGAAGATACATTTTAAAAGAAATATAAATGATCATAATCACCAATAAAAATTAGTCCAGTTCATAAGAAATTGACTTATGACTTATAAAATCATGAATTCAAATCTCGCTACCGATGTAAGAACTTTGTTAGTGTAGTGATCTATAAGTATGTCTC
Organism: Acacia crassicarpa; assembly: GCA_034222035.1. NCBI lineage: Eukaryota > Viridiplantae > Streptophyta > Magnoliopsida > Fabales > Fabaceae > Acacia > Acacia crassicarpa. Next base: position 26,429,224 of record JAWXYG010000004.1, read on the forward strand.
TAGATACTTTTTGAGCAGTGTAAAAACCGAAGGGAGTACACTATACATAAATATGTTAGGGGCACAAATATGGGAGTGTTTATATTTAGTTCTTATTGTCAAATTTACATGCATTTTCCATATGCATATGCATGCATGCATTTTAAATACTACTAATTGAGGAAATTATAAAAATGGTGATACTAACAATTACATATAAATTATATGAATTTGGAAAATGTAGAGGAATAAAGGGCCTCGAGCATCAGTGCCACAGTTTGGGGGGTGGGACCAAAAGAATAAGGGGTCATCAGAAGCGAATTTAGGGTACACAGTGGTGTTCACAAAGGCTCGTGCTGATCGACAGCATCAGAAGAATGACTTGACTGATGTCAAACGTCAAAGCCATCAACAACTCAAAGAACATCTTCTTCATCACCAAGACAACCTTCCCATCAATAATAATAAACCTAAAGCTCATCATAAATCTCCTCATCATCACAAGAAGTATGATCGTCGTCATGGTAAACCAGAAGAAGAACAAGCTTCTGATTCTGGTTCTGCTACTTCTAATCCAATGGTAAGACCCCATTTCTCTTTCTTATATTTTTATTCACTTCTTGTTCTTAATTATATTGTTCTTTTGTTGATTATTTCATCATCATCATCATCATATTTATGATATTCATTTTCTTGAGAGTTTTAATTATAACCTTTTATTTGATATATAGATGGTTGGGTCTTTTACACATCATACCCTCAATTCAAATCCGACCATGTGCATGAATAAAGCTTTATTAGGAGAGACAAAACCTACCTTAGTGATATCTATGCTCATGCATGAGGTTTAGTCTCTACTATCGGTTTGAGGATACCACCTTTCTAACGCACAAAAAGTGCATTAAGTACACATAATATCTAGATGTGTATGTTGTACCCATGTTTTAATACATGGTTAAACTTGCGATCCTTATATATATATGTGTCGGTGTGTACACACAGACTAGTACATACACATGTATATGTTAATTATTGCTCATCACAACTTTGATCCATGCCCCCTTTGTCAACTCATGGATCATTGGTATTAGATAAGCTCTACTAATACAAAGTTTGTTTATGGTGTAAGGCTCTACTAAATCTTTTTGAGTCTCTAGTTTAAATTATAGAAGAAACACTTGTGTTAAGAGGGCAATCATAAAACCCAAAATAGAGAAGTCGGCTATTCGAATACATAGTAATAAGATTTAAAAAAAGTGCATGATACCAGTTAATATCATAAAAAAAGAATTGGATATGTTCTTGTGCATTACAAAAAATTCAACTAATATGCCATACTATTCATGATTTTGTGAATGGTATGTCTGATCTTTTAAGGTTTATTGTGCCTCTCTGGTTTCTCTCCTAGAGTTTTTAGTGTGAGCACATGGGTTTCTCTCGGTTCATAAGAGTTTTCTATTAACGGTGTCTCTCTCTCACTAGTGATTGTCCGCGGAGATGACATTGATGGTGTGGGATGTGAATATACTAGTGAATGCAAGTGTATATCTAGCTATCGGGGCTATCAACAAGAGATTGTTGTGGCTTTACAAATTTCAGATCGTTATGAGTATCAGTGACGCTTGAGACATCAAGTAGTCTCTATCAAAATTATTTTTTCTGTAATACAAAACAAAGAAGAGAATGTTATAGACAAAAATTCAAACAGACATTATATTCATTGAGACATTTCAACTTTATAAACCATACTTTTCTTGTGAGGTTCCATGGTATGAGCTGAGACTCATAACAGAGAAGCTATCACAAGTGGGAAGGAGTGAGCAAGCATAAAAGGGAGAGAGAAACATGGGAAATAGAAGCAAGCTAATTGAGAGGAAGAACAAAGCATGAAGGGCCTAGGAAGTACATGAAAGTTAAGAGAATTAGGGAGGCAAATGGGATTTAGGAATTAGGTTAAATGGTGAATTGAAGTAGGATATGGAAGCAGCGACCATAATGTTTTTTGCATTTTATTCATAGGAAGCAATGTTGCTCATGAACTGTACATAGTATGTCTTGTTTTATAGGACTCCATGCCCTTATAGTTTTATACTCCTTTCAGTTCTTAATATAAGACTTATTTATTTAATTTGATTAGATTAAGAAAGTTAGTTAAGTTATTTAATGGGGCATGTTTTTATTTTCCCTAAAACATTATTTTTTAATTTCCTTCATCCCTCTTACCTGACTATTGTTGATGAAACTAGCAATATTTTTTGAAAAATCTAGATCTTATATTATAAATAAATATTTTTTCCATATATATATATATATATATATATATAATTAATTAATTAAGTCAGAACTTTGAAATATAACAACGTAACATATTCTAATACTGCTGTAACCAATAGACATTGGTTATCATATAGTATAATATTGATATAATATTTATGATTATTATGCAGGGGAAAAAGAGAAACAAGATAATGTCATGGTGCTTTGGTTGTTATAGGCCGTAATGATAAGATAATGAACCAACACAATTGTCGGTAAGTAAATGGCATGTAAAGTTTTCATACACACCGGTGAATCTTTCCATGATTGGTATATGAGAATGCTATGCCATGGGACTGTGGGACCATGGTAGTGAAAACGTAGATTTTACCTGAAAACGGAAGGAGAATGAAAAATCATAAAATGTAAAATCATAACGTAGTAAAATCGTAAAAACTTAAAAGCGTTTGAAAAATTAGTAAAATCGTTTTAATGAAAAAAATCGTAAAAACGTAAAATCGCAGTGCTAAAATCGAGTTTTTAACTACCATGTGTAGGACTCTCTTGTTGAAAATTGTCTTCTTTTTATTAACGGGATGTAGGAGGTAATCTTGTTTAAAGTACGAGTATAAAGTAAACGTGTGTGCCTACTTTTTTTTTTCATTGAGGAATTCGCATCTTGGTTTGTCATGTTATAATAAGAAATTAGCCTCTTTTCCTATACTCAATCTCTATGTGTAATGATGTGTAGCTTTGGGTAGGTAAGTGTTTCTCAATATAAGTAATTATCTTAGTTCATTTTTTTAAATCCTCAAAATTCTGTAGAAGTAAAGCTAAAACATGACCCTCCATCTCATTTTTGGCTTTTTTCCTAAATTACCCCTTATTAAATAACTAATTACCGAGATGCCCCTATTTCCAAATTACTTCCCAATCTGTCCCTGTTTAATCGACTAAAATGTAGGGCATTGAATTTTTTTTTTACTTTCCCCACGATTTAGTCGACTAAGCACTCGACTAAATCGCGACAAAGGGGTTTTTTAAACTCTTATCACGTTAAACACCACAGATTTTTTACTTTTATTTAGTCATATTAATTAAAATATTAACAATATTATAGGAGATTAAAAATTATCAAATAAATTAGTATCTCCATTCATAAATTCCCCTTTCATTCTAATTAATTAAACTATAGTTTTTCAAATATATAATATCATACAATTTAGTATAGATAGGCATTTGTTAATAAATTAGTATCTCCATTGTACGAGATCCATAACGCTTACAACTGTACGGAAGGAAAGTTACTAGCTTTACACCCGTTTGTTATTCGCTCTTTTGGGGTATACGTTCGATTTAATAATAATTGGAATATTGGTGGGCATTTATTAAAAATTCAATTATGCGATTATTGCTTTCAATATTAGATGTGCCAATTTTTGAGTATTGATGTGGCCATAGAAATCAATATTTTATTTAAGGGAAAAACATTTATCATGTTGTAGAATAAATGTTTTCTCATGCCATAGACACATAAAATGGTGGGACCCGCATATATATATAATTAGCACTATATATATATGTGGGTCCCACCATTTTATGTGTGTGTAGGAATCTTGTTTCTCTCATGCAATATGAGAAAAGTAAACCCCTTTATTTAATTATTGATTAAATCCCCGATAAATTTATTTTCTTTGAAGTTTTGAATATCTTTAGTTAATAAATATATTAGATTTGATTGATATGGTAGTTAATAAATCTCCTCTGCTTATTTTATTGAGGATTTGATTAATATTAAATTAATAAAGGAAAGATAATATATATCTTATGTTCTTAAATTCATCAAGAGATTTTATTGGTTTTATTAGTAAATATCTTGAATTAAATTATTCATCATAGGGAAATTAAATTTTGATGAGATCGTTATTGGAAATAGGGACATTTCGGTAATTAGTTATTTAATAAGGGGTAATTTGAGAAAAATGCCTCTGATTTTTACTATATGAGTTAGTTAACTTTTTCTTAAAGATTATCAATATTCAATAAATTATTTAATTTAGTTGATTTTTTTTAAAGACTAGGAAAATTAAATAAATTATTTAATTATAACATTTATTATATATATATATATATATATACACTCCATCTGTTCGTAATTATAGAATATATTTAACTAATTTGGAGGAATTAAGGATAGAAATTAAATTAGTTAATTTTATTCATTTTCTTAAAATACCTTTATATAAATTTGACACTTCAATTACTTTGTTGATTTTACATAATCGCTCATTCATATCAATAGGAGTGTTTTAAAAAGAAATTGAAAAAAAAATTGTTTTCTTATAATCAAGATCAAAACAAATTCTCAAATTTTATCCTATAATTAGGATCGTGGAGAATATGTATAAAGTAAATTAATGAGAGAAAACCGCGCTTGTTCTTTTTTTTGGTCAAAAGTAAATTTATATTAATACTAACATTATAAGTTCCAATAAAATATGACGATTACACTGGAAAGAAGACTATAAAATACAACAGAACCAAAACAAATGTAAAAAAAGCTAACCACCACAAAACAAGGAAATAAAAGTAACATCTAGAATAAACACACAAGCATCCAACAATAAACACAGGAACAAGAACAGAAACATAATAGAAAAACAGGAAAAAAGGAACAAGAAAAACATCCCCACCGTCGTCGGAAGTAATGATAAATTAGGCCGAATTAAATTTTGATGTCTTGGCCCATCAAATAGTTTCCTCTCCCTTGCAACTCAACGGGGCCTCGTATCTCCATCCCCGTAATCACAGGCCAGACCCTGCTAGCGCCGTTGTTGCTCAGAGCTCGCCGCCGTTTGGCCGTCCATCAAGTCCCTCACCGTTGCATCTCAGCCCGACATCATTTTTGAGGTATGTTTGAAATCCCTCCATATTTCTTATTTGAAAGCCCTTCCTTGTTTGACTTCCAATGCTGTCCATTGTTTTCAATAACACTTTCGAAGTCTCTTCTGTCTGGAATCTAGTTCAACTGTAGCTTTATTTGTGTACGAGTGTGTTAGAAGTTCGTCTCTTAAAGCCAGAGGTGGTATAAATATGCAAGCCAACACTTAGGTCATTCCCTTATATGCTTTGACATAAGTACAGATACAGTAAGCAGAAGCCAATACTTGGGTTATTTGGGGAGTGTTTCCCAAAGATGCTGTGATATGGTAGGTTTTTAAGGCTGTGGAGACCTTATGCTCTGCATCATGAATTTTATCTACATTTTTTAGCATTTACCGTTAATGGCTCTTGTTCATTTTTTCTTCTTTTATATGAAAAAAAATTTCCAGTCAGGGTGTGCGTGTGGGGTTGTGTAGAGCAGTTGATGAGTTACTGATTTGAGTTATGAGAATGAGAATGTAAACTGAGATAGTGAAAGTTGGGAAAGCTATGAGAAATTCCTAGATAAAGAGTAGGCAAAAATCTCAGGAGAATCTCCTAAACCAATTTATCCTCTAAAATATTTGATGATCCAATTTATAATAATTTACGGAGAGAAGACTAATTCAGAATCCAAGTACTTTATAATAATTTATAGAGAGAAGACTAATATCAAAGATAATAAAAACAGACTCAATTAATTAACTAACCCACAAATAATAATTGATATTATTCTTCTCGGAGACATTTCCTTCTTTTTTTTGTTGAATAAATCAACCCATAGCGAGGATCAGGATGGCTATGGTGCTATAGCAGTATATAGTGTATATCCGGTGTATGTAGAGTAATAACATATATGAAGCATGTACCTGTGTTTACTGAGCATCTACACTGTCAGAATACTCAAATTTGTTAAAATGATTGAAAACCTTAAAGGAATGCTTTCACATCAATGACATTTTTGTAATTTACTAGAGACAATAATATAGATTTAAACTTCAAACTAATGCAACAGTTATTAATAATTGAAGTTAAAAGTGAATAATATCTTTTTGTTTATAGACTAAATCATTTGAAAACAAACATGGAATATATTTTTATCATAATATATCAGATATGATGTTCCTACATAAATTTTAAAATACAGAATAAATTATATGAAATAAATTTGCTGCACCTGTTAATCAAGTTTTCTGCTTCAATTTTATATTTTAAATCCCCTCCAGTCATTTGAAGCTTTCTCCTTCAGGATTGTTGATCAAGCCTCTGATGGAGTCATTTTTGGACTTGAATGAAATATGTGAGGAACAAAATTCGTCATATTCACTCAGATTGGTGCCTTGGTTGAACTGGGACGAATGGGTTTTGGTTAAGGATTCTCTATTCTCAAATTCCCCAGATTCCATTGCCTTTGCTCTAAAAAGAGTAAGATTTTATGATGATTATTTCCAAGCCTTTTCAGCATGATACAGGAGGATTAAGCTGATGAAAGACTTATTTACTTTCAGATATCAGCATGGGAGAGTCGAGGATGCTTGCCAGCTGCTATTGAGGCTACTGCTTCCATCATTGAAATTCAACAAATGGATCCCTATTGTAGGTAGATTTTCTATTCTACTTTTCAGAACTTATCTTTTACTCCCTCAGACCTCTTTATAAGAAACAATTGAGAGAATGTTTTTGGGCCTGAATATAAGAAACAACTACATTTATGTTAATTTATTGAAAATTTCATTTTCTACCTTCATTGAAGTTAGCATCATTAAATGCATAGCCCCTATGTCAAACAATCAATATGGCGTTTTTGGGGAAAAGATAAATTTTAAACATATTTATTCACTTTAACTATATTCTTTGGTATGTGTGCTTTAGTTCTTTCTTTCTTATAAAGAGGTCTGGTTATTTTTTCTAATTGTTTTAACATAACGATGGGAGTGGGCCTATATAGTTATATTGTAGGAATTTAGGAGGGCAGGTCCTCAAGGGATGTTTTGGGACTTGATATGGGGTAACTGGCAGGGACCGGAAGCATAGGATCTGAAGGGGGCATTCAGTTATGTATAGGAGAGAGAAGCTTCAGCTTAGGATTTGCCTAGCCTCTCATAAGCTATGAACATTTGATGGTTTGTTACTGTGATTCCATTGAAAGTTCTGTAGCTTATTTTCCTGTTATTTGAAATATATATCAGGATGTAATTCTGTTGCTTTTTAGTCTCTGTGAGTCTTTGGCTATCTACATAGTTAAATATTAATGAGAAATGGAAAAAAGACTTGACTAGCATGTGATTGAAAAGCATATCAATCATGTAGGGTGAGCATGTTTCAGTCCATGTGCTTGAACATGGTACACTTCTTTAATGTGTCTGCTGCAAAGTTTTCTTTTGTGCAGGAAAGTAAAAAATGATATATCTTTAATGAACTTTGTTTTTTGTAGAGCGGAAGAGGATCAGTGTAATGATATTTCTCTTTCAGATAAGATGCTTGCTAAGTTGTATTGCATGACATACATTAGGTGAGGCTTTCTTTCAACTTTTTTGTGCTATCCTTTGATATGAAGTTTTTCTTATAGCTCTTGGAAATACATCCATAGCTTCAGTACAATATATGAGATCAAGTGATTTTCAAGTCTTTTGTAATCTATTTGTATTTTCACCGTTTTGAAAAATTAATTAACGAGTTAATGTGGCTCAAGATCATCGGTCATGATTGTGTGGTCATTGGAGAATATTGTAGAAGATATATTGACGTTTTTTCAAGAAGCTTTGGCATGGTATGAGATTTAGAAATCTCAGATCTGGGCTTTTTTCCCAGCCATATTTTCATGTTGCGTCTGTTAGCATGAGCAGCTGTCTACTTTTGGGAAAAGTATCATCGAGCACTTATGATATATGTGACCCTTTAATTCACAACTTTGTTTGTTTAAGGCTTGTCAATGGTCTTATTGAAAAGAACCGTAAAAAAGGAGAGACTTCAATAGCTGTGGCAGCTGAGGCAATTGGTATTCCACGGGTGGTGATTGATATTCGTCATGGTAAACAATGTCTTCTCCACCATTTTTTTTACATATATATTGGAAAATTCCCTTTCCCTTATATATTTCCTTCAACTTTAGAGGCATCACATCGTGGGCTTCCTTCACTTCAACTTCTTCGTAGTGCCTCGGTTAAGGTATGGCTCATTTTGGTATATCTTATTATCAGTGTCAAGAATCTCTTTCCTTGAAATTCCTTTTGGCTTAATATTAAGCATGTGTGGTCTGTGGGGTGCTGTAAATGATGAGGTTTGTAGATTTGATTTGCTCATTTGATAAGAAGCAATTGGAGTAGTTTTACTCTTCGAGGCCAGTATTGATGCAAGAATAAGGCATACTTGTTATTGTAATTGTAGAATCCTGAAACTTAAGGAGCAAGATCATAAACTTATAGAGTAAGTTCTGATCCAAAATTATAGGGAGTGATTAGGATAATTAATCTTAATTATTTCCTGATTTGTATAGTGTCATATTGGGACCTAATTAATGCCCAATTCTGTCATATGTGTGTGTGTGTGTGTGTATGTAATCTGCCAGTGTGAATAATATATCAGTCAGTTCAGTCCAATTATTCTCTTTAGCAATATAATATTCTAAAGCTTCTTGATATTTAACTGGATTGCTGGCAACATCTTCTATGCAATTGTTTTTTGGCAAATTAAAGTGAAAACAGTGCTATCCTCTTTTCTGCAATGAACTCTCAGTTATCTAAGAAAATAGAACGGACGTATCGTTTAGAGAGTTGAGGACAGCATTTTGATAAACAGAGAATCAGAGGCAGAGCCTCTGCCCTCTGATGTATCTCACTGAAAGTAAGGGTATGTTTGGTTTGAGGGAATGGGAGGAGAGGGGAGGGGACAGGGAGGGAAAGTGGAGAGAGAAAACTTTTCTCTCATCTTTATAAAATTGTCCATAGATAATTTCCAATATTCCTAAAATATACTCATAATAAAAAAAAAAAAATCCCTTCATTAATGGCAAAATAGTAAATGTACTTTCAAAAAATTTTTCCTTCCCCTTCCCTCCCCTCCCCTCATACCAAACATACCCTAATTCTCTTTTTTAATCAATTTGATATATAGAGCCATGGAGGGAAATCTCTGATATATCTTGGCTCATTTTATTGTTGTAAGTGTTACATTGAGTTAATGACCTGAAAGAGTGTAATTTGAAATAAACAAAGACGCCTTCTAGCATAGTAGAAATATGTTCATTAGCATTACTTGCTATTCTAAGTTGCTTCGATGCTGAGAGGAGCTTTTTTGTTTTTGTCTAGTGGAGAAAAGTTGAGCTAAGTTAGACTTTAGAGTCTCGCTCTTTCGTTTCCTCTTGTTTTACTTTGTCGGTTTGGATGATTTGTGTCCAAATGTTTTGCAAGTGCAATTATTACCTCATGTTTTCTCCACTACGCATATAACTGATGGTATGCTGTTTTGTCATCAATTTCAGGCACTTGATTGGTTGAAATCTTATTATTGGGAACCTCAAAGCAAGGCCATTCCTTTTGAAGGTGATGGAAATGCAAAGGCTAGAAAGAAAATAAAATCCAAGCTTCGACAACTATCTTCCTGCTTTCAAAGCAACCAGAGCCCCCAGTCTAATAGTCCAATACCCGAGGGAAAACGTGTGTGAGCTTTATGTATTTATTTTCATTGCTTATAACTTTCATGTTTTTATCATATGCTTTTAAACATTGATTTTAGTAATGTGTTTGACGATGTGATATGTAGTGTGTCTATTAAACCCATCCTCATGGGAATATATGCATTTCATTTATCTACTATGTTCAATACAAAAAATTACAATGGCTGAAAGTTCTTTGCCCTAGTGTCATTTGGGCATACCCCATGTCTCTACGCAGCATTTGTTCCTGCCAGCCGCCATCCTCAGCCCTAAAATCATGATACTCCTTTCTTTTGTTGCAAATCAAGGAGGATGGAAGTTCTTTGGATGAAATATTGAACAATGGAAACAAGGAACAATTATGATCGGCTTCCTTCTTATTTTCCCAAATTTGATTCCATTCTTTCAATATTACATTCATGTATTTTTTTTCCCTGTCAGTGATCCCTTAAGTATCTGTTAAATATTTTTGTCTTCTTTCCTCTTTCTTATTTGCTCTCCCTTAGGTCAAGAAGAAAATCGCGCACACACACACACATATAGGATTTATCGTTTGTCATGTTACTTGACATAAGGTTATGTTAAGTCACCCCAAAACTATGTCGTTTTGGGAGTTAGGGGAATTAATGAAGAGTGTTTTGGTAAAATTAACTCCCTTCATTAATTCCCCTAACTCTTAAAACGATGTAGTTTTGGAGTTAGAGGAATTAATGAAGGGTTTTTTGGTAAAATTCATATAATAAATATAAAAATAAAAATATCAAAACACTCTTCATTAATTTCCCTAACTCCCAAAACGACGTAGTTTTAAAGTGACCTGACATATCACATAACCTTATGACAAGTGACATGACAAACGATAAACTCATATATATAACTATGAATGCATGGATGAATTCCAGTTGGCATGCAATGATGTACAAGTGGATGCATGATATCCTTATGATACTCTGCATTAGTCTTTAAAATTCTGTTTTTCAGTCAAGCATCTGAAAGATTGAGAAAGTTAGGATTGTTTATTTGTTCAATCAAGATCATGTGCTTGTCAACTTATTTTTCTCGTGATTCATAGGCCTGCATGAATTCTTCCACCTTAGACCATCTTTACATCACAGACATGCTGACAGTACAACGAGGGTAAAATGTTAAATTAAAAATTTTACAAGTAGAGATGAGTGTGGCCCATGTAAATGCATGTGCTTCTGTTTCTCTATCAATTAAACTTATAATTTTTCTAGATCTTTTTGACATTTGTGATGGGTTGGAGATCTGCAGGAAGTGTTTAGTAAACCCACATTTAAATGAGATAATTCTAACATATTTGGACACGTGTCCAACATTCAAATTCTCATATAATTGTTGGTACGATCCCCTGGGCATGTCCACTATTTCTGCTGTTATAGTTGCAGAATATTCTGACCTGGATCTTCCCTGTAAAGGTGTCAAGCATGGTGAATTATTTTGTGGTTGTAATACTCTTTTGACTCTTATGACTGAAGTGTTGAATGTCAAAATCTGGAAGCAGCATTTTATTATCAATAAGATAACTTTAGTTGTCATCCAAAATATTGGAATCACAAGTACAATGTGAAGCTACTTGCTAATGTTAGATAATGGCTCCACCATCTTCATTACTTTAATTCTATATCTAAAAATCTCTAATATTGATTCTCGTTTAATTTAGCAACCCAGATAAGAAAGTATTGGTTGAATTGTTATCACATCTAACTAGGCATGGTGTTTTGTGCAATGCTAGGAGTTTGAGGATGTGTCTCACTGTTCATGGCTTGTGAAAAGTGTGACTTGATAAAGATTATTACATGTATAGATAATCCTATTTTATGACCCAAAATAAATGAGGCCTTATGGCTACAGTTAGTAGTTATGGTATTTCGTCTCAATTATTCTGAATCTAGAGTGAATTAAGCAGTGTTATGCGGTTATTTTCAGGTCCTAAGAAACAGCTTTCTAAGATATTCAAATCTCTTGATCAGTTATATTCTTCCCACTCCTCAGAGATTGTAGATGTGTTGTTGGAGTATTTGTTGGAAACGTTGAGGTCTTCAGAATTAGTTGAGCATACAGAGCATGCTTCACTTGGTCCTACCATAAAGATTATTTTGGTTGATTGGAAGGTTGTCATGCTCAGATTTTGGGAGAAGGAGCCAGAATTTATTCTGAATTTTCTTAGGGAAGTACTCATTAGGATTGAGACCCAGGAAGCAGTAAAATATGAAGAAGGTAAATATCTTCTTTACATGCATCTTCAATTTTCAATACATAGTTTTGGTGGAGTCCAAGTATCTGTTGATTAATTATTGTGTGGCACTTGGAAGTGTTTCCATGCTTGGTCTATATTAGGTTGCACCTAAATTTTGGCCTTCGATGCAATATTTCTTATTATCATAATGATAGATGGCTCTTAGGCTGTACTATCCATGTGAATTATTTGTTAAATAAGTTTTCAAAAGCATTTGCTAGATGCATAATCTAACATTAATTTAGAAACAAGTTTTAATGTTCTGAATTTCGTCTTACTATATTATGAATTTGTTTACAAAGATGATTATAGCCTTTGTCTTTTATACTTGCAATCACTCTTATCCACCGTTTTTGCATCTCAAGAGAGACTTATGTTATTATAGTGTCAGATTTATAATGTGCTTTCAATCACAATATATAAGCTTCAATGTGTGGATCTTTTTGCTTGTTCATCAAAGTTTACTTGAGATACAATGTTTTGTTCTGGTTTGTTTAGGCTTGGTATGCGCATAGTGTAATTCTGCGGCCACTTTTTGGGGACAATTTTTGCTTCTGAATCGTGATCTATGTGTAGGCATTTATTGTGGAAAATTTTACAAATAGTAGAGCTCCTAATAGTTGTAAAGTTCCATTTACAGGCATCTTGTTAATCTTCTACCTTAATATAGAACTGTTTCTAATATTAATTTGACTTAGTTTTATAATTTGAATCTCTTTCTCCTCTATACAGAAATACAATGTCTTGATGCTTTTCGTAGGAGGGAAGAGTTTAGCCAGAGTGATCTTCTTGCATCTTTGTTTGCATGGGTTGTTGGGATTCTTAAGAAAGTGCCATCTGCTAAAGCAAATGTACCCAAAAGAGCTTTGCTTGAACTTATAAAAAAATGTCTTAGAATACTAGCTCCTTGCAATAAGCAGCTAATGGATTCAGCCATTCTCCTAGCAAAATTGATGGATGATAGTTCTTTAATGGAGAAAATTAAAAAACTCTCTCAAGTCATTCTTTTCAACCCAGTTACAACCCATGATGAAAGCTCATTGCCCATGACTTCGGTGAATTTTCTTCAGATGGAGGAAGACATACGCCAAGCTGCCATAAAGCTGGAGTTGTTTAAACAACGAGTACTAAAGAGTAGAAAGACAACATCTACAGATTGTGGAACAGACAAGCCTCGGACATGGACTTTGGCTAAAGAATGGAACCCGTGTCCAATCGGCATGTTGCCCCGCATTGCCGGTACATTCGGCTATCTTCCTTCACTTGATCCTATTGATAATAGGAAAGACCTTCCGGAATTGGATAGGAAGGATGCTCAGAAACCAAGCAAACATGGTGTCAAGAGAGATGCCACTTTGGACCTAACGCTGATTGATGATTCAATTCTTAAGAAGAACAGAGGGACAAAACAAGTTTCTGAATCACATCATGATGTGTTACCACCAATTAATGCTAAGGGGTGCCTACTAATAAATGGGGTTTCAAAGAGTGTCACAGAAGAAGAGTTTCGAGCCATTAGGTTGAGGATTTTAGTTTAACTCTTGTCTATCTTGTAGATATCATCCAGTTTTGTTTTAAAAATAGGCTGGATATTGAACTAGTTCTGATTTACAATCATTAGCAAAACATGGTTGAGGTCAGTGAAATTCCGCTAAACACATTCAAGTTTATACCAATGTGATTTCAATGCCTTGTGGCAGTCAGTTGAAGAAATGACAAGGTATCTTGTGACCTGCCTTCTGCATTCTCAACTCCATATCCCTTGCAGGAAAAATTTGCTATCATGATTCTCATCTTTAACTTTTAAGCAAATGATTGGGAGTTTAATTTCTAGTTTTTGTATGAAATGAATTTATTACGTTTTATTATTATTATTATTATTATTGAAATACTTTCAATGCTTTGATGCAAATAAGTTTAGTTTAGTTTAGTTTAGTTTTTTTTTTTTCCGTCTTCAATGGAAGAAATAAGTATTTGGGTTAAAGTACACTTTTATTTTTTTATGTTTACATAAGGTATCATTTTAATTCTTTAAGTTTATGAAGTAGATTTTAGTCATTAAAACTTGGCTGTTAATGTTATTATCGGACAATATTGACTAAGCAAGATTAAGTGGTAACTATGTAATGTTGACGAAGCATGTGACTATTTGCTACATAACACCTCATTTAATTTCAATTATACATGAGTTTTGCTTAATTTATATTATATTAATTTTAATTTTTAAATAAAAATCTAATTTAAATAAACTATTTTAATCAATTTATTCACTTTTTTTTTTTTTGGTGGTGGAATCCTACTTCTATGGCAACACCATCATCTTTATTAAGTAAATGTCTTTAATGTCCCCGAAATTCGCACACCGGGCTACCTAGAGGAGGACAGCCATTCACTCTTACATTGAGTTTCTTTAGGAATCGGATAATGGTAATATAGAGTGTTCGCCCTATTACCAAGTGAATAGGGAAAAGACAGAAGAAGAACTTTGAATTTGTAAAATTTCAACTTAGGTATTTCCTAAAAAATAAGTTGTTAATTGTTCATCAAGTTTCATCATTCTCTTATTAACTTTTTTAACAAACTCAGATTTGAGATTTTGCAATTTCAAGATTCTTTTTCTGTCATTTTCTTAAAAGAATATGTTTTGGTTTAAAGACGAGATCTGAGAGAAGCGCCAGCTCTTTTTGGTTATCACTTTAACCTTGAATTTGATCCCTGTGAACATAGAAAAGCTAGCTGGTCATTAGTTTTGTAGTTTTGCACAAGCTAGAGATCAAAAATGAAGAAAGAAAGAAAAAAGGGAATGAAGAAATCGATTAAAATAACTTATTTAAATTTGATTTTTATTTAAAAATTAAATTAATTTAAACTAACCAAATGTCATGTACAATTAAAAATAAATGATTTGTTATGTTGTAAGTGGTCACCTTGTTTTATCAGCATTATATGGTCATGACTTAATTTTATTTATTCAACATTTTCGGTGAGTAAAATAACGATATTAAATTTTATACTCTGAAAATTCACTTTATAAATATAAAAGACTAAAATGATACCCCATGTAAATATAAAATACTAAAAATTTACTTTAGCCTAAATACTTATTTCCTCCATTATCAAAAAAAAAAAAAAAAACATATTTCCATCAAAGTATTGAAGGTATTTCCAATAAAAAAAACTTCCTTAAATTCATCTCATAGAAAAACTAGAAATTAAACTCCCAATCATTTGTTTAAAAGTTAAAGATGATAAAAGTGTACTTTAGCCCAAGTATTTTTTTTGGTTCGAAGACTTTAGCGTAAGTATTTATTATTGATAAAAGATATTAGTCTTGGTTGATAATAAAAATAACTTATTGAATGTAGTGCTATGAGAGGTGGAGAAAAACAATTTGTAAATAAGTCATGTTAGGTTTCAACCAATGTCCCTCCCTCTATCCTTGTTTTGAATAGTGAATAATTCTTCCTTTACTTCAACTTTGGAAATCTGTTCTGATTGTTCATTTCCTAATACTGCCTTCAATCTTTGATATAAGAGCTGATCGATTACGGAGAGATTAATGGAGTTAAATAAATTATTTCAAGATATTTATATTTATCGTTTTTCTTCAAACTAATTTACCTATAATGGTACATATAAGTGTTGCAGAGTAATCAGGTAACATATGTTATAACCAATTAATTTATTTAATTTTATCTTAGTTTTCTTAAATAAGTCAACTAACTCTTATATTAAGGGCATGAGATAGTGCTCTTTTTTTTTTTTTTTAAAAAAAATCTATGCACATGGGCTTTTCTGGGAGCAACTTGAATCTATCTCTAGGCTTTTTTGAGTTAGAGAAGCATGCACAAAGTGATGATTTTTTAACTCATTCATATTGTATGCATAACAAGAATCAGGTAAGGATTCCCTTCATGCTTTTGTTTACTCCTCAACTATATGTGTATGATGACTTCTTTATATATAGCTACTGAAAATTATATCAGTTGTATGAATATACCAAAACACTTCACCCTCGATCTGCATTTTTACTTTGATCTTCTGGCACCACACTAGAAGAAGCTCTTAAAGTCTTACAATTCAGAATTGAATCCCAGAGTAACCATTAATCTCATATAAATTGTGGATGCAATGCATGCAAGTTACCATAATCAGGAAAATAATAAATCACAAAGCATTCAGTAGTCACGCACAATAACATAATGAAAGCATACCACACATATGTAATGTTTACTGTAGAAGGAACAAGTCCTAATAAACGCAGGATTATTCAACAAAGTAAGTCTTAGCTCCAAAGTGCTAGGAAAAAATACACAGTAGTTGGACCTCAACCCAAACTATTCTGAATGTATAAACGCATGTCCCTTCTCAAGACATGGGTCCACAATCATGGAAAACAACATACAGAGTAATACAAAACATAGGAGGATTAAGGTTACCACCTCACAATCACCCACAAATATTAATAAATTTTTTCGGCGCACAGATATCAAAGATAACCCTGATAAAAATATACATATAAATAAATCCTCCTGAATAAATATTTTTCTTTGCTTATTTAAAACAAGCCCTTTTCAAGTATCCATATTCCCTAAATTTCTTTTCTTACTAAGAAATTTATTATTGGAAAAAATCTTTTTTATTTTTGACCTTAACCGGAAATTTCCAAAAACAAACACCAATATTCAAAATTTCATAACTAATTCTAGAAAAATCTATTTGAGGTGGTTCAAAAACCCAAATGATACTTATCATGTCTATTAAAACAAAACCGTTTTGGACCAGTGACAGTCGAAAATTTAACCACAGATCAAAATATCACTGTTGGTCCAAATTATTTTCCAGTTTCAGGGTCAGTTTTCAAAAATTTATTTCTCCTACTACAAAACTCCAAAAATTGCAAATTACCTATCAAATTAAACCTTGAGATGTATACTTTATTTCTGAAAAATTTCACAATTTTAGGAGTTCATTCTCAAAATGTACATGAATTACATTTTAGTTTATGATTATCTAACAACCCTACCCAAAGATATCATGCAATGTGCAAAAATGTTACTTAAATATAACTTTTTTTAAAAAAAAAAAATTGGGGCTATTAATAGGTTATAAGCATGATGTTTCATGTCACATTTTGTATAAAATATAATTGAGAGCTAAGATATAGGAAGAGACTTTTTGCACTACTGTCTCAGCCAAAGGAATTGGAGGAGAGAAAATGGTGCTCTGCATGGGTGGCCAGCCACTATATATATGTCAAGTGGGGGTGACATTCCACGTAGTAAAAGAATGCAACAAATCCTCAATTGACATCATTAACCCAACATCAATGCATGTTTAGATTGTAACAACACACAAGTATAATTATTAAGCTACATTACTCAATAGATTCGGTTTAATGTTAATTATTTATTCCACCTATTTCTCACTCAAACGAACCTAATATTCAATCCTAAGTCCTTCATAATCATAAGGGCACATATGATATTATACGTGCTAAGAAAAAAAATCAAGACGTTACCATATGTACCATAACGTACGGATCTGCTAAAACATGCTATCGATTGTACTAGGGGTCAAATATGTCCTCACCTAAATGGTTAAGTCCTTTAAGCATTATTTTTAAGGGAATTACCATGAGGTCTCTCAAGGAGGAGACTATAATTATTTACCAGTAAGTCCAAATAACAAGTGAGGTGTTTTTATTTCTTATTTACACCAAAATTTGTCATTTGACGTTCCTCAGTTGTTATAGTTGTCATTAGGACTCTTTAGTAATTAAGTTTATTTCTTGGGACTTATAGTAATTTCTCCTATTTCTTTCTCCTGGATATCACATTAGGGAAAACAAGATGCCCACTGGTTCGCTGCTGCCACTTCAAGGGAGATGGAACATAAATGTTGAGGTTTTGAGAAGGCAATAGACATAAGAAAAGGAATAAGAAATTGAAAACGATTGATAATAAATAACTATGATGTTAGAGATATGATATATTTTAAGCGAATATAATAAATTAAATAAAATCACAATGGATTATGTTGAAACTTGAGTCATAATATATATCAACAATATAATATCTCCTTTTAATCCATTTCAGTAATCGCTTACCCTTGCCAAATAGCCTTAAAGGACAATCAAGTTCTGTGAATACCAACCAAGTCCAGGCAATACTTATTAGAAGGCAAAGGTTGAAGTGTTGGGTTCTTGTGCTTATCTCAATGATGAGCAGTGGAGCTCTTCACCTCTGAGAACCGAATTTTTTTAACTCTTATTTTTTTAAAAAAATATTAGTGTATACAGAATTAATCTAAAATAAAGACAATCTCATAATTTTCAGTTTGTCAAAAAATGATTTTTTATTTAAAGATATTCACCTAAAATTCTTAAATCTGTGAAGAAGAAGACAACAATGATGATAGGTGGGAGGATATGCTTCTTTTGCCACCTTTCCTTCATTTCTTCGACCTCCATTCATTCCTTTTTTTCCTCCACTGCAATTACGTTTCTGACATTAAGAGGATCTTCAGGATGCTTCGAATGAACCAGACCCACAACCCCTTATTTAATTAGATATTAAAGGATGAGCAAAGGAACAATAATTGAACAATGATCGAACAAATACTAACAGAAACTTCTTGTAGTGTTTGAAAAGTTCAGATCATAGTGATTTGATTTTACATTGTCTCGTGTAGGCTGGTTTTTTTCAATTTTTTTCCTGATCCAGTCTTAGTGACCACTATTAGCGGATGTAATCTATGTTTTTGGGTTAATGAAAATTATTTTTGTTTTGCCAAGAAAAAAAAAACGAAATAGAGTCAAATCCTATTATGAATCTCGTATCAACTTTTTTTTTTTTTTTTTTTAAATGTGGGTACTGGGTACATATAGCAAACTAAATAGAACATACAGTAACAGAGCCATTTTTCTGGAAGGTTTTATTGTTTTTGTTTTAAAATCTACAAATATTATATTAAAATTAAAATTTAAGTCTGCTTTGTTAGTGGTACAGTATCACTTAAATTTGTTGAGTGATTATTTTCTATCAGTGAATCTAACCATGTTTAAATTATCGGACAGTCTTTTTCAAATAACACTCAAGGAAAAGGAGTTAATTTCACCTAATTTCTAAATCCAATTTTAGGACAAACGACCTGATTATTCATTTGTCAAGTTTAGTGAACCAAATTAAAATTTGTCAATTTTAGTAACTTAAATTAGAATTTAATTAGATATATATTTTATATTACTTTTTATAAGATTTTCCATTTATTTTTTAATTTAGTATATACAAATACATGCGTAGGGTGTGTTTTTTCTCAAAGGAAAAGTGATGGTTGGTTCGATTTAACTCATTCATATTGCATGAATAATAAGTATTAGGTAAGGTTTTCTTCATGCTTTTACTTACCCTTCAACAATTTGTGTGATATATGATTCAACAATTTGTGTGATATATGATTCCCTTTATATACTGTTGTTGAAAGGATATTAAACAAGTTAGGACAATAAGCTACGTTCCAAACTATCAGGGCCAAGCATTTGAATGGGCTATTAATAAACAAATAGCTGTATTACCACACTGAGTAGGGTACGAATCATTTTCAGTTGAGCTGGTGTTGGTGAAGTCCACGGCAATTTCCCCACACCTCTATCCGAATGGTGACATAAAAACCAGTGATCAACCCAATAAATCTGATAGTTTTGGGTACAAAGAACCTATGTACCCATTGCTTGAACATATGAATATTAGGAGGCAATTGTCTCCCGATTAGAAGTTTGATTAAGAATCCAAAATCATAGGAATACAAAATCATACGAACGGTGGAATGTGACCCATGTGAGGTGAGAATTGAATATCTTAGAACAAAATCTTGAAAAAACCAAGACGGAATCCCCTCTTACTTATTTTTCAAGAAATCAATCCCTTATTTCTTCAATAGTTGAAGTTCAACTTGTCAAATATAATGTGTCTGCTTTGAGTTCCAAACTGGAGTAAAATTCCCGTAGGACCTAATTGGATGAGGTTCAATACATCATCAACATTTGCCTTTATGAAACTGCAATTACCTGTGGGAGAGAGCATTGAGTAGGAGTGCTTATCAACATTTGGAGTGATGATTGTACCAAGAAACTCAATATCAATATAACAGAATGAATCAAAGACAACTCGTGAAATAAGCTTGAAGCAAGACTTCATGAACGGCAAAAATGAAGTAAGGTATAACAGAATGAATCGAAGACAACTCGCGAAATAAATTTGAAGCACGAACAATTACTTACTGATTTGGATTAGAATTCATTGTGATTCAATTTGTTTTATAAATCAGGAGAGAATGCAAGTTTTTTCAAGATTGACAAAAACATAGAAAAATTACATTAAAATAAGCATGAGTAAGGTGAGATTGATAATCAATTAAGCAAAATATTTTGTCATATAATAAACATAAAAAGAAGACAAAACATTTTAGTGGCATGATTTAATAAACTAACATAATATCGTGTTAGTTTAATCAAAATATAAAAGTTTAATAAAACATAGGGTGACTAATGAAATCAATTCCAAGCTAATAACCAAAATCAAAACCATACAATTTATCGGGAGAGAAAAATTCATAAATAAATTATAAACTTATAAACTAGGAGTAGAAATGGGAGATTTGAATGGCAAGTAGTAACGGTTAGTTTCCTACAGCCCTCAAGTGTCCAATTTACAGGCGCTATTACGTAACTTCTCATTTTTAAATTAAATTAAAAGGATTAAATTGAGATTTTGATATGATATCAATTACTTTAGTTTAAATAATATAGGTTTAAGCTAAAATATAAATAATGGTTTATGATAATAACGATAATGATTTAAAAAGAAAAAAAAAATTGAAGACTCGTGTTATTTAATATAGATTTGAGATATATTTCAATATACATGGTTTTGATAAGATATTAATTTAATGAATTATTTTCGAATTTTAGTTTAAATAATATAGTGTAAAACTAAAATATAAATAATAATTTATGATAAAATAATGATATTGATTTAAAAATTTAAAAATATATATATTTACTTTAGTTTAGCTTTACTTAATACTCAAATTCTAAATTGGCTAAAGTATACTTTTAGTCCTTTAAGTTTTACATAAGACATACTTTGGTCCCTTAACTTTATAAAGTATATTTTTGGTCCTAAAATCCTAATACCATTAATTTTGCTAACGGAAAACGTTGACGTGACGAACTCAAATGATGACTACTAGCATTTAACTACACAGATTTTATATATTCTCCAATTTACCTATATTTTAAATTTAAAATTAATAACATTTAATTACATAATTATCACTTAAGTTTGCATTTTCCGTTAGTAAACATTGACGGTCTTAGAATTTTTGGACCAAAAGTATACCTCATGTAAACTTAAAGAACTAAAAATATATTTTAGCCTTCTAAATTAAGTTACTAAATTTAACAAATCATGTATAGGTTAGATTATTTAAATAGGATTTCATAATTTGATAATTTCACCTTTTCACCCTCTTGATCACAATGTCTCCCTCCTTCCATCAACCATTGCAAATCTTATATCATCAGAGTTTTGTTAATATTCATTCCATGCTGAACAAGATCTTCGATGGTGTTTCTTACTCGCAAAACTATGATGTTCGCCAAGTCTCCATCATTTTCCTCATAATTGTTATATTCTCCAATAACATTACCCATTAATATAGCCGTGAATTGGGTATGGTACTCCAAAGGTAACCCCAAACTTGAATCCAGATTTGCCTTTTATTATCACATACGGCATTAAGTAATTCAAAAATTAGTTATATCCTTTCCTTTATTTTTTTTTTCGTTTTAAGAATTAAAGAGAAGTACTACCTTTGGTTCTAATTATAGGAATACTTTTGTAGTGCAATTTGTACTACAAAAGTGTTCTCATAATTAGAACCGGAGAGAGCAGTCTTCTTGGTTGTAGTTGTAACAGCCCAAATTTTTGGAATTTTAAATTAGAAATGTCGTGTGAAAAAATTGTTATTAGAATCTGGCTTGAGAAATTATAAGATTAATTACGAAAAATATAGGGCTTATTTTCTTTGAAAATTTTAAGGAAAAAAAAAATGTCCTTACCACAAAAAGTACATAAGCCCATATTTGTTCTTTATTTAAACTCCTCCAGCCCATATCACGCCACGAGATTATAGCACTGGAAAGTAGATTCAGTTGTACTGTACACGCAACACCCAAATCCTCTTATTTAATCACCATACTCTCAGTGCACTTTTGGCTCCACTGTACGCGCAACAACAGACACTCCATACCCTCCTCCCACGCTTTTTGAGCCCCACACCACTTCCCTTCCTCCTTATATTATTAGACCAGAGCACTCTAGGAAAAAAAAAAAAAAAACTAAAGAAACAGAAAACACTGAAGAACCAGAGACACATGGTGAGCCATACTCCACCACGTCCCTTGAGCCCAACGCCATAACCCAGTGTCTTTTTCCCTTTCGGACTGTTTGGTTCAATCTCGGACCGGACCCTTCTCTGGTTATATATATATCCAACGCACTTTGGTTGCCTCACCGTTTACATTGGCCCATCAAACCAAGAAAGAGTTAGAGTATGGGTGAGTGTGAGTTATGAATACTCTGTGCTGGGAACCAGAGAGCAAAGGCGAGAAACCAAGAGAGAGAAAACTGTTTCTCTGTTCTAAGACCAGCAAGCAGGGGAGGCCGTGTCTGAGAGCGTAGAAGCACGAGTCGAGGAACTAGGCAAGCTTCAGTTGCTACTCCCTTGTTATTTCAAAACCAACGCCAACGTAAGTGTTCTTGCTGGAGTATATATCTAATATCAGGAATATAGAAGGTTTTGTGCGTGAGTTACTTTTACTATCATATAAAGCATGGCATATGGGAAAACTTGGTTCTTAGGTTAACGTATATACTGATACGTGGCTGCAAAAACAAATGGGGAGAAAAGAGATGCTATGCTGTTATAAAACAAATACCTTGCTGTCATAAAACACATATTAACTTTGGGTATTGAGTATATATATATACTTATGTATCAACATTGCACATAGTATTCACATATATATATGTATCATGTATACGTTGCTATAAGAGAAAGGGAAGCTTCCTGAGATATAAAAGAAAACAAAATGTATAGAAACATGCTATTATGAAAAAAGAAAAATAGATTGCTGTAACTTTCTGATAAATGAACTTTGGTGCTGGCACAGTGATTTTCGGGAAAGGTAAAATTAGGGCAAATGAACTCATTTGAATCTGAAATTTTTTGGACATATAGTTCACATAACAATCTTTACATCAAGCTTTGAATCACCCAAAACGGAGGTCTGTAGCCCAAGATATGAATTTTCAAAGTTGGGTTAAAAATCTGCAAAACTTTCGGTAGGGTTCTGGAGCAACAAAATGACGAAGCAGTTCGGACCTAGTAAAACTTTGAGTTTTGATCTACAATTTTTACAGCAGAAAGTACACTCCTAAAGGTTTAAAATAAGCTTTGGTTGACCTAAAATGGAGATCTACAACTCCAGTTATGAATTTTGGAAGTTGAGTCAAAAATATGGAAAATTCCTGGTTTGTTTCTGGTGTCAGTGGATGGCGTTGGATTTCGAACTGATCAAACGAAATCATAAAATTGTGAACTTTTCTAGTTAAATAGTAGACACACAGAGGTTTAATTTGATAGGTAATTCGTCAAATTCCGATGAGAATCGAGGGAGATATGATTTTCCAAAGTTTAGCCAAAATCTGAAACATTTTCTGCAACTTTTGGTGAACAGAGATTTTTGGAGCTTGATTTTGAAATGGAAAACATTTGAGTTTAAACTTGAAATTTTTACATTAAATAGTAGACATTTGAACCTTTCCAACAAGCCAAAGAACGCCTAAAACGGAGGTCTACAACTTTAGTTATAATTTTTGAAAGTTAAGTCATAATTAAGGAAAGTTTTCTGAAAAACTTTGTATACGGCTTGTGTTTTCAGAAGTTTGGAAATTTTCTCAAACCATAAATTAACCTTGTGACTTTAATTTATTAAAATGGACTAATCAAGGTTTAAGAAGAAATTGGAATCACTCCATTTGGAGTTGTATAGGTCCAATTATGAATTTTCTAAATTCTCAGAAAAATTAGAAAACTGAATTTCTGGGTAAGTCTTAAAATAGTCAAAGAAAAACCCCTCTTAGTTATTCAAAGGGAAAATTAATAATAATATTATTATTTAATAAAAAGGGAATAATATTAAGGGGATTTTTTAGGGATTAATAGCTAATGTTAATACTCTAAAAATAATTCCGTAGCTAATTACTTTTCGACGCAAGTAGTGACTAACGGCAATGATAAACGTTTATAGGCATATTTTGACACCTCTACTGATCCCAACAACTTCGGACGAGTAAGGACTCAAGTTTGAGGTGGGTAACTGTTATCTTATAGACTTGTATGGATGTATCTCATATATGACTGATCATGTTTGCTAGATAATTTGCTTGTATGTATCCTAGCTATGGATTGGGGGCTGCGTGTCCCATAGGGCTGCGTGTCCTAAGTACGGAGCTGCGTGTTCCATAAAGGGCTGCGGTCCTTGGCCGTTAACTGCGGTTACGGTTTGATTGTTTACTGTGAATTATTCTATGCTTATACATGTGTTATACTGTGATTTTACATTTCATACCTGTATATGAGATTAACTGTTACCCCTGGGGTTCATTCATTTGAACTCCAGACCGTATGGAAGAGACAGGTAGTGGATCGGGATCGAGAGGCAAGATGAAGCTGTAAGGGTTACAGCAGACAGAAACTTTTGGAAAATGCGAGTAGTTAGCCAGAACTTTAACGTTTATCATTTGTCTGTTTTGGGATTACTGTATTAACATCCCCCTGTGGGATGGAATCGAATCGCGAAAAATTTACCCTCGTATTTTCAGACTTAGTTATTTTATGAAATTTTCTTTCCGCAATTAAAGTCGTCCAAAACATTTCAATGCCTGTGCGCTATAACTCTGATAAATTAGGAAGGGCGTCACAGTAGTGAGAAATTTTTCTCCTGCGGTGGTAAAAGTGTGATAATCTTAAATGTAGCCAAACTCTTGAAGTTTTGTTAACATCGACTATATATGGAGGGAGGTGGATGCTTGCATAGCATGCAGTTGAATAAAGCAACAAGATTATTATCTCATTTTGAAGAATAGGAATAAAAGAACCACTTGAAGAATAGGATTTGAAGAATAGGAATAAAAGAACCACTTGAGAAGGATGGTATAAGATAAAGAAAGAAGAAGATGAATGAATAAAGAATGGAAATTGAAGGAATGCTAGAAAGACATCTTTAAATTATATGGGGTAATAAGATAATATTATCTCATTTTAAAATTGTATTTTAGAATATTTGACTTGATTTAAAATTTATTAAATTTATCAACCTAATTTAAAATTTGTATAATCCAACTATCT
The DNA here is from genome assembly GCA_034222035.1 of Acacia crassicarpa. Lineage (NCBI taxonomy): Eukaryota > Viridiplantae > Streptophyta > Magnoliopsida > Fabales > Fabaceae > Acacia > Acacia crassicarpa. The sequence goes on from JAWXYG010000004.1 coordinate 26,454,771, forward strand.
TTTTATGGGATTTTCTCTTTTACTTACGTTTATTTCCTTTTATAATTTTCTATTATGCTTCATTTTGAGGGAGGAAAAAAAAAGGGAAAACCCATTTACAAGTGTAAGTTACCTAAACCTTTTATTTCATTTTAACAAAATTAATGATTTAGTTAAGAAAAAAAATACGCATATACCAAATTAAGATTTAAGGATTAGGGAAAGTTATAGGTACTTGCAAATAAGTCTTAAAAAAAAAAAAAAAAAACCTGAATGTCTAGCCTAAAGCTAAGAAGCCACAAATGAGGAAAAAAGAGAAAAAAGACGGCCACTATGAAATGATCATTATCACTCACTGTCTTCTTCAACGATTTGACCTAAGACAACAGCCGAGAAAGGAGACATTTTTCATAATACAGTACTACCTCCGCTCCTAATATGTGACAAAATTTATAGTACAATTTACACTTTAAACTTTGTTCTCTAAGAATGTTACCTTATCCTCCATGTATGAGGTCAAAAATTGAGCGACTGAATATCTTACAAATCTGGGAGGAAAATAGATTGAGGGGCCAGAGGACCAAGTCTTGTGGATGTAATCAAAGATTTAAAGAGATGGCTTTTATCAACGCCATTATGGGATAGAGCGACCAACTTTACGAAATATCAATTAATAAATAAGAAATTATATCTGCTCTCTGGTTGCTGATTGCCGGAGATGTTCAACCCGGTGAAGTCGACTTCTCCGGTTGAGAGGCAAACAAAGTGTTAGAGTACTATAGTGACCATTTGGGATAACACGAAATAAGCTAATCTTAAACCAGAACAAGAAATAATTAAACAATCAAAACAATATACCAAATCATTAAACACTGTTATAAACCAGAACAAGAAGCCATCTTATTATCATGATATATATGAAAATGGATTAGTATTATATTCTAGGGAATACATAAACAATCAAAACAAGAAATAAACCATCCTAAACCAACTGTGAAACATCCTGCCGAGTCTTGAATTAGTTTGAACACAACTGTGAAACTTTGATTTGCATCATTGTGTTTTTCATTAAGTCATACAATATCAATGAAAGACATCTGGAGTTTGATGTAGCTAGCTAGTATCGTTCAAAATAGCTCCCCAAAATAATGATGCTAGATTTGAAATGTATATATTCTGCAGAGCACTATGTATCTTTGTTTATCAATAAATTTCCAATTCATTCTGAAGGAGAAAGTGTATCACCGCTGTATCTATCAAAAACAGAAACTTAATTCTCACAGCATGCAGACGAAAAGGACAGGTCAATGTTCAAGGAAGAGACGAAAATGACAGAAAAATCGTCCACCGAAAATCTAATCACAATGGTCCGTCGAAAATTAAGAAGAGACGAACAAGAAGATGAAGGAAGAGACTAAAAAGTCCGTCGAAAATTAAGAAGAGACAAACAGGAAGATGAAGGAAGAGACTAGAATCACAATAAAGTGGTCCGCCGAAAATCAAATCACAACGGTCCCTCCTGAAAAACAAAATACGCCAGCAGCCAACAATAGGGTTTCTTTCTTCCGGGAAAATTCCACTAAAATACCAAATGAATTTGTAAAACCCTCAAAAGTCCGTTGAATTTGTAAAAAGACTGAGAGGTGATAATGACCTTTGGGGGATATGCAAATTCGAGCGAAATGACCATTTTGCCCTTAGTTATAAATAATTATTTAAAAAAATTAAATACCTCCCGGCAGTAGAGCTGTCAATCAGGGCCGGCCCGCCCATACAGGGCTAGCCCGTGAAGGGTCAAGGCCTAACAGGGCCGGCCCGTAGGGCCCAGAAGTTACCATACCAAATTTTAATTATTTTTCTTCTTTTTTTTAAAGAAATATAATTAGTAAATTACAACAATTAAAGTTCTAATTTACCAAATAAATGTTGTTAACATTAATAGCGGAACAACACGAATCATCAAACAAATAAGTATAGTCACTAATTCATAATCAAGTAGGCTCTGGTTCATGAGTAAGAATATCATAAATTTCTTCTTCTGCATCGTAAACACATCTATAATATTTATCTACAATAAATAATAAACCAAATCATAAAATTATATTATAGTTATTATGTATTTGTGTATTTGTTTTTAAATGGATTAATAACTCTATGACAAATATAAAATACATATAAATTAGTAGATTACCATCATATATAAATTTATACATCCAAAAAAAATAATAAAAGGTCCTGCAGGACCGGCCCGTGGCCCTCCAGAGCCAGCCCGATTAAGCCTGTCCTGTTAGTTCTCAATGTGTTTTGATGATTAACAACAAGTGTAAACTCGTTTTGAAGTTTTTCAAAATCTGTTAAAAAGTGCTTGACAGTTGCTTACTCGAGTAAAGGTATGCTTACTCGAGTAAAGGACTGTTGAAGGATTGCTCAAATGCGTTTTGACAAGTCTTTACTCAAGTATAGGAAGCTATACTCGAGTTAAGGACTTCCAGAGAGCAATCAAAGTTTTTTGAAACAGGTCCTTACTCAAGTTAAGGTATGCTTACTCGAGTAAAGGGCATCCAGAGAGCAACCAAGTTTTTCAAACTTAATTGCTTACTCGAGTTAAGGTTCGCTTACTCTAGTAAAGGCCTTCTAGAGAGCAAAAGTTTTCAAGCTGAGTTGCTTACTCGAGTTAAGACTTGCTTACTCGAGTAAAGGACTTACAGGGAGCAAACCAATTTTTCAAAGTAGTTGCTTACTCGAGTTAAGGTATGCTTACTTGAGTAAAGAGCTCTTAAACTAATTTTCAAACATGGCACCTGTTCTTGCTTACTCAAGTAAGAGTTTGTGTACTCAAGTAAAGACATGGAGTAACTTCTCATTTTTTGAAGAGTTGAGTTGCTTACTCGAGTAAAGGTTTCCCTACTCGAGTAAAGCCCACACAGAGAGGTTACTGATTTGTCCAGAACTTGCTTACTCAAGTAAACAAACCCTTACTCAAGTAAAGAGGCATTTTGAGCTTAAAATTTTTCACATGAACAGTGCCTTACTCGAGTAGACTACTAACTTACTCAAGTAAAGCTCCTTGTCTTCAAATACAAATCACGATGGTTTGCCTCTGGAAGGAGCTTACTCAAGTAGAGAAATGCTTACTCAAGTAAAGTCACTTCACACAGTGCCTTACTCGAGTAAAGATGAACTTACTCGAGTAACCAACGGTAACATTTGGATTTTGAATTTCACGAATTCACAAATCACTGTTGTTTGATCTAATTGCTTTCATGTATCACTCACTCATGTTCCCAGATATATTTAACAAGTTTGTTGAGTGTTTTTCAGTTAGCACAGATCAAGATTATTGAAGATTTGTGAGAAAAAGCAAAAAGTGAACAGTGCATTTAATGCACTTCTGAAATCTCACCTACTTTCAGCTAATCCACCTGAGCACGCCTAATGAACGTTAAAGAATGCTTACTACATCAAGTAAAGTCATATCCAACGGGCAGAAACTCAGAGATCCACATCAAACTTCATTAAGACTTGGATTGGCAGAAGTTTAGAGAGAGAAGATGACCAGAACTTAAGCAAATCACTTCCAACGGTTGGAATCAACCTACAACGGTCATTTAATGTTCTCTACCTATAAATAGAGAGCATTAACTCCTTCTCAAGCTGATACACCAACTTTAAGCGAAAATTTACTAAGTCCATTTATTGTGTATTAGCTTTCATCTGTATTGTATCATTCTTGATACCTGTACTTCAGTGATTATCTTATCTACTCTGTGAGAGAGTTTTATTTGTAAAATCATTCATTGATTGAGAGAATCACAAGTCAAGGGACTTGGTGATTGTGGGTGTATTGATTACAACTTGTAAGGGGGAGTGTGTTCTAGTGAGAGAACAACTCTTAGTATAGAGTGTGTAATCAATATTGTTGAGATAGTGGATTGAAAATCCCAAGTGAGGCTTGGGGACTGGATGTAGGTCAGAGAAAGGACCGAACCAGTATAAATTGCATCGTGTCAAGCTCTTCTCCTTATCATCTCTGTTCTGCCCTATTTTGAGTGTCTGAAAACAGAACAAGTTTCGAAAATTTTATAGATACCCAATTCACCCCCCCTCTTTGGTATCAAGCTCCAACTTTCATTTGATATCAGAGCAAGGTCTTCTCTGAAGAGTCTAACAGCTCGAGAAGGATCACGATGGAAGGAATTCTTCCGGATGGAGCTTCGATCAACAGACCTCCCGGTTTCGACGGCGAACACTATTCTTTTTGGAAGGCAAAATTTCGTGTGTTCGTGATGGCAACAGAATATGGACTATGGAGAGTCTTTGAGACTGGAGAATATGTTCCAGTCAAGACAGAAGAAGGGATTACTGTTCCAAAGACAGAAGCTGAGTTCAATGATGATGATAAGAAGAATATTACTCTCAACAGCAAGGCCATCCTGATGCTTCAAATTGCTCTTAGTCAAAAGGAGTACTTTCGTATCTGTAACTTGCCAACGGCTAAGGAGATGTGGAAGGCTCTGGAAATAGCATATGAAGGAACCTCTGGAATCAAAGAGAACCGCATCAACATTCTAACTACTGAGTATGACCTGTTGCGGATGAAGCAAGGCGAGAGTATTGGAGAATTTCAGCTGAGATACACTCATCTGACTAATCAACTGGCTGCCTTAGAAAAGGTTTTCGATCAAAGGGCTCAAGTGAGGAAAATTCTCAATATCTTGACAAAAGATTGGGAAGCAAAAGTTACCGCCATTGAAGAAGCTCGTGAGAGTCAATGACTTCAGTTGCCGCATTGTTTGGTAGCTTATCTGAGTACGAGAGCAAATTGAAGTTCAAAAAGGAATTAGAATATGTCAATGGTGGCAACAATCGCAACAAGGGAGTGACTCTTAATGTGGAAAAGGATGAGGACGATGAAGATGAAGATGAAGATGAAGAAATTGGCATGATGGTCCGGAGATTCAAAAAATTCTATAAGAGAGATCAAGGCTTCAAGAAGTTTCAGAAGGGAAATTCAAGCTATGAATCAAAGAAGCCTGTCATTTGCTATGAATGCGAAAAGCCCGGACACATCAAGGCAGAATGTCCTCAGCTGAAAAACCAAGAGAAAGAGAAGAAGAAATTCAAGAAATACAAAAAGAAGGCATATGTGTCAGCCATATGGGGAGATAGCTCATCGGATGAGGATGAAGCTGAAGAGGATGAAAGTGAAAAAGCCAACATATGCCTAGTTGCTAAAGAAGAAGAGCAACATAATGAAAGCAATGAGGTTTGCCTTAGAGCATCAAGGCCAAATAAATGGTATATTGATAGTGGATGCTCAAGGCACATGACTGGGGATAAATCAAAATTTCTGTCAATCAAGCCAAAAGATGGTGGAAGAGTCACATTTGGAGGTGACCAATCAGGAAAGATTGCTGGAATTCGTGAGATAGGCAACAATGATGGTCCTCTCATCAAAGACGTCTACTTGGTAGAAGGATTATGTCACAACCTCCTAAGTGTGAGCCAAAGCATCGACAAGGGCAATCTAGTTATCTTTGACTCAAATGAATACTTGATTGTTAGAAAAGATTTAGTTCCCATAGATGATTTAAAAACTAAAGCTTTGTTTAGGGCACCTAGAGATGGAAATTGTTATACTCTTAACTTCTCTAGCAATGCCACAATTTCTGAAAATTGTTTTGTTAGTAACTTGAGTGAGAGTTGGCTTTGGCATAAGCGATTAGCTCATGTCAATATGTATCAACTTGACAAGTTATTGAAAAAGGATTTGGTTATTGGCATTCCCAAGTTGAATTTCAAAAATGATATGATTTGTGACGCTTGTCAAAAGGGAAAATAAACCAAATCTTCTTTTAAAACTAAAAATGAGATTTTAACCAATAGACCACTTCAACTTCTTCACATGGATCTAGTTGGACCAGCTAGAGTAAAAAGTTTTGGTGGAAATTTATATACTTGGGTCATTGTTGATGATTTTTCTAGATTTACGTGGACTATATTTTTATTATCTAAAGATGAAACGTATGATCAGTTTGTTTCTTTTGCCAAGAAGGTCCAAAACGAGAAAGGTTTCTCAATTTTAGGTATAAGGACTGATCATGGAGGAGAATTTGAGAATCATGCCTTTGCTGAGTTCTGTGATGGTATAGGGATCGATCACAACTTTTCAGCACCAAGAACACCACAACAAAATGGTGTAGTGGAGAGAAAGAATAGAGTACTCACTTGAAGGTGGAATATCACCTAGAGGGGGGGTGAATAGGTGATGTTGAAAAATCTTTCGCTAATTGCTCAAGAACATTTCAAACAGAGATAGAGAAAAGAGCAAAGAACACAAGAGGTTATACTGGTTCGGTCCTATTCTTGACCTACGTCCAGTCCCCAGAAACACTCTGGGATTTCACTATCTCAATCCTTGATTACAAACTCTGTAACTCTCAAGTAATCCTCTCACTAGGACTTACCCCTCTTTACAAGTTGTAACCAAATAACCCAGACACAATTACACACTCTGTAAACGAAGGATGATCCTTTCACTCTCGGACTCACTCCCCCTTACAAGTTGTAATTGTACACCCACACTCAAGATACCACTATCCTGAGATTTGAAAGAATTGTAATACAAATGATAAGACTCTCTCACAGAGTAGATGAATGATAAACACTGAAGCTCAGTAATATCCGAAGATATATACAAATAGAAATTGAACTCTTTTGTATACTTTGTCTGTGTATGCGTTGGTTCTTATGATGAGTTCAAACCTTCATGCATTTATACTAGTTGAAGCTTGAGGACCGTTGAAGGATTTGATTCTGGCCGAATGTTTGAATATGTCTGTTGATGAAGAATAATTGTTGTGACTCATGAATATAACCGTTGGAGATGAAGCAGAATGATCGCCATCATTTTTTCTCGTAATTGTGATTTATGACCGTTGAGAGCATTAAATCATTCGCGCTACTCTTGCTTCAATTGAATTCAATGCATTGTCTCTGCTTTAGGAATCTAATTCTGTCCGTTGTATGACCGTTGTTCTGCGCTAATCTTGCTTCGATTGAATGCATTGTCTCTGTTTTAGGAATCTAATTCCGTCCGTTGTATGACCGTTGCTAAATTGTCTGAAACTTATTAGCAAACCTATCAAACATGGTTAGAAGCGATAATCAATGGAGATTTATGATCAGGAAACCATTTGATGAAATTCACCAGACACCATAACTCTGATTTAAAACAGATGCTACTCTTGGCTTGAGTCACGTAACTTCTGGCTGGAGTTAAGATAATTTTTGACTTGAGTCATAATACTTAGGCTTGAGTCAGAATCAAAACTGGAGGCAGACTTGGAAGACTTGAGTCAAATGGAATGATTTCAAACATAGCAGCAATTTTTTACTAGAGTTAATAAGATTAGACTTGAGTTTGAGACTAAACTGGAGTTTAACAATGTTGACTCAAGTTACAGACCTTTTGAAGATAGATTCTAACTTGAGTCTGATTTCGTTGACTTGAGTTTGGCTCCTGACTTGAGTTATACTGGTTTGACTCGAGTCGAATTTCTCAGTAAGGATTATTCTCGTACAGAAGCTTGTGGAGTTCACTTGAGTCAAATGGAGCTGGCTCGAGTTTAGCCTTGAACTTGAGTCACTCAACTTTGCCTCGAGTCAAAATCCCTTTCTCAATTGCTTAACTCTCAGTCGGTCTTGCCATGACTTCGAGTTTCACATTCCCTGGCTTGAGTCAAATGCCTTTTCTCAAAGGTCTATTGGCTAGGCTCAAGTTTGGACTTGCCTTGGCTTTCATTCCAAATTTGTTAAACCACTTATGCCACTTTTAAGTCTTCTTTCCAATGCAAGAAGAATCAGCTCCAAACTCATTCCATGTAGTTCATTATCTTCAGATGCATAGAGTTGTTTTTGAGCAGCGTTTATGCAACATCCAAAACTGGCAGTCAATTCAAAACATCATAACTTCTTCAATTGATCTTGTTTTTCTGTGTTCTTGATGTTTTTGGAAAGGTATTTGAGTCTAGTTTCAAATGGCGCTGGTTTCATCTCAATTCGATTTGTCATTTATAAGATATTCTCAAAATACCGAAGCTTGGTCTGGACAGTGACGGTGATACATGTTCCAACTTGTAAAATTCATAGATAATTCATATGAACTCCTTTGGGCATGAAATTTTGTCACCAATACGTGTTGGAAGTCTAGTTTTTAATGCTTTTGTTTTCGTCTCAATCCAATCTCTGGTTTGAGAGATATCGTTGAATTACCGAAGGTCGCCAGAAACAGAGCTGAACAGAGTTGCTGAAAAGTCACATCTGACTTGAGTCACTGAAGCCTGACTCGAGTTTTGAGCCAAACTCGAGTCTATGACTGCCTGACTCGAGTCAACTCCCATTATATGCGTAAAATACTGTAGAAAAGCGTTCTAACTCGAGTTAAGACCCCTTGGCTCGAGTTAGTTCATCCTGAAGCTTGATTTTACTTATCTTAACTCCGAATTGAGCCATTCCTACTTCCATATCATCATGGGGACTTCTATAATCAATCTAAGAGCTTCTAAGAGTGATCTTCTCATTCCATTCAGCAAGCTCTTCTTTCTTTCTTCTTCTCTTGATCATTCTCCATAGCTCAACTCTTTCTTGCTTCTCTTCTTTTCATCATTTTTTATCATCTGACATCTTCTTTGATTTAATTTCTTTCTCTAATTCAATGTCACATCTTTGATTCTACATTAAATATAAGAATTAGTCAATGAGGGAGATAAATATGTTATACAATCTTTTTGCTCATAGTAATAACATCTATATAAGATATCATCAAAACTAATCATGTCTAGCATTCTCCCCCTTTTTGATGATGGCAAATACTTCAAGAAAAATATGAATGAATATGAAAATGTATTAGATCACATATTTTTCTTGCCATTCTCTTCCCCTTATTTGTCATTAGCAAAAAGATTGAGGTAAAGAAGAAATATAGATGGAGAGACAAATTTGAAAGCAAATTAGAAATAACTTGTCTCTTCTGAACCATATGTCAAGAAAACAGTTTTCTCTCCCCCTTTTTGAAAGTATTTTGATATCCAATGGGATGCAATTTATGAAAATAAATTTGAGAGAATGTGGAGAGAGTTTCTACTGAATATAAAAAGATTGAGTTTAGAAATGCTCATGTAATTTTTGCAGATGATGGATGATGGATGAAGTTCATTTGCTAGCTTTCTTGTTGAAAGAGATCATTTCCATCCTTTTCCTCTTCTTCTTATTGCTCTTCTGTAAAACGTGTTGGCTTCAAGAGATTTCCCTCTTCCTTTTAGAGCATAGCTTAGGTTCAATGTCATTGATCATCAGAGCATCTTTCCTTAATCTAATAGTTTCTCTTTGTAGCACATTAAGGAAGATTTTGCACAGACCGAGTTCTCCTGAGTCAGTTGTAAAATTTTCTTGCAAAGGAGAATTATTAGTGCAATCAATTATCAAAATGTTCCTTTCTATATGATATTTTCAAATTAAGGTACTGAAAGGAAAATATGATATTGACTCATTATCAAAACTAATAAAACATAGTGAATGTGAGCAGGTTTAAAAAGGTTTTCTTCAAATAAAGGAAATGAGCTTTTTAAGATATCAAACACATGTGAATGTGAAGCTCCCCCTTAATGGATGCATGATTAAAATATGAAGTTCCTTTTAATGATACCAAATAATTGTAAACCTTATGCTTTTTATGATGATAAAAGAAAAGTTTAAAGCATAAGATCGTTTTAAAAATGAGTTTGTTTGGGCTAAACTTCATGAAATAAAAATGGAATGAATGAAAACAAGTTAGCCTAGTAATGATATGAAGTACGCAAAGCATAATCAATGAATTCCAGATTATGAAGAATAAAGTTGTCGAAAACTGATATACTTGACTGGAGTCGTATAATGATAACTGGAGTCATAGATCAAATATTTCAATTTTCGAATGGGACGACTGGAGTTATCATGACTTGACTGGAGTCAAGAATGCAATCTCGAAGAATAGAGAAGAGTTTCAAATAACATGACTGGAGTCATGTGTTATGAGTGGAGTTAATAAAATGACTAGAGTCATCTTTGCAATTTACATCAGTTCATGTTCTCTGACACTCGTATGACTGGAATTAAGCATAATGACTGGAGTTATAATAGGAACATTTTTCTGAACAATTGTAAATATATGCTCTTTGGTACCCAATGATTCTCGAGTTCATACAAGATTAGACATAACCACTGTTATGTTCTTGTACAGTTAATTCATATGATATTTGAATAAAGAATAGAACAATCAGAGATCAAAAACATAATTTTACCCAATCAAATAAGTTCAAGCCGGTGAATCAAATAGGTAACAACTAAATGATATCAAGAATCTCAATGACAATTTGTAAATATATTTCATGCAGAAAAGATGTCATTGATAAAATTCATGAAGTTTGAGCATAGAAAATCTTATCCATAAAAATAAGCATTTATCAATTCACAATTCATGAATGAGAACATACTTTTCAAGAATGATGATGAAATATGTAAAGTGTTTCAAATCTTGAATGTTCTTTCAAACCGTGATAATGCATTATGAATTCAAAATTCTGATGAAAAAAAGATTCATTTTTGAAACACATTTGAAATCAATATTCACTTTAAAAACATTGTGGAAGTCAACATGTTAATGAATATATCAGAATGCTACTACACATCAAGGATTTTCCCATGAGCAGAGATCATATGGATGAGGTATTAGCAAGACATGCTTAGCACAAAAGAGATACATATGCATAATGACATTGCTATGGCCAAAAGATAATCTTGATATCTATGAAAAACCCAAGGCAAGAATTTGAATATAATTACTCAAAGATGGATGAAGACTAAATTGATGTATTTGAGTAACAAAATGACTATTAGGATTCATAGATAATGAAGCACATACTTACTAATCCAAAAGACTAGAATATCAGAGTATTATCCTAGAATCTTCAACGCACAGATTGAAGCATATAATGGGAGTTGATTTTAGGATATTAATGAAGCACATTAATATCAGAGTATTAATGTTACATTACCCATTAATATAGCCGTGAATTGGGTATGGTACTCCAAAGGTAACCCCAAACTTGAATCCAGATTTGCCTTTTATTATCACATACGGCATTAAGTAATTCAAAAATTAGTTATATCCTTTCCTTTATTTTTTTTTTCATTTTAAATGTAGCCAAACTCTTGAAGTTTTGTTAACATCGACTATGGAGGGAGGTGGATGCTTGCAGAGCATGCAGTTGAATAAAGCAACAAGATTATTATCTCATTTTGAAGAATAGGAGTAAAACAACCACTTGAGAAGGATGGTATAAGATAAATAAAGAAGAAGATGAATGAGTAAAGAATGGAAATTGAAGGAATGCTAGAAAGACATCTTTAAAGTATATGGGGTAATAAGATAACATTATCTCATTTTGAAATCTTATTTTAGAATATTTAACTTGATTTAAAATTTATTAAATTTATCAACCTAATTTAAAATTTGTATAATCCAACTATCTTTTTTTGGGATTTTCTCTTTTACTTATGTTTATTTCCTTTTATAATTTTCTATTATGCTTCATTTTTGTAATACCCCAAAATTCATATTCATCATAAATATTATATTTTGATAAATAATACCTATTCAAAATCGGTAAATATATGGTTTCAAAATTGAGTAACATATTTATGTTAATTTAGAGAATTTTCAATAAGAATTAAGGTAATCAAAAACCAAATTCTCGAATTTTATTTTGGGATCATAAAATACCACAAAATTACCATATTAAAGTATAAAATGAACAAAAAGAAAGGAAGAAGGTAGGGGGCGATTTTTGGGTGACTTGGAGAACAAGTTAGGAAACTTGGAGAGCAAGTCGGGGAAAACTTGGAGAGCAAGTCGGGGAAACTTGGAGAGCAAGTCAGGGAAACTTGGGGAGCAAGTTACTGGGTGGACGAGGTTACTTGGCGGACAAGTTACTTGGCGGACAAGTTACTGGGCGGACAAGTTACTGGGCGGACAAGTTACTTCGCGGACCAGTTACTAGGCGGACGAGGTTACTTGGCGGACAAGTTACTAGGCGGACGAGGTTACTTGGCGGACGAGTTACTGGGCGGACGAGGTTACTTGGCGGACGAGGTTACTTGGCGGACAAGTTACTTGGAGGACAAGTTACTTGGAGGACAAGTTACTTGGTGGACGAGTTACTGGGCGGACGAGGTTACTTGGCGGACGAGTTACTTGGAGGACGAGTTACTTGGAGGACGAGTTACCTGGAGGACAAGTTACTTGGAGACCGAGTTGTGAAACTTGGTGAACAAGTTGGAAGACTCAGGAAGCAACTTGTTGAGCAAGGTGCAGAAAAGAGAAAACCGAAAATTGAGTGTGAAAAGGGTTGTGGGTTTTTCAAAAATAATATCATGATATTTTGTAAACAAAGGGCAGATAAGAAAAGTGAGAACCAATGGAAAATAAATCATAACTTGAAATCCTTGAACTAAGTAGAAAACAACTGGACATATTATGAATCAGTAAATTTTTGTCCCGAAGTTGGTGTCACCCGAAGTAATTTCCGTAACCGACAGCGTCTGGCTTAAAATCTTCGGCAGGTTACGAAATACCCTTAATGGGATCAAAAATTTAGTTAACTCATATATTTCCAAAGAGGAAGAATAGAACTTCAAGGCTGTGTTCCCGGATTTTTGAGATTTTGCAAAATTACGCGATCAGAACACCGAACAGGGAACTTTATCGGTAAAAACTCATAAAGTGAATGAGTGACATCACCTGGATGACATCATGTTGATGACATAAGGGGACACTTGTGTGGTAGAGAGAAGAGGAAAATGAGTGTTGTTCATTAGGCCACATCTTCATCATGTCTTAGCCCTTGATACAAAAGTTGATCCAAGGGTTGAGATCCATGGAAATTCTCTACAAATAGGCAACCCCTCTTCACTTCATTCTTCACAATTGCTAGAGCCACTTAGAGAGAGGTTTTAGAGAGAAGGAGGAGTCTGGAGAAAATAGCAAGTTCCGGGTAAGTTCTTCGGTCTCTAGTCTTTAGTTTTCGTAGTTGTTTCGATAGTTATAGTAAAAATGCTAGATTAATCTTTAATCTTCCAAGTAAGTTTAGAAATAATGTTTTAGGGATAAATATGATATTTATTTCAAAAATATATTGGATATGGAGATATGTCAAAATTTTGGAAGATTAGAGTCAAAATAGCGAAACTCTGGCGAAATTTTGCCGGTTAGTCAAACTAGGGGCAAAAAGGTAATTTGTACCTAAAATGCCTGTTATGATGTGGGTCACTGATAAATGTGACATTATCCCTATAGGATATCTGTAATCACATACCGCTGTCGTACCACTGTCAAAAGTACCATTTCCCGTCTACGAAGGTACGTTCGCGTACTGTAACACTAACTCTGATGCTTATAATATGCTTATATGTGGTAGATAACTTTACATCTGCTGTGTGCTTATGAGATACATCTACTGTGTGCTGGGATCAGGGTAGTTAAAAACTCGTTTTATCACTGCGATTTTACGTTTTTACGATTTTTTTTCATTGAAACGATTTTACTAATTTTCTAAACGCTTTTAAGTTTTTATGATTGTTTTACGATTTTACTACGTTACGATTTTACGTTTTACGATTTTTCATTCTCCTTCCGTTTTCAGGTAAAATCTACGTTTTCACTACCATGGCTGGGATACATCTGCTGTGTGCTGGAATACATCTGCTGTGTGCTGTTGGAATACATCTGTTGTGTGCTTATGTACTGTTGGGATACATCTGCTGTGTGCTTATGTATGGATTATTGCTGTAACGCCGTGAATATCTGTCATATATTGTCATATATAAGCATAAGGTTAACCATTACCTAAGGTTCAATGGGCATTGAACCTCAGCTCTTAACATAGCGCCAGGCTCAAGAGAACCGAGGACCAAGGAGAAAGGCAAGCAGGCCGCATAGAGACTCGACTGAAGCCTTTTTCTGTTTATACAGTCACACTAACGTTAGACGTCCGAAATCAATGTACTATTACTGTAACTAGCCAGACTTACGGCATTTTGAATGTAAATATCAGTTACTCAATCGCTCCGAAGCTCTACTCTGATATATACTGTTTTTGAAAATGGGATGTTACAATTTCGAGGGAGAAAAAAAAAAGGGAAAACCCATTTACAAGTGTCAGTTACCTAAACCTTTTATTTCATTTTAACAAAATTAATGATTTAGTTAAGAAAAAAATACACATATACCAAATTAAGATTTAAGAATTAGGGAAAGTTATAGGTACTTGCAAATAAGTTTTTTTAAAAAAAGAAAAAAGAAAAAAAAAACTAAATGTCTAGCCTAAAGCTAAGAAGCCACAAATGAGGGAAAAAGAGAAAAAAGACGGCCACTATGAAATGATCATTATCACTCACTGTCTTCTTCAGCGATTTGACCTAAGACAAGAGCGGAGAAAGGAGACATTTTTCATAATACAATACTACATCCGCTCCTAATATAGTATAATTTACACTTTAAACTTTGTTCTATAAGAATGTTACCTTGTCCTTCATGTATGAAGTCGAAGATTGAGCGACTGAATATCTTACAAATTTGGGAGGAAAATAGAATGAGGGGCCAGAGGACCAAGTCTTGTGGATGTAATCAAAGATTTAAAGAGATGGCTTTGATCAACGCCATTATGGGATAGAGCGACCAACTTTACGAAATATCAATTAATAAATAAGAAATTATATTTGCTCTCTGGTTGCTGATCGCCGGAGATGTTCGACCCGGTGAAGTCGACTTCTCCGGTGGTATATCGTTGAGAGGCAAACAAAGTGTTAGAGTACTATAGTGACCATTTGGCGGGATAACACGAAATAAGCTGATCTTAAACCAGGACAAGAAATAATTAAACAATCAAAACAATATACCAAATCATTAAACACTGTTATAAACCAGAACAAGAAGCCATCTTATTATCATGATATATATACAAATGGACTAGTATTCTAGGGAACACAAAAACAATAATCAAAACCAGAAATAAGCCATCCTAAACCAACTGTGAAACATCCTGCCGATTCTTGAATTAGTTTGAACACAACTGTGAAACTTTGATTTGCATCATTGTGTTTTTCATTAAGTCATACATTATCAATTAATAAAGACATCTGGAGTTTGATGCAGCTAGCTAGTATCATTCAAAATAGCTCCCCAAAATAATTTGAAATGTATATATATATATTCTGCAGAGTACTATGTATCATTGTTTATAAATAAATTTCCAATTCATTCTGGAGGAGAACTATGCTTTGCTTCAATTTTAAATCTTATCTTTCTTTTATTTATGATAATTATTGTTTTTATTAGGCCAGAGAACAAGCTTGGCGAATTGGTCTGACTGACATGAGATGTGATAGTGTATAGGTTGATCACGCACGGCACTATAGAGGAGAAAGTGTAACACCGTTGCATGTATCAAAAAACAGAAACTTAATTCTCACAGCATGCAGACGAAAATGACAGGTCAATGTTGAAGGAAGAGACGAAAATGACAGAAAAATCGTCCACCGAAAAATCTAATCACAATGGTCCCTCCTGAAGAACAAAACACGCCAACAGCCAACAATAGGGTTTCTTTCTTTCTAAATCTAAAAGGGCATAAAGGGTACTTTTGGGTTATCACATAATTCATGGACATTTTAGTCCAGCTAGTGAAATATTTTCAACCTCCCCTCCAAATCTTAGGGGCATTGAGGTAAATCTCAAAAAATTATCCCTCCCCTCCTAAATTTTTTGTCTCACCAATCAACGGAGGGACCGATTTCCCTTCCCCTCCCTATCCCCTTTTTCTCCCTTCAAACCAAACAAAGTCTAGTAATTTAAGATTTTTTTTACTTTTTCTTAATTTTGTTTTTACATTTGCAAATAGTTATCTATTTAATTTTTTTAATATTGAGATAAAGACTTAATTAATTTAATTAATCCAGATAGAGAAAACTTAATTAAAGTATTATTACTTTTTTTGATAGATGCATACTTAAATAAACATGTTCATAAATGTTAGT
Organism: Acacia crassicarpa; assembly: GCA_034222035.1. Taxonomy (NCBI): domain Eukaryota; kingdom Viridiplantae; phylum Streptophyta; class Magnoliopsida; order Fabales; family Fabaceae; genus Acacia; species Acacia crassicarpa. The sequence goes on from JAWXYG010000004.1 coordinate 26,470,881, forward strand.
GTAAAAAATCAATTTAAGAAATTAAAATTACAAAATTAATTTAAGTTATATAATAACTCAAATTTACATTATTAACAACATATGATGATAAAAAAATGCTTTTCAAATATGTTTTTGATCATGGTGTCGTGGTCAAAAAAAGAAATAAATAAATGTTTTTACTTTTTAAAGGAGCATTAAATAAATGTTTTAATAAATATCATTAAAAAAATTAAAATAGAAATCATTTTTTAAAAAATATTTGGAAATTTTGAACATATATGCTTTAGAATTATTTTTTGTTTTTATAAAAGATTATTTTAAAGAAAATATAAATGTTTATTCATTTGTTGAAATAGAAGGGTTCTGATCAAAGCAAATGTTTAATAATCAATTAATGATTGGTTGGACGAAAATAAAATCTCAAATATATAAGGAAAGCTTTCATAACACGTATTTTTAATTTTAAATAGGGTCTATATATGTTTTCAAAATAAAATGAAAAATTGTGTGATTTTGGTAAAACATAGTAGTCAATATATTCCAATCATACATATATATAGACATATATATATATACACACACATGCGTGTTTACATACACTCACGCATATATAAATATATATATTGTGATTCTCGGATTACCATATTTTACTTTTTTACCTGAAAAATAATATATAACGCCTCATCCATTCATGACATCATTATAAAAAATAAATTTCGACCAAAAATAAATGTATTTATTAATAATGTAGTATTATTTATTAACCAATTTAAGTACACAAAATAATCTTTTTTTATCTGCAATATCATTCATTATTATATTTTTAAGCCCTCAAAGTATCATTCTCCTTTTGATTTTATATTACTTTAGTAACAACGCTCGATCAAAAGTGAGACTCTCTTCTTTGCACTATGACCTGCCTAAGAAATCATTTTGCATCCACTTTTCAAACTTCATCAACCTGCAATAGCAATTCTGCAAGGAACTAGCTGTTAGGCAAATGAAAATTGACGTGTAACCATAGCAATGCAGAGACAGGAGGAACAAAGTACAGAAGTACAATAATTATCTTGTATTATTTAAATATTTAAAAAATAATAATGATAAACAGAACATATCTCTCATACATATGTTTGATCTCCAGATTCTGAGACATTAATCTTCACACTTATCTTCATCCTTCATCTGAACCTTAGCCCCACAACAATGCTTCCTGTTATGTTCCTTCTTTGCTGTCACTTCCCCACTAAAATCTCCATTTTTGCCAAGCTCAGGCCTCCTCTCCAGGAACTCAGAATTCTCCTTCCAAACTTCACCATTAGTGTAAACCTCCTTCTTCCAAATAGGAACTGCTGCCTTCAGCTCATCTATGAGAAACCTACAAGCCTCTAGTGCATCAGCTCGGTGGACAGCAGAAACTGCAACAAATACACTTATTTCTCCAACTGGAACTGTGCCTAGACGATGAGCAACAGCGATGGAATGTAGGTTCCAGGATGCTCTAGCAGAGGAACAGAGAGACTTTAAACATCGAATCGCCATTGGTACATATGCTTCATATCTCAACTCCAACACTGTTTTGCCTTCGAAGGTATCACGTGTTGTGCCTGAAAATGTAGTTATAGCTCCAGCTTGTGGGGCACTGACATAATTCATATATTTGGCAACATCTATAGGATTAAGGTCTTCCAAGATTTCTACAAGGTCTTTATCTTCAGCAGTCATTGTTTTTTCAATAAACCTGCTGAACTTATCCTGAGTTAACAAGCTCGTCCGATATCCTCCTAGAAGACAAATCTACCGTTTGTTGAGCTTTTCTTCCCTCAGATACCAGAGATGTCAGGTCTGGAGGTCTGTTCGTCAATTAACAAGAGCTTTTCATAGGTGCAAAAGGCATGATGAAGCTAAGAAATGACAAGTTATGACGTCAATATCACATTGTTATGGTATTTACAGAAGGAAGTTGAGAAAAAGGGAAAATACATTCCATCACTAATCACAATTCACAAGTCTAATTACAGTAGGCAGGGAATGTCTTATTCATAGTCCCTTTTATCTTGCCTACCACATAACTGTCATATCAGACTCACCGACTCACTAGCAACTAACTGATGTAACTAACTTCTAATTACCCATAATCTTATTAACATTTTATAAAATACATGACTTATAAAGCACAGATAAAAAACAAATACAGGGTCAGGATACATCTTAAACATGCTTAGGCCCTTTGATATTGCAAAAAGAAGTTCTCACTTTTCAGGATCAACTCAAAGTGTTATAAGTTCTAAACAATTGAAAACCGGTCAAATTAGTACTGTTGAAATTTGTCATGACCATCAAGATTCATTTATAGAGTTACTCTCATTCAAGAATAGCCTCCAGGGAATTTAAACTTGCATTCCTATCCATCTCACCCTCTTTCTATCTCTGTAATTTCAGATAAAAATATCACATGACGTTTGTTTACTATCTTTTGATTTGATAGATCTAAACTGAAAACAAGCTTCTGCCCAGTGAATTTTATGTTTAGTGTCACCAAGAATCACACAATAGGCAGATCAAATCCCCAAGCCCAATAGATCTATTAAAACAACTGTGAGACTGACTCCCGAGATCTTTCCACTACCAGTAGAAAACCCAACTAACCTCAACTTGTAACACACTGAAATCCAGCATTTCAAATATCAATAGTATTTGTGGAACAAGTTAGCAATCCATATCTAACTGGAGCAGGTATTTGAGGTAAACTCTCAATAGACATCCCCGTAAGATAAACAAAACATCTACGGGGGATTCAATCAAATTAATACAAGCTTGCATGTTACACTCACAACATTAGAGATATGCATGTAAAAGTAAGCATATATAAAACTCCCATGTTGTCAAGAAGGTTCAATATGTCAAACACAGCAACACAGGGGCATTGATGATATCTTAGGCTCAAAATCTATGAATTAATTAATTAATTAACAAATAACTAAAATGATTACTTCTCTTGGTTAATAATATAAACTTTCACCACTTGATTTAATTCTCAAAGCTAGAAATAAAGGAATATGCTACAAGGGGCCAAGCAGTGGGGAGTGGATTCGCACTACAAGTCTAAACCCACCCCCAAAAGAGTGTATATTTGGTCATTTGAGTTTTCAGCAGATGAACTTTATTTACAATATTAATCAATTGCAGTCTACTGTACATAATCTCCGTTACTGTAATTGTCAACAGAAAATCATGGTACAGAAAAGAAAGAAAATCTGAGAACTTATCTCGAACGAAAACAGGCACCATCATGAAGATAAGCCCACCAGACATCGCGGAGCTAGAAAGGGAAATGGGGAATTTGAACAATCCAGATTGAAATTGTTAGATGCTGAACTCCAAAAGGTAACAAAGGATAAAAGGTGCGGCCGAGGCGATTCGAGAGAGAAAATGATGAAGGGGCTATGGAATTTCCTAATTGCCACTTGCAGTCTTCTTTTTACTTAAGAAATGAAACTGGTGAATTTCTTATCTAAACTTATTAATTCTTTATCCGATCTTGTCAAGTAGGGGTGGAAACAGGCCAGGCCTGTTATGTAAGGAAGCGGCCTGAGCCTAGCCTGTGGCCTGTTACAGGCTTATTTTTGGCCCTAAGCCTGGCCTGTAACAAGCCTGAGCCTGGCCTGTGGCCTGTTAAGAGGCCTGTATTTTTAAAATCATGTACCTAGGACTAAAGGCCACAGGCCCCAAGGAAAACAGGCCGAAAACAGGCTTCCTGTGTTAGCAGGCCGAAAACAGGCCTCCTGTGTTTACAGGCCGAAAACAGGCCTCTTGTAAACAGGCCTTAGACAGGCCTCCAACAGGCCAAAAACAGGCCTAATTGCTTAAACAGGCCAAAAACAGGTCTAATTTTACAACAACATAACAGATTCTATAACATAAAAAATGAGTGCTCCAATTGTTGCGAAGCCAATCCCCACCACATAACAGGCCTAATAGCTTAATCTATACTTGTTGCGAAGCCAATCCCCACCATAAATAAGTGCTTCAATTGCCATCTCAAATTCAAATATCACATAATTAATTTCCTTAAACAAATAACTGATCAACTAATATATCAATTCCTCTCATATCAGTTCAGTTAATAGATTTAAGCAAAGGAGTAATCCAAAAGAGACATCAAGTGATAAGAAAGAAACCTTCATCGCAGATCTAAAGAAAGAGACTCGCACATACATATTGTCTCTTTTTAATTTAGTGTGTATCCAATGTTCAACTGCTTCAAGAATCAATGATTATAACATGTCAGCAAAGGAGGGCCCTCCTTTAGTGAAACTTCCTCCTGCCCCTCCTAACAGAGATAATGTCAGAGACTGATTACTTGGTCAACCAAATATTACAAATTATCAAGAAAAGTTGTCTTTGGCAAATCAATATATGACTTGAGTATATTAACCGATGCCAGGCCCATATGGCCATACAACAACAACAAGAAAAGGCTAGAAGATCGCAACAAAAATATTACAGGGGGAGGAATATGGGAGGATGAGAAAGTGGAAGCATGGCCTCCTCCTCATTAACTAATCTGAGTATAAAACAATGATAATTAAAACAAGGAATATGTTTGTGTTAACAGTGCGAAGCCTTTTTATTTCAATATAAAGAGAAGTTCAAAAGAAATAAATTTTAAAAGACAAGCGAGAATAACAAAACGCAATTCATTAGAAAAACTGCCACAACCAATTAGAATGGTATTTCTAATTGGGTGTGGCGGCAATTTTACTCAGATATTTTAAACAATAAAATAAATTCCTACGAGCTATAGGTTTAAGAGAATTTATCCAAATCGTTCACAATCAAAACATGTTCCAAAATCCAAATATCGAATAAGTCGTTCTCTTGGTGAAAAGGAGTTTAGGCCACCGAATGCCTTTTCACGCCTTTGCTTTATTTTTTATGCCTTCAGTTAAAATCACACCAACACACCACATACGGATGACACCATATAGAAAAGTCATACAAGGAGAGAAAGAAAGTAAAAATTAGATGGAGAAGAGGCTTACTCTGGACAAACTGAAACTCAGCGATGATGCGATCGAGTAGCAAGAAGCTAGGGTTTTGCACAGTACCAAGAGACGCAGAAAAGGAAAATATAATTGGGGAATAAAGAGGGCGCAGATACGTTTTATCTTCTTATGGATCCAGATTCCGAAGTGGGGACGGTGAGGGAGTGGGGACGGGGACTCGGTGAGGCCGATCGACGATTGTGAAATTAGGGATTTGAGGATTAGGGTTAAGCCACACAGTCGCGGCGAGAAAAGAGACAGACGCAGTCACGATTCACGACGCTGAAATGAAATGGGGATTGGATTTGGAGGAATTGGTTTTTTTTTAAAAAAAAAAAAATTCGCTGGACACTTGGGCAGTCGCCATTGGGCTGAGAGTTTCAATTATTAAAATATATATGTAATTACATTTTTGTCCTCCTTAACATGCCGGCCTGACAGGCTTTTCAGGCCTAAACACAGGCCTGGGCCTGGCCTGTTAAGGTAAACAGGCCTGAAATTAGGCCTTGATCTGGCCTATTAGCCTGACAGGCCAGGCCTGATCAGTCTTTTAGTAGGTCAGGTCACAGACCCCTGACAAGCCCCTAGCCTTTTTTCACCCCTATTATCAAGGGACTTGGATTAAAGATTAAATGTTAGTATATATGTTTTTCTTTGCATTATTTATATTGAATGGCATTTGTGATCCAATGGTTACAAATATTTTGTGCAAATTGGGAATGAAATATTCTGACATAATATTCCCACCAAAGCTCTAGCTGTCCATAGGGCATTTTTTAAATAAGAAATATGTAAGGGTTAAAAGATAGATTGAACCTAATATCTCTTTGATATTATAAATATTTAAAATAACCTTTTTTTTAAAAAAAATCTCCCTTATAATATATATATATATATATATATATGGTAGCCCATGCTTGTAGGCTTAGCTTCACCTAGGGTCTTATTTAGAGTGGCTGACCTCACTGCAAGATTCTTTGGGCTGGTAGCCCATTATAGGAACTTTTCCCTTATCCAATCCTTGTACTATTCCCATGTTGTTGAGAATATTCTTAAAGCCAATGAGAGTTGGCATAGATAGTAAGGGATTGGGTCGTGGATTCGATCCCCTCTGCCGTCGCTGGGACTCCTTTGGTAGGCGATCTCGTAAGTCCCTAGTAAGTGCTCATAGAGCCCAGGTCCGTGCCCTGGCCTTGGTGAAGGATTGATGCCGAACCCCTCCAAAACTTTTTTATATCAAAAAAAGAGAATATTTTTAAAATTCCTTTGTTGCCTGCTCTTTCTATGGAAATTATGGCATCAAGCAATTTCATCTGCTGATGTTCTTCTACCAGGCCCCACGCAAATTCTTCTGTATCTTGTCCATTTGATTGTGATGATGATGAGAGTCTTGAGCATATATTTATCTCATGTCCCTATGTAGGGGACAATTTGGTTTGGTGGTTGTTGTTGTTTTTTTTTGGGTAATACATTGGCAAGCCAAAGGCTTGAGGTCTACAAAAAGTCTAATATTAGATTACATTCATTGATTTCAATGGCATTCCACCACATTTAAGATTTACTAAGTCAATACATTCAATAGGCTGTGATGGAATAATTACAAAATCCTGATTCATCTCTTGAGCTGATCGGGCTAAATAATCAGCATACCTTAGTGCTTCTTTGTAAGTATGAATAATTTGTAGATCCTCATGTGAAAGGATAAAGGATCTTACCTCTTGTATTTCATCTATCAGAGAATGACCTTGCCCATAATCAAGTAATAACAAATGAATGGCATCCAATGAATCAATATGGAGTATAATTTTCTTGAAACCCAACTGTTTGCAAAGTATAAGGCCCCTGTAGATAGCATGGATTTCTGCAGCAGTTGACGTAATATGACCTAAATTTTGTTGAAACACACATACCCAATTTCCTTGGTGATCCCTAATCACACTTCCACAAGTGGCCTGTCCACTATTCCTGAATAACCCATCCACATTCGCACGAACATAACCTGGATCCGGGAAACGCCATTTAGCTTCCACTCTGTCTGGTATCTACATAATTTGATGTTGGAAACGGCCATGCGCCACTCCTTCCCTTAAATGGAAGATGCTTCTTTGTGTAATTGCTCTTGGCTGATCTCCTGTACCTTCAAATACTTTTGTACATCTATTCTTCCACAGAAGCCAACACACAACACCAAATGTTCTATGCCAAGGCCATCTAGCCGTAAGCCTACTAGATGGATTATTTATTGAGTTCTATTTCAGCCAATCCTGCAAAGAGCCAGAGAAAAATATAGAATAATATAATGGGTTAGTTAAATTAAACTTACTCTCTTGGCAATCTCACAGTCTCTCAGTATGTGGATAATGGTTTCCTTTTTATCACACTCAAAAGGTTAAGTGTTTTGCACATGAGGATTATATTTTGTTCTAAGTGTATTAGTAGGAAGTCTCTCATGAAACACTTGCCACATGAAGAATTTAGCTCTTTCAGGAATCTCCCAACGCCATATACGCTGCCAGGTAGGCTCAGGTGTGTGCTCCTGTTGATGGTAGATCGTAGTGTATGCTGATTTAATAGTGAAGTTCCCATCTGAAGCCTTACGTCAATAGAAAATATCCTCACCCAAGCCATTCTTTGGAACAACTTTTAAAATTTCTTCTACTATCCTATTTGGAAAGAATGTACTCTATTCATCCTTATTCCATTGTCCATTTGGCTTAACAAAATCCTTTACCACTGCCTCTAGATCCATCAAGTAAAGATTCTTATCCACATAGTATTTCAAAGGCTTGTTTAATGGTGTCTAATGATCTTCCCATACCTTTATAGATAACCCACTTTTTAGTTTCTTCCCAATCCCCTTACAGAATTCTTCCCATACTGTTGTTATCTCAATCCAGACTGCAAATTGATACCTTTTCTTGTTTACTTGTGGCTTCTGATTCTCACCACATCTATACTTACTACGCAAACATCGCACCCATAGCTCATCCGGCTTGGTAATAACCCCCAGCAGAGCTTTATAATAAAAGCTTTATTTTGACACTGCAGATCCTTAATTCCTAACCCACCTTCAGATTTATCCCTCTTTATTATATGCCAAGTTATAAGATGCATCTTTTTCGAATCCCTGTTATGATTCCAAAAGAAATCTCTACTCATTTTTTCCAGATTAAGAAGAACTCCCTTAGGTATGAGTATTGATTGCATCTGATAATATGGAATTGCAGATAAAACAGATTTAATGAGAACAGTTTTATTTGCCATGTTATTGCAGATAAAATAGATTTAATGAGAACAGTTTTACTTGCCATGTTACCAAGATATTTCCCTAGTTCAGGTGTAAGACCAATTCCCAGGATTTGGCTGAGTTCATAAGCCCTATTGAAGTGGACATCCTGGGAAATAAAGACCTTTGATTTGCTGAGATTTATTTTATGTCCGGATACTTGACAAAAGAATTTGCATTATATTTTTCATTTCTAGCATCTGCTGTGAGGAAGCTTCACCAAATAAAATTAGATCATCAGCAAAGAATATATGAGAAATCTTTGGTCCTCTTATGCTAATCTTTAGTGGCTTCAATCTTCCATTTTCCACTTCATGTTGTATGATCTGTACTAGTCTTTCCATGCATAGGATAAAGAGGTATGGACTCAGCGGATCCCCCTGACAGACCCTTCTAGTAGGGTGGAACTCCTCTGATTCTTGTCCATTGCACAAAATTCTCATTAAAATTGAGTTTACAGATCTCATAACTAGATTAATAAAACTCTCTTGTAGTCCCAAACTACCAAGTGTGCATTCCAGGAAAATCAAACTTCAAAGACAATCTTTTTTATGATTTTTCACATTGGTCAAAGTTGACTCTTTATGCACTTCACTCATACGGCCTTCACTACATTTATGCAAGAAATAATTATCCTACATAATAATGTCATTTGGAATTAGAGAAACATTGAGCCTGTTTGTGTTCCACTGAAAGAGAGTGTGCAGGTAAAAAATGTGGCTAGGTGTTAGAAAAAATTTCAGGAAAAAAAAAAGTTTCAGTGGGAGGTGTTTTGGTTGGCTTATTTCCCACTCTGATTTAACCCAAAAAGCTGCTTTTTTCAGAAGCTAGAAGGGCTAGCATTTTTTGCGTTACACTAGTAGCTTTTGGGAGCTCTTAGCTGATCATGTGAAGGTTGTATGATGTGGGCCCACCACCATCATGTCTTCCTTTTAGCTTTTAGCATGGCCCCGCCCCCATTTTTTTTTAAATATTTTTTTTAACAATTTCTATATTTGTTCTCTCTTTTTTTCCAAAACCATAATTTGGGATTATACCTGCAAAATTTAAATCATTCCATGCAAATTCTTTATACTGAATTAATATATGTAAATATTTATTTAAATATATTTTTAAATAATAAATAATTTTTTTCCTTTTTCAATTTTAAATATAAATATAAATTTTTATCTTTATCTATTGTAATATATGCAACTAATATTAATATATGTAATATTTAATAAAACTCATGCTCTTTTTAGTCCTTTTTTTAAATCTCAACTCACTTTTCAAATAATAATTTAAACACTCTTCAGTTTAGGGGGAAAAAAACACTTTTGTAAAAGCCAAATGATCAATCCAAACATAAATCACAATTATAATTTGACTTTTTTCCAACCAAGCTTTTGTAAAAGTTATATAGCTTTTAAGTCACCACTAACCCAAAAAAGCTCATTGTTGTTTATAAAAATTTCATTCATACTCCTTATCATGTCGTTAGAACTTGAAACAGATTCAAGAAAAACATTATGATTGATTATAGAGATTAAGAACAATTAGTAGCAAGAGAGAGGGTGGGAGGCGGTGGGAAAGAGGAAGGGGTAAAAGGGGTTTTTTATCCCTCAAATCTCTGCCGTTGGATGAGATTTGAATCTAACGATATTGAAAAAGGTAGACATAGGTAAACAAAATGTAGGCAGAATAACTTATCTCTTTTTAATTTTGTAAACTAATTAATTTAAATTTCATTATTTATTATAAAATTTGATGTTAAATATCTTTAAAATGGAATTTTATACTTTATATACAATTATTATATTAGTTAATGTCATTTTTAGTAATTTGAATATTCTTATGATAATATTTAAACACTGTCATTTTATCAAAATCACTTTTTTTATAGAGTCGATTTTGTTCAGAATCTATTATGAAAATTTACTTTTACCACTTTTTTAGAAAGTTATTCTTTAAAAACTAATTTAAACCATCTCTTAAAAAGCACTTTCTATAAGCTAATCCAAACAGGGTCACGAGAATCACTTTTTATAATAGAGAGTGAAGACCGAAGAGAAGCTGTTTCGCAACGAAGTCCAGAGGCGGGGTTTTTTCTTTGATTTGATTAGGGTTTTTGCGCAGTGTTGAGAAGGAAGCCATGAGCAGGAGCTTGGGAATACCAGTGAAGCTACTTCACGAGGCCACAGGTCATGTGGTCACCGTGGAACTGAAGAGCGGAGAACTATACAGAGGAAGTCTGATCGAGTGCGAAGACAACTGGAATTCTCAGCTCGAGAACATTACCTACACTGCCAAGGTACTTCTCATTCGTAGTATTGTAATTCTACCACGTTTAATTACTCGTCTTCGCAATTTCTTTTGTGTATGTGTAGGTTTTGTATATTGTTCAAATTGCGTAGGGCTTGGATTTCTGATTAGCAAATTTTGATCTTAGTTTTAAATTTCATTTCGAGTTTTCTGAACCCTATGAAATTCCTTCTATGAAGAAACTCGTCAGGTTGAGACACATGCACATTACCTTAGAAAGAGGGATTTGGAAGGAAAGATAGGGAGTAATTGAGAGATTTCTAGTCTTTTGGTTCCTTCTAGAGGCTTGTGAGCAATCTTCCTCTGTTTCAACAAGCGTGGAGGCCTACTCAGTACCTTTTGATGAGAGATATTCTCTGTACAAGATAATTCAAATTATTTGCTCTTGATCCACTCTGCTGCTGGTTTTTAGATCAGACTAGTAAATGTTATGATTTTAAAGGCTAGAATTAATCCAGCTTAGAAGATAAAGACAGTTAAACTGAGAAGAACCGATATTTAAACTGTATAAGGTAGATCATGGACATGGTCAATTTTTTGGGCATTTCCACTTTCCTTGTCTGGGACATGGCTAGACGCCAAGTTCCTGTTGTCTGAAAGTCTGGACGTGAATTTTATTATTTTAAGTTTCACCAAGTTAAATATCAGCATGTGCAGAATTCAGAAAGTAAGTGAAAATGACATATTAGTTTCATTTAGTCGGGTTTAAATAGAATGGAGCCAGTGAATCAAGCAACTAAGCTATGAGTACTACTGTTACTTATTGCAGGAGTAGATATGACAGTAAACATGTCTCTGCATAATCTATTCAGATGTAGGAAATATATCACTACACACATACTACATGGTGATTATCTACACTAGAGTCCATGGTATCCAATTACCAATTACTGCCATTTTTACTTCAGAATTCAGACACACTTGACAGTTTAGCTTGCACAATTTCTAGCTTGATGAACTTTGCCTGGTCCAAATTTCAATTCTGTAACTAGAATTTAAAATGAAGGTTGGAGGACAGTGTTAGGCCATGTATCAGTTCGTCCCCTGGCACTCTAAAGAGATAATAAAACCAAATGGACACTACGAGGCTGACATTGGCTAAAGATAAGCACACCAAAGATCTCCAGTACTGACATTGTCTTAGACTTTGCTCAGACGTGTACTAATTTTGAACATGACTAGTGTCAATCTCAACTTTGTATCCTCACAGCCTTTCCAGTTTTGTTTATTTACCATTGAGGATGTACTCATACCAGAAATAGGAGGGCCCTAAGAAAGTGCAATTATTCAATTTTAAAATTTTTAGAGAGATTCTTTTCACCAATTTCAAATTTTAAGTGTAAAATTATTACTTTGATCAAATATATACTGCACTTCATATTATTTGCTGACAATGGCCATACATTCCTCAGGATGGAAAAACATCCCAACTTGAACATGTATTCATTCGAGGTAGCAAAGTCAGGTACGAACTATACCTTCTGTGCTTAAGGATTGAGTGAAATTTTTTTACTCCAAAGAAGATTTTCTGATTTCTGTATGGCAATTATAAGTGCTCTGAAGTGCTGTGACTTATGCATTTTGACAGGTTTATGGTGATACCAGACATGCTGAAGAATGCTCCCATGTTCAAGCGTTTGGATGCTAGAATTAAGGTAACTTGATCCCTTTTAGTGATCGAAGGACAATTATATTGTATATGTTTTCTGAGTGTTATTTTTGCTTCTTGAAATCTTGTGAAGGGCAAGGGTGCATCACTTGGAGTTGGTAGGGGCAGAGCAGTTGCGATGCGAGCAAAGGTATTGACACTTACATTATTCAATCATATAACCCTAGTCTGCCGTCTAGCCATATCCATGATATGTATTTCAATACACATCTCCCTACGCGTTGCACATAATCTAAAGCGTCAGCTGTGTTTTTCACAACTTGTGAATACTCAATAATGTGGCTTATTATAGATTTTATGTTGATGTTGATATATGAATACATATATTGATGTTGCTTGCGTAGGCAGGGCTTAGTATAAATTTTATATTGATGTTGATATATGTATACATATATATATATATATTGATGTTGCTTGCGGAGGCAGGGCTTATTATAGATTTTATATTGATGTTGATGTATGTATATATATTGATGTTGCTTGCTCAGGCTCAAGCTGCCGGCCGTGGAGCAGCACCTGGCAGGGGCGTTGTACCTCCTGTGCGGAGGTGATTTGTCTTACAGTGACCTTTTCCTCTCCTGCTTGCTGAACGTTGGTAGCCAAACCAGAAACATCCATTTTGCCTCTGCATGTTGCACATTGGTAACCAAATCAAAGGAGATGGTAATTGAAAAAAAGAAGCTAATATCCTGTGACCTATTCCATCATCACATGAGCTTGTGTTTAACCAAAAAAAAAAAAAAAATCACATAAGTTTGTACCTTCTAATTAGTAATCCTCGACTGCTTTTTTGTATTGACGTGTGATTTTTCGATGCTAGTAGAATATGTTAGTTCAACTTTCATTTCAGCCAGAAGGCCACAAATTATGTTAGAAGGCCACAAACAAAAGATTCGTGAGTCAAAGCGGAACCTAAGGCATATTCTAGCTATGCAGAAAGCAAAATTATGCGTTTGGGAAAATAATCTGCCGGTTTTGCAGAAAGCAAAATTATGCGTTTGGTAAAATTATCTGCCGGTTTTTATAGTTTCGCATCATTTTAATCAAGTCTTTGTTGTGTTTCTTTGAACGAGGTCCTGTTATCTAATTTTTAATGATTTTTGGGAATATCAATTTGAGGTTCTAGGAAGGAATACGATCGCCAAAAAGTCACACAACATGTAAGTAGCATAGGATGACAAGTTTAAGTACACAAAAATGACTAATCTACTTGGTTACATTTATTCCTTAGGGACCCCCTCCACACCAAAAAATAAAAATAAAAATAAAAATAGAGGTTACCACTTCTCTCTGTTTTTTCAATAAGAAAAAGTTTAGGTGGGGTATACCGGTATCCTATTAAGGCCAGAGTATGCCTCAAGGCTTAAAGAACGCTTATAAAGGCATTTATAGATCGCCTACCAATGAGACTCTCATATCAATTAGTGGGTATCGAATCTTCTCCCTTTTGGGGTGAAGACCGCCGTCTTAGCCAACTGTATCAATCCTGATTGGCACTTTCCTCTCTTTTTGGTTCCTTCAAGAAGATGAGAATGGAGCCTAAAGTCCAAAAGCCGAAAGAAAAGTTACGAAATCTAAATAACTTGGGTGCCGTTCTCAATCAACAAAAAAAAAAAAAAAGCTATGAAAGTATAACATTGATTAGAATTACTTAAATACGGTTGAAATTATTCTTCTTAATCATATATACATTCAAAGTTTAGGTCAATCAATGTTTTTTAAAAGAAGATCCGGTTCACAAAATCTCTATTTGGGCCGAGCACTGACGTCTTCAATAACTTTTTTTTTTTTTTTTTGTTTTGATATCAAAATTTTATGATAAGGGTTGAGCTTACCACTATCCGAGAGTCGAGTGATTTTAGGTGATACTAATGTTAGGCAGGGTGAGCTATTTATTACCCTCAGATGTTTCCCAAGGCACCCAGGAGATAGAATGTCTCCCCCAGAGTCTCGTCCAACTCTAAGATCAAACCCCCTTCCTTTGTGAAAGTGTTCGACCCTTTTGCCCCTTAAACCCAATAACCAAGGGTTCTTTGATGGCTTTTTACAATAACTTGTTTACATCAATCAACATACATGCCCAAATATTCTCATCCTAAGGTTATCAAACCAACTTTAAATATATATTTTTTTGCCAACAAACCAATTTTAAATATTATGCTTTATGATTTTATGTTTTTTTTTTTAATGGAAGTCGTGATCATCATAGAAGTAGGCTTCGATTCAAATCAGGGAATTTATTTAAAAGCCCCTACTTGTTCGTTCTATTAAAAAAAAATTAATCATTGTTAATGATAATTTTCATTAAAAATATAATTATATGATTTAAATAAAACTCAAGGTGTTTTATAATTTATTATATATGTTAAACAAAAAAAAATATATGATTTATTTTTATTTTAGAAGAAATTTATGTGATTTAATTAATTCATTTAATGTTAATAAAATTTAAAAAATCTATTATATCCTAAAAGAAATGAAATGAGTTTAATTTTTATTTTTATAAAAAGAGCTTAATAGATATTAACTTGATACTTAATAATATAAATCTAGCAACTTGATGATATATTTGTTAATTAAATGATCTATTGATTATATGAATATGAGACTTGTTGAAAAAAATGATAATTTAAGAGGTTTGATTAAGGACAATTTAATAATAGGTTAAGGAGCAATTTGACCAACGAACTTTTAATTTTTTTTAGGTTATATTTATTTATTTATTTTTCCAACAAGTCTCATATTCATATAATCAATAGATTATTTAATTAACAAATATATCATCAATTTGCCGGATTTATATTATTAAGTATCAACGTTGATATCCATTAAGCCTTTTTTTATAAAAATAAAAATTAGACACATTTCATTTCTTTCTAGATATAATAGATTTTTTAAATTTTATTAACATTAAATGAATTTTTTAACTCATATAAATTCCTTCTAAAATAAAAATAAATTATATAATTTTTTTTTGTTTAACATATATAATAAATTATAAAACACCTTGAGTTTTATTTAAATCATGTAATTATATTTTTAATGAAAAGTTTATGTTAGAAAATGAGTAATTTTTATCTTTAGATATCTATACAAGTAGTTTTAAATAATAATAATTGAGAAAAAAATTATTTAATTTAGTGAAATTTAGAATTTTGTGTTAGGGATTAAAAGTTTTTTGTGTTATGCGCCCATTGAATAAAAGTTTATTGGCTATTCTACACCTTAGATAACGGACGTTATCTTTTTCTAACAGTGTTGTGCTGATTGTACATTTTAAAAAGTTTATTGTGCTGTCTGCACATTTTTTAAAGTTTATTGGTATTTTTTTGTCCACTTAAAAGTTTATTATGCTGGGTGTTCATGAGGTAAAAGTTTGTTGGCCAATTTGCTTCTTAACCTTAAATAAAATCATATGGGTATATCATTTTCAACCTATTTGTTACGGACCGGCCCAAGGCCCATATTCGAGGTATGACCCAATGTGGAATATATCCCGTATCGGATCTCACCGATATTATAGCGGATCCTATCTATCAACATCATAGGAGTATCCAGACTATATCTACGTGATATACTCCCCTAGATACTCGTCCCATATATCATGCACAGCCGAGATATCCTCCACGGTAACCTCTATAAATACAGAGGTCAATTAACCAGGTGCACGGGTTCTAACTCTCCACTCCTTTACTTTCTGCCACACAGAGCACACACCCCACTCCTCTAGCTAACACCACCAAGTGTCTCGAACTACGTGGACTTTGATCCTTTTACTGGGTACGTAGGCCTTAGGAATCATTCCGAGGTCAAGTCCGAACCTTCAATTAGTCCTGTTCCCAGAACAGGACATTGGCACCGACCGTGGGACCGTAAATTACGATTCCCATGACCAAAGATGGTCAAACACCAGAAGCAACAGTCATATGTCTTTCCACAGGCAGTTCCTGAAAATCCACTGCAACAAAATCAAGAACCATAGTAGCCTGCGAAGGATTCAGAGAAACGATTGTTGTTTGAGCAACGACTTTGGTTTTGAGCTGCTTCACATGGGTTTTCTTATAATTCTCCTTATGTTCTATTTGGATCATAAGCTCCCACATGATGAGAAGGTAGCATGAAGATCATCAACATCTCTCCTCGAGAACCCAGGATCATTATCCTCTCTCCTTGGGAACCCAGGCCTCTTTCCTCCTCCTCTCTCCTTGAGAACCCAGGCCTCTTTCCTCCTCCTCTCTCCTTGAGAGTTGGAAGGATCACCAGGAAGAACTCAGAGAAATCTTTGATGGCCTTAATAAAAAACTAGCAAACTTAGAGGATCTTGTTCAGCAACTTTAGATCCTCCTATCATCGTGCCAGCAGCCGTTGGCACAGCAGCCTCCAGACCCACCACGCAACAACAGCCACTGGACAGAGGATGTGATCTAGGAATTGATACAACTGCGGGTTCAATACCCATTTGAGAATCTCAAAAGAGCAAATTGAGATAGCCGAGGTTGTTGGTAACTCGAGGTTGATTCAATGCCAAAGGAGTTATTTTTACGACTCGGTGATGTAGGGAAGTCTACTTTATGTTTGCCTTTGCTATATCTATTTGTCTTTTCTATATAATTCACATGAGAAAGAGTTAGCAAATCACTAAAACCCTCCAAACATATGGAAATAGCGTCTGATCTCATTGACCTATTCTTTCTTCTATCAAAATTGTTTTGAGGCAGGGCAAACAAACAAATCGAGATAGCCAAGGTTGTTGTTAAGCTGAGGCTGATTCAACGCATCTCGACTCCATCACGATAGCCGAGGTCGATGATACGCCGAGATGAGGAGGTGCCGAGGCGCCGAGGTACGCCGAGATGGCTAGATGCCGAGCTTGGTAACGCTAGCTTGTAGCTCCAATGAGGCCAAAAGGTGTTGGAACTATGGATTTGGGGTTACGTCCTCCTTCTGGAGGAGGATTATGAAGACGCTCCCCGACAGCTCTGAGCAGGCTGATGCCAACCATTAGTCCCGCTAGCTTCGACAATTCCGCATAACTGCATCAATTTTTCCTTATCAACACTTTCCTTATCAACACTATCCACCAACCGTTTCCCATCAATATGAAGAGAGGGATAGTCACATGCATTTATCGCGAAAATGGAAGCCTCATGGGCAGATATGGAGTTAAGAGTGTCAAGCTTGCATTCGATTGAAATTCTGCAGTTAGTACAATATCTAGCAAATCCACCCCCGAGATCTACTTTGAGTCGTTGAGATGTACTCTCGGCTGGGATTTATGGAGCAAAAGCGACACCCTAAGCTACATCCAGATGAGTATCACCCTCTTTATCTCATAAATGCTCGATTTTTACTTATTATCAATTATCTATAAACATGTATGAATTCGTGGTAAACAAACCTGTTTTTGTAAGTCATGTTGTGACGGCTACGGCCGCTGAGTCCATGTCCTTTATTGGATTACTCGTGATGGCAATACCACCAGGTCTATCTCAAATTCCCATAACGGAAAAGAAGTCGGACTCGGTTAAATACCACCAGGTCAATCTCAAATTCCTATAAAGGAAAAGAAGTCGGACCCGGTTAAATACCACCAGGTCAATCTCAAATTTCTATAAAGGAAAAGAAGTCGGACCCAGTGAACTGAATCTAGTTACCGTTCGGGATCCGTGAAAAGTTCTGAAGTCGGATCCGGTTAACTGAATCTAGTTAACGCTCGGGATCCACATAAATTCTTGAAGACGGCCCCGGTTACACCGAATCTGGTTAAAATCCCGGCTCCGTGATAATTCTTGAAGGAGGACCGGTTACACCAAATTTGGTTAAAATCCCGGCTCCGAGTGAAGTTTTGAAATCGGACCCGGTTAACTGAATCTAATTAATGTTCGGGATCCGCATAAACTCTTGAACGGACCCGGTTACACCAAATCTGGTTAAAATCCGGGATCCCCGTGAATGTTTGAAGGCAGACCCGGTTACATCGAATCTAGTTAAAATCCAAGCTCCCTATGAATTCTTGAAGGCGGACCGGTTACACCGAATCCGGTTAAAATCCCGGTTCCGTGTGAATTTTTGAAGACGGACCCCTGTTACACCGAATCTGGTTAAAACCCCGGCTCCGTGTGAATTTTTGAAGGCGGACCCCGGTTACACTGAATTTCAGTTAAAATCCAGGCCCCGTGTAAAATACAATTGACTCCGCGCGCACTCCTTAAAAGGACCCCGGATAAAGAATTCCTCAATGGAAATTCATTTGCTTTACTATCGATAGTCGAAGATACTACACCGAGGTCATTACACCCGGTAATAAATAAGAAGCCGAGGTCCCTAAACCCGGCATGACGTTGAGGTCCCTAAACCCGGCATGAAGCCGAGGCCACTAAGCCCGATCAAATACTTGACACCGAGGCCACTAAGCCCGGTCAAATACTCGACACCGAGGCCATGAAGCCCAGTCCAAAAACTGACTCTGAGGTCGTTACACCTGGTCATTAACAAAAAACATCTAGATGTATGAAACCGACCGTTGTACTCCGACGTGCATTAGTTAGAGCTTGGCGAAAACGCTATACGTGGCCTTCGCGAAATTGACGCGTCAACGCTTGCCCGATCTAAGTAAGTGGGTTGTCATTCCAACCCTAATCAGGTCAAAATGTTTGACTGGAGGTAGTGGACACCCGGTTGAACATGTGACAGGCTCGCCCTTATGTCGGTTACCATAAACTTTTCCGGCTAGTCAAGCCGGAACGAGGTAGTGCAGTTAAGTTAACACCCCTCGGGGTTAACAGACAACCCTGCCCCATCCTCCCACACATATGTGTTGGTCGAGCAAACAGACTTGTATCTACTACAGTCAGCGAATTTCTAACTATGTTGGAATTCGTAAACCGGCAAATGGATGATAAAATTAAAGTCATTCATTGTCAAGATGTTAAACGGCACAGACGCCGGGAATATCCAAAACGGCATAAATGTCAGAAATATCCAAAACGACACAGACGCCGAAAATATCCAAAAGGGCACAGACGCCCCCAAGAAAAAAGCAATTTAAATTTACAGGGCACAGGCGCCCAAACTCGGGGGAGCAGCATCACCAGAAGGCACCACCTCGTTGGACTGCCCGGCCTCCGGAGCTCCTCGCCCGGCGTTATCATCGCCTTGCTCTTCTAGTTCGTCCTCCTCAAAAGACAAAGACCCGCCATCGGGCGTCGGAGGGGGCAGAACCAAGACACCATCCTTTATATAAGCCGGGTAGTCATACCCAGCGAGTCGGTGGTATCCAAATGGGCCTGTTCTTCTGCCAGAAGAGCATCCTTGGTCGAGTCCAACTCAGAGAATAGATCGGAGCGCTGCTTCAACAGGGCACAGACGCCCTGACTAGTTAAAAGAAAAGCACAACTAAAGCCCCAATCCTCAACTCGGAGGAGTGTCAACATCTGAGGGAACCACCTCGCTGGAGGGAATGAAGGTTAACCTCGGACATGACATCTAGGTTAAATGGTCAATGCACCCCGGCAGCCCACAACCCTTGACTGCTAGGCTGGGGGGCAACTACTACACAGTTGTCAACGGTGGGAGAAGAACTAACGGAAGCCCTCACGGGTTATTTTTGAAGTTTCAAATGAAGGTTCACCATCAACCGAGGCCGAGGCAAGCGACAACAAAGAACGAGGGAAAGGCAGATAGATCTCGCTTTGGGAAAAAACCTATCGCCTAAATTGGCAAATCGGTAGCAGAATACGAATGAATCCGAATTCGTCAAGACTCGGACAAAAGCATATCAAGATGGAACAATAAACACACCTCGGCAGGGTTAAACAATAAAGGCGCCTTGGCAACTTAGAGACCTCTAAGCCCAAAAGGTAGGGCTAACGCACGTGACATGACGAATGTATTAAATGCGCACAAAAACCACAGGTGGCTAGATGTGGTGGTTGAAACCCCGCACGATGATGGAGTCGCTAGGTGTCAGTTGGCAACGATGGTGAACGCATAAGGATCCCGACCTCGAAGTCGAGCGAACTCCTCAATATTACCTCGGATCCTTGAGACATTACCTCGGATCTTTGAGCAAAGGACATCAGTAACTGGGGTCAATATGACACAACCCGGCACTACGCGGTAGATAGGCAAGAGGGTATAGCTTCACAACAATCTAGCCCGGGTAACCTGAAGAAATATTCCAACCTCAAAGACTGGCAAACTGCCTCGGCATTATCCCAGATCCTAGAGACATTACCTCGGATCAGTGGAGTAGACGACTTCAATAGCTGAGATCAACACTTAGATTCAAATGCAGGCGAATCATCTCGGCACTACTCAGGATCTTTGAGATAAGACTTCGGATCTTCGAAGTAAGCCACTGTGACAGCCAGGACCAACATAGCTCAACTCAGCAAGGAAAGGCCCACGACAGTAAAGCTCAACTAGTAAGGCTGACTGGGGGCAAAATACATCCCGGCAGCTCAGACGCCTGAACTACCGGGCTGGGGGGCATCTGTTACGGACCGGCCCAAGGCCTATATTCGAGGTATGGCCCAATGTGGAATATATCCCGTATCGGATCCCACCGATATTATAGCGGATCCTATCTATCAACATCATAGGAGTATCCGGACTATATCTACGTGATATACTCCCCTAGATACTCGTCCCAGATATCATGCACAGCTGAGATATCCTCCATGGTAACCTCTATAAATACAGAGGTCAATTAACCAGGTGCACGGGTTCTAACTCTCCACTCCTTTACTTTCTGCCACACAGAGTATACATCCCACTCCTCTAGCTAACACCACCAAGTGTCTCGAACTACGTGGACTTTGATCCCTTCACTAGGTACGTAGGCCCTAGGAATCATTCCTAGGTCAAGTCCGAACCTCCAATTAGTCCTGTTCCCAGAACAGAACACTATCAAATATAAATTTTCTCAATATCCATTCACCATATAGTCATTTGAAGAGGAGAGGTGTGTGTATATAAATAATGATCCATGAAACATGCGAGCATGAAGCTTATCAATTATAGTTATTAATTATATTATAGTCTTGTATATCAAAACATGCATGAAGCTTGTAGTATTGTTTAGCAAGAAACATCCATCATGCCTACCTAGTGTAACACCCCTTGATATATCAATTATTATCAGAGTTGTAGCGCATAGCCTAATGAGCATAATCATTCTAGCATAGTAATACTGATATTAAATTCTGATTACATAACAAAATCCACATAGGGCTATACAAATAAATTTCTAGTCTCTAAAATAGGCTAATAAAAATAACCTATAGCATTTCTCGGTTCGTCCCAGCATCACTATTCAACAGTGAGTACCGCCTTGCCTTGTGAGCCATGTTCTCTAAACTGAACAATCCACAGGTAGCAACAAATACTGGGACCCCGAAGGTTCCCAGAGTAACATGTTAATCTTACATTCAAAGTATAATACAGTATATGACAGATAACCATCGATTATACATTCAACACATACAGCACAAACAATTCATACGGTACATATAATACATATTGAATGGTACATACAATCATATAAAGACATACAAAGAATGCAAGATTAGAGTTACTACCTGATAGCCTTTCAAATTCCTGATCCGGTTCTCTATCCTCTGGTCATCTCAGATAAATACCGAATCCTATATTTAAATATTTATGGATGGCAAGTTATTACTTGTCCAAATTCTCTATTTCTTATTTCTGAACAAATTCTATAATCCGGTAGAATTTTCAATTAACTTAGAAAATTCATATTTAATTACACAAAACTCCAATTGATGTGCTTCCAAAAATCACGTGTTCCTTATTATGTCTATTTTCAGAGGAAAATACATTTCATTTCCAAATCGACAGACACTTTTCCAGATTAATCAATAAATCCTTACTGTTTCAGAAAAACGTTCAGGTTTAACACTTAACTTGAAAAATCCATATCTGGAGTTCTAGGTGTCCAAATCAGGTGTTTCAAAAATCCATGAACTCCTTGTTAAGTCTAGTTTCTAGAAAAATTGGTTTCAACATTTAATCATATGCTAATAATTCCCAGATTTCAAAAATGTAAACACTGTTCAGAAGATGTTTCAGAAAACGTCCCAGATTTCATACATGACTTCAAAAATTCATAACTCCTTGAATATAAATCCAAATAAGGCTTGTGACCTATCAAATTAAAGCTTGATAAGTCTACTTTTATTCTGGAAATTTTCATAGAAAAACTCAAATGTTTACTATTTTAAAAGTGAATCCGAAATTCACTGTTCATTTCTGGAAACCAGCGTTTTTCAGTGTTCAACTTCTAACTTTGAAAAATCATAACTAATTCTATAGAACTCCGATTAAGGTGATTCAAAATTCTATTTGAAGTTCTATAAGTCTAGTTTATGAGAAAAATATTCATCAAGACAATTAATGACTGTATAATTCCCAGAAATTCGTAAAAACAACGTTATTTGAATATGAAAACATGAATTTCCAGTTTTTCTGAACAAACTTTGAAAATTCATAACTAGAGTTCTAGACGTCGGATTAATACGTTCTAGCACTCATTTGAAAGCTTAAGAAGTGTACTTTCATCTTACCAAATTTCACGGTCAGAGGATATCATTTGCCTAGTTAAACTGTCACTTGAGCCCGACTGACTCCACAGATTTTCCATAAGTGACACTGGTTCCTTCTTCCTCTTCCGATGACCTCTTTCTTTTCTTTCATATTCTTTTCTCCATCTCTCTCTCTCTCTCGTTTCTCTTACCGACGGAAGTGTATAAATGAGAAGGATACACTTGCATATATTAATCATGAGAAGTGGAGGTTACACTCATGAATAAATAAATCCATCGTGCACCGGTCCATGAATCAACAATTGCCTAAATTATAAATCATTTTCCTTGCCTACCGTCCTTTTGATTGAATGGTAGGGCATATGTCATATGGAATAACCAAATACAAAGGAAGATAGTATTATATCCAAGAATTATTAAACAAGGTGGGAGACAATCCGAAAGGTAGTGGGTGATTGATTAGAATGGAATGTGAGTTGGCA
The DNA here is from genome assembly GCA_034222035.1 of Acacia crassicarpa. Lineage (NCBI taxonomy): Eukaryota > Viridiplantae > Streptophyta > Magnoliopsida > Fabales > Fabaceae > Acacia > Acacia crassicarpa. The sequence goes on from JAWXYG010000004.1 coordinate 26,494,214, forward strand.
TTTCATTTGGATTATAATGAAGGAAATCTTGCCAATCGGATCCCTTAATTATTCAAAGATAGGTAATGTGAAGGAATCCATCATGCTGTCCATCCGCATAAATGAGAGAAGAAGATTAAAATATTGGGTAGATATTTGATTAGCAATTATGATGAGACTAGTGGAGTGCTTGATTAAAATAGCTTGTCTTCTTGCATTCACGGGAGGAAGAATGACTAATAATGAATATGTATATAATAATACTGAAGGCAATGAGTGTATTATTTAAGACTTTCAAAAATATGGCCTAGTAGTCTTCCAAAAATAGACTAATTTCAAGTCTATAGGCCCAAAATTCGGGATATTACATTTCTCCCCCCGTTCAATAAATTTCGTCCTCGAAATTTGAACATCCATAACTCGAGAAATCATTCTTGATTTTCAATTTATCCTCTTCTATGAATGCTTACTAGCACACAACTTTTTTTTTTTTTTGCATCTTAATCAGTATATACCCAAGTGTAGTATTCAATCTCAAATCTTACTGATTCAATGTTACCGTACTAGGCAACAAACACAAGTCTTACAGCCAAAAGACATCGCCCTTATGCAAAGTTGCATACTGGGTTTTACATCCTCGAGTCTCAACTCGTTTATTATCCCGTGTCTGAGCTTCTACAATTAACGCTTACAGACTACTTTCTCTTTCTCAGCTCCATAGCTGGCTTTTGCTATCTGACCTACTTGGTTCAGATCTCAAGACCATTCTAACAGTTTCTGTTCCGGTATTATTACGATCACCAACTGCACCGCTTTTATTTCAACACATCAGTGATGTTAATTACATCACTGCTTTTTATTCATCTATGTTGTCTCAAATTCAAATTTTCGCACATTGAAAATTTTTGTGGTTGCAATACATTTCATAATTCACACTATACCAAAAAGTAATAGTGCTATCACATTTTCAAACTTCGTCGCTGCCAGATCAAATATTCATGTAAACACATTTACTGCCGGATTGGTTTCAGAAAACATTTACTACCGGCACACACTTTTGAGCGGGATAACTTATTTCAAAAAGTTTTCACAATCGAGAGCACATGGCACCATTTCAACCTTTCAGTACAGCGACACATCCCAATCCTTTCATACGCAAACCACTGAAGTGGTGACATACCTGTCGGTCAATGTGGGAGAGTTTCCGTCCACAAGAGACCCAGTGTCCGCACTGGCACAAATAACGGGTCACCCACCGGAATCCCATACCCGGGACAAGAACCATAATCCAGGAGCCCTGCTCCAAACGCCTGCGTGGGTACCGACCAGACAAGGCAAAATGCACGCCCTCACAAGGCGGAACTACTCAGATTGAGAACATACATTGCTGGTGCGAGTGTCAGCTCTACAAACTAATCCCCTCAAAAGAATTTTCAACAATGGCCAGCGATTTTAAAATTTTTCAAATTCATCTGGCAAGACCCAGCAAACCTTGTACATTTACAACAGTTTCTGGCCTCTTCCAGTTCTGTACTGCATCTACCACAACAAAGTTGAAAACTAAGTTTCAAATTCTGGGTTCTAACAAAACCCTTTTTATGAGACAACACATTTCACAAACAGACCATTCAAACTGGTCTCAAATTAGGTTGAAAAATATTTCATTCAAAAATTCAATTTCAAAAATTCACAAATTCGAAAATTCAATTCCGAAAATCCACAAATACTGCAGGTGCATTGGTAAATACAAAATTCAATTTTCAACATAACCAGGAACAGACAACTATTACAGAAGGTCTTCACTTCTAAATACACTTCAGGTTCTATTTTTAGCTACTTGAGCAATTCATAGAACATACCATTCATTCCAAGGAGACTTTTTGAATCAAAATCCAACACTATGCTAGATCAACATCTAGCAACCGCAAAATACCTTATACACATTGGTACCATATTCTAGTGCCTTAATTCATTTAAATCAATCGGTACCACATTCTAGTACCTTTGTTCATTCTGGTCGATTCAATGCCTAAAGAATTAGTTCCATGACCAAATTTCATTCTCAAACCTCAATTCAGTTGGTAACATGCTTTAGTTGTTTCTCCAACATTCAGGTTTATCAACCAAATTCTAAAAATTCGACCATATTCCATAAACCTGCTAACATTTCCAAGATTCATATCTTACAATATTCAGGCACTATCCTCAAACATTCAAATAAAATTCAGCAATTTCTACGAGGTTCTACCTCTACCTCATTTCTCAATATCATCAAAACGTGTTTTAAATATCATTCTTATACCTCAGAGGTAATAACCATTCATACACAAAACATTGTTGACAATGCAGCACTAATCACAAGGTTCACAAGATTTACTTTATCACACACTGACCTAAACATTGTTTCGGCTCAGAGCAAATTCAAACTTATCTTTAATCATACCGCATTCGTTCTTATATTTTCTTAGCATTTGAAAAATTCACAATTTTTCATACTTCAAGATATTCAGATCTTACACCGAGATATTTCAAATTCCCAATACTTCCAGAGAGTCCCCTTTCTCGAGATGGCTTTAACTGATCAGACTTCCATTTTCAAATGCCAGTCTGACATCTCGAACCAACTACACGCTCCAAGACAAATTTCTAAGAGACACGATCTTGAAATAATCATCGTGCAACGTGTATTCGTCAAACTAAATTTCTTGAAGATACAACCGGCAATAAATGCTGCACCGTCTTCTGTTTGGACCGAAAGTCTATAAGACTTCGACCTATAGAGGTGGCTAGAGCGTGTCAGATTGTATTAGGGTGCGGTGCCATAAAATTTTCCACATAATAACAAAGTCTGCACTATTCTGAGCCAACGATAGATGAGAATCCGATGCTGCTTAACAAAATCTAGATGTTACTAGCCCAGCTATAAATCGAGTAAAGAAAGAGTAAATGTTTCACGTTCTCTCAAACTTCACAAAACTTCCACATATTCATTTCCTCTCCGATCGTAACCTTCACTATAACCTTTCACATTATCCTTAAACATGGCCGGTTCAAGTAACTCTATTCCAGTCTCCGATACATTCAACCCTTTCTTTCTTGAAGCCTTACTTCATGACTATCAGACTAACATGTTGTCTGATTTGTCAAACAATGCATCATACCCTTATTCTTCTTTACTTCCCCAAAATCCCGTAAGTACGAACGTTCAGTCATCTGCCTCAACGATTAACATTCCTACTCCTCCTCCAAGGATACAAGATTCTATTTTTACGACTACTAACAGAAAGGAATCTGAAGCAGGTCCATCAAGGCGACCTGTCCAAAGGTGTCGTAATGTGGCAGAACTTATGGAGTCTACGGTACCTTCTCAACCAAGGAATCCTGCTTCTACCTTGACTGAGACTACTAATCCATTTTCATGTGGTTGCTGCCATGTTCTACGAGAGATCATTCATACCAATGGACTTCAATACCATAAACTTGAAGTTCATGGGAGGATTGGTATGATATGCCACACTGTCTTTCACCAGGACGTACAAGGAGGTTCTTCCAGTCCTCAAGTATTTGACTTTGGTAAGAAAAATTTAGATGATGTCAAACATTTTCTAGGAAATTATTGTTTGAATCAAAGATCTTTAGGGTATGTCCTGGTGTCAGATCCCCTATCAGCCTACTATGAGGCCCTCTGTGTTGGTTTGGAATGGACTAAAAATCAAAATGAACTCCCTAATAGTTCATTTCCAACCAATACAGAAAATATACCCAATAAAGGAAAAGAGCTCATGGTTGTAAATAATAATCCTTCAGTCCCCATACCTAGTGATCCATACCGATCAAGAGCTGAACAAAATATTAGAGGTGCATCAATGTCAATAAATGATCTTAGAGACTTATTCCATTTACCTCAACAAGAAGCGGCTAAACAAATTCGTCTATGCAAAAATGTCTTAATGAAAATATGCCATAGGGAAGGAATAAGGCATTGGCCTTATGTAAAAATTCGAAGCACTATGAGGCAAATAGCTAGATTGAGAAAAACAATGTCTTCTGATGGTCCTCTCTCAAGTGCAGCCGCTCAGGAAGAGATTAATAGACTTAAACTTGAGATGGTCAACGCTTGTGGCGGGATTGTACCAACTGTTGCTCTTGATGCTTGAATTCATCTTGTCTTTTCTTCTTAGCATTCTAATTTCTGCTTGTACTTTTATACTTAGATTCATGGGAATTTTCAAGTTTGGATATTTTTCTCACCCATTTTCAATTAATCACATAAGTTCAAGCTCCAGCAGATCAATCTAACCTATTGTCAGAACTTATGTCCTAACCGGACTTCGAAATTCTGAGTTGATAATTCTATCATAAAAATTAATATTCTAATTCCAACTTGTCACTCAGAATTATCTAACTTTCAATACAGATACTTTTCATATCATCAGAGTATTCTAGCCAAATGCCAGAACTTCAGCTCATATATTTTTATTTTTAAACTGGGAACATTTCACAAATGCTCCATTTCATTTTCTATAATTCAACCTCTTCCTTTGTACTAGCATGCCAACTAGTGATCAGGGAAAAAATTCTATTTTCTGGGTTTGTCTATCACTCCAATTCTCTTAATCCTGGTACCAATCAGGATTATCCAAGTATCAACATAGATACTATTCACATCATAAATCAAGAGACTTCAAATTCTTACAATACTACTCAGGGTTTACCTTCTTGAAAATCTTCTCGCCTAAGCAAGCTTAACCTCAAAGTTTCAATAAAATCTGGGGATCTAAATCATATTTTGACACAACATTAAGAGCCCTATAGTTAGCAACAGAATCCATTTTCCGTGCTATTTCATTTGTTTATGTAATCCAATATCAGTATACTCTTCCAAAAATGCCAGAACCTTTGCTCTGATACCATAAATTGTAACACCCCTTGATATATCAATTATTATCAGAGTTGTAGCGCATAGCCTAATGAGCATAATCATTCTAGCATAGTAATACTGATATTAAATTCTGATTACATAACAAAATCCACATAGGGCTATACAAATAAATTTCTAGTCTCTAAAATAGGCTAATAAAAATAACCTATAGCATTTCTCGGTTCGTCCCAGCATCACTATTCAACAGTGAGTACCGCCTTGCCTTGCCTTGTGAGCCATGTTCTCTAAACTGAACAATCCACAGGTAGCAACAAATACTGGGACCCCGAAGTTTCCCAGAGTAACATGTTAATCTTACATTCAAAGTATAATACAGTATATGACAGATAACCATCGATTATACATTCAACACATACAGCACAAACAATTCATACGGTACATATAATACATATTGAATGGTACATACAATCATATAAAGACATACAAAGAATGCAAGATTAGAGTTACTACCTGATAGCCTTTCAAATTCCTGATCCGGTTCTCTATCCTCTGGTCATCTCAGATAAATACCGAATCCTATATTTAAATATTTATGGATGGCAAGTTATTACTTGTCCAAATTCTCTATTTCTTATTTCTGAACAAATTCTATAATCCGGTAGAATTTTCAATTAACTTAGAAAATTCATATTTAATTACACAAAACTCCAATTGATGTGCTTCCAAAAATCACGTGTTCCTTATTATGTCTATTTTCAGAGGAAAATACATTTCATTTCCAAATCGACAGACACTTTTCCAGATTAATCAATAAATCCTTACTGTTTCAGAAAAACGTTCAGGTTTAACACTTAACTTGAAAAATCCATATCTGGAGTTCTAGGTGTCCAAATCAGGTGTTTCAAAAATCCATGAACTCCTTGTTAAGTCTAGTTTCTAGAAAAATTGGTTTCAACATTTAATCATATGCTAATAATTCCCAGATTTCAAAAATGTAAACACTGTTCAGAAGATGTTTCAGAAAACGTCCCAGATTTCATACATGACTTCAAAAATTCATAACTCCTTGAATATAAATCCAAATAAGGCTTGTGACCTATCAAATTAAAGCTTGATAAGTCTACTTTTATTCTGGAAATTTTCATAGAAAAACTCAAATGTTTACTATTTTAAAAGTGAATCCGAAATTCACTGTTCATTTCTGGAAACCAGCGTTTTTCAGTGTTCAACTTCTAACTTTGAAAAATCATAACTAATTCTATAGAACTCCGATTAAGGTGATTCAAAATTCTATTTGAAGTTCTATAAGTCTAGTTTATGAGAAAAATATTCATCAAGACAATTAATGACTGTATAATTCCCAGAAATTCGTAAAAACAACGTTATTTGAATATGAAAACATGAATTTCCAGTTTTTCTGAACAAACTTTGAAAATTCATAACTAGAGTTCTAGACGTCGGATTAATACGTTCTAGCACTCATTTGAAAGCTTAAGAAGTGTACTTTCATCTTACCAAATTTCACGGTCAGAGGATATCATTTGCCTAGTTAAACTGTCACTTGAGCCCGACTGACTCCACAGATTTTCCATAAGTGACACTGGTTCCTTCTTCCTCTTCCGATGACCTCTTTCTTTTCTTTCATATTCTTTTCTCCATCTCTCTCTCTCTCTCGTTTCTCTTACCGACGGAAGTGTATAAATGAGAAGGATACACTTGCATATATTAATCATGAGAAGTGGAGGTTACACTCATGAATAAATAAATCCATCGTGCACCGGTCCATGAATCAACAATTGCCTAAATTATAAATCATTTTCCTTGCCTACCGTCCTTTTGATTGAATGGTAGGGCATATGTCATATGGAATAACCAAATACAAAGGAAGATAGTATTATATCCAAGAATTATTAAACAAGGTGGGAGACAATCCGAAAGGTAGTGGGTGATTGATTAGAATGGAATGTGAGTTGGCATTTCATTTGGATTATAATGAAGGAAATCTTGCCAATCGGATCCCTTAATTATTCAAAGATAGGTAATGTGAAGGAATCCATCATGCTGTCCATCCGCATAAATGAGAGAAGAAGATTAAAATATTGGGTAGATATTTGATTAGCAATTATGATGAGACTAGTGGAGTGCTTGATTAAAATAGCTTGTCTTCTTGCATTCACGGGAGGAAGAATGACTAATAATGAATATGTATATAATAATACTGAAGGCAATGAGTGTATTATTTAAGACTTTCAAAAATATGGCCTAGTAGTCTTCCAAAAATAGACTAATTTCAAGTCTATAGGCCCAAAATTCGGGATATTACACCTAGCAGAGAGAATAGTGATTGGTTCACTGTTCCCAGTATAATCACGTGAATAATTGATTGTCCCAATGTTGTTATTATCTATTATTCTCGCATGTTGATCCATCTCCAAAGCTAGACATTCTTGTAGTTCTTGCAATATGTAACTTATGTTTGGTCTCTGGGATGGTGTTGGTAGCACACAAGACATTGCTACTTCAACAGCTTTCCATGTTGAAGTAACATGAAATTCTTCTGAAGCTAATCTTGGATCAACAATGGCTTCAATATCCCCACTTTCAATTTTGGGTTGAATCCAATCAAGAATGAAACTCATATCCTCAGGTCCTCTCCTTACCGGAGGACGACCTGTTATTAGCTGAAGAAGAATCATTCCAAAACTATAAACATCACTTTTCTTATTTAGTTTTCCAGATCGCTGAAATCTGCAAATGATCGATTACAATTAATTAGGTCAAATATATTGTTTTAAGTGTTACTAATTGAAATGAGAGGAAATGAATATCATACTTTCATTACTATGTAAATCAATATTTATACACACCCTAATCATGCAACTAACTATATAACTAAAGCAATACATAACAGAATGTCGTTATAACTTAATAACGAGAGTGTTATTCAATACTTGACAGTAAGTATAGTAGATTGGTTCTGATTTTATTTCATTTTGATGTGTAAGAAACACTTACACAGGATCAATATAACCAGGAGTACCAGCTGGTTGAGTAGATAGATGAGTATCTCTTTCGTCGGTAAATGCTCTAGCGAGTCCAAAGTCAGCAAGCTTGGCTATCATAGATTTATTTAATAGAATGTTGGATGGCTTCAAGTCTCGATGGATTATTGGAGTACTGCAACCACTATGAAGATATTCCAATCCTACAACGCCACCGATTAAATTTGTGATAAAACTTGTTAATAAAGAGACATAGATAAATAATCGTCTAGTTCTAAATATAAAAATTAGTTCAGGGTTTTATTCTAATCTCAAATGTAATATTTAAATTCACACTCTCTCCCACACTTATAATTTTTGCTCAAACTATGCTTAATAATTGCACAAGGGGTTACATTAAGGGGTAGTTCCAAAGTCAATTATTAAAGATGATATTCTTAAAAAACCAGAACTCATATATATATATATATATATTTATATAAATAACTAACTTAACTAATTTTATTACATAATATCTGCGATTAATTATATAGCTATGATAGACTGGAGGGACAGAGGGAGTGGTAGCTTTGTCACCTTTGGCTGCATCAATTGCAATTTGAAGTCTCTCATTCCACTTCAAAACATTTGAGTTTTTCTCTACAAAACATAAACTTGTTTATCAGCAAGGAATTTCAAAAACGTTAAAACACACTCACCAACCATTACGCCAACTACTGGAATTGCTTGATGGATTTATATATTTAACTGCAGATAACTAAATGAGTAGTTAGTCCAGGTACAAATTTATTAGCTTTCATTTATGATTAATAAATGAGACCATACTATTGGTTTATTTATGCAGCATGAAGTAAGTATATGAGAAGAGTTTTGTCATGTAAAATACAAAATAAATTTTTTTTTTCAAAAAATTATTATAGGGTTCTCAGGCACCCACTAATCAAACACACACAAACATATAATTATACTTATGACCTGAAAGCCACAAGAAATTACACCACCTGTGATACTAAAAGTTATAAGCAAAAGATATATGAGAAACCTGATAATAGTTGGGCAAGGTCCCCATTATCCACATATTCATAAATCAAAGCCATCATGTTGTTTTCAAGGCAATACCCAATAAGTGAAACCAAGTTTCTGTGATGAATAACTGTCAAGAGTTGAGCCTACAATTCAAGAGTTAGCTCCATCATATATAACTGATAAGAAGATCTTGCAACCAATTGGCCTATAGTTAAATATAATTACTCTGCAAGTTTTATAGTGTTTCCACATTTTTAATCAACTCCCAATATATTTTTTTTTCCTTATCACGTCTTTATAGTTTCACATGTTTTTAATCAAATCTTATAGTTTTTTTTACTTCTGTTTTTCCCTTTTTATCACTCATCAGAAACTATAAGGATCTGACCAAAATTTATGTGAAACTATAAAGACCAGATAAAAAGAAAAAAAACATGGGAATCAAATTAAAAATAGGAAAAACTATAAACACCTAATAAGAATAAAACATAATATAGGGACTTGATCAAAAACTTGTTAAAACCATAGGTACTTGCATATTAATTATCCCTATAAAAAAGCTTTGAAAATCATGATACTTCTTTTTAAATGTCTAACCTCTGATTGAAATTCCTTGTATCCTTGCTTTGAAGATGGAGAAAGTAATTTTACTGCAACTTGAGAGTTATCTTCCAAAGCACCAAGGTAAACTTTGCCGAATCCTCCTTCTCCAATAAGAGTTTTGAAATTGTTGGTGATATGAAGAACTTGTGAGTAAGAAAATTCTCTCTTCTTTTGTTTTGGAATTTCCATCTTCAAGGATTTATCTCTAGACATATCTTCTGCATCATTATATTAAATGATTTTTGATCTCAAATTATACAAGTGAAAATAAATTGAGAGTTCATGTTTTATATGTGTGTGTATATATAAATATATATATAATTCCCAATCAATTGAGAATAATAGATAATACTATAAAAAATAATCACCTGGGCTTTTCTTTCTCAGTCTCCAAATCACCAAAGAAAGACTGGCAATTAGGACAATAAAGACAGCGATTGAGGTGAAAAGAGGAATAACAAACTTGCGTTGTTTTTCTTTGTTGTCGCATGAATCTAACTGACACAAGCCTGGATTTTTGGCTGCACTGGAAAAAATAGGAAGAGCCAGAGGAAGTATAAGTGGAGCAAATGAGTTTCGAAATAACATATCTTGCACATTGCGATTTTACAGATATCGTTGAGGCCAAAGGATATTACTCATAAACAAAAGAATTAAATATATAACCACTCCCTTATACTTTGTGACGTATTATTATGGTTAATGATCTAGACTTAACGCTTGAAAGGAGCAAAATAAGTATTATATCCTAGCAAAAGCTAGGTTTAATTAGCTTCATGCTTTTGTAAAACATAAGGCAGTATTGTTATATAATCCAGATTTTAGAAAATTGATATTTTATTCTCCGTAGATCCATGTCATAATACTAGTTGATTGAACACAAGTTGAGATGACAAGCTTGTAATTCTGATAACCAATTTGGATTCATGCTGGGAAGGTCTAAAATTGAAGAGGTTTATTTACTAAGAGGATTAATGGATAAGTACCAGAGCATAGGAAGAGACTGGCATATAGTTTTCATGGATTTGGAAAGAGCCTGTGATCGGTGCCAAATGAGGTACTTTGTAAAGCATTGGAAAAAAAGGATGTGCATGCTGCAGATGTCAAAGTTATACAAGATATATATGGGAGGTGAGAAAAAGGACTTTCCTACTAGGATCGGCCTACATTAAGTATCATCCTTGAGCCCTTGTTTGCTTAACGTGGATGTAGATGTTCTAACTAAGCCTATATAAGAGGAAATCCCTAAGTGCATGCTTTTTGCTGGTGTTATAGTTCTTGTGGTTGCGTGAGAAGAAGAGATTAACTCTAAACTTGAGTTACAGAAAATGACCTTGGAGTTAATGGCTTTCGCTTGAGTAGAGGCAAGACAAAATATATGTATTGCGATTTTGATTAGAGCCAACTCAGAAAATGACCTTAAAGTCAAAGTTGCTTTTGCTCGACAAAGTTTAGATGTATGGGTTTGAGGGTTTTTTTACCAAAATAAGGTTTTTTTAAAAAAGAAAAATTACCGAATTGGAACTGTTCAGAAACTAATTACCAAAATAATGCAGTCAATGACGTGCGTTGACCGACGCCATTAATTGCGTCAGTTGTTAGACGCCACCTGACAGTGGCATGAATTAATGCACACCACTGCCAGGTGGCAGTGGCGGGAGTCACTGGGGTGTGGATTAATTGACGCCCAGCTTGGGCGTCAATTATAATTGACACTGGGCGTCAATTTTTGATGCCTAGCGTCAATTTTTTATTTTTATTTTTTTAAAACATAATTTTATTTAAAATTATAATTAATAAATTAGAGAATAATTAATTAATTAATCAGTTGAGAATAATTACTTTACCCTTCATTAATTGTCTGACTGATTAATTAATTAATTGTTCTCTAACCAAGCATATTGGTGGGCATTTATTAAAAATTCAATTATTTGATTATTGCTTTCAATTTTAGATGTGCCGATTTTTTAGTATTGATGTGCCCATAGAAATCAATATTTTATTTAATTATTGATTACTTCCACGATGAATTTATTTTCATTGAAATTTTGAATATCTTTAGTTAATAAATATATTAGATTTGATTTATATGGTAGTTAATAAATCTCCTAGTATATCTCCTTATTTTATTGACTACCATATAAATAAAATCTAATATATTTATTAACTAAAGATATTACAAATTTCAATGAAAATAAATTCATCGTGAAAGTAATCAATAATTAAATAAAATATTTATTTCTATGGGCACATCAATACTAAAAAATCGACATATCTAATATTGAAAGCAATAATCAAATAATTGAATTCTTAATAAATGCCCACCAATATGGTTGGTTAGAGAATAATTAATTAATTAATCAGTCAGACAATTAATGAAGGGTAAAGTAATTATTCTCAACTGATTAATTAATTAATTATTCTCTAATTTATTAATTATAATTTTAAATAAAATTATGTTTTTTTTTAAAAAAATTGACGCTAGGCGTCAAAAATTGACGCCCAGCGTCAATTATAATTGACACCCAAGTTGGGCGTCAAGTAATCCACGCCCCAGTGGCAGGAGTCAACTCCCGCCACTGGTGGCGTGGATCAATCTACGCCACCTAGTACAAGGGCGGATATAGGGGGGGCTAGGGTGGGCCCCCGCCCCCCCCCAAAAAAAAAAAAATGAGAAATGGGAATGTTTTTTATAAGAATATATGGAAATCTTGAATTGTGTTTCTTGCCCAGCGTCCTTCTCGTGGCTGAAGACCCAAATTAGAGATGGACAATGGAAATTGGGCCCACCATCATTTTTAACTAATTTCAAACCACCAACAATCCAACACCAAAAAGAAATTGGGGAGCCCACCAATGCTCAATTGCTCATCAATTACAAAGTGCTGAACAGATTACAGAATCATATATTAAAAGAAAAGTCGCACACAATTCGCCCCACAAACGAAACACAGTACACTAAAAGTTAAAACCCCTCTTTCAGCCTTCCTTTTTTAATTCATTGCGCACAGTCGAGTCGACGCACAGAAAATCCGAAGAACTGAAGAAGCCATTATATTTAACCGTCCTAGTGTCCCACACGCACAGAAGATTAGAAGAAGATTAGAAGATTACGGTTTAGAGTAAGTGATATAATTTATTTTTTAGTCTCTTATCTTTTTGTTGGATAGAGTTTGTTGTATGAAAAATTTAGGGATTTGTTAGATTTTGAAATTTTGAGGCTTCTCGATGATCATTTTGCTTTTAATAGAGTTAATGAGGTTTGAATAAAAGTTATATGGTTTATATTTTTACTTGAGTAGTTGATTTGATAAAAATAAAGTTAGGGTTTAGTTAGAAAATTTGTGATTTAAAATTTTTGATATGGGGTTTGTGATATGGAATTTGCGAGATGGAATATGTGATATGGAATTTTGTGAATTAATTCATACTCTTTGTAGGTGTTTATTATGGGCAAGAATGCTAACATTGATACATGTGGAAGATACAAGTACTAAGACTTTGAAACAAGGAATATTCAATACTCTTCGTCGCCATAATCTTGATGTTGAAAATATTCGAGGACAAGGCTATGATGGAGCTAGCAATATGCGAGGTGAATGGAATGGATTGCAGGCTTTAATTTGTGCTGAGTGCCCATATGCTTATTATGTCCATTGCTTAGCTCATCGCCTTCAACTTGCCTTGGTTGCTGCATCTCATGAGGTAAAACATGTTCATCAATTCTTTGAGAAATTGAACTTCATAATTAATATCGCTACTTCTTCTTGTAAGCGTAATGATGAGTTAAGAGTTGCCCAGACCAATGAAATTGCAAGAATGATTGCTATTGATGAACTCGAAACAGGAGTTGGTCTTAATCAGATTGGTACTTTGCATCGAGCTAGAGCTACTCGTTGGAGTTCTCATTACAATTCTATATGTAGTTTGTTTAAAATGTTTCAAGCCACGTGTGAAGTTCTTGACAATATTTCTAATGAAGGAAAGACAGCATCACATCGTGGAGATGCAGATAATGCATACTCATCATTGACATCTTTTGATTTTGTCATCATATTGCACCTTATGAAAGATATTATGGGTATTACTGAAGTCCTTTGTCAAGCTTTGCAACTAGAGTCTCAAGATATTTCAAATGCTTTATATCTTGTTTCAACTACAAAAGAGTTACTTCAGAAATTAAGAGAGACAGGTTGGGATGCTTTCTTAGTTCATGTTCAAGAATTTTGCATAAAACATGACATTGACATTCCAGATATGAGTGCAAAATATATTGGAAGGAGAGGTCGTGCTCGAAATGAACAAGGTGATTTTTTTACTGAAAAATTTTATAGGGTAAATACCTTTTGTGCTACAATTGATTATCAACTGCAAGAATTAAATAGTAGGTTCAATGATAATGCTGTTGAATTACTTGCTTTAAGCATGGCTTTAGATCCAAGAAACAGGTACAAGTCATTTAATAGTGATGACATTTGCAAACTTGTTGATAAATTTTATTCTCGAGACTTCACAGAATTAGAAAAATTGCATTTGAAGATGAAGTTGCAACATTTTGAGCTTGACATTCTTAAACATCCAGATCTGATTAATTTATCAACTACATCTGAATTATGTCAAGGGCTAGCAAGAACTGGAAAGTCCACCATTTACCTTCTTATTGATAGAGTAATTAGACTTGTACTCACTCTTCCAGTTTCTACAGCAACTACTGAAAGATCTTTCTCTGCTATGAAGATAATCAAGAACAGGCTTCGAAATAGAATGGAAGACCAATTTCTTGATGATTCTTTGATTACATACATTGAAAAAGAAATTGTTTTGAGTTTTAGCACAGATTCAATTATAGATGAGTTTAACAATATGAAAACACGTAGGGCAAGAGTCAAGTGAAGTTATCTTAATTTTTGTAATATATTTCTCTTAATTTTTTATATATTAGGTTTATATTGTATTTTCAGTACTTTTATTTCTGATATAATATTTCATATTCTCGCCCCCCGTCATTCAAAATCCTGGCTCTGCCACTGACCTGGTAGTGGCGTGTATTAATTCACGTCACTGTTAGGTGGCGTCTGACAGCTGACGCAGTCAATGGCGTCGGTCAACGCACGTCATTGACTGTATTACTTTGGTAATTAGTTTTTGAACAGTTCCAATTCGATAACTTTTTTTTTTAAAAAAACCTTATTTTAGTAAAAAACCCATGGGTTTGATTATATAAAAAGATATTGGAATTGATGGCGATGTCTCGTAAGAAAACAGAAGGACAAAGATGGCGTGAGTGAATGCAGTTCACTACGTGGCAACTTTGCTTAACAGGACAATGTTTGATTCCACTAGAGATAGGGTCATAGGGGTGAACCTGTTAGAGTGGGTTCTAAGTAGAGATGGACCTAGAAAATTTATGAAGAGTTACCACTAGTGGTAGGGGATTTCGAGGTTTCAGGGGCAGTGCCCCCAAAATTTTTTCTTTAAGAAAAGTTTTAAATACATTAAAAATTTATAAAATATAAATAAGAAAAGAAAAAAATATTAAAAAAAATATTCATGAAATCAAGTGAATAGTGATGATATAATAAAAGAGACAGTTATTTTATAAACCTGTCATTTAGAAAAGTAAGATTAAATGCTGTTAGAATTGTAGCTACATAAATTACAATGAAGGATGAGCACTCAATAAGTTCAATTACATATATTTTAATAACAAAAGTATATTTCAATAAAAATAATTACAATGTGATCCTTCTAGGCCTTACTTTTTGAAATTCCATCATAATTGCCTTATTATCAATATTATCAAATTCTTTTTTTTTTCAATATAAGGCACTAGACAATTATTCAACCATTCATCCCTATCCATTGCAAAGTACAGTCTTAATATATTAAGGGTGGACAATCATTCAAATATGTATTATTATTATTTTTTTTAAAAAAAAATCCCCTAATTTCCAAATTCCATGTGGGCACTTGTCCCCCTAATCTTACACCTAGGTCCGCCTATGGTTTTAGGCCTCTGGTATGTTAATTATAGAATTAAAATTGAGTGTTTAAATGGTGAAAGGCTAGTAGATAGTTTAAATGTTAGTAAAAGAGTCCTAAATGGAAAACCTCAATTTATTGTCCGTCAAACTTTCGATGTTCCCCTAAAGAAACTCTCTCTATTGATTGTACATATAGTATAGGCCTATAGGGTAATCCATAAGGGAGTAATTTGTAATACGAATGATTAAAAGGGGTGGGTTAGGGAACCTGACATTTTTTTTTTTTTTTAACAAATGACCAACTTAACTAATTTTTTTTTTTAATTTCTATTAATTAATTCTCTATCCTACATTTCGGACGAGACAGTATATAAGAAAAGAAAAATAATTCTTTATTGATCTCTTAGGTATTTGATCCTTCCTCCAAATAATCAAGGAATCAATGAATGATAAACAGGACAAATCTTTTAACCAATTTAGCCTCAAAGAAGAACAAACTAGCATTTGAATTTGACATTGAAGACTAGTAGACCTGAGCCGCAAATTAGGATTTTCCCTCACAGCCTTGGGAATTGAACCCGCGAGTTTGTTTCCGGTCACATCACTGAAAAATGGTTTTAAAAAAAAATTAAATGAAATTTTGGGATACATAAAGACTTCACAATCTAAGCATATATGAACGCTACAATGCAAAATATATAAATATATAAAAATATATACACACATTAGTACAAAAAGGGTTTTAAAATCGGACAAAAGAGGTGTCGCAAGACCAGACTCGCGACCGGTCTTGTTTTAAAGGGTAATAAAAGTTTAACATTTAAAACCAGACATTTAAAACATTAGGTCTTAAAAGTCGTACTAAATAAACCTGAAATATTTTTTGTTCTGTCCCAAAACTCAATTTTTAAGACCAGACAAAAACTAGGCTGCTCTTAAAAGATCGGAATTTTAAGACCGGAAAAAAACAAATATATAACATCCCAAATTTTTGGATTTGAAATTTGAATATTATATGGGAAATTGAATTGTGAAATTTGCCGTAAAATAATGATGAAAATAATTATTAGAATTTAAGGTCTATCTTCCTTGAATTTTTGGGAAAAGAATAAATTCAAGGAAAAATTGTAAATGATATACTTTGAGAATTTATTTAATAATGATGGGGTAAAATAGTAATTTGGCCACCACAAATTGTAAAATGAATTTGGGCCAAGGCATAACAACCATATTCATTAATTCATTAGCCATTTCTTGCAGACACTTGGCCCCCAACACGTGATAGCAACAAAACAAAACAAACCCAAACCATTCGGCCCATACACACATATTAGGAGTTCTGTGTCTCAACTACATTGATTTGAACCAGCGGAAGTTGGCTTAAGTGGAAGGGACTTGGGTCACTTAAATAGGGGTCTCGAGTTTGAGTCCTTGTGGATGTAGAAAACTTCCCTAGAAGAGGTCCCTTTGTATGCGCTCGACAGAACCTCGATCCGGACTAGGCAGGACAAAGTTCTGGTGAACCGGGTGCAATAGCAAAAAAAAAAAAAAAAAAGACTACATTGATTTGGCCCAAACAACATGATTAACTAAACTTATGCAGAGTCTATTTATCTATTACCTATTCAGTCAAAACACGAAAACGCAACAACAGATCAGCGAGAGAGATCTTAACGTGATACGCGCTGCAACACGTAAACGCAAACCACGCCATGCTTTTCCTCATCAGCATATCTTTTCGGCCAGTGCGTAGACCAGCAACAGCATATCTCCCTCGAGCCCAGCACTGTGTAATACTTCTTTTGTCCGTCATTCTCTTCCTCGGACTGGTACCTTGGTTCATTATATAACCAAACTCTTTGTTTCTATAACATTCACGTTGCTAGAGAAAAACCAGAGCTAAATCCTTGAATGAGAGAGAGAGAGTGAATGTGAAAGTGAGAGAGAGATTCAAGAACCTTTCCTCCTCTTGCTCTGTTCTAGCGTTGGAAAATCAGGGGAGTTAGGAGCTATCAGAAATCACAACGATTAAGCTTGGAGTCGAGGGTAAGTCATCTTGCTTCTGCTCCTTTGAGTTTCTGTCATTTCCCTATACAAATTAATAAGTGGTAAACCATAGGAAGCAAAGCCACGAGTTGTCGCTGAAACTAAAAACGAGAAACAGAGACGTATCAATATATATAAATAAGAAGCAAGTCTTGGCTATCATATATATATGTTACTGCTGCCAAAAAAAAAAAAAAATATATATATATATATCTATTGGTTAACGTCACTACATATAGGAGAAAGAGAAGGAGAATTTCACTGTGTTGTATATGGGTAAGTTGCATCGTGAAGCAGTGTAGTGTTGTGTGTGTGTGTGTACGAGTGAGCTGTGTGATTAGTGCTTGTGTTATAGTGATGTAGGTGTGGCAATAGATGTGTTTGCTACTATTTATGCAACGCCGCTGCACATAACCCCACCAATATAATTAACATGACGCCACATTAAGACATATGTAAGTGTAGTAGGAAAAACTTGCTGTCAGGGGTTTGAGGAAACAAAAGGGAAAGACCTTGCTAATATATATATATACCTATATAGTGAATGCAAAAGAAAGAAAATTTTGCTGTTACATTTAAAAGCCGCTGGAAACGCGCGTGGTGATCTTAAATATATATATATATATATATGTCGCTAACATGAAAGACAAAAAGGAAAGTCATTTTGATGTCATATATATATATATATATATATATATATATATATATATATTGCCATGCATGAAAAAATTGAAGAAAAAAGAAAATTAAAAAAAAATAATTGTAGATAAATGATAAAAATAATGCATTAATAATAAAATAAAAATAAATAAATAATAATGATAAAACAAACACATGGGTCCTATTTATTTTCGACTCAAATGTTAATAAATTTAAGATAGGAGGCTTTATGGTCTATGTGGATGTTGAAGTTATTTAATCAGCTAGATGAGATAAAAGTGATTATTTTATGGTTTGATTATTTTTAAAATGCACACAGGGTGCTTGTGAAGATGTAAAAGAGAGGAACCTTGTTAGGTTGGTTATGGTTAAACCCATTAACTTCATAATGACATTCGAAAGAAGATTGGTTGGAAATTTCGATAACTAAGTTTATTCTTTCTAGTGTTAGCCATTGGGATGCTAATAATGAGTTTGAGCGTACTGATATATATACATCTGTAGTTAGGAATAATGGGAAACCTAACCGTGTTGTTATGTATAGTAAGTATATTGTACATGACATTAATATTTATCAAAGGTTTTGGAGCAAACCATGAGAAACATTAAATAAAATGTATTAAGGCATAATTTTCATGATGGTTGGTACTTATAAGCTCTTAATTTAAAGTGTTAAGATAGCCTTTTAGAGTTGAAAATAATTGTAAAGAAATAATAATAAAATAAATAAATAAATAGTTATAAATAATAATAATAATATTATTATTAAATGAGGAATAAATAATAATTAAAAAGGGAATTATTAGTTAATAGGAAGGGGTATTATTAATAAATAATAATTAGAAAGGGAAATTAACAACTCCGATGATCTTACTTTAGGACACTGAAGAAGTTCAAGTTTCTAACATCCGGGGATTTTATTTATTCCAATGATCTACATATATGCCTTGTATGTTCATGTATTGTGGATTCTTGGTCTAGTTTATATGCTCGAGTCTATGTGTTTTATTCAGCTGGATGTAGATTATTGTTTTATATGATAATATGCTCCATGCCTATTTTTCCTAGTGCTAAGGATTCGTGTCTAGGACACGTAGCATTTGCGAATGTTTTCACCGTTAACGATGCAAGTACTGGGTTTTATGTAGTCGGGTAACGATGTGTTTGGTGAATGCTTTCTTTTAATCTACACTATGTGAAATATCTGTCATGTATGATTTACACTTCGAATGTGAGATTAACCGTTACCCTGGGATTCATCTGATCGATGAATCCCAGTCACACCTAAGGATCTAGGAAGATACTCTGGATTAGGAACCAAGGCTGTGCAGCTGGAGTAGCTGAGGAAGATTATGAAGGAGGGGATCTAATTAAGTTTGAATTTCATACTTTAATATTTGGGATCATATTTACTAACTATTTGACTAACAATTCAAATCATTGTATAACTAAAATCCTTCAACGGGATTAACCCTGATTATTATTGAACTTTAAGTTGTATCACGTTTATATTCCTCCGGGAATTTAAATTAACCAGCATATGTCTGGGCATATGTTATCAGTCACTCATTCGTCCAAACGTTAGACATGCTCCCTGTTGCGACTCACTTTGATCTGAGAACGCCTTCACTCTGATAACTTCACACCAATTAGTTTATTAAAAGATTAAGGACATAAATAGACATCATAATGAACGTAGGAATTAGGGGCGTTACAAAATACAGTCTAAAAAATAACGGCTTCTAAGATCAGACGACTAATTATACGCGGTCTTAAAAGACTGACTTTCAAGATTGGATGATAAATACATCCGGTCTTAAAAATTGAATTTTTAGACCGGATGTATAAATACATCGGTCTTAAAAGACCAACTTTTAAGACCAGCTTAATATCAAATACGTACACCTAACCTTTAAGACTGGACATATTTATATGTCCGGTCTTAACAGTTGAACATTTAAGACCGGCGTATTTATTTTCGGTCTAAATTTTCCTGAATTTTTCCCTGTTCTGTTCTTCCTGATCATAAATATACATAAATCCATCACCCAATCAAGCACATAAAAGTCGATACTTTAAGCTACAAGCTATAAACAATTATGAATAAATTGAATTGGGAAAAAGAATATAAATTATTCACCATGAGTTATGTGACCTCTTAATTAATGATTATGACTACAACACCTAAATTAATTTATACAATAAGATAACTTACTTACAAATACAATGAGTTACAAATATAGCATGTAAATCAACATACATGTCCAATATAATATTCACCATACCTTCATCTGATTCCCACCCAACAATGTAACATCCTTTTTTATAACATGCCCCTTTAGATCAGATCCTGCCACAAAAAAAAAAAAGAACAAACTTCATAGTCAGTGACAGTGTTTAAAAACATAGAAGGAATATAATATAGTTAAAACCTTAAAGTTTTTAAAGAATTCTGCATATAAATATTACCTTATGAATTGAATCTTTTATAAAGTGATATTCTTCTATATCCCTTCTTGATGATCATTTTCAAGGTAGTCAAAAACGTGCTTTATATTGTAAAATCGGCGTTTTTACGTTTTTTTTTCCAGCAAACCGTGTTACGTTGCAGTAAAAAACGGAAACAGAGTGAAATCGCTAAAAACACCGACTTTAAACGCAAGAATGCAGAAACGGCTCGATTTTGAATAAAGCGGGGAAAAAAAACTGCCCTAATCTCGTCGACTCACTCAGATCCGTTGGAAGAAAGAAAGAATCTACATGTGGACTCCTGCAGTTTCTCCTGAGCGTTGTGGTCTGCCGCTGCCGATGGAGTTTCAGACAGGAACCAGCCGGAGTACCTGCTGTATGAGCCGATGGTGAAGCAGGAGCGAGAACAAGAGACTTGGTGAAGAAAGTGAAAGGCATTTGACTGTTGAAGAGTAGAAGAGAAAAATATGAGGGGCGAGAAGGAAATTATGGTTCCCGATGAAGACTGTGGCACTGTGCCTAGCTCATACTTTTATTTTTCCTACGGTTAAATCATAGCCACGCGTTGGGTCTATCTTTTCCAAAGCTTGCTATAGGATTTGATTTGCTTAGGATATAGGATTTCGGCTATATGTACATTGTGCAGTTGGAATGTAGATAATAACCACGATGGCCACAAAATCAATATAAAAGAAATAAATATAAGAAATCAATATTGTACCTGACATTCCCTCATATTTGACCTTAAACTATTTTTATTATTAAAACATAAATATTTTTACATATTTTTACTTCTAATATAATATAATATAATATATTATATTATATTATATTATATCATTTTTAATTTAATTTATTGCCTCTCTTAGATCACATAATATCCCCTGAATAATAAAATAGGATATAAATAGATTTTCTGTTATAATATTCTTTTATCCTATATCTAATTAAAAGATGGATAAACATATAAAAGATAATTAAATAAGTAGAATATCAATAAATTTAATCTAATATATCTCAGAATCTATATTTATTTAATTATAAAATATCTACTTATCACCTTACTTTTCTTGAATTTTTTTATATACATATACATGTAAAAATTACGTTTTTGTATTACGATTTTACGTTTTACGATTTTTCATTCTCCTTCCGTTTTTAGGTAAAAACTACGTTTTCACTACCATGATCATTTCTTATACCAGGTTCATTATCCGCTTCATCTTC
This sequence comes from Acacia crassicarpa, assembly GCA_034222035.1. Classification (NCBI taxonomy): domain Eukaryota; kingdom Viridiplantae; phylum Streptophyta; class Magnoliopsida; order Fabales; family Fabaceae; genus Acacia; species Acacia crassicarpa. The sequence continues at coordinate 26,516,092 of JAWXYG010000004.1, forward strand.
TTCGTTCATGTCTGGTAGACCCCTTGAAAAAGGAGTACTCTCAGGAAGACCATAATTTGAATGACTTTCCTCATTAATATCAATGACCCTTTTTCCTTGGAGAGCTATAGACCACATTTTATTTTCTTGATCGGTGATATAGAACACTTGTTTTGCCTGGTTTGCCATAATAGTTCATCTCCAAAACTTCTACTATTGACATCAACTAATGTAAATCCTAATCGATCGATCTGAATACCATTATTGACATTAACCCACTTGTATTTGAAAAATGATAAATCTAATTTTGACATAGTCCACCTCCCAAATCTTTTCAATAACCCCATAATATGACATGACTGCCAATTTAGGCCTTTTGTCTTTCGAACTGGAAAAGTGCATAGATTCAGCCTCTAATATAATACCACTGTTTTGGACTGTGCTCCCATCATCTAGGGATATCGTGTAAAATGTATAACCATTGATCACATACGAATTTCAACTTATAATATCAACCTCAGAACCATGTGCTAACCATTTTATTGTATCAGAAACACATTCTTCTCCCTCGATTTTTTTTTGAACCAGTCTGCAAAAGTTCTGTAATACTCCCTAATCAACCTTTGTTCAGTCATTCGATGATTTTCTTTCCTTACAGCTTCTTTATGTACAGCTATGCTGGCTTGAACTTCATCAACATTATTCAAAATGTATAAGAGGACTTGTGACAATTCATTAGGATTCACACTCTTTACTGAAGCCCCTCGCTACCCCCTTCAACATGTTGATGTTTTGGAAGCCCAATATATCTTACTTTGGCTAAATAATTTTGACAAAATTCCATGGTTTCTTCAAAAACATATTTCTGAACAAATGATGCTTCTGGCCAATATGCATTCTTCACGTACCCTTTTAGGAATTTCATAGATCTTTCAATTGGGTACATCCACCATAAATGGATAGGATCGTATAACTTTATCTCCCTCACTAGATGAATAATTACATGAACCATGATGTCAAAAAATGTAGGAACAAAAAGCTTCTCAAGGTGGCATAAGATAAGATATCCTTCATTCTCCAATTCATCCAACTTTTCAATCTCAAAAACTTTACTACAAACCGCATTGAAGAAGAAACAAAGTCTAGTAAAAACGACCCGAAAATCATATTCGGCGATACCTCGAATAGCTATTGGGAGTAGCTGTTGCATCAAAACATGACAATCATGAGATTTTTGGCCTACTAATTTCAAGTCCTTCATCGATACAAGCTTTTTAAAATTTGAAGAATATCCCAAGGGAACTTTTGTGCCATGTAAACACTCAAAAAAACTTCATTTCTCATCCTTAGACAAAGTATGAGAAGCCGAGGGACAATAAGTTCTCTTCCCGGCCATATAGTCTTGGAGCATTTTTGCCCCGGAAGTTTAAAAAAAGAAGCAAATATGCTCCGAAAGTTTTTTTTAAGAGCAAATTTGCCCTGAAAGTTTACAAAGAAGAGCAACAATTCAAAGGTAAAAAATCAACCGATGGGTAAGATTATTATGTTTGTAAACTTTTGGGGCAAAAATGATACATGTGTCACCATTCTTTAATAAAAATCTTAATATAAAAATACCTATATAATTTTTTTAAAAGTACATGTGTCACCATAAATTTTTTATTGGAAGTAAAAATATAAATGAACTTAGGGAAAATGCATTTAAGGGCCATTTTTGGAGGAAAAAATCCCAAAAGGGCCCCAAGATTCTGAAAATCTCAAAAAGGGCCCAAGGGATTTTTAGAATTTTGGTGAGTTGTAAATGGGGCTGATATAGTTGTTAACCGGGGTTGATATTATTGTTAATATGACTGATTTAGTTGTTAAAAAATGTTGTTAATGTGACTGATTTAATTGTTAACGGGTATTGATTTTATTATTAATTTGGCTGATTTAGTTGTCAAATTTTAATGAATTTATCCCAGAAAGGATCCAAAAGCCCTTTTTGGAATTTTCAGAATCTTTAGGCCCTTTTTGGGATTTTTTTTCTCCAAAAAGGGTCCCCATATAGATTTTCCCTTTATAGTTTGAGATGGGGCAAACTCAAGAAAGGTATTATGTGGTGGCACAATAGAATTTTTTTTTGAACAAAGTGGCACAATAGAATCAAATCTAGCGTAAAAGCGCAAAAACACTTATTATCTTCTTTAAAAAGTGCTATTTGCATGATGATAATTAAATCTCACGTGTAAAATATACATTAATTTTTTAAAATAAAGCAAAAATTCCGTTAACTCCATTAAATCTCTGCTACTTTTCAAAACATATTTTTGCAGAATGTATAAAAATATCCATTATCTTTTTCAAAAAGTGTTGCTAACACCATACTCAAACGTCAAGCACAAGAATACGCATATCATATTAATTCTACATGTCATCTCCTCTCTCTTCTCTATAATTACATTACTTCCTATTATTTAATAATTTTTTAAAAAATTCTCTCCTTATTTTCCAGATCTTCTTCTCCTCCCTTGATGAGTTCTCCACCGCTTTCATCAATCTCGCCTCCAAAATTGATTAAATTATTTAACAAAATTGAATTTTAGAAGAATTATTTTGAAATGACGAATAAGCTACAACTGAGAATAAAATTAAGTGAGGTGTTATGTTCTAACTGGCTAGAGTACAAATGATGATGTGGTACATTATGAACACGTGAAGGTGATGGAGGCAGGCTTGATGAAGACGGTGGAGAAGTCCACAAAGGAGGCAAAGAAGATTAGTAGAAGAGGATCGCGGAAGAGAATTTTTTTTGTTTTTTTTTAATTGAAAATATAGAACTTTGGATTATGATGACATGTAGCATCAATATTATGTAGTCACTCTTGCATTACCTAATGTTAATTTGTTTATAGTACCAGTAAAACTTTTTGAAAAAGATTATGAGTATTTTTCCATCTTTACAAAAATAAATTTTGAAAAGATGACGGCGGTTTAAAGGAGTTAATAAATATGACATTTTTGCTCAATTTCAGAAAGTTTATGTATATTTTTACATCTGATGTTTAATTATGGTGTTAGCGGCACTTTTTAAAAAATATAATAGGTATTTTTGCACATCAACTCTTTTTTTTTAAAAAATGTAAAGGTTAAGGTGAGAGTGAGATAGTTAAAGAAGAAAAACAAAAAGGGAAGACCAAAGATGACTTCCCTTGACACTGGAGGGAGTACAAATTATCTGTTTCAACTTCTCGTGCCCCTCCCTCTAAATCTTTCGTGCCTACTGTGTACTAAGCTTCTAGAATGTCGTCGCTTGGCTCAAAATCGAAGGTAACAAGTGGCAAGAGTATCGTTAGAAAAATTACAGTGTCATTGAAATTGGTTGTGCAGGCTTGTTTATTTCTGAGCTTCCTGTTGAACTCAATGATCATGGTATTCTGAATTTCTTGGATCGGTTTTGGTAGCGTAAGTCTTCAATTGCTATAACAATGTATACTTGTAAATTAACGATCGGTTTTGTTTCACAGATATATCATTTGGTTTTCTTTGCTTTAGATTTGAATTTGGATAGCATAAATATCAGGTCATTACCATGCCTACTTGCAAGTCAAATAATGAATGTAAGAGTAATGTTTAGTAGATAATCAACCTCTTTTTTTTTTTTTTTTACACTAAGTCTGGTTCATGAGGAGGATTGATCTATTTCTCGATTTGATTATTCCCCAACTTTGCCTTTTATATTGGCTAATACGTGTCTCGTGTACATCAAAATATATAGGCACTATCATTTTTCTGCAGATGAAATACCCAAACACCTTTCACAAAAACGGGGCAATTTAGAAACTAAATACAGTCCAAATAGAAGAAAGTAGAAACCATAGTAGTGTATTAGGAGTTGAAGTTTCTTGTGGAGGACTTAGAGGGTAGGAAACGTCACTTTATTTTATTATAACAAAGTTCAATTTATTCTCGCACATCTGAATACCGTTACTCTAAGACGGCCTTGCACTATCTGATTAACACGACACACAGGATTGGAAACATATGAAATCTACATGGCCATTTTCTCAGATTGAGGAATTACTATAGGACTCCTCACTTTGTGCTTGCCATCAGTCCAAGTCAGCTCTCCAAATGAAGGCTTTGAAGTGTGGGCTGAACGTATTGCGTGCATAATAACCCTATAGCTCTTCTTTTGGTTTGTCCTCTCAAAGGTCAAAGTTGTTGGAAGAACAACAACCTTAAATCCTCTTGGGGCATTGACATTTACAATATATGAGCTTGGAGGCCCAACATTTGTCACTGTACGAGTAACATTTATAGGTTTCACACCTAGGAAAGGCAATGTGATGGAAGGGTAGTTGAAATCTTCTAGCCTATAAGACTTTGGACATTTGTAAGGCTTGTTATAATTAATGGATTCTACTATTCTTTCCTCGTAAGCAGAAGCACATAACAAGTTGAGGTAATCAGAAGGCTTCAGATCATAAACTAGTCCAGGGTCCATTGCAAGGTTAGGTTTAATATGTCCTGAACCATAATGAAATGGAGTTGCTACTTCACCATCTTGTTCATCTACAATTGGCCTATTGGTGTTATCCCGGGTGGTTGCTGGATGGGCATATAGATTTTTGAAATGCTTTAGTTAGTAAGAAAACAAAAAGAGGAAACTGTAAACATGACAATAGTGCTTCATTCAAGTCGTACCAGTGGTCATAATTGCTGATTTGATAGCAGCTGGACTCCATTTAGGATGACGATTTTTGAGAAGACCAGCAATGCCAGCAACATGAGGACATGCCATGGAGGTTCCTGATAGAATATTATATGTAACACCCCTTGATATATCAATTATTATCAGAGTTGTAGCGCATAGCCTAATGAGCATAATCATTCTAGCATAGTAATACTGATATTAAATTCTGATTACATAACAAAATCCACATAGGGCTATACAAATAAATTTCTAGTCTCTAAAATAGGCTAATAAAAATAACCTATAGCATTTCTCGGTTCGTCCCAGCATCACTATTCAACAGTGAGTACCGCCTTGCCTTGTGAGCCATGTTCTCTAAACTGAACAATCCACAGGTAGCAACAAATACTGATAGCCTTTCAAATTCCTGATCCGGTTCTCTATCCTCTGGTCATCTCAGATAAATACCGAATCCAAATTTCACGGTCAGAGGATATCATTTGCCTAGTTAAACTGTCACTTGAGCCCGACTGACTCCACAGATTTTCCATAAGTGACACTGGTTCCTTCTTCCTCTTCCGATGACCTCTTTCTTTTCTTTCATATTCTTTTCTCCATCTCTCTCTCTCTCTCGTTTCTCTTACCGACGGAAGTGTATAAATGAGAAGGATACACTTGCATATATTAATCATGAGAAGTGGAGGTTACACTCATGAATAAATAAATCCATCGTGCACCGGTCCATGAATCAACAATTGCCTAAATTATAAATCATTTTCCTTGCCTACCGTCCTTTTGATTGAATGGTAGGGCATATGTCATATGGAATAACCAAATACAAAGGAAGATAGTATTATATCCAAGAATTATTAAACAAGGTGGGAGACAATCCGAAAGGTAGTGGGTGATTGATTAGAATGGAATGTGAGTTGGCATTTCATTTGGATTATAATGAAGGAAATCTTGCCAATCGGATCCCTTAATTATTCAAAGATAGGTAATGTGAAGGAATCCATCATGCTGTCCATCCGCATAAATGAGAGAAGAAGATTAAAATATTGGGTAGATATTTGATTAGCAATTATGATGAGACTAGTGGAGTGCTTGATTAAAATAGCTTGTCTTCTTGCATTCACGGGAGGAAGAATGACTAATAATGAATATGTATATAATAATACTGAAGGCAATGAGTGTATTATTTAAGACTTTCAAAAATATGGCCTAGTAGTCTTCCAAAAATAGACTAATTTCAAGTCTATAGGCCCAAAATTCGGGATATTACATTTCTCCCCCCGTTCAATAAATTTCGTCCTCGAAATTTGAACATCCATAACTCGAGAAATCATTCTTGATTTTCAATTTATCCTCTTCTATGAATGCTTACTAGCACACAACTTTTTTTTTTTTTTTGCATCTTAATCAGTATATACCCAAGTGTAGTATTCAATCTCAAATCTTACTGATTCAATGTTACCGTACTAGGCAACAAACACAAGTCTTACAGCCAAAAGACATCGCCCTTATGCAAAGTTGCATACTGGGTTTTACATCCTCGAGTCTCAACTCGTTTATTATCCCGTGTCTGAGCTTCTACAATTAACGCTTACAGACTACTTTCTCTTTCTCAGCTCCATAGCTGGCTTTTGCTATCTGACCTACTTGGTTCAGATCTCAAGACCATTCTAACAGTTTCTGTTCCGGTATTATTACGATCACCAACTGCACCGCTTTTATTTCAACACATCAGTGATGTTAATTACATCACTGCTTTTTATTCATCTATGTTGTCTCAAATTCAAATTTTCGCACATTGAAAATTTTTGTGGTTGCAATACATTTCATAATTCACACTATACCAAAAAGTAATAGTGCTATCACATTTTCAAACTTCGTCGCTGCCAGATCAAATATTCATGTAAACACATTTACTGCCGGATTGGTTTCAGAAAACATTTACTACCGGCACACACTTTTGAGCGGGATAACTTATTTCAAAAAGTTTTCACAATCGAGAGCACATGGCACCATTTCAACCTTTCAGTACAGCGACACATCCCAATCCTTTCATACGCAAACCACTGAAGTGGTGACATACCTGTCGGTCAATGTGGGAGAGTTTCCGTCCACAAGAGACCCAGTGTCCGCACTGGCACAAATAACGGGTCACCCACCGGAATCCCATACCCGGGACAAGAACCATAATCCAGGAGCCCTGCTCCAAACGCCTGCGTGGGTACCGACCAGACAAGGCAAAATGCACGCCCTCACAAGGCGGAACTACTCAGATTGAGAACATACATTGCTGGTGCGAGTGTCAGCTCTACAAACTAATCCCCTCAAAAGAATTTTCAACAATGGCCAGCGATTTTAAAATTTTTCAAATTCATCTGGCAAGACCCAGCAAACCTTGTACATTTACAACAGTTTCTGGCCTCTTCCAGTTCTGTACTGCATCTACCACAACAAAGTTGAAAACTCAGTTTCAAATTCTGGGTTCTAACAAAACCCTTTTTATGAGACAACACATTTCACAAACAGACCATTCAAACTGGTCTCAAATTAGGTTGAAAAATATTTCATTCAAAAATTCAATTTCAAAAATTCACAAATTCGAAAATTCAATTCCGAAAATCCACAAATACTGCAGGTGCATTGGTAAATACAAAATTCAATTTTCAACATAACCAGGAACAGACAACTATTACAGAAGGTCTTCACTTCTAAATACACTTCAGGTTCTATTTTTAGCTACTTGAGCAATTCATAGAACATACCATTCATTCCAAGGAGACTTTTTGAATCAAAATCCAACACTATGCTAGATCAACATCTAGCAACCGCAAAATACCTTATACACATTGGTACCATATTCTAGTGCCTTAATTCATTTAAATCAATCGGTACCACATTCTAGTACCTTTGTTCATTCTGGTCGATTCAATGCCTAAAGAATTAGTTCCATGACCAAATTTCATTCTCAAACCTCAATTCAGTTGGTAACATGCTTTAGTTGTTTCTCCAACATTCAGGTTTATCAACCAAATTCTAAAAATTCGACCATATTCCATAAACCTGCTAACATTTCCAAGATTCATATCTTACAATATTCAGGCACTATCCTCAAACATTCAAATAAAATTCAGCAATTTCTACGAGGTTCTACCTCTACCTCATTTCTCAATATCATCAAAACGTGTTTTAAATATCATTCTTATACCTCAGAGGTAATAACCATTCATACACAAAACATTGTTGACAATGCAGCACTAATCACAAGGTTCACAAGATTTACTTTATCACACACTGACCTAAACATTGTTTCGGCTCAGAGCAAATTCAAACTTATCTTTAATCATACCGCATTCGTTCTTATATTTTCTTAGCATTTGAAAAATTCACAATTTTTCATACTTCAAGATATTCAGATCTTACACCGAGATATTTCAAATTCCCAATACTTCCAGAGAGTCCCCTTTCTCGAGATGGCTTTAACTGATCAGACTTCCATTTTCAAATGCCAGTCTGACATCTCGAACCAACTACACGCTCCAAGACAAATTTCTAAGAGACACGATCTTGAAATAATCATCGTGCAACGTGTATTCGTCAAACTAAATTTCTTGAAGATACAACCGGCAATAAATGCTGCACCGTCTTCTGTTTGGACCGAAAGTCTATAAGACTTCGACCTATAGAGGTGGCTAGAGCGTGTCAGATTGTATTAGGGTGCGGTGCCATAAAATTTTCCACATAATAACAAAGTCTGCACTATTCTGAGCCAACGATAGATGAGAATCCGATGCTGCTTAACAAAATCTAGATGTTACTAGCCCAGCTATAAATCGAGTAAAGAAAGAGTAAATGTTTCACGTTCTCTCAAACTTCACAAAACTTCCACATATTCATTTCCTCTCCGATCGTAACCTTCACTATAACCTTTCACATTATCCTTAAACATGGCCGGTTCAAGTAACTCTATTCCAGTCTCCGATACATTCAACCCTTTCTTTCTTCAAGCCTTACTTCATGACTATCAGACTAACATGTTGTCTGATTTGTCAAACAATGCATCATACCCTTATTCTTCTTTACTTCCCCAAAATCCCGTAAGTACGAACGTTCAGTCATCTGCCTCAACGATTAACATTCCTACTCCTCCTCCAAGGATACAAGATTCTATTTTTACGACTACTAACAGAAAGGAATCTGAAGCAGGTCCATCAAGGCGACCTGTCCAAAGGTGTCGTAATGTGGCAGAACTTATGGAGTCTACGGTACCTTCTCAACCAAGGAATCCTGCTTCTACCTTGACTGAGACTACTAATCCATTTTCATGTGGTTGCTGCCATGTTCTACGAGAGATCATTCATACCAATGGACTTCAATACCATAAACTTGAAGTTCATGGGAGGATTGGTATGATATGCCACGCTGTCTTTCACCAGGACGTACAAGGAGGTTCTTCCAGTCCTCAAGTATTTGACTTTGGTAAGAAAAATTTAGATGATGTCAAACATTTTCTAGGAAATTATTGTTTGAATCAAAGATCTTTAGGGTATGTCCTGGTGTCAGATCCCCTATCAGCCTACTATGAGGCCCTCTGTGTTGGTTTGGAATGGACTAAAAATCAAAATGAACTCCCTAATAGTTCATTTCCAACCAATACAGAAAATATACCCAATAAAGGAAAAGAGCTCATGGTTGTAAATAATAATCCTTCAGTCCCCATACCTAGTGATCCATACCGATCAAGAGCTGAACAAAATATTAGAGGTGCATCAATGTCAATAAATGATCTTAGAGACTTATTCCATTTACCTCAACAAGAAGCGGCTAAACAAATTCGTCTATGCAAAAATGTCTTAATGAAAATATGCCATAGGGAAGGAATAAGGCATTGGCCTTATGTAAAAATTCGAAGCACTATGAGGCAAATAGCTAGATTGAGAAAAACAATGTCTTCTGATGGTCCTCTCTCAAGTGCAGCCGCTCAGGAAGAGATTAATAGACTTAAACTTGAGATGGTCAACGCTTGTGGCGGGATTGTACCAACTGTTGCTCTTGATGCTTGAATTCATCTTGTCTTTTCTTCTTAGCATTCTAATTTCTGCTTGTACTTTTATACTTAGATTCATGGGAATTTTCAAGTTTGGATATTTTTCTCACCCATTTTCAATTAATCACATAAGTTCAAGCTCCAGCAGATCAATCTAACCTATTGTCAGAACTTATGTCCTAACCGGACTTCGAAATTCTGAGTTGATAATTCTATCATAAAAATTAATATTCTAATTCCAACTTGTCACTCAGAATTATCTAACTTTCAATACAGATACTTTTCATATCATCAGAGTATTCTAGCCAAATGCCAGAACTTCAGCTCATATATTTTTATTTTTAAACTGGGAACATTTCACAAATGCTCCATTTCATTTTCTATAATTCAACCTCTTCCTTTGTACTAGCATGCCAACTAGTGATCAGGGAAAAAATTCTATTTTCTGGGTTTGTCTATCACTCCAATTCTCTTAATCCTGGTACCAATCAGGATTATCCAAGTATCAACATAGATACTATTCACATCATAAATCAAGAGACTTCAAATTCTTACAATACTACTCAGGGTTTACCTTCTTGAAAATCTTCTCGCCTAAGCAAGCTTAACCTCAAAGTTTCAATAAAATCTGGGGATCTAAATCATATTTTGACACAACATTAAGAGCCCTATAGTTAGCAACAGAATCCATTTTCCGTGCTATTTCATTTGTTTATGTAATCCAATATCAGTATACTCTTCCAAAAATGCCAGAACCTTTGCTCTGATACCATAAATTGTAACACCCCTTGATATATCAATTATTATCAGAGTTGTAGCGCATAGCCTAATGAGCATAATCATTCTAGCATAGTAATACTGATATTAAATTCTGATTACATAACAAAATCCACATAGGGCTATACAAATAAATTTCTAGTCTCTAAAATAGGCTAATAAAAATAACCTATAGCATTTCTCGGTTCGTCCCAGCATCACTATTCAACAGTGAGTACCGCCTTGCCTTGTGAGCCATGTTCTCTAAACTGAACAATCCACAGGTAGCAACAAATACTGATAGCCTTTCAAATTCCTGATCCGGTTCTCTATCCTCTGGTCATCTCAGATAAATACCGAATCCAAATTTCACGGTCAGAGGATATCATTTGCCTAGTTAAACTGTCACTTGAGCCCGACTGACTCCACAGATTTTCCATAAGTGACACTGGTTCCTTCTTCCTCTTCCGATGACCTCTTTCTTTTCTTTCATATTCTTTTCTCCATCTCTCTCTCTCTCTCTCGTTTCTCTTACCGACGGAAGTGTATAAATGAGAAGGATACACTTGCATATATTAATCATGAGAAGTGGAGGTTACACTCATGAATAAATAAATCCATCGTGCACCGGTCCATGAATCAACAATTGCCTAAATTATAAATCATTTTCCTTGCCTACCGTCCTTTTGATTGAATGGTAGGGCATATGTCATATGGAATAACCAAATACAAAGGAAGATAGTATTATATCCAAGAATTATTAAACAAGGTGGGAGACAATCCGAAAGGTAGTGGGTGATTGATTAGAATGGAATGTGAGTTGGCATTTCATTTGGATTATAATGAAGGAAATCTTGCCAATCGGATCCCTTAATTATTCAAAGATAGGTAATGTGAAGGAATCCATCATGCTGTCCATCCGCATAAATGAGAGAAGAAGATTAAAATATTGGGTAGATATTTGATTAGCAATTATGATGAGACTAGTGGAGTGCTTGATTAAAATAGCTTGTCTTCTTGCATTCACGGGAGGAAGAATGACTAATAATGAATATGTATATAATAATACTGAAGGCAATGAGTGTATTATTTAAGACTTTCAAAAATATGGCCTAGTAGTCTTCCAAAAATAGACTAATTTCAAGTCTATAGGCCCAAAATTCGGGATATTACATTATAGTCATAGCGACTCACATCTGAATCCAGGTTGGTGGGACTTGCCCCTGATGAATATGCAGCAATTATATTCTGACCTGGTGCAGTTACGTCAGGCTAAAATTTGGAGAAAAAAAGTTGTTATGGATCACAGAAATCATGAACCATGTAGTTGATTGAGGGAGTTATATGGATGGTTTGAGAATAGATAACCTTGAGGATTGAAGGCAGAATCACGTTGGGTCCTCTGGATGAGAATGCAGAAACCTTAGGAGCTGGCTTTACTGGGACAAATGTTTTGGCGTTATTCAAGAATGCAGTAAGGTTCCTTCAATGCATGAACAAATGTAGCCCTGTTATCACATATAATTTGAGAGCAATTTTAAAAGGATTGGTACATGAGAAAGATGTATAGTAATTTACTTGACACCAAAAGGATTTTTTTCCTGGTCAGATCCGTTTTCATTCTTTTTTGGAGGTTCATATCCAACATTGGAACCATCTAAAGCTTGAGCATCAGCAGTAGCTGTATTTAATTCCTTGTCATTTTGCATAATCATTTTCAAAGCACCTGCACGCTTTGCCTCTTGTCCCTTGTCCACAGGCCTTAGACTTCTTCCTCTTCGGCATACCAAAATACTACCTGTTACTTTGTTCGGATCAAGTGTTCCTGGTTTGCAATGATCACTACAGTAGGAGCCAAAATGTATGTATTTATACTGAGATATAAACATTTGATAGTTTAACACATTAAAAAAAATCTAGTCATGAATGGGGAAATCTGTTCTTACGCATCGTCAAATGTCGCATTTGAAAGCCTAGCATTACCCGCAATAAGCACAGGAATTAACTGTCGAGATGTTGAGTTTGTGGCAAGACTGGTACCCTGATTATCCATGTTATTGGAAACAATCCATCAAAAGCAAAATATGACATTAATTGGTATTGTTGAAATCAGAAAAAATAGCATGACGATATTGGTATTTATGTCTTGTTGAGAAATGACCTGATTTATTAATGGTGTTTTTTCTAACAGATTGTGTGTGTGTTTTGATATTGATATTGATGTCTTAGGCGATGCCAGGAGCAATACCTTCATGAGTTTGCCATTACTGAGAGTAATATTATTACTGAACTCTCTGTCTATAGAGTTAGAAGCAATGGTGAAGATCCAAGGGGCCACATTTGACACAGTTTGAAGCTCAGGTCCACGATTACCAGCAGAGGCAACAACTAATACACCCCTTGAAACTGCATGAAAGGATCCAATGGAGATGCCATTGGTCAACATGTCGTTGACATTTGGGACGACGCTCCGGCCGATGGAAACAGAAAGCACATTGACACCATCATCAATGGCTTGATCAAAAGCTCTAAGCAAGTCCTCATCAGTGCAGTCTTCAGAATTATCATGACCCCAACATACTTTGTACACTGCAAGACGAGCTCTTGGAGATCCTCCTTTAGCAGTGCCATTGCCATTTCGGAGAACACTCACATCTCTCACAAAGTTTCCGCCAGCGGTTGACAGAGTATGGGTTCCATGGCCTACGGTGTCGCGGGCACTGATTCGAGTTGATGGCCTAAGAGGTCCGTGTTTTGTCTCGTAGCCTCTAAAGAAGGTTCTTGCTCCTATTATCTTCCTGTTTCATGTTCTTTAGCACATGAGCATGGATATGGATTTTCTTCTTATCAAATTTTGGAAATATATATAGAAAAAATTAATTCTCAAATCAAATTCTTATGATTTCCCTCAATTTTGAATCAGATCCCCGTAAATAATTTTGTTTGAATGAGCCCTTATTGTTTTCATTTAACGCTGTTTTAAAATTTGTGCATTTCTATAAAAATAAAATGAAGAATGGCTAAATTACACTTTTAGTGCTAAGTGTACACAATATTCTATTTTAGTCCTTTAACTTTAAAAAGTGTGTTTATAACCCTTTTAAATTAACAATGTTAACTTTCCTGATGGAAAATGATGAATCAACAAATTTAAAATACTGGCATGTTCAAATTCTAATTCTTTAATATAATTCCTTTTATATGTTAATTCTAAAACAATCTTATGGGAAGACAAGGCATTCAAATCTATTGACTTAGCATTTTCCATCAGTGAAGCTAATGGTGTTAACTTAAAAGAACTAAAAACACACTTTAAAAAGCCAAAGGACTAAAAGGAAAATTCGTCTAAACTTAAAGGACAAAAATGTAATTTAACTTAAATGAAAAGAAGGAAATTTCATAAAACTACATGAATTAAAAATAGTGGCTTTTACACTCTAGAATGAAAGGCCTATAGCAGATAAAACTATAAAGGTCCAATTAAAACTAAAAAATTATAGTGATCTGATTCAAAATGAATATTTTTTGTAACATTGAAGTAAAATTAATATTATTAAAAAACAACAATATAAGTTTAGAAAAATGACACCAAGGTCCCAAATCACAATAAAAGAAAATAATATCATAAAAGTCTCATAACTTACCAATTATTATTTTTCCATTTATCATTGACAAGTTATGAGACTTTGTTGACATTTTTTTCCTTAGTTGGAACCTTGATGCCGTTTTTCATAGAAAATTTAGTACATGTACTTAAATTAAAATAAATAACAATAGAAAAAAATATAATAATCATAATAGGTAGCAATAGTTGAGTCTCATGTAAAATAGTTGCATTAAAAAACACAACAACAATTAGGATGGGCATATGTGTGTGTGTATAATATATGTGTGAGTCTCATGTAAAATAGTTGCATTAAAAAACATAACAAAAATTAGGATGGGTGTGCGTGTGCGAGCACGCGCCCGCAGGGTGGGTGGATGTATTGTTTACATAATATAAGATAAAATAGTATAAATTAATTGTACGAAAAAACATGATAACATATTCCTCAGGCTATAGTATTGATATTCGGTCTTTAATATAATTATATTATATTAAGGAAATTAGTTAAAATAATTAATATAACATGTTTTTTAAAATACGTCAATCATCTTCATTAATTTCTTCTACATCTTTATTACTTAATTATGGTTGAATGGTATTAATTGAGATAAATTAGAAAAAAAAAATTGATAAACATAAGAAATAAGTCTTATATTTAAGAAAAAAAAAAAAGCAATTCCACAATTAAGTCATATGTTAAGTAATGGAGAAGCGTAACACACCAAAATTGGGGACAAAAAGTTTAGGAATAAGACTAGGTTGTCAAGTGAGTAAGAACTAAAAATCTTAAACTTATTATGAGGAAAAGTTTAAGATAATTTTTAAATATTATTTTTGACCGTGAAAATTAGGGGAAAAATTATGAAAAATATTATTTTGAAAATTTAGAAATATTATGGAGGGATTAATTATGAAAAATTTGGGCCTAAATAGTTTTAAAACTATTATTTAGAATTTAAGGCCTATTTTCCTTGAATTTCCAGGTAGAGAATAAATTTAAGAAAAATTAGTAAGAAATAATTTATGGCTGTTATGAATATTATATTTGTGCATGTTCATATCTCCAATTATTTTCTATTCTCCTATAGTTTCCTATTCTCACCCATGAATCACTATGATTATGGAATCACATTAATTATAGATTAGAGAGTTATGCCTATAAATAGAAGGCGTATGTTATGTATTGGAGACACATTGGAATACACTGGAATAAGAATTACACTCCTCTTTCTCTCTTTTCTATTCTCTTGTTCTCTATCTCTTATCTCAGATATATATAACACGTTATCAGCACGAGAAGCTCGAACGATGTTTCTTTATGAGAAGCTCGAACGAAGGTTTGATCGCTTTTTTAACGATTTTAGCCTACCTTCTTAAATTATATGTTTCTTTTATCTATTTGGGATAATCTGAGCCACTATATGGAATTAAAGAGATACTTTTACCGATTGTTCTTAACATCAGATTCCATGGCTAAGATTGGAGATTATTATTGTTTTTATATATTATTTTGATTTCATTTACGAGTTATTTTATATTTTGTTATTATTGTTAATTTGAGTCCTACATGGAAGGTAGGTTCTACCTCCTACATAACAGTCTAGATTTAATCTTTTCCTTTTATTGTTTTAATTTGACTCCTACATGGAAGGTTCTACCTCCTACATGACAGTCTAGATTTAATCTTTTCTTTTTATTGTTTTAATTTGACTCCTACATAGAAGGTTCTACCTCCCCTACATAGCAGTCTAGATTTAATCTTTTCTTTTTATTGTTTTAATTTGACTTCTACATGGAAGTCTAGATTTAATCTTTCATTTTTATTGTTTTAATTTGACTCTTACATGGAAGTCTAGATTTAAGCTTTCCTTTTTATTGTTTTAATTTGACTCCTACATAGAAGGTTCTACCTCCTACATGGAAGTCTAGATTTAAGTTTTCCTTTTCATGGCCATAAGCCATACGCCTCTAATTTCTTATTATGAAATTATATGACCAAAAGTCATATCACTTTAATTTCTTATTTTTTTTTGGCTAGAAGCCATATAAATTTAAATTCTCATTATGAGAACTAAATGGTCGGAAGCCATAAAGTTTTAATTTTTATATCTTTAATTTTTATTGTTTTTATTTTTATATTCTTTGATTCATTGTTATATGACCAGATGTCATATATATAATTTTTATTTATCCTGAAGATAAATGGCTGGAAGTCATATTGATTTAATTTCTCATGAAATAAATTGGCCTGAAGCCACGAGAAGAGACAAATTGGCTTAGTTCTATCAGGAGACACAAATTTGCCTGAAGCAAAGTAATAATTTGGCCTAAAGCCATAAGACAAATTGAAGTAAAGACAAATCCATGATTTTTATGTGCCACAATTTGTATGATGACCTTAAAATTGAATATTTGGTATCAAAAGCTCTCCTTGTTCTTTAGAGCAAATTAAAGGGATTGTATGACCACTAGAAGATGGTTGTTCTTCTAAAAATTCATTATAAATGAATGTATCCAATTTGGTCTTGTAGTAGCAAAATTGTGAAAAAAAAAGGTTTTGAGAAATTTGTTGAATTAATAATACAAATTAGAAGTTTGATGTAAACTGGAAGTTTGCAAATAATGTCGGGATTGTAATTGTAAACTAGAAGTTTACAAATATAGCAAATAAAATGTTTGCTTATGCAGTCAATGAGATATTAAAGAGGTAAAGGACTGCAGAGAAATATGTGTAGATTTATTTTGAAGCCAAGACAAATAAAAAATGAGCCCAGAAGATAATATTATGTTCAATTTCAATTTATTGTTATTTACATTTATTATGATCACATCTCATAAATTTGTTAGCTATTAAAATTTTCTGCTGCATAATTTTCTTGTGGTTTTAAGTTGTTTTAATTATGAATATCTATATATTGTGGATTGTATATATTTTGCATATATAAGTCAACTGAAGTATATTATTAATGAGTAATGAGATTATCTGGTGATTTAATATTATATATTTGTTCCTGAAAGAATTAAAATAGATTTTCGTTTCGAGTTTTAAAGGGTTTGAAAATGATTTTGAAATAGATATAAAGTACGTATGTTTATCTGACTCACACTTAAGGGGGAGATTGTTAGAAAACAAGTGTGAGTTAGAATACAAGTGTAAGTTAATTTTTGAAAAGTTATATACTTCTCACATAAAGTCTAATAGATCCCCCAAAATAGATGTCAGGTTATGGTTCAAAAATTTTATGATTGATTGAAACATATATTACTGATTCAAAGAAATTTATTGTTGGCATGACTTGTTTGATCATCCGAGTCATAAATATAATGCAAATAACATTACGTATTGACATCCATTGAAGAACCAGAAGATTCTTTATGAATAACCAACATATTATTTATGAATTATGTGCTGTCTATTCTAAAAAACAAATTGTTTGCAAAACTATCATTGATCATGATTAGTACTGGATTTCAGTATTTCTGGAAATATATCAAACAGAATTATATGGGCCCATTGAAATAGCATGTAAACTATATAAACTTGAAAGATGCATCTATGAGATGGTTACATGCGAGATTATTATCTTGCAACCTGAAGTTTGTAAGAATATTTGCAACCCGAAGTTTGCAATAATGTCTGAATGAATTAAGTGCACAATTTCCAGATTATACGATCAAGAAATCATGAATTAAAGCTTCCATAAATAGCTAAATCAATTCTTATGAGAACAAAATTTTATGTTGGTATATTTGATCTTACATATTGCAGCACTTATATAAGCCAACAAAATTCTCTCGGTAAAATTAGCTCTTAGTCAGTAGCCAGACAAATTCCATCTTAAAATGTTTGAATGTGCAATACTATAAATCCACCACAATGCACACATATGGATATGGAAAGAAACTTGAGATAAATGTTGTATAAGGATCTTCTTCTTCTTGTTTGTCTCTATATGAAACAAAATGATGTTTCTAAAGGAAACAAATGGATTAAGGAGATTTATACTGTATGATTAGTCAACTGATATTTGACATTATTTTCTCAACATAAGGGAGAAAAATTGAATAGTTGGACAAGAGAATAAATGGAATGCATTATAGCAAAGTATATATCCTCGAATAAAGAAGTATGAACCAGAAGTTCATTAGGTTATGCATTCATGATATATTTGCCAGATAGAATTACTGACCTAAATGAGATTTATTAAATCTCATATTCCAGCTAAAAACGATACTCCAATTAGTAACATGCCTGAAGCATGAGCAAGTATTCGGTTCCAAATATAAACGTTATGGATGAATTGGAGCAATAATTAAGATGATCATATTAAGGAGGTAGATACTCCAGAAGAGTATAAAGACATAACTTATTGCAAAACCTCAAGAGAGGTTCAGGTACCTGAGTAATATTAATATTGTTATGTCAAATTGGAAAAATAGAATCGAAAAGATAAAGTTGTCGACAACAATTTTGATGATGATATCACGTGATCAAATGAGGATATTATATAAAGATTATTGGCCAAGAGGATAAATGAAATTGAGAATGACGCAAATATAATCATATTATGATAGTTATGGACCTGAAGTCCAAATTGGGATATATGATTTTGTGGTGGATACGATAAATCTGGCAGTTTATGAATGATAAATTATGCGTCTATTAGATATTGTTATATATAGCCTATGCATATGACTTACTAAATTATAAAGATTGCATAAGAATCTTCAAAGGATCCAAGAGTGCTACTAGCACACGTCCCCGAAGGACTTAGGATGCCAGAAGCACACGTCCTCGAAGGACTTAGGGTGCCAGAAGCACACGTCCCCAATAGACTTAGAGTTCCAGAAGCACATGTCCCTGAAGGACTTAATGTGCCAGAAGCACAAGTCCCTGAAGGACTCAAGATGCTAGAAGCATCTAATCTAAAGTTCTCTAGAACTATACTTAATAAGTTTTGTATGACTTAAAGCTATCATAGCATATATGATATAATTGTTTTAATGAATATCTCTTGATATGTATCTAGATATATCTTATAAGAATGCTTAGAAATCATGTTAGTATTATTATGATTTTACTGGAAATATTTAGTTCTTGCAGGTACACAATAGAATGTTTGACGATCAACAAGAAGATATGCTCAAAAGACATTGAAAGTAATGTAGTCATCAGGGGGAGAAAATCTGATGTAATTAAGAAGGGGAGACGATACACGCTGTACTCTTTTTCCCTTATCTAGGTTTTGTCCCACTGGGTTTTCCTAGAAAGGTTTTTAATGAGGCGGCACTGGACAGTGTATCAATGAATGATGTACTCTTTTCTTTAGCTAAGATTTTGTCCCACTGGGTTTTTCCTAGTTAAAGTTTTTAATGAGGCACATTCATAATAGACATCCAAGGGGGAGTGTTATGAATATTATATTTGTAGATGTTCATATCTCCCATTATTTCCTATTCTCCTATAGTTTCCTATTCTCATCCATGAATCACTACGATTATGGAATCACATTAATTGTAGATTAGAGAGTTGCGCCTATAAATAGAAGGCATATGTTATGTAATGAAGACACATTGGAATACACTGAAATAAGAATTACACTCCTCTTTCTCTCTTCTCTATTCTCTTGTTCTCTATCTCTTATCTCAGATATATCGTTATATTCATAACAATGGCCTAGAATAGTTTCTAGAACTTATTTGCAAATCTAGTAAAATGGTTATTTTACTATCCAGAGCCCCTAAATGAATTTGGAGAAAGTTAAAGTTCCCTAAATGAATTTGGAGAAAGTCAAAGTTTAATTTGAAGAGTCAAGGAGATGCCAAATCGGAATTTAGAGTAAATTCCCTTAGAGGTTGATATTTGAATTTCAAAATTTTATAGGAATTGGCAATTGTCAGAACTTACGAGAAAAGTGAACAAAAAGGGGTTTTGATAAATGTATAGTTTCGAAAGGAGCAACAGATGAGTGAATAGCATCCCTAATTTTTATATATAATATTTTTATTATTGAATGTTTATGTTTATTTCCATACTTAAAAGTATGATTTGTGAATGAATATTTGTTGATGGTATATTAGTAAAGAATGGTGATTTTATTCGTTATTATATATTTTCTTCCAATTGTTTCAAAGCATAATTCATGATTATGCAGTTAAATGAAAATAAGACTTTTGAGGTATTTTCATAAAATTTATATTGAAATGATTTTGAATTTTGGAAAGTTTATAAGCTTGGATTTATTATTTGAAATGGAAGATTTTTATGAGAGTTTCTAATGTTTTAAAAGGATTATATCGACAAATTGAATTTGAAGGAAAATTTTGAAATATTGTTTGTAAAACTTCATGCTGGGGGATTTGATTATAAAGTATGAGATAGAGCTGTTATTATCTTGAAAGAAATATTTTATTACTTTAATAAATTGAGCCTAAGCATGTTTGAAAATGTTTTGGAGAGAACTGAATACAGAACGCTGGTTACTAACAGCAGTACTATTAGTTCTTGGTGCACTATAGTTAACCTCGAGCTCGCTTGATATTCATGGGATTTGTTCTCATGCTTGTTTCATGGACTGTGTGACATACTTGTTTCATGGATTGTGTGTCCATGCTTATTTCATGGCATTGAGTCATGCTTGGTTAGTTATCCTTATGAACTGTATGTTCATGCTTGTTTCATGGCCTTGAGCCATGTTTGGTTAGTTACCCTTGTGGACTATGTGGTCACACTTGTCATTCATTCTATAAGAAGTTTTATGGAAAAATGTGGTTTTGAGAACTATGGCTAAAATTGATTACATTAAATCAAATGTTTTAGTACGTATTTGAAATTATTTGACTAACGATATTTTATATGAAGTTTTATTTTATTTATGACTTACTATTTTAAACTAGTTTTGTTAAAGTAAATAATTTGTTACGTATTTCGAGGTAGTTGATTAATGATCATATATAGAGTTTTGTTTTTATTCATAATGTTATGGTTTTGAAATTGAAGTTATTGCCATATTAATATTATTAGAAGATAAAAACATTTAAATTATTTACTCTTGTATTTTATGGAATTAAAAGAATGGAACGTTATTCATCGGAAAATTTGTTTTGGTTCAGACGATATCGTTGATCCTGTACCTCCTGCTAAGCGATGAAGAACCTTCTTAACAACCTAAAGCTTGCGGTCTCATTTTGGAGTGTTACTAGTTGGTGTAATTGTAAACCTGGACTTTTTGTATTATTATTAATGCTAGATGCTCCACACAGTCTATAAGTAGGATCCCTACCTCCCTTTTGTTGTTTGAAACACATGAATATTCTAGATTATGGTATTATAAGTATTAATTAGCATTTTTATATAAGTTTAAGGTTTAAGGAATGTGAGTCCTCTCATATTCCGTGTCGGTCACCCTTTTAAGTTTTCAGGGTGTGACATTATAATCAAATATGAAACAGGGGCAGATAAGTGTTTCACGCCATATGGTATTGGGACAAAATTGAAAATTTGATAGAACATCGGAGATAATTTTAACATTTTCTACAAACAAAACTAAAGAAATGTATAAAAAAAATATAATGGACCAAACTTTTTTTAAAAAATATAAATTTTAGAAGAAGGGTTGGGCTCACTCACAATTTAAAGGCAGGGTGTTTGAAGCCTACTACACAGGAAATTCAGGACTAAGAATACATATACCTCCACCTTAGCCTAGTCATGTAGAGTCGTGGGCTAGCCTGTCTAAATTGTACTGCATAAATTTTTTTTTCCCACTTTAAGGTTGTTTTAACCATTTTGATAATTCTATTTGTTCTATTTTTGCTTTAGCTAATATTTATTTGAAAATGTTTTATCCTTAACAAAGTATATGATCAAATATGATGCAAAATATCAAAATATTTATGTGATTATAGATATTTTTCTCTAGCTATGGATAGTTTCTATTAGGGTTCATGATAGTGGTTTGGTTTGATTTAATTTTGGTTATTTGGACTTAGTTTGACTCTTTATTTTGATAATATTTTTTTATCTGAATTTAAACATTTAAGAGATATTTTATTTTATTTTTAGTCTATTTAAAAATAAATAAATAAATATTGAAAAATTAAAAGGCCCTATAACCGCAGGCTACACTTGAGCCTGCAAGATAGATGGTCAAGCTTCAACTTAGGGTTACTTTTAATAAACAGGCTTTTCAGGCTTGAGCCCATCAAGAACTAACTTATATCCCACCCTACATGTGTGATGAACCAAAAATGTGTTAGATGACTCTTTTGTATATATTAAAAAATTTATAGTTGAGCTAATTATTTATAATAAAAATGCGTTGTTTTTTCTAAAAAGCCATCTAACCATATGCATTAGAAATACCCAATGGATGTTACAAAAAAAGAGAAAATTAATTTATAATTCAGTCCTTATAGTTTAAAATATAAGCAACTCAATCCTTAACTCAATTTATTTTGTAACTAAAGGGCTGACAAAAAACCATGTCATTGCCAAATAGGACTAAAAAGCCATGTCACAATGCTCCCATGTCACCCAAGTGAACCCATTATGGCACACTTTGTTCATCGTCTTCTTCTCCCCACCTCTGCTGTGGAGGACAACGCTAGAATGATCAGAGAGGATGAGATAAGGAGGTGCGCGGCGGAGGTGGTGGGGAGTAAAGAGAGAATGACGAATGCGACAAAGACTGCGGCCAAATGGAGAAGGAGGGAAATTGAGGAATTGGCCATGTGGAAGCCGGAGGAGAAAGAGATGGCGACGGCAATGAAGGAGATGGATTATAGGGATTCTCACAAGACGAGCACAATGTGCACTAGATCTGCTTATTAAGGTGGACTTGACAATGTGCACTAGATTGCCGTCGCTGTGTCCTTCTCCACCGGCTTCCACATGGCCGATTCCTGAATTTCCCTCTTTCTCCATTTGGCCGCCCTCTTTGTTGCATCCGTCCTTCTCTTTCCACTCCCCACCACCTCCTCCGCGCACCTCCTTAACTCATCCTCTCAGATTTTTCCAACCTCGTCCTCGACAGTAGAGGTGGGGAGAAGAAGACGATGAACAGAATGTTTAATGGGTTCACTTGGGTGACATGGGAGCAGTGTGACGTGGCTTTTTAATCTAGTTCGGCAATGACGTGGTTCCTTGTCAGCCCTTAGTTACAAAATAAACTAAGTCAAGGACTAACTTACTTATATTTTAAACTACAAATACTGAGTTATAAGTTTTTAAAGTGTAAGGACTGAGTTGAAGATTAAGTCAAACTATAAGGATCAATTAATTAATTTCCCCCCTAAAAAAGGAATTAACCTTATGGAAAGTTGGAAACTCTTTTAATATGTGCATTTAATAAGGATATCTTGAATTTCTGAGCAAAATAATAATAATAATAATAATAATAATAATAAAGATATTTTCAGAAAAAATTATAAATTTTAGAGAGAAAATCAATTAGTGTCTTTATATTTAGAACTATAAACCCCTTATCTAACTGAGAAGGAAAACTTCTCCTTATCTTGTTTTTCATTTTTCTTATTGGCCTTATCTGGGCCTTTGATTAGAAAAGTGAGAAAAAATTTAAAATAATATTGTATTGATTGAATGAATGTGATTTAGAGATTATGAGAGATGATGAGAGAAACCCAACCCATCTAACTCATGTATGTATAAAATGAGAGAGAGATAAACCCCTTATCTAATTCATGTATGTAGAGAGAGAGAGAGAGAGAGAGAGGGAGAGCGAGAGAGAGAGAGAGAGGGAGAGCGAGAGAGAGAGAGAGAGAGTATTTTTTATAATAAAATTATCAAACCTGTTACAAAGAGTTTTCTTAGAAGAGGTAGACAAACTGAACAGCTCACATTTTGATCCGCCACGCCACTTCTTTGGTATGGGGCTATATCCATTATCTTGGAAGCTTTTGGATTCTGGCCAAACACCTATTCAATACTCAAAATATCAAGCAATAAAATATACTTGTTACTTAAAATTAAAATAATTTGACTAATAATATTGCTGAAAGCACTTATTACATCTAACTTGTTAATTAAATATGTAACAACATAAGTTTTGTCTTCTAAATTTAATATAAACTATTTAACAAGATATGTGTGTGTGTCTTCTATAGAGAAAATTGTTGTTGATATTATTCCACCAGATTCAATTTAATAATCTATTGAAACTTTTGGTTTGATTCTTGATATAAGACTATTCAATCAAACATTAGTTTTTTTCAGAATACACTTAATTAATGTACCTTTTTTTTTTAAAAAAAATGAGATTATAATTAATTGGAGTGAATTTAATGGAAGGGTCGTTAAAAAGCCTATCAAATTATTGACTCATTAATTAAATGCAAATAAAAATTAACCTAACTTCTTTTCTTAATTTTGGCGAATACATAAAAAACTCATACGTACGTAATCCCTCAGGTTCCTATTATTTTGTCTTTTTTGCCAACACCTCATGTCCCAACTCTAAGTCACCTCTAATCACATTATTGGAATTCAAAAGGGCTAATTAACTTTGTTAAAAAAATGATTAACTTTTTTAACTTTATCCCTATTTAACTGTAATTGTATTAGACTTCAAGTTTCCTCCCAATGAACTATAGTGGGGGTAATTTTTTAGAAAACAAAATAACTCAAAAGTAACTGACATTTGTTCTATAGAAGGTGATCGACCTGTACTTTCTCCTCTCCATTACCCTAATACCAAACAGCAATAACTCTTCTCCTAATAAATTATACTACCTCATGTCTTAAATATAAGAGTTAAATAAGCAGTTTACTTCGATACTTTTACCTCATGTCTCAAATATAAGAGTTAGATAAGTAGTTTACTTCGATACTTTTATCTCATGTCTTAAATATAAGAGTTAAATAAGCAATTTACTTTGATACTTTTTTTTGGACAATAATTTACTTTGATACTAAATATACCTTAATCCACTAATTTGCCTCCCAACTTTATGGTGTTTGCATAAAGTATTTCTATTGATTACACATAGTAAGGTGATTTCTATAAAATGGTAGTTACAATCCATATGATTAAATATGGTTTATTTTAAGAAAATTAACATATATTTGTTATGAGATAATTAATTTTTTATATATCTGCAAGTTTGTTATTTAGCTCTTATAGTATGGACCAAACGAGAGAACACATTTTGTACTCATCATTTTGATAAGCATGGTGTGCTCATCACCAATTTGGACTATTTATATTGATTTTGGATTCCATATTCAATCTAATTTAATTTTTATATTTTAAATAATTTTTTAATATATGTAAAATTTAAAATAAAGATAATTTTAAAACTATCACTTCTCCAAAAAAAAATTTTATCATTTCAAAAAAATCCCAGATTAAAATCTTAAATTTAAACTGTTCCTATTATATTTGAACAAATCTAGATTTCAGCAATAAGCACTTGTGTTCATCACTGTAACGAACACTGAACGACAACCCAAGCAACTCGCTAATACTCTCTGATCTTTATTATAAAGTACTACCTAGCAAGTTTAATTAGTAAGAGTAATATTAAAAATTACTTAAATTTTAAGACAACTTTTATTAACTTTGATTATTTTTATTAGTTTGTAAGAATTATTAGTTGGTTCTTTATATTCATCATTTGAAAGTGCCCTGAACAAAGGACAAGAGGAGGACAATGATTCAAAGCCACATGACAAAATGCAAACATGTATTCATCATTTAGGAGCAATTACCGGTGTCAATGCTGCCGATGATGACATTTTGACCAAAATGTCCCTTAACCCAAGCAGAGTCTAACCTCACTCGTCCATTATTTCTCTCTTGTCCCAGAAAGGCCCATGACCTTGTTGTATGCAGCTTATGTGATTGGCTCAAGAACACTGCCACCACTTTTGGATTTTCTGCATCATCATTTTCCCATCCATCCATTTTTTTCAACCACTATCAATAATATTACCAATATGTAGTAATTAATATATACATACATACATACATACATATATATATATATAATATTTCATGCAACTTGTTAATAATTTACAAGTGGTGGTGGGGGAGGTTTCCAGGTTCAGTTTGGTAACAAAACAAACTTGAAACAGTGTGTGTGTGGTGTGGGGAATATAATAATATAAAAAATGGCAAATAGTAACGATGAGTTCATACAAAGTGAAAAAAATCGTACTTTTGAGCTTTTGTGCTTCTTCCTCTTCAAGTAATGCTGCAAAGCCATTGATGTGTTTGTTGTAAGAGTAAAACATAGCTTCTCTCGCCTTCTCTTGGCTGCGACACACAGCACAAACACCCACATCAACAATAATTAATGAAGCCAATATTGAGATTAAATTGAACAAATAATAGTACCTTCCGAGAACAGAAGCGAGCAAATTATGATGAGAGTTTGTAGCAGAGTCCATATCGGCAGAAGAAGGTCGTGGGCCATGAGAATGTGATCCCAGGTATACAACATAAGACTGCAAGTAATGGTGAAATTAATGAAGGTAGTTGACAACCAGAGACGACAATGAGAAGAACGTTAATTAGGAACCAGATTGTAAAGCTTATATATATATATATATATATATACATATACAGACACACACTTGCCTTTCTAATGGCATATGCAGGTTGCTGAAGCTGTATGAGGGAGGAGCAAAGCAAAAAGCATGAGAGAAGAAGCTGAAACATTGTTGAGAAATAGGGGATGAGTCAGAATGGCGAGTCTTTATAGAAATCCCACTAATTATTAGATCCTAGCTAGTGGAATCATCAAGCTTCTGAAATCAGACCGGTCATTGAATCGGTAGAGGTACTGAGTTAAGAGTCAGTGGGTCAGATCGGAATCAAACCGATATTAATTAAAAAATCTAATTTAATTTAAAAATATTCATAATTAAAATAATTATATATATCTCACTTCCCTATTAGCCCAAACCCACCAAAATAAGTCTAACTTCTACTAGCCCAAGCCTCCCTTCCTTAATGGTATTATTTTTCCTAACTTATTTTATTTTATTTGGATAAGTAAAGAGATTGCTTCGCCCTTACCTGACAAGAAAGAAGCAGAAGGCTCATCATGAAGGGCCTCCATTAGTCAAACAATGACAAAAATCATCCAATCACACCGCACCTTGAGACTCACCTTCGTACACACAATTTAATTTGAGAAAATTACACACAGATCCTAAGGAACAGAGATATTTACATTTAAGTCCCTTGAATTCATGAAATTACACAGAAGTCCCTAGGGACTTCTGTGTAATTATTTGTGGAAGCAAAATTACTTTTTTGCTCAAAGGAGAAATAGCCTCTGGACGTCATAATTACAAAAATCCAGGTTTTCAAAAGTTGTTAAAATAGGAATTTGCTGTTGTAAATATAGAATTTCTTGTTGCAAATGGCCTCTGGATCTCAGAATTAAAAAATCCAGGTTTTCAAAAGTTGTTGTTAAAATAGGAATTTGTTGTTGTAAATATAGAATTTCTTGTTGCAAATGGCCTCTGGACCTCATAATTAAAAAATCCAAGTTTTCAAAAGTTGTTGTTAAAATAGGAATTTGCTGTTATAAATATAGAATTTCTTATTGCAAATGGCCTCTAGACCTCAAAATTTAAAAAATCCTGGTTTTCAAAAGTTGTTGTTAAAATAGAAATTTACTGTTGTAAATATAGAATTTCTTGTTGCAAATGGCCTTTGGATCTCATAATTGAAAAAATCTAGGTTTTCAAAAGTTGTTGTTAAAGTAGGAATTGACTGTTGTAAATATAGAATTTCTTGTTGCAAATGGCTTCTGGACCTCCGAATTGAAAAAATCCAAGCTTTCAAAAGTTGTTGTTAAAATAGGAATTGACTGTTGTAAATATAGAATTTTTTTGTTGCAAACCTGGATTTTTTCAATTATGAGGTCTAGAAGTTATTTCTCCTTGGGGCAAAAAAGTAATTTTGCTTCCACAAATAATTACACCGAAGTCCCTAGGGACTTCTATGTAATTTCATAAATTCAAGGGACCTAAATGTAAGTTTCTCTGTTCCTTGAGACCTGTGTGTAATTTTCCCATTTAATTTTTGAAGGAAAAAGGACAGAGGCAAGAAAGAAGAAGGAAGAATGAGGTCACCGGAGCTTCTTCAATCTTCATCACCAACATTTTTTCCTATCACCACTAGATAAACCATCGAACCTCTCTTCTTTCATCTCCTCTTCCTCTTCTTCCTTGTCTTCACTCCTTCCATTTTTCATCTTCACCAGTCACCACCATCAATCTGAACTTTTCATCACCAGTTTCAAACCCCAAATCTCTCTCTCTCCTCCTTCTCGTTCTCGTTTTCGTCCACAGAAAGATGATCGTTGCTCCTCCTTCGGCTTCCACAGTACCATCGCTGGCGTCGACATTGAGAAGCACCTCAGATCTCTCTCCCTCCTCCTTCTCATTTTGCATCTCAGATCTCCCTCCCTCCTCCTTCTCGTTCTGCATTTTTGTGTGTCTCTCACTCTGTGACTCGGCCAACTCGGTCGGTTCAGGCCGAGTTTGTAACATCCTGAATTTTGAATCTAATATCTTGAACATAAACCTATCTTGGGAAGACTAGTAGGCTCTATTTTTGGAAAGTAATAAATTTGAAATCAGTATTTTGTGGGCCCCGTGAATAGTATTTACTATTCACGTATACGTTTTTACTATATACAAATACGTATTTTAAAATATATATATATATATATGTTATTCGCAAATACGTATTTAATACTTGAAATTTGTGAAATATGAATAGTGTTCACTATTCACAAATACGTATTTACTATTTAAAAATACGGTATTTACTATTCCAAAATACGTATTTACTATTCATGTGGGACCCACGTCAAATTATTTCTCCTCTGCCGACAGAAACTCTCGTGAGTTTTGAAAATTTTGGCCGCGGGACCCACTCAATAATAATTTATTATTTAAATAATAATATATATTATATTATTAAAATATTATTAAAAATTTTTAAAAGAAACATCACGGGAGTAGTCACAGGCAACTTCTTTTTAAATTTTGGGAAAATTACGTAAAACGACCCAGAGACGAAAATTACACTTAAAGACCCATTTTCCAACTATAAATAGACCTTCCATTTCATTTCATTCTTCACAACTTCTAAGAGCCATAGAGAGAGGTAGAGAGAGAGAGAGAGAGTAGAGAGATGTTTGCTTGAGAGTTATAATAGCTGGTTGGTGATTCGGGTATTAGCAAGTAACAGGTAACTCTGAATATTCTTCCTTATACTTGTGAATTATGTATGATTATAAATTTGTTTGTTTACTATTTTGGCAAGAATATTTAGAAAATATTTATGGTTTTAAGATCTGGTGTGGGAACTTTGATTTGCAAATCTGCAGAGGTACTATTTATACGTACGTTACTATTCACGTATACCGTATTTACTATTCATTTTTACTATTCATGTTACTATTCACGTATACTGTATTTACTATTCACGTATACCATATTTACTATTCACACCGTATTTACTATTCATTTTACTATTCACGTATACCGTATTTACTATTCACGTATATTGTATTTACTATTCATAATACTATTCACGTATACATACCGTATTTACTATTCACGTATACATACCGTATGTACTCTTCATTTTTACTATTCATGTATATATATCGTATTTTACTATTCACATATACGCATAGTATTCACTATTCATAAATACGCATATTGATGTATAAAACTTTATGGTATAATAATGCATTATTTTGAGTGAACATATTCATCATGGCGGTTGTATTATGATGGGTGGAGTAAGGAGGGATTTGAATGATAAGAATGATTTATGCCACCACTCGGTGCACAGTGGATGGTACTTGTTTCAGGGCCCCATCTTCCATGTTTTCCTCTGGCCGGGATTTCATTGGAGTTGTGGGACATGTGACACCTCCTTAGTTATTTTAAAGGAGGGGAGCCATAGTCCAGATTTAAGCTATATACCTTTGGCCGGGTGTATCTTAAGTTTTGGTGAGCTTGGAACAATTCAGTCAAATGAATGAGTTTCTATTGGACTATGTGTTAGCCTATGGCTCCAGTCTGCGGTATAAGGGAGGTGGTGATATAAGGGAGGCTGCATACTGCATAGTGCATTTCTGAACAGTTCAAGAATTTGATATGATGATGAATATTCTGTAAAGACATGAGATGAGAACTTTTGAGATATATATGTTTTAATACCTCCTATATTGATGACTATTAGTATAAATTATTTTGTATGATAAATTATGGAATCTATATATATATTTGAAATCAGCCCATATCTTTTTGTCATATATTATTTGCTCGTGTACGGTAGAAATATTTAGTAGTTACTGAGATGTGTAATCTCACCCCATATTAACATTTTTCAGGTGAATAACTTAGTAGAGATCAAGGGAATGCACCCATGGAGTGAGCTTTGTAGGCTCTTCTGTACTCCTTTAGTTTATGTTGTGTTATTTTATTTGCCATGAACCTAAAAGACTTCCGCATTTTAAAATAACTCTTATTTATTGGATTTATTTTGGCCCTGTATAAATGGATTTCTACCTTTGGCCATATTGTAAATATGTGTTTGAGTGTTGAATATCCTATATTTGGAGGTGCTACTATTATTTTGGCCAAGATTTTGGTATTGAAAATGAGGCGTTACATTTTTGGTATCAGAGCCAAGGTTCTGGCCAATCTGTAAATTTCCTATCAGTTTTCTAAATAAAAAAAATTTTGAGGTCATGGCAAATTAAATATCATAACATGTGCATTTTCCTTTATAGCTTTGGATTCTTTTTACCAATTTTCTTGTGACATTCATGATAGGAGAAGAATGAGTTAATCAAAATATTCAAGTGATTGATAATGAGGATTGATGATTTGAGGATGTGATTGAGATTAAATTTCAGAGCTGCGTAGCGGAAGTTGGTAAGTAGAAAATTTATTGAATATTGGATTCTGTAGGCCCAAAATTACTTTCTAGGATGAATATTTTTATTGGTGTCTAGGAAAGTGATTGAAAGACTAAGCCTCTATTTGATGTTTATTCAATTAGTTGCCGTTGTAAAAAGTATGAAGAGATTTTCGCTAGATTTTCACTTACCTAGCTAATTTATATGAGTAACAGATGACAATACCATAACAGAATACGGGCATAGTCTTGATTATACAGAATAACTGGCTTAAGTTTGAATTTAATAAGATAAAGTTGAGTTTGGCAGGAAAACTCGAAAATCCTTATGAATCCTAGAATAGAGATTACAAACATTAGCAAGAAGGCTAAGAAGAGTAGACTATATTAATTCAAGCATCAAGAACAACAGTTGGTACAATCCCACCGCAAGCTTCGACTATCTCAAGTTTAAGTCTATTAATTTCTTCCTGAGTGGCTGCACTTGAGAGAGGACCATCAGAAGACATTGTTCTTCTCAATCTAGCTATTTGCTTCATAGTGCTTCGAATTTTTACATACGGCCAATGCTTTATTCCTCCCCTATGGCATATTTTCATTAGAACATTTTTGCATAGACGAACTTGTTGAGCCGCTTCTTGTTGAGGTAAATGGAAGAAGTCTCTAAGATCATCTATTGACATTGATGCAGCTCTAATATTTTGTTCAGCTCTTGATCGGTATGGATTACTAGGTATGGGGACTGAAGGATTATTATTTACAACCATGAGCTCTTTTCCTTTATTGGATATATTTTCTGTATTGGTTGGAAATGAACTATTAGGGAGTTCATTTTGATTTTTAGTCCATTCCAAACCAACACAGAGGGCCTCATAGTAGGCTGATAGGGGATCCGACACCAGGACATACCCTAAAGATTTTTGATTCAAACAATAATTTTCTAGAAAATGTTTGACATCATCTAAATTCTTCTTACCAAAGTCAAATACTTGAGGACTGGAAGAACCTCCTTGTACGTCCTGGTGAAAGACAGCGTGGCATATCATACCAATCCTCCCATGAACTTCAAGTTTATGGTATTGAAGTCCATTGGTATGAATGATCTCTCGTAGAACATGGCAGCAACCACATGAAAATGGATTAGTAGTCTCAGTCAAGGTAGAAGCAGGATTCCTTGGTTGAGAAGGTACCGTAGACTCCATAAGTTCTGCCACATTACGACACCTTTGGACAGGTCGCCTTGATGGACCTGCTTCAGATTCCTTTCTGTTAGTAGTTGTAAAAATAGAATCTTGTATCCTTGGAGGAGGAGTAGGAATGTTAATCGTTGAGGCAGATGAATGAACATTCATACTTACGGGATTTTGGGGAAGTAAAGAAGAATAAGGGTATGATGCATTGTTTGACAAATCAGACAACACGTTAGTCTGATAGTCATGAAGTAAGGCTTCAAGAAAGAAAGGGTTGAATGAATCGGAGACTGGAATAGAGTTACTTGAACCGGCCATGTTTAAGGATAATGTGGAAGGTTATAGTGAAGGTTACGATCGGAGAGGAAAAGAATATGTGGAGGTTTTGTGAAGTTTGAGAGAACATGAAACATTTACTCTTTCTTTACTCGGTTTATAGCTGGGCTAGTAACGTCTAGATTTTGTTAAGCAGCATTGGATTCTCATCTGTTGCTGGCTCATAATTATGCAGACTTTGTTGTTATGCGGAAATTTTATGGCACCGCATCCTAGTGCACCCTAGCCACCGTTAGGGGTCGCAGTTTCCTAGACCTTTGCAGACAGAAATCGCTATGGCATTTATTGCTAGCTGTGTTTTCAAGAAATTAAGTTTGGACGTTTATACGCGCATTTATCTAAGAAATCTGTCTTGGATGTGCAGCTGACTCAAGATGTCGGAATTGACATTTAAAAATAGGATTTTAAGCGTAAGCGTGCTAAGGTGATAGTAATCTTGGGAAGGGTGACTTCCTAATAATATTAGATGAACCGGAGAGAATCCGAAGATTTGAAATGATGATGAGTTGTGCCAATTAACCCGAGAGCATTCTTCACTCTCTGAGTATCCGAAGAACTCTATGAATTTGTCACAGATAATTCAAAGACTAAGGTTTTTGGATAAACATGTTGGAAGATCGATGGAAAGGTATGAAATGGTGATCCTTAGGAATGCCAGAAAGATGTTAGAATGAATATAGTAAATATTGAGGATAGGCTTTAATTTAATCTAAGCTGAAATAGAACTTAAGAACGAAATGAGCCTTTGTGATATTGCAGGTTGAGGTAGAATTAGAACCTTGTGAATACTGCTGAGGTTGTAGATAGTCTTCATATAATCCAAGAATTAGATTAGGAATTGTGAATCATGATCTTAGTATGTATAATGGGTATTTTTGGGGCAACACGAATTATCAGTTGATGTTGAGGTTATAAGAATCAAATTGTAAACTTGACTATTAATGTCTGGGAATATTTGAAAATAGACTTGAATTCAATCTGAGTTAAGATAGTATGTCTAATTAAGAAAGTA
Organism: Acacia crassicarpa; assembly: GCA_034222035.1. Taxonomy (NCBI): domain Eukaryota; kingdom Viridiplantae; phylum Streptophyta; class Magnoliopsida; order Fabales; family Fabaceae; genus Acacia; species Acacia crassicarpa. The sequence goes on from JAWXYG010000004.1 coordinate 26,549,622, forward strand.
TGAAATCCGGTGATTTATGTTACAATATTAGTATGTTATTTGGGTGTGATTAATAGATAACTATGAGAGGAACAGATGATATTTAGTATATGTCTTTGAGATACTAAGGATTGAATTCGAATCATGTGAACAATGCTGAGATTGTGAGAATAATATTTGAATGTTTTAAATCTTAGTCTAGGAATTGTGAAACATGAATGTTCTATGGATATTATTGAGGACACATGATATCTCTGTCTTGCTGATATTAAAGTTCTAAGAGTTGATTTGTAATTTGACAATTATCATTTTTGGGGAAAGTTTGAGGATAGTTCTTAAATGATATAAACTATGGAGTATGATGAATCTAGTATGAATAATCGGGGTTTTAGAAATAGGATGATGAATCTGAAAGTTGGTAGGGGATCTAGAGGGTTGCTACTAGTAGAAATGTAATATAACAGTTCAACTTAACAGTTGTATTGATTCTTTAGGAGACTGAATTGATTGAATAAATTGAGATATTAGAATATGGTACTAATTGATTGGAGAGAAATAGGGAACAAAATGTGATACCAACATGTGTAAGGTGTTCAGAGAATTGCCAACTGTTTATCTAGCATAGGAAATGATCTTGATAATAGAATCTTTCTTTAGAAATAATGAATTGAGTGTTTCATGGATGAGTTGAGTAGAATAAGTTGGAACCTGGAATGTATTCGGAGTTGGTGACTATTTAAAATAAGTTGCTAGGTCCCTGAGTATTTGAATTTTGAACTTACCAATGCACTTGCTGTGTTTGGAAATTGTTACGCAATATTTACAACAGGATTTAAGACCAGTTTGTAATCGACATTTATAAACTATGATGTCTCATGGAATGAATCCTTACGAAATTCGAACAAGAATTGACTTTTACATTATGATTGTGGTGGAAGGTGTACAAGTTAGAAGAGGTTGGAAACTGTTGTGGATATACTTAGTTTGCAGAATCTTGCCAAATGTACTTGTTTTTGAATTACTTGCCATTGGTGAAAGCTAGATTTAGTAAGTAAGTGTTTTCTTAAACTTGAATTGAGGAAGCACGGGTATAGGATAGACGAGCAGAGGCTTGAAGCGGTAAGACCCGTTGAGCTAGTTTGCATATGGTGGTATCTCTAGGCTATAAGACTTATGTGCCTAGTATTGTGTTTGTTGCCTATCATGGTAACATTAGACCTGTATGTCTAAAGTTTATCTTAAGGTTGGCAGAATAATCAGATTATATCATGTTGTGGTTATTATGGCCTGAGGGTAGCTTCTTAAGCTGTAAGATCTGAATATCCAGTGTCGTGGTAATACAATGAAAAAAGCAGAAAGGAAGAATGAACTGGCCTGTGAGGCCAGTGTAACCAAGCGCTCAAATAAGGAACTAGTGGATCCTGTGTCTGAATATTACTTTGGGTACAGGATGAACGAAAATTGTGTTGTGTGCTTGGTGAGCATGTTTGGGAAAGAGATAGGACTTAGGGATAATAAGATATATAAAGCTGAGTCGGAGCGGATTGTTGATGCGGGGGATAAGTAATTGAGGAACAAGGCTATAAGCTTGTAAAGGTTGTGTGTAAAGGAATGGCTCCCGGAGATGCTACTTGGGAAACGGAGGAGAGCATGCGACAAACCTATCCTCATTTATTTAAATAGGTTAGAATTCTTATTATAGCGAAATTTTGAGGACAAAATTTTCTTTTAGGAGGGGAGAAATGTAACATCCTGAATTTTGAATCTAATATCTTGAACATAAACCTATCTTGGGAAGACTAGTAGGCTCTATTTTTGGAAAGTAATAAATTTGAAATCAGTATTTTGTGGGCCCCGTGAATAGTATTTACTATTCACGTATACATTTTTACTATATACAAATACGTATTTTAAAATATATATATATATATATATGTTATTCGCAAATACGTATTTAATACTTGAAATTTGTGAAATATGAATAGTGTTCACTATTCACAAATACGTATTTACTATTTAAAAATACGGTATTTACTATTCCAAAATACGTATTTACTATTCATGTGGGACCCACGTCAAATTATTTCTCCTCTGCCGACAGAAACTCTCGTGAGTTTTGAAAATTTTGGCCGCGGGACCCACTCAATAATAATTTATTATTTAAATAATAATATATATTATATTATTAAAATATTATTAAAAATTTTTAAAAGAAACATCACGGGAGTAGTCACGGGCAACTTCTTTTTAAATTTTGGGAAAATTACGTAAAACGACCCAGAGACGAAAATTACACTTAAAGACCCATTTTCCAACTATAAATAGACCTTCCATTTCATTTCATTCTTCACAACTTCTAAGAGCCATAGAGAGAGGTAGAGAGAGAGAGAGAGAGTAGAGAGATGTTTGCTTGAGAGTTATAATAGCTGGTTGGTGATTCGGGTATTAGCAAGTAACAGGTAACTCTGAATATTCTTCCTTATACTTGTGAATTATGTATGATTATAAATTTGTTTGTTTACTATTTTGGCAAGAATATTTAGAAAATATTTATGGTTTTAAGATCTGGTGTGGGAACTTTGATTTGCAAATCTGCAGAGGTACTATTTATACGTACGTTACTATTCACGTATACCGTATTTACTATTCATTTTTACTATTCATGTTACTATTCACGTATACTGTATTTACTATTCACGTATACCATATTTACTATTCACACCGTATTTACTATTCATTTTACTATTCACGTATACCGTATTTACTATTCACGTATATTGTATTTACTATTCATAATACTATTCACGTATACATACCGTATTTACTATTCACGTATACATACCGTATGTACTCTTCATTTTTACTATTCATGTATATATATCGTATTTTACTATTCACATATACGCATAGTATTCACTATTCATAAATACGCATATTGATGTATAAAACTTTATGGTATAATAATGCATTATTTTGAGTGAACATATTCATCATGGCGGTTGTATTATGATGGGTGGAGTAAGGAGGGATTTGAATGATAAGAATGATTTATGCCACCACTCGGTGCACAGTGGATGGTACTTGTTTCAGGGCCCCATCTTCCATGTTTTCCTCTGGCCGGGATTTCATTGGAGTTGTGGGACATGTGACACCTCCTTAGTTATTTTAAAGGAGGGGAGCCATAGTCCAGATTTAAGCTATATACCTTTGGCCGGGTGTATCTTAAGTTTTGGTGAGCTTGGAACAATTCAGTCAAATGAATGAGTTTCTATTGGACTATGTGTTAGCCTATGGCTCCAGTCTGCGGTATAAGGGAGGTGGTGATATAAGGGAGGCTGCATACTGCATAGTGCATTTCTGAACAGTTCAAGAATTTGATATGATGATGAATATTCTGTAAAGACATGAGATGAGAACTTTTGAGATATATATGTTTTAATACCTCCTATATTGATGACTATTAGTATAAATTATTTTGTATGATAAATTATGGAATCTATATATATATTTGAAATCAGCCCATATCTTTTTGTCATATATTATTTGCTCGTGTACGGTAGAAATATTTAGTAGTTACTGAGATGTGTAATCTCACCCCATATTAACATTTTTCAGGTGAATAACTTAGTAGAGATCAAGGGAATGCACCCATGGAGTGAGCTTTGTAGGCTCTTCTGTACTCCTTTAGTTTATGTTGTGTTATTTTATTTGCCATGAACCTAAAAGACTTCCGCATTTTAAAATAACTCTTATTTATTGGATTTATTTTGGCCCTGTATAAATGGATTTCTACCTTTGGCCATATTGTAAATATGTGTTTGAGTGTTGAATATCCTATATTTGGAGGTGCTACTATTATTTTGGCCAAGATTTTGGTATTGAAAATGAGGCGTTACAGAGTTGACCGAGTTAAACTGAGTCAGCTCGAGAACCGGGGTTCCTCCTTAACTTGGACCAGCTTTCCGGCTAATTCGCCGGTTTCCGGTCTGAACCGGCTGGTCTGGTCCGGGTTCCAAAACACTGGGAATCATAGATTATTGTTAGGATGAGCGCATCATATTCATAATATTTAATAGGGTTAGTAGAATATTTGACACTTATAGTTTACTCTCATTTTAATTTTATTTCCTATAACTTTATTAAATTATAAGTTTTTATTCCTCAATGAATAAAATAATCCAAATTTTTATTAAAATATTGAAACTAATTAATCTAAATTTTATTCATATTTTTTGGTCAAAAAAATTTTATTCGTATTTAATATAAATGAATGAGTGAGAATTGAGAGGTTTCTTTTCAACACTACTCTCTATGATCATATTTTGGTCCTTATTATAAGGTACTAACTACCTCTAAATCTGAATTTTCCTATTTTACCCTTATTTATCATCACCTGCTACACTCCAATGGGCATGTTTCTCTGTCCCCATAGGCATTAGAACCCTCCTCTCTTCATGTGTAGTAGTACTTTTTCATTCCCGATAATCATTCTTCTCTCTCCAGCCATGTTAAAATCTGAAAAGTAAAATTTTTAAATTTGTAGCATTAAAGTAGATGTAAACATGGAAATATTTATGGGTTAAGGTGCAATTTTGCCCTTAAAGTATACCTCCAGGAGCAATTTTGCCCCTTAAGTTTTGGGCGTAGCAATCTTGCCCTTAAAGTTTCGACTCGTAGCAATGTTGCCCTTGAGTTAATATAGGTTAAGTTTGACCGTTTAGTTTGACTGAAACTCCTACATGGCAATCTGACATGGCACTCAATAAACTAACTGATTACCACGTCAGCTAATCCCTCCCCCTCTCTCATCTTTTGCATTCCATCTCCTCGTCTTCCTCAAACTTGTAAGCAACCTCGTCTTCCTCAACTTGCAAACAACCCGGAACATATCAAAAACAAACCCAGATTTTTTTTTTTTGCATTCTAGTGCCCCCTCCTTCCATGAAGATTGGCATGGCCAACCAAAGTTTTGAAACTAAAACAACTAGCACAGACCAAAAAATAAACCAGCACGGACCAACCCAAATAACAATCGGATTCACAAAAACCAGAAATTTCAAGCAGCAATGAATCAAGAAAAATCATAAATTGAAACACAAAGTTGGCATCTGAAGAGGAAGCAGAAGAAAAATCATACTTCAAACACAAAATCGGCAATCCCAACTGATTTTGTCTCAGATGCCGATTTGAAAATATGTCAATGAAACAAAATTGATGAAATTGAACCTAGACCTGACGGCAAAGATCCAATAAAATGGACAAAATCGAACCTCTCAATGAAACCCCCTTCCATCTCTCATCCTCTCGATGAAAATCCAGAGAAAACGAACGAAAAGGAGGTCATCGAGCATCATCATCATCCACGAACATAGCGGCACCAAAGAGATGACGAGTGTCGCATCTTCCACTTCATGAGACATGATCGATCCCTCTCGTGCTCTTTATGCCTCGTGTGATCTTGATTTATAAGCTCGATTGAGTTCTGGAAGCTCAAACCCTTGCATAGTTACAGAGTCCGGTCAAGGTGAGTTTTCATCTTCAAGCTTCCAGATCTTTGACAAGGTATACAGGAGAATCATTGCAGTGAGCAAATCGACGACATGGCTAGTGGAGGGCGCAACGACATAGAGTGGCTAAGAGGAAGATAAAGGAGAGAATCGAAGGTTTTTTTCCCCCCTTCTTTGGCTGCACGAGAAACAATTGAAGGGTGATTGATGAAGATAAAGGGAGGGAGGAGAGATGTGGCGAGGAAATGGTGATGTGGATGATAGGTGGGGAGGGTGGACGGATGAGGAGGCAATTTGACCGCTATGTGGGATTTTTTAATGGTGCAAATTAACGGTGTTAGTGGGGAGGGCAACATTGCTACGAGTCGAGACTTTAGGGGCAAAATTGCTACACCCAAAACTTAAGGGGCAAAATTGCACCTTAACCCAATATTTATTGACTGAACACTTTTTTAATAACTGAGTTGCCTGTTTTTAGTCTAAGAGAAATGACAGTTAGTGCCTTATAATAAATACGAGAGAAAATATATTGGGAAAATTATAATGAAGGACCTGGAGGAAAAAATATTTATAGAGAAGGACTATAAAAATCGTAATTACTTAGAAGGACCAAATGCAAAAAAATATAAAATATAAAATACTAAACTACCCCAAGAAAATCTTCACACCATATTTTTAAAACTAATACAAAATTCTAAATTTCACTAAATTAAATAATTTTTCTCAAGTTTCATTTTCACAACTTGCGTAAATATTTTGAAGAAAAAAAATCACATATTCTTCAATTTTTTCAAAAGTATGATTTGTTAAAATAATAAAGTTTTAAATAAAAATATAATTATATTATTTTAATAAAACACAGTATTTTATAATTTAGTATATATGTTAGACAAAAAAATTTGATATGATTTATTTTTATTTTAGAAGAAATTTATGTGGGTTAAAAAATTCATTTAATGTTAATAAAATTAAAAATCTATTATATCCTAAAAAAGTTGAAATGAATTTATTTTTTATTTTCATAAAAAATTACTTAATTGATGTCAACCTTAATACTTGATAATATAAATTTGGCAACTTGATAATATATTCGTTAATTAAATGATCTATTGATTATATAAATATAAAACTGGTTAAAAATAAAAATAAAAAAAAAATATGAGTTTGAATCATAATTAATTAAAAATATATTGATTTTAGATGAGCTTGAAATGGTGAAAAATGAAAATTAAAAAGAGATATGATATACTATATGTGAATGGAGGTCAATTTTACTTTTAATTTTAGTTATTTTTTAATTATGAATGCAAGAGATAATGTAGGAGATTTGATTAAAAATAATTTAATAATTTTAAATTTATATTATGATGTTTGATCCTTCTAAATAATTATAATTTTTATGATCCTTCTCAATAATTTTTTTTCTCCCTAAATCCTTTATTATAACTTTCTCAAATATATTTGATTTCCAAATAAATGATATCATGTCTTTCAAGTTTCAACACTATATTTTCCCACCATATTTTATCAAAAACGTCTTTCATTTGTCCAATCACATGAATTAATCATCTGACAAATGCCCAGTAAAGGGAAGGACTCGCAATTATTGCCTCGGGCAAACAAATAGATGATCACACATCTACTTCTTCTGATTTTTATGATTTTTATTATAAGATATTAATTACTCCCTCTAATTCTAATTATAAGAATTAATTGATTTTTTTAAAGAGATTAAAGAAGCTAATTAAATTATTTTAGAGTACTTTTATTTTTATTTTTTTCTTCAAACTACTTAATTTAACTAATAAACTAATATATAATTTAAGGATATATAACATATGAAATGATTAAGTAACTTATTTAACTTCCTTAATCTCTCCAAAGAAAGTCAACTAACTTTTATAATTAGGACCGAAAGTGGTAATTAAGTTTATTTGATTTTTTTTTAATAAGGCACTTACTTATTTCTAAAAAATATTAACTATTTTTTTTTTATGTATATTCATAATTAGTAAGGATGATGGATGAGAGTAATAATTAATGATATTAGACTTTAATGTAATTAATAAAGATAATATTGTAAATTACTTAAATTTTAGGATAATTTTATTAATTTTAATTGTTTTTATTAGGTTGTTAAAATAGTTAGTTGATATTTTATAATAAAAATAAGAAAGAGAAGTACGTACAAAGAAACATAAAATGGATACCGATACTAAGCTGTAGACTTCCAAGGAAATATACACAATAATGGTATTTTGGACTCGAGGAAAAAACAAAAATGATGCTAAGCTGTAAAGCAATGAAATACTATACGTAAAGGACATGGCACCTAGTAAAAGCCCTTTACACATTTTGAAAGGTTATATTATTTTTTTTACTATATTATTATTACTCACACAATCGCCATCAATTATTGTCCATGCATAATGAATTTGAGCAATCAACGTTTTCTTCCATTCCTATTCCTCCTTTTCTTTTTCCGAGAATTATTTATTCTTCGCATTCACTAGAGGAGCTCACCGACAAGTTAGAAATATAAAACGACACAAAAAAACGATACGCTATATGGCCAGAAATTTTAGGTGCATCTTCTGAAAAAGGAAAGGGTTAAGGACTATTTTTGTCCATGGAGCACTTGTCCAGGAACAATTTTACCCTTTAAGTTTTTGAAGGAGTAATTTTGCCCTTCAAGTATAAAAAGGGAACAATGTTGCCCCTCCGTTAGGTCAACTAACGGTCAACGTTCGTTGACCATTAGTTGACCTAACGGAGGGGCAATAGTGCAAAATTGGTACTTAACCCTTCCTAAAATAATTTTTAAAGATCACGAAGTATTTTTTTAGTACCAGCCAGTATCCCCAGTCAGTATCTTGAAATATCTTTTTAGTACCTGTCAGTACTTTAAAATATTTTTTCAACGTCCGAAAATAATTTTTCAAGATCACGAAGTATTTTTTTAATACCAGCTAATATCCCCAATCAGTATCCTGAAATATCTTTTTAGTACCTATCAATATTCTGAAATATTTTTTCAACGTCCTAAAATAATTTTTCAAAATTATGAAGTACCTATCAATATTTTTTCAGTACCCGTCAGTATCCTGAAATCTCTTTTTTGTACCCTTAATATTTAAACAAAAAAGAGGGATTAGGCATATTTGCGTCAAAATGATGCAGTATTAAAAAAGAGAACGGAAGTGGATGGGAGGCCGAAGAGGACCTCAGCCGGATCCTGACATAACATACTCTGTATGGACAATATTTCTCTCTCACTCTCTTTGGAATTTGTGTCTCATTTCCATTTACTTTAGCTATTAACCCGAAATATCATCTTTGTAAAATAACTAATGACATTTTTTTAAGGGCGAAGGAGCAAAATGCACACCAAGTTTGCTTGTGGGAGCATCCAGCACCACCAAGTTTTAAAAGGAGCAAAAGTACACACAAGGTTAGCTTTTTGGGAGTAAAAGTGACACAATCCGTTTTGGGGGGGAAACTCTGGTTAACTTGGTGTTAGCTTTGCCACATGTGCTTGCTGACAGGGAAATATTTATTTATTTATTTTTGTTTATACCTTGCTCTTCCGTCTACCTCCATACCATCACCAACGCCCCCGATTCCTCATTCAACAGCACGCTGAAATCGATAATGAAGAAAACTGAACCCAAACCCATCTTGGCAAATCGAGCGAGGAAACTCATCTTGGTAAATCGATCGAGGAAGAGATTTGAGTTAGCGAAGAAGAAAATGGGAAGCTAGGGTTGTTCATGTTCGGTGGGTGAAGGTCGATTGATTCGGTAGAAAATCGTGAGCTAGGGTTCTGGACAGCGAGGATAGCGATGGATTAAATCGACAATAATGGAGGCTTAGGTCGGTAGCTTCCATTCTTCGATTCATTGCTTTGTTCATTCTTGTGTATTATACTCGCATCCGAAGGGCCTCGTCTTTTGTCGAAGAAAGCTCCTGTTGAAACTGAACAGCTCTTTGTTCTAACGCCATTATCCTGGCCGCCGCCTCTTTTCCCGTGTTCAGAATAATGTTCGCGTAGGCCTTCTTCAGGGCTAACATTTCCTACAAGAAGCATCATCCAAAAAACAGGCTCAGAAGCACATTAGGCACAAAGCAATCACACAGGGTAAAAGAAAATCATCACAGCCTAACAGAACTACTCTTCACAATCCAAAGCATAAGGAAAATTCAAAATCAATAATTTGAATTCAGAACGAAGATCGCGACCCAAAATTAAAAAAACAAAATCTGTCTTTCTAAGTGTGTGCGGTGTGCCAATCACATCGAATGAGGAATCGGAGGCGTTGGTGATGGTATGGAGGTAGACGGAAGAGCAAGGTATAAACCAAAAAAAAAAAAAAATTCCCTGTCAGCAGGCACATGTGGCAAAGTTAACACCAAGTTAACCAGAGTTTCCCCCTCAAAACGAATTGTGTCACTTTTGCTCCCAAAAAGCTAACCTTATGTGTACTTTTGCTCCTTTTAAAACTTGGTGGTAATGGACGCTCCCACAAGTAAACTTGGTGTGCATTTTTGCTCCTTTGCCCTTTTTTTAAATAAAAGGGTTAAGTACCAATTTTACTCCTGAAATATGCGTCCAGGAGCAATTTTGCCCCTTAAGTTTTTGAAGGAGCAATGTTGCCCCTGAAGTATCAAAACGGAGCAATGTTGCCCCTCCGTTAGAAACCCTAACGGTCAACAAACAGTCAACGAACGTTGACCGTTAATTGATCTAACGGAGGGGCAATATTGCTCCGTTTTCATACTTCAGGGGCAACATTGCTCCTCCCGAAACTTAAGGGGTAAAATTGCTCTTGGGCGCGTACTTCAGGGATAAAATTGGTACTTAACCCAAAAGGAAAAGAGCGTAAAATTTCTTCGGGAATTAATCATTATCATTACTCTAAAACAACATGAAACTTCAAATTCATACCTCCATATGTATGGAGTACTTAGTACGTGCACTGATTTTGCGATTAAAAAGGAAACAGAAATTTAATCAAACTTATTGACAATTATAATATTCTAAAATAGACCCAGAATTTTACTGAAATGAAGTGGATTGAATTGGATTGCTTTTGTTATATGGAAACGCAAGATCCAAGCCCAGCCCTAATAAGTCAACTTAATTATTGACCTCAATTAATCATCCTATACAAAGATGAATGCTTCCGTACAAGAGAGGGAAGATTCTCAATTAATAATCCTATACAAAGAATAATGGGAAAATCCTTTTCAAGGCCCCTATTACCAAAAAATTTTCAGAAAATGCCCCAAGATTCTGAAAATTCCAAAAAAAGCCCAAAGATTTTAAAAATTCCAGAAAAGACCCAACATAAGTTGTTAATGGGGATGATATAATTGTTAGCGGGGTACTGATATAGTTGTTAATTGGGCTGATTTAATTGTTAATTTTTTTTAACAACTAAATCAGCCTAGTTAACAACTATATAGTACCTCATTAACAACTATATCAGCCCCGTTAACAACTCTGTAAATTTTGAAGGGTCTTTTCTGAAATTTTCAGAATCTTGGGGCCTTTTCTAGAATTTTCAAATTTTTGAGGCCTTTTCTGGAATTTTTTTGATAAAAAGGGCCTTAAAAAGGATTTTCCTAAGATTAATTCTTCCGTACAATCGTCCCCTCTCACGTAATCAAGTAATTCTTTTGTCCCCACATACCTCACAAAGGGCAAACGAACAAAGCACATGCAAGTCCTTTCGTTTCCTCTGATATTTCATTAATGGTTTGATAATCAAATAAATTTTAAGAGGTGAAGAGTTCAACTTGAAATAATTTGAAAGTTTCAACAGCTTAAATATGTTTTATTTTGGCAAAATAATATGTTTGTATTTTAGAAGAAAGTAACATTGACTATATAAAAAATTATCTTTTATAGCGATTAAAATTGTGTATTTGTAGCGGTTTTAACCTCTACAAATAATATTAGTAGTAATTGTAAAAATTACTATAAAATGTACTGTTATAAGCTATTTTGTAACGGTTTATAAAACACACTACTCATGTGATTAAACCACTACAATTGCTGTAACCGTTCGTAATCACCGCTACATTATGACATTCAAATGTGATTATTGTGTTAACATTTTGTAATAGTTATGAAATTGCTACAAGTTAAAATTCAAAGCTTTATAGCAGTTTTTTAGCCGTTACTAATAACATGCGCGAATTTTTAAAAATCGGAAGCAAAAGTTTGTAGCGATTTATTAGAGGGAATTTTAAGTATATCAAAATTTGAAATAAATTAATCATCCTAATTATTGAGCTCAATTAATCACCCGATACCAAGATGAATTCTTCCGTACAAGAGAGGGACGGACTCTCAATTAATCATCCTATACAAAGATGAATTCTTCCGTACAATATATCGTCCCTCCTCACGTAATAAAGTAATTCTTTTGTCCCCACATTCCTTACAAAGGGCAAAGGTCTGATATTTCCCTAATGGTTTGGTAATCAAGTAAATTTTAAGGAGGTGAAGATTTCAAACTAAAATAATTTGAAAGTTTCAACGGCTTAAATATGTTTTTTTTTTCTGGCAAAAAAAATGTTTTTATTTTACAAAATGTAACATTTAGAGTTGTAAATACAATTAGACTTTATAAATATGTACTCTCTCATGTGCTTACACTTCCAATTACTTCTCCAGAATCAATGAGAAGTGTTTAATTAAGTTATTAAATAAAAAATAAAAAAATTAATAATTTCTTGAAACTCTATGAACTTTAAGTTACTTTTTTACCATATTATTATTACTCATACAACCGATGATGTCTTGTGTTGATGCATGACGCCGGAGGGACCCATCAATTATGGACTCCTTGACGGTAAGCTACCTTTATTGTTTTTATGAAAATTACAACGTTGTATCAATAAAAGGCACATGACTTCATATTCAAATTAATAATTTCATGAAATTCTATAAACTTTAAGTTATTTTTGTACCATATTATTATTACCTATACAATTATTATTGTCAAACTCGTGAGTTGGCTCTCCGAATTTACCGTTTTTATGTTTCTACCTTAAAAAAAGAGTTGAGTTAGTAGTAAACTTATGCTCGTCATAAACTCGGTTAAACTTATGAGTTTATGTACCGAGTTTACTGTTTTTACGTTTCTAACTTAATTATAAAACTATATTAACTTATTCTTAAATTCATGTTAATTTTTTCTTATTTGGTCATGCTCAACGACTTTATATAGAAATTTTGTAAAAGTTTCTTTATTAAATATGATAAATGATGAATGTTGATAGATTTAATTTTAATTATTTTGATTTAAAATATATTTAAATCAAATAATTGTCATTTTTATATTTTAATTATTTAATTATATACTAATAATACCTATTTAATCATAAAAGTAAACTCTTACGAATTTACGATTTAAATTCACGACATAAGTTTACGTCACTGTCGTGAGTTTGCTTAAACTCGTGGGTTTGACAACCTTATATACAATTGATCATGTCTTGTGTTGATGCATGATGTCGGAGGGACGCATAGAAATGTACATGATATTAATCCCTTCAGGAATTAATCGTTATCATCAATCTAAAGCAACATGAAACTTCAACTTCATACCTCAATATATATATGGAGTACATAGTACGTGCACTGATTTTGCAATTAAAATGACAACAGAAATTTAATCAAACTTATTAACAATTATAATATTCTAAAATAGACCTATAATTTTACTGAAATGAAGTGGATTGAATTGGATTGCTTATATGTTATATGGAAACGCAAAATCCAAGCCAAGCCCTCATAAGTCAACTTAATTATTGACATCAATTAATCATCGCGTCCGTACAAGAGAGTGAAGGCAGGATCTCAATTAATCATCCTATACAAAAAGATTAATGCTACCGTACAATTCGTCTCTTCTCACGTAATCAAGTAATTCTTTTGTCCCCACATCCCTTACAAACAAAGTTGTCAAACTCGCGATTAAGAAAACTCATAACAGTGATGTAAATTCGTATCGTGAACTTGAATTGTAAAATCGTAAGAGTTACTTTTATTATTAAATAGATATTATTAGTGTATAATTAGATAATTAAAATACAAAAATGACAATAATTTGATTTAAATATATTTTAAATCTAAATAATTGAAATTAAATTAATCAACATTCATCATTTATTACATTTAATAAAGAAATTTCTACAAAATTTCTATATAAAACCGTTAGGAATGATCAAATAAAAAAAGTTAACATGAATTTAAGAGTAAGTTAACACGATTTTGTAAGTTAAAAACGTAAAAACAGTAAATTCGGTGTATAAACTCGTGAGTTTAACTGAAATTATGATTAACACGAGTTTAGTACTAACTCGACTCGTTTTTATAAGATAGAAATTTAAAAATGGTAAACTCAGAGAATCAACTCGCGAGTTTAAAAACAATGCCTATAAAGGGCAAAGGAACCAAGCATATGTAAATCCTTTCGTTTACTCTGATATTTCATTAATGGTTTGATAATAAAATAACTTTTAAGATGGAGGTGGAGATTTCAAGTTAAAATAATTTGAAAGTTTCAACAGCTTCAATATTTTTTTTCTGGCAAAAATTATGTTTTTATTTTAGAAAAAGTAACAATTAGAGTTATAAATACAATTGGGACTCTATAAACATGTATTCTCTCAGGTTGTTATTACAAGACACTTCCAATTACTTCTCCATAACCAATGAGAAGTGTTTAATTAAGTTATTAAATGTTTGAAAAATAAAGAATTTTCTAAATTTATTCATATTTTAGGAAAGCTAAATTATGCCACCCCCCCCCCCCCCCCAAAAAAAAAAGTTTTACCAGTTGCATATAAACTTGTAAAATGACATTAAGGTCCCAAGGTATAAAAAAAAAAAAACAAAAAAGTCCAATAAAAAATTATCCTCTCAAAAAGGTCCAAGGGACGTTGCCATGGTGGTGATATTAATTATAATTATGAAATGACCATTTTATCCTCGTTTCCTTTCCATCTGATTGCCCACCTTCAATCTCTGTAAAATGACTTTGTTTGCTTCTTCCTGCTCTTTAACTCTTGCTTCTTCATCTTCTGACTCTCTCTTGCACTCTCTAATCCATCAAAGTTCACGAAGACTTCAGGGCCACCATCTGACAAATGTCCAGTAGAGGGAAGCACTCGCAATTATTGCCGCGTGCAAACAAATAGATGATGACACATGTACGTACAAAGAAACATGGTACTGATGCTAAGCTGTAGACTTCAAAGGAAATACACAATAATGATATTGTGGACTCGACGAAAAAACAAAAATGATGCTAAGCTGTAAAGCAAGGAAATATATGTAAAGGACATGGCCCCTAGTAAAAGCCCTTTACAAATTTTGAAAAGTTAGATTATTATTTTTTGCCATATTATTATTATGATTCATACAATCAATGATGTCTCTTGTTGATGCATGATGTCGGTGGGACCCATCAATTAATCTAGTGCATTAATGAATCTAATCCGGCCCCTTTTTTTGCTAAATTTGGTGTTATAAGTTTTCAAAATGATTGATTAATTGATTGTTGGAAATTGAAGATTTATTAATTGTGGATCTAAACCGACATGTTTTTCACTAAATTGGGTATTACAAGTTTTCACAATTGATTAGTTGACGATTATTGATGTTATAGTAGTTTTTTGTTGTTGTTGTTATAGTGGTTTTAATTAATGTATGAATATACTCCCTTTGGCATGGAAAAAACTCCATTGGGTCCATCTTTTAAATTAATCTTATAAGAAGTTAATTTTGATAGTTTCATTGATGTTGGAAGTTTAGTGTGATTAATAAGAATAATATTAAAAATCACTTAAATTTTTGACAAATTAATAATTTTAGCAGTTTTTATTAGTGGGCTTGGATTAATTACAAAATATCTCATAAAATGAACGGGGAGTACCGTTATCAAAAGGAGGGAAAAAAAGAGAGACAAATGTCTTTAATTATCACTCACTAGGATAAAATAATTCTAAGGATAATCATTATAGAAGCTCCATTATTGATGCATTCCCCAGCTAATCTTTGTCATCTTGTTCGTCCCAAGCTTCATATACACCCACACCCACACCCACACATACAAGCACCCATCAATATTTACAGCTCGTTCACCAGAGAACAACCATGTCTAAAAGTGATCAATCCTCCGCTAAGCTTGTAGCTTTAATTTGTGTTAATCTCTCCATATTCTTCTGTATTGTTGCTTCCTTTACGTTTTCTGCTTCTGCGGCCATTCAAGATGATGGCGAAACAAAAGCTCTGTTGAACTGGAAAGCCAGCCTTACCAAACAAAGCCAAGCTACCTTGTCTTCTTGGAACAATGGGACTGATCTCTGCAGAAACTGGACGGGCATTTCATGTGGTGACAAATCCATGTCTGTGACCAATATAAGTCTCTCAAATCTTGGCCTACAAGGTAGACTTGATAATCTCAACTTCGCTTCCTTTCCGAATCTGCTATCTTTGATCCTGAGTAGAAACCAATTTTATGGGAACATTCCCCATGAGATTGGTAACTTGTCCAGTATTTTGATGTTGAATTTGTTCAATAATACTATTAGTGGCCCAATTCCTAAAGAAATAGGGGCATTGAGCACTCTGAGTCATCTTGATCTTAGTGCATGTCATCTCACAGAGAGAATTCCCAGTGAAATTGGAAACCTGAGGAACCTGACGCATCTAGTGCTTGCTGCAAATTCTCTTTCTGGTCCCATTCCTCAAGAGATTGGAATGTTGAGTAATCTTTTACGCCTCATTCTGACACAAAACTCAATGTTATCTGGTACAATCCCATCATCAATTGGAAACCTGAATAAGTTACAACAACTTCATCTCAATCTTTGCAATCTCTCGGGTCCCGTACCGAATGAAATTGGAAAACTCCATTCTCTCATGCGTATTGATTTAGAAGGAAATAAACTTTATGGGCCAATCCCTCCCTCTATGGGAAACTTTACACTTCTCAAGGAGTTAGTCTTGTCAAATAACAGACTTTTTGGTCCAATTCCTCAGTCCATAGGTAACATGATCAATTTACAGAAAATGTATCTAGAATCTAACAATCTTTCAGGACCTATTCCTTCTACTATAGGTAACTTGACAAAGCTCAACATTCTACTATTGATGAGGAACAATCTCAGTGGTCGCCTTCCATTAGAAATGAATAACATGACAATTTGGTATAATTTACAACTGAGTTATAATAATTTTCATGGCCAGTTGCCACAACAGATTTGTCATAGTGGGAGGTTATTTAGGTTTGTTGCTCGAGGTAACCAGTTCGCTGGTCCTATTCCAACTAGTCTGAAGAATTGTTTTACTCTGGAAAGACTCGGGCTTCAAGACAACCAATTAGTTGATAATATAACAGATGCTTTTGGAGTATATCCTAATTTGAACTACATTGATCTAAGTGACAATCAGTTGTATGGCCACCTTTCATCCAATTGGGGGAAGTGTCAAAATCTTAGTCAATTGTTTATTCACAATAACAAGCTTTCTGGTGGTATCCCACCAGAACTGGGAAATGCAACTAAGCTTGTTGAACTTGACTTGTCCTCAAATCATTTGTCAGGACAAATTCCAACAGAACTAGAGAAGTTGATCATGTTGACAAAACTCTCTTTGAGTCACAATAACTTCTCAGGCGATGTCATTTCAAATATAAGATCACTTAGTCGTCTTGAAACTTTGGAGTTGGCAGCAAATAATTTTAATGGCTCAATCACAAGAGAGATTGGGGAACTAAAACTCTTAAAGTTTTTGAACATGAGCAAAAACAAATTTGATGAAAGCATTCTCCTTGAGTTTCGTCAACTCCGAGACCTTGAACGACTTGATCTTGGTGACAATTTGCTAAGTGGAACAATACCATCAGAGCTTGGAATGTTACCCAAATTGCAACTATTGAACCTCTCACATAATAATCTCACTGGCTCTATTCCTTCTAGTTTCAGGGGAACAGTGTCAGCTTTGACAATTGTTGACATATCATACAACCAACTAGAAGGCCCTATTCCAAACAAGCCAGCTTTTCAAACATTGGAGGGATTGAAGAATAATAAAGGCTTGTGTGGTATTGGTGATGTCATTGGTTTACATCCTTGTGCTACTTCTCAAATGAATCCAAATAATCATAAGAGCAAAATGCTGTTGAAGATATTCCTCCCTTTGGCCATACTAGTACTAGTAGTGGTCGGAACTTCTTGTATTTATTTCCAATGCGCAAGAAATACAAAAAACAAAGATGAAGAAGCACAATTAGAAGATATTTATTTTGTATGGAGCTCCAATAGAGAAATATTGTATGAACATATAATTGATGCCACAGAGGATTTTGATGACAAGTATCTCACCGGGAAAGGAGGCCAAGGAAGTGTTTATAGGGCAGAGTTGCCTACAGGTGACATTGTTGCAGTAAAAAAGCTTCATTCATTACCAAGTGGAGAAATCTACAACCAAAAAGCTTTCACAAGTGAGATTCGAGCTTTGACAGAAATCAAACATCGCAACATTGTGAAGTTGTATGGTTTTTGTTCCAATGCACGATACTCCTTTTTGGTTTATGAGTTCTTGGAAGGTGGCAGCTTGGATAACATTCTAAAGGATGAGGACCAAGCTGCTATGCTTGATTGGAAGAAGAGGGTGAATGTTGTTAAAGGTGTGGCTAATGCATTATTCCATATGCATCATGGTTGTTCGACTCCTATTGTTCATCGTGACATATCGAGCAAGAATGTACTTGTAACTTCAGAATATGAAGAAGCTCGCATCATTGACTTTGGAACAGCGAAGTTTTTGAATCCTAACTCAAACAATATGACCACATTTGTTGGCACATTTGGGTATGCTGCTCCAGGTGAGACCATTTTTTTTTCTTGTTTTCTCCTCAACTACTCCACTCTTTACTATATTAAGGTTGTAACATTAAACCTATTGCAGAGATTGCTTACATTATGGAAGTGAACCCGAAATGTGATGTCTACAGCTTTGGAGTGTTGACTTTGGAAATCATAATGGGCATACATCCAGGAGAGTTTATTTTATCTTTGATAGATGAATCAACCACCACCTATGATTTGTTGTTAAAGGATGTATTGGACTCCCGACTTCCACCACCTAGAAAATCAACCCTTGATGAGGTTATCACAATTGCGAAAATAGCATTTTCTTGTTTGAATGACGATCCTCAATCTCGTCCAACCATGGAACAAGTATCCAAGGAGCTTTCATGGAGACCGAAACCTCATATGGAAGGTCATTTTGTTACCATCACAATTGGACAACTAATAAATTATTAAACTCCTTAGTCATTTGTGTGTTTTCGTTGGCATGTTGATGAACATATTCATTGTATGATCTCAAAGATCATATGTTACCATATGTACGACCAATTTGTCTCTTGAATCAAGTGATTGTTTGGTTTGAGCATTATTATATTTTTCACTATTATAGAATAATATATAGATGACAGTGATCATCTTCGTTATGTTTGTGCCAGCGTGTGTATGAGGTTTATGACTACCATATATTTTATACTCAAAATTTGGGAAAAAAAAAACAATAATAATTCGCCAGTCCGTATAATTTTACTTACTTTTTAATTGGGTTCATATACGTTTTTATCTTTTTATTAGGTCTTTATAATTTCCTTTATTTAATGCAGTATTCTCTGTAGTCATAATCAAACAATTAGTACAGATATAAATGTTGACATATTGACAATATAAAAACCAGAATTCCAGCAATATGTCACAGAATATTCATTAAAATCAAGCGAAGACACATATTCAGCAATATTACTGTTCATGTATAAACCAAAAAAAAAAATTGTTTCTAGAAAATATATATACAAATTTTATGTTTGAACTTCGGCTTCCACGTTTTCGTTCACCTTCCTACAAATTTTCCGTGGCTACCAGAGACGCTCCCAATCTGCTGTTGACCCGAGCAATTGCAGCACTGCAGTGTTCGTCACTTGGCTCAAATTCGAGGGTAACTAGTGACAAGAGTATCGTTAGACAAATTACTGTGTCATTGAGATTGGTCGTGCTTAATTACTTGCTTCTGAGCTTCGTATTGAACTTAATGATCTTGCTATATTGAAATTTCTTAGGAAATCAAGAAATATATTAGAATCGTTATAAATCAGGGATTAGGAAATAGTCCTCATTAATAGCTATTAAGAGTCATTATAATTGAGGCTCTCACCTCTTGTATATGTTAGAATTTAGGTGTCTTAGAGACAATCCGTAAGGAAAGATTAGCACCTTTTTCTACGTTGAAGTATTTCATTATTAATAAATGAACATATTTTATCTTTATCATATTTATGTCTCACATTTATTTTAAAGTAAATATGTGTTTGAAGATAAAAGCCTTAGGAATAGAATATGTGTTAATCTCGAGGATCAATGATAGAGATCATGATCATGAGGACTCGAGAACATTGTATATCTATTATCTAAAACTTGTTCATAGTTTTGAATCACCAAGAAAGGGCATTGATGATCTCAATAAGATTAGTACGACTTCATCTACTTGTATAGAGATACAAGGTCGGGACCTTATGGAATACAGGCATGGAGATGTCTTAACTGATATCGTGGGTGGATCTATTGGAGAACAGATAGCACTGAACTGACCCGCCGAGAGACTCCACAAAGATTCATTGTAGAAAGTATCATTGGATATGTAAAGTTTCTCATCGTTTGGTAGTGCAGATCGTCTTGGACTTAAGGATGTCATCGAACACTATGTCATAGGGTTATACTTTCACCGTACAACCCTATCCACCTGAAAATGGGGAGAACAATATACTTTTGGGTGTAACTCTAATATATGAGTATAGATGGACATGCTGAGAGGATTCATAGTCCCAAGGGATTAGTCATTCACAAGACCGGTAGAGCTTGGATAGTTTCTAATTAACTCAGGAGACTGCGCGCGCAATAAGTGATCATAAAAGTCATGATCTGTTATAGAGTTAATATAAGAAGATTCCTAGTTTTGTGAATTAGCTACATTTTGTCAATTAAAAGAGATGATACTTTATATTTGCTCTCGACTAAATGTGAATGACGATGTGAGGGATAATGCCTGCACGGTATCCAAATATAAAAGGTAGATCACTTGATCAACTCGATTAGTTTTGGGGCCGCAGAGCATTGCTAGTGTCTTATGAGGTCATTAAATAAATTGGGCCCGTTAAAGGGGTTTTAATTGGTCCAAGTTTATTTATGTCAGTGACTAATTGGACTTAACGGGTCACACACAAAGGTTATTCCCAATTGTTTAAAATTAGCAAACTTGGGTTAATAATTGTTATTGGGTTTTATTAAGAGTAAAGGTGTATTTAGGTTGGAGTGAGACTCCAAGCCCAATGAGGAGAAAATGATGTCATATATAGTATCCTTAGTTGGAAATCAGTTTCTCAACAAAAGGGCTCAAATGTGTTGGAAAACCCAACGAGGGTCTTAGGCCAAGTTAAATTTGGATTTTGAATTTTGAATTTAAGTTTAAAATTTAAATTTGAATTTTAATTCAAAAGGTTAGGTTATAAAAGATAATTCTGAATTATCTAAGAAATACACACACACACACACACACACACACACATGTAAGATCCAATAATGATTGGATGAAGATAGGAGAAATAATAAATGAGGATTGATTTAAGAATGATTTTGAATTTTCGTTTAAGAGATGAATGCGATCTATCATCTTAAATTATTATTCAATCAATCAAGATATGAATTTAATTCATTATGATTTGGATTTTCCAATTCAAGATTGGATTGATCCTTTCCTGTGAGCACTTAAATTAAAGTTAGACTCTTATAAAGTGCTAATTTTTTTATGTATCCTTTTTATGGCCTTTTTTTCAAGAAAAAAAGGAAATAAATGTGATCTATCATCTTAAATACAATCCAACAATCAAGATATGAATATGATTTATCATATTAAATTCAATCAATCAATCAAGATGTGAATTTAATGTGACTTGGTTGACAAGTAGTGGACTTATTACCTAAAACCCCTTTCTTAGTGCATAAGTTGAAAATTACTACGGCAATTAAGGCTAGGAATTTTCGGCCTATCAAAGCTATAAAAGGGGGAGGGTTGGACCCTTTTTTCATCATCCTTGTGCTCTCTAAATTTCGGTCTTTACCAAAGGTTTAGAGAGGAAAAGGCACCATTCATAAAAGGGTAAGGTTCCAACCTTGTTCATCCTATTTTTAACCTAATTCCAAGAAACCACCACCTTCTTGAAAAGATAAAAACTTAAGGAAACCAAAACTCAACCTTGTCTTCACCTAGCAAGCATCCAAGGAGTGGTAGGTTTCAAGAGAAGGAGTTTTCATTGCAATCGGGGGATAGCCGTATAGATCAATGTTAGAGGACATCAACAACCTTGAAGTGTTCAAGTGATCTAAGGTAATTCAAATCTCTAATAATCGTTTTATCAAATTATCCTAAAACCCAAAAGTTGTTTTAACGAGTAATCCTGAAACTCATGAATATTATAAATTGTTATGAATTTTCATGAGTACTATAAAAAGTTACGGATTAATTATTAATAAGTTAAGGTTAATAATTCACGAGAACCGTAAGGAGTTACGGGTTTTCGTAACGATTAAACAAAAATTTTTATTTTCAACCTCATGAAACTTTGCATGAAAGTCATGTAATAGACAAAATTGACCATCAAGTGGTATCAAGAGCTAGGCTCGTTACCGAAAACACATGGGTAATATTATTGAATTCAATTCAATAATAAAATAGGATTTGAAAAAATATATGCACGTGTTTTTCTAACCTTTTGTAGGTACAAGAAAAGGGATGATCATGGTGCCTCAAATGATTGATTTAAATTTTATTTCTTTTAGTAAATGAGATTGTTTTGTCCCGATTTAAATTTTATTTTATTTTCTTATTTTTGGTAAATGGGATTGTTTTGTTGCAATTTAAATATTGCATAGAAAAATTGTAATAGGAATAAGAATGTAAAATTTTAGATTGTGGACAAATACAAGAAGAGTTTATCAAGAGATCATTCAACCATGATGAAAGAATGAAGTAGATTTGAAGATTTGATAATCCAAGACATGGAGATGTTTTGGATCAATAATTGGAAGGCATCATGATCATTCACAAAATACACGAATTGTTGTTGTTGTTGTCGTTGTTATTATTATTATTATTATTATGCATAGAATTAGTATGACTAGTATGCATGATAATAGTAAATGTGATCACCACACGACTAGCATGTATGATAAATACAAGTCGTTCAAAATTAAACTATGTGGTAGTTGTTTTATATGTATGTCTAATTTATGCATGCAAGATAAAATCAATTCTAGCTTAGAAATTGACTAATTGTTAGTTAATGTATTAGTTAGTAATTTATAATGAGATCGAAAAGAACCCTCACAAAATTATCTAGCGAGTTTACCTCCTATCATTGGTGGTGCTTAGGACCCTTTGACATGGTAGTGCTCTCTAGCTTAGCTAAGACCTACTATTTTGTCCGGTAACGGTGCCATTCAAAGTGTATGACACTTAAGATGATAGTTTTGCTGGATTAGATGTATAGCCTACAGGCTCAGCCGAGTCATGCATTTAGGGTAAATTATCTAGTGCATTTTTTTACCTCCCATCATCGGTGGTGCCTAAAAATCCTGTGAATGGTAGCTCTCTCTAGCTCAACTAGGACCTATTTATCTCGCAATGTACAACGGTGCCATTCGAAGTGTATGACACTTGGGATGATGGTTTGTGCTAGACTAGAATAGATCAAGCCATGTAATAGGCAAAATTGACCATCAGTATATATATGAACTTCTGTACATGAATAGATCAAGCCATTTAGATTATTTACTTACATGGTATCAAAGCTAAGGTATAGTTCTTGGCAAATTTGAGTTTTTCGGTGGGCGCTGTTACTGTTGTGTTAATAGTAACAGTGGCCAGCCAGCGCGTCTATATGAGTTCCATCTCTGTTTCTTTTCCGGTTTTGTGTTTAGAAGATAGCATTGGGCAATTGGGTTTTGTTGTTTTGCTCTTCTTCAGTTTCTATCGATTTTCTGGTTGAGTGTGGTATCATTTTGTGGTACTATTTCATGAACAGTGACCGTGTCATCACTATTCACAAGGGAGAGAGAAAGGTGTACCTATTGTTTTGTACGTCGTTTGGTTGTTATGTTGTCCTTGTTTGGCTGACTGGAGCTTGTTCTAGTGGTTCTTTGAGTTTCGGTGATATTTTCAAGTTTTTAATGAAATTCCAGATTTAGGCGACTCTTCAATCTGGTGGTACTATGCATTTCCGGCGAAATTTGCATATTCCAGCGAGTGTTCTGAGTTTTCCATTGACTTTCCAGATTCTGGCAAACACTGTTCACTCGATACTATTCATCCATACTATTCACCAAATTTTTTTGGCAATGGTGGAGATTACTTTCAGGTCTAGAATTAGAGTCTGCTGGAATTAAGCGAGCAGATCTTTCAAATAAGATTGCTAGATTTGGTTTGTATGGCGGTGACTTGTTCTCAGCTTTGTTGGTTTTGGGAAGAAGATCCACATATTTCTTGCTGGAAATTGGAGCCAAGATGAAAGTGGTTCAGGTTCTGCGAGAGGTGATGAATGACACTCTTCGGTGAGGAAGAAGAAAGCACGATTGTGGAGAGGTGGTGAGGTCACCGATGATGGAGGTGGTGCCAAGGTGAAGGTGGAAGAAGGTGTTAACGTCAACACACTGTACAAGGGAAATCCCATCTACGTCTGTGTTTGAACCGATTTGATTTCTGAACTGGGTACACATGTTTTCTCTCTATTATTTGCTTTACATGGCGCATAGCTGCATAGGACCATCATTCATCCATGATTGAAAATTTGCTGTAAGATGTTACCATTTGGACTTAATGGTTTTTGGGTCCCACATTTTTTTCCTTTTAAAAAAACAAGTGAGAAAAAAAGATGTGATTGCAGGAAGACAATTTGGACTTAATGGTTGTCCTGGGTCCCACATATTTGAAAAAGTGAGAAAGAAGATGTGATTGCAAACAGACAACAATTTAGCAACCAATTTCTCGCTGAATTTCTACTGTCGTAAATTTCTACTCTCTGCTGCTGCTATTGGTTGTTTGCTGCTGCTTGTGCTATTTCAGCATGTTTTCTGGTCAATTTGCTTTAGCTTAGGTGGAAATGTCATTTAGTCACTGGGGTGACTGTTGCTTCTATTTGGTCACTAATGTGACGTTTGCTGTCATTTGGTTGCTACACTTATTTTTTAGCCTTGTTTTGTTCTACAACGTCGAGCCTTCATTCCTGGTATGTGTAGGCCAGCTTTTTGCTTCGAAGATTGCGTTTTCAGACTCAGTTCAGCACAGTCGGCATATTTCGTTTTGTGCACGTTCACTTGTTTCTAGTGGTTGGGTTCTCCGCTTGTTATGATTTCCAGCACGTTTGTGAAGTGCTCTTTTGTTTTGAATGCCATGCTTGTGGTTGGTGAAAGAGGAGCTTTATACCCAAGAGGGGGGGGGGGTGAATTGGGTATATTAAAAATTTTCGAAACTTGTTCTGTTTTTAAACACTCTGAACAGAGTAGATAGGGAGGAAAGCTTTGCACACAACGATTTATACTGGTTCGGTCCTTTCTCTGACCTACATCCAGTCCCCAAGCCTCACTTGGGATTTTCAATCCACTAAATTCACAACAACTGATTACAATCTCTGTACTCAGAGTAGTTCTCTCTCTAGAACTCACTCCCCCTTACAAGATGTAATCAATACACCCAACCACCAAGTCCCCTGACTTGTGGTTATCACAATCAATGAGTGATTTTACAATAAAGAACTCTCTCACAGAGTAGATAGGATGAACACTGAAGAACAAATGTCTTGAAGACACTATTACAGAAGAAAGCTGAATACTATTAATGAATACAATAAATTTTCGCTCTTGGTTGGTGTATCAGCTTGTGGAGGAGTTAATGAACTCTATTTATTGCTAGAGAACATTAAATGACCGTTATAAAGAGGATTGAACCGTTGGAGATCATTTGCTGAGTGAAGGTTCATCCTTAGGCATCTTCTCTCTCTCTTTTCTGCATAATCCAGCTGTTTATTAAGTCTGAGTTGGCTTTCTGGCAATAAATCCGTTAGAGAGGATGTTTCTTGTTGTAGTAATCTTCCTTTTGATCTTTTGCAGTCGTGTACTAGTGGATTAACCAAAGGAAGCAAGTTTCTGGACTTGAGCATTAAATGTTCTGACACCTTTTTGCTTTTGCTCTAATCCTTCAATAAACCTTCGTTAATCTGTCTGAAACTCACTAGAAAGATGGTTAAACATATCTAGAATCAATGTAGAATAATCATGGAAAGCATTGAGATCAAACAAGAAGGTATTACAGAATTCCCAAATTCGAATTTGCAGTAACGGCCAGAAACCTTGAGGTTTGTTCATCAAACCTCGAGGTTTGCTTGAATAACTCAAGCAAACTCAGTTGAAAAAACATGTAACCTCGAGGTTACTCTGTGAACCTCGAGGTTTCCTTTGTAAAGAAACCCTTTTAAACAATCTTTGAAAGTCACAAACCTTAAGGTTTCAAACAGAAACCTTGAGGTTTGAAACTTAGTTAAAAATCCATTTTTCTTCTGGAGCCTGATAACCTCGAGGTTGTAAAACCATACTCGAGGTTTGCTTCTAAATTTGCAAAGTTAAGTTTTTGGACAGAAGGCTTAACCTCGAGGTTTCAGTCTGAACCTCGAGGTTTTCAATTCTTTGAAAACCTGTTTGCTCTCTGTGTGCCATAATACTCGAGGTTTACAAATAATACTCGAGGTTTAAGTGTTTTCCTGAAATCTTGAGTTTTAACACAAAGTGCTAAACCTCGAGGTTTCAATATGAACCTCGAGGTTTTCATGCTTGATGAAAACCATAACCTTTCTGGATGAGTTAAAACTCGAGGTTTACTTGTAATACTCGAGGTTTCACATGTTTTTCAAAAAGATCAGTTAAGCGCTAAAACATAAACCTGGAGGTTTTCAACCAAACCTTGAGGTTTCCTGTGTTGGTGCAAAACTTGAGTTTTTATAAAAAAATCCAGAACCTTGAGGTTAACCTACCAACCTCGAGGTTTCACATTGTTTTTGTGAAACCAAGTTTTGAACATGAAACACTTGTCTTTTAAAAGCTTCTGTAAGGCCAAACCTCAAGGTTTCAGTGCAAACCTCGAGGTTTGCTCTTACTCAAAGTTTTAAGACTTTAAGAGCAAAACCTCTTTGATTGTTTATAGTTGTTGACAATCATCAAAACCATCAGAGAACTAACATTCTCCCCCTTTTTGATGATGACAACACTTATAAACATTCTTTCTAAAGAATTTGAAAGATGAATAGCTTTTTAAAATGTGTTTCTCAAAATATCAGAGTTGAGTTATCAGAAAATAATCATGTTTGCATTTTAACATAAATAACTCAGAAAATGGCAGCAGAATTAAATTTAAGGCACGAGTGAACTGAAACATAGTCAATGAACACAATTTATGCAACTGAGATAGATATCAGAATTGATAATCTGTGAAAATTACTGATATCAGTTCTACAAACCATACAAGTCAAGGTAAATACAAGAGAAGTGCAAAATACAAGAGAAATGCAAAACAATCACAACTAAACAATCACAACCACCTAAACCTCAACCCTAGACACTAGATATCTTTCTCTGCTTCTCCCCCTTTGTCATCATCAAGAAACTCGGGGTCAAGGACAAAGAGAGGAGGTTGGTAAAGAATCATGGCTGTGTGTGGATGAAAAGTGGGGTCTAAGGTGGGATCAGGTATAGTAGGATGGGCATATGGAGATGGTGTAGGGAAAATTTCAGTGGTAGGAGTAGGTGGAGATGGAAAGGGGTGAGGGAGAACCTCTGTGGCAGGTGTGATGGGGGAAGGCTGTACCTCAGAGACTGGAGTGGTATGAGATGGAGAGGTGGAAGGAGGAGAGGATGAGGTATGAATGGGAGAAGTGTGTGGTGGACTGGGAAATGAGAAAGAGTAAGAAGGAGGTGAGTGGCTAGGAGAGTGGGCAGGTGACTCAGTGGCTGGCTGAGGTGAAGATGGATCATGAACAAGATGAGATGAGCTAGGAACATCAGAGGAATCAGGAAGAGGGACAGAAGTAGACTCAGGAACTGGAGCTGTAGAGGAACCAGGAGTGGATGAGGAGCCAATGTGCAGATGCTCTATAATCCGGTCCACTTTACCAGTGAGATCCATCTGAGAAATCATATAAGTGGACATCTTAAGCTCAATCTCTTCCACTTTCCTTTTGACCTCAGTGGAACTTTCATCTAAGTCCTGAAGGTGCTCCTTGAGAGCATCCTGAATCTCAATAAGCCCATTATGTCCACGAGCCATCTCAACTCTAAGTTTTCCCAACTCAACATCCATCTTGACATATAGCCTAGCAACAGCAGAATCAACAATATGCTTGATTTGACCCATTAGATCATCTGGTAGAGGTGTTTGTGAAGGTGGAGGGGCAGATTGTGCTTCCTGATTAGCTTGAGAGGCTTGAGACTGAGCTGCTCCCTCATCATCAAATTTGATCTTCATTAAGTTCATCTGGTTCTTCCCAAAGAACAGTGGATACTCCAGGGTATCAGTAGATCCCACATACCAAATTTTGTGATAATATAGAATCACAGATACTAATGAGGGGTAGGGTATGTGAGACAACTGTCTCTTGGCAAATCTAAAGCTTGTCATTCCTTGAAATAACCAGTGACCAATATTGAAGGGTACCTTCCTCACAAATGCAGTAAACGGCCTATAGTCCAATGAGGTGAAGTGGGTGTAATTTCCAGCTTTTGGAATAAAATTCCTTGAATAAACATACCAAAGCACCCGATTCACCTTAGGCATATCACTTGGTTTGAAAGTAAGCTTGAGTTCTTGGTCAGGTGGGAAGGGTTTTCCAGGAATCAGTGTCTCATACACTTCCTGATTAGTGTATTCAAATTCAGGAACAGGAGGAGGGTCTTTAATTTTCAGAATTTTGTTCAAAATGGCTGCAGACAAGGTAAACTTTTCTCCTCTCACTACAGTAGACACTCTCTCTTCCACCAAATCCTTGTTGGCATTAAACACATGATCATACTCCATCTTAAAATAAAACATTTTGACTATGCTAGGAGTGTAGGGACAGGCAATAGAGACATAGGATTCATACTGTTTAATCCAAGGAGATAGATCAAAGTTGCACTCCCTATAAAATTCCTCTATGTTGATAGCCACAGGAGAACAAAATACTTTTTGGAGATAGAGTTCTCTAAATTTGTCATTCTCAGGTTTAGGAAGAGAAGAGGAAATAGTTACAAAACCTTCTGGAGGTGAATTGATCCGACGAATATCAATGATAGCATTTTCTTCAACCTGGGACACCTTTTCCTTGCCTTTCTGTTTTGTAGGCTGAGAAGGAGACTGATCTTTGGTAGACTGAGAGGCTAAGACCTTCTTGGTTCTTGCCTTGGTGGGGGGTTTCTTAGCCTTTTCAGCTACCTTTTCTTTGCCTTTTTCCTTTGGCTCAGGCTTCTTCCTTTTCTTTGAAGGCTTCTTGCTTGGCTGTTGGCTAGGTTCCTTGAGAGAAATTTCCTTCTGTTTGCCCTTGGGAGGTGAAGGTGGTGGATCATTCAGTACACCTGGGATATGCTTGTCAATCCCTTACCGCAAACGCTGCCGCAAACGAGTAGAGCGAGTCTTCTTCCTCACCGGTTTACTTGATTGAGTCTCTGGAACAGAGGAACTCGGCTGGTGATTAGGTGGAGGAGGAGGAGACCATGATTCGGTCTCTTCAGTGGAATTTGTGGATGATTTGGAGTGAGAAGTGGATTTCGAAGTCATCTTAGGCTTTAGAGTGGAGGAATTTGACAGAGAATGAAAGATTCGCAGAGAGGAGAACGAGAGAGAACTTGAAAACTCGAGGTTAGGGTTGAATGAAATGAGATTGCACAGCAGGCATATATATAGAAACGCGACAAACCTCGAGGTTGACATCCAAACCTCGAGGTTTGATGAACAAATCACTAACCTGGAAGTCAAGAGTGTAAGTGAACTCTTGGCATTCTTACCCCAGACCTCGAGGTTTTCTCCAAAACCTCGAGGTTTTCTCCAAAACCTCGAGGTTTTGCTGTCTATTAGTTGAGGTGTGTTCTCTGTCTGCCACAAAACTCGAGGTTCACTTTTGAAACTCGAGGTTCCACCCTTCTGAAGCTTTGAATTTTTTCCTGACACCCCGAAAACCTCGAGGTTTGCTTATGAACCTCGAGGTTTTGCTTCTTGACAGCAAAACCAAGTCCTGCATAAAATCATCTATACACTCCGATGCTTAAGTTAGTGACTTGTAATCATCGAAACCATAATGTAACTTTAAAATGAATAGAAATTACTCACAGCTCATTGGGATTTACCATTCCCAATTCTCTCCTTATGAAGGTGAATGGCTCCTTGGCTAGAGGCTTGGTGAAAATGTCTGCCAATTGAAGGTGAGTTGGGATGAACATCACTTTGACATCTCGTTTTTGGACATGATCCCGGATGAAATGATGCCTCACATCAATGTGCTTGGTCCTTGTATGTTGTACAGGATTCTTGGCCAAGCTTATTGTGCTAGTATTGTCACACAATATGGGGATCTCCTTCAAGTGCACTCCAAGATCAGCAAGTTGTTGCTTCAACCACAGCACTTGAGCACAGCAACTTGAGGTAGCTACATACTCAGCTTCGGTTGATGATACGGCCACGGTTGTTTGCTTCTTGCTAAACCAAGATACAAGTGAGCTGCCAAAGAACTCGCATTGCCCACTTGTACTCTTTCTATCCGTCTTGTAGCCAGCATGATCCGAGTCTGAATATGCTACTAGGTGCTCTGGCTGACCTTTGGGAAACCACAGCCCAAGAGTCTTCGTATCAGATAGATATCTGAATATTCTTTTTACGTGCTCAGCATGTGACTCTTTGGGTGCGGATTGGAACCGAGCACACATCCCGACACTGAATTGGATGTCCGGGCGACTTGCAGTGAGATAGAGCAATGATCCAATCATTCCTCTATACTTGGTGATGTTGAAATCCTTGCCCTCTTCATCAGCATCCAAAGAAGTGGTTGTGCTCATTGGTGTGTCAGCCCCATTGCACTTGTCCATCCCAAACTTCTTCAGCAAATCATTCAGGTACTTTGTTTGAGATATGAATATCCCATCTTTGCGTTGCTTGGTTTGCAGCCCAAGGAAATAGTTGAGTTCTCCCATCATTGACATCTCAAATTCACCCTGCATAGTCTTAGAAAATTCCTCACACAAGGAGTCATTAGTAGCACCGAAAATGATGTCATCAACATAAATCTGAACAACTAGAATTTCATTCAATTTGTTTTTCTTAATAAACAAAGTTGTATAAGCTTTTCCTCTAATAAACCCCTGATTGAGTAAGAATTGACTCAATCTTTCATACCAAGCTCTAGGAGCTTGCTTAAGTCCGTACAATGCCTTTTTGAGTTTGAAAACATGATCAGGAAAATGTTCACTTTCAAAACCTGGAGGTTGTTCAACATACACCTCCTCTTGAATGAAACCATTTAAAAATGCACTTTTAATATCCATTTGATAGAGTTTAAAACCTTTTACGCATGCAAAAGCTAGTAGAACTCTTATAGCCTCCAATCTTGCTACTGGAGCATAAGTTTCCTCATAATCTATGCCTTCTTCTTGATTGTAACCTTTGGCCACCAATCTAGCCTTGTTACGCACAATGATTGCTGACTCATCACGTTTATTCTTGAATACCCATTTTGTCCCAATAACCGGATGGTCTTTGGGTCTAGGCACCAAGTCCCAAACTTGATTTCTGTCAAATTGATGCAACTCCTCTTGCATAGCTATCACCCAATCATTGTCTGAAAGGGCTTCTTCTATTTTAGAGGGTTCTATGTGAGAAATAAATGCAGCAAAGGTTACTTCATTCAAAGTACTTTTTCTTGTTCTTACTCCTTCATTAACATCACTTATAACTTGGTCTAAAGGGTGATTTCTTATAAATCTCCAAGCTTTAGGTTGAGACTGATCAGGATTTTCTAAATTGTTTTCAGGATTAGCCTAAAAAACGTTTTCAGAATTTTCAGAAGGAGTAGGAGCATTTTTCGAAAAGAATTTGTTTTTGAAAACCGTCTCTTCTTCATCATCCAAGAGTTTATCAGATTCAGACTCACAAAATACAACATGTATAGATTCTTCAACAATTTTAGTTCTAGTATTAAACACCCTATATGCCTTACTTCTATTTGAATAACCGATAAAGATAGCAAAATCAGATTTAGGATCGAATTTACCGAGATTATCTTTACCATTATTGTGCACATAGCACTTGCACCCGAAGACATGAAGATTACTGAGGTTCGGCTTTCTTCCTTTGTAGAGTTCATACGGGGTCTTGTTCAGCTTCTTTCTCACATAGGCTCTGTTGGAGATGTAACAGGCCGTACTCATGGCATCCGCCCAAAATACTTGGGAAGTGTTGTATTCATTTAGCATCGCTCTTGCCATCTTAGTGAGTACTCTGTTCTTTCTCTCCACTACTCCATTTTGTTGAGGAGTTCTAGGCGCTGAGAAGTTGTGGTCAATTCCCATACTATCACAGAACTCAGCAAAGGCATGATTTTCGAACTCTCCACCATGATCAGTCCGTATTCCTGAAATTGAGAACCCTTTCTCGTTTTGGACCTTCTTGGCAAAGGAAACAAACTGATCATAGGTTTCATCTTTAGAAGATAAAAATATTGTCCAAGTAAATCTAGAAAAATCATCAACAATGACCAAAGTGTATAAATTTCCACCAAGACTTTTCACTCTAGCTGGTCCAACTAGATCCATGTGAAGAAGTTGAAGAGGTCTATTGGTTGAAATCTCATTTTTCGCTTTAAAAGAGGATTTGGTTTGTTTTCCTTTTTGGCAAGCATCACAAATCATATCATTTTTGAAATTTAACTTAGGAATGCCAATGACCAAATCCTTTTTCAGCAACTTGTCAAGTTGAAACATATTGACATGAGCTAATCGCTTATGCCATAGCCAACTCTCATTCAAGTTACTTACAAAACAATTTTCAGAAACAGAAGCATTGCTGGAGAGGTTCAAAGTATAACAGTTTCCATCTCTAGGTGCTCTAAATAAAGCTTTATTTTTCAAATCATTTATGGAGATCAAATCCTTTTTAACAATAAAGCATTCATCAGAGTCAAATATTACCAAATTACCCTTATCGGTGCTTTGGCTCACACTTAAGAGGTTGTGACACAATCCCTCTACAAGGTAGACGTCTTTGATGAGTGGGCCTTCATTGTTGCCTATCTCACCAATGCCAGCGATTTTCCCGGATTGATCACCTCCAAATGTGACTCTACCTCCATCTTTTGGCTTTAGTGATAAAAACTTTGATTTGTCTCCAGTCATGTGTCTTGAGCATCCACTATCGATGTACCACTTGTTTGGCCTTGATGCTCTAAGACATACCTGCAGATCACAAGAGATCAAGTTTTAGGTACCCATCTTTTCTTGGGTCCTTTGGGGTTAGCATGTACCTTGGGAGCATATGTTCCTTTTGGTACCCAAACATAATTTCCTACAGGTTTAGCTTTTCTTTCTTTTCGATGAAAACAAGATGAAGTAGAATGTCCCTTCCTATTACAGTAATTGCAATGAGCAAAAGGATTTGAAGAATGAACAGATTTCGTAAAATAATTCATATAAGATTTTTGACCATTCTTTTTCTTTCCTTTCTTTTTGTCAAAGTCTGGCCTATAACCAATGCCCGATCTATCATTTATAAAACGTTGTTGTTTTAGAATCACATTGAGCATTTCACTTCCCTTAGTGAACTTCTCAAGTGCTTTTGTTAATTGCAAAATCTTTTTCTCCAAAATAGAGCATTCGTCACAGACTAGAGGTTCAGGAGAAGTAAGATTTTCAACACGTAATTCAAGAAAAGAATGTTTCTTTTTTAAACTCATATACTTGTCTGCTAATTTTTCAAATTCCTTTTGAACCACATTGTATTCAGCAAACAGTTCATCATAGGAAGGAAGAGATTCATATACCTCATTTGTTTCACTAGGTTGCTCTTCTTCTTCGGCAACTAGGCATATGTTGGCTTTCTCACCATCATCCTCTTCAGCTTCATCCTCATCCGATGAGCTGTCTTCCCATATAGTTGACACATATGCCTTCTTCTTGTATTTCTTGAATTTCTTCTTCTCTTTCTCTTGATTTTTCAGCTGAGGGCATTCCGCTTTGATGTGTCCGGGCTTTTCGCATTCGTAGCAGATAACCGGCTTCTTCAATTCATAGCTTGAATTTCCCTTCTGAAATTTCTTGAAGCCTTGATCTCTTTTATAAAACTTTTTGAATCTCCGGACCATCATGCCAATTTCTTCATCCTCGTCTTCATCTTCCTCATCCTTTTCCACATTGAGAGCTACTCCCTTGTTGCGATTGTTGCCACCATTGACATCTTCTAATTCCTTCTTGAACTTCAGTTTGCTCTCGTACTCAGATAAGCTACCAAACAATGCGGCAACTGAAGTCATTGACTCTCCACGAGCTTCTTCAATGGCGGTAACTTTTGCTTCCCAATCCTTTGTCAGAATATTGAGGATTTTCCTCACTTGAGCTCCTTGATCGAAAAGCTTTCCTAAGGCCGCTAGCTGATTGGTCAGATGAGTGTATCTCAACTGAAATTCTCCAATACTCTTGCCTTGCTTCATCCGCAACAGGTCATACTTAGTGGTTAGAATGTTGACGCGATTCTCCTTGATTCCAGAGGTTCCTTCATAAGCTATTTCCAGAGCCTTCCACATCTCCTTAGCCGTTGACAAATTACAGATACGAAAGTACTCCTTTTGACTAAAAGCACTCTGAAGCATCAGGATAGCCTTGCTATTGAGAGTGATGTTCTTCTTATCATCATCATTGAACTCGGCTTCTGTCTTGGGAACAGTGATGCCTCCTTCTACCTTGACTGGAACATAGTCTCTAGTCTCAAAGACTCTCCATAGAACATATTCTGTTGCCATCACGAACACACAAAATTTTGCTTTCTAGAAAGAGTAGTGTTCGCCGTCGAAACCGGGAGGTCTGTTGATTGAAGCTCTATCTGGAAGAATTCCTTCCATAGTGATCCTTCTCGAGTGGTTAAACTCTTCTGAGAAAACCAGGCTCTGATACCAAATGAAAGATGAGCTTTATACCCAAGAGGGGGAGTGAATTGGGTATATTAAAAATTTTTGAAACTTGTTCTGTTTTTAAGCACTCTGAACAGAGCAGAACAGAGCAGATAGGGAGGAAAGCTTTGCACACAACGATTTATACTGGTTCGGTCCTTTCTCTGACCTACATCCAGTCCCCAAGCCTCACTTGGGATTTTCAATCCACTAAATTCACAACAACTGATTACAATCTCTGTACTCAGAGTAGTTCTCTCTCTAGAACTCACTCCCCCTTACAAGATGTAATCAATACACCCAACCACCAAGTCCCCTGACTTGTGGTTATCACAATCAATGAGTGATTTTACAATAAAGAACTCTCTCACAGAGTAGATAGGATGAACACTGAAGAACAAATGTCTTGAAGACACTATTACAGAAGAAAGCTGAATACTATTAATGAATACAATAAATTTTCGCTCTTGGTTGGTGTATCAGCTTGTGGAGGAGTTAATGAACTCTATTTATTGCTAGAGAACATTAAATGACCGTTATAAAGAGGATTGAACCGTTGGAGATCATTTGCTGAGTGAAGGTTCATCCTTAGGCATCTTCTCTCTCTCTTTTCTGCATAATCCAGCTGTTTATTAAGTCTGAGTTGGCTTTCTGGCAATAAATCCGTTAGAGAGGATGTTTCTTGTTGTAGTAATCTTCCTTTTGATCTTTTGCAGTCGTGTACTAGTGGATTAACCAAAGGAAGCAAGTTTCTGGACTTGAGCATTAAATGTTCTGACACCTTTTTGCTTTTGCTCTAATCCTTCAATAAACCTTCGTTAATCTGTCTGAAACTCACTAGAAAGATGGTTAAACATATCTAGAATCAATGTAGAATAATCATGGAAAGCATTGAGATCAAACAAGAAGGTATTACAGAATTCCCAAATTCGAATTTGCAGTAACGGCCAGAAACCTTGAGGTTTGTTCATCAAACCTCGAGGTTTGCTTGAATAACTCAAGCAAACTCAGTTGAAAAAACATGTAACCTCGAGGTTACTCTGTGAACCTCGAGGTTTCCTTTGTAAAGAAACCCTTTTAAACAATCTTTGAAAGTCACAAACCTTAAGGTTTCAAACAGAAACCTTGAGGTTTGAAACTTAGTTAAAAATCCATTTTTCTTCTGGAGCCTGATAACCTCGAGGTTGTAAAACCATACTCGAGGTTTGCTTCTAAATTTGCAAAGTTAAGTTTTTGGACAGAAGGCTTAACCTCGAGGTTTCAGTCTGAACCTCGAGGTTTTCAATTCTTTGAAAACCTGTTTGCTCTCTGTGTGCCATAATACTCGAGGTTTACAAATAATACTCGAGGTTTAAGTGTTTTCCTGAAATCTTGAGTTTTAACACAAAGTGCTAAACCTCGAGGTTTCAATATGAACCTCGAGGTTTTCATGCTTGATGAAAACCATAACCTTTCTGGATGAGTTAAAACTCGAGGTTTACTTGTAATACTCGAGGTTTCACATGTTTTTCAAAAAGATCAGTTAAGCGCTAAAACATAAACCTGGAGGTTTTCAACCAAACTTTGAGGTTTCCTGTGTTGGTGCAAAACTTGAGTTTTTATAAAAAAATCCAGAACCTTGAGGTTAACCTACCAACCTCGAGGTTTCACATTGTTTTTGTGAAACCAAGTTTTGAACATGAAACACTTGTCTTTTAAAAGCTTCTGTAAGGCCAAACCTCGAGGTTTCAGTGCAAACCTCGAGGTTTGCTCTTACTCAAAGTTTTAAGACTTTAAGAGCAAAACCTCTTTGATTGTTTATAGTTGTTGACAATCATCAAAACCATCAGAGAACTAACAGTTGGGTAATTTCGTTGGCAACTATTGTGCTTTGCATCCTCTAGTGAGGAGTTCGGTGGTCTTTTTGTGACTCGTTCGTTGCTTTACCTTCGGTGAGGTGTTTGTCTCAAGTGAGATGTTTGGTGTATTGTTTGGTCCTTGGTGACACTATTTGGTATTTGTCTCTAGTGAGATGTTTGGAGTTTTATTTGGTCCCTTGTGTGACTGTTTGTTGTTGGTCCCTTGTGAGACCGTTTGTTGTGGCTTCTACTATGGTTTAGTACCTTTTGTTGGTTGAGCTCTTGGTAAAGCTATTGGATTGTAACTTTTGATGTCATTGGTATGACATTTGGTTTAATTATTTTTGGCTATGCTCCAACTTGCTGCTTGATCCAAGATCTCATGAAGAAGAAAGTTATTGGTGATTAGTTTCTGCTCACATTCAAGCTGCTTTCAGCTTGAGGGGGAGTGTGTGAAAATTGGGTGAAGAGGTTCTTAGGAAGAAAATTATTTTGTTTGGATTTATTTATATTATGTTTTCTTATAACAAGTTGAGCATGATTAACATCTATGCTCTAACTTGAGGGAGAGTGTTAGCAAATTAGGAAATATATTAGAATCCCTATAAATCAGGGATTTGGAAATAATCCTCATTAATAGCTATTAAGAGATGAGAGAGTTATTAATGAGGATTATTCCCAAATCCCTGATTTTTGGGGATTCTAATATATTTCCTGATTTGCTAACACTCTCCCTCAAGTTGGAGCATAGATGTTAATCATGCTCAACTTGTTACAAGGAAACATAATATAAATAAATCCAAACAAAATATTTTTTTTCCTAAGAACAAGAACCTCTTCACCCAATTTTCACACACTCCCCCTCAAGCTGAAAGCAACTTAATGTGAGCAGAAACTAATCACCAACAACTTTCTTCTTCATGAGATGTTGTATCAAGCAGCAAGTTCGGGCATAGCCAAGAATAATTCAACCAAATATCACACCAATGACATTCAAAAGTTACAATCCAACAGCTTCGCCAAGAGCTCAACCAACAAAAAGTACTAAACCAGGGTAGAAGTGACAACAAATGGTCTCACAAGGGACCAACAACAAATGGTCACACAAGGGACCAAATAATACTCCAAACATCTCACTAGAGACAAACACCTCACTGGAGGCAAAGCAACGAACGGGTCACAAAAACTCCACCAAAGGACTCAAAGCACAGTAGATGCCAAAGAAATTACTCAACCATAAGCATGGAATTCAAGACAAAAGAGCACTTCACGAATGTGCTGAAAATCATAACAAACGAAGAACTTAGCCATTAGAAACAAGTGAACATGCACAAAATGAAATACGCCGACTGTGCTGAAATAGTGGAAACCAATTGAATTGAGTATTACAACGCAACCTTCGAAGCAAAGAACCAGCCTACACATGCAGGGAATGAAGGCTCGACTTTGTAGAACAAAACAAGGCCAAAAAATAAGTGCAGCAATCGAATGACAACAAACGTCACATTAGTGACCAAATAGAAGCAACAGTCACCCTAGTGACCAAATGACACTTCCTCCTAACTTGAAGCAAATTCATCAAAAAACATGCTGAAGCAGCACAAGCAGCAACAAACAACCAATAGCAGTAGCAGCAGAGAGTAGAAATTCACTATAGCAGAAATTCAACAAGAAATTGGTTGCTGCAATGTTGTCTTCCTGCAGTCACATCTTCTTTCTCACTTTTTTTTTTAAAAAATATGTGGGACCCAGAACAACCATTAAGTTCAAATTGTCTTCCTGTAATCACGTTTTCTCTCTCTCTCTCTCTTTTAAAAAAATATGTGGGACCCAAAAACCATTAAGTCCAAATGGTAACATCTTATAGCAAATTTTCAATCCTAGATAAATGGTGGTCCTCTGTGCCATGTGAAGCAAATAATGGAGAGAAAACATTTGTACCCTGTTCAGAAATCAAATCTATTTAAACACAGTTGTAGATGAGTTTTCCCTTGTGCGATGTTTTGACGTTTACGCCTTCTTCCACCTTCACCTTGGCACCACCTCTGTCGTCGGCGACCTCACCACCTTCTCCACCGTCACGCCTTCTTCTTCTTCCTCGCCAGAGAGCGTCATTCACCGCCTCTCATAGAACCTGAACCACCTCCATCTTGGCTCCAATTTCCAGCAAGAAATCTGTGGATCTTCTTCCCAAAACCAACAAAGCCGAGAACAAGCCGCCACCATACAAACTAAATCCAACGATCTTATTTGGAAGATCTGCTTACTAAGTTCCAGCAGACTCTAATTCTAAACCTAAAAGAAATCTCCATCGTCATTGGAAAAATTGGGTGTATAGTGCAGATGAATAGTACTGAATGAACAGTGTTCATCGGAATTTGGAAAGTCGCCAAAAAACTCAGAATACTCGCTGGAATTTGCAAACTTCGCCGGAAATGCATAGTACCATTGGATTGAAGAGTCGCTTGAATCTAAAATTTTCATCGGAAACTAGAAAATATCGTCTAAATCTGGAAATCCTGATCGAAATCTGGAAAATCTCGCCAAAACTCAAAGAACCACTAGAACAAGCTCCGGTCAGCCAACCAAGGACAACATAACAACCAAATGACAGACAAAACAACAACTACACACTTTCTCTCTCCCCTGTGAACAGTGACGACACAGTCACTGTTCACAAAATAGTACCATACTTAACCAGAAAATCAACAGAAACTGAAGAAGGGCAAAACAACAAAACCCAATTGCCAAATGCAAGCTTCCAAAACTTATACAGATGCGCTGGCTAGCCATTGTTACTGTTAACGCTACAGTAACAACGGCCATCGGAAAACTCAAATTTGCCAAGAACTATACCTTAGCTTTGATACCATGTAAGTGAATAATCTAAATGGCTTAATATATTCATGTACAGAAATTCATATATATACAAGAGATGAGAGCCTCAATCATAATGGCTCTTAATAGCTATTAATGAGGATTATTCCCTAATCCCTGATTTATAGGGATTCTAATATTTTTTCTGATTTCCTAACAAAATTGAATTTCTAAGATTGGTTTTGATAGCATACCATCCTAGTTCTTTTTACAAGTACTGAGGAAAAAATTTTGGTCCTTATTCTAAGCCCACTAAAAAAGTAATATTAAATTGTATTTTATTGCGAGGACCTAGAGAGTAGAACTGTCACTTTATTTTTCTAATTATTTTTTGGTTGGACTCCTTATGACTTTGTGCTTGCCATCAGTCCAAGTCAACACTCCAAATGAAGGCTCTAAAATTGTTGAATGTGGTGCCTGCAATGATTGCATGATGCATGGACCAAAACATTACAATAGTAATGTTGACTGATGCATCAAATCAGGAAGGTTATTGATGAAATGAATAATCCTTTTAACTCCATTAAAAAAAAAAATTAAATACAAAGAAAGAACGAAATGAGTAAAGACTAAAAAATGATAGGAAAAAGATTGTTCCAACTTCACTTGATCTAAAGTTTTGAGAAAGAAAGGTAACTGAATCAAGTACGCTAGCATGTGAACTGTGAACGACAGTGTATTCAATAATTTCTAACTCTAATTATATTAGGAAAATATGGGGAGTTTGGTCAGACTTAATTTTATGATTGAAAATTTATATTTTGTTATAAATGAAAATATTATAAGAGAAAGAGAATATAAGAGCACAAGAAAATAATTCTCATTTATTTTCAAGGTGTACACAATACATAACATGCCTATGCTTATAGCAAATTGAATTCTTTAGGAAATTTCATATATTTTGACCACATGCTTCTTTTTTTTTTTTTAATCGGAAAGATATTTATACTAATACTACTACAAACAGGTACAATATCTGGATACAAGTATAGCCAGATCCAATACAACAAAATACATCCAAGACAAAAACAACAACAAAAACAGCCAAATCACCGTACATAAAATATTTAGAAGTAGAAGTAGAATTCTGGGCGAAGTAGCCTCTTCAATATCTGGGGTTAGAAGTGACAACAAAGAAGGTGATGGTTGTAAAACCCACCCAAACAGGCACACCTCCTTATAAGCATTAGCTGCAACAAGAGCAGCTGTACAGGTACCCCATATTGGGGTTAAGAACACAAAAAACCCAACCTCAGACGTAAGAAGACCCATGATGCCCAGAAGAAAACTTCTGCTCCTCTGTTGAATCAGATCTGGTGATTTTGACCACACAACAAGCAACGCCTCTTTAGATCTACCCCAAGGAACGTAGATCCGAACTACCAAGGGAGAATCGGATCTTATAACGTTCATATAGCCATTCAACCAAGAGGATTTGAACGCAGATCTTACAGATCTACTTATTTCATGAGACAAAAACACCACCAGAAAACCCAGTATCACAGAAAAAGTAATAAAAAAAAACAGATAAGTCTCACCTCCACAGATCAGATTTGGAGAGGAGGGAAAAGGGCTCGCCACAAGGACGAGAGAAGGCCATGTCTGATAGAACTCTGAGGGAGAGGACCATAGATTAAGGATCTGTACTCCAAAACACTTGGACCACAGATCAAAGATATGGACTCACAATAACCACTCGGACTGGTCTGTGGCACAAAGGCGGTGGTTGCCGGCGGCTTGTGTGTAAGGCACAAGCTGCTGGCGAGGGAGCATGCAATGAAGAAGATGAAGTGCAGAGAGGAGGAGAGAAGGAGGAGAAAAGAGAGGAGAGAGATTCGAAGATTATACATGCTTTGATCACATGCTTCTGACAACTTCAATCCTTCAAGGATTTTCATATGTTTGTATTTAAATCTATGCATGTATTTGATTCTTCAGGGACTATATAAGTATAACAGTTTTCTAGATATATACTTTTAGCATTTTAAATCCTTCTAGGATTCACATATTATTCACAATATCGTGAGTCATAGGTTATCATCATATTCTCTAGATGCATATCAAAATTTCATATATTGTTAAGGTTCCAAATTAACAAGACATAAAAATTTAATCCACCACAAGATAATGTCTATTAACATTAAACTTTTGTGAAAAATATTGTGAACGTATTTCTCCTTTTTTACAATAAGAATGCCCATTTATACAATACTAACATTGCACTTCAGGTGCTTGGACTAGAAATACACAAATTCATACTATGATATTGCATGTTGTGCCTTTTCCTTTTCAAATGGTCAATTATCTTTACGTATACAAGATTCTCATTTGATCAAGTGATATTATTATCCAAGCCTTTGTCTGACAACTTTATCTTTTCAATTCCTTTTTCTATATGATATAACTAATTGAGATATCTTTATTGTTTTCAGGTACCTGAACCTCTTCTAACATCTTACAAGCAATTATGTCTAAATTATTATCTCCTCAATATGATTATCTTGATTATTTACTCATTTTTCTTTTCTTTTGAAATTGATCATTTTCTCATGCTTCAGGCATACCTAATTTTTCATATATATATATATATATATATATATATATATATATATATATTGATTGATTGAAGCATTTTTTAGCTAGAACAAGAGATATAAGAATTCTCATTTAGGTTAGTGATTGTGCCTGGTAAAAAATTGTAATATATTAAGAATGCAATATTTGACGAATTTCTGGTTCGTATTGTTATATTTGAGGATCTACATTTGATGCATTCAATGTATTTTCCTTTTTAGCTACTCATCTTCTCCCCCTCATGTTGGGGAAACTTTATCGAATGACAATCAATTAATCATGTAGTATAAGTTTCCTAAATCTATTTGTTTCCTTTAGAAGCATCATTTTGTTTCATTTGGAAACAAATAAGAGGCCGAATGTTCTTACCCAACTTTATTTGAATACCCATCTATTAGCAATATTGTGGTAGAATAATAAGAATAGATTTAACCATTCAAAATTCTAAGATGGAAATCATTTGGCTCTTGACCAAAATCCAATCACAGCGAAATAATTTATAATTTCTTGTTGGCTTGATGCATTTATGTACTACAATATGTAAAATCAACAATTCCAATACTAAAATAGAAATTTAGTTCTCATAAATTTTGATTTAGCTACATATGGAGGCTTTGATAAATAATTCTGCTTGATTATTTTATGGATCATATAATCTGGAAATTATGTACCATAATAATTTATGCAAACAACTTTGCAAAACTTTAGGCTGCAAACTTGTAACCATCTCATAGATGTGTACATGCTATTCGAATGGATACACATTCATATATATATATATATATATATATATATATATATATATATATATATATATATATATATATGAGTTTGGTATATTTCTAGAAATTCATAGATCCATTCCAATTCACAACTTGTGATATTCTCATAGTCAATATTTTTTGTGAACAAGAAGCACATGATAATATATAGATTATTCATAAAGAATCTTCCGGTTCTTTAATGGATGCCAATACATAATATATAATAATTTGTTGCATTATTCATGTGACTTGGATAATCAAACTAATCATGTCAACAATAAATTTGTTTGGATCAGTAAACTTCTGGTTTACTTTAACAACTTTTCACATGATTGAATTGAAAACTTCATCCAACATAACTCACACTTGTATTCCAACAATTTTCCTCTCAAGTGTGAGTTATTCAAATATATTTTTCTTATATAGTTCTTCAAAAACTATGTCAATTTTGTTATTAGTTCCTTCAGAAACTATATTAATAATATTTCCTTTTTGTTATATAAAGTTCTCCAGGAACTCCTCTGTAGTTCTTTAGGAACTACAATATGTCGATGTATCTCTAGAGATTCATAAGGTATAACATCTCGAGTTACGCTTTACCGAAATTCCTATATATTATGAATATTCAATAAAATTTTGAAATCAAATATTTAATGAAATGCCAAGATTTAATATGTATTGTGACATTGATAATCTATTGATTATTCCTAAGTCAATTTTGACAAGAAAAAATAATGTTTGTCATTTAGATAAATTAGGGCATAATGACAACCAAACTATGACATATGACTATGTACCCACAGGGAATAAAATTTAATGTATGTAAACTCTATAAGGGGACATATATTTCGTCAACAAAGAGCATTGGAGGAGAAATGAAGACTTGAACATGTATCACACATTGGAACAAAAGTCAAAGAGTCAAAGTGCGTGCCACATGTCAAGCTAGGAGGCAAGAGGATCAAGATGTTCTAGAAGAGGGACACCTAAGCATGTGATTATGTCATCAAGATGACAACATTTTTTGCCCAAACAAGGCACCCAATTTGACCAAGCATGGAGGGAGGGAGAAAAAGATGATGATTTGTTCAAGAAACCAAAGTAAAGAGAGTTGGTGAAGTGGTTGAGGCTTTTGGGCAAGAAGTACTCATAAAGTGGTTGGCTCATCAAGTCTTATACACCTAAACACTCCTCTTACAAGACACTTCAAGACTCCTTTTTGCATGCTCTTGGATGGTTCAAGGCAAGGAGAGAGAGAGAGAGAGAGAGAGAGAGAGAGAACTCAAGCTAGGAAGAAAAAAGAAGTAAGAGAAAATCCAAGCAAGCCCAGGTGAGTTCATGAGTTCTTGTAACTCTTCTTCTCATCTTCTTGTGTAAGTTCATAAACTTAACAAGCAAACTACTCTTCTTTGCTATTTGGTGATGAGTAGGCTGAAAGATTTAAAGGTAAAGAAGGAAGAAAAGCTTGTAACAAACACAAAGATCAAGCAAGTTGGTAATGATCCTAATTTTCTTTGTGTTATTTCATGTGATTGGCTAAATCCTAGTTTTCTTTGGTTTAAAATGCACGGGTACAAAAAAGTCTTTTAAGACCGGACCGGCGACCGGTCTTGTTTCAGACGGTCTTAAAAGTCTATAACTTTTAAGACCGGACTTGAACTAGTCTTAAAGAAATTTTTTTAGACCGGACATTTAAAACATTAAGTCTTAAAAGTCTTACTACATAGACCTAATATATTTTTTGTTCGGTCCTAAAACTCAACTTTTAAGACTAGATAGAAAATAGGCCGGTCTAAAAAGATCGACATTTCTTTAAGACCAGACAAAAAAAAATTCTGATT
This sequence comes from Acacia crassicarpa, assembly GCA_034222035.1. NCBI lineage: Eukaryota > Viridiplantae > Streptophyta > Magnoliopsida > Fabales > Fabaceae > Acacia > Acacia crassicarpa. Next base: position 26,594,320 of record JAWXYG010000004.1, read on the forward strand.
TAAAAAATACCGACTTCTAAGACCAGACAACTAATTATAGCGGTCTTAAAAGACCGACTTTTAAGACTGGATAATAAATATATCTAGTCTTACAAATTGAACATTTTAGACCGGACGTATAAATAAACCGGTCTTAAAAGACCAACTTTTAAGACCGGCCCAATATGTACAATGTTCAATAATTAATATTTTTTACAACTAGGGTATAGCGGCGTCTCTGCATCCACTGGCGGAGCCACACTTGTGCCCCTGGGTGCAAGTGCATCCACAAAAATTTTATAAATTATTTATAATTTGAAAGAACTTAGTCACCACATGCGTGGATAGTATAGTTGGTTAATGCTCTTCAACTTTATTTCCCAGGTCACAGGTTCAAACCTTCCCCATTCCTTTTATCCCCTTTTCTTCTTTTCCCATTTTCATCGTTCTCTTTTCACATTCGTCTTTGATCTCTCCATTCTTTTCCAATTTCATCGTTCTCTTTTCACATTCATCTCCTAACTCTCCAGATCCATGCTTCCTCTCACCTCTCACCGTGCTTCCAGATCCACCGCCTCTTCCTCTCTCTGCCTTCTCCGTTCCAGGTCCAACGCCTGTTCTCTTCTTTCATTCCAACGCTTCTTTTTGATTTTATTTTGTTTTTATACCTCTGCTTGATTTGTTTCGGTTTTGACTTTCTATTTCGTAGATCTGTTGTTGGTTGGATCAGAATTACTGTGCATTTTTTGCTACAAAGTTTGGGTTTGAGTTTGTTCTTCTGAAGTTGTTTAATCTACTTGATCGCTAATATTTGGTTTTTGGTTTGCATGGTAAATTGGATGTCAGGTGGAGTGTGATTCGGTCAATGTTTGTAAGTGAGGTGCAAGCCCATGATGAAGAACATCAATGAAGGGAAGGGTCTGTTTGCCCCTATTGTGGTCGTCACCCACAATATCGTTGGCAAGAAGCGATTTAAATAGCTACGAGGCAAAGCCATTGCTTTACACTCTTAGGTACACCCTGTACATGTTGCTGCTTAGTTGCTCTGTTTCAAAATTTTAAGGATATGTTTTGAAATTTTTGGGAGAAAAGAAGCTGGTGGAATTTGTTTTTAACTAATTCATACTCATATCATACCCATGTTGGGAGTTTGTTTGGTTTGGATTGGATTGTATTGAATGGAAACAACTTAAATTTACAAGTTTATTTGAAACGTGAGCATGCTCTGAATTCTAAGGCGAATGCTCTGGATTGGTTTATTAAAATTGCATGCAAGCTGAGTCAGGTATCACTGAATAAAAAGAAAACTAGAAGTTTGAAGAGTCCTTCTATGGCTACACTAAAGTATATTATTTTTGTGATCAAGCGCTTCTCTTGATTGTTTATTTGTTTCTTCACTAAATTGTAGAATCCTCCGTACCAAGTTACAGACCTGATTTTGTGATTTGGTTAAACTGGCAAAGATAGTTTCTTTAATTTAGAAATCATTGAGTAGTTCAATTTCATTGATTTGCTTAGAACCCACTGAAAGGAGTTTCCTTTTCTTTTCTTATCTAAATTAATTTGATTTTTAATGTATTTAAAACTTTCCTTAAAAAAAAAATTTTGGGGTGCTGCCCCGAACCCCCAAATCCCCCTCACGAATTGTATACATATAAATATAAATTCCTGGCTGCGCCACTGTCTGCATCACTAAACATATTACCATATGCATGTGATTGCTTAAGATCCTCTTCTCTTACATCACAAATGATGTCCTCTATGCAATCATCTATATCCGTATTATTATCATCAAAGGCCACTTCCCCATGTTGTGATGCACTTGACATTTTTTTACTATGCCATACCTATACTGTATAGGTCTTACAAAATCTTTCACAATTAAATGTGTGTTTATAACTTCAGGACCTAGTCGCCTCTCATTCAAACTAACTACACAAGGGCAATAAAACTTCCCACTATCGTCATTGGCATTTTGTTTAGCAAATTCTGTAAATTCCCTCACCACATTCTGATATTCAACAATCGTCCGTAAAGCATTTATTCAACTGTGATCCATAGTAGAATTCCTACAGACGGAAAGATTTAACATACATAATCTGAAAAAAATTGAAACTTGCATATAAAGTAAGCCAATTCCAAATGCATATGCTCAATGTCGGTTATGTCATTTTTTTCTTTTTTTTCCCTGCAGAAACTTGCCCATTAAATGTATAACGGAGAATCACTTTTGGTCATAAATGTATCAAAGTGAATCCAAAAAGCATAATAAATGCATGAAGATGAAAATAAATGCATCGCATAAAGGTCTCGTGCACTCATTTGTAGCATATAAATTCAAATGCTTTTGCTGAGGATTTCTTCTCCACGAACGTTGTTGTTGCAGACAGTAAAAGTAACCCTAAAAACACTTGTTGGTTAGTTGGGTAGGTTTCAAGTGCAAATATAATCTTCAACATAAAATATTTATTAACAACAGAGGAACCCAAAAGAACATTTCATCGATTTCGTTCAACCCATGAAAAACCCAGAACGATAAGGGGGAAAATGAAAAAGTTATATAATCAAAACACCTCTTATAGCCTGGTCTATCACCGTTTAGCTAAGGAACCAGACAGTAATTGTTGAGAGAGCAATGCGAACTAGCGACGAAGCGACACACAAACATTGGAGATAGAACTTGAGTTATAACTTTCGGCGTGACAAGAGAAGTTCAAGGAGGGAAAATTAATTTTCCGCGCGATAAAGACATTTTTTTAGAGTTTTGGATTTTATTAAGACCTATTATTATAAAGTATCCAGTCCTGAAGGTATAAATTTTATTGAATTAATTTTTAAGACCAGAGTTTTATAAGAATCCGATCCTAACTTTTTACTATTTATTTAATTTTAAGACCTGATGCTTTTTATAAAATATCTGGTCCTAAAAGTCAAATACTTTTTAGACTGGTTTTATAAAGAATCCGGTCCTAAAGGTTCTCATTTACAAAACTAAAAAAATAGAGGATTGGTTTTGGTGAGCGCAGCAGCAACTGAATAAAAATAAAGGAAAACTGGAGAATACATTTCTTTAATTACTGGAGAATATGAACAAAAAGAAGACACAAGCTTAGTTCTTAATGCTTTATACATTATTGGAGAATATGCACGTACACAAGAAAAAAAAGAAAGAAAAACAAATTGAAAATTATCAATAACAAGAATCTGACTAAACATCCTAAATCTTATTATCATCCAATGCCTTTGCGATATCGGCGTGAACAACATTAATTTCCCGCCGGAGATCAGCAACTTCCTGTCTTTTTTGCATCAGCCATAATGCATCATCATTAGAGGAAAGAGGAGAGGGGTCAGCGGTAGGCGCGCTGGGGCCAGGAGGCTGGAGAGGGGGGAGCGGGAACCTTTTCATGGTTTGAAGGCTGGAGGGGTGCAACAATCTCTTCATCATCTAAAATAAGAAGATGGAGGAACTTAGCAAGAGGGTCACTGGGACCAGGAGGTTGGGGAATATTGGCAGAAGGATGGAGGAGGGTGCAACAATCTCTTCATCATCCAAAATAACAATGGATCCAATGACCTGAGACTCTTCTGTCACAATAGAACACACTCTCGCTTGAGGTGCCTCGTATAATGATCTAAGGAAGGCACGAGCTTCAGGAGTACCCTTACAAGCGGTTATCTTGTATCTAACCATGGTTTGAACAGTTGGGGTAGAGAGCTAGGTAGTAAGGAATTAGGACAGAGAAGTAGTGAGGAGTTAATAAGGGCAGAGAGATACACAGTTGGGGCAGAGAGGTAGGAAGTGAGGAGTTAGGACAGATAAATGAATTTAATGTTTCTACTTTAAGAGCGTATTTTTGAAATATCTGATCATAAAAGTCTATTATTTATTTTTTCAATTCAATTACTTTTAAGACTGTCCTTTTATCATATATCTGGTCCTAAATTTCTATTAATTATTTTTTAATCAATTCAATTACTTTTAAGACCAACCTTTTATCGTGTATCCAGTCCTAAAAGGTCAATTATTTGTTTTCAATTCAATTTTTTTAAAAGTAAGAATCTTTTTTAATTAAAAATAGTACTTTTAAGAACGAATCTTTTACAATATCCAGTATTAAAAGTTCAGTCTTTTCAAATTACTCAGACAGCAGAGGTCTTATCCTTACATTCTTTTAAGATCATCCTTTTATCATATATTTGGTCCTAAATTTCTATTATTTATTTTTTCAATCAATTCAATTACTTTTAAGACTGACCTTTTATCATGTACCCGGTCCTAAAAGTCAATTATTTTTAATGTGAGAATTTTTTCTTAAAAAATATTACTTTTAAGAATGGATCTTTTACAATATTCGGTACTAAAAGTTCAGCCTTTTCAAATTACTCAAATAGCAGAGTCGTATCCTTACACACTATTCAATGAATGATTCAAGTCTCTTCAGCTTCTAGGTAAACTTCCCTACTATGTGTCTCCTCATATTCTGAGGAACTATGCGTCTCTTGGTTAAAGTTTCCAGCATTTCATATTCTTCAGGATGAGGTTCTCTATTCACACCTATTGTTACTTTTGTTTCTTCACATTCTTCTCCACTTCTACAACCTCCATAGCCTAGCCTCCACTATAATGGCTGCTCCACCAGGTCCTCCTTTTCCTCTTCCTCCTCCCAACCTCAGTGCCCTCCTCCATTGCCTCCAAATCCTACTGTCAAGCAGATGGTGGAGCATGTGGTGGCTCGTGTTGATCACATCGACCGACGCTTGGGCCAATTGTTTGGGCTTGTTCATACCATCAACAATAAGCTCAACATGGTACTCCACGCCAATGACGTGGTGTACCATCCTTCTAAAGAGGATACCTCCAACGCCTCCTCCCCCTCTGAAAACGATGGGGAGGATCAGATGTTTTATGTTTTTTGTTTGTTTGTAATACTGCTGCCTTTTATTGGGCATCATAAAAAATACAATTAAATAAAATATTTTAAAATTTGTTCTCATGTGTGATCAACATTTCTGGATTTCCCTTTATCTTCATTAGTACGTCATCTTCATTTTTCAAGTGGTCCATACACAGTAGTAAGGAAACAAACAAAATGAAGTCCTCGTGTGTAACATCCCAATTTTCTAAAACGTTTTCGAACTATTTGATCAGAGTAGAGCATCGGAATAATTTTAAAAGAGCGAGTATCTGATAAAAACCTTCACTGTTGTAGTATTTGGTTGCTTACACAGCGGTACAGTAGTTTGAAAATAGTACAACAAGATAACGCTGAAATAAAAATTTCTCTGTCTTCGTCCTTGCGCTAGCTCCTTATCCTTGTCCTTGGTCCTGGTTCCTCCAGACCCTGACGCTATGTTAAGAACTGAGGTTCAATTACCATTGAACCTCAGGTAACGGTTAACCTCATGCTTATGTATCAAATATGTATGACAGATATCCATGGCAAAACAGCATTTAATCACATACAATATTCATATATTCACGTAATAACATTACACGGCCACTACAACATGTATGTTATTACAGTCTGCACTATCTCCAGTGCCACGACGGCCTATCATGTCCTCAGCGCTAGGAAAACTTAACGGCATTATCAAAACCATAACCCTATCAAGTTGTATGTGTATGATCAATTTTCAAAACAGAGTTTCAGACTATCTATCACATATAAGCATACAATAAGCATCAGAGTTAGTGTTACAGTACGTGTCCGTACCTGAGTCGATAGTCTCGGTACGTAATGGATCGATCTGCGTTCTTTCGGACAGCCTATCAGAGCAATATCGTCCTATTAATTTAAAGATAATATTCTAAAAGATATTTTGGCCACTATTGACTATTCTAACCTTGGTATTTTAAACCATTATTTTATTTTCTCATAATTTATTGAAAAACCGCTGGAATTATTGGGCAGAAATTCGCCTATCTTTGAAAATTCATAACTAATTCTAGAAAAATCGAAACGAAGATCCGTAAAATTTTCCGGACTCCTTAGGATGTCTATTTTCCAGTAAAAATATCAGGCCTTGCCCAGAATTCAAAAATCATTCCCAGATTTCACGTGTTCATCCTCTGCCCAGAATTTCCAGCATTTTCGCAACATAAACTTTGAGAATTTCTTTCTCACTGTACAGAGATCATTTCAACATGCTCTTTACATATTTAAAAACCTCTACATGTCTAATTTCATCATGAATTTTCTCAGAATTTTTCAATAGCATTTTCAACATGAAATATGAGTGTTTCTGTTACTAGTTCAGAAATCGCCTAACTGACGAATTTTCGCCAGAACTTCGTTACAACCGTGTTCTTGATCTGGAAATTTTGCAGAACTACTTCCTTCACTAAATTTTCGAAATGGAGCTATTTTAAACTATAAAAAACGTGAAACTAAAATTATTCTAGAATTTTAAAGATTAAAACTACTTCTACCTATGAATTTAAAACTCAAAAACTAAGAACTTTTCTTACCTAGAGCTTGAACTCCTTCAAGACTTCCCTTCAGCTCTCTCAACTCTCTCTCAAATAAGCAAGTGTTGTATTGCTTGGTGTGAAGAAAAGTGAAGAGCTTGGGTCCCTATTTATAGGAAAAAGGTTGGGCAATTTGGTAAATAAATGGAACTTTGCTCTTGTCAATTAATCACCATTGGATCTAGGTTAAGGTTGCAATCTCACATCCTCACCACTCAATGCAAAAACCGAAAATCTCTCTCTCTCTCCCTTCTTCTCTTTCTTTTTCCTTCTCCAAGAAGCTCAAGCAAACTTGCACTTTAAGCCATGAATAGTAATTTGTGTTCTTGAAGCCTTTGACTTAATTGCACATGTTGAAATCACTTTCTTCCCCTAGAAGCCACTCCCAACCGATATACCCTCTGGTCCTTTAGTTTGGGTTGATGTTTTGGGCTTTATTGGTGGTTTGGGCAAAAGTTTGGACTCCCAAAAATTGATCCAATGTGCATGGTTGTGGTAAAAAGCCCTAATTTAATTTCCTCTTGTTTATTATTTGATTTAGCTTAATTAATTTTAATTTGTAATGCTTTTATTGATTACCAACTTAATTATGATCCTACTAAATCCATTTGTTTCAATCATTGATCCCTTGTTAGGCTTTATTGTTGAATTTAGCCAAAATATTGCAACTTGCTTGTAAATATTTATCATTAAGTTAATTATGCATGTTAATTCAATTAAGATTAATTTTTGATGTTTACTAATTATTTTTAGTGTCCTCTAATTATTTTAGACCTCTTCCTATCCCTTTACGGCTTAATTTTGCCAATATGGGAATTATATGACAATATACCCCTAAGTGTGAATTTAATCGTTCTTGAATTGTTGGAAATTTCATTTAATTGGTTTAGGGGTTTTTAGGAAATTTTTACAATATTTTATGACCCTTAATAATATTTAGGGAGTTGAATTTTGCCCTATTAAATTCTACCGACAACTTATTCAAGAAGTAGGGTAAATACACTACTATTTTGGAGACAACATACTTTCCTATTTTCATGATATCTTATATTATTTCAGGAACCCCAATTTTATTATAGTCTTTAAAAAAATTCATTTATACCACTCTTAATTAGTCATTGACTTTTAATTGGAATTATACATCTTTATTTATGCCTAATTTAATTTAGTTAAATTTAGTGTCTTCATTGTTGTAATTTCAATTGCTCATTAATTGTTATTATTCACCCCTTAATTAGGCTCAGTGTGGTGATAACTCTTTAGGGCTTTCTATGAGTCAATTATGATTTTATGCATTAGTGTGTTAATTAAGGGTATTTTAGTAAATTTCACCTCTTAATAAGTAAATGATGCTTAATCAATTCCTTGATTATTAATAAAGATTTGGCACAATTATTTAATGAATACCTAACTATTTATTATTTTTCTCCTATCTTGTTTAAGTATTCTCCATAGTTCCTTATTGGTCCTTTTAATTCCATGTGAACCATAATTTAATTTGCATTTTATGATATTTTATGGTTCCTAAAAGGATTCAATAATTAATTGCAAAAATCAATGCAATTACTTTAATTAATGTACAATTATTTGTCCAATCAATTATTGACACTTTCCTCTAATTTGCTTGAGATTAATAACATTTTATGCCCCTTTAAAATTTAAATATGAACTATGCTTCAATATGAAAATTATAGGGTATTTTATGATCCCTAAATGAACTTAGAATATTTGAGTTGCTTTGATTTATTTAACTCTAGGAGAAAATTCTCTAATTTTAAACTAGATAAACTATAATATCTTTGAGACCACACATTCACCTACTTTAATAGGTATCATTTAGTGGTTATGCTAAATAGGATTTTTAAAGTATTACATCGTGTGTGATCAACATTGAAAATTCGTAGAATACAACGTTAAGACCATACAAAACAAAAATAAACATCGTTTACCTTATTAGAACAAATACAAACAAATACAATGGCAATTCTTCTCAAGGTTGGACCGTTGTTGTCGTTTGTTTTACCTCGCCCAGATTTGATCATTTTTAGTCTCATTTTCATTATCTTCCTTTTTTCCAACAAAAAGAAAAAAGACAGAGAAAAGGGAGACCGATAATGCTACTCAATATCTGAAGAGGTAAAAACGACGACAATGAGGGAACCTACCTTGAGCAGAACCTCAGTTGTATTGAACCCTAATGCATTGTTTGAAAAGCAGGAACTATTATTTATATATAAATGAAGACTTTTAGGACCGGACCTTTATACACCATTCGATCCTAAAAGTCTCGTCATATTTATAACGAAGACTTTCAGGATCAGACCTTTATAAAATACCCAGTTCTAAATGTCTCGCCATATTTATAAAATTAATCAAACACTTTTAGGATCGGACCTTTATAAACCATTCGGTCCTAAAAATCTCGCCATATTTTTCAAAATTAAATGAAGACTTTTAGGACTGAAAATTTATAAACCATCTGGTCCTAAAAGTCTCGCCATATTTTTCAAAATTAAACGAAGACTTTTAAGACTGGAGATTTATAAACCATCCGATCCTAAAAATCTCGTCATATTTTTCAAAATTAAATGAAGACTTTTAGGACAGGAGATTTATAAACCATAAAAATTATCTGGTCCTAAAAGTTGTGAACACTTTTTAGAGACTCATACTGCTCATTTACAACACCCTGTCCTCTAGGTACAAGTACTAAATAGCTTTATCTACCATCCAATACATTCAGCAATCCAAAATGGACACAAGGAAATTGTTCGAAAAAATAAACAAATTTACTATTGACCATTAAACAAATTGTACAATTGTTCATTTACAGAAAATGATTGTTGCTACAGCATATATAAATATATATATATATATTTACAAATGAACTCAGGACATTAATTATTGTTTTGACTTTAAGAGGTCATAAAGATATTCACAAAACACTTTGCGTATGTGCTCTACTTGATCATCAGAAAACGTATTAGCACAAGCAAACGTCTATAACATCAAAGACAGAAGCTGAATTAACTTGCGTGTATATTTCATATGTAACATTAAGCCAGAAACTAAATTCAGCCATAATATGTAACATCAAATACATTTACCTCACTACAAAAAAGTCATTTTTTGTGGCGAAAAAAATCCGTCGCAAAAAGGTTTGCGACGGAATTCTATTCATCGCAAAAAATGGCATCACAATTGCGACGGAAACTGAATTCTGTCGCAAAATTTTGAAATTAATTTTGTGATGGAAAATAATTCCATCGCAAATTTCTGAAATTTGCAACGAAAATCAATTCCGTCGCAAAATTTTGAAATTTGCGATGAAATTATTTTCCGTCGCAAAATTCTTTTTATTTAAAAAATATAAAAATTATATAAAAAATTACAAAATATAACAGAATTGTATATCATGAAAGTATATAATAGCAATCATAAGAGTATATAGAGAGAAAACTTAAATATTAAAAAAAAAAGTAAATTGAGAATAATGAGAAGAGAAGACATTTAAGAAGCTAATCCTAACAACATAAATAGAATATTCCGGATAATAGGCCTTTTAAAACTACTTTTAATATAAATTTCAAATGAAAAATCGGTGCATCAGAAGAAGCTAAAACACTGATATTAATGCTTCTGTTTCGGTGCATCAGCAGCAACTTCACAAAACCTATTATTCAAGATATCTGAAACCATACAAAATAGAAGGACAAGCCACATATTCGATGGTCCCAAAACAAAGCACATACAACACTGATTTTCATCTTTAATCTTCCACTATATAATAATTTCTCTCATATTCAGCACTTTTCCAACTAAACCAGAATTTAATCTTTCAACTTCCCAATTCCCAAACAACAACTAATACAGAAATCAGAGATGAGAGGGAGCTAGATAGTATCCATTCTTTAGCACTTTTCCTAAGTGATGAACAAAACTCTTAGGCTTTATGCCTTCGATATATTATGTGATGTGAACCGATAGTATCCATTCTTCCCAAAGTGGTGTTTGACAGGAGTTCCAGAACACTAGTAGCAACTTTGGGAAGAGATGTGCATACTAGGAAGAAATATTTTACGGCCAATTTGATGATTTGTGAATGACAGGTTTCCGGGTCACAGGGTAGACTGGCAGGATATCCGAGTCTACCATGATTCTCTTCCCACTAAATAGACTGGCAGGGTTTCCCGGGTCTAAATAAATTTAAAAAGATAATGAATAATATTTGATTCGATGTGAATATATAGATATGATGAATATTGAAATGGATATTTGATTCAATTACTATGTGATTATATATTTGATTTGATTAATATGTTTGAGCTATATCATCTTTATTTTTATTAGGATTACCAGCTTTGTTGATGTTTGTGTTTATGTGGCTGCGATGATCCTTTGGGGAGCAGAATTTTAGTGAAACAGGTGTTAAGAGTTGGTGCTAGTAGTGAGAAGTGAGGAAAGCTAGTTTTTATTTCATTTTCATTTTCTTTGTTCTAAATAAAACACATTTATTTAAGTTCGGATTTATGTTAATATAATAAGTTAGCCTTACACTTGTCCTACACAAGTGCAGTGGTAACACTTCTCAAACTTGGTTATTTTGAATTTCAGTAATGATTCATAAAGATTATTATAATTTAATGTTATTATAATTGTTAGAAATTTGGGAGTGTTACATAGATATGATCAGCAATTGATTTCATTTTTGCCAGATACACCGTCATAGTCAAGCCATTCTTGCGAGTATTGTGCAACTTCAAGCGATAGACCATCAGCCAAGATTTGGAAACAGCTGAAGTAAGGGCATGGGCTTCATTCTGGAGCTTGAAGGAGGTGCGACAGTAAAGAAGCTGATTCGCATTATCTTGAGTCAGAGACTTCAGAGCCAACCGAGAAGCATTCGGTCAGCAGAAAACCAATCTTCGAAATTGGGATTGGAGACCACTTCGTTGGTGATGGGCAGAGAGATGGTCAACAGAGAAACAGGAGCAACGACCTCCAATGAGAGGCAGAACAACCGATGCCCCAACAAGGTAGTTCATTTGATCCAACTTGATCGACGACATTTGGCAAGAAGACTAAAAAAGAGCATAGGTCTTGGGAACAGTGGTTGTCGCGGTGGGCGGCGAGGTATTCGTTGAGCTAAGTGAAGGAGAAGAAGCCATTGTATTGTGAGAGAGAGGTGAAAGGAAAAAAAAAAATTCCTAGCTCTGGTACCATGAAAGAATAAGACAAAGAGAGGCTGAAATAATATAGCTTAAATAATTAGGTCATCCAGCTACTCTGCTTTATATAGGTGCATGAGTATAACAAAATATCTTTACAAAACAATCTTAGCCCTACATGTGGCATATACAGCTAACATATCTAAAAAGAGTACATATCAGCTATTTATAGGAGTATCAATTATTAGTCTTAACAAGGATATATTAATACGTACCTCATGAGTACTCCTAGGATAGTGGATTGAACTAAGAGTAAGAATCCTACGTTGGCCATTAATGATAATAGCTCTTCCATCGTGAGTAACACAAAGAGCGTTATTGACAAAAACAAAGAGACGAAGAAAAAAAAACGGAGAGGAAAAAAGATTTTGCCAAAAACCATATTATTTGACTAATGTGAGAGAGAAAGAACTTAGTAGAGAAAATAGAGGAAAGTGTGGATGTGTGAGATCGCTGGGACTTTGAGAGTTTATATAGAAAAAGAAACGTATGCTTATTTGTTTTTAGAACAAATAATCTATCTCTGTTTGTTTGTTTGGCTAATTTTAGATAATCGGTATTTTAATTTAGGATTATATATCCTTGTCTTATCGAATTTAAATTTAAAGTGAATTAAATAATTTAATAACAGGATGATTAGAGATTCCTTATTATCAATAAAAATATTAATTTTGCTTTAATTATTTGTCCAAAGCAATACAATGTCTAGAGTTGGAAATCAAGACTGGCTTTTAAAGGGCCAGTGCCTAAAAGAACCAGCTCTTTAGGTTTGGGGTAAGAAAAATATCTGTTTTTCAACGCTTGGCCCGAGAACATGTAGGTCAAGACTGGCCCTACAGGGCTAGAAGCTATTTTTCTAAATTTTAAATATTTTTCTTATGTTTTTTCAAAGAAATATAATTAGTAAATTACAAATATTAAAATCCTAATTTGTCAAACAAATATTGTCAACATTAAGGTTTGTACACCACGTATCATCCAATAAATAAATACAATCATAAAAGTGTTAGAATTAACCACTATTGCGCTAAAATTTTGGGGATCAAATTGCATCGAGTTAAACTTACATAATTAAATTATAATTGAGTTAAAAATATAAAGACTAAATGATCAGTTAATAATAATAATAATAATAATAATAATAATAAATAAATAAATAAATAAATAAATAAAAAGAAGAAGAAAATTTTGGGAATCATATTACATCGAGTTAAACTTACATAATTAAATTATAATTGAGTTAAAAATATAAAGACTAAATGATCAGTTAATAATGATGAGGAGGAGGAGGAGGATCAATCAAGCATTAACTCTAAGAAGAAGAAGAGTAGTCTGTCATCAATCAAGCATTAACTCCATGGTTGATGACTATCATACATGAACAAGCATTAACTCCATGATTGATGACAGACTACTCCATGGTTGATGGCTATCATACATGAACAAGGATTAACTCCATGATTGATGTCTATCATACATGAACTGATTAAATCGATAAGCACGTAATGGTGGTAGTAGTAATCATCTTCTAGAAGACTGATTTATTTTATTACTTTTTTTTATAATTAAGTAACAATATTCATTAAAGAAATAAAATGATAGTACATAATATCATACATTTCTAATCATAAAATTAAAGTGCATAATTACACAAAATTAATTACATTTATTTCATTACTCGCAATACAGTAAAAATAAGAAAATAATATAATAACAAGCCTAATGGGCCGGCCATTTTAAACCCTTGATTTTACAGGGCTGGTCCTTTTAGCCTGACTTCATTTGAAGGTTCCATTGCCCTTGAATGACTAGGGTTTAAACGGACCGGCATGACAGGCGCAGTCCAATTTTTCAGCTCTCACGATGTCGCAATTTTTTTATGACAATTACGCAGATCTTGGTGATGTGACATTAAGGTATCCGACAAAGCAAAGCTATGTTCGGATTAGGGGTGTTATAAATATTTTTTATAAATCGTGATATGTTTGTCTCATTTTTGAATTGCCCACTTGCCGCTAGACTCGCGAGCCTCTCTGACGAAGTCACGACCTCTTCTCCAGAGCTCGATGATCTGCCCCATTGCGTAGCCGCGAGACTCGCACGCCTCGCGCTCAATCACTTCCAGTTCTAGGCGATGCTCATTTCTCTTGATCTCTCCAGTCTCTGTAATACCCTAAAATTTCTAATTCTCATCACCACTATATTTTGATAAGTAATACCTAATAAAAATAGATAAATATGTGGTCTCAAAAATTTAGTATCTTATTTAGATTAATTTAGGGAATTTTCTCTTAGAATTGAATAAACCAAAGGTTATGAAAATACTTCAACAAGGGTGGGATAAAATTATCACATAAAATAATAAATGTTTATGGGTAAATAAGCAAGAGAAATGCTATGGAGACACTTAAGTTAATTAAGGGGAAGTAGCAACAATAAATAAACAATTTAACTTGCACTAATTGAGATTAGTTGCAAAAGGCTTCAAAATGATTAAAAATAAATTAGGCTCCTCATCTACTATAAAATTCTTATTTGAAAATACAGTATTTTGTTAAATCATATGTGACGAGTAAAAGGGGATATGGTGTCTTTAATTTAAAGATTTATTTATTTTAAGGTAAGTTTACCTTTGAAATTAATAAATCAAAAGTAAATTTCTAAGTTTCAACTAGAGATCATAAAATACCCTATAATTATTACATTGAATCCTAGTTCCTATTTATTTCTAAAGGGCCATGAAATGTTATTAAAATACCCAAACACATTAAAGGAAATTGTCAATAATTGTTGGGCAATTAAATTTACAATAATTGAAGAAATTGAATTAATTTTCATAAATAAAAGACATATTAAAAGTAAGCAAATATGAATGTTTTGACTTAACTAAAGATCAAGAACCAACAAGGGGTCAATATTAGCATTAAGTGAATTATTAGAAATCATAATCTAGAGGCAATTGTTAACCAACAACTTGGAATATTGTGGCTGAATTAAAGACCAATAAAGGTTTAATATTACTGTCAAATGAATTTATAGAGATCATAATTAATTTGATCACACTATTACAATTAAGCCTAATAACATCTTAAACACTATACTAAGATAATGACTTGGATTAAATTATCATCCCCTAAAGATTTAATATGTGGCGAAAATTCAATAATAATAAAGGGGCAAATTTTCTTTAGGATTTAATAAGACAAATCCAATTCTCTAGATTCAATTAGGGGTTATAAAATGTTATAAAATGTCATGAAAATACCTAAACTAATTAGAGGAAATTTCCAACAACTAATGAACAATTAAATTTGCATGAATTAAAATATTCACATTTAGTTTTTTATATCATCAAAAATAAATCATAAAGGAGTGTGAAAAGGCTTAAGGTAATTAGGGAATACTAAGAATAATTATTGGGCAACTAAATTAATATTCATGGTTAATCTAATAACAAATAAAATGATCTATTTAAGAGTGTTTTACCTTAATTAATCATCAAAGGACCAATGAGATAGCTTCAAAACATTATCCAATCAATAAAAATAAACCACAAAATGAACAAAAAGAAAGGACGAGGGGGGGGGGGGATGGTTTTTGGTGGACTTGGGGAGTAAGAAAACAATTCAAACACATACAAAAACTTGTTGGTGAAGTAGAACCTTCCAACCTTGGTGAGCAAGTTTCAAGCCTTCATGCACAAGCTTTCCCAACTTCTTGAGCAAGGTGCACAACTTGGTGACCAAGGAAGCAAAATGAGAGAGAGAGGGGGAGGGGGGGAGCACGGATTGGAGAGTGTAAAGGTGAGGATTTGGAGTTTCAAAATTTACTCTCATCCAAGGGTTAAAATTCAAGATAAACTAGGTTAGGAAAATTTACCACAATTGCCATAGTCATTTACTATAAATAGGCACCTTGGGCTTCATTGTTTTTCACACCAAGAATCAAATAGCAATCTGAATATAGAGGGGAGTGGAAGAGAGTTGGGAGCTGCTTGAAGGAGTTGAAGTAATAGCAAGTAAGTTTTTTAAGTTTCAGTTCTTAAGTTCTTAGATAGAAGTAGATTAGATCTTAAATATTCTAGAATAATTTTATTTTCATGTTTTTTTGGTTAAAGTTGGTTTTAATTCGAAAAATTGATGAAGAAGGTGTTTTAGCAAAATTTCTGGAAGTTGGGGATCAAAGTAACGAAACTCTGGCGAAATTTTGTCGGTAGGCGATTTCTGAAATCAGTGATAAAAATACCAATATTTTATGTGCAAAATGATGTTGAAAAATTCTGGGCAAATTCATGGTTAAAGTAGACATATAGGGCTTTTCAAATATGCCAAGAACATTGTTAGTTTTGATTAGTTTTGATGATGTCTTATATAGATTTCATTATCCAGAGCAAAAAGTTAAGTTTCCATACTACATTTATCTTATACCTTGACTAATTCTTATCTATTAATGTAGATATGGAGTTTAAACAATGAAGAATGATCACGAATGGAGTTTGAAGAAAGAAAAACTTGTCAAATATCATGAGAATATCAATATTCAAGTCTCCGTGATCAAATGGAAGTTGGAACAGTTCAATTCGGAGTTAAAATAGCATTCCTGAAGTCACTCTCAAGTATGGTACTAGTAATTCTCGAGAAACATACATTAATTCTCGAGAATCCATGTTTCAGAAGCAATTCTCGAGTACAAACATCAATTCTCGAGTACAATCAGTGTTCTTCAGCATACTCTGTTCTGCTCTGTTTCTGGCGACCTTCAGTAATTCAACGATATCTCTCAAACCATGAATCGGATTGACATGAAACCAGCGGAAAATGAAGCTAGACATCCAACACGTATTTGTAACAAACAATCATGCCCAAAGGAGTTCAGATGAATTATTGATGAATTTTACAAGTTGACACAAAGATCAACGTTACAGTCAGGAACAGCCTTCGGTATTTTGAGCATATCTCACAAACGGAAAATCGGATTGAGATGAAACCAGTGCCAATTGAAACTAGACTCAAATAACTTTCCAAAAACATCAAGAACACGAAAAACAAAGATCAATTAAAGGATTTATGATGTTTTGAAGTTGACATTCTGTTCTGATTACTGCAGAAAACGCTGATAAAGACAATCTTCATTCTTCTGATGTTATTGGATGTAATTCAACCAGTTTGGAGTTGATTCCTCTTGCATGGAAAGAAGGTTTTGAAGAGCTTAAGTATTTGAATCAGAAGTAACTCATTTGCACCTCCATGTGAAACTGATTCCCGAATATGGTTCAGTGATTCTCGAGTACGGTTCAATGACTCTCGAGAATGCGTAATCCACAACGTCAAATGCTTTCTCCCACCTGAGTAATTCTCGAGAATGGATCAAGGATTCTCGAGAATGGTATGTGACAGAGTACAGATTGAGTCCCTCTCTTTCGGTAGTAGGCTGCTCGGTAACCCATCAAGAGTTGGTTGTGCTTAGCATTTTGGTTTGATTCAGTTGAGGATGAATTTAACTGGAGGGAAATTCCATCATGTGATCAAGGCCAAGAAAGACTAAGGTTGAATGGTATCCATCGCAAGCTTCTCAAAATAATTCTTCTTCGCCTACATCGATTCTCATCTGAATTCTTGAAAATAAGAAAGAGATTCTCGAGAATGCCTCTCAAGAATAGACAGACGCTTCTCTAATGTGGTTCTCGAGAATGCGCGGTAAAGTTCGATGATCTTGCTTTTCTCCCTTCGCTGATTCTCGAGAATATCAACATGATTCTCGAGAATGATCATATCAATTTGTTCTCTGATCATAGCATTCTCGAGTATGAATGAACTGATTCTTGAGAATGATTAAATGCATCTGTGAAGAAGTTCTGCAGATTCTCAAGTATGAAGGAACTATTCAGGAAGTATACTCGATCAGCTAACACAAATCCTCTCTGCAACATTATATGAATCTTTTGATTACTCAATTAATTCTTCTCCTACATCACTTAATCTTAATACTAATCATATTCTTGAGTGAGTTGCAGATTATTAACTTGGGTTAAACAATGTATAACCAATTCATGGATCAGAAGCATTTTCACAGAACAAGTGATACTAGAGTATTGAGATTCGATACTCAAGTATGTTGAAGAGCAAAGCATTTGGTATATCTGAAGCACTTGGATACTCGAGTATTGAAGAATGGCTTCTCGAGTATTGACAAGGAGCTGCTCTTACAAAGGAATAAGGAATTCTCAAGAACGACTCAAGCAATTCTCGAGAATATGTTCCTCTCATTTTCATCATCTTCTTCCAGTATCATTGATCATCTGCTCAAAATCAACTGGGTCATTTTCTATTATGTGTTAATCATACTCAAACTCATTTATATCATATTTAATCATCTTTTTGATTGAGTTTCAGTTGATTAATCATGTTAATCTGAGTGTTTGAACGAAAGGCAATCCGACGTGGCAAACACATTAAATGCTCGTTCAGAAAAGCAGAGCCACAATCAGAATTAAAGTATGAAGCAGACGAAATTATTCTTTTGATGATTACTTAATCCAGCTATCACTCTGAGCCACTCTCTGCACAAGCACAGTTGACGGCGAACGCATTTATGAAGCAATGGTCAATTAACTTCAACGGAAATCATTTGTGCCTAACGGAAATACGAAGAGACACAACGGTTGGTTTACAAAGCTTCTCAACGGTCATTAAGGACGATCAACTGTAAAAGGAGAAGGATTCAAATAGACAAAGTGAGACACAAGCTTGCACTGTCGAAATGCTGATATTCTGAATCCAACACTTATCTCATACACTCTCTGTTTCTCAATGTCTATATAGTCTACTGTAAAGAGTGAGGTGATCGATTATGTACTTCAGTGATTATCATTCATCTACTCTGTGAGAGAGTCTTATCAATCATTTTACAATTCTTTCAAATCTCAAGATAGAGGTATCTTGAGTATGGGTGTATTAATTACAACTTGTTAGGAGGAGTGGAGTTTGAGTGAGAGGACCATCCTTCGTTTACAGAGTGTGTAATTGTATCCTTACAGAGAGTATCTCGGTAAGAGACTGTAAAGGCTTTTCTCTTGTGCCTGGTTAAACAAGGAGATAGTGGATTGAAATCTCAGGAGGAACCTGGGGACTGGACATAGGTCATCGTGGATTGGGCTGAACCAGTATAAATCACTGTTTGCATACTTTCTTCCCTCATCTCTTATATTTCCAGCATATATGTTTGAATAACTGAATATCGCTTTATAAATTATTACTGTCATACAAACTGCTTTCAATAAGTTTGAAAAAGATTTTCAAGTTTCGAAAGTTTTATCGAACACCCAATTCACCCCCCTCTTGGGTGATAGCCAGATATAACATGTTACAATGAGTTCTGTACAGTGAGATACAAACTCCCAAAGTTGGGCTGTGAAATGCTCGAATTTTTCTGGGCAGAGGTTAGAAACTTTAAAACTGGGAATGATTCGTGTAATCTGGGCATAAATGAGTATTTTCCCTTAAAACTAGACATCCTAAGGATTCCGTAGAATTTTACGGATCCTCGTTTCAATTTTTTTAGAATTAGTTATGATTTTCCAAAGTTAGGCGAAAATCTGTCCAAATTCTGGACCAGCGTTTTTTCAGAAAAATAAAGGAAATAAGTTGAAAAATAATTCCACAATAGAAAAATGGTCATTAGAGACAAAGATATCTATTAGGATATTATTTGTGAATTAATAAATGCGATATTACCGTTATAGGATAAGCGTGATCACAGTCCGACCAACGATCGTACCAAAATCGTCAACGAAGGTACGGACGCGTACTGTAACACTAACTCTGATGCTTATTGTATACTTATATGTGATAGATGTATTCATAGTCTGAGACTCTGTTTTTAAAAAGGAAAATTGTTCGTACACATACAGCTATACACGGGTTATGGTTATGATAATACTGTTGAGTTTTCCTAGCACTGAGGACACGGATGTACACCGTGGCACTGGTAAATAGTGCAGACTATAATAACATGTATAGGCAGTGGTTGTGTTCTGTTATTATCTTTCATATGTGATTATTGCTGAAATGTCATGAATATCTGTCATACATAACTGTTACATAAGCATGAGGTTAACCGTTACCTGAGATTCAATGGTAATTGAATCTCAGCCCTCACTATAGCTTCAGGGTTCGGAGGAACTAGGACCGAGGACAAGAATAAGCAGCACGCGTGAGGACACAAGCGGAGGACTTTTTCTCTTGAATCTATATTAACGTACTGTATTTGGATAGTTGTACTACTGTATAAGTACCTAGACACAACAACAGGGAATGTTTATCAGATACTCGCTCTTTTAAACTATTCCGATGCTCTACTCTGATTAAAATATTTTGAAAACGAATTTCGAAAATGAAGATGTTACAGTCTCCACTGGGACTCATCTTGAGTCTTAAAACTCTCGACATCTCGTTCACTTCCAGCTGGTCCTGGCCTCTCCTCGTCGCCCAAAAGCTCATCTCCAGTGGTAATTAGTTTCTTTCTTAAACCCTGCCCTTTCTTTCTTTGATTAATTTTCCTGGACATAATGGGTTCCGTAAGTTCTAGTGGAACTGTTTAAATCATAACATGTGTTTTTGCTAAACGACCGCTTTAATCACCTAACGCTAATGGCCTTTGTTTAATCATTTTTATTCTGTAACTATTAAGAGTTCATCACCTGCTAGTTAGCACTAATTTTGGACTGCATTTAAACATAAATGTAATTCATATAGTACTCTTCTTCTGTAACTGTTAAGAGTTCATCACCAGCTAGTTTGCTAGTCCAGTAATTTATGTGTTTGGACATTGAGAAAAATACAAGGTAGGAAAAAAAAAGTGATCACACTGTCTACTTTTTCCCTTTGACAGTTGCTTGCCTTGAATGGATAGCCTACCAATAAACTCAGCGGAATTTATGTCAATTATTTATGTCAATCAATGACCATATTGTTCTACTTTTTTATGATTTGCAATAACAACGTATTGGGATAGAGTGATATTTTATTAAAGGGATTAGGTAATTTTTTTAGGTGGCATTTAGGAGTATTTGGAAAACCTAACGATCTAATAAAAAAAGCTTAAATTAAAAGCTAATCGAAACATGTAATGGGCTCATTAGACCGTGGTCCAATACGATCTGTAACTGGGCCCATCAGAAGAAGCAAATGTAATAGGAGAAGGCCTTGAAAGCTTAGAGAAATGCATGACTGAGTAGTATAAAAATGGAAAGATATGGAAAATATTGGGAATATCTTCTTTGCATCTGTGGTCCCCTTCCCAATGTTTTGAAAACCGGACCGGACCGGCCGGTTCAGATCAGAAACTGGCGAACCGGCCGGTAAGCTGTAACATCCTAATTTTTAATTTAGGATTTAAGTATAATTATGATATAAGTATATATGCTAAATGTGTTTATTACGAAATATTGGCCTAAGATAATTATGAGAATAATTATTGGAGATTTAAGCTTATTTTTTCCCTCAACTTATTTTGGGAAAAAAAATTTATTCAAATGAGGAATAAATTACGCCAAAAAAAAATATAATAGAAATAATGTATGTGAATTAAACAATGGAATTTGGTCATATATATATATATATAAAAAGTAAAATGTTGATGAAAGCTCAAGATGTGGCAAATATATATGTATATGTACGTAGGATATATATATATATATATATATATATATTCATATCCCATTGTTAATCAATTTTCCCCAGCCCAATACAAGTTCACTAAATAGTGTAGCAAGACATATATATATATATATATATATATGTTCCCACTTTCTCTAAATGCCTACCCAACGTATACCCTCTCATCTGAAGCCCAAACCAAGTCAAACCCATTTATCCATTTGGACCAAAACCAATTTCAATTCTCATTCTTTGCACCCTCAAGCTTATATAAAACGCAGCAGCAGAAGCATACTGTTTCTTTAATATTCATTCAACCGAAACACGTTATCACAGAGATGAATAGCGCCATACTCCTAGACTTACTTTCGGCTTTACATTGCAAACGCAATCAGCAAGCCATACCTCTCGAGCCTCAAATGCTTAACCAAAGGTCCATACCCTTCAGTTCATCCCTTTTTCTCCTCAGTCCAGACCATTCGGTCCTTAAATAAGGTGTTGATTATTGACTCTCTTCCATTCTCATCGCCTCAACTAGAAACAGAGCTGAGAACGTTAGTGAGCTGAGAAGAGTCAAGGAAGGAGAGAGACTCGAACGGTGATCATCTCATTCATTTTTGACAACAGCCTTCTTGTAACCGATAACTGTGCGGGTGGTGTTCCTCAAGCTAAGGTTAAGCTTGGAAGTGAGGTAACCGGGGTTGATTTATTTTATATGCTTGTTTGGACTGTAAGGTATTTTTCTAAGCTTAATTTTCATATATACTACTTGTGTGTGTTTTGAAAAATTATTTGTATGTTTGAATATAAAATCAATTTAGTGAAGCAGTGTATTTTCCAATCTATGTATTTAAGTGATTATTATTATTATTGGAATTGTTATTGTTGTGATGGTTATAATGTTTGTTGTAAGATGTTGTGTACGGATTAATAAATTAACAAAATGTTGTTAAAAATTTTAGTATTATATTATTTCTTCTGTTGTGGGATATGTTAGGTTGTGTGGAAGAGATTGAGGGTGAAATTGCGCTCATCGGCTCTCTCATTTCTGGCCCGGAATTTGAGTTGAGTGTTTTGAGCGGACACCTCCCTGTTACGGTATATTGGTGGTCGGTTTGTGGGAAAAATTTTGTACCCTGGACCCTTAGGTGGTAGCATGGGAGGGGACAGTATTCTTGAAGTGACTAGCTAACCTCGGCCTGGTATACTAGCACTAATAGGCTGTACCACGTCCAAAAGATATAAGGAGGAGCAGGATGGATTAGTGGGGATGGTTTTAATTATTGTCAATTATATATATGTTATTACACTTATGAAAAGTGGATTTGAAATTGTATATCTTTGTATTGATGAGAATGGATGTTCTGTAAGGGTTGGTGGATGGAAATTGTACCCTGGACTCTGAGTTTGTAGGCGGTATTTGTGCCTTGGACTCCAAGTTTGTGGGCTGAAGCTGTGTCCTTGACTCTGATAAGGATAATCTATGCATCAATATTGTCTGAAATATATGTGAGATCTTTTGTTGAATGTTAGAAAATAAATTATGATATTTTGGAACCTTTTTTGGGAGGGAGTTTTTAGTAACCAAGTCGAGAACTATTTTGTGAAAGGTTTTATGTGAATGAATATATATTTTAATTATTGTGGATTTTTAATTTAATTAATTTTGATATTATAACTATATTAATAAACCTGCTTCTCTGACTTGCAATCCTTTCTTGCATATTTGATAAATTAATTTCAGTTATGGGGACTTTATGTCTCACCCCGTCATTATTAAATTTTTCAACCGAGACCTCTAACCCTACTAAAGGACAAGGGAAGCAGCCAGAGGTATAGACATTGTGATACTTGTAGGCCTCTTTTTGGTCCTAATGTTGTATTGATTTATATATTGCTATCACAGGGCCTCAAATTTTGAAATACTACAATAACTTCGTTTGGATGACTGTTGATTTCTTGGAGGCCTCATCTTATGCATTATCTTTACCATAGTGGATTCACAATTATATCTTTTGGCCAAAATTGTTTTAGTGTAGACCCTTTATTATGGAGTTAGCGTTGTAAGACTTGTGGGCTATAAAATCTCCCGTTTGATAATTGTGCCCAAGGTTATGAATTTCCTGTAGTGGGTTTTATGGGCAAAATTTGTGCCTTAGACTCCAAGTTTATGGGCGGAATTTTGTGCCCTGGACTCTTAGTTTGTGGGCGAGCGTTGTGCCCTGGACCCCGAAGTGTGTGTATTGAAAAGAAAAAGGGTTTTCTATAATTACCTGGTAATCAAATTTTAAGAAAATAGTATGATTAATTGTTATTTGTGAGAAAGGGTCTTTTCATAAGCCGATCCAAGCTACAGGGTGACCCCGGGTTCCGATTGGAACCTGGATCAACTTGGCCTAACCCGGCCGAGTTGACCGAGTCTAGTTTAAAAAAAAAAAGGTGATCTGAGAGTCTGAAACTCGGTGTCTTCCTTGACAGTGAGAAAAAAACCAGAAATAGAAGGAGAAGGAAGAGAAATCTGAAGACTGAAGAGACACCTCCATCCATGAAACCTTGTTTTGAAGGAGGACTTGATCTTGTTTCACCATCGTTTGGTGTTTCTTCGATGGTCACCTCCGATCTCGCCATTACCGGTCATCTATCGCCAAAAATCGTCTCCATTGATTCAATAAAAAAAAAAAGATGGTTGCTGCTGGCGAACAAGGAGAGATTGCTGGCAATGAAGTTTGAAGGCGATAGAAGTTATGGGCATGGAGGTTGTGTCGGTGATGGAAGGAGATCGTCATCTGAGAGGGAGGAGGAAGTGAAATTGTTTAATTCAATTTGCGTGGAATGACGGAATTGTTTAGGTTTTCTTATTTTCTACTTTTGCTGATGGTTCAAGTTCAACACTTCAACTGCTAGCTATAGCCTAGAAGAAAAGCTGACCCTAACCTCCCAAACCTACTCTACCATTTAATGCTCTGTTCTTGGTCACGTGAATGATGTCCCTTTTTTTTAAAAAAAAAAAAGAATAAATAAATATAATACTACCTATTTTAATTTAATTATGTATTTTTAATTAATGCCGGTCTGACTCTAGTTTGACTCCGGTCTGACCCACTGACCCTTGATCCAGTACCTCCACCGGTTTAGTGACCGGTCCGGGTTTCAGAACCTTGCCCCTTCCCCTATCTTTATTGCTTTCCTTCCTTTTTCATGTAATTGGAATTCAGTGTACGAATTATGTTGCAGCATCATTATACTTGAAATTACCTGAGTTATATATTGTTATACTAATAACCATAACATTGGTGCTTTCATTGAGAGAATCAACAATGGCTGAAAATACTAGACTCAAAGACCTCCAAGCAGAACAAAAGAAAACGAGTGAGTTCGTCGAAGAAGCTAAGGGTCGTTTCTCTAAAATAGAGAGTTTCATGGAGGAAGTTCTGATGAAGCTTGACAACCTTGACAAGCACTAGGAGAGCTCCACATCTGGATTAAAGCTTGACACGACCATGTCAGAACCACACATCGTTCACACGAGCACGTATTTTTCTCCTCAGAATGAACAAGTGAAGCTAGATTTCCCTTGTTTTGATGGAACTGATGCCCTGCGATGGATCTTCAAGGCCAAGCAATACTTCAAATATTTCGAGGTACCTAATGCCCAACGCATTGTCATTGCTTCAGTGCATATGGATGGCGATGTTCTTCCTTGGTTCCAAATGCTCGAACGAGCTCAACGAATTCCTCACTGGAATGCCCTAATCCAGGCAATAGAAGAACAATATGGACCTTTACAATTCGACTGTGCCCGCTCTCAACTCTTCAAACTAACCTAGCAAGGGAAACTAGAGACTTACAATAGCCAGTTTATGGCCTTAGAAAATCGAACGACTGAGGTAACAGAGGCAACACTGTTAGCTTTCTATCTTGGAGGTTTGAAACTGGACCTGCGTAAGGACATTTTGGTCCAAAATCCAGGATCCGTGCTACAAGCATGACGGTAGCCAAACTATATGCCAAGGCATCCGAATGGAGTAAATTTCCTAAAGTACATAGACTTAGTAATTACGGTCCTCCTAGTACGACGAGTAAAGTATACCCTGGAACAAACCCAGTCACGACTGTGACTTCACCGATGGTTAGCGGGGGCGGCAAGAATAACTTACCACCATTGCTACCTACTCCCACTCGGTTCCCTCTTAAGCGTATGACTCCAGTCGAGATGCAAATCCGATGGGAAAAAGGATTATGCTACACTTGTGATGAGAAATTTTCTCCAACTCATCATTGCCTAAAGAAACAACTCATGATGATGGTCTAGGATGATGAAGTCGACGAGGATATTGAGCCAAAAGTTGATGAAACCCAGATTGATGGAACTCTGCATCATCTTTCTCTATCGGCTTCTAAAGGTACACAGGGTGCTGCCACTATACGTTTCATGGGCTAGATACAGAGTATGAAAGTTCAAGTACTTTTGGTTGGAGGAAGTTCAGACAACTTTATTCATCCCCGAATAGTACAACATTTACATTTTCTTGTGGAGTATACGAAGGAAGTTCGCATACTAGGGGGTATTGAGCTGATTATGCGCACTGAACAAATTGTTAGAGATGTGCCCATACAGATTTTTGGTTATACATTGTCGTTGACCATGCTGGTATTACCGGTCATTGCCGTTGACATAATTATTGGAGCCGGATGGTTGGCTACTGTGGGGACCCACGTCGCCGATCATAGTAAGTCCATCATTAAGTTTTTGGCTAATGACAACTGGGTTACGCTTCAGGGGGTTCGAGGCAATAGTATGACGCCGGCACAGTTTCACCATCTTGCACGCATCCATCACAATGATGTATGGATTGAGCTGTTCCGGATAGATGTCGTGGATCCACAAGAGGGCACCTCAATCGACTCTACCCTACCGGATTTACTTCAAGTTTTATATAATTATGAACCAGTCTTCAATTCTCCACGGCCTACCTCCACCATATGGGCACGAACATGCCATCTAATTATTACCCAATTCATCCCCAGTGAATAAGGGTGGAAATAGGCCTGCCGCCTGGCCTGTTTGAGGCCTGATTAGGCCTGGCCTGTCAAGCTAAAAGGTTAAGCTAAGGCCTATTTTAAGGCCTGTTTGTCTTAACATGCCAGGTTTAGACCTCCTAATGAGTCTTTTAGGCCTGTTAGCCAGCCTATTAAGAGGGCAAAACTGTAAATTTATACTTAATATGTCTGACCTCCCTATTTCTTCTTTCAAAATAATCTAAGTAACCCTAAGTTCCATTTTGATTTTCCACTTGTCACTCTCACTGTCTCACGTCTCAGACTCTCATTTCTTCCACCTCACTCTCTGCCTCTCAGTCTCGCCTGCTTCTACTGGTTTAGTGTTCGGCCAGAGCTCACCGCTCTCACTCCATACGTTGGCTGTCACTCTCACTGTCATAATGGCTTGGACCAGCTTTCACTTTCACCAATTTGGGGGTTTAGGGTTTTGCAACCCTTTAGCTCCAAATATAAGTAATTTTGATATTTGTGCATAATATCTGTTGAAATCATTTGTTATTCTCTCTTTGCTATGTTGATGGCAAGAGGGTTTTTGGTTTCATCATGCTGAGCCAAGCTATCTCATGCTCGTTTACTGGATTCCTGAAACTGGCAACACTATCCCTCCTAATGCTTCCCATCGTGTTAATGTTGGTGCTGTTGTATTGAATGACAATAAAGAGGTAACTTCTATGTTATAATTGACAATGTCTTCATTAAATAGGGTTTAGAACAAACTATTGAAAAGAAGACTATAGGGTTTAAAAGCAATTATATATATGTGCGCGTACACGCTTGCAAACACTCAAAATGGAAGATAGCACTAACATCATTTTTTTCCCTTGGCTGGTTCTGCTGTTTGTTCATAACTTCTGAATTACAACTACAAAAAGAGGAGGAACTTGTGAGTAGAATGTAACATCCTCCATTTTTAAAGACAATTATTAATTACTAACTTGATTAGATTGTTTATTAAAATGTTTTATACAAACAGTTAAGCTTTAGATTTTACTCGGCCCATGTTTTTAAACTAAAAATTACTTTAGAATTTGCTAAAATATCCAAAATATGCTAGAGTAAGCCAAGAGGGTCCTAAAGTGGTAATATACAAAAATTCAACATGTACTAAAAAGGTGCAAGCACTGCCGTTAGCAAAAGTAGCTTAAGCTTCCGAAGCCTTCCCTGATTGACCGACACAAGAACTATCGTCCGAAATATGTTTGTAACCATCAATCCAACTTATTATAAATGCTAATATATGTGCTCGTCAGGTGCCAAGTGGAACATTTTATATAACAAATTATTCGATGTATAATTTACAAATTTATTAAATCAAATCACAAATTATGTAAAAAAATTTGTATATCAAATTTCATATCGTGAATCACATATATATAATGTCAAGCAACAGATCAATACCTTGACAATCCTTTGTTGGGATCCGTACACGCAGCGGAATTATAAAACTTTTACGAATCCCATCGGAGGATCTATTAACGGCGTTTAAATCAAGGTTCGTTAGAAAAACAGTACCTATACGTGGGGTTGAATGTTCCGTTCAATTCGGTCTGGTGCGCATCTTCTGCTTCGTGCGTCTCGACCATCGTACGTCTTGAACGTGGTGCCATCTCGTTCGATCAAACAGGAGCAGAACTTTCGAATCTCCTTCCTCTATCGGTATCTATACGAATAGCACTGGAACACGGGCGGCAGCGTGCTAGTGCCTTCAAACCTTGCGTCTCTCTTTTCTCTCTAAGGTTTCTTACGGCTTCTCTAATTCATCTGTGTCCTCAATACGACTAGATCAATATCTATTTATAAAGTTTCTAAAACCCTAATGAGCCGTATTAAAATATTCAAAATTAATCTAATTAATCTTGAATTCGAATCTGAATTAAATCAATACATTAATTAAAATTTGTCCAATAGATCTAATCAAATATATTTATTTAATTCGAATTATGAGCCTACAGATTTAATTGATCTTCATAAATTAAATTTGAGATATGATATCTCTCTATTTAATTTAATCTGATATACCATATTTCAATTCAATTAAATCTAAAATACTATATCTTTATTCGAAAATTAAATCTGAGATACAATATCTCAATTTATTATAGTTATTTAATTTATCAAATAAATTAAATACTATTCATAATAATATTATTATCTATAAATAATATCATTATTATTTTCGAATTTATATTATATTATAATATAATATGATATGATATGATATATATATATATATATATATATATATATAAACCCTAGATTAAACGTATTCATTAAATCTTAGACATTTCTAAGATTCAATGAATCTGAACACTGTTGCTCGTGTTGGGCTATTCTTGTGTATGACCCTATAGGCCTACATGAGATTGGCAGCGGGCCAATACTGTACCGGCCCACAAGTCGCAAGCAGCCTCTAGTAAGACATTGCGACTACCTAATTCATATGGGGATCGATGATACGATGCTACCTACGATACAACCATGCCACGTCCCTTTTGTCACGCGATAATTTGGTCAAGGATGAGGCATGAATAATGTCAACTTCCTATTTTTGACCATTACTTTCTCGATTCTCGAGTAGTCTAATAATGGAAACTCCTTTCCTTCGTAGTATGACCATACATTTCTCAGACTCACTCATCGAGGGGCCTAGTATTATCTCTTTACAAATGTGAGGGACAAATTCCATCTTGACCATTCACATTTCTCTATATGAAAACCAGTGATCCCGATCTAAGCCTTTATCATCACCCGGTCAAAGATGACTTTTGACTAGGTCAAAGATCAACGACTCATCATGTAGGAATTCATGATGATTTTAGGTCAAAGGGCATTGTGACGCGGTTATACATGAGATAAGCTTATGACTAAATCCATACAGCTTTCTCATAGTGGGTCGGTCTAGCACCTTGTACTCTTATAAGTGCCTATGACTTTGATTCATATCTCCATACCTCATCCAAGTTATACTGGTCTTATTTCATCTTCGCTCCCGCGTAGATGACCGACCAGGGACATTTAGGATAATCTATAAAATGTATCCAAGGATAAGTTATCATTATAAACATGCGAATGAAATGATAACTAAATGGAGAACAATGACTTGCCCCTAGGGCATAATTTCCAACATCCTTATCAGCCCCCACCCTTATAACCGTTGACAGAACTCATCGGTTGTAATATAATAGGTTTAGTTTCTGTGACAAGACTGCACCAACTCTCCGACGATGAGGTTTAGCCCGGCCAAAGACTACATAACTCATATTGGACCATGAGTTCCCTTTCCTTCGAATATGGAAAGGTGTCACTGTCCTAAAGGCTGACCCTTAACTCGGCCAAAGGAAAAGGGTGATACCAATGGCCCTAAAAATATCAAAGCCATCCACTGTGCACTGAGTAGTGGCATACCACATGGTATTATATACACAATAACTCCCATCATCACTCTATATCAATCACCGCTCCACATCATCATAGTCTTGGCATGAATATATAAAATTCCAAATAAGGTTTTTGACAGTAATGCATTGTCACAATAATCATTAAGATAACAATACTATTTTAACTCACAAAATCATAACAAAAGTGCATTATCCAAAACATGTAATATCATAATTTTTTGTCTCAATAGCCGTTTTAAAGCATTCATTGATATATTAAATTAATAATACAATCTCACCAGTCACACTTTAAAAATAAAATCCACAAGGCACTTTGTTAACAACATAGTTCTCATATATTAAAAATCACTTATAAACATCATACAAGCAAGTACAATGAGTGAAAAGTGGTTATCTCTAGTTCTTGACATAAAAACTAAACTTGAGAGAGAGCAAGTCCACTCTAAAAATAAATATATAATTATACATTAATACTATTAACAAAATACCAACTAATATAATAATAAATAATTAAGTAAACTATAATTATCTCATTTTAAATTTCCTTAGAAGAAGTGAGAATTTATTTGTTCCTCAAATTATCGTTACAACTTTCAATTCCTTCCTTCATAAATTATTTCTTACTAATTATAATTATCAAAATATCACCATATCCTCAATTTTTCAACCTAATACTAAATTTTATAAATATAACCCAATTTATTAAACAATCTCCACACCTCCACATACTCAAAATCATATCAATTCTAATTTAAAATCTCAAATTACAATTCATAATTTCATATAATTCAATATTTAGTAAAACTAACTGATTAAAATTATAATAATACTTCTAGTAATCCAACTAAATGCCTTAACCCTCATTTAATCAGTAAAATTATCTTATAGGACACAAATCCTAAGTTCTTTTGAATAGAAAATAAATTTAAATTCCCGTAACAACCAACTAAGAAATCTAAACCAATTAAAGTTATTTATTAATCATGTTCTTCAGATATATAGTCATCTATTATCAAAATTCAATACTTTATTATAATTCTAATTCCAAAATTTTCACTAATCAATACTACATTACTCTCATTAAAAAGAGAAAATATGTAGAATAACTTTCATAAAGAAAATTTGTTGGAACGAAATTAATTTAACTACCTAAATGATCTTATAAAATAAATAGCTTAGCTTCAAATACCCTAAAACTCTTCATTTTCCTTCCTCCTTTCCTCACCTCCACACGGTGATTTCCGGCTCTCTCTCGAACTCCCACATTAACACACACAAACTTATTTATGGTAATTAGGGGAGAGGCGGTGGATTGTGTAACGGTTTCCCCCCTCCCCACGTGCATCATTAGCTGCCACCATCTTATTATATATATATAATTTTAATTTTAATTTATACATATTACTTTTTGTCCTTTCTTTCTCTTCCTTTTTTTTTCCCTTTTCTTTTTTTTGCCTCTCCCTCTATATATAGATACACAATTGATTATTATTATTTCCACACTTCTTTTTACTATCATAAATGATATTTTATATACAAACCTTTAGTTTTATAATTACACAATAAATTCATGTATCATAATTAATAATTTTTTTATTTATAATTAAATCCTAATATAAAAATTATGATGTTACAATTCTCCCCACCTGAATAGAATTTTGTCCCCAAAATTCTCAACAAGTCATTAAAGAAAATAAACCTCATCACAAGATTACAAGTCCTCAATATATCCTCAAGGGTCTATACCATTCTCTTTGTTTGACCATCAGTGTGCGTATGATAAACCATATTGTACTTCAACCTAGTCACCATAGTATTTTGTAATACCTTTCACAAATTTGATGTGATCCTAGAATCATGACCTAACACAAATTTTTTTTTTTGGAGTTATATCATGCAATCTAACAATCTAAATCCTTATTATAATATAAAAAGAGTCAAAGAAAATTTTACCGACGATTACCAGCCAATTATAATATATAACACAATTATAAATTATAATAATTTATGGGAAAAGTATTTCTCCAGTCACTGGAGATAGAGTTATCTCCAATAACCCCAAAACTGCGTCGTTTTGAATTAATGAAGGGCTTGTTAGTAATTTCAGGTGAATTAATTAAAGGTGTTTTGGTAAAATGTAAATGATTAAAAAAATAAACAAAATTACAGAAACACTCTTTATTAATCCAAAACGACGTAGTTTTAAGGTCACTGAAGATAACTCTATAACTCTATCTCCCGTGACTGTAGAAATCATTTATCCATAATTTATATAATATAATAATCTATCAAAATAAAAAATAATTTGTTATAATAATTTATATAATATAATAATTTATCAAAATAAAAACTCATTTATTATAATAATTTGTGAATTTATATAATATAATAATTTATCATTTTAATAATATAGAATGAAAATAACTTAATATTAAGAAAAATATCTCTATAGAATTATATATATATATAATATAAATAGAATAATAATATAAATATATAAAAGTATCGTTCCCTACTTTTTTAAAAAAAATTTCAAATCAAAATATAAATCTTATAAATACAACTCAAAATCAAAATACATAATATAAATATTACTTTTTAATTTTTAAATAAATAACATATTAATTATTACTAAATATTTACATGGAATTATAAAATTATAAATTAAATTAAATTTTTTTATACACAAATAATATGTATACATTATATTTGTTTTTATAATATAAATACTATATATGTGTTTCGAATTGAAAATTAGAAAAAATTCCTATTAAATACCATTTAAATTTTTAAAACCCCCCGAAGTCTCCTGAATTTGTAAAAAGACTGAGAGGTACCAAGGACCTATGAGGGATATGTAAATTCGGGTAAAATTACCCTTTTACCCTTAGTTTTAAATAAATCAAAAAAATAAAAATACCCTCACCGGAGGACCGCTGTCGCCGGCTACCGGCCACCAGTGAGGGGGGTGGGGGTTTTTTTTTTGGGGGGGGGGGGGGGTTTAGGGTTTTTTTTTTTAAAAAAAAATGTTTTCATTGAAAGTGTGGGGGCTGGGGTTCGAACCCCCATCCCCCCACACATCCATAAGGCCAAGTGGCTCAACCAATTGGTTCTACTTGATTCCTTTGATATATATATATACACACACACATTAATAAATATATATTCTTCTTAATATTTTTTCAAGGGTATTTACAAAACGCGATTTACAAATTGCATAACGCCATTTAAAAATCTTATAATGCAATTTACAATATTTTTTGGAGGTTCACATTTTTTTACCCCTAATGCCTCTGGTTGGAAATTTAAAAGAAAAATGCACTTTTACAAATTGCGTAATGCAATTTATGACGTTTTTTTGGATGTTTACATTTTTTTAACCCCTGATGCCTTTGATTGAAAAAAAAATGCACTTTTACAAATTGCATAATGCCATTTACAAATCTTATAACGCAATTTACAACGTTTTAATTTTTTGGAGGTTTACATTTTTTCCCTTGATGCCTCTATTGAATTTTTTTTTTAAAAAAATGTAAACCTCCAAAAAACGTTGTAAATGACGTTATGAGATTCTAAAAAACCGCGTTATGCAATTTGTAAAAGTGCATTTTTTTTTTCAATCAGAGACATCAGGGGTAAAAAAAAATGTAAATCTCCAAAAAACATTGTAAATTGCATTATGCAATTTGTAAAAGTGTTTTTTTTCAACCAGAGGCATCAGGGGTAAAAAAATGTAAACTTCCAAAAAATGCTGTAAATTGCGTTATGCAATTTGTAAAAGTGCATTTTTTTTTTAAATTTTCAACCAGAGGCATTAGGGGTAAAAAAATGTAAACCTCCAAAAAACGTTGAAAATTGCGTTTGTTAGCTCTTGTGTTTTGATTATCACAATTTCTAAGCTATTGAATTAAATAATCCAAGATCATCTGACACTTTGCTAAAAGAGTTTTAAAACTAGGTTGCTCGAGTAAAGCATTCTGAATGCTTGAGCAACATCGAATGCAAGATAAAAACAAACATTTCAAATAAGCCTTGCTCGAGCAGACCATACAGTCTTGCTCGAGCAACATCGGGTTCATGGTAATCACTCTGTTGTCTTGCTCGAGCAACCAGCATCAGACTGCCCGAGCATCATCGTGTCTAAGCAGAAAGTATTTTGTCTGACCTTGCTCGAGCAGAGCATGTTGCATGCTCGAGCAATAACGAGCTTAATAAGAAAATTTTCCAAGACTTAATGAGTCTTGCCCGAGCAAAGCAAAAAAGCTTACTCGAGCACCTCGCTCGAGCAGAAGGGTAAGGCTGCTCGAGCAACATCATTTCTTCCCTCTCTCACAGGCACTGAACGAGCTTTGCCCGAGCATGATTATATCATGCTCAAGCAGTATGCTCGAGCAGAAGAAAGAAAGCTGCTCGAGCATAACATCATCTTTGCTTTCTACTATGTCCTTGCTCAAGCATATCTTACACCTTGCTCGAGCATAAGCAGTCTACTGCCAAGATTAAATACTTTTCGTCTGCCTCTGACTAGAGCCTACCCGAGCATGAATATACTCATACTCGAGCAGATGGATTTCCATGCTCGAGCATCAGCGATGGAGAACAATTTCCTCAATAAATAACAGAAGCTTGCTCGAGCAAGCTTAGATTGTTGCTCGATCAAAGTCATCCTTGTTTTTGAAATGTCCAACAACAGAAATATTAAATCCTGTTATATCATTCCATTACTTCAGATTATTACACATTGCTATTCCCAAATGCTATTAACGAGTTTGCTGATGAGTTTCAGATTATTTAAACATGGATTAACAGCAGATCTGAATAAAGCAAAATTGTGTGTCAGAAGCATTAAATGCAACTACCTAAACCGGTGATAATCTCGGAAACCAACTCTGACCGAAGTAAAAATACTCTGATATTCTGTCTGTGTATTAAATGCCATTTCACAACGGGCAAAACAAAAGGAATGAAAGAGAATGTCAACTCTGCAAATTCCACCTAGAGAATTTAAACTGCGAAATTCTTGACGAAAGCTTCATCTGTCTAACAGACACATTCAAGTCTCTCAACGGCTATCCCACAAGCTTCATCAATGGTCATTAATTACAACATCTATAAATAGCCGAAGCATTGAATTCGCTAACTACTGAAACACTGAGCAATCAATTTGAGCGTACTACTATTTGTTGTTTCAACTGTTCCATTAATATCTTCGGATAAGTTTGTACTTTAGTGTTTATCACTTTGTCTACTAGTGAGGAGTTATTTAAACATCCATTTCATTCTGGTAACTCAAGGTTGAGGAACCTTAAGTGAGGGTGTATCAATTACAACTTGTAAGGGAGAGTTGAGTCTGAGAGTGTGAGGACTATCCTTCGTTTACAGAGTGTGTAATTGTACATGAACTTGGAAATGTGGTGAAAATCCCAAGGTGTGGTTGGGGACTGGACGTAGGTCAAAGAGTTGGTTCGAACTAGTATAAATCGCTCTGTGTCTATTCTCTATGGTGCCTCGTGTCTACTTCATTTCTCTACTTCATTTCTCTGATTTTATTTTACTTGCCTTCGTGTAAGTCTTGCGAAAAGAATTTGAGATCACCTATTCAACCCCCTCTAGGTGATATTCCATCTTCATTTGGTATCAGAGCCTGGTTTCTCAGTTAGGTTTAACATCTCGAGAAAGATCATGGAAGGAATATTGCCTGACAGTGCTTCAATTAATCAATCCCCAGGATTCAATGGCGAACACTACTCCTTTTGGAAAACAAAATTCAGAGTGTTCGTGATGACTACCGAATATGGTCTCTGGTGAGTGATAGAAACTGGAGACTTAGTACCTATAAAGATTGAAGGAGGAATCTTTGTTCCAAAGACAGAAGCTGAGTTTGATGAGAATGATAAGAAAAGTATCACTCTTAACAGTAAAGCTATTCTGATGCTCCAAAGTGCTCTTAGTCAAATGGAGTACTTTCGAAAATGCAATCTGTCAACTGCGAAGGAAATGTGGAAGGCTTTGGAGATTGCATATGAAGGCACTTCTGGCATTAGGGTGAATTGTATTAATACTCTGACCACCGAGTATGACTTACTTTGGATGAAGTCAAGAGAAACCATTGCCGAATTCCAACTCAGATACACTCATCTGATAAATCAATTGGCGGATTTGGGTAAAATCTATGATCAAGGTCCTCAGGTCAGGAAAATTCTTAATGTTCTGACAAAAGACTAGGAAGCTAAAGTCACAGCAATAGAAGAGGCCCGTGGAGAATCAATGGCTTCAGTCGCTGCTTTATTCGGAAGCTTGTCTGAATATGAAAGCAAACTGAAGTTCCGAAAGGACTTGGACAATGTCAACAGTAGTCGGAACAAAGGCCTTGCTCTTAACGCTGTAAAGGAAAAGAAAGATAAAGACGAGGATGAAGAGGATGATGACGAGATGGTCATGTTCGTACAAAGATTCAAGAAGTTTTATAGAAAAGATCGAGGCTTCAGAAATAGATTTCAGAATGGGAGTTCAAGCAACAGACGTGAATTCAGAGACAAAGATCAAGTCATCTGTTACGAATGTGAGAAGCTGGGTCATTATAAATTAGAATGTCTTCAATTAAAAGACAGTGACAAAGAAAAGAAGAAGAAGTATTATCAATTCAAAAAGAAGGCCTATGTGTCAGCCATATTGGGAGATGGCTCTTCAGATGAAGAAAGTGAAGAAGAAAAAGAAACTGCCAACGTTTGTTTGGTTGCGGAGGAAGAACAATCCGAAAAAGATATCGAGGTATGTGACCTACAACCTACATATGATGAGTTATTTGATGAATATAATGAGATACAATCTGAGTTTGAAAAAGTTGTAAAGGAATGTATATCCTTAAAAAGAGAAAACATGACTCTTAAATTACAAGTTGAAA
The DNA here is from genome assembly GCA_034222035.1 of Acacia crassicarpa. Classification (NCBI taxonomy): domain Eukaryota; kingdom Viridiplantae; phylum Streptophyta; class Magnoliopsida; order Fabales; family Fabaceae; genus Acacia; species Acacia crassicarpa. The sequence goes on from JAWXYG010000004.1 coordinate 26,631,018, forward strand.
ACCTCACTTGTGAAAATCTTATTTGTGACGAATGTCTGGATTTAGAGAAAAGGAATTTGTATCTTACAAAATCACTTGAGAAATTCACTAAAGGTAGTGAAATGCTCAATGTAATTTTGAAAGCTCAAAGGTTTACGAACGATCATTCAGGCATAGGATATAATCCTATTCTTGACAAAAAGAAAGGAAAGAAGAAAACTGGTGGAAAATCCTATTTAAATTATTTTCAGAAAACTGTTCATTTACCAAATCCTTTTGCACATTGCAATACTGTAACCGAAAGGGACACATTACTTCATCATGTTTTCATAAAAAGGATAGAAGAGATAAACCTGTTGGCAACTACCAGTGGGTGCCTAAGGGAACCTATGTTCGTAAGGCCCAAACTAACCCCAAAGGACCCAAGAAAAGATGGGTACCTAAAACTTAATCTCCTCTAATTTTGCAGGTGTGTCTGAGGGCATCAAGAATAACAAATGGTATATTGACAGTGGATGCTCTAAACACATGACGGGAGATGCAGACAAATTTGTTGCAATGAGATTCAAAGATGGTGGTAAAGTCACCTTTGGAGGAAATCAATCTGGGAAAATCACTGGCATTCGTGAAATCGATGCAAAGGATGGACCTCAGATTAAAGACATCTATCTTGTTGAAGGTCTCTGCCACAACCTTCTGAGTGTGAGCCAAAGTGCCGACAAGAACAACTGGATTATACTTGACTCGGAAGAATGTCTCATTGTCAACAAAGATGATCTCCCAATCGACAAAGGTAAATTGAAGGTGTTATTTAAAGCTCTGTGTGAAGGAAACTGTTACATCTTGGATCTACCAAAACTTAATTCCGAAAAATGTTTTGTTAGCAACTTAGATGAGAGTTGGCAGTGGTATAAGTGTTTAGCTCATGTGAACATGTTTCAACTGGATAAGTTGTTAAGAAAAGATTTAGTGATTGGGTTACCCAAACTTCGTTTAAAAAATGACTTGATTTGTGACTCGTGTCAAAAGGGTAAACAAACTAAGTCCTCCTTTAAAAACAAAATTGAAATTTCAACAAACTGACCTGTTCAATTACTTCATATGGACTTAGTTAGACCCGCAAGGGTAAAGAGTCTTGGTGGTAACTTGTATACTCTGGTCATCGTTGATGATTTCTCTCGCTTCACCTGGACAATTTTCTTATCTTCTAAGGATGAAACATTTGATCTGCTTGTTGTGTTTGCCAATAAGGTGCAAAACGGGAAAGGTATTTGCATTACAGCCATTTGAACAGATCATGGAGGTGAATTCGAGAATCAAGCGTTCGGAGAATTCTGTGATGCTCACGGAATCGATCACAATTTCTCGGCTCCAAGGACACCACAACAAAATGGTGTGGTCGAAAGGAAGAACCGTGTACTAACTGAGATGGCTTGTGCAATGTTAAATGAAAATCAGACATCACAAGTCTTCTGGGCAAATGCTATGAGCACGGCTAGCTATATATCAAACCGAGCCTATCTCCGGAAGAAACTTAACAAGACCCCATATGAGCTCTATAAAGGGAGGAAACCGAACTTGGCTTACCTTCACATCTTTGGCTGTAAGCACTTCGTTCACAACAATGGTAAGGACAATTTGGGAAAATTTAATCCCAAATCCGATGAAGGTATGTTCCATGGTTACTCTAATAGAAGTAGAGCATATAGAGTTTTCAATAAACGTACTCGTGTAGTTGAAGAATCAATACATGTTGTATTCTGTGAATCTAAAATTGATGATCCGATGATGAGGAAAATGTTTTCCAAAACCAATTCTTTTTGAAAACTACTCCTGTTTCTATTGAAAATCTAGAGGATGTTTTTGAAGCCGATCCACAAAACAATTTTGAAAATCCTGATCAATCACAGCCTAGAGCTTGGAAATTCATTCGAAATCATCCTCTAGACCAAGTAATAGGTAATGTAAATCAAGGAGTAAAGACCAGAAATAGTACCTTAAATGAAGTAACTTTTTCTACTTTTATTTCACACATTGAACCCTCTAAGATTGATGAAGCCCTATCAGACAATGATTGGGTGATAGCAATGCAAGAGGAGACATCAATTTGATAAAAATCAAGTTTGGGATTTGGTACCTAGGCCTAAAGATCATCCAGTCATTGGCACTAAATAGGTATTAAAAAACAAATGTGATGAATCTGCAATTATAGTCCGTAACAAGGCTAGATTGGTTGCCAAAGGCTATAATCAGGAAGAAGGTATTGATTATGAGGAAACGTTTCCTCCAATGGTCAGATTGGAAGCTATTCGTGTACTCTTAGCCTTTGCGTGTATCAAAGGATTGAAACTTTATCAAATGTATGTAAAAATTACTTTTCTAAATGATTATATTCAGGAGGAAGTCTATGTCGAACAACCTCCTGGTTTTGAAAATGAACATCATCCGGATCATGTTTATCGTCTAAAGAAAGCATTATACGGTCTTAAACAATCCCCTAGAGCTTGGTATGAGAGACTTGGTAAGTTTTTACTAGATCAGGTATTTATAAGAGGAAAAGCGGACACAACCCTTTTTATAAAAACTAATAAGTTGAATGATATGTTATTAGTTCAAATTTATGTGGATGATATTATTTTTGGATCAACTAATGAATCTCTTTGCGAGGATTTCTTTAAGACTATGCAGGGTGAGTTCGAAATGTCAATGATGGGAGAGCTTAACTACTTCCTTGGATTTCAAATCAAGCAACGGAAGGATGGGATATTCATCTCACAAACGAAGTATCTCCGTGATTTGCTCAAAAAGTTTGGATTGGAGCACTGTAATGGTACGGATACTCCAATGAGTTCAACATCCTTTTTGGATGCGGATGAAAAAAAAAGGCAAGGACTTTAATATAACTAAGTATAGAGGGATGATCAGATCATTACTCTATTTACCTGCAAGTCGGCCTGATATTCAATTTAGCATGGGAATGTGCGCAAGATTCCAATCAACCCCTAAAGAATCACATGCCGAACACGTCAAGAGAATCTTTCGATATCTCTCGGATACGAAGGAATTGGGTCTCTGGTTTCCAAAAGGGCAACAAGAATTCTTGGTTGCATACTCAGATGATGATCATGCTGGATACAAGACCGACAGAAAGAGCACAAGTGGACAATGTGAGTTTCTTCGAGGTTTACTTGTATCATAGTTCAGCAAGAAACAGACAACTGTGGTCGTATCCTCCATTGAGGCTGAGTATGTTGCTGCTTCAAGTTGCTGTGCTCAAGTCTTATGACTCAAACAACAACTTTAAGACTTGGGGATTCATTTGAAGGAAATACCAATTCTTTGCGACAACACAAGTACAATAAGTTTGGCGAAAAATCTAGTTCAACATACAAGGACCAAGTATATTGATGTGAGACATCACTTCAACAGAGACCATGTTCAAAAGAAAGATGTCAAAGTGATGTTTATTCCCACACACCTTCAACTGGCCGACATCTTCACCAAACCGATAGCTAAAGAGCAATTTTTGTTCATTCGAACGGAATTGGGAATGGCTAATCCTAACGAGTTGTAAGTATTTGTCTTTCAATTAATATATTTTAATAAAGATTACTGACTTTGGCATCAAAGTGCCTAGCTTTTGTTTATGCAGGATACTCTGTTCATAAGAGCTGAAACAGAAAGTAACATAGTCATTCTTGCTCGAGCAAGCCAGTAATCTTCACTCGAGCAATCATGTGAAAGCTTCATGAAAAATCTAAGTTGAAGAGTCCTGCTCGAGCACACTCTCTAAGCCTACTCGAGCAATAACGAGAAGATAAGAAAGAAAAAGCAAGCTACTCGAGCAACAACGGAGAATGTGCAATGTTCGTGAAGAACGGTGCTCGAGCACTCATGCCAAGCCTGCTCGAGCAACAACGGGTGCTGTCTTCAGACTTAGACAAGTAATGATTGCTGCTCGAGCATGCCTAAATGTCTGCCTGAGCAACAACGGGAAATGAGGAAGTTGCATGACAAGAGATGAACAATGCTCGAGCAACATGATCAAACCTGCCCGAGCACTCCAAGCTGTTGAATTCTCCTTAACAAAACAATGCGAATCACAATGTCCATGTGTTCCAATGTTATGTGTAATTCAAGTGTTCACAGTACACACTTGAAGGGAGGTTATATGTAGTTATTTCAGTTTCATTTCATTTGAAATTAAATCTCTATACTCATCCCTACTCAAGCAAGACAAGAGTTCTGCTCGAGCAAGAACCATGCTCGAGCATGCAGAAGAGTCTGCTCGAGCAACGTTGGCCGTGAGGGTTTCAAAAGATGTGTGACGTTTCATTTTGACGGAGAAATCACTTTCCCTATTTTCTACTGTCAAAACCCTAGTCTCTCCTTTCTCTCAAAATTCCCTCAACCGTTACATCCGTTTGAGAATCGTTACTCCAAATTCCACTGTTACAATTGTTCGAATTGGCGAGAGTAACTATTCTAACTGATTGTATTCCTTAAATCCCCTCATTTTCCTCCAATCTCACCACTCTCCGACGGAACCCATCGACCTTTATCCTTTCAAACTTCCCTCTTTTGATTCAATAGATGGCTGGTTCAATTGATAAACCCTCTTCTACTCAATCTCCTGCAAAAAAATCCAGATACTACAAGCCCAAAGTTGTAGATTCCAAAAACCCCACGAAACCCAAATCTTTGTCGAAGAAGGTCACCAAGCCAAAAGTGGTAGAGAAGTTGAGGACGAATGTAGTAACTCAGGAACCTCCTCAACCAACGACTAGGATCAAGACAGGCTCCCTTCCTACTGGAAAGGGTAAAGCACAAAGTCGTCGTCGTTGTCTTCTTCGAATTCCGACGACACCGAGAAGATCGTCGACGAGATACGGTCTAAGGGAAAAGAGGATCGACCTTAGCCACTCAAACCATCTCTCAGTCAGAAATCACAGGCCTCTGAAAGCAAGAAGTAAAGAGTCTCGTTTTCCTTCAAATCCTAAGGCTCCGAAAGCAAAACAAAGTAAGTGTCGACAAATCGCCCTCAAGATGGCCAGCTGCCTGAACCTTCACCAGGTATGATCATTGGTAATTTTGTAGTAGATGACCATTCCTTGTATGCTCACTATTTCGAGTCAAGACCATTCTTCTGTTGGAAATTATGCCCTAGGGGCAAGTCATTGTTCTTCATTAAGTTATCATTTCATACGCATGTTTATGGTGATAACTATATCCCTAGATATATCTTATAGATTATCCTAAATGTCCCTAGTCGGTCATCTACGCGGGAGCGAAGATGAGTTAAGACCAGTATGACTTTGATGAGGTATGGAGATACGAATCAAAGTCATGGGCACTTATAAGAGTACAAGATCCTGGACCGACCCACTATGAGAAAGCTGCATGGATTAAGTCATAAGCTTATCTCATGTATAACCGCGTCACAACGCCCTATGACCTGAGATCATCATGGATTCTTACATGATGATTCACTGACCTTTGACCTAGTCAAAAGTCACCTTTGACCGGGTGATGATAAAGGCTGGGATCAGGATCAATGATTTTCATGTGCAGGAATGTGAACTGTCAAGATGGAATTTGTCCCTTACATTTGTAGAGAGATAATACTGGGCCCCTCGATGAGTGAGTCTAAGAAATGTATGGCCATATTGTGATGGAAAAGAGTTTCCATTTCACATTTTAAACTACTCGAGAATCGAGAAAGTAGTGGTCAAGAACAGGAAGTTGACATTATCCATGCCTCATCCTTGACCAAATTATCGCGTGACAAAAGGGACGTGACATGGTTGTACGATAGGTTGTATCGTGTCATCGATCCCCATGTGAATTGGGTAGTCGCAATGTCTTGCTAGAGGCCGCTTGCAACTTGTGGGCTGATACAGTTTTGGCCCACTGCCAATCTCATATGGGCCTACAGGGTCGCACACAAGAATAACCCAACACGAGCAAATGCGTCCAGATTCATTGAATCTTAGATTAATCTAAGATTTAATGGATGTTGAATTTAATCTGGGGTAAATATATATATACATATATATATATATATATTAAATTTGAAAAATAATATAATAATATTATTTAATGGAGATTATAATAATATTATATGATATTTGTTTTATATTTAATTTATCGGATAAATTAAATATCTAAAACAAATAGAGATATTATATCTCATTTGATTTTCGAATAAAGATATCATATATCTTTAATTTAAATTGATATATAGTATCTCAGATTTAATTAAATAGATAGATATTATTTCTCGGATTTAATTTATAAGAGATAAATTAAATCAGAAGGCTTTTAATTTAGATTCGAATTTCAGATCTGGTTTTAATTCGGATTAAATAAATATATTAGATTAGATCTATTAGATAGATTTAATTGATATATTATCCAGATTCAAAATTCGAATTTAAAAATTAATGAGGATTAATTTTGATTATATAATACGCCTATCGGGTTTAGAAAAACTGACAGAACTTTTAGTCGAGCGTATTAGAAAGCCGCGAGAAACCCTAGAGCGTAAAGAGAGAGAGACACACAATTCGAGGCGCTAGCACGTTGCCGTAGCCGTGTTCGGGGATTGTTCCTGTGGATACCGATAGAGGAAGAGGATTCTAAGAGTCGTCTTCTGTTGATCAAGGATGTAGCCCACCTGTTCAAGAAAGAACGAGACACGAACGAATTCTCCAAAGGTATGATTCGGATTCCTAAGTCTTGATTTAAATGCACCTGGGTGATCCTCGGGACGAGATTCGTAGAAATTTTAATCCGCTGTGTGTACGGATCCCTACATCTTCCCTATCATATATGTTGATCTGGAGCATTTCAAAGGAAAATGCAATTTGGACATGACTGATTGGCTTCTTCAATACATGCCTCTCTTCTATCTCAATAAGCCATATGCACCTGAAGTCATTTGTGTCTTCTATCACAACATGTATCTTCAACAGAAGGCTACAAAAGTGACGAGGATTGTTAGATATGATTAGTTTTGATGATGTCTAATATAGATGCCTTTATAAGAGCAAAAAGTTTTGATGATATATTTATCTCCTACATTGACTAACTACTATGTTTAATGTAGATTAGTTCAAGTTGAATTATAGATCAAGAAGGAGATAAGAGATTATAAAAAGAAGAAATTGGAGAAAATGTCAAGTTAAAGAAGAAGAAGAAACATTAAAGAAAGAAGAACTTGCAGAGGTTGTCAAGGAAACAAGATGTCATTCCAAGTTAAATGATGAAGATTGATCAAGTTGGGAGATGGAAGAAGGAAGAACTTGCTAAATGGAATGAAGATATAATTATTTAAGTTCTTATGTTGAAGCTAGAAGCCTCCAAGATCATATGGAAGTTGGAATGACTCAATTTTGAGTTAAAACAAGCAAAAATGAGGTTCTGGATGAGCAAACTCGAGTCTCTAAGTATTAAACTCGAGTTTACCACCTTGCTGTAGTATTTTGCCTCTGTGACATGAACAAACTCGAGTTCAGGACCCCAAACTCGAGTTTAGGACTTCAAACTCGAGAAAGAAATCACAAACTCGAGCCAATAAGTGTCTTTAGCATTTCTGGTGTCTCTGGACTAGGCAAACTCGAGCCTATAAGTGCAAACTCGAGTTTACAGCGGTACTTAGCACTTCAGCTCAACTCTGTTTCACGTTCAGCTCCGGCGATGTCTGGTAATTTAATGATATCTCCCAAACCAGAAATTGGATTGAGGTGAAACTAGTGGCATATGAAACTAGACTCCCAATGCGTCATTTGGATATAAAATTCAAGCCCAAAGGTGTTCAGATCAAGGAGATATGATTTTTACAAGTTTCCACAAAAATCAACGTCACATTCCAGACCCACCTTTGGTATTTTGGGTATATCTCACAAACGACAAATCCAATTGAGCTGAAATTAGTGGCATATGAAAATAGACTCAAAGGGATTTCCATCAAGCTTTGAACAAACCAAAACGGAGTTCAGACCAGGGAGATATGGTCTTCGAAAGTTGAGGAAGTTGCAAACTCGAGCCAGGCCAAGTCAGAAGCAACCAAGTCATAGTACAACTTACAAACTTGAGTTTATCAGTCACAAACTCGAGCTCGAGAGTTCTAGAGAAGAAATGAACATTTGGAAAAAGCCAAACTCGAGCCTATAAGTGAACAAACTCGAGTTTAGCTCAGACAGAGAGCAATATAACTTTTCAATGTGTTGAAAACTTCAGGTTCTGTTTGCAAACCTCCAGTTTAGATAAGACAGAGAGCATTGCAATTTTTAAAGTACTGAAAACCTTAGGTTTGGAATGAAAACCTCCGGTTTTGATGTTTTGGACTAAGATCAATTTTTCACATTAAAGTCCAAACTCGAGTTCACATGAACCAAACCTCAGGTTTACATCGCTGAAACTGAAATTCGAATTTGACGAATTTGCAATGCTTTCTTATTTGATCTTAATACTTCCTATGATTAATCTCTAATGTTCCTGGATATGTTTAACTACTTTATTGGTGAGTTTCAGATGATTAAAATGAAGGATTAGAAGCAAATCTTCAAAATATCAGATTTGTGTCAGAACATCAAAAGCTGTGCAAAAGTTCTAACGGCTAGTTTCTAACAGCTATATTTCTTTATCCAACAGTCATTGAATCTTCTCAACGGTCATATATTGATCTCTACCTATAAATAGAAGACAGATTCAAGCAGAAAAACGTAGAGACACAAGCTTACATCTTCAATATGCTGATACTCTGATTTTCACATCATTTACACTATGTTTTTCATGTCTAGACAGCTTAGAGAGTGAGATGATCAGTATTGTTTTTCAGTGTTCATTTATTCACTTCTAAGAGAGAAGATTTATTGTAATCATTCTATTCTTCTGAGAGTTACTCAAGATTGGGTGATCTTGAGTGGGAAACACATTGTGTTGATTACAACTTTTAAGGGGGAGTGAATCCTAGTGAGAGGATTACTTTGAGTACAGAGTGTGTAATCAAGCGGTGTGTTGATTACAGTTTGTAAGGGGGAGTGAATCCTAGTGAGAGGATTACTTCAGTTACAGAACGTGTAATCAAGTTGAAAGAAGATAGTGGATTGAAAATCCCAAGTGAGGCTTGGGGACTGGACGTAGGTCAAGGATTGGGCCGAACCAGTATAAATCAGTTTGCACATTCTCTTCCCTTATCTCTTACATTTCCAGCATATATGTTTGAATGTGTATACATATTTAAATGTGTGGTTATTGCTTTATAAACTGATTTCAGTGAGTTACGAAAAGATTTTTCAAACTTCCTAAATTTTTATACTTTACCCAATTCAACCCCCCTCTTGGGTTCAGCCGGTTCTTACAAGGATGTCCTAATTACCAAAGTTCGAGGTCAAGAGGTCAAGATCATCGCTCATGATCTTAATGTCATTCTTGGCATTGTTGATCCCCCAGAGGATCCTCTGAAGCTTTCCTCTACTGAGTGCCATCAGATTCTGCTTCCAAAAGTACCATTGGAGCCCGGAAAGAAGATCAACGTTGCTCCAGCTATGATGAAGGATGAATACAGAGTGATGTGGTATGTATATAGTCGGAGCTTAGTGCAGAAAGGACAGAGTTTCACTCACTTCGTTTTGAGAGACTTTCAACATTTTGCTTCTTTAGTTGCCAAGGAACTAAGGAATCTTGGCAATTGGATTATGGAAGAAATTGTCTCTTTCAATTCTGAGGCACAAGTCAAGCTTCGGGCCACTATACCATATCCTACTCTGATTTCTCGCATTTTGGAGGTTAACAACATATGGTACCTCTCGGACGACAAAGAAGAGTATCCTCCACTGTTCGGAAAAGAACACATGATAAGACTAAGGATCTCATTCACTAACGTGTCATCCAAGAAGAAGCAGAAGGGTAAAACACCAATCAAGCCTGCTCAGCCATCTACTCCCAAGCCATCTGGTTCTCAACCTTTTGATGAGGCAGAATCCTCTAAGGATGGTCCTTCTTCCTTTGCTCCAGCGCCATCCTTCTCTCAGGCTTCCATCCAATCTATTGTTGAGACTTCAATTCAGAAAGCCATGGCTCATGTCCTACAGTCCTTGGAAGTCTATTAGAAGTTGACTCGCGAGATGATTAAAGCCTTTTCTACAGACATGGTGAACTTCAAGGCTAATCTTGGAATGCAGATGGATACAGACTTGCAAGATTTCAAATCAGAATTGGACACACGCTTCACTATCATCTATGATCAACAAGAAGCCATCAAGAAACAACTTCAACGTCTCTCTCGCCAACAATATGGTGTTCACAAGGCAGTTCAGAATTAAGACTACATATTAGACAACTTTGTGGCCAGCTTTAGTCCTAATGGTCCTGTGGACTTCCCTACACCAGCTTCTGCTTCTCCTGTTCCATCTGCCTCTGACCTTTTTGTTGTTCATCATCCTGTTGTGGATCCTTCACCGGCATTTGTGATTCCACCCATTGACCCTTCCACTGTTCCTCTTCCATCTTCTTCATCTTCTGATTTTCCTGACAGTTCATCTCCATCTCCATCTGTACAGGGTCTCTTTTTTGCCGATGACAAAGGAGGAGAGTAGCAGCTAGTTCTAGTAGTTCTGTCTGTTTGATATGAGTTTACTCTAGATTATCTCGTTATGTAATATTTTTGTTATCAATCAATCACTGCATTTCTTACCATGGTTAATATCTTTTCCAGTATCAGTTATCAGTTCATTTGATTTTAACATTGTGCCAAATCTCTTGTCCAAAATTTTTTTAAAACTAGCTCTCGAAATTGTCATCATCAAAAAGGGGGAGAATGTTAACTCTTATGTTTTGATGATCACAATTTCTAAGCTATTGAATTAAATAATCCAAGATCATCTGACACTTTACTAAAAGAGTTTTAAAACTAGGTTGCTCGAGTAAAGCATTCTGAAAGCTCGAGCAACATCAAATGCAAGGCAAAAACAAACATTTCAGAGAAGCCTTGCTCGAGCAGACCATACAATCTTGCTCGAGCAACATCGGGTTCATGGTAATCACTCTGTTGTCTTGCTCAAGCAATCAGTATCAGACTGCCCGAGCATCATCGTGTCTAAGATGAAAGTATTTTGTCTGACCTTGCTCGAGCAGAGCATATTGCATGCTCGAGCAATAACGAGCTTAATAAGAAAATTTTCCAAGACGTAATGAGTCTTGCTCGAGCAAAGCATAAAAGCTTGCTCGAGCACCTTGCACGAGCAGAAGGGTAAGGATGCTCGAGCAACATCGTTTCTTCCCTCTCTCACAGGCACTGAACGAGCTTTGCCCGAGCATGATTATAACTGCTTGAGCAGAAGAAAGAAAGCTGCTCGAGCATAACATCATCTTTGCTTTCTACTATGTCCTTGCTCGAGCATATCTTACACATTGCTCAAGCATAAGCAGTCCGTTGCCAAGATTAAATACTTTTCGTCTGCCTTTGACTAGAGCCTACCCGAGCATGAATATACTTATACTCGAGCACCATGCTCGAGCAAATGGATTTCCATGCTTGAGCATCAGTGATGGAGAACAATTTCCTCAATAAATAACAGAAGCTTGCTCGAGCAAGCTTAGATTGTTGCTCGAGCAGAGTCATCCCTGCTTTTGAAATGTCCGACAACGAAAATCTTAAATCCTGTTATATCATTCCATTACTTCATATTATTACACATTGCTATTCCCAAATGCTATTAACGAGTTTGTTCATGAGTTTCAGATTGTTTAGACATGGATTAACAACACATCTGAATAAAGCAAAATCGTGTGTCAGAAGCATTAAATGCAACTACCTAAATCGGTGATAATCTCGGAAACCAACTCTGACTGAAGTAAAGCTACTCTGATATTCCATCTGCGTATTAAATGCCATTTCACAACGGGCAAAACAAAAGGAATGAAAGAGAATGTCAACTCTGCAAATTCTACCTAGAGAATTCAAACGACGAAATTCTTGACTAAAGCTTCATCTGTCTAACGGACACATTCAAGTCTCTCAACGGCTATCCCACAAGCTTCATCAATGGTCATTAATTACAACATCTATACTCTCAACGGCTATCCCACAAGCTTCATCAATGGTCATTAATTACAACATCTATAAATAGCCGAAGGATTGAATTTGCCAACTACCGAAACGCTGAGCAATCAATTTGAGCTTACTACTATTTGCTGTTTCAACTGTTCCATTAATATCTTCAGATAAGTTTGTACTTCACTATTTATCACTTTATCTACTCGTGAGGTGTTATTTAAACATTCATTTCATTCTGGTAACTCAAGGTTTAGGAACCTTAAGTGAGGGTGTATCAATTACAACTTGTAAGGGGGAGTTGAGTTTGAGAGTGTGAGCACTATCCTTCGTTTACAGAGTGTGTAATTGTACGTGAAGTTGGAATTGTAGTGAAAATCCCAAGGTGTACTTGGGGACTGGATGTGGGTCAAAGAGTTGGACCGAACCAGTATAAATCGCTCTGTGTCTATTCTCGGTGTTGCCTCGTGTCTACTTCATTTCTCTATCTCATTTCTCTGATTTTATTTTACTTGCCTTCGTGTAAGTCTTGCGAAAAGAATTTGAAATCACCTATTCACCCCTTCTAGGTGATATTCCATCTTCAGCGTTATGAGATTTGTAAATGGCGTTATGCAATTTGTAAATCGCATTTTGTAAATATCCTTGAAAAAATGTTAAGAAGAATATATATATTTATTAATGTGTGTATATATATATATATATATCGAAGGAGGTTAGGCCACTTGGCTCCATGGATGTATGGGGGGTTGGGGGTTCGAACCCCACCCCTCACACTTTTAATGAAAACATTTTTTTTTAAAAAAAAAAAACCCTAAACCCCCCCCCCCCCAAAAAAAAAAAAACTCCCACCCCCTCGCCGGGCCGCTGGCCGGCGCCCACCCAGCAGCAACCCTCTGGCAAGGGTATTTTTATTTTATTATTTATTTAAAACTAAAGGTAAAAAGATAATTTCACCCGAATTTATATATCTCTCATAGGTCCTTGGTACCTCTCAGTCTTTTTACAAATTCGAGAGACTTCTGAGAGTTTTGCAAATTCAAATGGTATTTACACTACAAAAAAAGCGGTCATTTGTCGCGGTTACTTAGTAGCGGTTATAAAAAACCGCTGCAAAATAACATTTTGACGCGAATTTGTCACGGTTTAAAGCGAAACCGCCACCAATTAGTAACAGAAACATTGGCAGGAAATGGTGACCATTTTACTTCAAATTTTGTAGCGGTTACACAAAACAAAACCGCCACAAATATGGCGCCAGCCTTGGCGCATTTTGGCGCGAATAGTGTGGCAGTTTATTAGTAGTGGTTTGGTTGAAATATCCGCTACAAAAATTCATCGACACCTTTGCCGCATCTAATTGTTAACGTTTGTAACGGTTTTGACTATAACTGCTACAAAATGTATTCGAAACGACACCGTTTTCTTGCGGTGAGAAGAAACCGACACTTTGACCACGTCTAGATATTACAATTTGTAGCGGTTTACGTTGTAACCGCTACAAAAGTTAGTCTATAAATAGGCAACAACTAGAAATATTAAAAAATATTCTAAACCTAGATTATCACTAAACGAACATTCTCTGCTTTGTTGTCGGGAGATGAGATAAGAGATGCAAAGCCGAGAAAGTTCGTTTGGTGAAAATCCAGATTTAGTTATTCCATTCACATAAAGACGTCTAGTCTTCTAAAGATTGTCCAACATATCATCGGAGATTGGGTCCAATATAGACACCAATCTCTCTGGGAAATATTTCTGATGAAAATGAGTCATCAAGTTTTGCTAGAGAGATTGGTGGCTATACTGAATCCAATTTTCAATAAACTTGTTAGTAGTAACCCTAGCTATTTTAGGGAAATTAAAGAAAATAAATAGAAATGTTTTTATTGTAATAAAGAAAAAAAATCCAATCTAATTAGATTATCAAACTAATTAGATTGGATTTTTTTTTAAAAAAATATTAAATTGGTAGCGGTTCATACCAAACCGTTACAACGTGTATTGCTTTTGTGGCGGTTAACTAACCGCTACAAATTTCCACGAAGATTGAGGTGCATTTGTCGCTGTTTAGGTGGCGGTTATACTCTAAATGTTACAATTAGTCGCGGTTTAGGATATAACCGCTACAAAATTTATTCTATAAATAACGACCGTACAACAACTATAAATATTCAAATTAAAAATAATTCAAGTCAAGATTATCGCTAAAAGAGCATTCTCTGCTCTGTTGTCGGGATATGAGATAAGAGATGTGGAGCCGAGAATGTTCTTTTAGTGAAAATTTTGATTTAGTTATTCTATTCACTTAAAGATGTCTCCTCTTCTGAAGATTGTCCAACATATCATTGGAAATTGGAACCAATATAGCCAACATTCTCTCTGGGAAATATCTCTGATCAAAATGAGTCAGCGAGTTTTTCTAGGGAGATCGGTGGCTATACTGAATCCAATTTTCAATAAATTTGTTATTACTAACCCTAACTGGAAATTAAAGAAAATAATTGGAAATGTTTTTATTGTAATAAAGAAAAAAAATCCAAACTAATTAGTTTGATAAACTAATTAGTTTGAATTTTTTTTAAAATAAATACTAAATCGGTAGCGGTTCCTCTAAAACCGACACGAAGTGTCAACATTTATGAAATTTGTAGCGGTTTCTATAACCGCTACCAATTTTCACGAAGATTGAGGTGCATCTGTCGTGGTTTAGGTGGCGGTTTTACGCCTAACCATTACAGAATCTCAATAGCAAGTTGTTTGTAGCGGTTATAGAACTGCCACAAATTTGAGCGAAAAACGAGGCACATTTGCCTCGGTGTAGATGGCGGTTTCTCTTAAACCGTCACAAAAGTTATTACTTTGTGACGGTTTTTGAGATAACCGCCACGAAATGCAGCGGTTATTATCCCTCACTTTTCATTTTCAAAATTCACAGCGCAATTTTTGTTACTATTCACTTCTCAATTTCAACTTTTACCTTTCACCATCATGAATCCTGAGGACAAGGGAAAAGAGAAAGTAGTGGAACCCCCAAGAAGGCCTCTCAGGGGTGGTAG
This sequence comes from Acacia crassicarpa, assembly GCA_034222035.1. NCBI lineage: Eukaryota > Viridiplantae > Streptophyta > Magnoliopsida > Fabales > Fabaceae > Acacia > Acacia crassicarpa. The sequence continues at coordinate 26,646,111 of JAWXYG010000004.1, forward strand.
TAGTAGAGGTAGGAGAGGGCGTAGGTCTCTAAATACCCCCGTTCAGGCCCCTCAGGTTGGGAATGAGTTTGACGAACTCTTTGCAAATGACCCAATCCCACACCCAGAGACCCTAGAGACCGTAGGCAGAGAACGAGGCGCAAGTCTGTCGATTGAGGACATCTTGAATAGCCAAGATGGTGAGGAGATCCAAATTGAGATTCCCATTGTGGAAGCGGAGCAGTTCCTCGACGAGGACAACGAGCGGGACCAAGAGAACCCTCGACTGTCGTCTTCTTGTTCCACCGGATTTACGATGGATGTCGAAGGTAAGTATAAGTATTTTATTATCGAAAAATAAAATTTAAATTCCTGACGTGTAATGATTGTTTATCTAAATACATTGCAACAATTTTGTTATAATTGTGCAGATCCACAGGGGAACGTCAGCAAGAGGACGTTGGACGTTCCCACTCTCAACCACCAGAACAACACCTACCGCGTAATCGTCCCTGGAACGCAGAAACGGACCAGCCGATCGGCAGCGGTGGTCACTTCTTGAACCGATTCCTGTCACAGCTTGGTGGGAATTGGGGGTTTTTCCCTATCTATTTCCAAAATTGGAGAAAGGTTCCGGATGAGAACAAGGATAGGGCGTTTACGGACGTTGTGCAAGTAAGTTATGTTGTGTAATTAAAATTTACATGTTAATAGTTTTAAGTTGTATAAATTGTGGTTAATTTAGTTATTTATTTCTTGAATAATTTTTAATTAATTACTAATTATTTAATGGTATAGAAAAAATTTAAACTGCGAGTCGAGGCGAAGAGGTATGTAAAGATGAAGATAGGAGAAGTGTGGAAGAGCCGGAGGGGTCGTCTATATGACAAGAAGAATGGAGATGAGACTATGCCTCTGCAGCAATTGATGGTAAACGTCCCAAACGGCGTTCCTCCAAATGACTGGGCAGCTTTTGTCCAATATAGGAGGAGTCAGGGTGGATTGGTACGTTTTTTTATTAATCATAGTTTTGTTTTTCAATCATGAAAGTATTGTATATTTTAAAATTTGTTTTAATTAATTACACTCATTTATTTTGCAAGCCCTAGCGCAAAGGAACACCAGAAGCAGGGCAGCACAGAGGATCAATCACACGGGAGGATCCAAGACGTTTGCGGTGACGTACAATGAGATGGTATGTTAAAAGTGGAGTTAATGACGTGCTAAATGACTATTGTTTTGTTCTAGTCATAACAAAGTTTATATTTTTTTAGCAAGAGAAAGCTCGAGAGGAGAACCGTCAGACGGATTATGGGGAGTTGTTCACACGCACCCATAGGCACCGTGATGGGACGCCGATCTTTGAGGAAGCAGAGCAGATAATAGTAAGTTACAAAAAACTAATTGTATAATTTAATTAAATTCATTGCTTAATGTTTTATGAAATATGTGCGTCAGGCCCGGATTGAGCAGAGCACGCAGGAGTTGCGATCGTCGCAGACCCCAGAGTCACAGGGTTTTATTGATCCTACGGCCGCATTGAAAGCTGGTGTGGGCCCAGTCGAGCATCCTGGCCGTGTTAGGGGCTTTGGGCTAGGAGCCAGGCCTAGCATGGTGTACGACAAGGCCTCCTACTCTGGCACCGGGACCTCCAGCTCAATCATACCACCACCTACTGCGGTTGATGCGATGATTGCCGAGAAAGTTGCCGCGTAGGTTGCCGAGCAGCTTGATGAGAAGGTTGCCGAGAAAGTTGCTGCAGAGAGGGCCAGGAATGAGGCCAGGACTAGGCGCATGCAGGAGAGTCTCAACAGTTGGTTCGCTACTCAGAGGCATAGCTGGCAGTCACTTGCCGGGGCCTTGACAGAGTTGCTGCCGGACAGACGGTTTCCATCTCCCGAGCCTCCCCCTACGTTCATCTTTGAGGATTCCCCCCCGGCTCACCCGCCTCCCCCGCCTCCGTGTCCGGAACCTGATGTTGCTGCTGACGAGGACGATGTTACCTCTAGTCGAGCCCGCGTCGCCCCTGAGAGTGACCCCCCTGAGACAGGACCTGATCATCGGGCTCCTGATAGTTAGTTATTATTGTCTACGGACAGTATTTCATTTTGTACGCCCCGGATGTTTGTTAATAATTTTATTATATTTAAATATTTGTTATCTTTGTTTTCACTAGCTTTTTTAAATTTTAATTTTACTAAATAGAGTTTATAATTAGTGATTAAAAATGTATGATTCTCAAAAAAATTACAAATGTATGTTTATAATTTCGTAGCGGTTAAGATAAACCGGGACAAATGTTATTTAATAATATATTTTTCGCGGTTATAGTAAAACCGCTGCAAATTTGAATTTCAGAAATAAAAATATCCGCCAAAATTTAAAAACAGTCATCATTTGGTACCGGTTTATGTAGCGGTTCTTAACCGCGACAAATATACGGCGGGATTTTCAATTCAAATTTGTATCTTTTTCTTAACCGCGACGCTTTCACAATTACAATTGGTAGCGGTTCTTTAACCGCGACAAATTGTATTTCAAACTGATTCGCGGTTTGTGTCACGGTTGTGAACCACTACAAAGTGACCAAGGTTGCATTTAAACATCTCAAGGTGAAATTTATTAAACATTGTCTCCACATTGCTATACTTTCCTAGCTTTGTTTGCTACAGATGGATAAGTCATGGATCAAGATGCCGCGCAGTTCTCCTGTATATTTAGCGGGATTGAAAAATTTCTTAGATTTCGTCTTCTCTCACGCTAGCATTAATGGCAAGATCGTGTGTCCTTGTTGTAGATGCAAGTTTAAGAAGTGGCAAACACGAGAAGGTGCTATGGAACATCTTCTTACTAAGCCTTTCCCAGAAACATATACATTCTGGGGACTTCATGGTGAGGAGCACGGTATGAGATATGGGGATCATCTTCCTCAAACCTCACAAGTAGGAAATCAACTAGATCAAGATGATTCGGTTAATGAGGCTGTTCGCGACGCTTTTGGTGTTCAAGATGACAACTTCACAGAAAAAGTACAAGGTCCTCAACCAGTTTTCTACAGGAATGAAGCAGCTTGGGAATTTTTTAGCTTAATGGATGAGAGCGATCGTCCGTTGTATCAAGGTTGTCAGAAATACTCAAAATTATCCTTTCTGATCAAATTGTACCATATCAAGTGCATGTGTGGGATCACTGATAAGGCGATGTCGATGCTGCTGGAACTATTACGAGATGCTTTCCCTGACGTGGACATTCCCACAACCTTCTACGAGGCCAAGAAGATAATCAACAGATTAGGATTGAACTACGAAAAAATCGACGCCTGCCCCAACGACTGCATGCTTTATATGGGGGAGGACGCTCGGAGGGAGACTTGTAAGAAGTGTCACACTTCGAGGTTCAGGACAGTTCAGAAGGGAAAAAAGTAGAAGAAGAAACCCGCAAAGATTCTAAGGTACTTTCCTTTAAAACCTCGCTTACAGAGATTGTTTATGTCGTCTAAGACAGCTGAGCATATGAGGTGGCATGAAGCTGACAAGAACGACGATGGTAAACTTAGACATCCACGTGATGGTGAAGCGTGGAAAGCGCTCGACTCAGACTTTCCTGATTTCACGGCGGACCCTAGAAATGTTCGTCTTGCTTTGGCGACCGATGGTTTTAATCCGTTTGGTAATCTTAGTACAAGTTATAGTATATGGCCAGTTGTTTTGATACCTTACAACTTGCCCCCTTGGATGTGTATGAAACAGAGCTCCTTCATTATGTCCATGATCATTTCGGGCAAAAAGGCACCGGGAAATGACATCAATGTGTATCTCCAACCGCTCATCAACGAGTTGGTGGAGTTGTGGGACGAAGGCGTCGAGACGTATGACGCGCACGAGAAGACACTGTTCAACATGCGTGCGGCGTTGATGTGGACTGTCAGTGACTTCCCTAGACTGGGAACATTATCCAGGTGGAATGTGCATACCGGCCTTGTGTGTTCGGCTTGCAATTTTGACTCTGACTCAGTGCGCCTTCCCCACAGTCGTAAGTGGTGCTTCATGGGTCATCGGAGGTTTCTAGATGGTACACACAGGTTTAGGTTGCAGTACAATCGTTTCAATGGGCAACAGGAAAGAAGAGGACCTCCTCGAAATTTATCCGATGCAGATATAATAGAGCAAATTGTGGATGTTCAATTTGAGTATGGGAAAAAAGACGACACAGCAAAGGCCAGGACAAAGACAACCACAGCTTCTAGTTCTGCGACCTAGCAATGGCGGAAGATAAGCGTCTTCTTCGCTCAGTCGTATTGGAAAGATAATTTGCTCCGACACAGTCTGGATGTCATGCACATTGAAAAGAATGTGTGCGACAATGTCTTGTACACGATTATGAACGAATCAGGCAAGTCAAAAGATCATCTTCAAGCGAGGAAAGATTTACGAGAGATGGGGGTTCGTGCAGACGCGTGGCCGGATGAGCATGACAGATTTCAACCGGCAAAATTCACCCTGACAAAACCGAATAAGGAAATCTTCCTTGCCACTTTGAAGAAAATAAAAGTTCCTGACGGGTATTCAAGCAACATTTCACGATGTGTGGATGTGTAGGCTCGAAAGGTTACTGGGCTGAAGAGTCATGACTCACATGTGCTTATGCAGCAGTTACTTCCGCTGGCCATAAAAAATACACTGCCTCTCGATGTGTCGATTGTTTTGGTCGAGCTTTGTACTTTCTTCCGGAAGTTGTGTTCCAAGGTGTTGATCGTGGAGGAGCTCGACTAGCTGCAACAGCAAATCATTCTTACACTGTGCCATTTAGAGATGATCTTTCCTCCTTCATTTTTCACGGTCATGGTTCACCTGACAGTACACCTTGTTCACGAAACAAAGCTTGCTGGCTCGGTTCACTACCGATGGATGTATCCTATTGAGAGGTACTCTTTTAAAATTAATTACTTCAGCATATATAATACATTACTTCTTAGTCCCATGTTTAAACATTGATGTATCGACATTTTTCCTCATTACTTTATAGGTTCCTTGGGAAACTGAAATCTTACGCGAGGAATAAGGTGTGGCCTGAAGGTTCAATAGCAGAAGGTTATATTGGGGATGAGGTCTTGTATTTTTGTTCCAGGTACTTTGATGACATTGAGACGTCATTCAACAGACTGCCTCATGTGGACGATTGTCCTGAGCCTGAGCCTGAGCTAGAGCCATCATGTTCAGAGTTGTTATTCCCTCATGTTGGTAAACCAGTTGGCGGACATGAGACCTTCAAACTCACGACACTTGAGAAGTTTCAAGCACATAGACATGTCTTGATCAATTGTACTAAAGTTGAATAGTACCTTCAGTAAGGATTGCGCACATAATTACTATATGTTATCCTATATGTTTCCTTACATTTTATAGGCACATTTCTTGCTCGTCATCACATGTTTAATTGCAGGGAATTCAGGAGTCATGTGAAGCGTCAGTTGAGGATCTGTACACAAACATCCTCTGAAATTGATAGAAAGGTCCACAGAGAATTCCAGGGTTGGTTTAGGAGGAGAATAATGATTGACCACAACCTCTACTCACCAGAATTCAGAGCTCTCGCACTCGGCCCGCTTGACCACGCCCAAAGATTTACAGCATACAATGTCAATGGCTTCAAGTTTTGCATGGTTTCACGAGATCAGGGATCGCTGACCCAAAACTCGGGTGTATACGGCACGTTTGGGACGAGGAGTTATGCCAGCAGTAGTGACGGGAACATGCAATTCGGGGACATCCCGTATTATGGAAAGCTGCTTGATGTGGTCAGGATAAGTTACCAAGGCCTTTTCTCTGTGACGCTGTTCAAGTGTTTGTGGGCGAATACGACAACGTCCCAGGGACTCACGACCGATGACTTAGGCATCACATCCATGAATTTCTCCCGCCCTATTCACACTGGTCAATCTGAAGATGACGAACCGTATATTCTTGCCTCAGAGGCCCATCAGGTTTATTACGTCGCCGATGAGAGGCACAGGGATTGGAATATGGTGGTTCACTTAAAGCCTCGGGACCTATACGACATGGGCGATGGTGAGAACGTCGCCTACGATTGTGAGCCGCTACATCCCACTAGTTTCGAAAACTTCTTCCCAGACGGCGATGACACTTTACCTATAGTTCGGTACGTCTTTTAATATCCGCAACATGAAATATACAAATTTCACTTCCAAAAATTTTTCTATGTCTTATTTTATATTAACTCACACGTAACTTTTTATACAAACTTTCTTTGCAGGGAGGCCGACGAAGATTGAGAAGAAAAATTATCCCTACTCATCAGTTTACTTTCGTTTTTTTTTAAAAAAAACCCCAAAAAAAGTTATTTGTATCCCTACTCTTCCTTTTACTTTTATTTTTAAAAAAATGCCAAAAAAAAGTTCTTGTCGCGGTTTGAAACCGCCACTAAACCCTAAAAAAACCGCGACTAATTATTTAATCGCGACGAACCATAACAAAACCGCTACTAAAATAAACCGCTACAGAAAACGCAACCTCAACCGCGACTAAATGATATGCTGAGATCAAAATAAATACCCCCACCAAATCACATTCAATATACTCCATTTTGATTTCTGCACACGTTTTCTCTCCAACTTCTCTCATATTTTTACGTTTTCTCAACGAGGCAAAGTGTTTGAATCGGGTAAGTGTCACTCAGCTTGATAATATTTATTTTTTCTTCTACCCTATTGATATTAACTTGTAACTTCTTTTATTTTACAGGTACATTTTCTTCATTTTCAACTTCTTTTCTACTTTCATATACTTATTCATCGATCCACTTTTCCACACTTTTCTTTTGTAATTCATTTTATTCTTACTAACTCATAAGTTATTGTTATTATATTTGGATATTCTCATTATTTTCCATATTTATACTACCTTATACAATCAATTATTTTATTTTAATATCATTTTCCGTAAAAATATAAATGAGATAATAATTTAATTAAGAGTTGTGAAATATATTTTTTTTAAATTTCACAATTTTGTAGCGGTTTCAAAACCGCTACAAATATCAAAGTATCAGTAGGCACACCACCTCAACTAAGAAAAAACGCTACAGAAACCGCAACCTAAACCATTACAAAATGCTACGTAAAGATAAAAAATGGCGCCAAAATTTTGTAAAAATCTTGGCGGGAATTATTTGTGGCGGTTATAAACCGCTACAAAAATATGGCCGTAAACTTTTTAGATATTTGGACGAATTATTTGTGGCGGTTATAAAACGCTACAAACAATATGGCCTTTTTCATATATTTGGACGAATTTGTAGCGGTTACTGAACCGCGACAAATGTAAAAAATAAAAAAAGGCGCCAGAACTTTTTTCATTTTGTATCGGTTTTTCTACCGCGACAGTTGTGTGTATAAGTTGTCAGTGTAGCCATATATAGTGGTGGTTATTATAAACCGCTACAGTAAATGTAGCGGTTTATTTTCATGTAGTAGCGGTTATTTTGAACCGCGACAAAATGTTTTGTTTCATTGGTTTTTGTCGTGGTTTTATAACCGTGACAAATGTCATTTGTCACACCAAAAACCGCCATAAATGGGCATTTTTGACCGCCACAAATGGACGGTTTTTTTGTAGTGTTAATTGGAATTTTCCCTCAAAATTATTTGATTTTGCAAGTAATGATAGTAAGTTTATTACAGCCAGCAAAAGCTAATATTTCAGATAGATTTTCAGATTTTGCTTCCTTACAACGTAATCACACAGGTCTCAGGTCTGAAGGAGAAAGATTGGTGGGATGAAGGAGAAAGATTGAGGGCCCACCAAAAACCTTGTAACTTAGTGTCATGAAGTCTCTCAGTGAAATGAGAGGTTGTGATTTCAATCTTACTTGTAACTTTAAGTCTTTAGCGTTGCTTTTAATTAGCAAAAAAGAAAGATTGAGTGCCTGTTTGAATAACTCTCAAACCATAGTTTTAAAAATATTTTTTTGCAAGCCGAGAAATCTCTCTCATATATTACTTCTAAAAAACTACATTAAGCAGCCACCAAGGGGCCTTCAGTCTTTCTCTCTCATCACACCAAGCACCTCTTGCATACAAACAGTGAAAGCTAATTTATAGCATTTCACTAAAATAATACTACATCACAGGCGATTTGTACATCTCCGTAATATGACTTTAAAACTTTAAGAAATTACTTATGGGGGGATTATTTATTTAAGTAGTAAATCCACATTAGAAGTATATACCTAGAAACAAATGTTGCCTGGAAGTTTTTTCAGGTTCAATGTCACCCCAAAAGTTTTAAAATGTAGCAATGTGGCCAGATACCAATAAAAAACTCGCATTGACCGTTTAAAAATGGACGTTGATCGTTAACTTTTTAATGGAAAATGGCAACATTGCTACGTTTTAAAACTTTCAGGTAACATTAGACCTAAAACAACTTATAAGACAATATTGCTCCTAGGCATATACTTCTGAGGTGGATTTGCTACTTAACCTAGAGATTATTTGTACAAATTAAAAAACTGAAATTTAACAGGACATTTTGTTAATAATATATAATACGCTCCCTTAATAAAATAATTGATAGTTGGGGGCAATAATATGCAGTAATTTTTAATAAACTTAGAGAATCGTTATAAAATTTTGATTGTGAAAGTACGAATAATTTTAATAATTTATGTTTCAAACAAAATTATATTTTGATATATGATATCAAAGAAGTTGGTATAATAACAGTATTTATTTATCTGAAATATTATGATCATTAATATTGATGAAGTAGATAGTGTAATACCCCAAAATTCCTATTTATCATAAATACTATATTTTGATATATAATACATATATATTAAATAAAGGTGAATATGTGTCTCAAAAATTTATAATTTGTTATTATAATTTTTGGGCAATTTTTCCCTTGAAATTAAATTAATCAAGGGACAATTTTGAGATTTTAATTAGGGATCATAAAATACAACAAGATTATCATAGTAAAACCTAATTCTTGTTTGGATCAAATGAGCAAGAAAATATTGTGAAAACACTTTAATTAATTAAAGGAAATTAGCAACAATAAATGAACAATTTAGCTTGCACTAATTGAGATTTGTTGCAAAATGCTCCAAGATGATTAAAAGAAAATTAAGATAATCAAAAGAGGGCTAATTATACTTGAACATAATTAAGCCAATGAAGATGAAATAATACTTGGTTAATAATACATAAATATACTTGATTAAAAAAAAACAACCAATTGAACATTGGCATTTGGCATCAAAAGATACTTAAGCACCTAATTATGTCATTAAAAATGCATCATAACTTTTCCCAAAATTCCTAAAAACCGTGTAGCCCATATGGAGGAATATAAACACTTAATTAAGTTGCTAATTAAGCTTTATTGGTCATCTTTGAAAAAGTCCAAAAAGGCAACTAAGCACATGGGATAAAATGGAAGATAAGATAATTAATAGTCATAATGACATCATCAACTTGTCAAAGAAGTAGGAGAAACCTTGTTGAGGAAGGGAGAAAACTTGTTGAAGAAGAGAGACAACTTGTTAAGGAAGTAAATACAACTTGCAAGGTAAGTAAGGGCTTGGATTTTCCCTATAAATAGAGGACTCTCCTTTTCATTTTCTTCACACCAAATCAAACTCCAAGAGTTGATTTCTAAAGAGTAGAGAGTAAGTAAGGAGTAGCTTGAAGGAGTAGAAGCAAGATCAAGTAAGTTCTTGAGTTTAGTTTAATTTTTAAATTCATAATTAATTTATGCTTTGATCTTAAATCTTCAAGAGTAGTTTTGTTTTCACGTTTTTATGGTTAAAAATGTCTTTATTTCGAAAACTTGATGGAAAATATGGTGGAGCAAAATTTTTGGAAGTTGAAGATCAAAGTAGCAAATTGTTGGTAAAATTTTGGTTTACTGTTTTTCTGGAGGCAGCAAAATTTAGGCTATTATTTTATGTTGTAAATGAAGTCATTAAATCATGAAATTTTACATGAATAAATTATACATGTAGGGCTTTCTAAATATATAAAATATGAAGTGTTTTGAGTTCTACACAAGGAGTAATGAATTTTTGAATTTAAGCTATTTTTCTGGACGAAAATCTGGGCAGCATTGAGAAAACATTAAACTGGGAATAAGTCTTGATGTTCTAGGTTCTGGGAATATTTTTCCTTGAAAATAGACATGTCAAGGGTCATGTGGAATTTTACGAAACCTCATTTTGATTTTTGTAGAATTAATTATGATTTTTCAAAATTACTGAAAAATCTGCCCAGAAAATACTGCACTACATTTTTAAATAAAAATGTAAGGGCAAAATTGTAATAACAAATCCACCAAGGGTAGAAATGTCAAAATAGGTGAAAATATCCTTTTTGATATTATTCTAGGAAATATGATATTAATTATAATATCGTAGAAAAGGAAATAATCCAACGATAATGTATAGGATATTCGGGAAGTCCGGAGTCGGGTTCAAAGGTCAGGCATGTTGGCCATTACACGGTGAAAAGTACGTTCGCGTACTAGTAACTTTAATCGTCTATATCTTGTATGATTATATATGATTGATTGATTCATGAAATGATGGACAAGACTAGGTCTTGGGTCATGCACTGTGACTAAGTTTATGGGGCTTAGATCACCTGTTTATACATTCAGCTTTATACGGGTTATAGTCTTGATAATGCCATTGAGTTTTCCTAGCGCTGAGGACACGAGGGGCCATCGTGGCACTGGTTAGTGCAAACCTTGCAAACTTTACATGTGATGTGTACTGTTGTGCTGTTGACATTACATCTGCTGTGTACTTATGTATTGTTGTAACCTTACATCTGTTGTGTGCTATGTATGGTTGATGCTGATATGTAATGAATATCTATCATATATTGTTATATCTGCTATAGTGGTTAACTGTTACCTGAGATTCAATTCGATTGAATCTCAGATTTGTCTAAGGTTCAGGAAAGGAACCAAGATCAGAGGAGGCACTGGTAGATGGAGCCATAAAAAGGGCACCGAAGGGCGGAACCGATAAGGGGCACCGGTCAAGGCAAATGCCAGAAGAGCGTCAACAGAGCATTCTTTCTGGCACGGATTTAACGACGTTACTCAAACAGTTTGGTGCTGAAGACAGGGCTAGTCTATGTGGATCAGTCAATAAGTCGCCGTGAACTCAGTGAGACTCCCACGATAGACACCTACCTGGCCAAATTGTTTGATTAACCAAGTTAGGTTCATTGCCCCAAGTCTACCTAAGGCTTGGTTTAAGATTGTATAGTTATCATGAAGAATTGTAATTATACAAGCTCTGTATTATTGTATCACATGAATATTCCTTCAGGAAATTTTTAATATACCAACATATGTCAGGACATCAGCATATGCCTGGACATTTTATATTTAGTTAATCATTGTCCAAATGATAGTGCATGCTCTCCGTTTTCGCATTACTCAAAACGGTAGCACCTCAAACCCTGTCAATTTTACTAAAACTAAGTGTCAACCGACATGATTTCAAGTATGGAATTTGTGGTGTTACAATTTTGGTATCAGAGCTAGTTTCAGAGCATGGTTTGGACATCTAGGTTAGGAGTACTTATATAATGCTGGTATTGTGATACCGAAAGGACGCACACCCTAAGGAAAAGGGTTAAGGTTTGGTTAAACTCTAGAACTTCTGATATGGAAATCGGAGTCTGAATTAAAACCCGCCCAGTGTTTCAGGATTTTAAAGGGAAATGGTACAGAGAAGTCGGTATGACTTAGGTTTTCCGATAGACTGTAACCTACTGTTTAGGTTTCCCTGTGGATAGTAACCTATTGATTAAGTTTCCCTGTAGGAATAGTAACTTACTAAGATTCCCTGAGGGGACAATCCCTGCCTAGTAAAGGCCGGACACCATGCATGCAACGGAGTGTGATTCTAGGGACAGGTGTCTTTGACTGAGTCCTTGACGGTGGTGGTCCATTACATAAAAAGGGTGTAGTAGATAGGAAAGGGAAAGTACCCAGCAATTCTGGGAAGACAGTTATGCCATACTAGTACCTATGAGAGTTATCGGTATGCAGTGGTATGTGCATCGGTACTAGTACCCTAGATCCAGTAGACGCTGTGAAGTTAAGCTTGCTTAGACAAGAGAAACCTCAGGAGAGTGATCCCTAGGAGGTAGCTTTAGGATTTGAGTTCCTTTGAGCTAAAGCGTGAATACCTAGAGGTATGAAACATGGTGATCCTTTGGGATGCCATGAGAACAGATGGAGTGATGATAGGCTTGAAGCAGAGATAGTGCTTAAGTCAAGATATGACTGAGCATTACCTTAGGTTCTAGTACCTGAGAGTAGGAACCCTAAGAAAGAATAAGTGAGGTTGTATAACCTGAGAGTTAGTTCCTTAACGGAACCATACGAAAGCTAGAACCTCAGTAGCCACCGGTTATGGTTTCAAGGTGGGACCGATAACCGTAGAGATGTTAGTGGCTAATAGATTCCCTAAGAAGTGGGTGGTTACCCGATAGGGAAAGTTAAGCTAAGCATTATGCCTGGAGCTAGACTGATAGTGAAAGTCTATAAGTAGAATAACCCTAGAGGAGATGGCAGAAATAGAGACAGCATATTACGAAACCATTAAAGGGTAGTAACCTGATAAAGATCTGAGTTCTTGTTATAATGATTCAGAGATGATCACTGACGCTACTTATGAAAAGTTTTGATCGGAGAGGGCTACCTATGGGGAGTTCTGAACAAGGAGGTCTACCTACAGAGGATGCTAACCGGAGAGGCTGACCAGTTAGAGAAGACTGAGTGAAGCACCGAGTAAAGTGCCGTAGAGCAAGCCACTGTGACGACGAACCGTAGAGTGGAGTCGCCGTGACAACGAACCATAAAGTAGAGTTACCAGTGTATCGATTCGCAAGGTAAGTACATTATAATGAGTCTCACATCGAATAGGTTCCCTAGAGTAAAGGCTTTTGTAATCCAATATTGTTGGATATGATTAGTTTTGATGATGTCTTATATAGATGTCATTATTAAGAGCAAAAAGCTTGTATACTATATTTATCTCCTACACTGACTAACTACTATATATTTAATATATATTTAATGTAGATTAGTCCAAGTTGAATTATAAAGATTAATCAAGAAGGAGATAAGAGATTATGAAAAGAAGAACTTGCGGAAAGATGTCAAGGAAGCAAGAAGTTATCAAAGTATTTTGAGAATAATCAAGAAGAAGAGGAGATATTGAAAAAGGTAGAAAATGACGGAGAATGATCAAGAGAAGAAAGAAAGAGTTGAATTATGGAGAATGATCAAGAGAAGAGAGGAAAGAAAGAAGAACTTGCTAAATGGAATGAGAATATGATTATTCAAGTTCTTAGATTGATTTTAGAAGTCTCCACGATGATATGGAAGTTGGAATGGGTCAATTCGGAGTTAAAATAAGCTACAATTGCGTTCCTGAAGTCATTCTTGAGCACAACAAAGTCATGCTCGAGCAAGGTACACTTTCAGCTCATTTTTAGCTCAAAATCTGCTCTTGCTCGAGCATAAACAATGCCTGCTCGAGCAAAGAAAATCCTTGCTCGAGCAAAGTCGTTCCTTCAGCTTCCTCTGTTCAGCTCTATTTCTGGCGACCTTCGGTAATTCAACGATATCTCTCAAACCAGAAATTGGATTGAAGTGAAACCAATTTTGTTTGAAACTAGACTCCCAATGCGTCATTTTGGTATAAAATTCAAGTCCAAATAATTTCAAATCAAGGAGTTATGATTTTTTGAAGTTGCAACAAAAATCAATGTCACAGTCCAGACCCAGCTTCGGTATTTTGAGTATATCTCACAAACGACAAATCGGATTGAGCTGAAACCAGTGCCATTTGAAACTAGACTCAAATACCTTTCCAAAAACATCAAGAACACAAAAAAAAAAGATGAATTGAAGGAGATATGATGTTTTGAAGTTGACGGTCAGTTGAGGACGCTGCAAAAAATGCTGATCAAGAACAACCTCCAATCATTTGATGATAACGGACAAAGTACAATGAGTTTGGAGCTGATTGTTCTTGCATTAGAAAGAAGACTTAAAGAGATTCCTAAGCATGGGTGGTTTGCCAAATTTGGAACTAATTTGAAGACAACATAATTTTTGGAAATTGGCTCTTGAACAGCCAATGCTATTGTGCTTTTGAAAGTCAATGGAGTTTGATATTTGCACGAGATCATGGTAGGCAGTAGCCTGACACTCGAAGGTATCCTATTCGAGTAAAGTGATTGGCGTGCCCGAGAATCATCAAGCTCAGAGCAAAGAAGTACAATTTTGGGAAGCATACTTGAGCAGACTATGAGGCTTGCTCGAGCAACATCGAGCTGAGCAAGGAAATTGCACATTTGAGGAGTCTTGCTCGAGCAAAGATGAAGGCTTGCTCGAGCAGCTTGCTCGAGTAGAGGTAAAACGTCCCCGAGCAACATCGATCGACTCTTCATTCTCTATCTCTGAAAGACGCTTGCCCGAGCATGAAAATGGCATGCTCGAGCACCATGCTCAAGCAAAGGAAAAATCATGCTCGAGTAGCAACACTTCAACTGAATCTCCTCACCTATGTTTGCCTCTTGCTTGAGCATAGTCTTAGAGTTGCTCGAGCATCAACGATAGAAACTAGTTTATCAGTTCAATAGCAGAAGCTTGCCCGAGCATACCTTTAATCATTGGCTGAGCATCAACAATATTAATTGGTCTTTAAAAAGCTTGCCCGAGCAAGCTTTGGTTCCTTACTCGAGCACTGAGGCCATTACACCTTGAAATTACTCCTTCTCAAATTGATGCCAAGCACACTGCTTAGCCTTACCTGAGCATTGACAAAATTTGTAAATCTTCAGAATTGCTTGCCCGAGCAAGTTCAGTTCATACTCGAGCATCAGCGACAGAGAGTACAGCTACCTAAAGGAGCTTGCTCGAGCAAGCTTGGATTGTTGCTCGAGCAATGACATCTCTGTTCTTCAAATCTTCGACTCCAGAAATCATGAATCTTGCTATATCACGCTATTACTTCAGATTATTATTCATTCAAATTACCAAATGCTATTAACATGTTTGCTCATGAGTTTCAGATTGTTTAAACGTGGATTAAACAACAAATTGGCATAAAGCAATTTGTGTGTTAGAAGCACGTCAGAAAATAGATGAAAGCCTCTATGTCTAACGGATAGTTTGAATCTTTACAATGGCTATTATTACAACACCAAAGACGGAGCATTAACGAAGTCAAGGATAAACACTTTATGATTAAAGTTGGATTAGAGCTCAACGGGCAAAAAGCAACAAAAGCTTCGACAGCTACTTCTAACTGATCTCCAATGGTCAAATGCTCGCAATGGTCAAAACATAATAACCTATAAATTGCGAAGCCTTCAAACCGAAAGAAGTGACGACGATGGATGAATGACTCGACGAAGCCAATGAAATGATTTTATTACTTCGCTGTCGATAGTTCAATTGCTCATACACTCTCTGTTTCTTAATGTCTATATAGTCTACTGTAAAGAGTGAGGTGATCGATTATGTACTTTAGTGAATATTATTGATCTACTCTGTGAGAGAGTCTTATCAATCATTTTACAATTCGTTCAAATCTCAAGATAGAGGTATCTTGAGTGTGGGTGTATCAATTACAACTTGTAAGGGGAAGTGGAGTCTGAGTGAGAGGACCATCCTTCGTTTACAGAGTATGTAATTGTATCCCTGTAAGGGAGAGTATCTTGGTAAGAGACTGTAAAGGCTTTTCTCTTGTGCCTGGTTAAACAAGGAGACAGTGGATTGGAAATCCCAGAGTGTTTCTGGGGACTGGACGTTGGTCAAGGATTGGGCCGAACCAGTATAAATCACTGTTTGCATATTCTCTTCCCTTATCTTTTATATTTCTAGCATATGCTTATTTGATTATCTAACTGTCGATTTAGAAGTTGCGAAAAGATTTTCAAAGTTCATAAAAGTTTTATCCTACACCCCATTCACCCCCCTCTTGGGTGATAGCCAGGTCTTTCAAGTATATCGCCATGGGTTGCTCCAGTGTTGTATAGCTTATATTGTGTCTGTAGGATGGCAGAAGCCCACGGTTGCTAGACAACGAATACGAGAAGTGTCTGGAAAAGTTTGTGAAACTCGGGGATAGCGGGCGATGTTCGGAATAACCGGGAAATTAAAGTAGAATAGACTAAGCACTCTATGGATGACTTGAGTAGTAAAGACAGAGGTCCAAATGCGTTTAGTTAGTAATGACCTTTTAAGGTTAGTTGTCTGGTTCCTGAGAAAGGTTTAAAAATTGAATTTTTTAAAAAAACTTGCCAATACACCTGCTATATTTGAAATTTTGGAATTGATTTTCCGAACATGTGAATTTTCGAAACTGAGTTTTCGAAAGAAATGTTTTCAACAGAATTTGAAACCACAGTGATGGTTATTTTGAAATTATGTTGTCTTAGAAAACGGGTTTTGTTAGAACCCTGAGTTTGAAATTGAGTTTTCAACTGTGTTGTGGTAAAGTCAGTATGTAACTGGGAGGCCAGAAGCTGTTGTAGATGTACACGGTTTGCTGGGTCTTACTAGATGTTTTAGAATGTTTGAAATTGCTGGCCTTTGATAAAGGCTCTTTTGGAACAAAGAGTTTTGAGGGATTTGCTTGAGAGAATGAAAATCACACCAGTAGTGAACGCACCCAATCCATAACATTTCGCCTAGGGCATATGTTTTGTCTAGTAGGACCTGATTGTCTATGGCTGGACTGAGTTCCGGTAGATAGGGTTGCTACTTTATGTGCCAGTGTGAACACTGGGTCTCCTGTGAGAGGGCAGAGGTTCTCCCACATTTAACGGTACTGTTGATGTAACACCCCGTTTTATAAAGCGTTTTTGAAATAAAATTATCAGAGTTTCAAAAGGGTTTATCAGAGTAGAGCATCGGAAGAGTCGAGAAAATGAGTAACTGAATAACATTCCATAATGATATATCTGTGTACTGTTACAGTCATCCAAAATATCCGAATATTCAAAAAGTCGGTAAAATAAAAATTTCAACAGAATCTCCTCGTCCGCTCCGTCATGCTATCTGCTTACCCTTATCTTCGGTCTGACCTCCTGAGGGTCCTGGGCCTAAAGTCAGAGCTGAGGTTCAATTACCATTGAACCTCAGGTAACGGTTAACCTCATGCTTATGTATCAAATATGTATGTCAGATATCCATGGCAAAACAGCATTTAATCACATACAATATTCATATATTCACATAATAACATTACACGGCCACTGCAACATGTATGTTATTACAGTTTGCACTATCTTCCAGTGCCACGGTGTACATCCGTGTCCTCAGCGCTAGGAAAACATAACGGCATTATCACGACTATAACCCGTTTTAAGATGTATGTGTATGATCAATTTTCAAAAACATTATCTCAGACTATCTATCACATATAAGCATACCATAAGCATCAGAGTTAGTGTTACAATACGCGTCCGTACCTTCGTTGATGATGTTTTGGTACGTTTGACGAAAACAGTACTTCTAACGGAAAACAGCGGTATAACAGCAGCAGCGGTAAAGGTTCACAGATATCCTATAACATCATTTTTATCAATGACCATTAATTTTCAGCATTTGCGGAAACTATGTTGGATATTCACTATTCATGTGAATAGTACCAGTAAAAATATTTTTACCGTACCGGTAAATAATTTTTACTGTGCCAGTAAATAATATTTAACGTGAATAGTAAATAATTTTCACCACACCTGTAAATATATTTTACGACGATAAATAATATTTACTATGCCGATTAATAATAATTTTTTTACTGTTCGGTAAATAGTATTTACTGTTCTGGTAAATAATATTTACTGCCCAAGAATAATTCTTTTCTGATGTGACAGATCAGACTAAGCTGTAGCCACAGAGCATACTCAGAAGAAACTCTATCAGGCATTTTAAGTACAAATTACCAAAACTTAAGACTAGAGACCGAAGAACTTACCAGAAGCTTGCTATATTCTTCAGACTCCTCCTTCTCTCTAAAACCTCTCTCTCTAACTCTAAGAATTCTCACTCTTCTCTTATACTCAACCGTTGTGGTCTGAGTTTGGTGTGAAGAAAATGAAGAAATGAAGCCTCTATTTATAGTGTTGGAAAATGGGTCCTTAAGCGTAATTTTTCGTCTTTGGGTCAATTTGCGTAATTTACTCAAAAATCAAAAAGGAATCACCCGTGACTCCTTAGCCTCCCGTGAACAAAATTGAAAATAATAATTTAATATTTTAAATAGTTTTTTTTTTACTGATAAAATTCCTTGTTCGGTGTTCTGATCGCGTGATCTTTTGCAAATTCTCAAAAATCCAGAAGCACAGCCTTGAAGCTCTATTCTTCCTCTTCAGAAATATCTGGGTCAACTGAATTTTTGACCTCATTCAGGGTATTTCGTAATCTGTCAAAGATTTTAAGTCGGACACTGCCGGTAACAGAAATTACTTCGGGTGACACCATCTTCGAGACAAAAATTCACTGATTCATAATATGTGCAGTTGTTTACTACGTAGTTCAAGGATTTTGAGTTATGATTTATTTCCTACAGGTTCCACTATCTGTCCTAATTCACAAAATATCGGTTTCGTCCTATCTCATAATCATTCCGCTGGTTTCGGAAATGACTTTGAAGATATCCCACTCTAAGATAAAAATTCACTTGTTTATAATATGCCCTTACCCAAGAAACCTAGTTCACGATTTACTGGGTATAATTTAATTTCTATTGTTTCCCTAAGGTATAAAATTACACGTCTCCAATATAATATCATTCTTTTCTTTTTGGTTGCCTCCCGTGACACATGCACTACTCCTCTTTATATATAATATAGTATATAATATATAATATAATATTACTAATTAATAATTGGGGTATTATAGTTGATGCCTGGTGACTCGATTTGAAGCCGGAGGGATACAAAGGCCGAATGTGGCGATTGGGATAGGGCACTCACTGTACCAAGTGGTTGAAATGGTGGCGTGTGAGCTCTCAATTGTTAAAAATTTTGTGAAATGAATTATCTCCCTCAAAAATATGTGCCGGTAGTAAAAGTTTTTGAAACTGATTTGGCGGTGAATGTGTTTTCATGAAATTGTTTTGGCAGCGATTATGTTTATAAATGTGATAGCACTATTACTTTTTGGTATAGTGCAGATTGCGAAATGTACTGAGACCACGGAAAATTTTCATTTTGTGAAAATTTGAAAATGAGACAACATAATGGTTTTGGGTAGCAATGACATGATTGCCGGTGCTATGGTGTTGAAATAAAAGCAGTGTATTTGGAGTTTATGGTATGGGAACAGAAACTATTAGAAAGGTCTAGAACACTGAACTAGTTAGGTCAGATAGTAGTTGTCAACTATAGTGTGAAGTAAGTAAGAGTAGTCTGAGAGCTTGAATGGGAAAGGCTCAGATGAAATAGATGAGCAGATGCTCGAGGCAATAAGACCTGGTGTGCAAGTATGCACGGGGCAGTGTCCCTAGGCCATAAGACCAGTGATACTTAGCACTGTGTGAAAGGGGGCTTATTAACATGGTGACTTTAGACTAGTATGACTACAATACATCTTTAGGATGGCAAAACATTCATTGTACCAGGTGGTAGTTGAAAATGCCTAAGGCCAGAGGATAATTTCCTAGGTAGTAAGGCTAGAATCTCCAGTGTTGTGGTAATAGATTGAGTCGGAAGGCCAATATGTGTTAAAGCCGAGAGGCTGAATGAGTCAGGTAGTGGGGCCTGCATAGACCAAGCACTGTGAGAATGGATCAATAGATCCTTGAATACTATACCTGTGTGCAAGATGAATGAGACTTTTGGGTGCGTGCTAGGTAGGCATGTATAAAAACGGAATAGATTAAAAGTTTAGATAATCTTTTGAGATTATATGTTCAAATTTTGAGGGCGAAATTTAATTTAATGGGGGAGAAATGTAGTACCCCAAAATTCCTATTTATCATAAATCTATATTTTGATATATAATACATATTAAATAAAGGTGAATGTGTGTCTCAAAAATTTGTAATTTGTAATTATAATTTTTGGGCAATTTTTCCATTGAAATTAAATTAATCAAGGGACAATTTTGAGATTTTAATTAGGGATCATAAAATACAACAAGATTATCATAGTAAAACCTAATTCTTGATTGGATCAAATGAGCAAGAAAATATTGTGAAAACACTTAAATTAGTTAAAGGAAATTAGCAAACAATAAATGAATTCATATCATTGAGGTCTTTTGGGAATTTTTAAATAGGGAACCATATACTGGAACATTTTTTATATTTTTTATGCTTCTTGGGGCTCCACTGCAATTTTCCCATATAATTTTTGGAATCCAACTAGAATAAATTGCTCACCTAAACATATTTTTCCCATTTAAGATTTTATATTTAAGCCGTCAAGATGCTCCTTTAAACACATACAAAGAAAAAATGACCACATTACTTTCTTTCATACATTATTATTAAACTTGCGAGTTGACTCTCTAAGTTTATCGTTTTTACGATTTTAGTTTACCAAATCCAATTGGTAAACTCGGTTAATTTACGAGTCTATAAACCGAGTTTACCGTTTTTACGTTTTTAACTTATAAAATCATGTTAACTCACTCTTAAACTCGTGCTAACTTTTTTTATTTGATTATGCTCAACAGTTTTACTACCAAAAAAAAAAAGAAAACTTCATGTTAGCCACGGAAATAACCCACGGAATAAATCTCATGCACCCTGAAGTGGATCCCCCTCTGATGTGGCTCTAATTGATTCTGACGGTAAGATATACAAAGGATCATACATGGAATCAGTGGCGTATAACCCGAGCACGATCCAGATCATGAATCATCTGATAAAGAAGGATCAATGGTGAAACAAGAACAAACACATCGAAGCTGTTGTTATTGTCAATATCATCACAATGCTAGTTTAAGACATTCTTTTGCACTTTATAAATGCTTAAATTAGCTCATTGAAATACTTAATCCAGATCATGAATCATCTGAGGATATATGAAATTATTGGAGTTAAATGCAAGGAATTGATAATACCCATAATAGTATCGATACCCTTTATTCAACTTCATTAAATTTATATTCAAATCAACATCCAAAAGTACTATGAATTGTTCAGATTTTCTTTTGATCTTTTTCCCTGTTCTTGTATTCTCTTATATTGCCATATCCGAGTCATACATAGTATTGGAATCTCTCAGAGATTAAAGGGAGACAAAAACTCAGAAGGAAAACTGAACTCTAAAATTGTAGCTTGTTTAAACTCAACAGGGAGCTTTCACTCTGTCTCCCACTTCACTTTCCACTACAAAAAAATTCAAATTTTGCTACGGAAAAAAATCCGTAGCAAATCCATTTTGCTACGGAAAAAACCTGTTTTTCCGTAGCAAAATGGATTTGCTATGGATTTTTTCCGTAGCAAAATCTTGCGTCGCAAATTGCGACAGATTTTCATTTCCGTCGCAATTTGCTATGGAATGTCCTTCCGTAGCAAATTCTAAATTTTGCTACAGAGTTTTTTCCGTAGCAATTTGCTAAGGAATTCGTTTCCGTAGCGAATTCAAATTTTGCTACGGAATTCGTTTCCGTAGCAAATACTCAATTTTGCTACGGATTATTTTTCCGTAGCAAACTCGAAATTTTGCTATGGAATATTTTTCCGTAGCAAATTTTCCCACATTTGAGAATTTGCTACGGAAACAAATTCCTACGGAAATTATTTTCCGTAGCAAAACTAATAAATTTATATATATATATAAATTTTAGAAAAGTGAATCCTAAAAGTAGTGTACCATGGATATAATAACAATTGTAAAAAAAAATATAAATAATACTAAATATTGTATTAAAGAAATGTATATGAAAAAATATATACAATAGCAATCCTAAAAAATTATATTTAAACAAAACAAAATATAAATAATGTTGCCGATAAAATGAACTAAAAACCACAAAAATCATAAATAAGTCTGATCCTTTATTTGAATTAACAATATGCGATTTCATCTTCATCTCCAGACACGATTTCAAATCCTCCTCATTTCCCACTTGTAGGTTTCAAGTGCTTGTAGAGAAGCTCTTTGGTATTGCAACACCTCAAAATAGTAATACTACCATTGCTAAAAGGTACTTCAGTATGGACCTGAAAATCAACAGAATATTCATGAGTTGTTGTAGATACAGGTTAATGCTACAGAGATTCTAATGTTTCACCAGGAAACCCAGCATACAAGAGAATTAGAAAAGAACCTTATAAGTATTCAATTCAAAATATCTTATCAAGAAAAAAGGGTGTTTTTGATATTTCAAAAGACACCACTAGATACTTCTGTGAGAATAGCATCTGAAACAATGTCAAAACCAACCTTTGGAAGCAATTTGCTTTTGGTATTAGTTTACGAAGCACTTTGGTATAAAAATAATAATTAAAAATTAGACAAACCAAGCTATCAATCTAGGACCAGCAGCAATTTTTTAAAAACTCAGTTGCCAACTAGTGTTAGAACAAAATTAGAAGCAAACAATGAGAAGCAATACACTCAGCAAAATCACCCCTTAA
Source organism: Acacia crassicarpa (assembly GCA_034222035.1). Classification (NCBI taxonomy): domain Eukaryota; kingdom Viridiplantae; phylum Streptophyta; class Magnoliopsida; order Fabales; family Fabaceae; genus Acacia; species Acacia crassicarpa. Next base: position 26,668,749 of record JAWXYG010000004.1, read on the forward strand.
AACGTTATTTTCTCTTGTTTTACCTATAGAATTCAGAAAACAAGTCTTTGTCACTGATATAGGCAAGCAGCTTGACCACCTGCAAAAGGGGAATGAAAACAATTTAAAAGTAAAAAACCTACTTAGTTTGGTCGAAAGTGTCTATAACACATAGAGTGGAGCAGACCTTTTCAAGTGTTTCTTCAATTGATTACTTCATCACTCAATTTCCCACTATTACCTTCCTTGAGAATATTATCAAAAATTGAGGCAAGTAGTTATGCAAATGAACCTCCAGCAACACCCTTGTCACAGAACACCTAAAAAGCTTCCTTCTTAGTCTGAAAAAATGAAAATGAAAATTCATATATATGAAGTACAGACATAGAATTTGTCAAATCCATTGGGAACACACTTCCCAGCAGCCAATGTGTTAAAAGGTAATGTAATGAACGCAAGCAAATAGAAGAATACTAAGTCCCCATCCATTTACAATATTCTAACAGTAAATAAACGCATTTCTTTGTGCATACTGGACATATAGCTACTCTTACCACATCAGGCTTCCTTACTCAAAGGTATATTGCTCTATATATATGAAATATTCCGGTCCACCCAAAACAAATCACTAGTCTTTATGTATCTAAACAACTTGTGGATGCCAAGGCTCAAGTGAACCTCCACAACCAACAAATAGTTGAACATTCCCCATTTCTACCTGAATTTACTGCACCACAGAGGTTTAAATGTATCGTTTTGCATTCTCTTAGTGTTGCCAACTTTAACTCAATCTTATCAATTATAAGCTATATGCCCATATTGTTTTTAAAAAAAAAATTAAATAGATTTCCCATTTCCTTCAATTCATCAATTTATGCAGTTATATTGACAGCAGATACAGATGAGAAAATTTAATATTCCTTATCTAAATAACATAAGCTTGTTTCCTAAGTTAACATACTAGCCCTATATCATCATTACTCCCAGCTCTCTACCAGTCCATCAATTGCCAGAAAACAAAAATCTTGTAAATGCAGATACTATGAAGTTCAAAAAAAAATTCATATACAAGCTGTTACACTATTGAACCATACTGCATCAATTTAAACTTATCTAAAGTAACACTTAGATGCATCATAGCTCAAATCATTTCACAAAAATCACAGCACAGGATTCAACTCAACTTTATATATAATACCCTAAAAATCTTATTTAGCATAACCACTAAATGATACCTATTAAAGTAGGTGAATATGTGGTCTCAAAGATATTATAGTTCATCTAGTTTAAAATTATAGAATTTTCTCCTAGAGTTAAATAAACCCAAACAACTCAAATACTCTAAGTTCATTTAGGGATCATAAAATACCCTATAATTTTCATATTGAAGCATAGTTTATATTTAAATTTTAAAGGGGCATGAAATGTTATTGAAATATCAAACAAATTAGAGGAAAGTGTCAATAATTGATTGGACAAATAATTGTACATTAATTAAAGTAATTGCATTAATTTTTGCAATTAATTATTGAATCCTCTTAGGAACCATAAAATATCATAAAATGCAAGTAATTACCAAATTAAAATATGGTTCACATGGAATTAAAAGGACCAATAAGGAACTATGGAAGAATACTTAAACAAGATAGGAGAAAAATAATAAAGGTATTCATTAAATTAAATAATTGTGCCAAATCTTTATCAAGGAATTGATTAAGCATCATTAACTCATTAAGAGGTGAAATTTACTAAAATCTCCTTAATTAACACACTAATGCATAAAATCATAATTGACTCATAGAAAGCCCTAAAGAGTTATCACCACACTGAGCCTAATTAAGGGGTGAATAATAACAATTAATGAGCAATTGAAATTACAACAATGAAGACACTAAATTTAACTAAATTAGGCATAAATAAAGATGTATAATTCCAATTAAAAGTTAATGACTAATTAAGAGTGGTATAAATGAATTTTTTTTAAAGACTATAATAAAATTGGGGTTCTTGAAATAATATAAGATATCATGAAAATAGGAAAGTATGTTGTCTCCAAAATAGTAGTGTATTTACCCTACTTCTTGAATAAGTTGTCGGTAGGATTTAATAGGGCAAAATTCAACTCCCTAAATATTATTAAGGGTCATAAAATATTGTAAAAATTTCCTAAAAACCCCTAAACCAATTAAATGAAATTTCCAACAATTCAAGAACGATTAAATTCACACTTAGGGGTATATTGTCATATAATTCACATATTGGCAAAATTAAGCCGTAAAGGGATAGGAAGAGGTCTAAAATAATTAGAGGACACTAAAAATAATTAGTAAACATCAAAAATTAATCTTAATTGAATTAACATGCATAATTAACTTAATGATAAATATTTACAAGCAAGTTGCAATATTTTGGCTAAATTCAACAATAAAGCCTAACAAGGGATCAATGATTGAAACAAATGGATTTAGTAGGATTATAATTGAGTGGTAAAACAATTACAACACTACCAATTAAACCTAATTAAGCTAAACCAAGAAGTAAACAAGAAGAAATTAAATTAGGGCTTTTTACCATAACAATTTACATTGGACCAATTTTTGGTAGCCCAAACCATTGCCCAAACCACCAATAAAGCCCAAAACATCAACCAAACCCAAGGGACCAGAGGGGATTTCGGTTTTTGGGGGAGCTTCAAGGGGAAGGAAGTGGTTTTCATCACATGTGCCATTGGTCAAAGCTTCTAGAAAACAAAGCACTATTCCACTCTTGCACCTCAAGTTTGTGTGGCTTCTAGGAGAAGGAAGAAGAAAGAGAATGAAGGAGAGAGAGAGAGAGGGCAGATGAGTGTGTGTATGGTGAGTATGTGATGTTTTGAGGGAACCCTAGATCCAATGGTGGAAAGTTGACAAGAGGAAAGTTGCATTTAATTACAAGTTTGCCCAACATTTTCACTATAAATAGAGGCTTTGGGCATTCACTTTTCCTCACACCAAGCAAAGCAACACTTGCTTATTTGAGAGAGAGTTGAGAGAGATGGAGGAAGAGCTTGAAGGAGTCCAAGCTTTAGGTAAGCAAAGTTCTTTAGTTTTGAGTTTATATTCATAGATAGAAGTAGTTTTAATCTTTAAAATTCTAGAATAAATTTAGTTTCATGTTTTTATAGTTAAAAATAACTTCATTTAGAAAATTTAGTGAAGGAAGTAGTTCTGCAAAATTTCCAGGTTAAGAACACTGTAGTAACGAAGTTCTGGCGAAAATTCGTCGGTTAGGCGATTTCTGAACGGGTCACAGAAAAACGCATATTTCATGTTGAAAATGTTATTGAAAAATTCTGAGAAAATTCATGATGAAAGTAGGCATATAGAGCTTTCCAAATCTGTAAATAACATGTTGAAATGAGCTCTGTACAGTGAGAAAGAAATTCACAAAGTTTAGGCTGCGAAAATGCTGGAAATTCTGGGCAGAGGATGAATGCGTGAAATCTGGGAATGATTTTTAAATTCTGGGCAAAGTATGGTATTTTTAATGGAAAATAGACATCCTGAGGAGTCCGGAACATTTTACGGATCTTCGTTTCTATTTTTCTAGAATAAGTTATGAATTTCCAAAGATAGGAGAATTTCTGCCCAATAATTCCAGCGGTTTTTCAATAAATTATGAGAAAATAAAATAATGGTTTAATATACCAAGGGTAGAATAGTCAATAGTGGCCAAAATATCTTTTAGAATATTATCTTTAAATTAATAGGACGATATTGCTCTGATAGGCTGTCCGAAAGAACGCAGACCGATCAATTGCGTACCGAGACTATCGACTCAGGTACGGACGCGTACTGTAACGCTAACTCTGAAGCTTATTGTATGCTTATATATGATAGATAGTCTAAAACTCTGTTTTGAAAATTGATCATACACATACAACTTGATACGGGTTATGGTTTTGATAATGCCGTTATGTTTTCCTAAGCGCTGAGGACACGGATGTACACCGTGGCACTGGAGATAGTGCAGACTGTAATAACATACATGTTGCAGTGGCCGTGTAATGTTATTATGTGAATATATGAATATTGTATGTGATTAAATGCTGTTTTGCCATAGATATCTGTCATACATATTTGATACATAAGCATGAGGTTAACCGTTACCTGAGGTTCAATGGTAATTGAACCTCAGCTCTTAACATAGCGTCAGGGTCCGGAGGAACCAGGGCCAAGGACAAGGATAAGGAGCCAGCGCGAGGACGAAGACGGAGAAATTTTTATTTCAATGTTATTTTGTTGAACTATTTTCAGACTACTGTACCGCTGTGTAAGCAGTCAGATACTACACCAGTAAATGTTTATCAGATACTCACACTTTTGAAATTATTCCGATGCTCTACTCTGATCAATTATTTCAAAAACGCTTCAGAAAATTGGGATGTTACATTATAACTCACATTACCATATAAGAAATAAGGGATTGCATGGATAAGAAAAAGACATCAATAGCAAATAGTAAAAACTTCATATTAGGAAATACTACCTCAGCTTTTCTCTGCAGCTTTGCTACACCTTCAGCTTCAATAGAATCCAGTTTCAGCAACTGCCTCATAAGCAACTCAGTTGATATAAGAAACTCTTTCTCTGAGACCTTGGTTGCCCCATTCATAGCCACTTCCAAGGCAACCACCTGCAAATTTTAGAATACAACTAATGAAAATCCTCTACGCAATATGATTTTTCAGTAACTGGATATATTGAAATCAAGGGGTCACCCTCTCAGAAAGCTTGTAACCTAGCTTGTTCACCATCGGCAATGAAAAGCCTGAGACAATGAACAGCTATAGCAAAATGTTCAACCGGCTAAATGAACTTTAAATCTCCTGTGTTTGATGCACCAGGATTCAATACTTCAATTAAAACTTTACATATACTTTCCACACATAATATCTCACTCAATAAGATTCTTCATTCCATTATCATCTACTTCATCAACCTTTCAATTCAGTTTCAAAATTAAACCATAATCCATTAACATAATTCATAAATCATCCATCCACCTACCTTGTGTTCTTTAGGTCATTCATCAATAATCTCCAACCTCTCTGCAAGAACAATTAAATACCTTCTAGGTACCTCTCTAACATGAGAAGAAGCAAGTTTGGCTCTTAAATTATATATCGGTTTCTTTTAGATTGATTTATTTGTTTTCTTGCCAACTTCATATATACCCTAAACAATGATAATTGTTTCTCATAGTATATTTAATTGGTAACTTCAACCGGAATCCAATCAAACATTTAAAGAGAACCTCACACTCTATCATACATGGTCCAAGTTCTCGTTCTTAACTCAAGCATGGCCATCAACCATCACATGAGTATGTGCAAACAACATCTTTGCATCTCTACGCTACCAAGAATTTAAATAATCTTAATCCAACCAAATCCATCTTTTACACTTTTAATTAATCACCTATATCCATCGTATAAGTTATAATTAATAGAGCAAGCTTTCTTTCCCATAACTTTCTACAACACAAATAAATTCCCATTCACACATTTCATCAAACAATTTATGGGCATTCAAAATTAACTCATAAAAATCCACCCAAAATCATAGTTACCAACAAATAACACATTCCCTAAATCAGCTTTTATTTTAAAGGTCCATCAAGAGAGGTAAAAAAACTCAATTCCTAACTCCATAGTCTATACATCACAACAACAATTAGACAGCCAAGGAAATCAGACATGGGAAAATCAAATTATATTCTTCAAGCTTCTATCAAGACACAATTAGGAGAAAATAAATTGCTATAAAAATACCTCTCAACAGAAGCTCTTTTCTATCTCAATCATTCAGCAAACAAATACCCAAAAATCCTCCCCTATTTGGAATTTCCAGCCACGGTGAAGAGAAGAAAATGCAGAAAATTGGTTGCTACCCACAACAGCCATCAGCAAAGGGAAGGAGAGAAGAGGATTCACTCACACCAGCTATGACCAATCTCCCTCTACTTGACGTCGCTGGAAGAGAAGAATAATGACGGTGGAACTAAACACAAAAAATGCTACGGCTCTATGAGAAAGAAGAAAATCGCCGGCGGGGTTGTGAACGTTGCCGGCGAAGATGGTGGAGGAGGTGGGAGCCGCCAGTGACGATGATGATGATGCGTGGTTGGTCAGACGATGGTCACCGGCAAAGTTGGGGATTTGGGTTTCAAATCTCAAAAGGTTACAACCCCTCTGCTCCCTCTTCTCTACCCTATTTCAACGATGCAACTGATTTGGGAATTTTGCTACAGAATCCAAATCATTCCGTAGCAAAATTTTGCTACAGATTTTCAATTCCGTAGCAAATTTGCAGGCTTTTTTCCTCCACGAAATCGGATTTTTTTTTTTAGTTTTGCGACGGATTAGAATTCCGTAGCAAAAGTTTGCTACGGAATTCAACATTCGTCGCAATTTGCTACGGATTTTGATTCCGTAGCAAAATGTTGCTACGGATTTTCAATTCCGTAGCAAATTTGCGGGATTTTTCCTTCCACGAAATCGGATTTTTTTTTTCTTTTGAGTTTTGCGACGGATGTATTTTTCTGTAGCAAAAGTTTGCTACGGAATTCAAAATCCGTCGCAATTTGCTACGAATTTTCAATTCCGCAGCAAATTTGTGGGCTTTTTCCCTCCACAAAATCGGATTCTTTTTTTTTTTTTTTGAGTTTTGCAATGGATGTATTTTTCCGTAGCAAACAATTCAAAATCCGTCACAATTTGCTACGGATTTTGATTCCGTAGCAAAATTTTGCTACGAATTTTCAATTCCGTAGCAAATTTGCGGGCTTTTTCCCTCCACGAAATCAGATTTTTTTTGTTTTTGAGTTTTGCGACGGATTTATATTTCCGTAGCAAAAGTTTGTTACGGAATTCAAAATTCGTCGCATTTTGCTTCGGATTTTGAATTTTGCTACGGATTTTCAATTCCGTAGCAAAATTTTGCTACAGATTTTAAATTCAGTAGCAAATTGCTACGGATTTGGATTCCGTAGCAAATTCCGTCATAAATTGCGACGGAAAATCCGTAGCAAAATTTAATTTTTCTTGTAGTGTTCTTACCCGGGACTCTGCTGCAGCCGGCCGGGATAGAAACTCTGATCTACGGGTTCTTGCAAACTAACGGCCAAACAGAGCAAGTGAAGAGCGTGTTCACCACTGCCTTCAATCGGTGGTCGGAGGTAACAACATTGAGTTTCACGGAAGCGTCATCGTACCAATTTGAGAAAAAAGGGATTGGAGTGAACTCAAACTTTTCTGACATGGACATACTGTGGGCCCCACCATTGTACACATCACCAATTTTAGTCAAACCATCCAACTTAACGGTCAACGTTTTCTCCCTTAACGGAATGTGTGACTTTTGCTCCATTTTCGTAACCACATAATCATTTTTGCACCTAAAAAAAGTACTTCCTGCTTGGTGCTCTTTTGACTAAATCACATGTGTATTTTTACACCTTAACCCTGCGCTCTTTTGACTAAATCACATGTGTATTTTTACACCTTAACCCTTTAATTTGCTCGCTAATTATCCTAAACCCCAATTGCTGAAAGTTATCCTTCAATCTTTGGCCTCCAACGTTATAAACATCCAACCTGATATTTCAGTTTTTTTTTTTTTTTTTCAAGAAAGGGTTGTATCAGTCATGAGGAACGGAAAAGGGAAGGATAAAATCTCACATCCAGCAACACGGAACAGATGACAAAAGTTATTGAACTACTACAGTGTCAGTAAGTAGACGCTGATGTAAAATTATCGACGACCTACGTGATAAAACCAAAGTTCAGCAGCCAAGAGTGACAATTCCATCGAATGTCCCTTAAACTTGCAGAGACCACAAACCCTAAGATACCCGATATAATAGCCCAAGACATTTATAAGATACAAAGCATATTGAACCAGCGGAAATAAACCTTGCCCGAGCAAATTACAAGTTTTTTTTTTTTTGGAAGTGCGAAACGGTGTAGTTTTAGGGCCACTGAGAGAACCTTATCTTCAGCGATTGGAGAAATCTTAATCGAATAATTAATAATAGATAATTAATTTTTTAATGCAGTTATCTTTTTTGTTTTAAAACGTACCGATCCCCTAAAAAAATACTAGAAACAAATTATCTTGATCCTGGGTTATAATTCTCTTTTTTTTTTTAACAAAGATACGTTATCCTTAAGCATGTAAATCGTATATAACATAATATATATAAAAGTATATAAATTATTTTATTTTTAAAAAATTAAGCTGATTATATTATTTAAGGGCGCCATCTAATTTTTTTTATAACGAATAATCTAAATATTTAATACTATGCGCGTTAGTATTTTTAAAAACAATAAATTGAAGATTAATAAAAGTTTTTTTTTTGTTTTAAAAAATATTAAAAAAATTAAATACACCTATTAACGATGATAAAAGTAATATTTTATTTATAATTAAAGATTAAAATATTTTTATTGATCAAGATTCTCTAATGATTCTGTTAACATATTTTAGAAACTAAATCATTCTGTTACCATTGTAATCCACATCTAATTATCATATAGTTAAAGATATAAAAAGTAACGATAACCTAGCTACAATATATCTTTATCAAAAAAAAACAGATTTTAAACTTAATTAAGAGTAGATATACATACAACATCCACGACAATCTGACGTTTCTTTTTCTATATAAAGGACTCTTGAGCCTCCGTTGAATTCCACATATTCTCCACATACTTCTCTTTTCTCTCCCACACACTCTGAAGTCAATATGGCTTTTGAGAAAATCTTTTTTTCTCTGGTTTTTTTTCTCAGTCCCTCTGTTTTTCTCACTAATGCTCTTAATGTGTCTCACGATGGAAGAGCCCTTATCATCGACGGCCAACGTCGAATTCTCATCTCTGGTTCAATTCATTATCCCAGAAGCACACCAGCAGTAATAATCTAATCCTTCTTCCACTCTTAATTCTGAGAATATGTTTTTTTTTTTCTGATTTAATGCGAATTGTTGCTAACAATGAGTTTGATGATTAATTATGTAGATGTGGCCCGATTTGATACAAAAAGCAAAAGAAGGAGGGCTGAATACGATAGAGACATACGTATTTTGGAATGCTCATGAACCAGTTCGTCGTCAGTATGATTTTTCTGGGAATAATGATCTTGTTAGATTTCTCAAGACCGTTCATGAGGCTGGACTTTATGCTATTCTTCGCATTGGTCCTTATGTTTGTGCTGAATGGAATTATGGGTATGTTTAATTATTTAATTATTACTTAATCTATTTTAGTTTCAATATATACATGTGTGTGTATAATAATTCTGAATTGTTTTATTATGATTATTTTTTTTAGGGGTTTCCCTGTTTGGTTGCATAATTTGCCTGGTGTTGAGATGAGGACGGCAAATAATGTGTTTATGGTAAGTTAATGATTTCTTTATTAAATAGTTATTTTTATGCTTTATATATATATTTTTAAATATATTACCATAGTAAAATTATTCATACAGTGTTTCTAATTAATGCGTAAGTTAATGATTTCTTTAATTAGTTATTGTTATGCTTTATATGTTTTAAATATATTACCATAGTAAAATTATTCAAACAGTGTTTCTAATTATTATTTGGTTTTATAGAATGAGATGCAGAATTTTACTACCGTGATAATAAATAAGATCAGGGAAGAAAAACTTATTGCTTCTCAAGGTGGTCCTATAATTATTGCCCAGGTACATACATAATAGTTCATGAACTAATTTTTTAGGAAAAATATATGCAATAATAAAACTAAATTAATTTATCAAACTTTTTTATTTTCTTGAATTAATAGATCGAGAATGAGTTTGGCAATGTAATGGATCCTTATGGAGATGATGGAAAGGTGTATATAGATTGGTGTGCTTCAATGGCTGAGTCTTATAATATTGGAGTTCCATGGATCATGTGCCAACAAAGTGATGCTCCTCAACCAATGGTAAAATTATTTAATTAGATTTTTTTTTCAAAATTTTAAATTAATTATGATTTTTTTATACAATTACTCTTTTTCTAATTATACTTTTGATTGGTTCAATTTATCAGATCAACACATGTAATGGTTATTATTGTGACCAGTTCACGCCCAATAATCCCAATAGCCCTAAGATTTGGACCGAGAATTGGGTGGGATGGTAAGTTTCAAATCACATAAAGTTTCATTTTTGTTTAGTAGTCATTAATTAATTCATTTTTCATAACTATTATTTTTATTATTATTAAAGGTTCAAAAGTTGGGGAGGTCAAGATCCTCACAGAACAGCTGAAGATGTTGCCTATGGGGTAGCTAGATTCTACCAAACTGGAGGAACCTTACAAAACTATTACATGGTAAATTATGTGTGTGTGTTAAATTCTTCCAATAAAATTTTAAGATTATGAATATTCATCAAATATTGTTTTATTGTTACAGTATCATGGTGGTACCAACTTTGGTAGAACTGCCGGTGGTCCATACATTACAACCTCGTATGACTATGATGCTCCTCTTGATGAATTTGGTATGTAAATTTGATTGATTCTTTATACTACACACACATATATTAGCTTAACATATATTTAATTAAATCTGATTCAATTTTGCAGGAAACATTGCTCAACCAAAATGGGGCCATCTCAAGAAACTTCATGAAGTTTTGAAATCAATTGAGAAAAACCTTGTCTATGGCAATGTCAAGGAAACTGATCTGGGTAATTCTGTCAAGATACATCATTATAAATACAGAATATTTATTCATTAATTTTCACAAATTAAAGTACATATGATTCCATGGAATTTGAAGTTGTTCCTTAATAATAATGCTTGTTGTTGAAAATGTTGTATAGGCCACTGTTTATGCTTTAAATGGATCATCAAGTGTGTTCTTGAGCAACAGCAACACTACTTCTGATGCAACCTTCACATTCAATGGAAAGCAATATGCAGTTCCTGCTTGGTCCGTTTCCATTCTTCCTGATGGAACAACTGAAGAGTATAACACTGCAAAGGTGAGATTTTTTGTTCAAAATTTGATACTTTTTTTTTTAAAAAAAGAAAGTACATTACTCCTCACGGTTAATGAGGTAATGGGAGCTCGAAGCAAACAATTTTGAAAGTGAGACACTAGGATGTTACACAACATTTGAATTTTGGTTTTTTCCATTGTTTGGTAGTGTTACAAAGAATCTAGTAACATGTTTTCTATTTTGTGGTTAATTAGATTAGTGTTCAAACCTCTGTGAATGAACATTGGCCAAACGAAGCCGAGAAGCAACCAGAATCATTGAAGTGGGTGTGGAGGCCTGAAAATATTCATAATGCTCTCAAAGGAAAATCTCATTCTTCTGCAAACAAACTCATTGATCAAAAGGAAGTCACTAGTGATTCTAGTGACTACCTTTGGTACATCAATAGGTAAAGTCCAACTCTTTTAACTAATCTTTTCTCATGTTTTAATATCTCTCTTTTGTTCTAAGAATTTCTTATTATGATTCTGAAGACTTAACAATCTTTAACTTTATTTCTTCTTTGGTATAAATAGCCTTCAACTTGGTAAAGATGATCCTGTTTGGAGCAATGATATGTCTCTTAGAATCAATGCTAGTGGCCAAGTAATTCATGCATATCTCAATGGACACCATATTGGTAAAGGAACGTTACTTTACAACGCTCCGTTTTCTCATACATAAACTATATGGTTTGTTTAATTAACATAGTGTTAATTTGTTCGATTTGTAGGAAATCATTGGGCTAAATACGGCGTTCTTTATGATGATGAGGTTGAATTTAAGATCAAGTTGAATAAAGGAAAGAATGTGATTAGTTTGCTCAGTGTCACTACTGGACTACAGGTATAATCTTATTGATATCAGTTAGTGCAAATTTAAACATATATTGTATAATTTATGCTTGTTTGATTTAATTATAATGATCTATCTCATTTGTATAAATAGAATTACGGTTCATTCTTTGACACATGGCACACTGGTCTAGTTGGACCAATTGAGATAGTTGGTAAGAAAGGCGACGAGACAATCCTCAAGGACTTATCTTCTCACAAGTGGCACTACAAAATTGGGTTGGATGGTTGGGACAAAAAATTCTTTAGTGAAGAGTTCAGCTCCAACAACAAATGGGCATCAGACCAATTGCCCATAAACAGAAGCTTCACTTGGTACAAGGTACTTAGTTTGGCATTTTACACATTATATTACTCCTTCAGATCCTACGTATAAGATAAAATTGACTTTTTTGAAGAAATTAAAGAAGCTAATTAAGTTATTTCAAAGTATTTATATTTGTCACTGTGTCCAAACTATTTTGCTTAACTTATAAACTGATATATAATCTAAGAATACTAAACATATGATATGATTAAATAACTTATTTACTTTCCTTAATCTCCCCAAAAAGAGTCATTATATATCTTATATTTAAGACCAGAGATGATATATTTTTTTTTTTTGTGAGTCGATGATTAAAATATTGTAGACAACTGATTTGTTTACCTCTAAAATTGAATTTGTTAGACCATATTCAAAGCTCCTCTTGGAAAAGACCCTGTGGTGGTCGATTTAGAAGGACTTGGAAAAGGATATGCTTGGGTCAATGGTAACAACATTGGTCGCTATTGGCCTGCATACTTGGCTGCAGAAGATGGTTGCAGTGATCCTTGTGATTATCGTGGTGAATATTCTGCTACAAAATGTATTTCTAATTGTGGAAAGCCCTCACAAAAATGGTAAGTTGATTTTTTTTCCCTCTTTTTTTTTTTTTTAAATATCAAATTTAATAAACTGGATATAGACCTTTGACCATTCCATTTGTTTTGATGAATAACCTTTTAAACATATTTTTAGGTATCATGTTCCTCGATCTTTCCTTAAAGACGGTGACAACACATTGGTTTTGTTGGAAGAAATGGGTGGAAATCCATCGTATGTGAATTTCCGAACCGTTAGTGTTGGAACTGCCTGTGGAAATGCCTATGAAAATAACACATTGGAGCTATCTTGCCAAAGTCGTCCAATTTCTGCCATTAAATTTGCTAGTTTTGGAGATCCTCAAGGCACATGTGGTTCATTTTACAATGGCACATGTGAAGGTAGCAACAATACTATAGCAATTATGGAGAAGGTAATTAATCTCTTAGTTTATACCTACATTCTTAGCTTAGCATTAAATATTTCATGTTTTATGTCAGAGATTAATTAATTGATCGAATAAATAATTTATATTAATTTCTTTTTTGCAATTATGTAGGCTTGTGTGGGTAAGCAGACATGCTCCATTGATATTTCAGAGAACACATTTGGGTTAACCAATTGTGGAAATTTTACTAAGAGACTTGCAGTGGAGGCTCTTTGTTAGGACTTGTTAAGTTAGTTTGTTCCCTTTTTTGTTTTTATTTTAAGTTTGGTATTTGAATTTTCAGTTACAACTATGTAAGCACATTCTTCTAATCTAATCTTTTGAGTTCACCCTAAATAATAATTTTAGTTAGATAAATTATATGTTTACCTTTTTTTATTCACTCTATAAATCGTCAGACCTAGAGTTGGGAATCATGCCAGGTCCTTGAAGGGTTCGCTTTTCAAGGCCAGGGTCGAGAACATGAGGTCAAAGCCTTCCCTACAAGGTCGGAAGCTATTTTTCTAAATTTTAACTATTTTTCCTAGTTTTTTAAAGAAATATAATTAGTAAATTACAACAATTAAAGTTTGAACTCATCACTTAAAATGTTGTCAACATTAAAGTCTAAACAAGGGATCAAGATTTCTCCACATATGGTTATCTCCAGTGATCCTCAAATTACACCGTTTCACTAAAAAAAAATTCCATCGTATGGCAGATTCACCAGGTGCATCATTTTCCTTGTATTCCTCGCTACTCTGTGACTTCAGGTTTTCCGATTTGGTTATTCTGAAATTCCACAGAGACCCTATTTTCCTTGGTCTTGAGAAGTAATCCTGGCTTGGTCTTATCAACAGAAGGAGGTTTAAATTCATCTACACAACACAAAGTTCAGAATTTTCTAACGTTAACCCCCAAATTGAAGATAAAGAAAACCAATTAATACGCCAATTTCCCAAAATCAATTGACAAATCAAACATAAATCTTCTTGTTTGCCTGCTATAAACTAATGAATAGGAAAAAATGATCAGATTTTTCTGTACAAATACTTACAACGCAGAGTGCAATATTTGTTGGAAGATTCATCTTTGAAGGAAGAACCAAGCGTCAGATTGTACCAACGATTTTAATTTTTTTTAGTGAAACGGTGTAGTTTGGGGGTCCGAGAGATAACCTTATCTCCCATGACGGAGAAATCTTAATCATCATGCAATAAATAAATACAGTCACTAATTCATAACAAAAAAAAAATAAAAAGAATTTTGTGGGTTGTTTGTCGTTTTGTGATCTCCTTCTATATAACACAAAATTGTTCTAAGTTCACACCATCCAACCAAATTTGTATATATCACTTTCCGATGTATATATCACTTTCCGAGACACAGGCAGATTTACAATTTACTTAACCATACGAATATTTTTTTAATAAAAATTATGAATAATATGGTTTAATTTTTAAAAATGTTTTTTTTATAAAAATGACATGGAGTTCTAATAAGCACATCTCATCTACTCACAAGAAAATTAATCCAAATTTACATTCTAAGTATAATATAAACATTTTTTGTCGAAAAGATTATAAAATAATTGTTGGGGCCAATCACACTACCCTAACAGATAAGATATAAACTGCCAAATATGACAGCCTAAACCTCTAAATATCCCAAAACCGGCGTTTTTATTTTCTTTTATGCCTAAACCTCTAAATATCCCAAAACCGGCCTTTTTATTTTGTTTTATGTGAGTCCAGAGATAGATCAACCAATTTTTTATGTATATCTATTATTTTTAAAAATTGTTCTTATATCAAATTATGTTCATATTATAAAATCATAATGAAAGTTACATTATAAAAAATACGGTTGTGATAATATTATTTAAAATTATTTATTTATAATCTTTCTTAGGAAAAAAAAGGAAAAAATATAGGTAAAAATATAGATTGAAACTCACGGGTCGTACAGGGCCAACCCTTTTAAGCCCTTTGCCCTATAGGGCCAGCTCTTTTAGGCTTGACTTTATTTAGAAGCTTCAATTTATAAGCATGACCTTTGAAAGGTTAGGGCTTAAATAAGCCGGCCCGACAAGCTCAATCTGATTACCCGACTCTAGTCAGAACGACTCACGAAATCTTCAATAATCCTAGAGGATCCTTATCATCACTCACTACGATAACTAATGAAAAAAAAAAAAAGAAAAGATAATGATTTAATTTTTATAATTTTATCGAATTTATAACTCAATTCTTATATTTTTGACTAGTCACGACTCGGTCCTTCTATAAAAGAAGAAAACATGGTAAATTCTCAAGAAACGAATATAACAAGGTTGTCCTCTAAAAGATTCCAATAATACTCTAGTAGTATAAAATGTAACTTGTCATTATATGATGTCCACTTGTAGTAAAGCTTTTTTATAATTACATTCTTTTTTTTAAAGCACATAGTAATTTCTCTAAAGGAGGGGGAAGAGACATTTAGGCCCCGAGTTTTTACTAGTTCACGAAGAATAAAAAATGCCAGGTCATTAAAAAGGGTGTTTATTTTTCCTAAAATGCCTCGCATTCTTCTTCCAAAAAAAAAAAAAATCTTACCGGTACGATTGAGCAATTTTTAAAGTTAAACAGATGTGAAAAACAGTCTTTGTATTATTCATATAAAGTACACATGCTTATTTAGAGTATAATAATTCTGGCAAAAACGCAGGTAGATTATAATAATGTTATATTATTAAAATGAAAATATTATTTTATTTTAGTGACAAAATATAATTTAATTGTGATTACTTATTAACATCACCACTGCTGACTTGGCCTATGAAAGTTGGTTGAAATATGTCCCTTTTTGCTCCCTTTAACCCTGAATAAATAAGTTGATAGACAATGAATAAATCCTATTAAATTAAATTCATGCTAAATTCAACCCCATATTGCGTTGCTTAAAATAAAATAAAATTAAAATTAAAATTTTTATTATTAATACAAACAAAAATCTTGGTAAGACCAAGTGTCACTGATTTAAGCTGTCATTTGTCACTAATTTAGAGCAACATTTGTCTTACGCATCATAAAGTCATAACAATTAAATGAACCTTTCCCAACTTATATATATATAATGCATTCAATCATGATAACTAAAATCATGACGATCATTGAAAATTTATTTTAATAACGTGTTAAATAAAAAATTTATTTTTGTTTTGTATTAAAAACTTTTTCTAGTTTGTTTTCTCCATAACAAGAAAACAAACAGAACATTAGCCCACCATAATTATTGAACATAGAACTCAAAGTTAAACCTATCAACGCCGGTTGCCTAAAACGGGAAAATGCAACCCTGACGCCAAACAACGAAAATACAGAAATCCTTAAGGCACATATAAAAGCAGCAACAGTACTTTATCAATCATAGAGAAGGTAATTAATCTCTTAGTTTATACTTACATTCTTAGCTTGCATTAAATATTTCATGTTTTATGCATTCATTCAGAGATTAATTAATTGATAGAATAAATAATTTATATTAATTTTTTTTGGCATTATGCAGGCTTGTGTGGGTAAACAAACATGTTCCATTGATGTTTCAGAGAACACATTTGGTCAACCACTTGTGGAAATATTACTAAGAGACTTGCAGTGGAGGCAGTTTGTTATTAGGACCTTTAATTTCTTATTTTAAAATGTTAGGTTTTGTTTTATAGTCAAGATGTTAAGTTAGTTTGTCTTCCTTTTCCGTTTTTATTTTAAGTTTGGTATTTGAATTTTCAGTTACAACTATGTACGCACATTCTCTTTTGAGTTCACTTTAAATAATAATTTTAGTTAGATAAATTATATGTTAACTTTTTTTTATTCCTCTATGAATCATCAGAACTAGAGTTGGTGTAACATCCTCATTTTCGAAATCTGTTTTCAAAATATTTGATCAGAGTTTAAAATGGTTTAATCAGAGTAGAGCATTGGAATGATCTAAAAGAGTGAGTATCTAATATATATTCCCTGTGGTTGAGTCTGGGTACTTATACATGCAGTGGTACAAGTATCCGAATATAGTTAGTAAATAAAGGAAAAGTCCTTCGCCCGTGACCTCACGCGTGCTGCCTATCCTTACTCTTGGTCCTAGCCTCTTCGGACCCTGAAGCTATGGTAAGAGCTGAGGTTCAATGCAACCTCAGGTAATGGTTAACCTCATGCTTATGTATCAGTTATGTATGACAGATATTCATAACAATACAATAATATGATATTAGCATACTCAAGATAATGACCATAGTCTCCACATATTCATGTTATTCCAGTATCACCACATATTCACATCAAACCAGTCTGCACTATTCACCAGTGTCACGGTATACATCCGTGTCCTCGGCGCTAGGAAAACTCAATGGCGTTATCACGACTATAACCCTAGAGAGGACCTACATGGGGGGCTAGGAGTGGCCCCCACCCCCCCTAAAATTACAGAAATTAACCCAAAAATTTTAGGAAATTATATTTTGACTTTATAAACTTTCAATTTTTCTACTTTAGTCTCATTAAAAGCTTCATAGAAGGACTTAAATGAAAATATTGAAACATTTATAGGGCTGAATGCAATTTTATGAACACTCAGGTTCTATTCTATAATTTTTGTCCGCCCTAATTTCAATTCCTGGTTCCGCCCCTGTATAACCCATATATAACTGTATGTATGCACAATTTTTAAAACAAAATCCACAACTTTTCAAAATCAGAGTCTCAGACTATCTATCACATATAAGTATACAATAAGCATCAGAGTTAGTGTTACAGTACGCGTCCGTACCTTCGTTGGCGATATCGGTACGCTGTCGTTCGGTCTGTGATCACGTTTATCTTATAATAGTAATATTGCATTTATTAATTCACAAATAATATTCTAGAAGGTATCCTAGTCACTAATGACCTTTTTTGTAATACCCTAAAATTCATAATCATTATAGATGTTATATTTTGGTAAATAATGCCTATTAAAAATAGGTGAATATGTGGTCTCAAAATTGAGTAACATATTTATGTTAACTTAGGGAATTTTCTCTAAGAATTAAAATAACCAAAAACCAAATTCTCTAATTTTATTTTGAGATCATAAAATACCACAAAACTACCATATTAAAGCCTAGTCTTATATAATCATAAGAGCAAGAAAATGCCATGGAGATACTAAAATTAATTAAGAGAGATTAATTAAAGTCGAAAGGCCAATTTTAATAGTATGATTAAGGAACATAAATATGATAAAATTATCATGTTAAAACATAATTTTTTACGTAACCAAAATAATCAAGGAAGTGTGATAAAACCGCTTGAATTAATTAACCACAATTAGGAGGCAATTAAATTTGCACTAATTAAAATAATGGTATAATACCCCAAAATGCATATATCTCTTGAATATTATAGTTTGGCAAAATAATACCTATTTAAAATAGGAAAGTATGTTATCTCTAATTTTAGTAATTTATTTGTTTACTTTCCTTGAAATTTAAAGAGGCAAAAATCCAATTTTATTTTAGGAACCATAAGTTGCCCTATGATTATTAAAATAATGCATATTGCATAAATGACCAAAGTAAACCCAAAAGTTGTGAGAGAATAATTAATCCAATTAAAGAAAATTGCCAATAATTAGTAGATAATTAAATCTACATTAATTAAACTAAATTCATAAACTTTCATAATTAATTTGATAACATGTGTTAAGGGCATTATTAGGGATATATGACCTGAATTAAAAATCAATGGCTAATAAAGGACTAAGATTAGCATATAAGTAGCCTCTAATGATTATGATTAATATTGTAACCAATCAAGTAAGCCTAATAATATTTAGGAACACCTTGTGAGAAATAGTTAGCCAAAAGTTTAAATTAATGACATAAGTCAAAGCCTAAATCAAAGTAATAATTCATGAACCAATGAGAGCCAAGTATTTTAAGATAATATCTCAACTAATTAAACCTAAAACTCCATATGATTAGATTAACTAATGAGTAGTGTAGCTAAAAGAGCATTCAAGAGCTTAATTAGGGTGCTAATCAAGTTTGGAAATTTATCCCAAAAGTCAACAAAAGTAGGCGCTGCACATGGGTGTGGCTTTTGTTGCAATAGATTGATTAAATCAATTAGCTATTTCAAAATACAATAGATGGCTGAATAAAAGGGGCAAGCCACGGTTTGCAACACTTGGGGAGGAAAGTATTTTTATTTTCACATGCTAAAATATAGTCAACAACTTGTGGAGGAAGGGGGACTATTTAATACTTGGCTAGCAAGTTTCCCAACTTCTTGAAGAAGAATGAAAAAGGTGAAGGAAGAGGCTTGTTGAAGAAGATTGATTGAAGCCTATAAATAGGAGGCTTCCCCTCTTCATTCTTCACACCAAACTCAAATGAGTTTTAGAGAGAAAGAGAGTAGAGAGAAGGAAGTAAGAAGGATGGGAGGTAGCAATGGTCTTCAAGAGGTAAGTTTGTTCTTAGTTTTATAGTTTTTAGTTTTTAGTTGTTCTTAGTAGTTTAATGTAGATGTTAGTTTAATCTAGTAAATAGGTAAAGTAATTCCCCATATTTTTTTTCAAGCCTTATTGCATCAAAAAGATGCCTGACAAGGTGGAAACATGTTGGGGAGTGACTTTTAGGATTAAGGGAACAAGTTAGAGTAAAATGAAAGAAGTTTAGAATTGCTGGATTTTGGGAGTCAACTGGATAGGGGGCATTATTTTCTGTATCAAATGATCTTTAAAAATCACGAAATTTTTCAGAAATAAAGTAGACATGTAGGTCTTTCCGAATATATAAAATATGTAACGTTTTGATCTCTGGACAAGGAGATATGAATTTTTGAAGATTGGGCTATTTTTCTGGGCGAAATTCTGGGCAGAGGATGAACACGTGAAATCTGGGAGTTATTTTTGAAATCTGGGCAGAGTCTGATATTTTTTTCTGGAAAATAGACATCCTAAGGAGTCCGGAACATTTTACGGATCTTCGTTTCGATTTTTCTATAATTAGTTATGATTTTTCGAAGTTAGGCGAAATTCTGCCGAATATACTCCAGCGTCCTTCAACGAATTTTGAGGAAATAAAATGATAAACTAGTGTACCAAGGGTAAAATAGTCAATAGTGGTCAGAATATCTTTTAGGATATTATTTTAAATTAATAGGATGATATTACTATGATAGGCTATCCGGAAGAACGCAAACCGGCCGACTACGTACCGAGATCACCGACTCAGGTACGGACGCGTAGTGTAACACTAACTCTGATGCTTATGGTATGCTTATATGTGATAGATAGTCTGAAACTCTGTTTTGAAAATTGATCATACACATACAACCTGATACGGGTTATGGTTTTGATAATGCCGTTATGTTTTCCTAGCGCTGAGGACACAATAGGCCATCGTGGCACTGGAGATAGTGCAGACTATAATAACATGCATATTGCAGTGGCTGTGTTATGTTATTATCTGAATATGAGAATATTGTATGTGATTATTGCTGTTTTGCCATGGATATCTGTCATACATATTTGATACATAAGCATGAGGTTAACCGTTACCTGAGATTCAATGGTAATTGAACCTCAGCTCTTAACATAGCGTCAGGGTCTGGAGGAACCAGGACCAAGGACAAGGATAAGGAGCCAGTGCAAGGATGAAGACAGAAAAATTTTTATTTCAGCGTCATGTTGTTGTACTATTTTCAAAACTACTGTACCGTTGTGTAAGCAACCAAATACTACAACAGTGAAAGTTTTTATCAGATACTCACTCTTTTGAAATTATTCTGATGCTCTACTCTGATCAAATAGTTCGACAACGTTTTAGAAAATTGGGATGTTACATTTTTACCCTTGGTAGGATTATTTCTCAACTTATCACCTTTAATTCTTCAAAAACGCAGGTCCAGAATTTTGGACAGATTTTCGCCTAACTTCGGAAAATCATAACTAATTCTAGAGAAATCAAAACGAGGATCTGTAAAATTCCCTGGAATCCTTAGGATGTATACTTTCAAGGAAAAATAATAGCTTTTGCCCAGATTACAAGGTTCACTCCCAGTTTTTAAGTTTTGAGCCTCTGCCCAGAATTTTTCTAGAAATTCGTAGCCTAACTTTGAGAATTTTTATCTCACTGTACAAAACTCATTTTAACATGTTCTTGGCATATTTAAAAAGACCTATACGTCTACTTTAACCATGAATTTTCCCAGAATTTTCCAACCACCTTTTCAACATAAAATATTATCATTTTCATCACTGATTCAGAATTTTCCTAACCGATGAAATTTTGCCAGAACTTCGTTACTTCGGTGTTTCTCTTCCGGAAATTTTGCTAAAACTCCTTCTTCATCAATTTTTTGAAATAAAGCTGATTTTAACCATAAAAACATGAACTTAAAATTATTCTAGACTATTTAAGATTTAAGCTACTTCTATCTAAGAATTTATAGACTAAAACTAAAGAACTACAAAAGCTAAAGACTAGAAACTAAAAGCTTGCTTACCTCTTGAAGAACTTCCTCCTCCTTCTTGCTTCACTCCTCAAACTCACCTATTTGGTTTAAGTTTGGTGTGAAAAAATGATGAAGCCAAGGACCCCTATTTATAGTAGTTTGGTGTGGCAATTTTGCAATTAAATCAACTTAGCTCATCTTGCATTATAGCCATTGGATCTAGGGTATTTGGGAGCTTTCATTGTAATACCCCAAAAATTATTATTTCTCATAAATACAATATTTTGATAAATGACACCTATTTAAAATAGGTGAATATGTAACCTCAAATTTTGAGGTATATTTATTCTAATTTCTAGGAAATCTTTATTTAGAATTAAGGTAACCAATGATTTAAATTTTCTTAGGAATCATAAAATATCATAAAAATACAAATAATCCCCAAGTTAGATTAGGATTCTTGTATGATCAAAAAGAGCAAGAAAGTATTATGGAAAGTACCTAAACAAATAGGGGAAATCAATAAGAATCCATAAACAACTAGGTTTTCACTAAACAAAATGATTATGAAAATTTTTTATAATTAATCAACGGATTAAATAAAAAGGACATAAGTCTCAAAATTCATAATTAATTAAGAAACTAGATTCTTCTAAAACCCTAGAATTTATTCCTAGCTCAAAAAATGCCATGAAGAATTACCAAAACACTTGAACAATTAAAGGGCAATTATCAACAAGTAAAGGACAATTAAATTACACTAGTAAACTATTTAGAAAATTATTTACCTTTAATATTAATAATAATCAATTAGAGGTGTATTGAACTAATTAAAAATCAAAGGCCAACAAGGGGGATGAGATTAGCATAAAATAGATTAACAATAGTCATAAATTATCCTAAGAACCAATAACACAATAACCAAGGGGCAATTAAGTATTGGATTAAGATGATAATTAAATTCTAATCAAGCTTTGAAAAGTCAATAAAATCAACTATGATCTAAGGGTCAAGATTTAACCACATAAAGCCAATCTAAGGGCTTACATAAATTATAAAGCTCAATCCTTGTGAAATTGGATTAGCCAATGGTAAATCAAGAAAATGTTCTTAATCCTCATGAAATTAGTTGGACCAATAAGAGATTAACACAAATTTAAATCTATCAAAGTTAAATCCTAGGGCTTTAATGAAGTGAAATCCTTGAGAAAGTTTATCAACCAATGGGAGGACTTTCCTCTTGATTTTGTGAGATGATTAAAACACATATTGAACAAAAAAAAAAAAGGATGAAGGGGAGGTGGTGAATGTGTGTGTACGTGTATGTGTGTGTGTGTAGGGAAAAAGAATGAGGTTGTAATATTTAGGTATTATTAAAGCATGCACATGGGATAACAAATTAGGGGACAAATTGGAAGAAGGAATTTAATACAAGGAAGAAGATATTGTGCTAGAATTAGTGAGTCATAACCCTAAGCCATGAGTCACAAACCTAGAAATGAAAGAGTCATGAATCTAAGCCTTGAGTCATCAATTTACTAATGGGTGAGTCATGAAATTCCATAAATGAATGAAGACTTGCAAGGCAAAATGGAAGAAGATAAGATGATACATGAGATGATGTCATTGTTGTGCATGTGTGTGTGTCTAGTATGAAGAGGGAAAGGAAGTCAAAGAAAGAGCCAATGGAAATTTAGATAAATGAATAAATAGAATAATCCAAGAAAACTAATTCTATAAATAAACAAATAAAAATTCCTACAAACTAAATCATATCTTGAAATCCATGAACTAAGTATTAAAACTAGGTTGTGATTATTAACAAGCATAAATCAAGCTTGAAGATGAGTATAACCAAAGCTATTTCCATTAATTGTGGAAAATGATACCAATAGAGAAGATAGGCAAAATTGGTCTCAAAATGAAGCTAAAAATGTTTAGGATTCAAATCCAATGAGCAATTAAGCATACAACTTCATTAGGATACCCAAACAAATTCCTCTCTAGTGAACAACAAAGAGATGACTTACATAAGAAGACTAGGACACTTGGCAAGTTTGGAAGAGGATAAGGTGAGTCACTAGCCTAGCAAACATGAATCACTAATCTAGATATGAAATGAGTCACAACTCTGGGGTTAAGTCATTAGTCTATTGCAAGACACATGGGGGAAAATTTGTCAAAGTTGGAAGAAGATAATGTAGTTGGGATAAGATAATTAATGAAAATGGAAGAGGATAGAGAAGAGAGGGGGGGAGCACGGTTTTGATGCTTAAAGGGGGAGGATTTGAGCTTCAAAAGTAACCTAGATCCAATGGCCAAGGTTTAAGATGAGCTATGTTTGAATAAATTGCAAAATTGCCACACCAAATTACTATAAATAGGGGTCCTTGGGCTTCATTGTTCCTCACCAATTCACAAGCAATAACATCTGAAATATAGAGAGAAAGTGAGTGTGAGAGCCTTGGAGAAAGGAGGAGCAAAGTTCTAGGTAAGTTCTTGAGCTCTAGCTTTTAAGTTTTTAGTTATTTTGTAGTTTAATCTTTAGATCTTCTAGATATAGTTGTTTTATGTTTTTTCTGGGTTTAAAATTAGCTTTATTTCGAAAAAATATGAAGAAAGCGTTCTAGCAAAATTTCCGGAAGAGAAACACCGAAGTAACAGAGTTTTGGCGAAATTCCATCGGTTCTGGAATTTCTGAACCAGACATGGAAATGCTTATATTTTATGTGGAAAACGTGGTTGGAAAATTCTGACAAAATTCATGGTTAAATTAGACATATAGGGCTTTCTAAATATGTAAAGAGAATGTCCAAATGATTTCTGTACAGGGAGATAAAAATCCTCAAAGTTAGGCTACGAATTTCTGGAAAAATTCTGGGCAGAGGCTCAAAACTTAAAAACTGGGAATGAACCGTGTGATCTGGGCAAAAAATATTATTTTTCCTTAAAAGTAGACGTCCTGAGAATTGCAGAGAATTTTACGGATCCTCGTTTCGAATTTTCTAGAATTAGTTATGATTTTCCGAAGTTAGGCGAAAATCTGTCCAAAATTTTGGACCAGCGTTTTTGAAGAATTAAAGGTGATAGGTTGAAAAATAATCCTACCAAGGGTCAAAAGGGTCATTAGTGACTAGGATACCTTCTAGAATATGATTTGTGAATTAATAAATGCGATATTACCATTATAGGGTAAACGTGATCACGGTCCGAGCGACAGCGTACCGATATCGCCAACGAAGGTACGGACGCGTATTGTAACACTAACTCTGATGCTTATTGTACACTTGTATGTGGTAGATATGCTCATAGACTGTGACTCTGCTTTAAAAATTATTTGAATATACATACAACTATATACGAGTTACAGTTTTGGTAATGCCGTTTGAGTTTTCCTAGCGCGCTGAGGACACGATAGGCCATCGTGGCACTGGTGAAGAGTGCAAACAAGATCTGATAGATATATGTGGACATATGATGGTTGTGTTTTTGAGAAATATTGAATATGAATATTGTTGTTTTATCATGAATATCTGTCATATATAACTGTACATAAGCATGAGGTTAACCGTTATCCGGGGTTCAATGGGAATTGAACCCCAGCTCATAGTCTCAGATACTGGTGAAACCGGGACAAGAACAAGGATGACTAGCGCACGAGAGGACGCGGGCAGAGAAGTAATAATGGGTCATTGTAGTCATAAATACTCAGAGAATTGTACCACTGTAATAGCAACCAGACTCAACAACAGGGAATGTATATCAGTTACTCACTCTTATAAAAATTATTTTGTTTGGGATATTGTTTTAAAAAGAAAATCTTTACCGATGCCACTCTGATTAATTTCTTCGAAGCTCTGATAATCTCATTTGAAAACCACATTTAAAAAGGCAGGATGTTACATTCATCTTGGCCTTACACCACACACCCTTCTAGCCCCTTCCAAAACTTTATGACTCACCTCCTTGATGAGGTCATTGATGACCTAAAAATTCTTGGCTTCTAGGTTACAATTCCCTCCTCCTTCTCTTCTTGGCTTTGATTTTCTCTAGGTAAAAATATATTTGGGGATCCTAATGAAGTTTTATGTACATTTTCTCATTGATTTTGAATTCTTGAAGTTTTTAGCTTCATTTAGAGACCAATATCATTTACTTTCTCATTTGGTATCAATTTGCAAAGTTTGGGGAAATGACTTTGGTTATACTCATTTTCAAGCTTGAATTATGCTTGTTCCTAATCTCTTCTTACATTTGATTTATAGTTGATGGATTTCAAGATAAAATTTAGTTTGTATAGATTTTCATTTGTTTATGTCTAGAATTAATTTCATGAATTATCCTAATTGTTTTGTGCTTAATTTTCTTATTGGAGCACACCTTGACTTCCCTCTCTTCCTTCATACTACACACACACATATGCACAACAATAGCATACACACACATGCACAACAATTACATCATCACATGCATCATCTTATCCTCTTCCATTTCACTCCTAAAGTCCTCATGCATTTATTTGATTCCATGACTCATCCATTAGTAGAGTTGTGACTCAACACTTAGGTTCATGACTCATGCTTATTTAGATTTGTGACTCACCCTTTAGGCTTATGACTCACTAATTCTAGCACAATATCCTCTTCCTTGTATTAAATTCATTCTTCCAATTTGTCCCCTAATTTATTATCCCATGTGCATGCTTTAATAATATCTAAATATTACAAACTCATTCTTTTTCCCTACACACACACATACACGTATACACACACACATTCACCACCTCCCCTTCATCTTTTTTATGTTCAATATGTGTTTTATTCATCTCACAAAATCAAGAAGAAAGTCCTCCCATTGGTTGATAAACTTTCACAAGGATTTCACTTCATTAAAGCCTTAGGATTTAACTTTACTAGATTTAATCCAAACCTTTGATTTGTGTTAATCTCTTATTGGTCCAACTAATTTCATGAGGATTAAGAATATTTTCTTGATTTATCATTGGTCCATTCACTTTCACAAGGATTTGGCTTTATGAAATTGATTTTAAGGCCCTTAGATTAGCTTTATGAGGTTTAATCTTGGCCTTTGATCTTAGTTGAAATTATTTACTTTTCAAAGCTTAATTAAAGTTTAATTAACATCTTAATCAAAGACTTAATTGTCTCTTGATTATTGTATTATTGGCTCTTAGAGTAATTTATGATCATTGGTAAGCTACTTTATGCTAATCCTAACTTCTTATTGGTTGTTGATTTTTAGTTAGCTTAATGCATCTCTAATTGATGACTACTAATAGTAATTGTAAATAATTATCTAAGTATTCTATTAGTGGTAATCTAATTGCTCATTAATTGTTGGTAATTGTCTTTTAATTGTTCAAGTGTTTTGATAATTCTTTATGGCCTTAATAGATCCCTAATCATGCTTCTTTAATTCAATTATTAATTAATTTCGAAAATTAAAGTATTTATTCTTAATTATTGCAAATTTAATTGTCCACCTATTTTTGGTAATTTCCATGATTGATTTAGGTATTTATAACATTTTATGACTTTTATAAACTAAATATGAACTAGGTGTTAATTTGGTTTATTAGAAAATTTAGGTCTCCCAATAAATTATGAAAGTTGGTGTTTAGGACCCTTTGTATAATTATGAAGACTTATATAATTTTATTTAATTTAATCAAGATTTTGTTGGTCATTGGTGGTTATTAATTTCTCCAAATGTATTTAAGTGTTACTTGCTCTTTTTGGATTCTTTATGAACCAAAATTAAATATGGTATTTATTTGCATTTTATGATGCCTAACAAGATTTATTAAATCATTGGTTATCCTAATCTTAAGAAAAAATTACCTAGGAAAAACAATAAATATATCTCAAGATTTGAGACCACTTATTCACCTATTTTAAATAGGCTCCATCTCACAAAATATTGCATTTAAGAACAATGACAATTTTTGGGTATTACAATTATGACTGTTGGTAATTCATTTTATGATCCATAATGTAATTTATAAAATTGGGTTTTGCCCTATTTAAATTATAGAGAAAATATGCCCAAGAAATAAAATAAACCACAAAATTGGAGACAACATATTCTCCCATTTTTAATAGGTATTATTTGTCAAAATAGAATATTTTTAATGAATATGAATTTTAGGGTATTACAGTTGGAATCATGTCTTCAAGGCTTTGCTCGAGAACATGAGTTCAAAGCCGACCATATAAGGTTAAAAGCTATTTTTTTTAAATTTTAACTATTTTTTCTGTATTTTTTAAAGAAATATAATTAGTAAATTATAAGTTTTAATTTATTAAATAGATGTCAATATTAAAGTCTAAACAAAATACATAATGCAATAAATAAATACAGTCACTGATTCATAACTAAAAATAAACAAAGAATTTTGTAAGTTGTTTGTCGTTTTGTAATCTTCTTCCATATAACACAAAGTTCACACCATCCAACCAAATTTGTATATATCACTTTCCGATGTATATATCACTTTCCGAGACACAGGCAGATTTACAATTTACTTAACCATACGAATATTTTTTTAATAAAAAGTATGAATAATATGGTTTAATTTTTAAAAATGTTTTTTTTAAAAAATGACATGGAGTTCTAATAAGCACATCTCATCTACTCACAAGAAAATTAATCTAAATTTACATTCTAAGTATAATATAAACATTTTTTGTCGAAAAGATTATAGAATAATTGTTGGGGCCAATCACACTACCCTAACAGATAAGATATAAACTGCCAAATATGACAGCC
The DNA here is from genome assembly GCA_034222035.1 of Acacia crassicarpa. Taxonomy (NCBI): domain Eukaryota; kingdom Viridiplantae; phylum Streptophyta; class Magnoliopsida; order Fabales; family Fabaceae; genus Acacia; species Acacia crassicarpa. Next base: position 26,697,159 of record JAWXYG010000004.1, read on the forward strand.
TAAACCTCTAAATCTCCCAAAACCGGCGTTTTTATTTTCTTTTATGCCTAAACCTCTAAATATCCCAAAACCGGCCTTTTTATTTTGTTTTATGTGAGTCCAGAGATAGATCAACCAATTTTTTATGTATATCTATTATTTTTAAAAATTGTTCTTATATCAAATTATGTTCATATTATAAAATCATAATGAAAGTTACATTATAAAAAATACGGTAGTGATAATATTATTTAAAATTATTTATTTATAATCTTTCTTAGGAAAAAAAAGGAAAAAATATAGGTAAAAATATAGATTGAAACTCACGGGTCGTACAGGGCCAATCCTTTTAAGTCCTCTGCCCTACAGGGCCAGCCTTTTTAGGCTTGACTTTATTTGGAAGCTTCATTTTATAAGCCCGATCTTTGAAGGGTTAGGGCTTAAATAAGCCGGCCCGACAAGCTCAATCTGATTACCCGTCAGAACTACTCACGAAATCTTCAATAATCCTAGAGGATCCTTATCATCACTCACTAGGATAACTAATGAAAAAAAAAGAGAGAAGAAAAGATAATGATTTAATTTTTATAATTTTATCGAATTTATAACTCAATTCTTATATTTTTGACTAGTCGCGACTCGGTCCTTCTATAAAAGAAGAAAACATGGTAAATTCTCAAAAAACGAATATAATAAGGTTGTCCTCTAAAAGATTCCAATAATACTCTAGTAGTATAAAATGTAACTTGTCATTATATGATGTCCACTTGTAGCAAAGCTTTTTTATAATTACATTCTTTTTTTTTTTAAAGCACATAGTAATTTCCCTCAAGGAGGGGGAAGAGACATTTAGGCCCCGAGTTTTTACTAGTTCACGAAGAATAAAAAAAGCCAGGTCATTAAAAAGGGTTAAAAAGGGTGTTTATTTTTCCTAAAATGCCTCGCATTCTTCTTCACAAAAAAACAAAAAAAACTTACCCGTACAATTGAGCAATTTTTAAGGTTAAACAGATGTGAAAAACAGTCTTTATATTATTCATATAAAGTACACATGCTTATTTAGAGTATAATAATTCTGGCAAAAACGCATGTAGATTATAATAATGTTATATTATTAAAATGAAAATATTATTTTATTTTAGTGACAAAATATAATTTAATTGTGATTACTCATTAACATCACCACTGCGGAACTAACTGGCCTATGAAAGTTGGTTGAAATATGTCCCTTTTTGCTCCCTTTAACCCTGAATAAATAAGTTGATAGACAATGAATAAATCCTATTAAATTAAATTCATGCTAAATTCAACTCCATATTGTAAAATTAAGATTAAAATTTTTATTATTAATACAAACAAAAATCTTGGTAAGACCAAGTGTCACTGATTTAAGCTGTTATTTGTCACTAATTTAGAGCTACATTTGTCTTATGCATCATAAAGTCATAACAATTAAATGAACCTTTCCCAACTTTTATATATATATATATATATATATAATGCATTCAATCATGATAACTAAAATCATGACGATGATTGAAAATTTATTTTAATAATGTGTTAAATAAAAAATTTATTTTTGTTTTGTATTAAAAACTTTTTCTAGTTTGTTTTCTCCATAACAAGAAAACAAACAGAACATTAGCCCACCATAATTATTGAACATAGAACTCAAAGTTAAACCTATCAACGCCGGTGACCTAAAACCGGAAAATGCAACCGCGACGCCAAACAACGAAAATACAGAAATCCTTAAGGCACATATGAAAGCAGCAACAGTACTTTATCAATCATAGAGAAGGTAATTAATCTCTTAGTTTATACCTACATTCTTAGGTTGCATTAAATATTTCATGTTTTATGCATTCATTCAGAGATTAATTAATTGATAGAATAAATAATTTATATTATTTTTTTTTTGGGCATTATGCAGGCTTGTGTGGGTAAACAAACATGTTCCATTGATGTTTCAGAGAATACATTTGGTCAACCACTTGTGGAAATATTACTAAGAGACTTGCAGTGGAGGCAATTTGTTATTAGGACCTTTAATTTCTTATTTTAAAAAGTTAGGTTTTGTTTTATAGTCAAGATGTTGAGTTAGTTTGTCTTCCTTTTCCGTTTTTATTTTAAGTTTGGTATTTGAATTTTCAGTTACAACTATGTACGCACATTCTCTTTTGAGTTCACTTTAAATAATAATTTTAGTTAGATAAATTATATGTTAACTTTTTTTTATTCCTCTATGAATCATCAGAACTAGAGTTGGAATCATGTCTTCAAGGCTTTGCTCGAGAAAGCCGGCCATATAAGGTTGAAAGCTATTTTTCTAAATTTTTTAAAGAAATATAATTAGTGAATTATAAGTTTTAATTTATTAAATAGATGTTGTCAATATTAAAGTCTAAACAAAATATATACATAATGCAATAAATAAATATAGTCACTGATTCATAACCAAAAATAAACAAAAAAGAATTTTGTAAGTTGTTTGTCGTTTTGTAATCTTCTTCCATATAACACAAAATCACAGGTAGATTTACAATTTACTTAACCATACGAATATATTCTTTTAATAAAAATTATGAGTAATATGGTTTAATTCTAAAAAATATTGTTTTAAAAAATGACATGAAGTTCTAATAAGCCCATCGCATCTACCCACAAGAAAATTAATCCAAAAGTACATTCTAAGTAAATTATCGTTTTAAATTCTCAAGTGATGAAAATTTCTTGATTGTCAATACTAATGAATAAATTTTAAAAAGAGATCAATTTTTTTCCAAAATTTTTTCATAAAGTCATATAATATAAACATTTTTTTAGAGAAAAGATTATAAAATAATTGTTGTGGCCAATCACACTACCTTAACAGATGAGATAAACTGCCAAATATGACAGCCTAAACTGCCAAATATGACAGCCTAAACCTCTAAGTATTCGAAAACCGACCTTTTTATTTTGTTTTATATGAGTCTAGAGAAAAGATCAACCAATTTATCATCTGTACCTATTATTTTTAAAGATGGTTCTTCTGTCAAATTATGTTCATATTCTAAAATCATAATAAAAGTTATATTATAGAATTATGAACCAATCATCAATTCTCCACATGGCCTACCTCCACCATGTGGGCACGAACATGACATCGAATTATTACCCAATTCATCCCCAATGAAGGTCCGACCGTACCATTACCTGGTCAGTCAGAAGGCAGGAATAGAAAGGATCGTAAAGGAATTACTTTGTGATGATCTGATAAAATAGAGCGTTAGCCCGTTCTCAGCTCCAATGATCCTCGTCAAAAAGAAGGATGGTTCATGGCAGTTCTGTGCAATTACAATCAAGGATGCTTTTCCTATGCCCACAGTTGATGAGTTGTTTATACATGGCTCGATTTTTTATTCTAAGCTTGACTTACGATTGGGATATCATCAGATTCTCATGAAGGAGTGAAATCGATAAAATACTGCTTTTTGTACATACCAGGGGTTGTATGTGTAACATCCCGCCTTTTTAAATGTGGTTTTCAAATGGGATTATCAGAGCTTTGAAAAAATTAATCAGAGTGGCATCGGAAAAGATTTTCTTTTTAAAACAACAATTCAATCAGAGCATCAGAATAAATTTTTTCCTTAAAAGAGCGAGTAACTGATATACATTCCCTGTTGTTGAGTCTGGTTGCTATTATAGTGGTACAAATCTCTGAATGTTTTCGATTACAATGACCCCTAGGGACTTTTCTGCCCGTGCCCTCTCGTGTGCTATTCATCCTTGCTCTTGTCCCGGTTCCACCAGTATCTGAGACTATGAGCTGGGGTTCAATTCCCATTGAACCCCAGGTAACGGTTAACCTCATGCTTATGTACAGTTATGTATGACAGATATTCATGATAAAACAACAATATCCATATTCAATATTCATAAAAACATAACCATCATATATCCATATTATTCCATATTCATATCAAAATAGTCTGCACTCTTCACTAGTGCCACGATGGCCTATCGTGTCCTCAGCGCGCTAGGAAAACTCAAACGGCATTACCAAGACTGTAACCCGTATATATACACATAATTCTCAAGCAGAGTCACAGTCTATGAGCATATCTACCACATACAAGTATACAATAAGCATCAGAGTTAGTGTTACAGTACGCGTCCGTACCTGCGTCGGCGTTATCGGTACGTTGTCGTTTGGACCGTGATCACGTTTACCCTATAATGGTAATATTGCATTTATTAATTCACCAATCATATTCTAGAAGGTATCCTAGTCACTAATGACCCTTTTTACCCTTGGTAGGATTACTTTTCAACATATCACATTTAATTCTTCAAAAACGCTGGTCCATAATTTTGGACAGATTTTCGCCTAAGTTCATAAAATCATAACTAATTCTAGAAAAATCGAAACGAGGATTCGTAAAATTCCATGGAATCCTTAGGATGTCTAGTTTCAAGAGAAAATAATGTCCTTTGCCCAGATTCCACGGTTTATTCCCAGTTTTTAATTTTTGAACATCTGTCCAGAATTTTCCAGAAATTCGTAGCCCTAACTTTGGGAATTTTTATCTCCCTGTACAGAAATAATTTGGACATGTTATTTACATATTTAAAAAGCCCTATATGTATAATTTAACCATGAATTTTCTCAGAATTTTCTAACCATGATTTCAGCATAAAATAACAGCTTTTCTATGACTGGCTCAGAAATTTCAGAACCGATGAAATTTCGCCAGAACTTCGTTACTTCGGTGCTTCTCTTCCAGAAATTTTGCTAAAACTTTTTCTTCATCATAAATTCGAAATAAACTGATCTTAATCATAAAAACATGAATTTCAAATTATTCTAAACTATTTAAGATCTAACCTACTTCTATCTAAGAATTTAAAAACTAAAACTAAAGAACTATAAAACTAAAAACTAAAACTAAAGACTAGCTTACCTCTCGAAGACTCTTGCTCTTCCTCCTTCTTGCTTCACTCCACTCTTGTTTAGAATGGTTTTGGTGCGAAGAATGGTGAAGGGGGAGCTCTCTATTTATAGGCAAGGTGCAAGGGTCAAATGGTCATTGTCCAAAGTTTCATCTTTTCTCTCATCCCTTGGATCTAAACTTAGCATGGAATTTTTAATCTCATCCCTTCATTATAAAATATGATGTCATTCTTGTGATGTCATTTGGATGACATTGTCAAGACTTAGGTGTCTTCAATAATTCTAATTAACTTTTGTTTGTATATCACTAGATAAAAATTCATTTGGTGATCTTAATGAAGTGTTATGCTAGTTTTCTTTTTGGTTTTGTAATCTTGAATTTCTTGGCTTCATTTTGAGACCAATCTTGCCTACCTTTTCTATTGGTTCCAATTCTTAAACAATTATGAAAATGACTTTGGTTATACTTGTTTTCATGCTTGATTTATGCTTGTTATGAATCTCAACTTAGTTTTCATACTTAGTTCATGGATTTCAAGATATGATTTAGTTTGTATAGGTTTCATTTGTTTTTGTCTAAAATTAGTTTTCTTGGATTATCCTAATTATCTTAATTATCTAAATTCCTATTGGTTCCTTCTTTGACTTCCTCTCTCTTCCTTCATACTACACACACACATATGCACAACAATAGCATACACACACATACACAACAATGACATCATCACATGCATCATCTTATCCTCTTCCATTTTTTCCCAACAAGTCTTCATGCATTTATTTGATTTCATGACTCATCCATTAGTAGAGTTATGACTCAACACTTAGGTTCATGACTCATGCTTATTTAGGTTTGTGACTCACCTTTTAGGCTTATGACTCACTAATTCTAGCACAATATCCTCTTCCTTGTATTAAATTCCTTCTTCCAATTTGTCCCCTAATTTATTATCCCATGTGCATGCTTTAATAATATCCAAATATTACAAACTCATCTCTTTTTCCCTACACACATACACATACACGTATACACACATTCACCACCTCCCCTTCATCTTTTTTTTCATGTTCAATGTGTGTTTTATTCATCTCACAAAATCAAGAAGAAAGTCCTCCTATTGGTTGATAAACTTTCACAAGGATTTCACTTCATTAAAGCCTTAGGATTTAACTTTGCTAGATTTAATCCAACCCTTTAATTTGTGTTAATCTCTTATTGGTCCAATTAATTTTATGAGGATTAAGAACATTTTCTTGATTTATCATTAGCTAATCCAATTTCACAAGGATTAAGCTCTATAATTTATTTAACCCCTTAGATTGGCTTTATGTGGTTAAATCTTGACCCTTAGATCATAGTTGATTTTATTGACTTTTCAAAGCTTGATTAAAGCTTAATTAACTTCTTAATCCAAGGCTTAAGTGTACCTTGATTATTGTATTATTGACTTTTAGGGTAGTTTAAGATCATTGTTAATCTATTTTATGCTAATCTTATCCCCTTATTGGTCTTTGATTCTAAATTAGCTCAACACATCTTTAATTGATGACTATTAGTATTAATTGCAAACAATTAGCTAAATATTCCATTAGTGTAATTTTAATTGCTCATTAATTGTTGGAAATTGTCTTTTAATTGTTCAAGTGTTTTGATAATTCTTTATGGCCTTTTATGAGTTAAACATGAACTAGGTATTAGTTCTAGGGTTTTAGAAAATTTGGTTTCTTAAACAATTATAAAATTGGTGTTTAAGACCCTTTGATTATTTATGAAAATTACTACAATTATTCTAGTTATTGTAATTTAATTGTTCCCTAGTTGTTAATAATTTCTCTTAATTGGTATACATATTTTCGGGCCAATTAATTATCTCTTATGGTTAAATTAGGATTATACTTAGTTTTAGAGTCTTTAGAGCATTCTATAATATTTTATGATCCATCATGTAATTTTTAAAATTGGGTTTTGCCCTATTTAAATCCTAGAGAAAATTTGCCCAACATATTCTCCTATTTTAAATAGGTATTATTTGCCAAAATATACTATTTTTAATGAATATGAATTTTAGGATATTCCATTATTTTCATAACTCTTTCTTGCTCTTCTTGATCATACAAGAACCCTAATTTAATTTGGTAATTGTTTGTATTTTTATAATATTTTATGATCCCTAGAAAAAAATCAATCTTAATCCTATATAAGGATTTCCTAGAAATTAGAGTAATCATACCCCATAATTTGAGACCATATATTCACCTAGTTTAAATAGGTGTCATTTATCAAAATATTGTAGTTATGAGAAATTATAATTTTTGGGGTATTACATTTCTCCCCCCGTTAAACAAAATTTCGTCCTCGAAATTTGCTCTATACCGACTAGACTTTGAACCATAAATTCTGGAAACTTACTCTAGTGTAATACCCTAAAAATCCTATTTAGTATAACCACTAAATGATACCTATTAAAGTAGGTGTATATGTGGTCTCAAAGATATTATAGTTTATCTAATTTAAAATTAGAGAATTTTCTCCTAGAGTTAAATAAACCAAAACAGCTCAAATACTCTAAGTTCATTTAGGGATCATAAAATACCCAATAAATTTTCATATTGAAGCATAGTTCATATTTAAATTTTAAAGGGGCATAAAATGTTATTGAAATATCAAACAAATTAGGGGAATGTGTCAATAATTGATCGGACAAATAATTGTACATTAATTAAAGTAATTGCATTAATTTTTGCAATTAATTATTGAATCCTCTTAGGAACCATAAAATATCATAAAATCCAAGTAATTACCAAATTAAAATATGGTTCACATGGAATTAAAAGTACCAATAAGGAACTATGGAGAATACTTAAACAAGATAGGAGAAAAATAATAAATAGTTAGGTATTCATTAAATTAAATAACTATGCCCAATCTTCATCAAGGAATTGATTATAATACCCCAAAATTTGTATATCTCTTGAATATAATATTTTGGCCATTTGGGACCCATTTAAAATAGGAGAGTATGTTATCTCCAAGTTAGTAAGTATATTTATTCTAATTCTCGAATAACTTGTCGGTAGGACTTAATAGGGCAAAATCCAACTCCCTAAAATTTTATTAGGGATTATAAAATATTGAAAAATGCCATAAAAGCCCTTAAACCAATTAAATATAATTTCCAACAATTCAAAGAACAATTAAACTCACAATTAGTGATATATTGTCATATAATTCACATATTGGCAAAGTTAAGCCATAAAAGGATAGGAGGAGGTCTAAAATAATTAGAGGACACTAAAAATAATTAGTAAACATCAAAAATTAATCCTAATTGAATTAACATGCATAATTAATTTAATGATGAATACTTACAAGCAATTTTGCAATATTTTGGCTAAATTCAACAATAAAGCCTAACAAGGGATCCATAATTATAACAATTGGACTTAGTAGGATCATAATTGAATTGGTAATCAATAAAATCATTTCAAACTAAGCCTAATTAAGCTAAATTAAATAGTAAACAAGAAGAAATTAATTTAGGGCTTTAGTCACAACATTGGATCATTTTTGGTAGCCCAAATCATTGCCCAAATCACCAATAAAGCCCAAAACAAAAATCAAACCCAAAGGACCAGAGGGGATTTCGGTTTTGAGGAGCTTCAAGAGGAAGAAATTGAATTTCAACACATGTTGCAAAGTTGGTCAAAGCTTGTAGCATACAAAACACTATTCATGGCTTAAAGTGCAAGTTTGTGTGGCTTCTTGAAGAAGGAAGAAGAAAGAGAATAAGGGAGAGAGAGAGAGAGGGCAGATGAGAGTGAGAGAGTGGTGAGGATTTGAAGTTGCAAAGTTGCCCTAGATCCAATGGTGAGAATTAGCCAAGAGGGAAGTTGCATTTAATTACAAGTTTGTCCAACCTCTTTCCTATAAATAGAGGGCCAAGTTCACTCATTTTCCTCACACCAAGCAAAGCATCATCTGCTTATTGAGAGAGAGTTGAGAGAGAGCTGAAGGAAGGCTTGAAGAAGATCAAGCTTTAGGTAAGCAAAATTCTTTAGTTTTGAGTTTATATTCATAGGTAGAAGTAGTTTTAATCTTTAAAATTCTAGAATAATTTTAGTTTCATGTTTTTATAGTTTAAAATAGCTTCATTTTGAAAATTTAGTGAAGGAAGTAGTTCTGCAAAATTCCCAGGTTAAGAACACGGTAGTAACGAAGTTCTGGCGAAAATTCGTCGGTTAGGCGATTTCTGAACTAGTAACAGAAACACTCATATTTCATATTGAAAATGCTATTGAAAAATTCTGAGAAAATTCATGATGAAAGTAGACATATAGAGCTTTCTAAATATGTAAAGAACATGATGAAATGAGCTCTGTACAGTGAGAAAGAAATTCTCAAAGTTTATGTTGCGAAAATACTGGAAATTCTGGGCAGAGGATGAACACTTGAAATCTGGGAATGATTTTTGAATTCTGGGAAAGGACTGATATTTTTTCTGGAAAATAGACATCCTAAGGAGTCCAGAACTTTTAACGGATCTTCGTTTCGATTTTTCTATAATTAGTTATGATTTTTCAAAGATAGACGAAATTCTGCCCAATATTGTCCAGCGTTTTTCAACGAATTTTGAGGAAATAAAATGATGGTTTAATGTATCAAGGGTAGAGTAGTCAGTAGTGGCCAAAATATATTTTAGGATATTATCTTTAATTAATAGAACAATATGGCTATGATAGGCTGACCGGAAGAACGCTGACCAACCGATTTCGTACCGAACTATCGACTCAGGTACGGACACGTACTGTAACACTAACTCTGATGCTTATGGTATGCTTATATGTGATAGATAGTCTGAAACTCTGTTTTGAAAATTGATCATACACATACAACTTGATACGGGTTATGGTTTTGATAATGCCGTTAAGTTTACCTAGCGCTGAGGACACGATAGGCCATCGTGGCACTGGAGATAGTGCAGACTGTAATAACATGCATATTGCAGTGGCTGTGTTATGTTATTACGTGAATATGTGAATATTGTATGTGATTAAATGCTGTTTTGCCATGGATATCTGTCATACATATTTGATACATAAGCATGAGGTTAACCGTTACCTGAGGTTCAATGGTAATTGAACCTCAGTTCTTAACATAGCGTCAGGATCCGGAGGAACCAGGACCGAGGACAAGGATAAGGAGCTAGCGCAAGGACGAAGACAGAGAAATTTTTATTTCAGCGTTATCTTGTTGTACTATTTTCAAACTACTATACCGCTGTGTAAGTAACCAAATACTACAACAGTGAAGGTTTTTATCAGATACTCGCTCTTTTGAAATTGTTCCGATGCTCCACTCTGATCAAATAGTTCGAAAACGTTTTAGAAAATTGGGATGTTACACTAGTCTAATCAATCTTTGAAATATGCACTCTAGATATCCATTCTATTGAAACACTTCTATGTTAAATCTATTCCTCTCAGTGACCGGGTATTCGTTCTAACTCAACTACAAAGGTGTTGTCACATTACACTCCGATATTCTCATGCCACAAATGTCTCTGTGGCGTCTATATATCGTGGCAACATGAGATACCTCACACGATATGGTTGTGGTTTGGTTGGTACAACTAAGAAAAATGTTATGGGGATTAATCAGGTTCAGGGGTACGGCGTACCTGATAAGCAACTGGTTCACGTTTTAGCTAAGATTTCGCATGGTCCTAAGTAATGTGGGCTAAATCTTTGCCCCCACAGCGTTTGACTGACATTGATTCCTGGGGATAGCTTCAGAAACATATGTTCGTCGATTCCAAACTCTAGAGGTCGTCTTCTTTCGTCAACGTAGTTCTTCTGTCTGATTCGTGCTGTTTAGGATTTGTCTGTTGAATAGAGCGATTTGTTCGAAGGTCTAACTAGATTTGGTTCAAACAATTCCTGCTCAGATAAGGGTGATTGACATGTTCGCCCTTGACACTTGATCGCATAAACTCAAAAACTCTAGTCATTTATGTTAACAGTACACATCGTATGTGCAATCAACTATTTTATACCCAGGTTTAGTATAGGACCTACTCGTCCATTCCCATCTTGCTTGGTTATGCAGACTTCGCTGCCTGATTCATTCAGCCTCTTGGCTTAACACATGTTGGCCCTCCGGCTCAATTCGTTATTACAGTATTAGGAATTTTAGCTTTAATACCTAGGAGATTATCCTTAGGCTTTAGGTATTTCAAACTATTACCTGGTACAATAAGCGTTTTATCAGACTCGAGACATACTGCAACATGCTATTCACTATATCAATTCGCTTTTTAGACAGTGCTAGATACCACTGTCTTAAGGTCTAGGGACGTTTGTCCTATGCACATTTGCACACATAGATCTTAAGCATCTGCTAGTTTATTTTGTTTGAACCTTTTTCCCAGTCAAGTTCTCAGGCTATATCAGAAAATTATTTATCCCTTAGATCTCTAAGGTTTTCACTAGTGCCCATATAAGAATTTTTGATTGCAACATTGAACCCTTTCTTTGCTAAGGTGATCAAACCCTTTCTTTGCTAAGGTGATCACCACGCCAAATTTCTAAAATAACAAGAGGATCTTATACTCTTAAGATCAGAAGTGGGGAGACGTTACCAGACAGATTAACCGAAAAATGGTTTCAACGAAATCCAGAACAATTTTTAAGTGTCATTTAGTTCCTATGAAATTTTATATGCTACTACAAATTTTATGTCTAACACTCACTACACGAGCATTCAGAAGCATATGTCATAACAACAATATTCAACTTCAGTTACCACAAAATCAATCAAATTCATGTTTCATATATCCGAAATCTAATGGTGTGGATAGAAATATAGCACAAAGTGTTTGTGTAGTGATGCATTAAAGTAGGTTTTATGAAGTCTCAACAACGACAATGCTAATTCTTAGTTAATTCAGATTACGAGAGTATATACTCAAAGTTTCATATTTAAAATTTCATCTCTTAACATCCAGGGATCTAGATACCCTTCAAAACTTTTGATTCAAAAAGTTCATGCTAACTTAAAGGCGTTCATCAAAATTCCAAAATAAAACAAGGATATATGATGTAAGGTCATTTCATCATGATAAAGCGACAAGAAATCTTAATTTTAATGGGTCAAACATATCGTGTATTTCAAGACTGGGTTTTAATGTACTACATGCCACAACATTCAATTAAGCGTTGCTTTAACATTTAAAATCAGTTTATCTTACCAGGTTTCCTTTAACTCTAACATGCATTATTGAAAGCTAATCCTATTTTATCATATCAATGACTAATAATCAAGCTTACAACAAGAGAGATCAAAGCAATGGATGATCAGGAATTTAGAGAAAGATGATACCTAAAGTATCGATTGGTCTAAATTTGTCAAAGTGTGATAACGAAAATTTGCAGAGTGGAAATGCACACATTTAAAATGGAATGTACTATGGTATACCATAAGTCATTTCCGTTAATTTCCTTCGTTAAAGATTTTCTGGTATAATGAAGTAAAATTGCCGAACTCGCATTTTTCAACATAACAAGGTAGGTAATATAACCAAAATATATAAATCATGGTATATGCACACTCTTTCCTATCATAGGTTAATACAACAACACTTAGAATTTTCATTTCTTATAATCGTGGCCTAGCAGGTTTAAGTGTTATATTCCACGTATGGCTAATTCTCACAAAATCCTATGCGGGTATCATAATCTAGAATTTACACAGCTAAATGATTGGAAAAATAATTTTATGCACAGGATTTAATGAAATACCGCAACTATGCACATTTAGCAATATTTAGACTTTTAATAGCACAAAATTTACAGAAGAAACACTTTTTTTTAAAACATAGCTTAATACTTAGTTTGGAAAATTCAAGAGAAACATTCAAGTTAGATTTCTAGGTGATTAGATAGTTAAACAACATGGTTCCTATACTTTTGATCTGGTTGGGGATTTCCAGAAATAAAATCAATACTCAAACACATGTTTACAAAGATTTTGAAAACATTTAGAAGTAGTAATTCATACAAGTTTAGTGTCTCAGCAAACTCTGAGTATACATTCCTAATGAAAATTTCATTTTTCATCTAACATGTTCAGCAACCAACATGGATCACAAAAGAAGCATAACAAAAAGAAATTCTTTTCTTATGTCTTAATATACCTCCTTTAATATGAATTTCATAAATCAGGGGAAAGTAAGTTGTTTCTATCCTTAGCAACGTAAAGCAAAGGAATCTTTTTAACTTGTAAAACGATAGTAAAATAGCATAGATGTCCAAGGTTGACAACTAGGTTAGAAAATGTGATAGAACAAGGGAACTAAGGGGTGATTGTACTGCAATTCAGTTTTCAACAAAAATAATTTTACTCAAAAGGTGGAACAACTTGTGTTTTTTTTTTTTTTTTTTTGTAAAAAGATGCATGTGGTGAACTATAAAACTTTTCTCTCTCCATCATTTCAAGCAAACTTAAAAGAACATACAATGAAGAGATTATTGCAAAAGATTTTTAGTGTCAAACTAGAGAATATCAAAGAATGATTAAATTCTGTACAGATTCTTTTAACATTTCCTTATTGATGGTTTCAGTCAAGAAGTACTAACCAAACAATCTTGAGACTTTTTCTTGTTTTGAGTAAAATTGAGAAATGAGATGACAACTGTACAAGGTATTGTTTTATCATAAATGCAATGATGTCAAAGTCCATTTCAAACAAACATATATCTTCATAATACATAAAGAAAGGGATTTTTGAGTTTTGGCAAGATATATCTAAAACATGTAAAAACAAAATTAGTCATTCATAAAGAAAAACCAAAACTCGATATCATGTACCATATAAACCCCACTTTCCCTTATAGGTGCATTCAAAGTTTTATTGAAACATCGGTATGGATGTTGATGGGTTAACTAACTGTTTTCCAGCCGTGTCTTCTAACATATACTTAGGCATTAGTCTACTAATACCTTTTTCTTCCTTGAGTACATACTTTATAAAGAGTCTTTCAGTACTAGCTAATCTGTCCCTCATTATTAAGATATCCCGTACTATTTTATGATGACAAATTGGCCTAGAGGGGTAGAGCAAAAATGGACCACCTATACGGCCCTCAATGATGCCTTGATTATGATTATGCCCGGGTTCATAATGATAATCAAGACCCCAATGAACAACATTGCTCTGGGTACTGAAATTGGTTCTATTTGTGGTTGTTTGCCACTACATCTATCTCTATCCCTGCCTTTGGGGAACTCCAGTTCCTTATAAGTATTGGACGGAAACAGCGATCACCTATTGCAAACATGTATGTTATTTTACTATAGCTGCTATATCATAATAACACCCAACCACTTATCAATATTTTCTTAGCTTCCCTTGACTGGTACCAGGTTCATATTTTGTTTTTTGATTACTTGTTTATCTAAGGACAGCCTTTTGGAGATAATATAGAAAGGAGTGGAAATTGGGCTGTACATTCACTGTCAAAGAGTTCATTCACCTTTTCTATCTAAGCATGGTTTCGTAAGGGAACTCACGCTCAGAGTCATTCATAAGAGGATTTACTCTCAGGGTCGTTTTGATAGCTATAAATATTCACTGTTGCCGATATCAGATGTATGATCCGATACTATAAGTTTCTCTGGTTCAGAAAGTATACTAGCCATTAAATCGAGGTAGCACACAGGATCAGGGTTGTGTACAGGTTTAGAGTTTGTATCTTGACTACGACGGGAGTACGTTAAAAGATTCGTGGTTATGAATAAGTGTAGGTGTTTTCTTCTCTATCCAACAATACACCAGGGTTATATCAGTACTCATTTCCAAAGTATGCTCTGAGGCAATGGCTTAGAGCCTAACTTAGTTAATCAAACCGATTGGCCAGGTAGGCGTCTATCATGGGAGTCTCACCGACTTTACGGCGACTGATTGACTGATCCACATAGACTCGGCCCTACCTTCGGCACCAATGGTTTACTGTAACTGAGTCGGGTTCATACCAGATAAAATTCTTTTGAAGGGTGAGAACCTAACTCTGCTACTCAAACAATCCGGCCAGGCAGGTGTATTTGTGGAAGGCTCGCCGAATTCACGGGGACTGATTGCCAACCACAAAACCCTTTCTAGACACCAGACTGTTTGGAGTAACTTAGTTAACTTCATCCCAGGATGCCTGCTCTGATACCAAAATGTAACATCCCGCCTTTTTAAATGTGGTTTTCAAATGGGATTATCAGAGCTTTGAAAAAATTAATCAGAGTGGCATCGGAAAAGATTTTCTTTTTAAAACAACAATTCAATCAGAGCATCAGAATAAATTTTTTCCTTAAAAGAGCGAGTAACTGATATACATTCCCTGTTGTTGAGTCTGGTTGCTATTATAGTGGTACAAATCTCTGAATGTTTTCGATTACAATGACCCCTAGGGACTTTTCTGCCCGTGCCCTCTCGTGTGCTATTCATCCTTGCTCTTGTCCCGGTTCCACCAGTATCTGAGACTATGAGCTGGGGTTCAATTCCCATTGAACCCCAGGTAACGGTTAACCTCATGCTTATGTACAGTTATGTATGACAGATATTCATGATAAAACAACAATATCCATATTCAATATTCATAAAAACATAACCATCATATATCCATATTATTCCATATTCATATCAAAATAGTCTGCACTCTTCACTAGTGCCACGATGGCCTATCGTGTCCTCAGCGCGCTAGGAAAACTCAAACGGCATTACCAAGACTGTAACCCGTATATATACACATAATTCTCAAGCAGAGTCACAGTCTATGAGCATATCTACCACATACAAGTATACAATAAGCATCAGAGTTAGTGTTACAGTACGCGTCCGTACCTGCGTCGGCGTTATCGGTACGTTGTCGTTTGGACCGTGATCACGTTTACCCTATAATGGTAATATTGCATTTATTAATTCACCAATCATATTCTAGAAGGTATCCTAGTCACTAATGACCCTTTTTACCCTTGGTAGGATTACTTTTCAACATATCACATTTAATTCTTCAAAAACGCTGGTCCATAATTTTGGACAGATTTTCGCCTAAGTTCATAAAATCATAACTAATTCTAGAAAAATCGAAACGAGGATTCGTAAAATTCCATGGAATCCTTAGGATGTCTAGTTTCAAGAGAAAATAATGTCCTTTGCCCAGATTCCACGGTTTATTCCCAGTTTTTAATTTTTGAACATCTGTCCAGAATTTTCCAGAAATTCGTAGCCCTAACTTTGGGAATTTTTATCTCCCTGTACAGAAATCATTTGGACATGTTATTTACATATTTAAAAAGCCCTATATGTATACTTTAACCATGAATTTTCTCAGAATTTTCTAACCATGATTTCAGCATAAAATAACAGCTTTTCTATGACTGGCTCAGAAATTTCAGAACCGATGAAATTTCGCCAGAACTTCGTTACTTCGGTGCTTCTCTTCCAGAAATTTTGCTAAAACTTTTTCTTCATCATAAATTCGAAATAAACTGATCTTAATCATAAAAACATGAATTTCAAATTATTCTAAACTATTTAAGATCTAACCTACTTCTATCTAAGAATTTAAAAACTAAAACTAAAGAACTATAAAACTAAAAACTAAAACTAAAGACTAGCTTACCTCTCGAAGACTCTTGCTCTTCCTCCTTCTTGCTTCACTCCACTCTTGTTTAGAATGGTTTTGGTGCGAAGAATGGTGAAGGGGGAGCTCTCTATTTATAGGCAAGGTGCAAGGGTCAAATGGTCATTGTCCAAAGTTTCATCTTTTCTCTCATCCCTTGGATCTAAACTTAGCATGGAAGTTTTAATCTCATCCCTTCATTATAAAATATGATGTCATTCTTGTGATGTCATTTGGATGACATTGTCAAGACTTAGGTGTCTTCAATAATTCTAATTAACTTTTGTTTGTATATCACTAGATAAAAATTCATTTGGTGATCTTAATGAAGTGTTATGCTAGTTTTCTTTTTGGTTTTGTAATCTTGAATTTCTTGGCTTCATTTTGAGACCAATCTTGCCTACCTTTTCTATTGGTTCCAATTCTTAAACAATTATGAAAATGACTTTGGTTATACTTGTTTTCATGCTTGATTTATGCTTGTTATGAATCTCAACTTAGTTTTCATACTTAGTTCATGGATTTCAAGATATGATTTAGTTTGTATAGGTTTCATTTGTTTTTGTCTAAAATTAGTTTTCTTGGATTATCCTAATTATCTTAATTATCTAAATTCCTATTGGTTCCTTCTTTGACTTCCTCTCTCTTCCTTCATACTACACACACACATATGCACAACAATAGCATACACACACATACACAACAATGACATCATCACATGCATCATCTTATCCTCTTCCATTTTTTCCCAACAAGTCTTCATGCATTTATTTGATTTCATGACTCATCCATTAGTAGAGTTATGACTCAACACTTAGGTTCATGACTCATGCTTATTTAGGTTTGTGACTCACCTTTTAGGCTTATGACTCACTAATTCTAGCACAATATCCTCTTCCTTGTATTAAATTCCTTCTTCCAATTTGTCCCCTAATTTATTATCCCATGTGCATGCTTTAATAATATCCAAATATTACAAACTCATCTCTTTTTCCCTACACACATACACATACACGTATACACACATTCACCACCTCCCCTTCATCTTTTTTTTCATGTTCAATGTGTGTTTTATTCATCTCACAAAATCAAGAAGAAAGTCCTCCTATTGGTTGATAAACTTTCACAAGGATTTCACTTCATTAAAGCCTTAGGATTTAACTTTGCTAGATTTAATCCAACCCTTTAATTTGTGTTAATCTCTTATTGGTCCAATTAATTTTATGAGGATTAAGAACATTTTCTTGATTTATCATTAGCTAATCCAATTTCACAAGGATTAAGCTCTATAATTTATTTAACCCCTTAGATTGGCTTTATGTGGTTAAATCTTGACCCTTAGATCATAGTTGATTTTATTGACTTTTCAAAGCTTGATTAAAGCTTAATTAACTTCTTAATCCAAGGCTTAAGTGTACCTTGATTATTGTATTATTGACTTTTAGGGTAGTTTAAGATCATTGTTAATCTATTTTATGCTAATCTTATCCCCTTATTGGTCTTTGATTCTAAATTAGCTCAACACATCTTTAATTGATGACTATTAGTATTAATTGCAAACAATTAGCTAAATATTCCATTAGTGTAATTTTAATTGCTCATTAATTGTTGGAAATTGTCTTTTAATTGTTCAAGTGTTTTGATAATTCTTTATGGCCTTTTATGAGTTAAACATGAACTAGGTATTAGTTCTAGGGTTTTAGAAAATTTGGTTTCTTAAACAATTATAAAATTGGTGTTTAAGACCCTTTGATTATTTATGAAAATTACTACAATTATTCTAGTTATTGTAATTTAATTGTTCCCTAGTTGTTAATAATTTCTCTTAATTGGTATACATATTTTCGGGCCAATTAATTATCTCTTATGGTTAAATTAGGATTATACTTAGTTTTAGAGTCTTTAGAGCATTCTATAATATTTTATGATCCATCATGTAATTTTTAAAATTGGGTTTTGCCCTATTTAAATCCTAGAGAAAATTTGCCCAACATATTCTCCTATTTTAAATAGGTATTATTTGCCAAAATATACTATTTTTAATGAATATGAATTTTAGGATATTCCATTATTTTCATAACTCTTTCTTGCTCTTCTTGATCATACAAGAACCCTAATTTAATTTGGTAATTGTTTGTATTTTTATAATATTTTATGATCCCTAGAAAAAAATCAATCTTAATCCTATATAAGGATTTCCTAGAAATTAGAGTAATCATACCCCATAATTTGAGACCATATATTCACCTAGTTTAAATAGGTGTCATTTATCAAAATATTGTAGTTATGAGAAATTATAAACTACAACATTTGGAGACAACATATTCTCCTATTTGTTTAGGTATTTTCGCATAACACTTTCTTGCTCTATTTGATCATACAAGAATCCTAATTTATTTTGGTAATTATTTGTATTTTTATGGTATTTTATGAATCTTAAGAAAATTTAATCATTGGTTGCCTTAATTCTACATAAAGTTTTCTAGGAAATAGAATAAATATACCTCAAAATTTGATACCACATACTCACCTATTTTAAATAGGTGCAATTTGTCAAAATATTGTATTTATGAGGAATATTAATTTTTTGGGGTATTACAGAAACAGTGCAGAGTTTGTGAAGATCTCTTAATTTGAAAAATTATTCCCACCAGAGATGAACTCGAGTTTGTCATAACAGGCTCGAGTTTACAGATTTTGTACACTATAAAATATTTTCTCTGGAAGTTCCAAACTTGAGGTTTAAAGAGAGAGAGAGTGTCGAGTTTAAAAATATTTTCAAGTCAGAAACCTCTCTGTCTCTGGTAAACTCGAGTTTGCAAATGTGAACTTGAGTTTACACAAAGTCTTTGAAAACTTTGGAAAACTCTTAAGTTCAAACTTTTGGTTCAGGCTCGAGTTTGAAGATTCAACTGGCAAGTTTACACCCTCTGTCAAAGGCAAACTCGAGTTTGCTCATAATAGGCTCGAGTTTGTCGCAGACACAGTGTTTTTGCTTGAAATTGACAAGTTTTAAATCACTCAAATCTAGATCAAAAACATCTCCACATTGTTTACAATTGTTAGTAATCATCAAAACACATAGGGAATTAACATATTCAACCCTCAGCAAATCTGGCTTCAAGTGATTCCTTTGGCCCTGGCAAGAATTTCTCTCATGATCAACATTTTTCTTCAACCGGAGGATCTGGCCGAGGAGCTCGTGGTTCCCGTGGTCGTCATTCAAGGGACGACAGATCTAATTCTCGTGGTGGATTCTCTGCAGGTGGAAGAGGTCGTCCTTACTATGAATTTTGTGATCGTTTTGGTCACTATATTGACACCTATTATCAGCGTCAAGGTCAAGATTCTCGATCTGCCACCTCTGTGTTGGAAATTATGCCCTAGGGACAAGTCATTGTTCTCCATTAAGTTATCATTTCATACGCATGTTATGGTAATAACTATATCCCTGGATATATCTTATAGATTATGCTAAATGTCCCTGGTCGGTCATCTACGTGGGAGCGAAGATGAGTTAAGACCAGTATGACTTTGATGAGGTATGGAGATACGAATCAAAGTCATGGGCATTTGTAAGAGTACAAGGTGCTGGACCGACCCACTATGAGAAAGCTGCATGGATTAAGTCATAAACTTATCTCATGTATAACCGCGTCACAACGCCCTATGACCTGAGATCATCATGGATTCCTACATGATGAGTCATTGGTTTTTGAACTAGTCAAAAGTCACCTTTGATCGGGTGATGATAAAGGTTGGGATCGGGATCAGTGGTTTTCATGCGGAGGAATGTGAATGGTCAAGATGGAATTTGTCCCTCACATTTGTAGAGAGATAATACTGGGCCCCTCGATGAGTGAGTCTAAGAAATGTATGGCCATACTGTGATGGAAAAGAGTTTCCATTTCACTTATTAGACTGCTCGAGAATCGAGAAAGTAATGGTCAAGAAAAGGAAGTTGACGTTATCCATGCCTCATCCTTGACCAAATTATCGCGTGACAAAAGGGACGTGACATGGTTGTACGATAGGTAGTATCGTGTCATCGATCCCCATGTGAATTGGGTAGTCGCAATGTCTTGCTAGAGGCCGCTTGCGACTTGTGGGTTGATACAGTCTTGACCCACTGCCAATCTCATATGGGCCTGCAGGGTCACACACAAGAATAATCCAACACGGGTAAAAATGTCCAAATTCATTGAATCTCATATTAATCCGAGATTAAATGAATACTGAATTTAATCTAGGATAAATATATATATATATGTATATATATATATATATTAAATTCGAAAATAATATAATAATATTATTTAATGGAGATTATAATATTATTATATGATATTTGTTTTATATTTAATTTATCGGATAAATTAAATATCTAAAACAAATAGAGATATTATATCTCATTTGATTTTCGAATAAAGATATCATTATCTATTTAATTTAAATTGAGATATTGTATCTCAAATTTAATTAAATAGATAGATATCATTTCTCGGATTTAATTTATAGAGATAAATTAAATCAGAAGGCTTTTAATTTGAATTAAATAAATACATTAGATTAAATCTATTAGATAGATTTAATTAATATATTTTTTAATTAAAATTTGAAATTCAAAATTAATGGGGATTAATTTTGAATATAATACGCCGATGGGTTTAGAAAAACCTACGGGACTTTTAGTCGAGCGTATTAGAAAGCCGCGAGAAACCCTAGAGCGAAAAAGAGAGAGAAGCACAAGAGGTGCTAGCACGCTACCGTAGCCGTGTTCAGAGATTGTTCGTGTGGATACCAGTAGTGGAAGCCGATTCTAAGAGTCGTCTTCTGCTGATCGAGAAGGTAGCCCACCAGTTCAAAGAGAACGAGACGCGGACGAATTCACTACAGTTTGAATTTTCTTGATCGCCATGAGAAAATGTGCGCAAAGGGTTTGTGTAGATTCTTGATCTACTAGTTGGCTAAAATCAAAAGAAAACCTCCGGCTCCGGATGATTCCGAGTTCTCTATAAGGTATGATTCAGGTTCCCTAACCTTGATTTAAACGCACCTAAGTGATCCTTGGGACGGGATTTGTAGAAAATTTTAATCCGCTGCGCGTACAGATCCCAACACTCTGCTCATTTTTCTCCACATGCTTATTATGCTGATCCTCACGTGGTAGCTGACCTAGACTGGTATACGGATAATGGAGCCAGTCATCACGTTGCTTCGAATTCCTCACAGCTTGAATCTGTTGCTCCAATAGGTAATCATTATCTTTTTACATGTACTGGAAAAAAGACTCCAATTCATGGCATAAGTTCTACATCCCTTTCATGCCCAGACTCTAAACTTGATCTTTAGGAAGTTTTGGTTGTCCCATTAGCCACCAAAAATCTTCTCAGTGTGAATAAATTAGTTGAGGATAATCCTATCTCCATTACTTTTACTAACAATGGTTGTGTTGTGAAGGAAAAGACAACAAGGCGAACTCTAATGCAGGGAACCGCCAAACAGGGGCTCTATCCAATGAGTAAGATGTTCTCATCAGCTCAGGTCAATTTGGCAGACGCTGCTCTTAAGAAGGATGATGATCATTTTCTACAATGGCATTACAAATTGGGACATCCAAATAACGAAGTTCTCAAGCAAGTGTTACAAAGTTGTAATGTCAAATTTACATTTAATGATAAACTTGTTTGTCTAGCTTGTCAATTTGGCAAATCAAAGAAACTACCATTTCCTAAATCTTTGTCTTGATGATAGGGTATATTAAATTCAATCAATCAATCATGGTATGAATTAAGGTGACTTGATTGACAAGCAGTAATGGACTTATTACCTAAAACAATCATGGTCATCAATCAATCATGGTGTGAATTTAATATGATAGGGTATATCACATTAATTCAATCAATCATGATATGAATTAATGTGACTTGGTTTTTCTCAATGCATAAGCAGAAAATTCCTAAGGCAATTAAGGTTAGGAGTATTTGGCCCACTAAGGCTATATAAAATAAAATAAAATAAATGAGTTATTACTATTAATAAAAATCTGGGGTATTACAGGTAGTTTCTAGAGGTAGTTCTGAATCTGAATATCAAGGATAGTGCTGCTGAAATCAAATGGTTGTGTAACTTAGTCACTGAACTTGGTTTATCTCTTCAGCAACCTTCAATTATTTGTTGTGACAACCTTAGTGCCCAAGCTCTTGCCTCCAACCATGTTCATCATGCTAGAAGTAAACACATAGATATTGATGTGCACTTTATACATGATCAAGTTCTGGTTGGTGATATCACTGTTGCTTATGTACCATCACAACATCAAATTGCAAATTGCTTGACAAAGCCTCTTACTCACACGCAATTTTCTTATTTGACAAAGCCTTTTCTAAAATCAAGGCAATCATGCACTGGCCTCCACCAACCACGATTACTCAGCTAAAGGGTTTTCTAGGATTAAGCAGATATTACTGCGGTTTATTCATCGATTTAGTCATATTGCAAGTCCTTTAACCCAGTTACTGATGAAGAATGCTTTTGTGTGGTCTGATCAAGCACAGGCAGCATTTGAGGCTCTTAAAATGGCCATCCCCCAAGCACTCGTTCTCATTCTTCTAAATTTTTTGAAGCTGTTTTTCATGGAGATCAATGCTTCTGGAGTAGGCATTGGTGCCATTCTTAGTTAGGAGGAACACCCCATTGCATTCTTTTCAAAGAAGCTTTCCCCAAGAATGCAAGCACAATCTATTTATGTACGCAAGCTCTTCGCCATTACAAAAGCAGTTTCGAAGTTTCGCCATTATTTGTTTTTCCACTATTTCATTATTCGGACCAACCATTCCAGTTTGAAGCATTTGGGTGATTAGATAATTCAGACACTAGAGCAAGAGGCTTGCTTACCTAAATTTTGGGTTATCGATTTAGCATCAAATATAAGCCAGGTCGTCTTAACCAAGTTGTGGATGCCCTCTTTCACGTCTCTTGTATGGCTCTATCATCACTCCAATCTTCGTTTATGGACATCGTTTATACCAAAGTACACTCCCCTGTAATGCTTCAAGAAATGAAAGAATAACTCTCTCGGCTTGAACCAGTGGCTAGTAACTATCACTTGAAGGGTCAAGATTTGTATTAGAATCATCGGTTAGTCATTCCTGCAGAGGATATAGAGCTTATTGCTAGCATTCTAGATGAACTTCATTCCTCCAAGATTGGTGGACATACTGGATTCTTGCGCACATTTTATCATCTCGCCCACTTATTTTACTGGCCTTATATGCTTTCGATATCCGCCAATATATTAAACAATATGTTGTTTGTCAACAGGCCAAGGTATCACAATTACATCCTTCTGGACTGTTAGAACCACTCCCCATACCAACACAAATATGGGAAGACATCTCCATGAATTTAATCATCGGTTTACCCCTAGCTCATGGAAATTCAGTTATTTTTGTAGTGGTGGATCGCCTCCCTAAATATGGTCATTTCATGCCCTTACCAACGAATTTTTCCAGTCAACGGGTGGCAGAGACTTTCATGCAACATGTTGTTAAACTCTATGGCATTCCACGCACAATTGTATCGGACTATGATAGAGCTTTCACCAGTGCTTTTTGGCACCATTTAATGAAATTACAAGGCTCCACACTTTGTTTTACCTTGGCCTATCACCCAAAATTTGATGGACAGGTCGAGGCACTAAAAAAATGCTTAGAGTTATACTCATGATGCCTTGTGCATGATCATCCGCGACAATGGTTCAGCTTTCTTCGCTAGGCTGAATATTGGTATAATACTTCCTTCCAAACTGCCACTGGAATGGTGTCGTTTAAGGTTGTATATGGCCGAGACCCCCCACCATTACTCTGCCATTCCTCTGTTGTCGACACTCCATTTGATGTCCACCATCAACATTGTCAACAACATGCAATTTTACGGACTTTGAAGCTCAATATGCAGAAGCACAGTCGCGAATGAAATGTTATGCTGATCGGAATCATACAGAGGTGGAATTTCAGGATGGTGACTTAGTCTAGGTTAAGCTCCAGCCTTACCGACAACACTCGGCGGAACTGCGCAAATACCAGAAACTGGCTTTGAGATGCTTTGGTCCTTTCAAGATTCTTAAGCGCATAGGTCGCATTGCATATCGATTGGAGTTACCAACACATGCCAAGATACACCCTGTTTTTCATGTTGTAAGAACCAGCTGAACCCAAGAGGGGGGTGAATTGGGTGAAGTATAAAAATTTAGGAACTTTGAAAATCTTTTCGCAATTCACTTAAATCAGTTTATAAAGCAATAACCAGACATTTAAGTATGTATACATATTCAAATATATATGTTGGAAATGTAAGAGATAAGGGAAGAGAATGTGCAAAACGATTCATACTGGTTCGGTCCAATCCTTGACCTACATCCAGTCCTCAAGCCTTACTTGGGATTTTCAATCCACTATCTTCTTTCAACTTGATTACACATTCTGTAACTGAAGTAATCCTCTCACTAGGATTCACTCCCCCTTACAAACTGTAATCAATACATCGCTTGATTACGCACTCTGTATTCGAAGTAATCCTCTCACTAGGATTCACTCCCCCTTACAAGTTGTAATCAACACAATGTGTTTCCCTATCAAGATCACCCAATCTTGAGTAACTCTCAGAAGAATAGAATGATTACAATAAATCTTCTCTCTTAGAAGTGAATAGATAAACACTGAAGATCAAATACAAATAACTTCACTCTCTAAGTCATCTAAACATGAAAAACAGAGAGCAAATGTTGTAGGAGCAGAGTATCAGCATGTTGGAAGTGTAAGCTTGTTTCTCCTCGTTTTTCTGCTTGAATCTGTCCTCTTTATAGGTAGAGATCAATATATGACCGTTGAGAA
Organism: Acacia crassicarpa; assembly: GCA_034222035.1. Taxonomy (NCBI): domain Eukaryota; kingdom Viridiplantae; phylum Streptophyta; class Magnoliopsida; order Fabales; family Fabaceae; genus Acacia; species Acacia crassicarpa. The sequence goes on from JAWXYG010000004.1 coordinate 26,722,641, forward strand.
GATTCAATGGCTGTTGGATAAAGAAATATAGTCGTTAGAACTTTTGGGCAGCTTTTGATATTCTGACACAAATCTGACATTTTGAGATTTGCTTCTAATCCTTCATTTTAATCATCTGAAACTCACTAACAAATTGATTAAACATAGCTAGGAATCTTAGAGAATGATACTGGAAAGTATTGAGATCAAACAAGAAGGATTTACAAATTCGTCAGTTTTGAATTTCTGGATTTGCGATGACACCTTGAGGTTTATTCTCAAACCTGGAGGTTTTCGAAATAGCAAAAATGTGTTATTGTCTTTGTGTGCCAAAACCTCGAGGTTTTATCAGAAACCTCGAGGTTTCACTTTGAATATGAAACCTTGCACAATCGCACCAAGAGCAAACCTGGAGGTTTTCTAAAAACCTGGAGGTTTTCAACATCAGTGAAAAAGTGTTTGCTCTCTAAATGCCAGAAACCTGGAGGTTTCTCTAGAAACCTGGAGGTTTTCAAAGTCAGTGAAAAACGTTTGCTCTCTGGATGCCAGAAACCTGGAGGTTTTCAAAATCTTTGAAAAATGTTTTCTCTCTAGATGGCAAAAACCTGGAGGTTTTCAACCAATACTCGAGGTTTCTCTCTAATTTCAAAATTCTCAGTTTTGCGCCAAAATAGAAACCTGGAGGTTTGAGAGAAACCTGGAGGTTTTGAAAAGCTTGGAAAAATGCAAAACCTCTCTGCCTTGACAAACCTGGAGGTTTGTCCAGAAACCTGGAGGTTTCTCATAATTTTGAGAAACTTGAGAAAACACCCTTTGAGCACAAACTTGGAGGTTTCCCATAAACTTGGAGGTTTTGCTTTGTTCAGTAAACTTGGAAAATTCTTGGCCAATTTCAAACTCAAATTTACATGTTCAAGCTTGAGGTGAGAATCCATTGCAAGAAGAATCAGCTCCAAACTCATTGTATTATGTCCATTATGATCCGATGAATGAAGGCCATTCTTGACCAGTGTTTTTGCGATGTCCTGAACTGACTGTCAACTTTCGTAGGCCATATCTCCTTGGTCTGAACTCTGTTTTGGTCCGTTCAAATCTTGATGGCAAGCTCTATGAGTCTACTTTCATATGCCACTAATTTCAGCTCAATCGGATTTGCCGTTTGTAAGATACACCCAAAATACCAAAGGTGGGTCTGGACTATGACGTTGATTCTTGTGGCAACTTGTAAAAATCATAGCTCCTTGATTTGAACTCCTTTGGGGTTGAATTTTATATCTAAATGACGCATTGGGAGTATAGTTTCATATGACATTGGTTTCACCTCAATCGGATCTCTGGTTTGGGAGATATTGATAGGGAAAAATGTATAACCTAAAAACTCTGCAAGTGCACGGGCCGTATCAAGTAATAAAGTGATAAGAAAGATATCGTTCCCACGAGGACTTAGTACCCACAATTTCAGTTAAGCATTGATTTTACAATTTCGTTTAAGTTGAGAAAACCAAATTAAATTTAACGAAGAGAAAAGAAATTAAAACTAAAATAAAAATAAGAAAACTACCACAATAATCAAATGCGCAACCTAGAGTCACTAATCCCTTATTTGATTCTTAGATTTTATCCCCACTAAATTAACTTTGACTTAATTTAATCAGCTAATCTAGAGTATTAATGTTTATAAGTGCCTGTCGGTCCACTTATACACCTACCTCAAATAATTATGTAATGTCTTACACAATTAATTAAGGTGCAATTCAAGTCAGGCTCACTCTAATTTGACTATGCGGAGCTTCTAGGTATATGTCTATCCTAGACGCAAATTAGATTAAAACCTAACTTCACATTAAATTTTAACCCAATTCCACATTATTTATTCCCAAGGTCAATTTAGGATTCCCTCTTTCAAGTCCAACCCTAAATCCTCAAAACATGCTCAATGGTGATCAGTCAATAAACAATAACAATGAACACAGGATTAAATAAGCTGAAATAAAATTAAGCAAAACTAACAAGTGGGAATAATCTCTAAAACCCAAAAAAATTCATAGATTCTCTAGGTTGCAAAAGAAAATTATCCACACATGGCTATAAGAAAACCCATTACAAAAATAAGAAATTCAAATTCCAAAATAAAGAGAAGAAGAAGAAGAAGAAGAAGAAGAAGAAGAAGAAGAAGAAGAAGAAATCCTAGAACAACTCTGCTTCTTGAATTAATATCACGCTCTGCTTCTTCTTTTTGTCCCCCCCTCTTTTATTCCGTCCTGCCTCCTTATTTATAATTTTGGTCTTGGGTCACTGATTCTCTTTTTCTTATTACAAAGATATCTCATATCTTGTAATTTACTCCATCAGATCACACAATTGATTTTGTTTCTATTTTTCTTGTGGGGGATCATCAAGTTTGGCTGATTGCATATCCTTTTATTTCCTTTTCTACTTCATTCCAAGTCAGCTAATATTTCCTGCACAATAAAAATAGGATATGAGTAGATTTTATGTCGATTTATTCTTTGATCCCAAGTTTCATTCAATTATGGAAACGTTCATAAAAGATAATTAAATAGGTATATAATATCAATAATTCCAATTAAATCTCATAAAATATACACCTATTTAATCATAAAATATATACTCATCAGATATCATCAAATCACCAGACCTCGCCCGAGCTGAACGTGAAACAGAGTAGACCAGAGTTGCTGATCAGTGCTGAAACCTCTAGGTTTTGCTAGAAACCTCGAGGTTTGCTAGTCCAAAGACACCAGAGATGATGAAGATACTCAAACCTTGAGGTTTGTACTCAAACCTTGAGTTTTCTCGTCCTGAACCTTATATTTGCTTGCTTTAACTCTAAATTGAACAATTCTAACTTCCATATGATCTTGGAGCCTTCTAGCATCAATATAAGCACTTGAATAATTATATTCTCATTCCATTCAACAAGTTCTTCCTTCTTTAATTTTCTTCTCTTGATCATTTTCCACAATTCAAATCTTTCTTTCTTCTTTTCTCTTGATCATTCTCTCTCATTAAATTTGGACTTATCATTCTCTGCAAGTTCTATATCTTCTTCAATATTTCCTCTTCTTCTTGATTATTCCCAACATACTTTGATAGCTTCTTGCTTTCTTGACATTCTCTACAATTTCTTCTTTCCATTAATCCCTTATCTCCTTCTTGATTATTCTGTATGATTCAACTTGGACTAATCTACATTAAGCATAGTAGTTAGTCAATGTAGGAGATAACTATATTACTCAATCTTTTTGCTGTTAATAATGGCATCAATATAAGACATCATCAAAACTAATCATATCTAACACATGCGTCATTACTCAAACATTTTGAGGGGTCGACTGCTCCAACCCCCACGATTCCTTTACCATTGGTTTCTATTCTTGAAGGTCCCATCATCACTCCTGTGCAAATTTTGAATTCTCGTCTTATTCGGGATGGTAGTAAATGGGGCAAGCAATTCTTGGTCATCAATCACCAAATGATACGTGGGAAGACGCTGCTGAGCTATCTTCTTTATACCTTATTTTGGACCTTGAGGACATGGTCCCAATTGATGGGGAGAGTATTGTAATGGATGCTAATGTAATGGGTTCATTAGACCATGGCCCTATACGATCTACGACTGAGCCCATCAAAAGAAGCAAATGTAACAAGAGAAGGCGTTGAAAGCTTAGAGAAATGCATGACGAGTAGTATAAAGCAGACAAAAGCCGTTATGGGAAGATATGGAAAATATTGGGAATATCTCCTCTCCATCTGTGGTCCCCTTCCCCTATCTTCAGGGGTGGAGGCACAATAGTGCCTATGTGGGCAAGTGCACCCATAAAAAATTATATATATAGATATATATATATATATATATATATATATATATATATATATATATATATATATATATATATATTGTGAAGGATTTTTACTACAATAGATCTGGTTGGATTAATTGGTTAAAGCTCTCCAAATCTATGTAGAGGTCCCGAGTTCGAGCGCTCGCTTATCCCATATTTTTTTGTCAATTCTCGTGTCTAAACTCTCTTGCTCTGCTCACGCTCTGCCCCCAAATCCCCAAATCGTTCAGCCACACTATAATACCCCAAATTTGTATATCTCTAGAATATAATATTTTGGCCATTTAGGACCCATTTAAAATAGGAGAGTATGTTGTCTCCAAATTAGCAAGTATAATTATTCTAATTCTTGAATAACTTGTCGGTAGGACTTAATAGGGCAAAATTCAACTCCCTAAATTTTTATTAGGAGTCATAAAATATTATGAAATACCCTAAAAACCCCTAAACTAATTAAATGGAATTTCCAACAATTTAAGAACAATTAAACTAACAATTAGTGACATAATGTCATGTAATTCACACATTGGCAAAATTAAGCCGTAAAGGGATAGGAGGAGGTCTAAATTAATTAGAGAACACTAAAAATAATTAGTAAACATCAAAAATTAATCCTAATTGAATTAACATGCATAATTAATTCAATGATAAATATTTATAAACAAATTGTAATATTTTGGCTAAATTCAACAATAAAGCCTAACAAGGGATCCACAATTGTAACAATTGGACTTAGTAGGATCAAAATTTAATTGGTAGTCAATAAAATCATTTCAAATTAAACTTAATTAAGCTTAATCTAATAATAAACAAGAAGAAATTAATTTAGGGCTTTTTGGCACAACAAAAACTCAATTGGATCATTTTTGGTAACCCAAACAATTGCCCAAACCACCAATAAAGCCCAAAACAACAACCCAACCCTAAGGACCAGAGGAATTTCGGTTTTGAAGGCTTCAAAGGGAAGGAATTGAGTTTCAAACACATGTGTCAAAAATTGTCAAAGCTTCTAGAAAACAAAACACTATTTATGGCTTAAAATGCAAGTTTGTCTTAGCTTCAAGGAGAAGGAAGAAGAAAGAGAAGAGGGAGAGAGAGAGAGAGGGCAGATGAGTGTGTGTGTGGTGAGGATTTAATTTGTCAATGAAGCCCTAGATCCAATGGTGTTTAATTGACAAGAGCAAAGTTGCATTTTATTACCACATTGCCCAACCTTTTTCCTATAAATAGGGACCCAAGCTCTTCACTCTTCTTCACACCAAGCAATACAACATTTGCTTATTTGAGAGAGAGTTGAGAGAGCTGAAGGGAAGTCTTGAAGGAGTTCAAGCTCTAGGTAAGAAAAGTTCTTAGTTTTTGAGTTTAAATTCATAGGTAGAAGTAGTTTTAATCTTTAAAATTCTAGAATAATTTTAGTTTCATGTTTTTATAGTTTAAAATAGCTTCATTTTGAAAATTCAGTGAAGAAAGTAGTTCTGCAAAAATTCCCAGGTCAAGAACAAGTAGTAACGAAGTTCTGGCGAAAATTCGTCGGTTAGGCGATTTCTGAACTAGTAACAGAAACACTCATATTTCATGTTGAAAATGCTATTGAAAAATTCTGAGAAAATTCATGATGAAAGTAGACATGTAGAGGGTTTTAAATATGTAAAGAGCATGTTGAAATGATCTCTGTACAGTGAGAAAGAAATTCTCAAAGTTTATGTTGCGAAAATGCTGGAAATTCTGGGCAGAGGATGAGCACGTGAAATCTGGGAATGATTTTTGAATTCTGGGAAAGGCCTGATATTTTTTCTGGAAAATAGACATCCTAAGGAGTCCAGAACTTTTTACGGATCTTCGTTTCGATTTTTCTAGAATTAGTTGTGATTTTTCAAAGATAGGCGAAATTCTGCCCAATATTGCCCAGCGTTTTTCCACGAATTTTGAAGGAATAAAATAATGGTTTAGGGTACCAAGGGTAGAATATTCAATAGTGGCCAAAATATATTCCAGAATATTATTTACAATTAATAACGTAATATTCCTATGATAGGACGTCTGCAAACGTGTACCGATCAACGACATACCGGAATTATTAACTCAGGTACGGACGCGTATTGTAACCTTAACTCTGATGCTTATGGTATGCTTATATGTGATAGATAGTCTGAGATATTGTTTTTGAAAATTGATCATACACATACATCTTGATACGGGTTATAGTCGTGATAATGCCGTTATGTTTTCCTAGCGCTGAGGACACAGATGTACACCGTGGCACTGGAGATAGTGCAGACTGTAATAACATACATGTTGCAGTGGCCGTGTAATGTTATTATGTGAATATATGAATATTATATGTGATTAAATGCTGTTTTGCCATGGATATCTGTCATACATATTTGATACATAAGCATGAGGTTAACCGTTACCTGAGGTTCAATGGTAATTGAACCTCAGCTCTGACTTTAGGCCCAGGACCCTCAGGAGGTCAGACCGAAGAGAAGGGTAAGCAGATAGCGTGACGGAGCAGACGAGGAGATTCTGTTGAAATTTTTATTTTACCGTCTTTTGAATATTCGGATATTTTGGATGATTGTGACAGTACACAGATACATCATTATTGAATGTTATTTAGTTACTCATTTTCACGACTCTTCCAATGCTCTACTCTGATAAACCCTTTTTGAACTCTGATAATTTTATTTCGAAAACGCTTTAGAAAACGGGATGTTACACATGTAACATCCTCATTTTTGAAATCCATTTTCACAATATTTAAACCAAAGTAGAAAGTTTTTGAAATAATTGATCAGAGTAGAGCATCGGGATAAATTTCAAAATTTTGAGTATCTGATAAACATTTACTGATGTAGCATCTGGCTGCTTACACAGCGGTACAGTAGTCTGAAAATAGTTCAACAAATAACGTTGAAATAAAAATTTCTCTGTCTTCGTCCTTGCGCTGGCTCCTTATCCTTGTCCTTGCTCCTGGTTCCTCCAGACCCTGACGCTATGTTAAGAGCTGAGGTTCAATTACCATTGAACCTCAGGTAACGGTTAACCTCATGCTTATGTATCAAATATGTATGACAGATATCCATGGCAAAACAGCATTTAATCACATACAATATTCATATATTCACATAATAACATTACACGGCCACTGCAACATGTATGTTATTACAGTCTGTACTATCTCCAGTGCCACGGTGTACATCCGTGTCCTCAGCGCTAGGAAAACATAACGGCATTATCACGACTATAACCCGTATCAAGATGTATGTGTATGATCAATTTTTCAAAACAGGGTTTCAGACTATCTATCACATATAAGCATACCATAAGCATCAGAGTTAGTGTTACAGTACGCGTCCGTACCTGAGTCGATAGTCTCGATACGTAATTGATCGGTCTGCGTTCTTTCGGACAGCCTATCAGAGCAATATCGTCCTATTAATTTAAAGATAATATTCTAAAAGATATTTTTGCCACTATTGACTATTCTACCCTTGGTATATTAAACCATTATTTTATTTTCTCATAATTTATTGAAAAACCGCTGGAATTATTGGGCAGAAATTCTCCTATCTTTGGAAATTCATAACTAATTCTAGAAAAATCGAAACGAAGATCCGTAAAATGTTCCGGACTCCTTAGGATGTCTATTTTCCATTAAAAATACCAGACTTTGCCCAGAATTTAAAAATCATTCCCAGATTTCACGCATTCATCCTCAGCCCAGAATTTCCAGCATTTTCGCAGCCTAAACTTTGTGAATTTCTTTCTCACTGTACAGAGCTCATTTCAACATGTTATTTACAGATTTGGAAATCTCTATATGCCTACTTTCATCATGAATTTTCTCAGAAGTTTTCAATAACATTTTCAGCATGAAATATGCGTTTTTCTGTGACCCGTTCAGAAATCGCCTAACCGACGAATTTTCGCCAGAACTTCGTTACTACAGTGTTCTTAACCTGGAAATTTTGCAGAACTACTTCCTTCACTAAATTTTCGAAATGAAGCTATTTTTAACTATAAAAATATAATATCCCAAATTTTGGACCTAAAGTCTGGGAAATTAGCATATTTTTGAATGACTACTAGACCTTATTTTTGGAAGTGACAAATTTGGAAAGAGTAAGAACCAAGAAGTTTTTATCTATAAACAAATATTTCTCGTTACCCTTAGTTTTCTGTGAATAAAAGTGAAGAATATATATTCTACATAATATATTCTTAATATATTATTATTATAAGAATATATTATAATACATTATTATATTATTTGAATATAAAAAATATATAGCGGGGTGGAGGATATAATATTTTATTATTATATTACTCTATGTTATAATATTCTACTACGAAAATAGAAGCAGTTGTAAACGTATGGGATAGTATTATATACATATCATTATTATATGATTTGATAATATATTATTAGTGGAAGTGGTAGTATGCTTTATAATATTATAAAATAATTATATATTATTATAGTGTATCTTATCTTATGATATATTTTGTTATTATATTTGAAAGTGGGAGTAGTGAGACGAGGAGCGGATGTTATGGAAACAATTGTAATGTTATATTATTATTATAATATTATATTATCTTGATTTATTAATATGTTATATTATTATTTTAAATAAAAGAGGAGGTGGGCAAATGCTGGAAGTAATTATGTATGGAGTATTATTATATTGATTATTATATTATATCACCTTATTTTATTATATCTTATTTGTTGATTGATTGAACATGGGAATATGAGGTGAATATGAGAGCAACGGATGGTGGAGTAGTAGTATTATTATATTATGTTCTAATATTATATATTATTTTAATTATTATTAAAATGAATGTGGGAGGCAACGGTGTGTGTTTTCCAGAGTGTGTTTTAGAAAAGTTTGTGGGGGATAATCGCATGAAAGTACCCAGAGATGAAAATAACACTAAAGGACCCATTTTCCAACACTATAAATAGGCCTCTCTCCATTTCATTCTTCACCAATTCCTAGAACTTCTAGAGAGAGATTTTAGAGAGAAGGAGGAGTCTAGAGAATTTATCAAGCTTTGGGTAAGTTCTTTGGTCTCTAGTCTTAAGATTTGGTAGTTTCTTTCGGTAATTATAGTAGAAATTCCTGATAGAGTTTCTTCTGAGTATGCTCTGTGGCTGCAGCTTAGTCTGATCTGTCACATCAGAAAAGAATTATTCTTGGTCAGTAAATACTATTTACCGAACAGTAAAAAAAAAATTATTATTATTAATCGGCATAGTAAATATTATTTATTGTCGTAAAATATATTTACAGGTGTGGTGAAAATTATTTACTATTCACGTTAAATATTATTTACTGGCACAGTAAAAATTATTTACCGGTACGGTAAAAATATTTTTACTGGTACTACTCACATGAATAGTGAATATCCAACATAGTTTCCGCAAATGCTGAAAATTAATGGTCACTGATAAAAATGATATTATAGGATATCTGTGAACCTTTACCGCTGCTGCTGTTATACCGCTGTTTTCCGTTAGAAGTACCGTTTTCGTCAAACGTACCAAAACATCATCAACGAAGGTACGGACGCGTATTGTAACACTAACTCTGATGCTTATGGTATGCTTATATGTGATAGATAGTCTGAAATTCTGTTTTTGAAAATTGATCATACACATACATCTTAAAACGGGTTATAGTCGTGATAATGCCGTTATGTTTTCCTAGCGCTGAGGACACGGATGTACACCGTGGCACTGGAAGATAGTGCAGACTGTAATAACATACATGTTGCAGTGGCCGTGTAATGTTATTATGTGAATATATGAATATTGTATGTGATTAAATGCTGTTTTGCCATGGATATCTGTCATACATATTTGATACATAAGCATGAGGTTAACCGTTACCTGAGGTTCAATGGTAATTGAACCTCAGCTCTGACTTTAGGCCCAGGAGCCTCAGGAGGTCAGACCGAAGATAAGGGTAAGCAGATAGCATGACGGAGCGGACGAGGAGATTCTGTTGAAATTTTTATTTTACCGACTTTTTGAATATTCGGATATTTTGGATGACTGTAACAGTACACAGATATATCATTATTGAATGTTATTCAGTTACTCATTTTCTCGACTCTTCCGATGCTCTACTCTGATAAACCCTTTTGAAACTCTGATAATTTTATTTCAAAAACGCTTTATAAAACGGGGTGTTACATTTTGGTATCAGAGCCTGGCATTCTGGCCCAAAGTTAACTATGTTACTCCAGACAATTTGGTGTCTAGAATGGGTTTTGTGGTTGGCAATCAGTCCCCGTGAATTCGGCGAGCCTTCCATAAATACACCGGCCTGGCCAGACTGTTTGAGTAATGGAGTTAGGTTTGGAGTTTTTTTTCAAAAAGTATTTTCCGGCTAGAACTTGGCTCAGTTATAAGAAACCATTGGTGCCGAAGGCAAGGCTAGTCTATGTGGATCGGTCAAGCAGTCGCCATAGAGTTGGTGAGACCCCCATGATAGACACTTACCTGGCCAATCGGTTGAATAACTGAGTTGAGCTCTAAGCCGTAGTTTTGAAACACATTTCGAAAAGAGTACTGATATAACTTCGGTGTACATGTTGCAGGAAAATAGTAGTTGATTCTAGTTCACCCTTAGGGAGTAGATTAGAGTATTTGGTAAGATTGTAATGAAGTAACTAAGATGATGAACTACACCTTGTCGTTGTAAAATATTTGACATGATGTTTTGTCTTTATCTTGTCTTTCTCTAATGATCTATCTATTACTCGTCGAAATTAGACTAATGGCAACCTTAAGAGGAGCTGGAGCTCCCCGAGGCCGAGGCCGAGGTAGAGGTCGAGGCAGAGGTCGGGGTAGACAAGCACGAACCGTACCTATACATGAACTAAATCAACAGGAACCACCACCACCACCTGTTCGTGATGAGATCCAGGAAATGAGGCGTATAGTCCAAGAACAAAGGGTCCTCATTGAGACACTCCTTGCTAACCAGCAGGGAGGACAAAATAAAGAACAAAGCAGGGAACGACAAGCTGATGATGAGGAGCAACAAAATACCGAAGAAGGAGAAAATCGTGACAATCAGAATGACGAACGGAGCCATGCATCTGAGGGATTCAACCGATCTCAATCACAACCCCGGCAGGAGAGAGCAATGGCAGAACTACAGCGACTAAACAGAGTGGTCGAAAACACCCAATATTGGGTAACACAATTCTGCAAGCTGAAACCCCCAGCCTTCCGAGGTAAACTTGACTCAGCAGAAGACTGGTTGATGCGCTTGGACAAGATCTTTGAGGTCTTGGAATGTCCTGAAGACAGAAAGGCACAACTGGCAATTTACAAGCTGGAAGGAGATGCGGACCGCTGGTGGAAGAGCACTGCAGCAACACTGCGAGCACGTTACTGTCCCGTCACATGGGAAAAATTCAAAGAGAAATTCAATGAACAATATTTCCCACCCTCTGTTCAGATGATGAAGGAGTCCGAGTTTTTGCACATTCGGCAAGGGCAAGAAGAGTCTTTTGACGATTACTATGCCCGCTTCACTAACTTGTCTCGATATTCAACCCACTTCAGGCGAAATGAAGATGAGGGTAGCATGGCGAATCTACTGATTTATGGGTTGAAGTATGAGATAAGGGAGAGGCTAGTGTCACAACAATTCTCCGAGCTGATTCAAGCGGTGGAAGCCTGTCGATTGATTGAGCGGAATCTAAAGGAGCTTAGGAAGACCAGAGCCTTCCATAGCAGTGGTCCCAGTCGTGGCGGTTTTAACCATGAAAACTCCTCGCAGAAGCGGAAGACGACGTGGGGAGATTCCCGTAATGGGAATAAAAGGCCGTACCAACCTGGGCAGCAGAACTTTTCAAGGATAACCAGAGCGTGCCTAAAGTGCGGAAGGTATCACCAGGGGACCAATTGTGAAGGGAAGCTGGTGTGCTACAAGTGCCAAAAGCCGGGACATATCAGCACAAACTGCCCTCAAAATGCGCTAGAGGCGAGGCCGCAAAACCCAGGTCGGGTTTTCGCTCTTACGAATGAAGAAGCTAGAAGATCTCCCGATATGATCAAAGGTACCATTTCTCTTAATGGAAATCTACTCCAAGCATTGTATGATTCGGGTGCTAGTCACTCGTTTATTTCATATGATTGCGCTGAGCGATTAGGAATGCATGCTCATAGACTACCTTATGATCTGTTAGTAGCTACACCACTAGGTGCGAAATCCTTAGCATCTGATGCATGCCTTAACTGTGTTGCGAGTGTAAATGGACGAGATTCAAACATAGATCTTATCCGGCTACCACTCAGTGGCATCGACATCATTCTCGGTCTCGACTGGTTGACGGCTAACAACGCGATAATCGACTGTGGAAGTAAACAGATATCATTTGCACTCCCGCGCAACCGGAGCAAGGTTGATGGGAGTCTGAGTTATATCTCTATTACAGAAGCAGAAAAATGCATACAGCATGGGTGCCAAGCATACATGGTGTTTTTCTCTGTCAAAGCGGAAGCTGAACCATTACTCCAAGACATTCCGGTCGTCAACGAATTCCCTGATGTATTCCCAGAGGATCTCACTGAGTTACCTCCTGAAAGGGAAGTTGAGTTCGCCATTGAGTTAATGCCTGGAACGGGATCAATATCAAAAGCACCATACCGAATGGCGCCGAACGAGATGCAGGAACTAAAGAAGCAACTTGAAGAACTATTAAAGAAAGGGTTTATCCGACCCAGCGTGTCACCATGGGGAGCCCCCGTATTATTCGTGAAGAAGAAAGACGGAAGCCTACGACTTTGTATCGACTACCGTGAGTTGAACAAGGTAACTGTCAAGAACAAATACCCACTTCCCCGAATTGATGATCTACTTGATCAACTATCTGGTTCCTGTGTATTCTCCAAGATCGATTTGCGATCAGGGTACCATCAGCTTCGAGTAAAGGCCAGTGATGTTCCAAAAACAGCTTTCAGAACCAGATATGGGCATTACGAATTCCTTGTGATGCCTTTCGGATTGACTAATGCACCTGCCGTATTCATGGATTACATGAATCGGATCTTTCGCCAACATCTAGATAAGTTCGTGGTAGTATTCATCGACGATATCTTAGTCTACTCAAAAAGCAGAGAGGAGCACGAAGAACATCTGCGACTCGTGTTAGGAATACTACGTGACAAGCAACTTTTTGCCAAGTTAAGTAAATGTGAATTCTGGCTGCCAGAAGTGAAATTTCTGGGCCACGTCATATCTCGCGATGGAGTTGCCGTTGATCCTAGCAAGGTGGAAGCAGTTCTGGATTGGAAGAGACCCGAGACAGTGACGGAAATACGCAGCTTTTTGGGTCTAGCGGGATACTACCGCAGATTCATACAGGATTTCTCACGTCTCGCCTTACCATTAACAAAGCTTACGAGGAAGAATCAACCTTTTGTGTGGGACGCAAACTGTGAGTCGAGTTTTCAGATACTGAGGGAGAGGTTAACTACAGCACCAGTGTTGACCATCCCAAATCCGGATGAGACTTATATGGTCTATAGTGATGCCAGTAGGCAGGGATTGGGATGTGTCCTGATGCAACAGGGCAGAGTTGTAGCTTATGCCTCTCGTCAGTTGAAGCCTCACGAGTCGAATTATCCTACGCATGACTTAGAACTTGCGGCTATTGTATTCGCCTTAAAGATATGGAGGCACTACCTCTATGGTGCAGTCGTAGAGTTATACTGCGACCACAAGAGCCTGAAATATCTGTTTGATCAAAAAGAGCTCAACATGAGACAACGTCGCTGGATGGACTTACTGAAAGATTACGATCTGGAGATCAAGTATCATCCCGGAAAAGCAAACGTCGTAGCAGATGCGCTTAGTAGAAAGACGGTGCACGCAGCATACATGATGATTCAAGAGCGGAGACTACTTGAAGATTTCAGAGACTTGAACCTGTCCAATCAGATTTGCATGAGACACTACGCGCCCGATGACGTGTATCTTGCAAGTCTCCTTGTTAGTCAAGGAAAGTACGATCTAAGAGATGCGGTCGAGGAAGCTCAAAAGCACGACGAATGGGCTATAGCAGCTCGGGAGATGATCTCACGGGGAGAGACTCAAGACCTTGACCTATCACCTAGTGGTTTGGTCAGATACAAGAAGCGGATCTACATTCCGAAGGATGGTGAATTGCGACAGAAGATACTAGATGAGGCTCATAAGAGCAGATACACTCTACATCCAGGAATGGTCAAGATGTACCAGAACTTGAAATCCGAGTTTTGGTGGCCCAGATTGAAGAAAGATGTAACTGAATATGTGGGAAAATGTTTGACCTGTCAAAAAGTTAAGATTGAACATCAACGACCCCCTGGTCTTCTTCAAGGACTAGAGATTCCAGAGTGGAAATGGGAAAACATTACCATGGACCTAGTGGTAGGTTTACCCAAGATTAGACATCACGACGCGATTTGGGTGATTGTGGACCGATTGACTAAGTCGGCACACTTTCTCCCCATTAGTATTAATTACTCACCAGAACAATTGGCGAGGATTTATATCAAAGAGATCGTAAGACTTCATGGTGTACCTAAGAGCATCGTCTCTGATCGAGACCCGCGATTTACATCCCGATTCTGGGAGGCTTTGCATGCAGAGATGGGAACTAAACTAAGGCCTAGTACGGCTTATCACCCGCAGACCGATGGTCAATCTGAAAGGACAATACAAACGCTAGAAGATATGCTCAGAGCGTGTGTGTTGGACTTCAAAGGCCATTGGGACGAACATCTACCGCTAGCCGAGTTCGCTTACAACAACAGTTACCATTCGAGCATACAGATGGCTCCATTTGAGGCATTGTACGGACGGAAGTGTCGGTCGCCTATATGCTGGACAGAACTGTCGGAACGAGAATTCATCGGGACAGATTTAGTTGACAAAACTTCCAAACAAATCGCACTAATTAAGCAGAGGCTCCTAACAGCACAAAGCAGACAGAAGAGCTATGCTGATAAGAGGAGAAGACCGTTAGAATTTGAAGTCGGAGACCATGTGTTTCTGAAACTATCACCAGTCACTGGTATCGGTAGAACGCTGAAAAGGAAAAAGTTGAGTCCGCGATATGTAGGACCGTTTGAAATCCTGGCCAAACGAGGGCCAGTTGCGTACCAATTAGCCTTACCCCCGAATTTGAGTAAACTCCATGATGTTTTCCATGTTTCCCAGTTGAAGAAATACCAACCTGACCATGACCATGTTATTCAGTATGAGGATGTCGAGGTGCGACATGATAACACTTTTGAGGTTGAGCCAGAGCGAATTCTCGATTATCAGGAGAAACGGCTTCGACACAGAAATATTCCTGTTGTGAAAGTGGTCTGGAAGGGTTTATCTCCTAATGAGGCGACTTGGGAAACAAAGGAAGATATGAGGGAAAGATATCCGGAGTTCATGGCTCAATGTTTAGTTAGTATGGAGTAAATTTCGAGGGCGAAATTTTATTTAACGGGGGGAGAAATATAATATCCCGAATTTTGGACCTAAAGTCTGGGAAATTAGCATATTTTTGAATGACTACTAGACCTTATTTTTGGAAGTGACAAATTTGGAAAGAGTAAGAACCAAGAAGTTTTTATCTATAAACAAATATTTCTCGTTACCCTTAGTTTTCTGTGAATAAAAGTGAAGAATATATATTCTACATAATATATTCTTAATATATTATTATTATAAGAATATATTATAATACATTATTATATTATTTGAATATAAAAAATATATAGCGGGGTGGAGGATATAATATTTTATTATTATATTACTCTATGTTATAATATTCTACTACGAAAATAGAAGCAGTTGTAAACGTATGGGATAGTATTATATATATATCATTATTATATGATTTGATAATATATTATTAGTGGAAGTGGTAGTATGCTTTATAATATTATAAAATAATTATATATTATTATAGTGTATCTTATCTTATGATATATTTTGTTATTATATTTGAAAGTGGGAGTAGTGAGACGAGGAGCGGATGTTATGGAAACAATTGTAATGTTATATTATTATTATAATATTATATTATCTTGATTTATTAATATGTTATATTATTATTTTAAATAAAAGAGGAGGTGGGCAAATGCTGGAAGTAATTATGTATGGAGTATTATTATATTGATTATTATATTATATCACCTTATTTTATTATATCTTATTTGTTGATTGATTGAACATGGGAATATGAGGTGAATATGAGAGCAACGGATGGTGGAGTAGTAGTATTATTATATTATGTTCTAATATTATATATTATTTTAATTATTATTAAAATGAATGTGGGAGGCAACGGTGTGTGTTTTCCAGAGTGTGTTTTAGAAAAGTTTGTGGGGGATAATCGCATGAAAGTACCCAGAGATGAAAATAACACTAAAGGACCCATTTTCCAACACTATAAATAGGCCTCTCTCCATTTCATTCTTCACCAATTCCTAGAACTTCTAGAGAGAGATTTTAGAGAGAAGGAGGAGTCTAGAGAATTTATCAAGCTTTGGGTAAGTTCTTTGGTCTCTAGTCTTAAGATTTGGTAGTTTCTTTCGGTAATTATAGTAGAAATTCCTGATAGAGTTTTTTCTGAGTATGCTCTGTGGCTGCAGCTTAGTCTGATCTGTCACATCAGAAAAGAATTATTCTTGGTCAGTAAATACTATTTACCGAACAGTAAAAAAAAAATTATTATTATTAATCGGCATAGTAAATATTATTTATTGTCGTAAAATATATTTACAGGTGTGGTGAAAATTATTTACTATTCACGTTAAATATTATTTACTGGCACAGTAAAAATTATTTACCGGTACGGTAAAAATATTTTTACTGGTACTACTCACATGAATAGTGAATATCCAACATAGTTTCCGCAAATGCTGAAAATTAATGGTCACTGATAAAAATGATATTATAGGATATCTGTGAACCTTTACCGCTGCTGCTGTTATACCGCTGTTTTCCGTTAGAAGTACCGTTTTCGTCAAACGTACCAAAACATCATCAACGAAGGTACGGACGCGTATTGTAACACTAACTCTGATGCTTATGGTATGCTTATATGTGATAGATAGTCTGAAATTCTGTTTTTGAAAATTGATCATACACATACATCTTAAAACGGGTTATAGTCGTGATAATGCCGTTATGTTTTCCTAGCGCTGAGGACACGGATGTACACCGTGGCACTGGAAGATAGTGCAGACTGTAATAACATACATGTTGCAGTGGCCGTGTAATGTTATTATGTGAATATATGAATATTGTATGTGATTAAATGCTGTTTTGCCATGGATATCTGTCATACATATTTGATACATAAGCATGAGGTTAACCGTTACCTGAGGTTCAATGGTAATTGAACCTCAGCTCTGACTTTAGGCCCAGGAGCCTCAGGAGGTCAGACCGAAGATAAGGGTAAGCAGATAGCATGACGGAGCGGACGAGGAGATTCTGTTGAAATTTTTATTTTACCGACTTTTTGAATATTCGGATATTTTGGATGACTGTAACAGTACACAGATATATCATTATTGAATGTTATTCAGTTACTCATTTTCTCGACTCTTCCGATGCTCTACTCTGATAAACCCTTTTGAAACTCTGATAATTTTATTTCAAAAACGCTTTATAAAACGGGGTGTTACAAAAAACATGAAACTAAAATTATTCTAGAATTTTAAAGATTAAAACTACTTCTATCTATGAATATAAACTCAAAACTAAAGAACTTTGCTTACCTAAAGCTTGGACTCCTTCAAGCTCTTCCTCCAACTCTCTCAACTCTCTCTCAAATAAGCAAGTGTTGCTTTGCTTGGTGTGAGAAAAAGTGAATGCCCAAAGGCCCTATTTATAGGAATTTCTCAAGGTAATTTGGTAAATAAAAGCAACTTCCCTCTTGTCAATTTTCCACCATTGGATCTAGGGCAATTTTGCAACTTCAAATCCTCACCACTCTCCCTCTCATCTGCCCTCTCTCTCTCTCTCCCTTCTTCTCTTTCTTCTTCCTTCTCCTAGAAGCTAAAACAACTTGAAGTGCAAGAATTGAATAGTAAGTTGTATCCTACAAGCTTTGACCAATTGGCACATGTGATGAAACTCAATTCCTTCCTCATGAAGCTCCCAAAACCATGCCCCCTCTGAATTTTTGGGTTTTAGGTTTGTTTTGGGCTTTATTGCTTGATTGGGCAAAAGTTTGGACTCCCAAAAGTTGATCCAATGTGCATGGTTGTGGTAAAAAGCCCTAATTTAATTTCCTCTTGTTTATTATTTGATTTAGCTTAATTAAGTTTAATTTGTAATGCTTTTATTGATTACCAACTTAATTATGATCCTACTAAATCCATTTGTTTCAATCATTGATCCCTTGTTAGGCTTTATTGTTGAATTTAGCCAAAATATTGCAACTTGCTTGTAAATATTTATCATTAAGTTAATTATGCATGCTAATTCAATTAAGATTAATTTTTGATGTTTACTAATTATTTTTAGTGTCCTCTAATTATTTTAGACCTCTTCCTATCCCTTTACGGCTTAATTTTGCCAATATGTGAATTATATGACAATATACCCCTAAGTGTGAATTTAATCGTTCTTGAATTGTTGGAAATTTCATTTAATTGGTTTAGGGGTTTTTAGGAAATTTTTACAATATTTTATGACCCTTAATAATATTTAGGGAGTTGAATTTTACCCTATTAAATCCTACCGACAACTTATTCAAGAAGTAGGGTAAATACACTACTATTTTGGAGACAACATACTTTCCTATTTTCATGATATCTTATATTATTTCAGGAACCCCAATTTTATTATAGTCTTTTAAAAAAATTCATTTATACCACTCTTAATTAGTCATTGACTTTTAATTGGAATTATACATCTTTATTTATGCCTAATTTAGTTAAATTTAGTGTCTTCATTGTTGTAATTTCAATTGCTCATTAATTGTTATTATTCACCCCTTAATTAGGCTCAGTGTGGTGATAACTCTTTAGGGCTTTCTATGAGTCAATTATGATTTTATGCATTAGTGTGTTAATTAAGGAGATTTTAGTAAATTTCACCTCTTAATGAGTTAATGATGCTTAATCAATTCCTTGATAAAGATTTGGCACAATTATTTAATTTAATGAATACCTTTATTATTTTTCTCCTATCTTGTTTAAGTATTCTTCCATAGTTCCTTATTGGTCCTTTTAATTCCATGTGAACCATATTTTAATTTGGTAATTACTTGCATTTTATGATATTTTATGGTTCCTAAGAGGATTCAATAATTAATTGCAAAAATTAATGCAATTACTTTAATTAATGTACAATTATTTGTCCAATCAATTATTGACACTTTCCTCTAATTTGTTTGATATTTCAATAACATTTCATGCCCCTTTAAAATTTAAATATAAACTATGCTTCAATATGAAAATTATAGGGTATTTTATGATCCCTAAATGAACTTAGAGTATTTGAGTTGCTTTGGTTTATTTAACTCTAGGAGAAAATTCTCTAATTTTAAACTATAATATCTTTGAGACCACATATTCACCTACTTTAATAGGTATCATTTAGTGGTTATGCTAAATAGGATTTTTAGGGTATTACATTTCTCCCCCCGTTAAATAAAATTTCGTCCTCGAAATTTGCTCTATACTATGTACTAGACTTTGGATCGCAACTTCTGGAAACTTACACTACACTAATTAGACTTCAGACCATACACTCTGGATATTCACTCAGTTGGATCACCTTTATGTTTAAGCCGTTTCTCTTGGTGGCCGAAAATTTGCTCCGGTTTAATTACAAAGGTATTGTCAGGTCGTACCTTGACATCCTTGTATGAAATGTTTCTGTGGTGCCTATGGTATCTCGTATTCTAGGATAAGGTCGAGGTATAATTGAGAAAACATGGAAAATGTTATCAAGATCATTCAAGTTCGGGAGTGTGTCTATCTGGTAAAAGACTGGTTCATGTTTAACAAGGATTTCGTATGGTCTTTAATAACGCGGTCTAAATCTTTGCCCCTGTAGCGTTCGATTGACACTGGTTACTAGGAATAGCTTTAAAAACATATGATTGTCGATTTCGAACTCTTAGAGGTCGTCTTCTTTCGTCAACGTAGCTCTTCTGTCTGCTTTGTGTTGCTTAGGGGTTGTCTTTTGATCACAGTGGAGGTCTGATCAATCAGATCCGGTTCAAGTAACTTCTACTTAGGTAAGGGTGACTAACACGTTCACCCTTGACATTTGATCGTATAAATTCAAAAACTTTAGGCATCTAGTCTATTTTTTTATTATGCATGCTTGCTTAGCACACACTCTAATATTCAAATAATAATTTTATTTTTGTACCCAGGTATAGTATCCAGACACAGGACCTTCTCGTCCATCCCCATCGTACTTGGTTACACAGGCCTTACTGCCTGACCATCTAGCCTCTTGGCTTCATACATATTGGCCTTTCGGCTCAATCCATCATCACAACACTAGGGATTTTAGCCTTAATACCTAGGAGATTATCCATAGGCTTAAGGTATTTCAACTACTACCTGGTACAATAAATGTTTTACTGAACGCAAAACATACTGTAGACATACAAGTTTAAAGTCACGATATCAATTCGTATTTTACACAGTGCTAAGTAACACTGTCTTAAAGCCTAAGGACACAGCCCTATGCATATTTATACACCTAGATCTTTGAGCAATTGCTCGACTATTTTATCTGAACCTTTTTCCCAGTCAAGTTCTCAGGCTATATTAGGAACTCAATAATTCCTTAGGTATCTAGGGTTTTTCTAGTTTCTATACAAAAATAAGAATTCTTGATTGCAAGGGTAAATCTTTTCTTCGCTAAGGTAGACACTATGCCAATTTCTTGACATTCAATGAGAATTTTATATTCTCAATATTTTTATCAGAAGTGAGGAGAAATCAACGCATAGATCAACTGAGAAATAGTTTCAACAAAATTCTAACAGCTTGTAAGTACTATTTAGTTTCTATGAAATTCACATGCTATCACAAATTTCATTATCTATCATAAGAGCACAACAGATGTAGATGATATGGGAAGACAAAATTCGTTTTCAATTACTACTATAACTAACACATTCCAATTTATGTTTTATATGTCTAGAATCTATTAGTTTGGCCAAAAATTTAGCTCAACAGTATTTGTATAGTGGTGCACTTTATAGTAGGGTTCCAAGAGTATCAATAATAATATGCTAATTCTCAATTTAGATAGATGCTCAAAATTCACTAAAGTGTATACTCAAAAGTTCATGTTTAAAACTTCATTTCTTTGGGTTAAAATCCAGGAAGCTAATCCTTATGGTTTCTGTTTCTATAAGTGCAACAGATAAATGCAAAATTGCCAAGTCAAATAGTTTATGTCAACTTGAAGGCGTTCATCATAAGTTCAATATGGAACAAGGATACATACAGTGCATGGTTATCCTATTATAATAAAGTGATAAGAAATCTTTATTTCAATACAACGTATTTCAAGACAAAGTTCCTATGCCACAAAATTTCACCAAGTGTCGTTTTTATTTGCCAAAACCAGTTTATTCATCAGATTTCATCTAATTCTAGCATACACCATTTGAAGCTAATTTTGTTTAACATATCAATGACTAACACCAAGTTTACATCAATAGAGATTACCAAACATAGTGGTCGACTTGGTATTTTGAAAAAATGATATCAACTATAACTATTTGTCCAAATTTCATAAAGCGTGATATTAGAAATTCAAAGAGTGATGATGCACATACATAATGGAACTTATTATAGCACAAACCAATTTCATGAATGTAATTAGTTGAAGATTTTAAAGTAAATTTCCGAACTCAGATAAGAATAAATGAGGCACGTAATATTTCAAGGATGTACAAGTCATAGCATCATTAGACATACAAACTCTTTTTTTTTTTTTTTGAATAATTTAACACAAACATTTAGATTTTCAACTAATTATTTAAGTATTATTTCCAACATACGATTAGTTCATACCAATACCCTACGCAAGTGTCACCATTTAGAGTTCTTATAGCTAGCTAAAATAATTTTATGAAGTACGATTCGCAATATTCAACCTTTTAACATATTCAGAATTATTATTATTATTATTATTATTATTATTATTATTATTATCATAATATTGTTTGTTTGTTTGTTGTTGTTGTTTTTTTTTTTTTAAAACATAGTTTCACACTAACTTAGTTTGGAAAATTCAAGGGAAATACTTAGGTTAAATCTGAGCGGGAATTTTCAGAATAAAATAAATGCTTGAAACATACGTATACAAAAATAACAATAATTCATACAAATTTAAGATTACGACAATAAGCTCAAAACACGAATATCCCATGCAATTTCATAAAACATGTTCAGTTACAAGCAATTGATCACTTTATAAATAGATTTTTTTTTTAAAGCTGGAAAATAAGTAATTCCACTTAATAGGTGGAACAATCTTTAGAAATATAACTATTCAACAAGATGAATAGCATAAGTTGTATAACATAAACTATATAAAAATTTTCTTCCTCCACCATTTAAAATGAACATACAAAGAACATATAATGAAGAGATGATCGCAAAAGATTTTTAATATCAATTTAGAGAATATTAGATAAAGATCTAATTATATCTAGATTCTGTTAACCTTTCTCTAATAATGATTGTTTCAATAAAAGCTATCAACCTAACATGCCATAATCTAGAGATTTTTCCATGTTTTGAGTGCTAATAAAATGCACTTCTTGCAATTATGGCCAATAGATGGTCCCAACAATAGAAGAGAGTTCATAGAAGGCATTACTTATTTTATTACAAATTTCAGCGATACAAACGGTTGTCAAAACAAGGCATATCTTTTGTGACCACATAAAGAAAGAGATTTACTAAGACATATCTAAAACTTTTAGAAACATGATTAATCATATTAGGAAATCCAAAAATCACATAAACCTCACTTTATGTGTTTTCTAGTTTCTTTATTTAAACATCAGTATGGATTTCGAAAAATTAACTATTTTCTGGACTTGTCTCCTAACATATATTTAGGCATTAGTCTGCTAACATTTTTTTCTTCCTTGAGTACATACTCCATAAAGAGTCTTTAGTTACTCCGTCTTTCATCATTAAGATATCTTGTACTATCTATGAAGACAAACTAGCCTACAGGGGTAGGGCAAGATGGACCACCTATACGGCCCTCAATGATGCCTTGATTATGATTATGCCCGGGTTCATAACGATAATCAAGACCCCAATGAAAACATTGCTCTGGGTAGTGAAACTGGTTCTATTTGTGGTTGTTTGTTTCTACCACTGTATTGATTTCTATCTCTACCTTTGGGAAACTCTAGTCCCTTATAAATATCAGAACGAAGCAGCAATCAACACCTATCACAAACATATGTATATTACATTACTGTAGTTGCTACGTCACATACTTCATAATACTCAACTATGTTCGATTATCAATATTTCCTTAGCTTCCCTTGACTGGTACTAGGTTCATATTCCGTTCTTTAACTACTCGTTATTTAAGACTAGCCTTTGATTTGAGGTAGTACACAGAATCAGGGTTGTGTACAGGTTGAGGGTCGTATACTTGCTCAGGATGGTATACGTTCAAGGATTCATGGTCTACTCAGGGATGGGTACGGAAATACGTGTCATGAGTTCCCCTACATGAGTCAAATACTGCATGTACTTATCTTTATTGATCTCGGAGTTTCATCCGGCATAGCCCAGCTCTACATATAAGCTCTGGGTTAGAATGGAATTAAGGTCTAGTACAACCTGGAGATTATCAGAATTATCAGGATTATCAGAATTATCAGGATTATCGGAGTCCAATTTCAATGCAGATACAGGCGATGGATATACCAGCCCTATTTTAGAGTGGTGCACCGACAGAGGGTGGTACACTAGCCTAGGGTTGCCTATCGCTGTTAATTTCTTCTGTACAGCCCTCCGCACCGTATATCTCACTCATTCATTTCCGTTCATCACTTACTGCACCACACCAAGGTTACATCAGTACTCTTTTTCAAAATATGCTCTAAGGCAATGGCCTAGAGCCTAACTTAGTTAGTCAAACCGATTGGCCAGGTAGGCGTCTATCATGGGAGTCTCACCGACTTTACGGCGACTGATTAACTGATCCACATAGACTCGGCCCTACCTTCGGCACCAATGGCTTACTGTAACTGAGTCGGGTTCTTGCCAGAAAAATACTTTTTGAAAAACTCCGAACCTAACTCCGTTACTCAAACAGTCTGGCCAGGCCGGTGTATTTGTGGAAGGTTCGCCGAATTCACGGGGACTGATTGCCAACCACAAAACCCTTTCTAGACACCAAACTGTCTGGTAGTAACTTAGTTAACTTCGGGCCAGAATGTCTGCTCTGATACCAAAATGTAACATCCTCATTTTTGAAATCCATTTTCACAATATTTAAACCAAAGTAGAAAGTTTTGTAAATAATTGATCAGAGTAGAGCATCGGGATAAATTTCAAAATTTTGAGTATCTGATAAACATTTACTGATGTAGCATCTGGCTGCTTACACAGCGGTACAGTAGTCTGAAAATAGTTCAACAAATAACGTTGAAATAAAAATTTCTCTGTCTTCGTCCTTGCGCTGGCTCCTTATCCTTGTCCTTGCTCCTGGTTCCTCCAGACCCTGACGCTATGTTAAGAGCTGAGGTTCAATTACCATTGAACCTCAGGTAACGGTTAACCTCATGCTTATGTATCAAATATGTATGACAGATATCCATGGCAAAACAGCATTTAATCACATACAATATTCATATATTCACATAATAACATTACACGGCCACTGCAACATGTATGTTATTACAGTCTGTACTATCTCCAGTGCCACGGTGTACATCCGTGTCCTCAGCGCTAGGAAAACATAACGGCATTATCACGACTATAACCCGTATCAAGATGTATGTGTATGATCAATTTTTCAAAACAGGGTTTCAGACTATCTATCACATATAAGCATACCATAAGCATCAGAGTTAGTGTTACAGTACACGTCCGTACCTGAGTCGATAGTCTCGGTACGTAATTGATCGGTCTGCGTTCTTTCGGACAGCCTATCAGAGCAATATCGTCCTATTAATTTAAAGATAATATTCTAAAAGATATTTTTGCCACTATTGACTATTCTACCCTTGGTATATTAAACCATTATTTTATTTTCTCATAATTTATTGAAAAACCGCTGGAATTATTGGGCAGAAATTCTCCTATCTTTGGAAATTCATAACTAATTCTAGAAAAATCGAAACGAAGATCCGTAAAATGTTCCGGACTCCTTAGGATGTCTATTTTCCATTAAAAATACCAGACTTTGCCCAGAATTTAAAAATCATTCCCAGATTTCACGCATTCATCCTCAGCCCAGAATTTCCAGCATTTTCGCAGCCTAAACTTTGTGAATTTCTTTCTCACTGTACAGAGCTCATTTCAACATGTTATTTACAGATTTGGAAATCTCTATATGCCTACTTTCATCATGAATTTTCTCAGAAGTTTTCAATAACATTTTCAGCATGAAATATGCGTTTTTCTGTGACCCGTTCAGAAATCGCCTAACCGACGAATTTTCGCCAGAACTTCGTTACTACAGTGTTCTTAACCTGGAAATTTTGCAGAACTACTTCCTTCACTAAATTTTCGAAATGAAGCTATTTTTAACTATAAAAACATGAAACTAAAATTATTCTAGAATTTTAAAGATTAAAACTACTTCTATCTATGAATATAAACTCAAAACTAAAGAACTTTGCTTACCTAAAGCTTGGACTCCTTCAAGCTCTTCCTCCAACTCTCTCAACTCTCTCTCAAATAAGCAAGTGTTGCTTTGCTTGGTGTGAGGAAAAGTGAATGCCCAAAGGCCCTATTTATAGGAATTTCTCAAGGTAATTTGGTAAATAAAAGCAACTTCCCTCTTGTCAATTTTCCACCATTGGATCTAGGGCAATTTTGCAACTTCAAATCCTCACCACTCTCCCTCTCATCTGCCCTCTCTCTCTCTCTCCCTTCTTCTCTTTCTTCTTCCTTCTCCTAGAAGCTAAAACAACTTGAAGTGCAAGAATTGAATAGTAAGTTGTATCCTACAAGCTTTGACCAATTGGCACATGTGATGAAACTCAATTCCTTCCTCATGAAGCTCCCAAAACCATGCCCCCTCTGAATTTTTGGGTTTTAGGTTTGTTTTGGGCTTTATTGCTTGGTTGGGCAAAAGTTTGGACTCCCAAAAGTTGATCCAATGTGCATGGTTGTGGTAAAAAGCTCTAATTTAATTTCCTCTTGTTTATTATTTGATTTAGCTTAATTAAGTTTAATTTGTAATGCTTTTATTGATTACCAACTTAATTATGATCCTACTAAATCCATTTGTTTCAATCATTGATCCCTTGTTAGGCTTTATTGTTGAATTTAGCCAAAATATTGCAACTTGCTTGTAAATATTTATCATTAAGTTAATTATGCATGCTAATTCAATTAAGATTAATTTTTGATGTTTACTAATTATTTTTAGTGTCCTCTAATTATTTTAGACCTCTTCCTATCCCTTTACGGCTTAATTTTGCCAATATGTGAATTATATGACAATATACCCCTAAGTGTGAATTTAATCGTTCTTGAATTGTTGGAAATTTCATTTAATTGGTTTAGGGGTTTTTAGGAAATTTTTACAATATTTTATGACCCTTAATAATATTTAGGGAGTTGAATTTTGCCCTATTAAATCCTACCGACAACTTATTCAAGAAGTAGGGTAAATACACTACTATTTTGGAGACAACATACTTTCCTATTTTCATGATATCTTATATTATTTCAGGAACCCCAATTTTATTATAGTCTTTTAAAAAAATTCATTTATACCACTCTTAATTAGTCATTGACTTTTAATTGGAATTATACATCTTTATTTCTGCCTAATTTAGTTAAATTTAGTGTCTTCATTGTTGTAATTTCAATTGCTCATTAATTGTTATTATTCACCCCTTAATTAGGCTCAGTGTGGTGATAACTCTTTAGGGCTTTCTATGAGTCAATTATGATTTTATGCATTAGTGTGTTAATTGTAACACCCGCCTTAAATACACCCTTTAATTGCATACACGGAAGCGTTCTTTACAAATTTAGCGTGAAGTTACTATTCACGTATACGGTACTATTCACTATTCGTGTATACGACACTGTTCACGTATACGTACTTTTCACTAATACGTACAAATATACGTCTAAGTAAAAATCCGACGGAAATAAAAATCTTTTTCTTCCTTGTACTCATTCGTATGCATCTTCTTCGTTCTTCAATCTTCTGATACGAGCTGCAAATTAACTAATTCAAAGATATATGCTGGGATTCAAATGAATCCCAATAGTAACGTTAATCATCGCTCACATAAAATGCATACACAAAACATGCAAGTCAACCATCAAATATACATACAATTCATTCAACACATTCAACATTCAGAACATTCAAACAATATACATATATATATACAACGGTAAATACATGCATGTAAAAGGCACACATAGTATGTGAGAGAAGCGTTACTACCTGATGGTCTTTCCAATTCCTGATCTGGTTCTCAATCATTTGATCATCCCGGATAAATATCGGCTCCTATATTTAAATATTCATGGATGATCGAGTTATTATTTATCCAAATTCTTTATTTCTCTTATTTCCAAATAAATTCCATAAACTGGTAGAATTTTCAATTAACTTTGAAAATTCATATTTAATTACACAAAACTCCAATTGACGTGATTCCAAAAATCACTTGTTCCTCATTAGGTCTATATTTAGGGAAAAATACACTCAACTGTCAAATATACGTACACTTTTCCCAGAATTTTCATTCATCATCACCGTTCCAGAAAAACGTCCAGGTTTAATGCTGAACTTGAAAAATCCATATCTGGAGTTCTAGGTGTCCAAATCAGTTGGTTCAAAAATCCATGAACTCCTCATTAAGTCTAGTTTCTAGGAAAATTGGTTCCAACATTTAATCATACTCCAATAATTCCCAGATTTCAAAAATGTCAACACTGTTCAGAAGATGTTTCAGAAAACGTCCCAGATTTCATACTTGACTTCAAAAATTCATAACTCCCTGAATATAAATCCAATTAAGGCTTGTGACCTATCAAATTAAAGCTTGATAAGTCTACTTTTATTCTGGAAATTTTCATAGAAAAACTCAAATGTTTACTATTTTAAAAGTAAATCCGAAAATCACTGTTCATTCCTGGAAACCAACGTTTTTCAGTGTTCAACTTCTAACTTTGAAAAATCATAACTAATTCTATAGAACTCCGATTAAGGTGATTCAAAATTCTATTTGAAGTTCTATAAGTCTAGTTTATAAGAAAAATATTCATCAAGCCAATTAATAGCTGTATAATTCTCAGAAATTCGAAAAGTGAACGTAACTTAAATCTGAAAGCAGGATTTTCCAGTTTTTATAACCAAACTTAGAAAAATCATAACTTGAGTTCTAGACGTCGGATTAATACGTTCTAGCACTCATTTGAAAGATTAAGAAGTATACTTTCAACTTACCAAATTTCATGGTCAAAGGAAATCATTTGTTTAGACAAAACGTTGCATGAACCTGACCTCCTTACTGAATTTCTAGAATTACAGTGTTGTACAAGTTGATCGATGCTCCTCATATGGCTTCTTTCTCTCAACCCTCACTCTCTTCTATGTTTTTCACTCACACCTCCCTCCCTCTCTTTTTCCTCTTCTCGTTCATGCCGGCCAAAAATGAATAAAGGAGGAGGTGTATAATTGGTGTGAGAGGGAGGAGTTAGCGCATGTAGCCATCCGTGAGTGAATAAGAGAAGTAGTGTGTGGAGTGTGTCCCATGCTTCCAATAAAATATAGGAAGTGGGAGACAATTTGGCTGCATGTGAGAGAACATTATCTAGAAAGGAAAATGAGAGATGAGTCACGGGAGATAAAGGAATTGAGTGTTAATGTGAAATGAAGAAAAATGAGTGCATGTGGACATTTTGGCCAAAGTCATTGAAAAAAGAAATCAAGAAGTGTGGGACATGTATGTTGGCCAAATCAATTGAGAAGGAGAGATATAAGTGCAAGATTCCACCGAAAAATGAAGATAAAAGAGGTGAGTGATATGTTGACGGTGTGGTAGATATTTATTAAAGTGAATGATTGAAGAAAATATTGCTTATGTGTCCAAACATGCATAATAAGAAAGGTTGTCCATTTTATTAAATGGACATATTTTTGCTCCAACTATCAAATAATAATAAGGGTGTTTGGACCCATTCCAAATTTACCACTCTCAAAAAAATATGACCTAGTAGTCTTCCAAAAATAGACTAATTTCCAAGACTTTAGGCCCAAAATTCGGGATATTACATTTCTCCCCCCGTTAAATAAATTTCGCCCTCGAAATTTGTACATTTTCACTTCGGGGAACCATTCGAAATACTCAGTCCATTTTTTACATATGCTTACCAAGCATGTAACATCCACACAAAATTACTATTCATCTTGTACCTAATGTAATATTCAAATTCAAGTCTACCGATATCCGCACAGCGCTAAGCCTCACAGTCGGTATATTCTCCTTCCAATTCATTTTGTTTTTATAGCGCTAGATATTCTGACCTTATTGTCCAGGGATTTACCCTTGACCATAGGTTTCTCAATTATATCCTGATACAATTTCAGATATTCTATTAGCTTCAAATTTTACTTTGGGCAAACTAGCCCAGCTCTTAATAATCCTTCAAAAGAATTATTGTCACGAGTTTCATTTCTCATTCTTTCAACATCTAAAATTCTAGAGATTTGCTTGTTCAATTCTATTCTATGCTTGAGCTTCTTCAATTCATATTCATAGATTACTTTCTTCTGCTTAGCATTATAGCTAGCGATTACTATCTGACTTATCAATATAGATTTTTGGACCATTCTGTCAGTTTCTGTTCCTATATCAACATAGTCACCCAATGCACCACTTTCGATTCAAAAACATCAGTGAAAACAATCACGTTAATGTTTCACATTTTAAAATACGGGCAATGATAATCACATCATTGCTTTTCAATTTTCTATGTTGTCTCAAATTCAACTTTCTGATTTTCAAATTCAAATATTCAAAATTCTATGGTAGCAGTACATTTTCAAAATTTCACTCTACAATATAATTCTTTCATATTTTCAGAGAAAACATATTCGCTGCCAGCTCAATTACAAGAAAATACATTCATTTCACGGCAGACCATATTGGCCGCTTTGTTACAAACTGTAATAATTTCCCTTATCGAATTACCACACCCGGCCTAAACCGCCATGGCATTCAGGGTTACCCCACATTCAAGGGCACTACCTCCCGGCCTAAACCGGCGATAAGGTTACAATTCTGCTGGGTAAATAACGCCTCTCCTCTAGAGGATTTGTTCGCTCAACTAAATTTAGCTGAGATAAGTATTCACAAGTGCTCAACTTTGGATCTGAGGATAAATCCAAAGTTTAAGAGTCACTTTACCCACACAGCTTGCATTCTCAATTTCAAAAATATTCAATTATCATTCTTTCAATTTTCAATTCAAATGAGCTTTATTAATGGCAGACGATTCAAAAATATTTCACAAACACCTGGTAAGATCCAGCAAACTGAGTATTTCTACAACAGTTCTTGACCTTTTCCAGTACTGTACTGCTTTCAAAACCACAAAATTCAAAATTCAATTTCAGATTTTGGGTTCTACTGAACCTTCTCTATGGAACAACAACAATTCAAAAGTGACCATTGCCCTGGTCTCAAATTTTGTTGAAAACTTTTCATTCCAGAATTCAATTCATAAAATTCAAAGTTTCAATTTAAGCTCTGGGTTCCAAAAGGATCCCTTCAATGAAACAATATTGTTCAAAAACAAATACTTCAAACTGAACTTTAATTCAGCTGAAAACATTCTTGTTCAAAATTTCAATTTAGAAAATTCTCAAATACAACAGGTGCATTGGAAAATTCAAAATTAAATTTTTCAAACAAACGCAGGAACCAGAAAACTATTACAGTAGGTCTTCACTTATAAATACACTTCAGGTTCTATTTTTAGCTACTTGAGCAATTCATAGAACATACCATTCATTCACAACACGAATGTTTTTCACTTTCCTAATTAGGTATTCATCGATATATTAGGAAATTATCAGTTACTAACATTTCTACGAGTACTTGTCCAAATTATGGAATCATAACTCAACAACTGAGATTTTTAACAAACTCACAACCATTCATTCTAAGGAGACTTTTTAAATCAAATTCCAACACTATGCTAGATCAACATCTAGCAACCGCAAAATATCTTGTACACATTGGTACCAGATTCTAGTGCCTTAATTCATTTAAATCAATCGGTACCACATTCAAGTACCTTTGTTCATTTTGGTCGATTCAATGCCTAAAGAATTAGTTCCATTACCAAATTTCATTCCCAAGCCACAATTCAGTTGGTAACATGCTTTAGTTATCTCTCCAACATTCAGGTTTATTAACCTAATTCTAAAAATTCGACCATATTCCATAAACCTGCTAACATTTCCAAGATTCATATCTTACAATATTCAGGCACTATCCTCAAACATTCAAATAAAATTCAGCAATTTCTACGAGGTTCTACCTCTACCTCATCTCTCAATATCATCAAAACATGTTTTAAATATCATTCTTATACCTCAGAGGTAATAACCATTCATACACAAAACATTGTTGACAATGCAGCACTAATCACAAGGTTCACAAGATTTACTTTATCACACTCTGACCTAAACATTGTTTCGGCTCAGAACAAATTCAAACTTATCTTTAATCATACCGCATTCGTTCTTATATTTTCTTAGCATTTGAAAAATTCACCATTTTTCATACTTCAAGATATTCAGATCTTACACCGAGATATTTCAAATTCCCATTACTTCCAGAGAGTCTCCTTTCTCGAGATGGCTTTAACTGATCAGACTTCCATTTTCAAATGCCAGTCTGACATCTCGAACCAACTACACGCTCCAAGACAAATTTCTAAGAGACACGATCTTGAAATAATCATCGTGCAACGTGTATTCGTCAACTAAATTTCTTGAAGATACAACCGGCAATAAATGCTACACCGTCTTCTGTTTGGACCGAAAGTCTATAAGTCTCTGACCTATAGAGGTGGCTAGGGCGTGTCAGATTGTATTAGGGTGCGGTGCCATAAAATTTCCACATAATAACAAAGTCTGCACTATTCTGAGCCAACGACAGATGAGAATCCGATGCTGCTTAACAAAATCTAGACGTTACTAGCCCAGCTATAAATCGAGTAAAGAAAGAGTAAATGTTTCACGTTCTCTCAAGCTTCACAAAACTTCCACATATTCATTTCCTCTCCTATCGTAACCTTCACTATAACCTTTCACATTATCCTTAAACATGGCCGGTTCAAGTAACTCTATTCCAGTCTCTGATTCATTCAACCCTTTCTTTCTTGAAGCCTTACTTCATGACTATCAAACTAACATATTGTCTGACTTGTCAAACAATGTATCATACCCTTATTCTTCTTTACTTCCCCAAAATCCCGTAAGTATGAACGTTCATTCATCTGCCTCAACGATTAACATTCCTACTCCTCCTCCAAGGACACAAGATTCTATTTTTACAACTACTAACAGAAAGGAATCTGAAGCAGGTCCATCAAGGCGACCTGTCCAAAGGTGTCGTAATGTGGCAGAACTTATGGAGTCTACGGTACCTTCTCAACCAAGGAATCCTGCTTCTACCTTGACTGAGACTACTAATCCATTTTCATGTGGTTGCTGCCATGTTCTACGAGAGATCATTCATACCAATGGACTTCAATACCATAAACTTGAAGTTCATGGGAGGATTGGTATGATATGCCACGCTGTCTTTCACCAGGACGTACAAGGAGGTTCTTCCAGTCCTCAAGTATTTGACTTTGGTAAGAAAAATTTAGATGATGTCAAACATTTTCTAGAAAATTTTTGTTTGAATCAAAAATCTTTAGGGTATGTCCTGGTGTCAGATCCCCTATCAGCCTACTATGAGGCCCTCTGTGTTGGTTTGGAATGGACTAAAAATCAAAATGAACTCCCTAATAGTTCATTTCCAACCAATACAGAAAATATATCCAATAAAGGAAAAGAGCTCGTAGTTGTAAATAATAATCCTTCAGTCCCCATACCTAGTGATTCATACCGATCAAGAGCTGAACAAAATATTAGAGGTGCATCAATGTCAATAAATGATCTTAGAGACTTATTCCATTTACCTCAACAAGAAGCGGCTAATCAAGTTCGTTTATGCAAAAATGTTTTAATGAAAATATGCCATAGGGGAGGAATTAAGCATTGGCCTTATGTGAAAATTCGAAGCACTATGAGGCAAATAGCTAGATTGAGAAAAACAATGTCTTCTGATGGTCCTCTCTCAAGTGCAGCCGCTCAGGAAGAAATTAATAGACTTAAACTTGAGATGGTCAACGCTTGTGGTGGGATTGTACCAACTGTTGCTCTTGATGCTTGAATTCATCTTGTCTTTTCTTCTTAGCATTCTAATTTCTGCTTGTACTTTTATACTAAGATTCACGGGAATTTTCAAGTTTGGATATTTTTCTCACCCATTTTCAATTAATCACATAAGTTCAAGCTCCAGCAGATCAATCTAACCTATTGTCAGAACTTATGTCCTAACCGGACTTCGAAATTCTGAGTTGATAATTCTATCATAAAAATTAATATTCTAATTCCAACTTGTCACTCAGAATTATCTAACTTTCAATACAGATACTTTTCATATCATCAGAGTATTCTAGCCAAATGCCAGAACTTCAGCTCATATATTTTTATTTTTAAACTGGGAACATTTCACAAATGCTCCATTTCATTTTCTATAATTCAACATCTTCCTTTGTACTAGCATGCCAACTAGTGATCAGGGAAAAAAAAAATTCTATTTTCTGGGTTTGTCTATCACTCCAATTCTCTTAATCCTGGTACCAATCAGGATTATCCAAGTATCAACATAGATACTATTCACATCATAAATCAAGAGACTTCAAATTCTTACAATACTACTCAGGGTTTACCTTCTTGAAAATCTTCTCGCCTAAGCAAGCTTAACCTCAAAGTTTCAATAAAATCTGGGGATCTAAATCATATTTTGACACAACATTAAGAGCCCTATAGTTAGCAACAGAATCCATTTTCCGTGCTATTTCATTTGTTTATGTAATCCAATATCAGTATACTCTTCCAAAAATGCCAGAACCTTTGCTCTGATACCATAAACTGTAACACCCGCCTTAAATACACCCTTTAATTGCATACACGGAAGCGTTCTTTACAAATTTAGCGTGAAGTTACTATTCACGTATACGGTACTATTCACTATTCGTGTATACGACACTGTTCACGTATACGTACT
Organism: Acacia crassicarpa; assembly: GCA_034222035.1. Classification (NCBI taxonomy): domain Eukaryota; kingdom Viridiplantae; phylum Streptophyta; class Magnoliopsida; order Fabales; family Fabaceae; genus Acacia; species Acacia crassicarpa. The sequence continues at coordinate 26,757,080 of JAWXYG010000004.1, forward strand.
TTTCACTAATACGTACAAATATACGTCTAAGTAAAAATCCGACGGAAATAAAAATCTTTTTCTTCCTTGTACTCATTCGTATGCATCTTCTTCGTTCTTCAATCTTCTGATACGAGCTGCAAATTAACTAATTCAAAGATATATGCTGGGATTCAAATGAATCCCAGTAGTAACGTTAATCATCGCTCACATAAAATGCATACACAAAACATGCAAGTCAACCATCAAATATACATACAATTCATTCAACACATTCAACATTCAGAACATTCAAACAATATACATATATATATACAACGGTAAATACATGCATGTAAAAGGCACACATAGTATGTGAGAGAAGCGTTACTACCTGATGGTCTTTCCAATTCCTGATCTGGTTCTCAATCATTTGATCATCCCGGATAAATATCGGCTCCTATATTTAAATATTCATGGATGATCGAGTTATTATTTATCCAAATTCTTTATTTCTCTTATTTCCAAATAAATTCCATAAACTGGTAGAATTTTCAATTAACTTTGAAAATTCATATTTAATTACACAAAACTCCAATTGACGTGATTCCAAAAATCACTTGTTCCTCATTAGGTCTATATTTAGGGAAAAATACACTCAACTGTCAAATATACGTACACTTTTCCCAGAATTTTCATTCATCATCACCGTTCCAGAAAAACGTCCAGGTTTAATGCTGAACTTGAAAAATCCATATCTGGAGTTCTAGGTGTCCAAATCAGTTGGTTCAAAAATCCATGAACTCCTCATTAAGTCTAGTTTCTAGGAAAATTGGTTCCAACATTTAATCATACTCCAATAATTCCCAGATTTCAAAAATGTCAACACTGTTCAGAAGATGTTTCAGAAAACGTCCCAGATTTCATACTTGACTTCAAAAATTCATAACTCCCTGAATATAAATCCAATTAAGGCTTGTAACCTATCAAATTAAAGCTTGATAAGTCTACTTTTATTCTGGAAATTTTCATAGAAAAACTCAAATGTTTACTATTTTAAAAGTAAATCCGAAAATCACTGTTCATTCCTGGAAACCAACGTTTTTCAGTGTTCAACTTCTAACTTTGAAAAATCATAACTAATTCTATAGAACTCCGATTAAGGTGATTCAAAATTCTATTTGAAGTTCTATAAGTCTAGTTTATAAGAAAAATATTCATCAAGCCAATTAATAGCTGTATAATTCTCAGAAATTCGAAAAGTGAACGTAACTTAAATCTGAAAGCAGGATTTTCCAGTTTTTATAACCAAACTTAGAAAAATCATAACTTGAGTTCTAGACGTCGGATTAATACGTTCTAGCACTCATTTGAAAGATTAAGAAGTATACTTTCAACTTACCAAATTTCATGGTCAAAGGAAATCATTTGTTTAGACAAAACGTTGCATGAACCTGACCTCCTTACTGAATTTCTAGAATTACAGTGTTGTACAAGTTGATCGATGCTCCTCATATGGCTTCTTTCTCTCAACCCTCACTCTCTTCTATGTTTTTCACTCACACCTCCCTCCCTCTCTTTTTCCTCTTCTCGTTCATGCCGGCCAAAAATGAATAAAGGAGGAGGTGTATAATTGGTGTGAGAGGGAGGAGTTAGCGCATGTAGCCATCCGTGAGTGAATAAGAGAAGTAGTGTGTGGAGTGTGTCCCATGCTTCCAATAAAATATAGGAAGTGGGAGACAATTTGGCTGCATGTGAGAGAACATTATCTAGAAAGGAAAATGAGAGATGAGTCACGGGAGATAAAGGAATTGAGTGTTAATGTGAAATGAAGAAAAATGAGTGCATGTGGACATTTTGGCCAAAGTCATTGAAAAAAGAAATCAAGAAGTGTGGGACATGTATGTTGGCCAAATCAATTGAGAAGGAGAGATATAAGTGCAAGATTCCACCGAAAAATGAAGATAAAAGAGGTGAGTGATATGTTGACGGTGTGGTAGATATTTATTAAAGTGAATGATTGAAGAAAATATTGCTTATGTGTCCAAACATGCATAATAAGAAAGGTTGTCCATTTTATTAAATGGACATATTTTTGCTCCAACTATCAAATAATAATAAGGGTGTTTGGACCCATTCCAAATTTACCACTCTCAAAAAAATATGACCTAGTAGTCTTCCAAAAATAGACTAATTTCCAAGACTTTAGGCCCAAAATTCGGGATATTACATTAATTAAGGAGATTTTAGTAAATTTCACCTCTTAATGAGTTAATGATGCTTAATCAATTCCTTGATAAAGATTTGGCACAATTATTTAATTTAATGAATACCTTTATTATTTTTCTCCTATCTTGTTTAAGTATTCTTCCATAGTTCCTTATTGGTCCTTTTAATTCCATGTGAACCATATTTTAATTTGGTAATTACTTGCATTTTATGATATTTTATGGTTCCTAAGAGGATTCAATAATTAATTGCAAAAATTAATGCAATTACTTTAATTAATGTACAATTATTTGTCCAATCAATTATTGACACTTTCCTCTAATTTGTTTGATATTTCAATAACATTTCATGCCCCTTTAAAATTTAAATATAAACTATGCTTCAATATGAAAATTATAGGGTATTTTATGATCCCTAAATGAACTTAGAGTATTTGAGTTGCTTTGGTTTATTTAACTCTAGGAGAAAATTCTCTAATTTTAAACTATAATATCTTTGAGACCACATATTCACCTACTTTAATAGGTATCATTTAGTGGTTATGCTAAATAGGATTTTTAGGGTATTACAACACACACCGCCGCTCCTCCTTCGTTGCATCGTGATTTTCGATCCACCCCAAATCATTGAGTGCTTCCAGCTCCTCCGTCGTTGCATCTTGATTCTATCTGAGGTAATTTTCGATTATCACCCCCAAATCATTGAGTGCTTCCAGCTCCTCCGTCGTTGCATCTTGATTCTATCTGAGGTAATTTTTGATTGTCTTTACTTCCTGCCAATGCATAGATGTGCTTCTCGATTCTGTCCCCATCCTATATGTTTTGTTGATTTAGGCGTATTAGGGTTCTCCTTAGATGCCAGAATTGCAAGATTGGCAACCAGCTACTGCTTGAAATTATTCTTCCTCATTTTTTGTGATTTCTTCAGGCATGGTATTTTCATTGGGGCGTGTGTTCATCTGTTTGCAATGTACGCTAAGACACTAACAGATGCACTTACTGGTGCTCATTGATGGTTCCAAAGGCTCAAACTAATACTTTGCATTTAATAGTTCGATGGGCTCATAATGAGAACAATATTTGCACGCTTTAGGGTCCTTTTACATCAGGGTCGAGTGGAATGTTAAATTTTAGACTAGAATTGTTTTTTAAAAAAATATAAATGATCGTGCTTGCTTGCTTGGATTTTTCAGATATCTCTAGCTTCTCATATTGTTCACTCTTAGATTCCCGAGGGATTAGTGTGTGCCAACAACAGCTGAAAAATAACTGCGAACTCTCGTGGTGTTGGATAACATGATACTAATGAGGTTTATGTATTTTTTTCCGTCCTGTATGTTTTGCTGATTGTTGTCTTGAATTTTCCCTTTATGCTCACAGCAATGTTGAATCTCCTTAGATACCATGTTTTTGTGTTCACTTCAAACAAGTCCTGTGTTTGCTGCCATGAAAGAATATGCTATCAAATTTGTTTATTTTCTAAATTCTGCGATGTTTATCCAAAATAAGACTGTTCTTAGCTAGAATAATTTATTGGACATATATAACTTGGCTAGTATAAAGGAAGCTTCTACGATACCTGATCTTCAACTTTACTGATTTATAATTCCTTAGAAGGTAAACAATGGTAATGTAGGTTGGTTCATTAACTTTACATATTTTTTTGTTTCTGAACTTATTAGTTGCTTTAGAGTGTGAAGTGTTCAGTTGCTTTAGAGTGTGAATTGTTTAGTTGCAACATGTTCTTTAATCTTGTCAAACTTTTTTTCTTACAATCTTAATGCATTTAAAACTTTCCTTTTAAAAAAAAAAAAAAAGTCGGGGGCGCTGCCCCGAACCCCCACACTAACGGTACACCCATAAACTCTAAATCCTGGCTCTGCCACTGCCTATCTTTATTGCTTTCCTTCCTTTTTCATGTAATTGGAATTCAGTGTACGAATTGTGTTGCAGCATCATTATAATATAACCGAAAGCACGTATTCCATTGTGAAATTATATATTGTTATACTGATAACCATAACAAAACACTAACTCATTGTTATTATCTCTGTCATTTTAATCAGTTTTGTGCAGCACGCGGAGGGTTTTTTAATTTTTTCAACAGATAAAGGGTGTGGGATAATTTATAACATAACAAACATGAACCAAGGCAAGTAGGCTGTAGGCTTCTGGCATCAACCAGCAAGTTAATATGAAAAATTTACACTCAAATTGGACTTGAAGAACAAAGTTTAGATCCTAAACTAAGCCTCAAAAAATCTGTCAAACCAATCAGATGCTTCTTTAGTCATGTATTGTGTTATTTAATTGGTGCGCAATTCCATGTTCAGCGATCAACTGTATATTAAAGATGCCAAAGATAAATAAAGAATATTTAACTCGGTGTAAAAAAAGTGATCATACTGTTCTACCTTTTTCCATTAATTTATGTCAGTCAATGATTAATCGTGAGAAATTACTTAGCTTCGTGGGTTTAGTAGATATGTTGTAAAAGATCCTATTAGTTGACTTTGTTGTGATAGTTCTTATTAATTGAGCGTTTAATACAGCAACATTTTGCATTTTGAATATGGTTTTGCCCAAAATGCTGCATTTGTCTTCCAATTCTGATTTTGCCTAAAATTACAGGTTTCATGGACGATAGGGATTATAATACATCACCATCTTATGTTGAAACATCTCATGGTGCTTTAACTCCTATTCAAACACCAACTCCTACAAGACCAAGTCAAACACCAACTCCATCCCATAGCCTTCTTCCTCCTCTTGCTCCACCTTCAGGCTATGTTTGGGAGTTCTATTTTGGAGGGAAAGGGAAGGGAAGGGAGCGTTTTGGTAGCCCCTTCCCTTGATAAATACAAGGAAAGGAGCTATCAAAACCCTCTCTTCCCTTCTCTTTCCCTCCAAAATGAAATTCTCAAACGAAGCGTTAGACTCTGTATGTGTGGCCCTCCACATGGTGCCACATGTAATACCCTAAAAATCTCACTTATTATAAATGTCATATTTTGACAAATAATACCTATTAGAAATAGGTGGATATGAGGTCTCAAATTGTGGAGATATATTTATTTTATCTATTAGGTTATTTGTCCTTAGAATTTAAGGTAGCGATGTTTTATTTTCCTAAATTTTGTTTGGAATCATAAAATACCATAAAAATACAAATAATTCCCAAATTAGATTAGGGAGAATAGGACCAAGAGGGAGCAAGGAAGTGCTAGGAAAAAATTAGGAAAAAATACATTAATCAAATTGGGGAAAATAATAAAAACTTGGAACTTCACTAAACTAAATAATTATGTAAATTTTCATAATTAATCAAGGGATTAATTGAAGAAGACTTAAGTCCCAAATTCCATAATTTAATAAGAAACTCAATTTTCTAATTAATACCTAGCTCATATTAACTCATGAAAGACCATAAAGAATTATCTTACAATAACTGAAATAATTGTCTTAATTTTCATAATTAATCAAATGATCTTAAACACCAATTTTATAATTGTTTAAGAGACCAAATTTTCTAAACAACCCTTAAATGATACCTAGTTCATATTTGATTTGTAAAGGCCATAAATATTATCTAAAACACTTAAACAATTAAAGGGCAACTACCACTACTTGAAGGGTAATTAAATTAGGATTGATAAGTTTTAAGATAATTACTCACACTTAGTTTTAATAAACACCAATTAAAGGTATATTTAGCTAATTAAAACTCAATGACCAATAAAGATTTGAGATTAGTATAAAATAAAACACCAATGGTCATGAAATACCCTAAACACTTGTAAAGTAAAAATCAAGAGACAATTAGGCTTTGATTAGGGTATTATTAATAAACAAGTAAAGGAATACTTACCAATATTTAGTGGGCAAATAATTAGCACTAATGGAATGATTAGCTAATTAAATACAATTAAATAATTATGGTCATTAAATAGGAGTATATTAAACTAAATAAGGGTTGAGAACCAATAGGGGATTGGGATTAGCACCAAATGAATTACCAACAAACACAAATTAGTGCATGAACCAATAATACAACAAGCAAAAGATAATTAAGCTTAGGATTAAGATGTTAATCAAATGCTAATCAAGAGTTGAAAAGTCAACAAATGCAACTATGATCTAAAGGCTAAGAATTCATCTTATAAAGCTTATCCAAAGGCCCTAATTCATTCTAATAAAGCATAATCCATGAGATAAGGCGACAACCAATAAAAAATTACCACATGAGTGTAGGAAGAATTGGAAAACAAAATTTAAAATAAATAGGGGAGGGGGGTGCGTTTTTTTAGAGGAAAAGAAGAAGAATTGACTAAACAATTAAAACCACATGAGCACTATGAGTCACTACCCTAGAAGATGAATCACTACTCTAAAGCAATGAATCACCAACCTAAAACAATGAATCACAAGTCTTGGGATGGTGAGTCATGAAGTCACATAATTGCAAGAAGACTTTCAAGAGGATAAGGTGATGTAATGAGTGATGCATGGGGTGATGTAAGGGGCTTAGGTGTAAAAATAGGTGGACCAATGAGGAAAAAGATAATTAGGATAGTTAAATTGGTTCACAAAAATAATTCTAGATAAAAACTAAGAAAACCTATACAAATTAAATCATATCTTGAAATCCATGAACTAAGTATGAAAATTAAGTTGAGATTCATAACAAGCATAAATCAAGCATGAAAACAAGTATAACCAAAGTCATTTTCATAATTGTTTAAGGAATGGAATCAATAGGAAAGATAGGCAAGTTTGGTCTCAAAATGAAGCCAAGAATTTGTAGATCCCAAAACCAAAGAGAAAATTTGTAAACAACTTCATTAGGATCCCCAAAAGTATTTTTATCTAGTGAAATGCAAAGAATAGAAGGAGGTAAACATTGTGTAGGTCATTCATGACATCACAAGCTTGTCCAAGAAGGAGAATGAGTCATCAAAAATGGAAGAAGCTAGAAGGGGGGGGGGGGAGGTGGCGTTTTTTTAAGGGTAAATGGTGAGGATTTGATCTTCTCTAATACCCTAAATCCAAAGGCCAAAAAAGATTAGAAGTTGTTAGGTAGTTAAACCCCTCAAACCACTATAAATAGGGCCCTTGGCTTCATCATTTCTTCACACCAAACTCAAACCAAATAGGTGAGTTTAAGAGAAGAGTGAAGCAAGAAGGAGGAGGAAGGTTTTCAAGAGGTAAGCAAGCTTTTAGTTTATAGTCTTTAGCTTTTGTAGTTCTTTAGTTTTAGTCTTTAAATTCTAAAATAGAAGTAGGTTAGATCTTAAATATTCTAGAGTAATTTTAGATTCATGTTTTTATGGTTAAAATCATCTTTATTTCGAAAAAATATTGAAGATAGGGTTTTAGCAAAATTTCCGGAAGAGAAACACCGAAGTAACGAAGTTCTGGCGAAATTTCATCGATTCTGGAATTTCTGAACCAGACCTGAAAATGCTTATATTTTAAGCTGAAAACGTGGTTCAAAAATTATGGGGAAATTTATGGTTCAAGTAGACATATAGGAATTTTTAAATATGTAAAGAACATGTCCAAATGATTTCTGTACAGGGAGATAAAAATTCCCAAAGTTAGGGCTACGAATTTCTGGAAAATTCTGGACAGATGTTCAAAAATTAAAAACTGGGAATGAACCGTGGGATCTGGTCAAAGGCTATTATTTTTCTTGGAAACTAGACATCCTAAGGATTCTGAGGAATTTTACAGATCCTCGTTTCGATTTTTCTAGAATTAGTTATGATTTTTCAAAGTTAGGCAAAATTCTGCCCAGATTTAAGGACCATCGTTTTTCTCAAAATAATAAAGGGAAATAATAAATTCATAAATCCACTAGGGGTAAAATAGTCATTTGAGGCTAGGATATCTATTGGGATATCGATTGTGAATTAATAAATGCAATATTACCCTCATAGGGAATCTGTGATCGCTTCGCAACCGACAACGTGGCCCTGAAAGGGGAAGGAAGGCTGGAATTCCAACAGGCGTCTATTATTGAATTCACCCGACCCGAGAGTACAGTACCCATTTTGGGAACGTCCGGTGCCAAAGTCATTGAATGGGTAAGTCGCCAATCCCTAAAACGGACTATGTAATGTACTTTATCCGCTGGGTTACGGGGGCCTCTTGTTACAAGGCAAGCCTTTTCATCTATTGTTAAACCAAACCCTGATATTGGTAAGGTTATGGAGGTCCTTGAGGAGATGAAAGTTTCCTTTCGGACTCTCCAACCACTCTATCTACCAGATCTTCCCAAACATTCCTTTAACCAAAGGGATGTCTTGGGAGCCTACCTGGAAAGGAACCCCGTCTCGCGACTCCTTTCTCCTGAGTTTAGGTTTCTCAGTTGATCCGAAGATCGATGAGGCGAGGCGGCGCTATGCTCGTGCTCCAAATATCTTTGTGAATTTGAAGCATGAGATTGCGGCTTTCATCTTTAAGGTGAATAAAATACATAGCCTGTAAGAAGGATTCTTTTCACCTGGTATTCTATGGTACCCTAGGGTGATATATCCCCTTGAGTATTCACAGAATACTTGGTTTGCGAATTGGGCCGTGAATACCGACAAAGGTACGGACGCGTATTGTAACACTAACTCTTATGCTTATGGTACACTTGTATGTGGTGGATATGTTCATAGACTGTGACTTTGCTTTAAAAATTATTTGAATATACATACAGCTATATACGGGTTACAGTTTTGGTAATGCCGTCTGAGTTTTCCTAGCGCGCTGAGGACACGATAGGCCATCGTGGCACTGGTGAAGAGTGCAAACAGATTGTAGTAAATTTATATGGATATATGATGATTGTGTTTTTGAGAAAGATTGAATATGAATACTGTTGTTTTATCATGAATATCTGTCATACATAACTGTACATAAGCATGAGGTTAACCGTTACCTGGGGTTCAATGGGAATTGAACCCCAGCTCCTAGTCTCAGATACTGGTGGAACCGGGACAAGAACGAGGATGAATAGCGCACGAGCGGACGCAGGCAGAAAAGTAATTAGGAGTCATGACAGTCATAAGTACTCGGAGAATTGTACCACTGTAATAGCAACCAAACTCAACAACAGGGAATGTATATCAGTTACTCGCTCTTTTAAGGAAAAAAAAATTACTCTGATGCTCTGATTGAGATATTGTTTTCGAAAGAAAAATCTTTTCCGATGCCACTCTGATTATTTCTTCGAAGCTCTGATAATCCCTTTTCAAAAACCACATTTAAAAAGGTGGGATGTTACACCACATACCGGTGTCATTTTTTCAAAAACGCAGGGCATACCCGATTGCCTTGAAAATGCCATATACTTACTTATACTGGCATATTTTTGCTCAACTAATTGTCCTATACCTCAGAACATAGTTGGGTGACATATTTTCCAACTGAATTTACATCGTATAGATCTTCTTTGTCCCTTTTTCATTGGCACTTTGATTCTTTGACTTATACATACTAAGTTCACTAACCTGTCTAGCTGAGTTACTTAATCCCTTGAAAGACTTCCTATCCCTCAACATTCTTAGGATCTTGCTTGAACTGTGCTTAGTCGCCTGTCTTTTATAGGCTTATTCTTCAAATCTCTAAACCCAAAATTCAGGTTATTATAGATAGATTTTCAGATTTTGCTTCCTTACAACGTAATCACACAAGTCTCAGGTCTGAAGGAGAAAGATTGAGGGCCCACCAAAGACCTTATAGTTTAGTGGCATAAAGTTTCCCGATTAATGAGAAGTGGTTGTGATTTCAATCTTACTTGTAATTTCAAGTTGTTAGTGTTGCTTTTAATTATTAAAAAAGAAAGATTGAATGCCTGTTTGAATAACTCGATCTAAAACCATGGTTTCAAAATACTTTTTTGCAAGTGAAGAAAAATTTCTCTCATATCTATCTCATATATCATATACTTCTAAAAAACTAAAATAAGCAGCCACTAAAGTGCCTTCATTCTTTCTCTCTCATCACACCATGCACCTCTTGCATACAAACAGTGAAAGCTAATTTATAGCATTTCACTAATAATACTACATCAGAGGCGATTTGTACATCTCCGTACATATGACTTTAAAAACTTTAAGAAATTACTTATAGAGGGATTATTTGTTTAACTAGTCCGTCCTAGAAGTATATATCTAATAACAAATGTTGCCTAAAAGTTTTTTTAGGCTCAATGTCACCTCAGAAGTTTTAAAGCCCAGCAATGTGACCTGGTATCGTTAAAAAAACTAACATTGATTGTTTAAAAATTAACGTTGATTGTTAATTTTTTAACGGAAAATAATAACATTGTTATGTTTTAAAACTTTCGGGGAGACATTGTACCTGAAACAACTTTTAAGACAATATTACTCCTAGGTGTACACTTTCGAAGCGGATTTACTGCTTAAACCAGGGATTATTTGTACAAATTGAAAAACTGAAATTCAACAGGATATTTTGTTAATAATATATAATACGCTCCCTTAATAAAATAATTGATAGTCGGGAGGAATTATATGCACTAATTTTTAAACTTAATTAGAGAATCGTTATAAAATTTTGATTGTGGAAGTACGAATAATTTTAATAATTTATGTTTCAAACAAAATTATATTTTGATATATGATGATATCAAAGAAAGTTGGCATAATAAGAGTATTTATTTATTTGAAATGTTACGATCGTTAATATTGATGAAGTAGATAGTGCAATGGAAAGGAAAGTAGTAACTAACCCAGGGTTCGGATCTTTCTTTTTGGCCAACAACAAAAGGTTCGGATGTAAGTAAACAAAAAGTCTTCATTATACTTTCAATACTGGCAAAGCCTTAAACCACTGGGCAATCTAATTTGGGAAAATGGCAGTCTGATAGTAAGATTTTATATATAAGCCGTCTAGATGCTCCTTTAAACACATACCAAAAAAAAAAAAGAAAAAAATACCACATTACTTACTTTCATACATTGTTGTCAAATTTACGAGTTAACTCTCTAAGTTTATCGTTTTTATGTTTCTAGTCTACCAAATCTAGTGCATCACTGGTAAACACAGTTAAATTTACGAGTTTATAAACCGAATTTACCGTTTTTACGTTGCTAACTTATAAAATTATGTTAACTCACCCTTAAAGTTGTGCTAACTTTTTTTATTTGATCATGCTCAACAGCTTTATATATGAGTTTTATAGAAATTCCTTTGTTAAATATTGTAAATTTTGAATATTGATGAATTGAATTTAAATTATTTGGATGTAAAATATATTTAAATCAAATTGTTATTATTTTTTTATATCTTAATTATTTATTATACACTATTAATACCTATTTAATAACGAAGATAAACTCGTACTACAAATTTACTATTCTGAGTTCACCATACGAGTTCAAGAAAGGGTTGTATCAGTCATGAGGAATGGAAAAGGGAAGGATAAAATCTCACATCCAGCAACACGGAACAGATGACAAAAGCTATTGAACTACTACAGTTTCAGTAAGTAGACGATGATGTCCCTTAGTGACAATTCCGTCGAATGTCCCTTAATCTTGCAGAGACCACAAACCCTAAGATACTCAATATAATAGCCCAAGACATTTATAAGATACAAAGCATATTGAACCAGCGGAAATAAACCTTGCCCGAGCAAATTAGATGTTTTTTTTTTTTTCTTAAAGTGTAAAACGGTGTAGTTTTGGAATCACGGGAAAGAACTTTATCTCTGGTGACTGGAGAAATCTTAATCCCATTAATTAATAATAGATAATTAATTTTTTAATGCAGTTATCTTTTTTGTTTTAAAATGTACGGATCCCCTCCCAAAAAAAAAAAACTAGAAACAAATTATCTTGATCCTGGTTATATATAATTCTCTTTTTTTTTTTTTTGAACAATGATACTTTATCTTTAAGCATGTAAATCGTATATAACATAATATAAATGATTATATAAATTATTTTATTTTTAAAAGATTAAGTTGATTATATTATTTAAGGGCGTCATCTTTTTTTTTTTTTTTTTGATAACGAGTAATCTAAATTTTTAGTACTACTTTTCATATGCGCGTTAGTTTTTTTTTAGAAAAAAGAAATTGAAGCCTAATAAAAGTTTGTTTTTGTATTAAAAAAAATTAAATACATCTATTAACGATGATAAAAATAATATATTTATTTATAATTAAATATTAAAAGATCTTTATTGATCAAGATTCTCTAATGTCTCATAACATATTTTAGCAAATTAAATCATTCTGTTACCATTGTAATCCAACTCTAACTATCATATAGTTAAAGATATATAAAATAACGATAACCTAACTAGAATATATCTTTATCCAAAAAAACAGATTTTTCTATATAAAGGACTCTTGAGCCTCCATTGAATTCCATATATATTCTCCACACACTTCTCTTCTCTCTCCCACACACTCTGTAATACCCCAAAAATTATAATTTCTCATAACTACAATATTTTGATAAATGACACCTATTTAAACTAGGTGAATATGTGGTCTCAAATTATGAGGTATGATTATTCTAATTTCTAGGAAACCCTTATATAGGATTAAGGTGATCAATGGTTGAATTTTTCTAGGGATCATAAAATATAATAAAAATACAAACAAGTATAACCGAAGTCATTTCCTTAATTGTTGAAGGTTGAAACCAATAGAGAAGATAGGCAAAATTGGCCTCAAAATGAAGCCAAGAAATTCTAGATTACAAAACCAAAAAAGAAAACTAGCATAATGTAACATCCCAATTTTCAAAAGCGGAATAAATTTTTTTTTCTTTTCCATCAGAGTAGAGCATCGGAATAATTTCAAAAGAGTGAGTATCTGATAAAACCTTCACTGTTGTAGTATCTGGCTGCTTACACAGTGGTACAGTAGTCTAAAAATTGTTTAATAAAATAACGTTGAAATAAAAATTTCCTCGTCTTTGTCCTTGCGCTGGCTCCTTATCCTTGTCCTTGGCCCTGGTTCCTCTGGACCCTAACGCTATGATAAGAGCTGAGGTTCAATTACCATTGAACCTCAGGTAACGGTTAACCTCATGCTTATGTATCAAATATGTATGACAGATATCCATGGCAAAACAGCATTTAATCACATACAATATTCATATATTCACATAATAACATTACACGGCCACTGCAACATGTATGTTATTACAGTCTGCACTATCTCCAGTGCCACGGTGTACATCCGTGTCCTCAGCGCTAGGAAAACATAACGGCATTATCACGACTATAACCCGTATCAAGATGTATGTGTATGATCAATTTTCAAAACAGAGTTTCAGACTATCTATCACATATAAGCATACCATAAGCATCAGAGTTAGTGTTACAATACGCGTCCGTACCTGAGTCGGTAGTCTCGGTATGTAGTTGATCGGTCTGCGTTCTTTCGGATAGCCTATAATAGTAATATTGCCTTATTAATTTATAAATAATATCCTAAAAGATATTTTGGCCACTACTGACTATTTTACCCTTGGTACACTAGATTATCATTTTCTTTCCTCAAAATTCGTTGAAGGACGCTGGAATTTATTGGGCAGAATTTCGCCTAACTTCGAAAAATCATAACTAATTCTAGAAAAATCGAAACGAAGATCCGTAAAATGTTCCGGACTCCTTAGGATGTCTATTTTTCAGAAAAAATATCATACTTTGCCCAGAATTCAAAAATAACTCCCAGATTTCACGTGTTCATCCTCTGCCCAGAAATTCGCCCAGAAAAATAGCCTAATCTTCAAAAATTCATATCTCCTTGTCCAGAGATCAAAACATTACATATTTTATATATTTGGAAAGCCCTACATGTCTACTTTATTTCTGGAAAATTTCGTGATTTTTAAAGATCATTTGATACAGAAAATAATTCCCCCTATCCAATTGACTCCCAAAATCCAGCAATTCTATACTTCTTTCATCTTACTCTAACTTGTTCCCTTAATCCTAAAAGTCACTCCCCAACATGTTTCCACCTTGTCAGGCATCTTTTTGATGCAATAAGGCTTGAAAACAAATATGAGGAATTACTTTACCTATTTACTAGATTAAACTAACATCTACATTAAAATACTAAGAACAACTAAAAACTAAAAACTATAAAACTAAGAACAAACTTACCTCTTGAAGACCATTGCTACCTCCCATCCTTCTTGCTTCCTTCTCTCTACTCTCTTTCTCTCTAAAACTCATTTGAGTTTGGTGTGAAGAATGAAGAGGGGAAGCCTCCTATTTATAGGCTTCAAGCATCTTCTCTAACAAGCCTCTTCCTTCAACTTTTTCATCCTTCTTCAAGAAGCTAAAGAACTTGCATCTCAAGCAATGAATAGTGCCAATCTTCTTGACTAAGTTTTGACTCAATTGACCATGTGTTGAATAAAGAATCTTGCACTCCAAGGCTCTACAAACAAAACCGTGGCTTCCTCTCTCTAATAGCCATTTAATATGCTTTTAATTTGTCCATTGCATTGTTAAACCAATTGGAACTTATCTGATTCACTCTACTCATGCGCCACTTTATTCTTTTGACTTTTCAACTCTATGTTATAATGCTTGATTCATAATTCCTCCCACATTTAGCCATTTTCACAACCCTTTATGGTTTATTCTTGATGATATAAGAACTAAATGTTAATATTTTAATTAATGTAGATTTAATTATCTACTAATTATTGGCAATTTTCTTTAATTGGACTAATTAATTTCTCACAACTTTTGGGTTTACTTTGGTCATTTATGCACCATGCATTAATTTAATAATCATAGGGCAACTTATGGTCCCTAAAATAAAATCGGATTTTTGCCTCTTTAAATTCCAAGGAAAGTAAGCAAATAAATTACTAAAATCAGAGACAACATACTTTCCTATTTCAAATAGGTATTATTCTGCCAAACTATAATATTTAAGAGATATATGAATTTTGGGGTATTATACCATTATTTGAATTAGTGCAAATTTAATTGCCTCATATTTGTGGTTAATTCCCTTTAATCAATTCAAGTGGTTTCATACACTTCCTTGATTATTTTGGTTACATAAGAACTATGTTTTAATATGATAATTTTATCATCTTTATGTTCCTTAATCATACTTTTAAAATTGGCCCTTCAACTTTAATTAATCTCTCTTAATTAATTTTAGTATCTCCATAGCATTTTATTGCTCTCATGATTATATAAGACTAGGCTTTAATATGGTAATTTTGTGGTATTTTATGATCCCAAAATAAAATTAGAGAATTTGGTTTTTAATTACCTTAATTCTTAGAGAAAATTCCCTAAATTAACATAAATATGTTACTCAATTTTGAGACCACATATTCACCTATTTTTAATAGACATTATTTGCCAAAATATAACATTTATAATGATTTTGAATTTTAGGGTATTACACATAACACTTCATTAAGATCACCAAATGAATTTTTATCTAGTGATATACAAACAAAAGTTAATTAGAATTATTGATGACACCTAAGTCTTGATAATGTCATCCAAATGACATCACAAGAATGACATCATATTTTATAATGAAGGGATGAGATTAAAACTTCCATGCTAAGTTTAGATCCAAGGGATGAGAGAAAAGATGAAACTTTGGACAATGACCATTTGACCCTTGCACCTTGCCTATAAATAGAGAGCTCCCCCTTCACCATTCTTCACACCAAAACCATTCTAAACAAGAGTGGAGTGAAGCAAGAAGGAGGAAGAGCAAGAGTCTTCAAGAGGTAAGCTTGTCTTTAGTTTTAGTTTTTAGTTTTATAGTTCTTTAATTTTAGTTTTTAAATTCTTAGATAGAAGTAGGTTAGATCTTAAATAGTTTAGAATAATTTTAAATTCATGTTTTTATGATTTAAATCAGTTTTATTTCGAAAATATGATGAAGAAAGAGTTTTAGCAAAATTTCTGGAAGAGAAACACCGAAGTAACGAAGTTCTGGTGAAATTTCATCGGTTCTGAAATTTCTGAGTTAGTCATAGAAAAGCTATTATTTTATGCTGAAATCATGGTTAGAAAATTCTGAGAAAATTCATGGTTAAATTATACATATAGGGATTTTTAAATATGTAAAGAACATGTCCAAATGATTTCTTTACAGGGAGATAAAAATTCCCAAACTTAGGGCTACGAATTTCTGGAAAATTCTGGACAGATGTTCAAAAATTAAAAACTGGGAATAAACCGTGGAATCTGGGAAAAGGCCGTTATTTTTCCTTGAAACTAGACATCCTAAGGATTCCATGGAATTTTACAGATCCTCGTTTCGATTTTTCTAGAATTAGTTATGATTTTCTGAAGTTAGGCGAAAATCTGTCCAAAATTATGGACCAGCGTTTTTGAAGAATTAAATGTGATACGTTGAAAAGTAATCCTACCAAGGGTAAAAAGGGTCATTAGTGACTAAGATACCTTCTAGAATATGATTGGTGAATTAATAAATGCGATATTACCTTTATAGGGTAAACGTGATCACGGTCCAAATGACAACGTACCGATAACGCCAACGCAGGTATGGACGCGTATTGTAACACTAACTCTGATGCTTATGGTACACTTGTATGTGGTAGATATGCTCATAAACTGTGACTCTGCTTTACAAATTATTATGTGAATATATATACAGCTATATACGGGTTACAGTTTTGGTAATGCCGTTTGAGTTTTCCTAGCACGCTGAGGACACGATAGGCCATCGTGGCACTGGTGAAGAGTGCAGACTGGTTTAATATGAATATGGAATAATATGGATATATGATGGTTATGTTTTTATCTTTGAGAAATGAATATTGAATATGGATATTGTTGTTTCATCATGAATATCTGTCATACATAACTGTACATAAGCATGAGGTTAACCGTTACCTGGGGTTCAATGGGAATTGAACCCTAGCTCATAGTCTCAGATACTGGTAGGACTGGGACAAGAGCAAGGATGAATAGCACACGAGAGGGCACGGGCAGAGAAGTACCTAGGGGTCATTGTAATCGAAAACATCCAGATATTTGTACCAATGTAATAGCAACCAGACTCGACAACAGGGAATGTATATCAGTTACTTTCTCTTTTAAAGAAAAAAAAAGTTTATTCTGATGCTCTGATTGAGTTGTTGTTTTAAAAAGAAAATCTTTACCGATGCCACTCTGATTAATTTTTTCAAAGCTTTGATAATCCCATTTGAAAACCACATTTAAAAAGGCGGGATGTTACACACTCTGAAGTCAATATGGCTTTTGAGAAAATCTTTTTTTCTCTGGTTTGTTTTCTCAGTCTCTTTGTTTTTCTCACTAATGCTCTTAATGTGTCTCACGATGGAAGAGCCCTTATCATCGACGGCCAACGTCGAATTCTCATCTCTGGTTCAATTCATTATCCCAGAAGCACACCAGCAGTAATAATCTCATCCTTCTTCCACTCTTTAATTCTGAGAATATGTTTTTTTTTTCCTGATTTAATGCGAATTGTTGCTAACAATGAGTTTGATGATTAATTATGTAGATGTGGCCCGATTTGATACAAAAAGCAAAAGAAGGAGGGCTGAATACGATAGAGACATACGTATTTTGGAATGCTCATGAACCAGTTCGTCGTCAGTATGATTTTTCTGGGAATAATGATCTTGTTAGATTTCTCAAGACCGTTCATGAGGCTGGACTTTATGCTATTCTTCGCATTGGTCCTTATGTTTGTGCTGAATGGAATTATGGGTATGTTTAATTATTTAATTATTACTTAATCTATTTTAGTTTCAATATATACATGTGTGTGTATAATAATTCTGAATTGTTGTTGTTTTTTTTTTTTTAAGGGGTTTTCCTGTTTGGTTGCATAATTTGCCTGGTGTTTATGGTAAATAATGTGTTTATGGTAAGTTAATGATTTCTTTATTAATTAGTTATTTTTTTGCTTTATATATATATATATATATATATATATATATATATATATATATATAGTACCGTAGTAAAATTATTCATACAGTGTTTCTAATTAATGCGTAAGTTAATTATTTCTTTAATTAGTTATTGTTATGCTTTATATGTTTTAAATGTATTACCATAGTGAAATTATTCATACAGTGTTTCTAATTAATGTGTTTATGGTAAGTTAATGATTTCTTTAATTAGTTATTTTTATGCTTTATATATATTTTTTAAATATATTACCATAGTAAAATTATTCATACAGTTTCTAATTATTATTTGGTTTTATAGAATGAGATGCAGAATTTTACTACCGTGATAATAAATAAGATCAGGGAAGAAAAACTTCTTGCTTCTCAAGGTGGTCCTATAATTATTGCCCAGGTACATACATAATAGTTCATGAACTAATTTTTTAGGAAAAATATATGCAATAATAAAACTAAATAAATTTATCAAACTTATTTATTTTCTTGAATTAATAGATCGAGAATGAGTTTGGCAATGTAATGGATCCTTATGGAGATGATGGAAAGGTGTATATAGATTGGTGTGCTTCAATGGCTGAGTCTTATAATATTGGAGTTCCATGGATCATGTGCCAACAAAGTGATGCTCCTCAACCAATGGTAAAATTATTTAATTAGATTTTTTTTTATACAATTACTCTTTTTCTAATTATACTTTTGATTGGTTCAATTTATCAGATCAACACATGTAATGGTTATTATTGTGACCAGTTCACGCCCAATAATCCCAATAGCCCTAAGATTTGGACCGAGAATTGGGTAGGATGGTAAGTTTCAAATCACATAAGTTTCATTTTTGTTTAGTAGTCGTTAATTAATACATTTTTCATAACTATTATTATTTTTATTATTATTAAAGGTTCAAAAGTTGGGGAGGTCAAGATCCTCACAGAACAACTGAAGATGTTGCCTATGGGGTAGCTAGATTCTACCAAACTGGAGGAACCTTACAAAACTATTACATGGTAAATTATGTGTGTGTGTTAAATTCTTCATATAAAATTTTAAGATTATGAATATTCATCAAATATTGTTTTATTGTTACAGTATCATGGTGGTACCAACTTTGGTAGAACTGCCGGTGGTCCATACATTACAACCTCGTATGACTATGATGCTCCTCTTGATGAATTTGGTATGTAAATTTGATTGATTCTTTATACTACACACACATATATTAGCTTAACATATATTTAATTAAATCTGATTCAATTTTGCAGGAAACATTGCTCAACCAAAGTGGGGCCATCTCAAGAAACTTCATGAAGTTTTGAAATCAATTGAGAAAAACCTTGTCTATGGCAATGTCAAGGAAACTGATCTGGGTAATTCTGTCAAGGTACATCATTATAAATAAAGAATATTTATTCATTGATTTTCACAAATTAAAGTACATATGATTTCATGGAATTTGAAGTTGTTCCTTAATAATAATGCTTGATGTTGAAAATATTGTATAGGCCACTGTGTATGCTTTAAATGGATCATCAAGTGTGTTCTTGAGCAACAGCAACACTACTTCTGATGCAACTTTCACATTCAATGGAAAACAATATGCAGTTCCTGCTTGGTCCGTTTCCATTCTTCCTGATGGAACAACTGAAGAGTATAACACTGCAAAGGTGAGATTTTTTGCTCAAAATTTGATACTTTTTTTTTTTAATGAAAGTACATTACACATTTTAATTTTTTCCATTGTTTGGTAGGGTTACAAGGAATCTAGTAACATGTTTTCTATTTTGTGGCTAATTAGATTAATGTTCAAACCTCTGTGAATGAACATTGGCCAAACGAAGCCGAGAAGCAACCAGAATCATTGAAGTGGGTGTGGAGGCCCGAAAATATTCATAATGCTTTCAAAGGAAAGTCTCATTCTTCTGCTAACAAACTCATTGATCAAAAGGAAGTCACTAGTGATTCTAGTGACTACCTTTGGTACATCAATAGGTAAAGTCAAACTCTTTTAATTACTCTTTTCTCATGTTTTAATATCTCTTGTTTGTTCTAACAATCTTTAACTTTATTTCTTCTTTGGTATAGCCTTCAACTTGGCAAAGATGATCCTGTTTGGAGCAATGATATGTCTCTTAGAATCAATGCTAGTGGCCAAGTTGTAACATCCCGTCTTTTTAAATGTGGTTTTCAAAAGGGATTATCAGAGCTTTGAAGAAGTGATCAGAGTGGCATCGGAAAAGATTTTCTTTAAAACAAAACGAGTAACTGATAAACATCCATTGTTGGTGTGTCTGATACTAATACAGTTATCCGATTGTGCAAGTATTCAAAAGTAAACTGAAATGACATAAACAACGTCAGATGGTCCATCCTCCGTTCGAGTCCTCAAGCAGGCTGCTTACCCTTGTCAGCAACTCCGCCTCTGCCAGAACCTGAGGCTATAGTAAGAGCTGAGGTTCAATTCCCATTGAACCTCAGGTAACGGTTAACCTCATGCTTATGAACAGTTATATATGACAGGTATTTCATGACAGTATAGCATAACCACATATCAATTCACTCATCACATATTCACATCAATCCAGTCTGCACTCTCCACCAGTGCCACGATGGCCTATCGTGTCCTCAGCGCGCTAGGAAAACTCAAACGGCATTACCAAGACTGTAACCCGTATATATTCAAGAAATTTTCAAGCAGAGTCACAGTCTATGAGCATATCTACCACATACAAGTGTACAATAAGCATCAGAGTTAGTGTTACAGTACGCGTCCGTACCTTTGTCGGTGGTCACGGTACGTCGTCGGTTGCGCAGCGATCACAGATTTCCTATGAGGTAATATTTCATTTATTAATTTGCAACCAATATCCCAATAGATATCCTAGCCACAAATGACTCCTTACCCTTGGTGGATTTCATAATTCATTATTTCCCTTTATTATTTGAGAAAAACGCTGGTTCTTAAATCTGGGCAGAATTTCATCTAACTTTGAAAAAGCATAACTAATTCTAGAAAAATCGAAATGATGGTCCGTAAAATTCCTCAGAATCCTTAGGATGTATAGTTTCAAGCAAAAATATCATAATTTTCCCAGATTCCACGGTTCATTCCCAGGTTTTAAGGTTTGAACATCTGTCCAGAATTTTCCAGAAATTCGTAGCCCTAACTTTGGGGATTTTTATCTCCCTGTACAGAAATCATTTGGACATGTTCTTTACATATTTAAAACGCCCTATATGTCTACTTTAACCATGAATTTTTCCAGAATTTTTCAACCATGATTTCAGCATAAAATAATAGTATTTTCGTGACTGGTTCAGAAATTCCAGAACCGATGAAATTTCGCCAGAACTTCGTTACTTCGGTGTTTCTCTTCCGGAAATTTTGCTAAAACCCTTTCTTCACTATTTTTTCGAAATAAAACCAATTTTAACTATAAAAACATGAATTTAAAATTATTCTAAACTATTTAAGATCTAAGCTACTTCTAACTAAGAATTAAAAAGCTAGAAACTAAAGAACTTGCTTACCTCTTCTTGAACTCCTTCAAGCTTCTTCCACTCTCTCTAATATTCAGATTGCTTGGTTTTGGTGTGAGTTTTGTGAAGGGCCAAGGACCCCTATTTATAGTAGAAGGGTTGGGTAGATTGGTAATTAATTGGAACTTCTTCTTAGCAATTCTTGGCCCTTGGATCTAGGGTATCTTGGAGCTTTAATCCTAGCCCTTCCAATTGCTTTTGAGTCATCCCCATGAGTCACCATTTGGGTACATTATCCTCTTCCACATTCAATAACTATTTTCCTAAGAGTTTGGCTTGCTTTATACTAATTAGAATTCATTGAAATGGATGTGTTTAGGTAATCTAATGAAGTTGTATGTTCAATTGCCCATTGGATTTGAGTTCTAGAGATTTTTAGCTTCATTTTGAGACCAATTTTGCCTAACTTTCCTATTGGTTCTATTTCTCAAACAATCATGAAAATGGCTTTGGTTATACTTGTCTTCAAGCTTGATTTATGCTTGTTATGAATCTCAACTTGGTTTTCATACTTAGTTCATGGATTTCAAGATATGATTTAATTTGAATAGGTTTTATTAGTTTTTATCTAGAATTATTTTTATAAACCAATTTAGTTATTCTAATTATCTTTTATCTCATTGGTCCACCTCTACTTCCTTACATCACCTTCTTCCATCATCCCTTACATCATCTTATCTAATTAGGGTTGTGATTCATCATGTAGGTGTGTGACTCATGAAAGTTTAGGATGATGATTCATTGGTTAGGGTGGTGATTCATGTTTAGGTTGATGATTCATCTCATTTTTAGATCCATGACTCACATAGGTCTAGATTCATGACTCAAAGGGGTATGTGGCATGGAGTTGATTTTTGATCAATTTTTTCCTCTCCTCCTCTTGCAAAAAACGTGCCCCACCCCCCTTAAATTAGTTTTAATTTGTTTTTCTTGTTTTATAATAGTTGGAAGGAAAAATCTCATTGGTTATTGCCTTATCTCATGGATTAAGCTTTATTAGAATTAATTAGGGCCTTTGGATTAGCTTTATAGGATTAATTCTTAGCCTTTAGATCATAGTTGCAATTGTTGACTTTTCAACTCTTGATTAGCATTTGATTAACATCTTAATCCTAAGCTTAATTACCACTTGCTTGTTGCTTATTGGTTCATGGAATGATTTATGATTGCTAACAATTTTTAGTGTTAATCTTAATCCCTTGTTGGTTCTTTACTTTTAATTAGCCTATCATCCCTCTTAATTAATGGTTGTAATTAATTAACTAAACCTTCCATTAGTGTTAATTAATTTCCTATTAAATGTTGGTAATTAGTCTTTTATTTGTTCAAGTGCTTTGGTAATTTATTATGGCATTTTATAACTTAGTATGTGCTAGGTATTAATTCTAGGGTTTTAGAAAAATCTAGTTTCTTATTTAATTATGAATTTTGAGATTTAAGTCCTCTTAATTTAATCCCTTGATTAATTATAAGAATTTACATAATCATTTTGTTTAGTAAGAATTCAAGGGTCTGCTAATTCCTATTATGTTTCCCTATTTATTTAATATGTTTTCCTAATTTTTCCTTGCTTTCTTTTGGTCCTATAAAATCCCTAATTTAATTTGGGAGTTGTTGGTATTTTTATGGTATTTTATGATTCCAATCAAAATTTAGGAAAATAAAATATTAGCTACCTTAAATTCTAAGGGAAAATAACCTAATAGACAAAATAAATACATCTCAAAATTTGAGACCACATATTCACCTATTTTAAATAGGTGCCATCAAACCAAATATTGCATTTATGATAATTGTTAATTTGGGGTATTACACAAGTAATTCACGCATATCTCAATGGACACCATATTGGTAAAGGAACATTACTTTACAACGCTCCGTTTTCTCATACATAAACTATATGGTTTGTTTAATTAACATAGTGTTAATTTGTTCGATTTGTAGGAAATCATTGGGCTAAATACGGCGTTCTTTATGATGATGAGGTTGAATTTAAGATCAAGTTGAATAAAGGAAAGAATGTGATTAGTTTGCTCAGTGTCACTACTAGACTACAGGTATATTAATCTTTTTGATATCAGTTAGTGCAAATTTAAACATATATTGTATAATTTATGCTTGTTTGATTTAATTATAATGATCTATCTCATTTGTATAAATAGAATTACGGTTCGTTACGTTCTTCAATACATGGCACACTGGTCTAATTGGACCAATTGAGATAGTTGGTAAGAAAGGCGACGAGACAATCCTCAAGGACTTATCTTCTCACAAGTGGCACTACAAAATTGGGTTGGATGGTTGGGACAAAAAATTCTTTAGTGAAGAGTTCAGCTCCAACAACAAATGGGCATCAGACCAATTGCCCATAAACAGAAGCTTCACTTGGTACAAGGTACTTAGTTTGGCAATTTACACATTATATTACTCCTTCGGATCCTACATATAAGATAAAATTGACTTTTTTTGAGAGACTAAGAAAGCTAATTAAGTTATTATAAAGTATTTATATTTGTCACTTTTTGTCCAAATTATTTTACTTAAATTATAAACTGATATATAATCTAAGAATACTAAACATATGATATGATTAAATAACTTATTTACTTTTCTTAATCTCCTCAAAAAGAGTCATTATATATCTTATATTTAAGACCAGAGGTAATATTTTTTTTTCCAGCTGATGATTAAAATATTGTAGATAACTGATTTGTTTACCTGTAAAATTGAATTTGTTAGACCACATTCAGAGCTCCTCTTGGAAAAGACCCTGTGGTGGTCGATTTAGAAGGACTTGGAAAAGGATATGCTTGGGTCAATGGTAACAACATTGGTCGCTATTGGCCTGCATACTTGGCTGCAGAAGATGGTTGCAGTGATCCTTGTGATTATCGTGGTGAATATTCTGCTACAAAATGTATTTCTAATTGTGGAAAGCCCTCACAAAAATGGTAAGTTGATTTTTTCCCCTCTTTTTCAATCAAATTTAATAAACTGGATATAGACCTTTGACCATTCCATTTGTTTTGATGAATAACCTTTTAAACATATTTTTAGGTATCATGTTCCTCGATCTTTCCTTAAAGACGGTAACAACACATTGGTTTTGTTGGAAGAAATGGGTGGAAATCCATCATATGTGAATTTCCGAACCGTTAGTGTTGGAACTGCCTAAGAAAATAACACATTGGAGCTATCTTACCAAAGTCGTCCAATTTCTGCCATTAAATTTGCTAGTTTTGGAGATCCTCAAGGCACATGTGGTTCATTTTACAAAGTCACATGTGAAAGTAGCAACAATACTTTAGCAATTATGGAGAAGGTAATTAATCTCTTAGTTTATACCTACATTCTTAACTTGCATTAAATATTATCATGTTTTATGCATTCATTCAGAGATTAATTAATTGATCGAATAAATAATTTATATTAATTTTTTTTTGTCATTATGCAGGCTTGTGTGGGTAAGCAGACCTGTTACATTGATGTTTCAGAGAACACATTTGGGTCAACCACTTGTGGAAATATTACTGAGAGACTTACAGTGGAGGCATGTTAAGTTAGTTTGTTCCCTTTTTCGTTTTTATTTTAATGTTGGTATTTGAATTTTCAGTTACAACTATGTAAGCACACTTTAAATAATAGATAAATTATATGTTTACCTTTTTTTATTCATCTATAAATCGTCAGACTTAGAGTTGGGAATCATGACCCATCCTTGATGGGCCGGCCTTTTTAGTAAGAAAAATATTTGCCAGATCCTTGAAGGGCTGGCCTTTTTGGTAAGAAAAATATTTGCTTTTCAAGGCCTGGCTCAAGAGCATGAGGTCAGAGCCGGCCCTACAAGGTCAGAAGCTATTTTTCTAAATCTTAACTATTTTTCCTACCTTCTTTGAAGAAATATAATTAATAAATTACAACAATTAAAGTTCACTGATTCATAACAAAAATATACAAAAAAAAAAGAAAAGAATTTTGTGGGTTGTTTGTCGTTTTGTGATCTCCTTCCATATAACACAAAATTGTGTTTTAAGTTCACACCACCCGACCAAATTTGTATATATCATCTCCCGAGACAGGCAAATTTACAATTTACTTAACCATACAAATATTTTTCTAATAAAAATTATAGATAATATGGTTTAATTTTAAAAAGTATTTTTAAGAAAATGACATCAAGTTCTAATAAGCGCATCCCATCTACTTATAAGAAAATTAATGCAAAAGTTTTTAAATTCTCAAGTGTCATGATATCCGAAAAAATTTCTTGAATAACTTTTAAAAAGAGATCAATTTTTTCGAAATTTTTTTCATAAAGTCATATAATATATACATTTTTTTTAGAAAAGATTATAAAATAATTGTTGGGGCCAATCACACTGCCCAAATATGACAGTCTAAACCTAAACCTCTAAATATCTCAAAACCGACCTTTTTATTTTGTTTTATGTGAGTCCAGACATAGATTAACCCATTTTTTATGTGTATCTATTATTTTTAAAAATTGTTCTTATGTATGTTCATATTATAAAATCATAATGAAAGTTATATTATAAAAAATATGATAGTGATAATATTATTTAAAATTATTTAATTATCACTACTAGAAAAAGCCAAATTTGCTACGGAAAAAAATTCGTCACAATTTGCTACGGAATCCAAATCCATAGCAAATTGCGATGGATTTTAAATTCCGTAGCAAACTTTTGCTACGGAAAAATTAATCCGTCGCAAAACTTTAAAAAAAAAAATCCGATTTTCGGGAGGGAAAAAGCCCATAAATTTGCTACGGAAATGAAAATCCATAGCAAAATTTTGTTACGGAATCCAAATCCGTAGCAAATTGCGACGGATTTTAAATTCCGTAGCAAATTTTTGCTACGGAAAAATAAATCCGTAGCAAAACTAAAAAAAAAAAAAAACCGATTTTCTGGAGGGAAAAAACTCGCAAAACCCCTCTTTTTCCTTCATTTTCAAGCGTCCCTCCCTCTGCGCTCTTCTACTTATCGCCATCCGTCCTCCCCCATCGACGCCTTGCCGCTGCCGCCCTCAGTTTCCGTCGCCGTCCCCAGTTGCGCCCCCGGTCACCACCTTGCCGATGTTCGCCTCAGTCGTGGCCTCTTTGCCAGGTAAGAGAAAATCCAAATCTGAGTTATATTTTGCTTCTTTGTCGCATCTGCCTCCCTCTAGCCGCTCTGTGCAACACATTTTTTCTTCTTCGTGCAACACGCTCCTTGCTCTCAGCCTTCCACCTAAGCTTCATCGGCGTCGCTTCTGCTGGTTTGCATCTTCTTCATTCATTGTTCGGCTGGACCTCGTTATGACCGACAAATTGGTAAGTATTTGCTTCTGCTGATTCGATTTTCACCTATAAATTGATTTGAGATTAAAACACTTGTCGATTTGCTCTGTCTTTCTATTTCGTTCAGTTCTGATTTACAGTGCACGTACGCTTCTGTTTTTCTATTTAAGCCTCTGATTCTTCCTCGCCAGCGTCCCACCCGGTGTAAGCGATTTTCTCTCTCTGCTCCCTTCTCCCGCTTTCTCTCCATTTTTTCATGGAATGAAATAGTTGATTTCTTATTTTCTTAGAAGTTCAAAATCTTTTTGGCACTGGCCGATGTGTACTTCCAGCTTCGAAGCTTCTCTTTTAACTTCACAATTTCTGGTAAGGCGTTTTAATGGTCACGAATTTTTTCATTTATGTAATATTCTCATCTTTGTTGATCTCCTGGTATTAATATTTGGGTGGATTAGTGTTTTAAGGGGATATGTTATGGGTCTCTCTATAAGAATCGTGAAGGCGAACTCTTCTAACACGATCAACATAGTGGCAAAACTTATTTGATGATATGAGCTTCATTGATGAGATAAACACCTCAATTTTTTGAATGCAATAGGATGCTTTTGTCTTATTTTAGAGACATTGAGCCTTTGAAGCAGATCAAGACTATGATGGTTGAACTGATGATTTGACATATTGTACATTCGTTTTGACCAAGGGTAGGAACAACCCAATACCTAGATGAGCCCTAGGTTCAAATTGCTCTATCTTGATACTAAGCCGTTGAGTTTTGACACAGATTGAAGAAACTTGATCATATCATTTTAGGTATGTTGACTAGAAATTGGGAAAACAACTAAATCAGTCTCTGGTGTTGATTTTTTTCTTAATATAATTAATAGTGTATTTGTGATCTTTGTGACAAGCATGATTGGAAGCATCTTTTATGGTGTCCTATTTCACTCTGATATTATGCTTGAGAGAAAAAAGTGTATTGGAAGGAGAAGGGAGAACCAGCTCAATAACTAATAAATTATAAAACCTGGCTCAACAACTAATAAATGATAAGATAAAACAGTCATTCTCACTTTAAAATATCAATGACGCCTTAGATTCATCTTCATCATCCTCAGACTATGACCAGGAAGCTCAAGCCACTGAAGAATCAGAAGAACATGTAATACCAGATGTGAATGACGATAATGAATCTGGCTCCACATCCTCTTGTTGGCGGATTGTTATTTTAATAATTCTTTTGTCTGTCTAATTATACATCATTTCCACTTTGTTGTCCTTAGTTGAATAAAACCCCATTTGGTCTTATATGCCTCTTTTTTTATGTGATTCTCATCAAATTTCATTAGAATATTGACCCTTCACAGTTCGTGCTTCAATTTCTTTCAATATCATTTTTCTTTGATTCTCCATTGAGGTAGTTAACAAAAGTGATGACATGTAGTTCGATTGAGTACTCAAGATGTAGGTTTGCAGATTCTTTCCTTCTTGCATTAGGCTTTCTCCTGCATGGATGTGTATTGAAGCTTTTTTTGTTCTATACTGAAGGGCTTAAAATGTTTTCCAAATTAACTATGTAATAAGGGTTGGTTTACATTATTAGGACACTCATTATAATTCTTATCTTCATTTTTCTCCTTGTTTTAAAATTTTCCGACCAATTCAGGTTACAAAAGTGAGGATGGCTCTGCAAATGATGTTGATGTCAACTCGCCAGGTAGTATTTGTTTTTGTTGTCTGCTTTACTTGAATTCCTTTAGCACATAATTTTTATTCAACTGGTGTTATTTTTGGACTTGTTGTTATCTTAATGTGCTGCAATGGACTATAGATAATGCTTTAGTGGCAAGTTGACTGCCTAGTGCACGCAAGTTTGAACTTCAAATCGTTTGTGTTTGTATGCTTCTCACTTCTATAATTGTATAGTTAACTGCATGGAATTTTGTTTGTGTGGCCCCTAGGTTTGTAGATAATAAAAATAGAAAAGCTTTTTATGTCAGTCATCCTGTTGTGTGAAGATGTGCTGTGTGCATTTGGTTATCAGTATTTTTACTTTCAGATATACAAAATGCATTTGAGATGATAATTGTGATCCTTAGGTCTACTTCTTTCTTACATGTCTGAACTTTTTCAGTTGATAAGGATCAAGTTAGGTCACCATTCTATTTTATTATGCGTGTGATTCAATGCTTATACCTTATGGACCTTTGGAGATCTATCCTTAACTAGTTTAATTGTGATGCATTGACTAGTCATATTTTCATGTGGCCAATGTTTACGGTGTTAAACTTCTATGACATCAGGTTTTACCAATATTCCCTCGACTTGATCTTCCACTGGAAAAGTTCCAAATGGCTCTTGCTCATGTACTATAGGTATATCCAAAGGCCTTTGACGCTTGTTCTGGGTTGCATGCGCATCTTGGGGCTGTTATTGTATTTTGAATTATTACAGTAGGATTTTTTATGAGGAAAAGCTGAAATTTGTAAATATGACCAGACTGCTGCAGTTTAGACTTTTTTTTAGTTCATTTTGGTTAAAACATTATAATTTGTAATATTTTGTTTTTGCTATGTAAACTCTTATGATTGTTACAATTTATTTTTATGATATACAAGTTTTTTTATTTTCTAATTTTTATGTAATTATTTTATTTTTTCTAATTTTTTATATATATTTTTTAAAATTAATTGGATTTTGCGAGGGAAAATCTTTTCTCTCGCAAAATCCTCAATTTTATATTTGCTATTTGCAACCTTATTATATATATATATTGTTTTCTCAATGTAAACTCTTTATAATTGTTATTATATCCATGGTACACTAACTTTTTGTATTTACTTTTCTAAAATTAAATAAAAAAATTCATTTTTTTAAAAATATTTTTTTAAAAAATTTATTAGTTTTGCTATGGAAAATAATTTCCGTAGCAAACTGGAGAATTTGCTACGGAATTTGTTTCCGTAGCAAAATTGAGAATTTGCTATGGAATTTGTTTCCGTAGCAAATTCTTAAATCTGGGAAAATTTGCTATGGGAAAAAATTCCATAGCAAAATTTCGAATTTGCTACGGAAACGAATTCCGTGGCAAAATTTAAAATTTGCTACGGAAATGAATTCCGTAGCAATTTGCTAAGGAATTTTTTTTTCCGTAGCAAATTGCGACGGAATGAAATTTCTGTTGCAAATTGCGACGGATTTTCCATTTCCATCGCAATTTGCTACGAGGGATTTTGCTACGGAAAAAATCCATAGCAAATCTATTTTGCTACGGAAAAACAGGTTTTTTCCGTAGCAAAATGGAATTGCTATGGATTTTTCCCGTAGCAAAATTTGATTTTTTAGTGTATAATCTTTCTTAGGAAAAAAAGAAAGAATATAGGTAAAAATATAGATTGAAATTTATGGATCCTACAGGGCCAACCCATTTAAGCTCTCTGCCATACAGGGCTGGCCTTTTTAGGCTTGACTTTATTTAGAAGCTTCATTTTATAAGCCCGATCTTTAAAGGGTCAGAGCTTAAACAAGCCAGCTCGATAGGCTCAATCTGATTGCCCAGCTCTAATTAGAATCACTCACGAAATCTTCAATTATCTTAGAGGATCCTTATCATCACTCACTAGATAACTAATGAAAAAAAGAAAAGATAATGATTTAATTTTTATAATTTTATCAAATTTATAACTCAGCCCTTATATTTTTGACTTGTCACGACTCAGTCCTTCTATAAAAGAAGAAAACATGGTAAATTCTCAAGGACGTTGTCCTCTAAAAGATTCCAATAATATTCTAGCCGTATAAAATGTAACTTGTCATTATATGATGTCCATTTGTAGTAAAGCTTTTTTAAAATTACATTCTTTTTCTTTAAAGCACATAGTAATTTCCCTAAAGGAGGGGGAAGGGACATTTAGCCCCCGAGTTTTTACTAATTCACAAAGAATAAAAAATGCTAGGTCATTAAAAAAGGGTTAGGCAAGTTAGTAGGTCAAAAAGGGTGTTTATTTTTTCCTAAAATGCCTCGCATTTTTCTTTTTTCTTTTTTCTTTTTTTAAAAAACTTACCTTACCTATATGATTGAGCAATTTTTAAAGCTAAACAGAAGTGACAAAGAGTCTTTGCATTTTTCATATAAAGTACACATTCTTAATTAGAGTATAATAATTCTGGCAAAAACGCAGGTGGATTATAATAATGTTACATTATTAAAATGAAAATATCATTTTATTTTAGTGATAAAATATAATTTTATTTTGATTACTCATTAACATCACCGCTGCTGGCCAATGAAAGTTAGTTGAAATATGTCCCTTTTTGCTACCTTTAACCCTAAATAAATAAGTTGATAGACAATGAATAAATCCTATTAAATTAAATTCATGCTAAATTCAACTCCATATTGTGTTGAATAAAATAAAATAAAGTTAAAACTTTTATTCTTAAGACAAACAAAAATCTTGGTAAGACCAAGTGTCACTAATTTAAGCTGTCATTTGTCTCTAATTTAGAGCTATATTTGTCTTATGCATCATAAAGTCATAACAATTAAATGAACTTTTCCCAACTTATATATATATAATGCATTCATCCATGAAAACTTAAACCATGACCGTCATTGAAAATTTATTTTAATAATGTGTTGAACAAAATTTTTTTTTTTTTTTGCTCTGTTTTAAAAACTTTCTCTTGGTTTTCTCCGTAACAAGAAAACAAAAAGATATCGCAAGAAGCAAGATTCCATTTTACATGTAAGGCCATAAGTTTTGGTGCGGAAACATGAAGGTCCATGAAGTGAGCATCAATTGGTGAAAGCCCTAAGAGACGAGCTTGCAATTGTGAATTTACCAGGGAGCACAAACACAGTTGCAGTACTCGTAAATCAACATAGCTAGTCGAAACCCAGTCTTTAAAACTATGGTTCAAGCCGATAGGGATATCCTTAAGAGTTAAAATCCTGACATTCTTTAAAGGATTAGAGTATTGGAGCTTCAGTTCGGGTACTTTGCAACAAATATTTTTTGGTTTTAACTCTACAGCATAGAAGAAATAGGAAAGGGTCATATAAAACTATTTTAAATTTAAAACGAATCAATAGACCCGGTCTATGAATCTATTCTAATTATCAACGAATTCCTAGAATTTTAGGAGGCATGGGGATTGTAATTTAAGGTAATCATAAGATTTCATATTAGTAATATCATTATAGAATCGTAAATACAACCCCCAAACATCAAAGACAATGCATTTTGAAGCCATTCTAGAGGAGTTTCAAGATCATAATAATATAATATAGTAAATTTGAAGATCTTCAAGGAATGAACACTTTTGGCAAAAGGCGTAATTGTATCAGCGTTCTTCCACCACTCGTTTCCTTCATCTCCTTCAATACGGACGTGAAGTTTTTGCAATTCCGTATTGTATCATTCCTTGCTGTGAAATCTGCAGAAATTTATATATTTATTACTGCATTAGTTTGCAAGGTATTTGAGAAAATAAATGTATTAGAGATGAAAATTGACTTTGGCCAAAATTGAGCCCATGGCTTGAAGACCTGAGTCTTCAAAAGATCTATAAGGCTTGAGGTCTTTTTAAAGGTTTACTTATTGCAGGCTTGTAGCCCACTTATTTTACGTTAGGCTTTGGGTTTGAGACTCCAAAGCCTACATATATAGAAATTCTAAGCCTTAAATAAGCTCAAAGCCTATTTAAAACTAATACTAAATTAAAATAAACTTGATTTAATTATATATTTATATATTAAACAAGTAAGGTCTGCAAGCTTACAAGCTAGGCCCTTAAAGAAAAAGCCTGGCCTATTTAAAGAAGCAAGCTTTTAAATAGGCCTTAAGTTCGGCCTCTTTTACCGGACTTAGCTTTACCAGCCTCTAACTAGGTCAAGCCTACAAATTTAATTATATAAAATTCACATTTTAATATATACAAAATTTAAAATAAAGATAATATTTTAAACAGTTACTTTCTTGAAAGTAGGGAAAAAAAGGATTTTGTCATCTGCAAATTAAAAATTAAAAAAAAAATTATATTCCTGTCATCCATGTAAACACAAAATTAAGCAAGTACGTACGTACCTGGTGAAGAACGGCGTCAGATACACACAACTTTCTGGTCTGACTAATATCACGAAGGAGCCTCTCTAAGGAAGAAGAAGAAATAAGAGAATCTTCTCCAAGTAAGACCCGCGCACATTCAAGAGAAGGAAACTTATTGGTATCACCAGAAGAACCATATCTCAAAGAACCGACCCATTCGTCTGAATCATCTAACAAAAAACTTTTAAGGTTTGGAGAATCTGGAATCTTAATGAACGGAGATGATTCATCCTTGTCAGGATTAATATAACTCCACTTGACACTCAGGTCTTCAAGTTTTGGTGCATTAGCAACATGAAGTTCCTCGAAGTCACCTTCAATGAAGAAAATCCTAAGAGATGAGCTTGTGATGGTGAGTCTAGTTGGAAGCACTAAAACATCATAAAGACCCAATTCTTCTAAACTGACACAATAATTGGAAATCCAATCTCCAAAGCTTTGGTTTATGGAGATAGGGATGTTCCTAAGAATCAAAACCCTAAGATGTTTCAAAGGGATCATAGAATTTTGGAGATTCAGTTCAGGCCTTTCATCGTGAAGATAACAGGAAAATGGTTGCCCATGGAACTCGAAGATCAGCTCTTGAACATTCAAAGACAGCGCCTTTTGAAACCAACGCAGAAGATGAACGGTCACAAAATTCAGTATTGTTGGAGGATCCATGTCCTCTGATAATTCCATGAGAAGTTCTCGGAACTCGTATTTGATGTTCGAATCCATGCGAGACTCAAAGATCCTGTCAAGGTATTTGATCAATCCCACGTTCTTATCTGATACATCCTCGAACATCAGAACAGGGGGGTAAGAACACAGTGAGTGAAATTTTTTAGAGGTCATACCCAAGCGAACAATGGATTTTGCAGAATCTACACGAGAAAGGATTTCATCGATGAAGAAATCGTCATGTAGAAAATCAAAAGGACTACTTTGCCAAGAAATTTGATCCATGTTTGCTTGTCCGAAAAAATTGAAGGAGGAGTTCAAATCCAACGATCAATGATTAGAGAGTTTATATAGATATATAGCAGTTTAAGCTGATAATTTGATTTGTTAATTAAATGTTATCGATAGATGTTTTTAATTATCTGCTTCAATTTTCTAAATAACTTAAAATCTGGATTCTATCTTAAAAATATCCACTTTTATTTTTGGTTGAAAAAAGACTGGATAACAATTATATGATAGTTTGATCAAAGGTTATCGATAGACTTTTTGTAAATCAATTATTTAAATTATCTAAATGATTTGAAATTTTGAATCTATCCTAAAAATATCCAATTTCTTAAAAACATTCTAGATAACAATTATGTGATAATTTGATTTGCTAATGAAATTTTACCGGTGGACTTTTTTTTAAAATTATTTTCTGAATTATCTGCTTAAAATATCTAAATAACTTGAAATCTGGAATCTATCTTAAAAATATCGGTAAAGAAGCAAAAATATACGTGTGCTTTACCTTCATGAGCGCTTAACACTTGCTTTTTTTTTTGTGTGCAAAAATACACATGTGGTTACAATTTAGGAGCAAAAGTCACCCCACCACCCCACCATTAAAAGGTATTAATTTTGGGGTGAGGGCCACACTATTTTTATGAAAAAACCAAAATGCCCCAAATTCAAAAAAAAAAAAAAAAAACCCAGCTCTCGGATCTGAAAGTCATGTACATAGGTAAAATTAACTAATAAGCAACTTCCTTAAAAAATTACATATATAATGATTGATTAATTAGTCTTGATATAAGAAGATACACTTCAAGTCTGGTGGAGCATTCTTGATAATATGTTGAAGGAGCAAAGTCTCATCATCTCCGGGACCAACTTCGATCTTCACTTTATGATCATCTAAATATATAAGTGAACTTGAAATTCCAAGCTTTAAAATATTTTCAGCCAATGACTCCCTAAACTGCAATATATACAAAATATTAATAAAATCATGTCAATTCCATATATTGAGTTTAGTTTGTTCAGAAACAAAATGCAATGGTTAATTTACCGTTTTAGAGACAAGAGGATCAGAATTATCATTCTTTATAATAGTTAATTTGAGGGTCTTCAACGAATGAACCTTTTTCCTAAAAGCCAAAATTGTTTGATGAGCATTCTCCCAACACCTGGATTTTTTATTTACTTCAACTCGTACGTGCAATTCCTCTAACGTCTGAATTGAATTGACTGACTGTAATATTCCACTACACGAAATCTGCAAGAAAAAGAATGGCAACAATATAATTAATAAAATATAACTATTGCATAGTCATTTTGTAGGGGAAAAAGATGTTCATATGATTGTTCATATGTGTGTGTAATAAATTTTAATTTTAATATAATATGACTATCTGTTTTTATTAAAATATTTCAAACAAATTAAAAATATATTTTTAACAGCCTTTCATGCGTATTTATATATATATATATAACATTAATTTAACCTAAACAATTCCATTTAATATATAAGCCTGTTTCATACCTCGTGAAGAATGGAGTTAGATACAATCAGTTTTCTAGCTTGACTAGTATCAACAAGAAGCCTCATCAAGGAATCATAAGAGATATTATTGTGTATTTCAGGAATTAGCACAGTCGAAGATTCTAGAGAAGAAAAACTGCTCTTGTCATCAGAAGAATTATAGTACTCTAAAGGAAGTGACGTGAGCAAATTCGACACCCAAAGTTGTTTAAGATCTGGAGAATTTGAAACCTTGAGAGACAGGTTTTTTGTTTTATGCGTCTCATCGCAAGAAGCAAGATTCCATTTCACACGTAAGGCCATAAGTTTTGGTGCGGAAATATGAAGGTCCATGAAGTGAGCATCAATGGCGAAAGCCCTAAGAGACGAGCTTGCGATTGTGAATTTACCAGGAAGCACAACAACACCATACAGTTGCAGTACTCGTAAATCAACACAGCTAGTCGAAACCCAGTCTTCAAAACTATGGTTCAAGCTGATAGGGATATCCTTAAGAGTTAACATCCTGACATTCTTTAAAGGATGAGAGTATTGGAGCTTCAGTTCGGGTACTTTAAGGTAATCATAAGATTTCATATTACGAATATCATTATTGTCGTCGTCCCCGAATCGAAAATACAACCCCCAAACATCCAAAGACAAAGCATTTTGAAGCCATTCTAGAGGAGTTTCAAGATCGTAATAATATAATATAGTAAATTTGAAGATCTTCAAAGAATGAACACTTTTGGCAAAAGGCGTAATTGTATCAGCGTTCTTCCACCACTTGTTTTCTTCATCTCCTTCGATACGGACGTGAAGTTTTCGTAATACGCTAAATAGATTCGCGTATTGTATCATTCCTTCCTGTGAAATCTGCAGAAATTTATATAATTATTACTGCATTAGTTTGCAAGGTATTTGAGAAAATAAACGTATTAGAGATGAAAATTGACTTTGGCTAAAATTGATCCCATGGCTTGAAGACCTGAGTCTTCAAAAGATCTATAAGGCTTGAGGCCTTTTTAAAGGTTTACTTATGCAAGTACGTACGTACCTGGTGAAGAACGGCGTCAGATACACACAACTTTCTGGTCTGACTAATATCACGAAGGAGCCTCTCTAAGGAAGAAGAAGAAATAAGAGAATCTTCTCCAAGTAAGACCCGCGCACATTCAAGAGAAGGAAACTTATTGGTATCAACAGAAGAACCATATCTCAAAGAACCGATCCATCCGTCCGAATTATCTAACAAAAAACTTTTAAGGTTTGGAGAATCTGAAATCTTAATGAACGGAGGTGATTCATCCTTGTCAAGATTAATATAACTCCACATGACACTCAGGTCTTCAAGTTTTGGTGCATTAGCAACATGAAGTTCCTCGAAGTCACCTTCAATGAAGAAAATCCTAAGAGACGAGCTTGTGATGGTGAGTCTAGTTGGAAGCACTAAAACATCATAAAGACCCAGTTCTTCTAAACTGACACAATAATTGGAAATCCAATCTCCGAAGCTTTGGTTTATGGAGATAGGGATGTTCCTAAGAATCAAAACCCTAAGATGTTTCAAAGGGATCATAGAATTTTGGAGATTCAGTTCAGGCCTTTCATCGTGAAGATAACAGGAAAATGGTTGCCCATGGAACTCGAAGATCAGCTCTTGAACATTCAAAGACAGCGCTTTTTGAAACCAACGCAAAAGATGAACGGTGACAAAATTCAGTATTGTTGGAGGATCCATGTCCTCTGATAATTCCATGAGAAGTTCTCGGAACTCGTATTTGATGTTCGAATCCATGCGAGACTCAAAGATCCTGTCAAGGTATTTGATCAATCCCACGTTCTTATCTGATACATCCTCGAACTTCAGCACAGGGGGGTAAGAACACAGTGAGTGAAATTTTTTAGAGCTCATACCCAAGCGAACAATGGATTTTGCAGAATCTACACGAGAAAGGATTTCATCGATGAAGAAATCGTCATGTAGAAAATCAAAAGGACTACTTTGCCAAGAAATTTGATCCATGTTTGCTTGTCCAAGAAAATTGAAGGAGGAGTTCAAATCCAACGATCAATGATTAGAGAGTTTATATAGATATATAGCAGTTTAAGCTGATAATTTGATTTGTTAATTAAATGTTATCGATAGATTTTTTTAATTATCTGCTTCAATTTTCTAAATAACTTAAAATCTAGATTCTATCTTAAAATATCCACTTTTATTTTTGGTTGAAAAAAGACTGGATAACAATTAAATGATAGTTTGATCAAAGGTTATCTATAGACTTTTAATAAATCAATTATTTAAATTATCGATAGACTTAAAATCAGATTTTGCTTCTTTACAACGTAATCACACAGGTCTCAGATCGAGAAAGATTGGTGGGATGAGGGAGAAAGATTGAGGGCCCACCTTGCAGCTGAGTGGCATGAAGTTTTCTAGTTTACCAAATCCACCAAGTCGATGACCGGTAAACTCGTGACAACGGTAAATTGGTTAAATTTACGAGTTTATAAACTAAATTTATCATTCTTACGTTTCTAACATACTCGTATTAACTTTTTTTTATTTGATTATAGTCAGCGTCTTTATATGTGAGTTTTATAGAAATTTCTTTGTTAAATATGGTAAATTTAAATATTGATGTATTTAATTTAAATTATTTGGATGTAAAATATATTTAAATCAAATTTTTATCATTTTTTTATATTTTAATTATTTATTATATACTATTAATACTTATTTAATAGCAAAAGTAAACTCTTACGAGTTTACTATTCAAGTTTACATACGAGTTTACGTCTTTGTTGCGAACTTACTTAAACTCACTGGTTAACAACTTGTTCTCAGGCAAGGCAGACACTAACAATTAATAATCAATAACTTTTCAATCAGTAATTGGATATAATAATTAATAATAGATAATTAATTTCTTAATGCAGTTTTTTTTAAAAAAAAAGAAAAACGTACGGATTTTTAATATTTTTTTCCCTAAAATATACTAGAAACAAATTATCTTGATCCTGGGTTATAATTCTCTTTTTTTGAACAAAGATACGTTATCCATAAGCATGAAAATCGTATATTTCATGATATAAATGAGTATATAAATTATTTTAAAAAATTTAGTTGATTATATTATTTAAGGGCGTCATCTAAATTTATATATATATATATATATATATATATAACGAGTAATCTAAATATTTAATACTACTTTTCAAATGCGCGTTAGTATTTTTAAAAACAATAAATTGAAGATTAATAAAAGTTTGTTTTAGTTTTAAAAAATATGAAAAAAAATACACCAATTAACGATTTAACGATGATAAAAGTAATATTTTTATTTATAATTAAAGATTAAAATATTTTTATTGATCAAGATTCTTTAATGATTCTGTTAACATATTTTAGCAAATTAAATCATTCTGTTACCATTGTAATCCACCTCTAACTATCATATAGTTAAAGATATAGGAGTATCAAATAACGATAACCTAGAATATATCTTTATCCAAAAAAACAGATTTTAAACTTAATTAAGAGTAGATATACATACAACATCCACGACAATCTGACGTTTCTTTTTCTATATAAAGGACTCTTGAGCCTCCGTTGAATTCCATATATTCTCCACACACTTCTCTTCTCTCTCCCACACACTCCCAAGTCAATATGGCTTTTGAGAAAATCTTTTTTTCATTGGTTTGTTTTCTCAGTCTCTTTGTTTTTCTCACTAATGCTCTTAATGTGTCTCACGATGGAAGAGCCCTTATCATCGACGGCCAACGTCGAATTCTCATCTCTGGTTCAATTCATTATCCCAGAAGCACACCAGCAGTAATAATCTAACCCTTCTTCCACTCTTAATTCTGAGATTTTTTTTTTCTGATTTAATGCGAATTGTTGCTGACAATGAGTTTGATGATTAATTATGTAGATGTGGCCCGATTTGATTCAAAAAGCAAAAGAAGGAGGGCTGAATACGATAGAGACATACGTATTTTGGAATGCTCATGAACCAGTTCGTCGTCAGTATGATTTTTCTGGGAATAATGATCTTGTTAGATTTCTCAAGACCGTTCATGAGGCTGGACTTTATGCTATTCTTCGCATTGGTCCTTATGTTTGTGCTGAATGGAATTATGGGTATGTTTAATTATTTAATTATTACTTAATCTATTTTAGTTTCAATATATACATGTGTGTGTATAATAATTCTGAATTGTTTTATTATTATTTTTTAGGGGTTTCCCTGTTTGGTTACATAATTTGCCTGGTGTTGAGATGAGGACGGCAAATAATGTGTTTATGGTAAGTTAATGATTTCTTTATTAATTAGTTATTTTTATGCTATATATATATATATTACCATAGTAAAATTATTCATACAGTGTTTCTAATTAACGCGTAAGTTAATGATTTCTTTAATTAGTTATTGTTATGCTTTATATGTTTTAAATATATTACCATAGTAAAATTATTCATACAGTGTTTCTAATTAATGTGTTTATGGTAAGTTAATGATTTCTTTAATTATTTATTTTAATGCTTTATATGTTTTAAATATATTACCATAGTAAAATTATTCATACAGTGTTTCTAATTATTATTTGGTTTTATAGAATGAGATGCAGAATTTTACTACCGTGATAATAAATAAGATCAGGGAAGAAAAACTTCTTGCTTCTCAAGGTGGTCCTATAATTATTGCCCAGGTACATACATATATAATAGTTCATGAACTAATTTTTTAGGGAAAATATATGCAATAATAAAACTAATTTAATTTATCAAACTTATTTATTTTCTTGAATTAATAGATTGAGAATGAGTTTGGCAATGTAATGGATCCTTATGGAGATGATGGAAAGGTGTATATAGATTGGTGTGCTTCAATGGCTGAGTCTTATAATATTGGAGTTCCATGGATCATGTGCCAACAAAGTGATGCTCCTCAGCCAATGGTAAAATTATTTAATTAGATTTTTTTTTTCAAAATTTTAAATTAATTCTTATTTTTATTACAATTATTCTTTTTCTGATTATACTTTTGATTGGTTCAATTTATCAGATCAACACATGTAATGGTTATTATTGTGACCAGTTCACACCCAATAATCCCAATAGCCCTAAGATTTGGACCGAGAATTGGGTAGGATGGTAAGTTTCAAATCAAACAAGTTTTATTTTTGATTAGTAGTCATTAATTAATTCATTTTTCATAATTATTATTTTTATTTTTATTAAAGGTTCAAAAGTTGGGGAGGTCAAGATCCTCACAGAACAACTGAAGATGTTGCCTATGGGGTAGCTAGATTCTACCAAACTGGAGGAACCTTGCAAAACTATTACATGGTAAATTACACACACATATATATTAAATGCTCCAAAATAAAATTTTAAGATTATGAATATTCATCAATTATTGTTTTGTTGTTACAGTATCATGGTGGTACCAACTTTGGTAGAACTGCCGGTGGTCCATACATTACAACCTCGTATGACTATGATGCTCCTCTTGATGAATTTGGTATGTAAATTTGATTGATTCTTTATACTATATTATACAGGTGTGTGTGTGTTCTTAACATATATTTAATTAAATCTGATTCAATTATTTGCAGGAAACATTGCTCAACCAAAATGGGGCCATCTCAAGAAACTTCATGAAGTTTTGAAATCAATTGAGAAAAACCTTGTCTATGGTAACATCAAGGAAACAGATCTTGGTAATTCTGTCAAGGTACGTCATTATAAATAAAGAATATTTATTCATTAATTGTCACTAATTAATGTATATATGATTTCATGGAATTTGAAGTTGTTCCTTAATAATAATGCTTGATGCTGAAAATGTTGTGTAGGCCACCGTGTATGCTTTAAATGGATCATCAAGTGTGTTCTTGAGCAACAGCAACACTACTTCTGATGCAACTTTCACATTCAATGAAAAGCAATATACAGTTCCTGCTTGGTCCGTTTCCATTCTTCCTGATGGAACAACTGAAGAGTATAACACTGCAAAGGTGAGATTTTTTGTTCAAAATTTGATACTTTTTTTTTAATGAAAGTACATTACTCCTCATGGTTAATGAGGTAATGGGACCTTGAAGCAGACAATTTCGAAAGCGACACACTAGGATGTTACACAACATTCAAATTTTGTTTTTTTTTTTTCCCTTTTTTTGGTAGGGTTACAAAGAATCTAGTAACATGTTTTCTTTTTTGTGGTTAATTAGATTAATGTTCAAACCTCTGTGAATGAACATTGGCCAAACGAAGCCGAGAAGCAACCAGAATCATTGAAGTGGGTGTGGAGGCCTGAAAATATTCATAATGCTCTCAAAGGCAAATCTCATTCTTCTGCAAACAAACTCATTGATCAAAAGGAAGTCACTAGTGATTCTAGTGACTACCTTTGGTACATCAATAGGTAAAGTCATACTCTTTTAACTAATCTTTTCTCATGTTTTAATATCTCTTTTTTGTTCTAAGAATTTCTTATTATGATTCTGAAGACTTAACAATCTTTAACTTTATTTCTTCCTTGTTATAGCCTTCAACTTGGCAAAGATGATCCTGTTTGGAGCGATGAAATGTCTCTTAGAATCAATGCTAGTGGCCAAGTAATTCATGCATATCTCAATGGACACCATATTGGTAAAGGAACATTACTTTATAATG
Source organism: Acacia crassicarpa (assembly GCA_034222035.1). Taxonomy (NCBI): domain Eukaryota; kingdom Viridiplantae; phylum Streptophyta; class Magnoliopsida; order Fabales; family Fabaceae; genus Acacia; species Acacia crassicarpa. The sequence goes on from JAWXYG010000004.1 coordinate 26,799,284, forward strand.
CTCCGTTTTCTCATAAATAAACTATATGGTTTGTTTAATTAACATACAGTGTTAATTTGTTCGATTTGTAGGAAATCATTGGGCTAAATACGGCGTTCTTTATGATGATGAGGTTGAATTTAAGATCAAGTTGAATAAAGGAAAGAATGTGATTAGTTTGCTCAGTGTCACTACTGGACTACAGGTATAATCTTATGGATATCAGTTAGTGCAAATTTGAACATATATTGTATAATTTATGCTTGTTTGATTTAATTATAATGATCTATCTCATTTGTATAAATAGAATTACGGTTCGTTCTTTGACACATGGCACACTGGTCTAGTTGGACCAATTGAGATAGTTGGTAAGAAAGGCGACGAGACAGTCCTCAAGGACTTATCTTCTCACAAGTGGCACTACAAAATTGGGTTGGATGGTTGGGACAAAAAATTCTTTAGCGAAGAGTTTAGCTCCAACAACAAATGGGCATCAGACCAATTGCCCATAAACAGAAGCTTCACTTGGTACAAGGTACTTAGTTTGGCAATTTACACATTATATTACTCCTTCGATCCTATATATAAGATAAAGTTGACTTTTTTGGAGAGACTAAAGAAGCTAATTAAGTTATTATAAAGTATTTATATTTGTCACTTTTTGTTCCAACTATCTTGCTTAACTTATAAACTGATATATAATCTAAAAATACTAAACATATGATATGATTAAATAACTTATTTAGTTTTCTTAATCTCCCTAAAACGAGTCATTTTATGTCTTATGTTCAAGACTAGAGGTTTTTTTTTTTTTTTGGGTGAGTCGATGATTAAAATATTGTAGACAACTGTATTTACCTCTAAAATTGAATTTGTTAGACCACATTCAAAGCTCCTCTTGGAAAAGACCCTGTGGTGGTCGATTTAGAAGGACTTGGAAAAGGATATGCTTGGGTCAATGGTAACAACATTGGTCGCTATTGGCCTGCATACTTGGCTGCAGAAGATGGTTGCAGTGATCCTTGTGATTATCGTGGTGAATATTCTGCTACAAAATGTATTTCTAATTGTGGAAAGCCCTCACAAAAATGGTAAGTTGATTTTTTTCCTTTTTTTAAAAAATCTAATTTAATAAACTGGATATAGACCTTTGACCATTCCATTTGTTTTGGTGAATAACCTTTTAAACATATTTTTAGGTATCATGTTCCTCGATCTTTCCTTAAAGACGGTGACAACACATTGGTTTTGTTGGAAGAAATGGGTGGAAATCCATCATATGTGAATTTCCGAACCGTTAGTGTTGGAACTGCCTGTGGAAATGCCTATGAAAATAACACATTGGAGCTATCTTGCCAAAGTCGTCCAATTTCTGCCATTAAATTTGCTAGTTTTGGAGATCCTCAAGGCACATGTGGTTCATTTTATAAAGGCACATGTGAAAGTAGAAATACTTTAGCAATTATGGAGAAGGTAATTAATCTCTTAGTTTATATCTACATTCTTAGCTTGCACATGTTTTATGCATTCAGAGATTAATTAATTGATCGAATAAATAATTTATATTATTTTTTTTTTGGCATTATGTAGGCATTAATCTCTTAGTTTATACCTACATTCTTAGCTTGCATTAAATATTTCATGTTTTATGCATTCATTCAGAGATTAATTAATTGATCGAATAAATAATTTATATTAATTTTATTTGGCATTATGTAGGCTTGTGTGGGTAAGCAGACATGCTCCATTGATATTTCAGAGAACACATTTGGGTTAACTAATTGTGGAAATATTACTATGAGACTTGCCGTGGAGGCAATTTGTTAATTAGAACTTGTTAAGTTAGTTTGTTACCTTTTTCGTTTTTATTTTAAGTTTGGTATTTGAATTTTCAGTATGTAAGTACATTCTTCTAATTGAGTTCACTTTAAATAATAATTTTAGTTAGATAAATTATCCTTTTTTTATTCCTCTACAAAATTATATGTTTACCTTTTTTTTTATTCCTCTACAAATCGTCAGACCTAGAGTTGGGAATCATCCTTGAAAGGGCCAGCCCTTTTAGGCCTAAGGTAAGAAAAATATTTGCTTTTCAAGGCCAAGCTCGAGAACATGAGGTCAAAGCCGGCCCTACAAGGTCAAGCTATTTTTATAAATTTTAACTATTTTTTCTAGTTTTTTAAAGAAATATAATTAGTAAATTACAACAATTAAAGTCTAAACAAAGGGATTAAGATTTCTCCAGATATGGTTATCTCCAGTGACCCCCAAACTACACCGTTTCACTTAAAAAAAATTAAAAACATCTCTCCCAAATAACCCTAATCCCCAACTACAGGGAGCCATCCTTCGTTCCATCGTATGGCAGATTCACCAGGTGAGCGAAGAAGCGGCAGTTGCTTTACAGCCCAATCAAAATGTCTCGCCATCAAAGAACAATACAGCATAGTTTTCCTTGTATTCCTCGCTACTTCCCTCAAATATGACTTCAGGTTTTCCGTCTGAAATTCCAGAGACCCTATTTTCCTTGGTCTTGCTAAGTAATCCTGGCTTGGTCTTATCAACAGAAGCAGGTTTAAATTCATCTACACAACATAAAGTTCAGAATTTTCTAACGGTAAACCCCCAAATTGAAGATAAAGAAAACCAATTAATACGCCAATTTCTCAAAATCAATTGACAAATCAAACATAAATCTTCTTGTTTGCCTGCTATAAACTAATAAATAGGAAAAAATGATCAGATTTTTCTGTACAAATACTTTCAACGCAGAGTGCAATATTTGTTGGAAGATTCATCTTTGAAGGAAGAACCAAGCTTGAGATTGTACCAGCGATTTTATTTTTTTTTAGTGAAACGATGTAGTTTGGGAATCCTAGAGATAACCTTATCTCCCTTAAACAAAATGCATCATGCAATAAATAAATACAGTCACTAATTCATAACAAAAAATAAACAAAAAGAATTTTGTGGGTTGTTTGTCGTTTTGTGATCTCCTTCCCTATAACACAAAATTGTGTTCTTTTTTTTTTTTTTGATATAGCCAATGGGGGGGAGGGGGAGGCAGGACTTGAACCTTGAACAAGGGGGAAGGTCAACTTCTAAGGCTGACCCTAGTGCCATCACGCTACGAGGCGCTTGGCAACACAAAATTGTGTTCTAAGTTCACACCATCCAACCAAATTTGTATATATCACTTTCCGAGACACAGGCAGATTTACAATTTACTTAACCATATGAATATTTTTTTTAATAAAAATTATAAATAATATGGTTTAATTTTAAAAAATATTTTTTTAAAAAATGACATGAAGTTCTAATAAGCACATCTCATCTGCTCACAAGAAAATTAATCCAAAAGTACATTCTAAGTAAATTATTGTTTTAAATTCTCAAGTGTCATGATATCCGAAAAAATTTCTTGATTGTCAATACTAATGAATAAATTTTAAAGAGATCACTTTTTTCCAAAAAATTTTCATAAAGTCATATAATATAAAAATTTTTTGTCGAAAAGATTATAAAATAATTGTTGGGGCCAATCACACTATCCTAACAGATAAGATAAACTGCCACCTTTTTATTTTGTTTTATGTGAGTCCAGAGATATATCAACCAATTTTTTATGTGTATCTATTATTTTTAAAAATTGTTCTTATATCAAATTATGTTCATATTATCAAATCATAATGACAGTTATATTATAAAAAATACGGTAGTGATAATATTATTTAAAATTATTTATTTATAATCTTTCTTAGGAAAAAAGGAAAGAATATAGGTAAAAATATAGATTGAAATTCACGGGTCCTACAGGGCCAACCCTTTTAAACCCTCTGCCCCATAGGGCCAGCCCTTTTAGGCTTGATTTTATTTGGAAGCTTCATTTTATAAGCCCGACCTTTGAAGGGTCAGGGCTTAAACAAGCCGGCTTGACAAGCTCAATCTGATTACCCGACTCTAGTTAGAACCACTCACGAAATCTTCAATAATCCTAGAGGATCCTTATCATCACTCACTAGGATAACTAATGAAAAAAAGAAAAGATAATTATTTAATTTTTATAATTTTATCAAATTTATAACTCAATTCTTATATTTTTGACTCGTCGCGACTCAGTCCTTCCATAAAAGAAGAAAACATGGTAAATTCTCAGGAAACGAATACAACAAGGTTGTCCTCTAAAAGATTCCGATAATACTCTAGCTGTATAAAATGTAACTTGTCATTATATGATGTCCACTTGTAGTAAAGCTTTTTTATAATTACATTCTTTTTTTAAAGCACATAGTAATTTCCCTAAAGGAGGGGGAAGGGACATTTAGCCCCCGAGTTTTTATTAGTTCACGAAGAATAAAAAATGCCAGGTCATTAAAAAAGGGTTAAAAAGGGTGTTTATTTTTCCTAAAATGCCTCGCATTCTTCTTCCCAAAAAAAAAAAAATCTTACCGGTACAATTGAGCAATTTTTAAAGTTAAACAGAAGTGATAAACAGTCTTTGTATTTGTTACGGACCGGCCCAACAGGCCCAGGTCCGGACCTCGGCCCAATCTTGCTAGGGATAGAATCCACGCCAGAATAGGAAGGGATCCGAGATCCCACAAATATAGGATCTTATTAATAGAGATTCCCCGACAATCACGGCAGCAGCCAATCAGCTCAATCTAAGATATTGCTCATTAAGGCAGAGATACGCACACCAAACCCCTCTATAAATAGAAGGGAACCCTAAACAGGTGCACACGTTCTATCTTATGCTCTTGTTACTTTCTGCCACACAGAGCACACACCCCACTCCCCTGGCTACGTGCCTTCAAGTGTGTTATGAACTACGTGGACTTTGATCCCTTCGAGGGTATGTAGGCTCTAGGCTTAACAACCTAGTCAAGTCCAATCTCTGTGTTCTTCATACAGAACAGTATTATTCATATAAAGTACACATGCTTATTTAGAGTATAATAATTCTGGCAAAAACGTATGTAGATTATAATAATGTTATATTATTAAAATGAAAATATTATTTTATTTTAGTGAGAAAATATAATTTTATTGTGATGACTCGTTAACATTACCGCTGCTGACCTGGCCTATGAAAGTTGGTTGAAATATGTCCCTTTTTGCTCCCTTTAACCCTGAATAAATAAGTTGATAGACAATGAATAAATCCTATTAAATTAAATTCATGCTAAATTCAACTCCATGTTGCGTTGCTTAAAATAAAATAAAATTACAACTTTTATTATTAAGACAAACAAAAATCTTGGTAAGACCAAGTGTCACTAATAATTTAAACTGTCATTTGTCACTAATTTAGAGCTACATTTGTCTTATTCATCATAAAGTCGTAACAATTAAATGAACCTTTCCCAACTTTTATATATATATATATATATATATATATATATATATATATATATATATATATATAATGCATTCAATCATGATAACTAAAATCATGACTATCATTGAAAATTTATTTTAATAATGTATTAAACAAAAAATTTATTTTTGCTTTGTTTTAAAAACGTTTTCTAGTTTGTTTTCTCTATAACAAGAAAAGAAACAGAACATTAGCCTACCACAATTATTGAACATAGAACTCAAAGTTAAACCTATCAACACGGGTGACGGGAAAATGCAACCTCAACGCCCAGCAATGAAAATACAGAGATCCTTAAGGCACATGTGAAAGCAGCAATACTACTTTATCAATCATAGAGAAGGTAATTAATCTCTTAGTTTATATCTACATTCTTAACTTGCATTAAATATTTTATGTTTTAGGGACTCATTCAGAGATTAATTAATTAATCGAATGACTAATTTATATTAATTTTCTTCTTCTTTTTTTTTTTTTGACATTATGCAGACATGTTCAATTGATGTTTCGGAGAACACATCTGGGTCAACCAATTGTGGGAATAGTACTAACACTTGCAGTGGAGGCAGTTTGTTAGACCTTTAATTTCTTATTTTAAAACAAATTAGGTTTTGTTTTATAGCCAAAATGGTTAGGTTAGTTTGTTCTTTTAAGTTTCCTTTTTCGTTTTTATTTTAAGTATGTTATTTGAATTTTCATTTACAACTATGTAGGCATATTCTATTCTCCCAATCTGTTGAGTTCACTTTAAATAATAATTTTAGTTAGATTAATTTTATGTTTGCCTTTTTTTATTCCTCTATGAATCATCAGAACTAGAGTTGGGAATCATGTCTTCAAGGCTCGGCTTGAGAACATGAGTTCAGAGCCGGCACTACAAGATTGAAAGCTATTTTTTTAAATTTTAACTATTTTTCCTATATTTTTTTAAGAAATATAATTAGTAAATTACAACAATTAAAGTTCTAATTTATTAAATAGATGTTGTCAATATTAAAATCTAAACAAAATACATAATGAAATAAATAAAAACAGTCACTGATTCATAACAAAAAATAAATAAAAAGAATTTTGTGGGTTGTTTGTCGTTTTGTAATCTTCTTCCATATAACAACACAAAATTGTGTTCTAAGTTCACACCATGCAACCAAATTTATATATATCACTTTTCGAGACACAGGCAGATTTACAATTTACTTAACCGTATGAATATTTTTTTAATAAAAATTATGAGTAATATGGTTTAATTTTTAAAAATATTTTTTAAAAAATGACATGAAGTTCTAATAAGCCCATCTCATCTACTCACAAGAAAATTAATCCAAAAGTACATTCTAAGTAAATTATTGTTTTAAATTTTCAAGTGTCATGATATCCGAAAAAATTTCTCAACACTAATGAATAAATTTTAAAAAGAGATCAATTTTTTCCAAAAATTTTTCAAAAAATCATATAATATAAACATTTTTTGGAGTAAAGATTATAAAATAATTGTTGGGGCCAATCACACTACCCATAAGATAAACTGCCAAATATGACAGCCTAAACCTCTCAGTATCCCAAAACCGACCTTTTTATTTTGTTTTATGTGAGTCCAGAGAAAAGATCAACCAATTTTTCATGTGTACGTATTATTTTTAAAGATGGGTCTTCTGTCAAATTATGTTTATATTCTAAAATCATAATGAAAGTTATATTATAAAAAATACGAGAGTGATAATATTATTTAGGGTTAAGGTGCAAAAATACACATGTGCTTTTCTCCGAAGAGCGCTCAGTAGCAAGTGGTCTTTTTAGCTGCAAAAGTGACTATGTGGTTACTGTAACACCCAATTTTCAAAAGCGGAATAATTTTTTTTTTTCATCAGAATAGAGCATCGGAGCAAGTAATAGAGTGAGTAATTGATATTTCATTAACTGTGGCGTATTCAACTGTTCATAATGTACAGCACATTTGTCATAACAGTATAAGTCTAGAAGTAGGATCCTCAGTCGGGTCTTTACGCGTGTTGTTTACTCTGCTTACTCCTATCTTCGGTCCACAGTTCCCCGGACCCTGAAGCTATGGTAAGAGCTGAGGTTCAATATCCATTGAACCTCAAGTAGCGGTTAACCTCATGCTTATGTAAACAAGATATGTATGACAGATATTCATGATATTACAGCAATAATTAATATAAAAACTCATAACAGATTCGTCTGGATAACAGTACATGGCCACTGCAATATGTCTACTATCCCCAGTCTACACTATTCACCAGTGTCACGATGGCCTATTGTGTCCTTAGTGATAGGAAAACTCAACGGCATTACCAAAAATGTAACCCGTATAAATAAAGCTAAATGTATAAACAGTGAACTAAGGAAGAGTCTTAGACACGGTGCATGATCTAAGACAAAGTCCTGTCCATGATTCTATGAAATAGTCTATCACATATATGCATACAATAAGCATCAGAGTTAGTGTTACAGTACGCGTCCGTACCTTCGTTGACGAATACAGCACGTTGTCGGTTGGAAAGCGATCATAGATATCCTATGAGGGTAATATCGAATTTATTAATTCACAATCAATATCCTAATAAATATTCTAGCCACAAATGACTATTTTACCCCTGGTGTATTTATTTTTCAATTATTTTCCCTTTAATTTCGGAAAAAACGCTGTTTAACAGCATTTGGGCTGATTTTCACCTAACTTTGAAAAATCATAACTAGTTCTAGAAAAATCGAAACGAGGATCCATAAAATTTTCCAGACTCCTTAGGATGTTTATTTTTGAGAAAAAAATATCAGCTTTTACCCAGAAATTAAGAACAGCTCCCAGTTTTCACGTGTTCATACGCTGCCCAGAAATTCACCCAGAAAACATAGCCTTTCTTCAAGAATTTTTATCTCTTTGTAAAAAAATTCAAAATTACACACTCTAGGTATATTCGGAAAGCTCTATATGTCTACTTTAACCATGAAAAGTTTCAGAATTAATTAACAGCATCTTCAATATAAAATTATGGTGTTTCTACTACTGACTCCAGAAATCACCTACCTGACAAATTTCGCCAAAATTTCGTTACTTCGGTGTTTTTCTTCCAGAAATTTTGCTCTAACCCTTCCTTCATCAATTTTTCAAAATAAAGCTATTTTTAACCATAAAAACATGAAAATAAAACTACTCTAGCATTTTTAAGATTAAAACACATATATCTATGAATTTTAAAACTCAAGAACTTGCTTACCAATACTTGAACTCCTTCAAGCTTCTTCCCACTCAACCTCACTTCACTCTACTTTCATATTGCTATAGCTTGTTTTGGTGTGAGTTTTGTGAAGAGCCAAGGTGCCTATTTATAGGACTTCACTATGGCAATTTTGTAAATTCTCCTAACGTATCTCTACTTGCATTCCAAGTTTTCTTCCTTGGCCTTCAAGTCTCTTGTTTTTTCCCTCTTCTTCTCCCTTTTCCTTCCTCAATTCCATGCAGCCTCATCTCTCTCTTTCTCTCTTATTTTCTTTTCTTGCTCACCAAGTTTTGGAACTTGTCCATGAAGCATTGAACCTTGCTCTCCAAGGTTGGAAGGTTCTACTTCCTCCACAAGTTGTTTGCATGGGTTTTGACATGTGTTTGAAAGTTTTTCTTCCTCTCCAAGTTCTCAAAAACCGCCCCCACCCTTCATCTCTCTCTCTCTATTTTAATCCATTTTGTGTTTTACTTTAATTAATTAGATAATGTTTTGAAGCTACATTATTGGCCCTTTAATTATTAATTAAGGTAAAATACCCTAATTGATGGTTTTATACATGCTATCTAGTTAATTAACAACTTTACTATTATTGCCTTAATTTATTGTAACTCAATCATCCACTAATTGTTTGTAATGTTCCATAATTAATTTAAGCATTTTCACACCCTTTTATGGTTTATTTTTTATGATATAAAACTAAATGTTATATTTTAATTCATGTAGGTTTAATTGTTTATTAGTCGTTGGAAATTTTCTCTAATTAATTTGGGTATTTTCACACCCTTTTATGCTTTTTATATATATATATATAATATATTACCATAGTAAAATTATTCAAACAGTGTTTCTAATTATTATTTTGTTTTATAGAATGAGATGCAGAATTTTACTACCGTGATAATAAATAAGATCAGGGAAGAAAAACTTCTTGCTTCTCAAGGTGGTCCTATCATTATTGCCCAGGTACATACATAATAGTTCATGAACTAATTTTTTAGGGAAAATATATGCAATAATAAAACTAAAATGCCTCGCATTTTTCTTTTTTCTTTTTTTTTTTAAAAAAAAAACTTACCTTACCTATATGATTGAGCAATTTTTAAAGCTAAACAGAAGTGACAAAGAGTCTTTGCATTTTTCATATAAAGTACACATTCTTAATTAGAGTATAATAATTCTGGCAAAAACGCAGGTGGATTATAATAATGTTACATTATTAAAATGAAAATATCATTTTATTTTAGTGATAAAATATAATTTTATTTTGATTACTCATTAACATCACCGCTGCTAACCTGGCCAATGAAAGTTGGTTGAAATATGTCCCTTTTTGCTACCTTTAACCCTAAATAAATAAGTTGATAGACAATGAATAAATCCTATTAAATTAAATTCATGCTAAATTCAACTCCATATTGTGTTGAATAAAATAAAATAAAGTTAAAACTTTTATTCTTAAGACAAACAAAAATCTTGGCAAGACCAAGTGTCACTAATTTAAGCTGTCATTTGTCTCTAATTTAGAGCTATATTTGTCTTATGCATCATAAAGTCATAACAATTAAATGAACTTTTCCCAACTTATATATATATAATGCATTCATTCATGAAAACTAAAACCATGACCGTCATTGAAAATTTATTTTAATAATGTGTTGAACAAAATTTTTTTTGCTCTGTTTTAAAAACTTTCTCTTGGTTTTCTCCGTAACAAGAAAACAAAGAGATATCGCAAAAAGCAAGATTCCATTTTACATGTAAGGCCATAAGTTTTGGTACGGAAACATGAAGGTCCATGAAGTGAGCATCAATTGGTGAAAGCCCTAAGAGACGAGCTTGCAATTGTGAATTTACCAGGGAGCACAAACAATACTCGTAAATCAACATAGCTAGTCGAAACCCAGTCTTTAAAACTATGGTTCAAGCCGATAGGGATATCCTTAAGAGTTAAAATCCTGACATTCTTTAAAGGATTAGAGTATTGGAGCTTCAGTTCGGGTACTTTGCAACAAATATTTTTTGGTTTTAACTCTACGGCATAGAAGAAATAGGAAAGGGTCATATAAAACTATTTTAAATTTAAAACGAATCAGTAGACCCGATCTACGAATCTATTCTAATTATCAACGAATTCCTAGAATTTTAGGAGGCATGGGGATTGTAATTTAAGGTAATCATAAGATTTCATATTAATAATATCATTATTGTTGTCGTCCTCAAATCGTAAATACAACCCCCAAACATCCAAAGACAAAGCATTTTGAAGCCATTCTAGAGGAGTTTCAAGATCATAATAATATAATATAGTAAATTTGAAGATCTTCAAGGAATGAACACTTTTGGCAAAAGGCGTAATTGTATCAGCGTTCTTCCACCACTCGTTTCCTTCATCTCCTTCAATACGGACGTGAAGTTTTCGTAATTCGCGTATTGTATCATTCCTTGCTGTGAAATCTGCAGAAATTTATATATTTATTACTGCATTAGTTTGCAAGGTATTTGAGAAAATAAATGTATTAGAGATGAAAATTGACTTTAGCCAAAATTGAGCCCATGGCTTGTGGTGTGCATGGTAACACTCCCAGAATGACTTTTTTCCTAATTTCTGTGCCCTGGAACAAAAATGAATGTAAATTGTGTTTGGTAAATCCATTTTTTTTTCTTGCTCCTGGGATGAACCGGTTTATTTTTTGTGCTAGGGAGTAAAAAAAAGAAGCTAAAAATTTTGGCTTCTCTATTCCAGGGCAGAAAATCAGAATTTATTTTTCCCTTAATCGAAGCAGAAATTTACCTTCGTTCACCACCGCCGCCGCCATTGCCACCCCCAACACCACCGCTGCCCCACCGCCACCGCCCCGCCACCGTCGCCATCGCCGCCACCACCACCGTTGCCGCCAACACCACCACCACCACCGTCGCCACCACCACCACCACCGCTACCGCCCCTCCACCACCGCCACCGCCATCGACATCGCCACCGCACCGCCACCACACCACCGCCATCGCCACTGCCGCTGCCACCGCCACTGCGCTACCACCGCCACCACCCCGCCTCAGCCACCATCGCCACTGCCCCACCACCGTCGCCGTTGCTGCCGCCGCCACGACCACCACCGCCACCACCGTCGCCACCGCCCCGCCACCGCCACCACCGCACCACCACCACCGCCACCGCACCACCGCCACCGCCGCCACACCACCACCGCCGCCTCCGCCACTACCGTCTCCGCCACCACCACCGCCCCCACCACCACCGCCTCCCACCACCGCCACCACCACCACCGTCATCGCCACATAAATAATTTTTTGAATATGAAAATTACATAAATAATTTTTTTAGGAAATTTAAATTTAAGTTTATTTGTAAAGTATAATAATTATATTAATTATTAAAGAAAAGGATAAAATGGTAAAAGTAACTCATTAATCATTCATCTTCCTCCCTTACTATTTTTTTAACTCCCAAATAAGAGGAGGAAAAATGTGTTACCAAATGTAATTCTGATTCTCGGAGTTAAAATAAAATGGGTTAACAAACGTAATTCTGATTCTCAGAACTCTTCCAAAGCACAGAATCAGAAAAAACTGTTTCATCTCAGAAACAGTGCTGCGCAACAGAATGGTTGTCATGCACACCCTTAAAGACCTGAGTCTTCAAAAGATCTATAAGGCTTGAGGTCTTTTTAAAGGTTTACTTATTGCAGGCTTGTAGCCCACTTACTTTACGTTAGGCTTTGGGTTTGAGACTCCAAAGCCTACATATATAGAAATTCTAAGCCTTAAATAAGCTCAAAGCCTATTTAAAACTAATACTAAATTAAAATAAACTTGATTTAATTATATATTTATATATTAAACAAGTAAGGTCTGCAAGCTTACAAGCTAGGCCCTTAAAGAAAAAGCCTGGCCTATTTAAAGAAGCGAGCCTTTAAATAGGCCTTAAGTTTGGCCTCTTTTACCGGACTTAGCTTTACCAGCTTCTAACTAGGTCAAGCCTACAAATTTAATTATATTAAATTCACATTTTAATATATACAAAATTTAAAATAAAGATAATATTTTAAACAGTTACTTTCTTGAAAGTAGGGAAAAAAAGGATTTTGTCATCTGCAAATTAAAAATTAAAAAAAAAAATTATATTCCTGTCATCCATGTAAACACAAAATTAAGCAAGTACGTACGTACCTGGTGAAGAACGGCGTCAGATACACACAACTTTCTGGTCTGACTAATATCACAAAGGAGCCTCTCTAAGGAAGAAGAAGAAATAAGAGAATCTTCTCCAAGTAAGACCCGCACACATTCAAGAGAAGGAAACTTATTGGAATCACCAGAAGAACCATATCTCAAAGAACCGACCCATTCGTCTGAATCATCTAACAAAAAACTTTTAAGGTTTGGAGAATCTGGAATCTTAATGAACGGAGATGATTCATCCTTGTCAGGATTAATATAACTCCACTTGACACACAGGTCTTCAAGTTTTGGTGCATTAGCAAGTTCCTCGAAGTCACCTTCAATGAAGAAAATCCTAAGAGACGAGCTTGTGATGGTGAGTCTAGTTGGAAGCACTAAAACATCATAAAGACCCAATTCTTCTAAACTGACACAATAATTGGAAATCCAATCTCCAAAGCTTTGGTTTATGGAGATAGGGATGTTCCTAAGAATCAAAACCCTAAGATGTTTCAAAGGGATCATAGAATTTTGGAGATTCAGTTCAGGCCTTTCATCGTGAAGATAACAGGAAAATGGTTGCCCATGGAACTCGAAGATCAGCTCTTGAACATTCAAAGACAGCGCTTTTTGAAACCAACGCAGAAGATGAACGGTCACAAAATTCAGTATTGTTGGAGGATCCATGTCCTCTGATAATTCCATGAGAAGTTCTCGGAACTCGTATTTGATGTTCGAATCCATGCGAGACTCAAAGATCCTGTCAAGGTATTTGATCAATCCCGCGTTCTTATCTGATACATCCTCGAACTTCAGAACAGGGGGGGTAAGAACACAGTGAGTGAAGTTTTTTAGAGGTCATACCCAAGCGAACAATGGATTTTGCAGAATCTACACGAGAAAGGATTTCATCGATGAAGAAATCGTCATGTAGAAAATCAAAAGGACTACTTTGCCAAGAAATTTGATCCATGTTTGCTTGTCCGAAAAAATTGAAGGAGGAGTTCAAATCCAACGATCAATGATTAGAGAGTTTATATAGATATATAGCAGTTTAAGCTGATAATTTGATTTGTTAATTAAATGTTATCTATAGATTTTTTTAATTATCTGCTTCAATTTTCTAAATAACTTAAAATCTGGATTCTATCTTAAAAATATCCACTTTTATTTTTGGTTGAAAAAAGACTGGATAACAATTATATGATAGTTTGATCAAAGGTTATCGATAGACTTTTTGTAAATCAGTTATTTAAATTATCTAAATGATTTGAAATTTTGAATCTATCCTAAAAATATCCAATTTCTTAAAAACATTCTAGATAACAATTATGTGATAATTTGATTTGCTAATGAAATGTTACCGGTGGACTTTTTTTTAAAATTATTTTCTGAATTATCTGCTTAAAATATCTAAATAACTTGAAATCTGGAATCTATCTTAAAAATATCGGTAAAGAAGCAAAAATACACGTGTGCTTTACCTTCAAGAATGCTTAGCACCATATGCTTTTTTTTTTTTGGGTGCAAAAATACACATGTGCTTACAATTTAGGAGCAAAAGTCACACCACCATTAAAATCTAACTTAACGGTATTAATTTTGGGGTGAGGCCCACACTATTTTTATGAAAATACCAAAATGCCCCAAATTCAAAAAAAAAAACCCAGCTCTCGGATCTGAAAGTCATGTACATAGGTAAAATTAACTAATAAGCAACTTCCTTAAAAAATTACATATATAATGATTGATTAATTAGTCTTGATATAAGAAGATACACTTCAAGTCTGGTGGAGCATTCTTGATAATATGTTGAAAGAGCAAAGTCTCATCATCTCCGGGACCAACTTCGATCTTCACTTTATGATCATCTAAATATATAAGTGAACTTGAAATTCCAAGCTTTAAAATATTTTCAGCCAATGACTCCCTAAACTGCAATATATACAAAATATTAATAAAATCATGTCAATTCCATATATTGAGTTTAGTTTGTTCAGAAACAAAATGCAATGGTTAATTTACCGTTTTAGAGACAAGAGGATCAGAATTATCATTCTTTATAATAGTTAATTTGAGGGTCTTCAACGAATGAACCTTTTTCCTAAAAGCCAAAATTGTTTGATGAGCATTCTGCCAACACCTGGATTTTTTATTTACTTCAACTCGTACGTGCAATTCCTCTAACGTCTGAATTGAATTGACTGACTGTAATATTCCACTACACGAAATCTGCAAGAAAAAGAATGGCAACAATATAATTAATAAAATATAACTATTGCATAGTCATTTTGTAGGGGAAAAAGATGTTCATATGATTGTTCCTATGTGTGTGTAATAAATTTTAATTTTAATATAATATGACTATCTGTTTTTATTAAAATATTTCAAACAAATTAAAAATATATTTTTAACAGCCTTTCATGCGTATTTATATATATATATATAACATTAATTTAACCTAAACAATTCCATTTAATATATAAGCCTGTTTCATACCTCGTGAAGAATGGAGTTAGATACAATCAGTTTTCTAGCTTGACTAGTATCAACAAGAAGCCTCATCAAGGAATCATAAGAGATATTATTGTGTATTTCAGGAATTAGCACAGTCGAAGATTCTAGAGAAGAAAAACTGCTCTTGTCATCAGAAGAATTATAGTACTCTAAAGGAAGTGACGTGAGCAAATTCGACACCCAAAGTTGTTTAAGATCTGGAGAATTTGAAACCTTGAGAGACAGGTTTTTTGTTTTATGCGTCTCATCGCAAGAAGCAAGATTCCATTTCACACGTAAGGCCATAAGTTTTGGTGCGAAACATGAAGGTCCATGAAGTGAGCATCAATGGCGAAAGCCCTAAGGGACGAGCTTGCGATTGTGAATTTACCAGGAAGCACAACGACACCATACAGTTGCAGTACTCGTAAATCAACACAGCTAGTCGAAACCCAGTCTTCAAAACTATGGTTCAAGCCGATAGGGATATCCTTAAGAGTTAACATCCTGACATTCTTTAATGGATGAGAGTATTGGAGCTTCAGTTCGGGTACTTTAAGGTAATCATAAGATTTCATATTACTAATATCATTATTGTCGTCGTCCCCGAATCGAAAATACAACCCCCAAACATCAAAAGACAAAGCATTTTGAAGCCATTCTAGAGGAGTTTCAAGATCGTAATAATATAATATAGTAAATTTGAAGATCTTCAAAGAATGAACACTTTTGGCAAAAGGCGTAATTGTATCAGCGTTCTTCCACCACTTGTTTTCTTCATCTCCTTCAATACGGACGTGAAGTTTTCGTAATACGCTAAATAGATTCGCGTATTGTATCATTCCTTCCTGTGAAATCTGCAGAAATTTATATAATTATTACTGCATTAGTTTGCAAGGTATTTGAGAAAATAAATGTATTAGAGATGAAAATTGACTTTGGCTAAAATTGATCCCATGGCTTGAAGACCTGAGTCTTCAAAAGATCTATAAGGCTTGAGGCCTTTTTAAATGTTTACTTATTGCAGGCTTGTATCCCACTTACTTTACGTTAGGCTTTGGGTTTATATTACTGTCGTCCATGTAAACACAAAATTAAGCAAGTACGTACGTACCTGGTGAAGAACGGCGTCAGATACACACAACTTTCTGGTCTGACTAATATCACGAAGGAGCCTCTCTAAGGAAGAAGAAGAAATAAGAGAATCTTCTCCAAGTAAGACCCGCGCACATTCAAGAGAAGGAAACTTATTGGTATCACCAGAAGAACCATATCTCAAAGAACCGATCCATCCGTCCGAATTATCTAACAAAAAACTTTTAAGGTTTGGAGAATCTGAAATCTTAATGAACGGAGGTGATTCATCCTTGTCAAGATTAATATAACTCCACATGACACTCAGGTCTTCAAGTTTTGGTGCATTAGCAACATGAAGTTCCTCGAAGTCACCTTCAATGAAGAAAATCCTAAGAGACGAGCTTGTGATGGTGAGTCTAGTTGGAAGCACTAAAACATCATAAAGACCCAGTTCTTCTAAACTGACACAATAATTGGAAATCCAATCTCCAAAGCTTTGGTTTATGGAGATAGGGATGTTCCTAAGAATCAAAACCCTAAGATGTTTCAAAGGGATCATAGAATTTTGGAGATTCAGTTCAGGCCTTTCATCGTGAAGATAACAGGAAAATGGTTGCCCATGGAACTCGAAGATCAGCTCTTGAACATTCAAAGACAGCGCTTTTTGAAACCAACGCAGAAGATGAACAGTCACAAAATTCAATATTGTTGGAGGATCCATGTCCTCTGATAATTCCATGAGAAGTTCTCGGAACTCGTATTTGATGTTCGAATCCATGCGAGACTCAAAGATCCTGTCAAGGTATTTGATCAATCCCGCGTTCTTATCTGATACATCCTCGAACTTCAGAACAGGGGGGTAAGAACACAGTGAGTGAAGTTTTTTAGAGGTCATACCCAAGCGAACAATGGATTTTGCAGAATCTACACGAGAAAGGATTTCATCGATGAAGAAATTGTCATGTAGAAAATCAAAAGGACTACTTTGCCAAGAAATTTGATCCATGTTTGCTTGTCCAAGATAATTGAAGGAGGAGTTCAAATCCAACGATCAATGATTAGAGAGTTTATATAGATATATAGCAGTTTAAGCTGATAATTTGATTTGTTAATTAAATGTTATCGATAGATTTTTTTAATTATCTGCTTCAATTTTCGAAATAACTTAAAATCTGGATTCTATCTTAAAATATCCACTTTTATTTTTGGTTGAAAAAAGACTGGATAACAGTTAAATGATAGTTTGATCAAAGGTTATCTATAGACTTTTAATAAATCAATTATTTAAATTATCGATAGACTTAAAATCAGATTTTGCTTCTTTACAACGTAATCACACAGGTCTCAGATCGAGAAAGATTGGTGGGATGAGGGAGAAAGATTGAGGGCCCACCTTGCAGCTGAGTGGCATGAAGTTTTCTAGTTTACCAAATCCACTAAGTCGATGGCCGGTAAACTCGTGACAACGGTAAACTGGTTAAATTTACGAGTTTATAAACTAAATTTATCATTTTTACGTTTCTAACATACTCGTATTAACTTTTTTTATTTGATTATACTCAGCGTCTTTATATGTGAGTTTTATAGAAATTTCTTTGTTAAATATGGTAAATTTAAATTATTTGGATGTAAAATATATTTAAATCAAATTTTTGTCTTTTTTTTATATTTTAATTATTTATTATATACTATTAATACCTATTTAATATCAAAGTAAACTCTTACGAGTTTACTATTCAAGTTTACATACGAGTTTACGTCTTTGTTGCGAACTTACTTAAACTCACTGGTTAACAACTTGTTCTCAGGCAAGGCAGACACTAACAATTAATAATCAATAACTTTTCAATCAGTAATTGGATATAATAATTAATAATAGATAATTAATTGCTTAATGCAGTTTTTTTTTAAAAAGTACGGATTTTTAATATTTTTTTCCCTAAAATATACTAGAAACAAATTATCTTGATCCTGGGTTATAATTCTCTTTTTTTGAACAAAGATACGTTATCCTTAGGCATGAAAATCGTATATAACATGATATAAATGAGTATATAAATTATTTTAAAAAATGTAGTTGATTATATTATTTAAGGGCGTCATCTAAATTTTTATATATATATATAACGAGTAATCTAAATATTTAATACTACTTTTCAAATGCGCGTTAGTATTTTTAAAAGCAATAAATTGAAGATTAATAAAAGTTTGTTTTTGTTTTAAAAAATATGAAAAAAAATACACCAATTAACGATTTAACGATGATAAAAGTAATATTTTTATTTATAATTAAAGATTAAAATATTTTTATTGATCAAGATTCTTTAATGATTCTGTTAACATATTTTAGCAAATTAAATCATTCTGTTACCATTGTAATCCACCTCTAACTATCATATAGTTAAAGATATAGGAGTATCAACGATAACCTAGAATATATCTTTATCCAAAAAACAGATTTTAAACTTAATTAAGAGTAGATATACATACAACATCCACGACAATCTGACGTTTCTTTTTCTATATAAAGGACTCTTGAGCCTCCGTTGAATTCCATATATTCTCCACACACTTCTCTTCTCTCTCCCACACACTCTCAAGTCAATATGGCTTTTGAGAAAATCTTTTTTTCTCTGGTTTGTTTCCTCAGTCTCTTTGTTTTTCTCACTAATGCTCTTAATGTGTCTCACGATGGAAGAGCCCTTATCATCGACGGCCAACGTCGAATTCTCATCTCTGGTTCAATTCATTATCCCAGAAGCACACCAGCAGTAATAATCTAATCCTTCTTCCACTCTTAATTCTGAGAATATGTTTTTTTTTTCTGATTTAATGCGAATTGTTGCTAACAATGAGTTTGATGATTAATTATGTAGATGTGGCCCGATTTGATACAAAAAGCAAAAGAAGGAGGGCTGAATACGATAGAGACATACGTATTTTGGAATGCTCATGAACCAGTTCGTCGTCAGTATGATTTTTCTGGGAATAATGATCTTGTTAGATTTCTCAAGACCGTTGATGAGGCTGGACTTTATGCTATTCTTCGCATTGGTCCTTATGTTTGTGCTGAATGGAATTATGGGTATGTTTAATTATTTAATTATTACTTAATCTATTTTAGTTTCAATATATACATGTGTGTGTATAATAATTCTGAATTGTTTTATTATTATTATTTTTAGGGGTTTCCCCGTTTGGTTGCATAATTTGCCTGGTGTTGACATGAGGACAGCAAATAATGTGTTTATGGTAAGTTAATGATTTCTTTATTAATTAGTTATTTTTATGCTTTATATATATATATATTACCATAGTAAAATTATTCATACAGTGTTTCTAATTAACGCGTAAGTTAATGATTTCTTTAATTAGTTATTGTTATGCTTTATATGTTTTAAATATATTACCATATGTAAAATTATTCATACAGTGTTTCTAATTAATGTGTTTATGGTAAGTTAATGATTTCTTTAATTATTTATTTTAATGCTTTATATGTTTTAAATATATTACCATAGTAAAATTATTCATACAGTGTTTCTAATTATTATTTGGTTTTATAGAATGAGATGCAGAATTTTACTACCGTGATAATAAATAAGATCAGGGAAGAAAAACTTCTTGCTTCTCAAGGTGGTCCTATAATTATTGCCCAGGTACATACATATATAATAGTTCATGAACTAATTTTTTAGGGAAAATATATGCAATAATAAAACTAATTTAATTTATCAAACTTATTTATTTTCTTGAATTAATAGATCGAGAATGAGTTTGGCAATGTAATGGATCCTTATGGAGATGATGGAAAGGTGTATATAGATTGGTGTGCTTCAATGGCTGAGTCTTATAATATTGGAGTTCCATGGATCATGTGCCAACAAAGTGATGCTCCTCAGCCAATGGTAAAATTATTTAATTAGATTTTTTTTTTCAAAATTTTAAATTAATTCTTATTTTTATTACAATTATTCTTTTTCTGATTATACTTTTGATTGGTTCAATTTATCAGATCAACACATGTAATGGTTATTATTGTGACCAGTTCACACCCAATAATCCCAATAGCCCTAAGATTTGGACCGAGAATTGGGTAGGATGGTAAGTTTCAAATCAAACAAGTTTTATTTTTGATTAGTAGTCATTAATTAATTCATTTTTCATAATTATTATTTTTATTTTTATTAAAGGTTCAAAAGTTGGGGAGGTCAAGATCCTCACAGAACAACTGAAGATGTTGCCTATGGGGTAGCTAGATTCTACCAAACTGGAGGAACCTTGCAAAACTATTACATGGTAAATTACACACATATATATATTAAATGCTCCAAAATAAAATTTTAAGATTATGAATATTCATCAATTATTGTTTTGTTGTTACAGTATCATGGTGGTACCAACTTTGGTAGAACTGCCGGTGGTCCATACATTACAACCTCGTATGACTATGATGCTCCTCTTGATGAATTTGGTATGTAAATTTGATTGATTCTTTATACTATATTATACAGGTGTGTGTGTGTTCTTAACATATATTTAATTAAATCTGATTCAATTATTTGCAGGAAACATTGCTCAACCAAAATGGGGCCATCTCAAGAAACTTCATGAAGTTTTGAAATCAATTGAGAAAAACCTTGTCTATGGTAACATCAAGGAAACAGATCTTGGTAATTCTGTCAAGGTACGTCATTATAAATAAAGAATATTTATTCATTAATTGTCACTAATTAATGTATATATGATTTCATGGAATTTGAAGTTGTTCCTTAATAATAATGCTTGATGCTGAAAATGTTGTGTAGGCCACCGTGTATGCTTTAAATGGATCATCAAGTGTGTTCTTGAGCAACAGCAACACTACTTCTGATGCAACTTTCACATTCAATGAAAAGCAATATACAGTTCCTGCTTGGTCCGTTTCCATTCTTCCTGATGGAACAACTGAAGAGTATAACACTGCAAAGGTGAGATTTTTTGTTCAAAATTTGATACTTTTTTTTTAATGAAAGTACATTACTCCTCATGGTTAATGAGGTAATGGGACCTTGAAGCAGACAATTTCGAAAGCGACACACTAGGATGTTACACAACATTCAAATTTTGTTTTTTTTTTTCCCTTTTTTTGGTAGGGTTACAAAGAATCTAGTAACATGTTTTCTTTTTTGTGGTTAATTAGATTAATGTTCAAACCTCTGTGAATGAACATTGGCCAAACGAAGCCGAGAAGCAACCAGAATCATTGAAGTGGGTGTGGAGGCCTGAAAATATTCATAATGCTCTCAAAGGCAAATCTCATTCTTCTGCAAACAAACTCATTGATCAAAAGGAAGTCACTAGTGATTCTACATTCTAGTGACTACCTTTGGTACATCAATAGGTAAAGTCATACTCTTTTAACTAATCTTTTCTCATGTTTTAATATCTCTTTTTTGTTCTAAGAATTTCTTATTATGATTCTGAAGACTTAACAATCTTTAACTTTATTTCTTCCTTGTTATAGCCTTCAACTTGGCAAAGATGATCCTGTTTGGAGCGATGAAATGTTTCTTAGAATCAATGCTAGTGGCCAAGTAATTCATGCATATCTCAATGGACACCATATTGGTAAAGGAACATTACTTTATAATGCTCCGTTTTCTCATAAATAAACTATATGGTTTGTTTAATTAACATACAGTGTTAATTTGTTCGATTTGTAGGAAATCATTGGGCTAAATACGGCGTTCTTTATGATGATGAGGTTGAATTTAAGATCAAGTTGAATAAAGGAAAGAATGTGATTAGTTTGCTTAGTGTCACTACTGGACTACAGGTATATTAATCTTATTGATATCAGTTAGTGCAAATTTAAACATATATTGTATAATTTATGCTTGTTTGATTTAATTATAATGATCTATCTCATTTGTATAAATAGAATTACGGTTCGTTCTTCGACACATGGCACACTGGTCTAGTTGGACCAATTGAGATAGTTGGTAAGAAAGGCGACGAGACAATCCTCAAGGACTTATCTTCTCACAAGTGGCACTACAAAATTGGGTTGGATGGTTGGGACAAAAAATTCTTTAGTGAAGAGTTTAGCTCCACAACAAATGGGCATCAGACCAATTGCCCATAAACAGAAGCTTCACTTGGTACAAGGTACTTAGTTTGGCAATTTACACATTATATTACTCATTCGATCCTATATATAAGATAAAGTTGACTTTTTTTGAGAGATTAAAGAAGCTAATTAAGTTATTATAAAGTATTTATATTTGTCACTTTTTGCTCCAACTATCTTGCTTAACTTATAAACTGATATATAATCTAAAAATACTAAACATATGATATGATTAAATAACTTATTTAGTTTCCTTAATCTCCGTAAAAAGAGTCATTTTATGTCTTATGTTTAAGACTAGAGGTTTTTTTTTTTTTTTTGGTGAGTCGATGATTAAAATATTGTAGACAACTGTATTTACCTCTAAAATTGAATTTGTTAGACCACATTCAAAGCTCCTCTTGGAAAAGACCCTGTGGTGGTCGATTTAGAAGGACTTGGAAAAGGATATGCTTGGGTCAATGGTAACAACATTGGTCGCTATTGGCCTGCATACTTGGCTGCAGAAGATGGTTGCAGTGATCCTTGTGATTATCGTGGTGAATATTCTGCTACAAAATGTATTTCTAATTGTGGAAAGCCCTCACAAAAATGGTAAGTTGATTTTTTTCCTTTTTTAAAAAAATCTAATTTAATAAACTGGATATAGACCTTTGACCATTCCATTTGTTTTGGTGAATAACCTTTTAAACATATTTTTAGGTATCATGTTCCTCGATCTTTCCTTAAAGACGGTGACAACACATTGGTTTTGTTGGAAGAAATGGGTGGAAATCCATCATATGTGAATTTCCGAACCGTTAGTGTTGGAACTGCCTGTGGAAATGCCTATGAAAATAACACATTGGAGCTATCTTGCCAAAGTCGTCCAATTTCTGCCATTAAATTTGCTAGTTTTGGAGATCCTCAAGGCACATGTGGTTCATTTTACAAAGGCACATGTGAAAGTAGCAACAGTACCTTAGCAATTATAGAGAAGGTAATTAATCTCTTACTTTACACCTACATTCTTAGCTTGTTTTGTTTCATGTTTTATACATTCATTCAGAGATTAATTAATTGATCGAATAAATATTTTATATTAATTTTTTTTGGCATTATGTAGGCTTGTGTGGGTAAGCAGACATGCTCCATTGATATTTCAGACAACACATTTGGGTTAACCAATTGTGGAAATATTACTAAGAGACTTGCAGTGGAGGCAGTTTGTTAGGCTTGTTAAGTTAGTTTGTTCCCTTTTTCCTTTTTATTTTAAGTTTGGAATTTGAATTTTCAGTTACAACTATGTACATCCTTCTGATTTGAGTTCACTTTAAATAATAATTTTAGTTAGATAAATTATATGTTTACTTTTTTTATTCCTCTATAAATGGTCAGTTGAGACCTTGAAGGGCCAGTCCTTTTAGGCCTAAGGTAATAAAAATATTTGCTTTTCAAGGCCAGGCTCGAGAAGTCCAGGCTCGAGAACATGATGGTCCTACAAGGTCGTCGAAAGCTATTTTTCTAAATTTTAACTATTTTTCCTAGTTTTTTAAAAAAATATAACTAGTAAATTACAACCATTAAAGTTCGAATTCATCAAATAGATGTTGTCAACATTAATGTCTAAACAAAGATATTAAGATTTCTCCAGATATGGTTATTTCCAGTTACCCCAAACTACACTGTTTCACTAAAAAAATTAAAAACATCTCTCCCAAATAACCCTAATCCCCAACTACCAACTACCAGGAGCCATCCTTCGTTCCGTCGTATGGCAGATTCATCAGGTAAGCGAAGAAGCCGCAGTTGCTTTACAGCCCAATCAAAATGTCTCGCCATCAAAGAACAATACAGCATCGTTTTCCTTGTATTCCTCGCTACTCCCCTCAAATGTGACTTCAGGTTTTCCGATTTGGTTATTCTGAAATTCCGCAGAGACCCTATTTTCCTTGGTCTTGCGAAGTAATCCTGGCTTGGTCTTATAAACAGAAGCAGGTTTAAATTCATCTACACAACACAAAGTTCAGAATTTTCTAACGTATTGAAGATAAAGAAAACCAATTAATACGCCAATTTCCCAAAATCAATTGACAAATCAAACATAAATCTTCTTGTTTGCCTGCTATAAACTAATAAATAGGAAAAAATGATCAGATTTTTCTGTACAAATACTTACAACGCAGAGTGCAATATTTGTTGGAAGATTCATCTTTGAAGGAAGAACCAAGCGTGAGATTGTACCAGCGATTTTAAATTTTTTTTTAGTAAAACGGTGTAGTTTAGGAGTCCTAGAGATAACCTTATCTCCCGTGACGGGAGAAATCTTAATCCTCTAAACAAAATGCATCATGCAATAAATAAATACATTCACTAATTCATAACAAAAAATAAACAAAAAGAATATTGTGGGTTGTTTGTTGTAAAAAATAAACAAAAAGAATTTTGTGAGTTGTTTGTCGTTTTGTGATCTCCTTCCATATAACATGTTTATCGTAAAAAATAAACAAAAAGAATTTTGTGGGTTGTTTGTCGTTTTGTTATCTCCTTCCATATAACACAAAATTATGTTCTTTTTTTTTTAATACTCCCAATGGGGAAGGAGAGGCAGGACTTGTCACACCCCTTCGGTATACCGACATTCGCAAGAGTAAATATGCACAGCTTAAAGGATAAACTAGTTCCAGCATAGTAATACTGATATTGAAGTCTGGTACATAACCAAAATTCATAAAAAGGTTCGTACAGAATTTAACAAGTACATAATATTTCAAACACAATGAGGGAAAATAAATCAGATCTCTGCTCCATCAAGCACCGTCAGTTATCCATATCCACCGCCTTATCACGTGAGCCACGACCGCTGTTAGGTTTCCGTCCTGAACTTTGGGGATTGTCTGGGATTCAAGTGAATTCCAGTAGTAACGTTAATCACTCACATAAGATGCATGCACAGTACATGGTAGATAACCAGTTGCAATAAATGTAATTCACATTAATTTTCAAGTACAAAATTCAAATATGCAGTTTAACAATATTCAAGAACCTACCGGTTCATACGCACAGTACTGGATAATTCAAATACTCAAATGGGCTTTCACCCTTCTGCATAAAAATTCACTTATCGGAGTACCACCCCCGGCCTCAACCGTGATGGCATCCAGGGTTACCCCACATTCAAGGGCACTACCTCCCGGCTTATACCGGCGATAAGGTTAGAAAATTCACAGTTCAAATATAACAACGGTACGTACATGCATATAAAGGCACACAGAGTATGTGAGAGAAAAGTTACTACCTCAACTCCAATTAGCTAAAAGAAATTCACTGGTACTCGAACCACTTGACAGTCAACTCCTAAAATAGTATCATCATAAATATTAATCTTCACTATAATCCATTTCTTCCAAAATATCCAAAAGGGTTCTTTTCATCATTTAGAATCCTTGTAATCCTTAAATGATAAATCACCCATTTAAAATTATTATTGTAGCAATTTTCGGATTAATTCCCTTTTCTGTCCAGAATTTTCATTAATCTTTGAAAATTCATAACTAATTGTACAAAACTCGAAATGATGTGCTTCCAAAACTTAAATGTCCTTTGGTGAGTCTATTTTCACTGAAAAATATTCTCAACAGCCAAAAACGTCCACATCATTCCCAGTTTAAATAAACAACTTCGCTGACCAGCATGAACTTCCAGTATTTTAGGCCAGATTGTAAAATCCATAATTCCTTGTATAGAGCTCTAAAAATTACATATTATATATCAAAATAAAGCTCTAGATGTCTACTTCAAATCTGGAAAATTTCATAATTTTTAGACATCATTAACTTGGTCGAAATCTGTGAACAAGTTGTCTGCCTTCCAAAAGAATAAAACTGGCAGCTTTGGTAATTTGTATAATTTACTCCTTTTAATTCTAAAAATCATTTCCAATCATATTCTTACTCCATTTTTCGTGGTAAACTCCTTGGTAATCTTAAAATCATCAAAAACCTTTTGATTTTACCACTTCTTAATTAACCCAAAATAATATATAAGAAGTGATAAACAATGTCTTGAAACCAACTTCATGAAATGACTTAAGACGAGTTAAAACCTTTACTTACTTGTCTTACTCCTTGGGACTTCAGCTACTTCTTCTTCCTTATTGTCTCTTAAGTCGCCCGAACTCACTCCCACAATATTCTAAAGTCTCTCACACACGAAGCTCTCTCACACTCTCGGCCTTTTGCTGTGTTCCTATTTTGTAAAGATGGAACTGATAACAAATAATATGAGAAGGCACTCAATTGTATATATTTAGCGTCATTGCTCCCGTGAATGAATAGAAAATCACTCGTGATAAACACGCATTTGTCCGGATAGAGAAAAATGAGAAATGATTGTATTGTCGCTTTGCAATTATCTTTCATTCACGGAGTAAAGAATAATGGAAAGTTAGTGAGAGTTGTTTCTTTAATTGAGAAAAAAAAAAGTGACACCCATTTATTTGTGTCTTGCGGAAGTGAAATAAAGGGAAATAGAAGACAAGTTGATTAATCCGTAAGTGGAGGAAGCAGATTAATGGAGTAGGTGCTTGGATATATTAAAATAATATATGTGGAAGAGGGAAATGGAAAGAAGAGTGTGGTAGTGTGTGTGTGTGTCGGCATTGAGACAAATAGAGGGACAAAGAAAAAAAAAACATGTGGTCCCAACTCATGGAAATAAGAGATGGATGTTACAATTCTCCCCCTGTAAAAAAAATTTCGTCCCCGAAATTTGCTTCATCCCTTGTGTACCGAGCCATAAACTCTGGATAATGGTTCTTCATGTCTTCTTCCGTTTCCCAGGTTGCTTCTTCAGGAGATAATCCCTTCCAGACCACCTTCACCATCCGAATACTTTTATTTCTGAGCCGCTTCTGAAGTCGATCAATGATTCGCTCAGGTTCAACCGCATATGTATGGTTATCTTGTACATCAACATCTTCATACTCGACAACATGTTCAGGGTCTGGTATGTACTTCTTCAACTGTGATACATGAAAAACATTATGAAGTCTACTCAGATTTGGGGGTAATGCTATTTGGTATGCCACTGATCCAAATTTTGCCAAGATCTGAAATGGACCAATGTAACGAGGACTTAGTTTCTTTCTCTTGATCGCTCTTCCAATTCCAGTTACTGGTGATACCTTCAGGAACACATGATCTCCAACTTCAAATTCTAGAGGTCTTCTCCGTTTGTCAGCATAACTTTTCTGTCGACTTTGTGCTGCTAGGAGCCTCTTTCTTATAAGCTTGATATGTTCTGATGTTTTATCCACATAATCTGTTCCATGCAATTTTCTGTCAGACAATTCTGTCCAACACAAGGGTGATTGACACTTCCTTCCATACAGTGCTTCATACGGAGCCATTTGAATGCTTGCATGATAGCTGTTGTTGTAAGCAAATTCAGCCAGTGGAAGGTTACGGTCCCAATTACCCTTAAAGTCTAATGCACATGCCCTTAGCATGTCTTCCAACGTCTGTATAGTTCTTTCCGATTGTCCATCTGTCTGAGGATGATAAGCCGTACTATATCTCACTTTTGTACCCATGGCTTTTTGTAAAGCTTTCCAAAATCGAGAAGTAAAGCGAGGATCTCTATCGGAGATAATAATCTTTGGTACACCATGAAGTCTTACTATCTCTTTTACATAAATTTCTGCCAACTTTGCAGGAGAATAGTTGACACCAATGGGAAGAAAATGTGCCGACTTGGTGAGACGATCAACAATTACCCAGATCGCATCATGATTCCTGATCCTGGGCAATCCCACTACTAGATCCATCGTAACGCTTTCCCATTTCCATTCAGGAATCTCCAAACTTTGAAGAAGTCCTGGTGGTCGCTTGTGTTCAATTTTAACCTTTTGACAAGTAAGACAACGGGTTACGTATTTAGTCACGTCACTCTTCAGTCCTGGCCACCAAAATTCAGACTTCAAATTATGGTACATCTTGACCACCCCTGGATGAAGAGTATACTTGCTTTTGTGCGCCTCATCCAATATCTTTAGTCTCAACTCAGGTTTCGGTGGTACATAAATACGCTTCCTGAATCTGATTAGTCCACTTGGAGAAAGATCAAAATCCTGAGCTTCTCCACGTGAGATCTTTTCTCGAATGGAGCTTGCTAGTTCGTCTTGCCTTTGAGCTTCTACAATTTCTGCTCGTAGATCACTTTCCCCTTGACTAACACTAAGGTTAGCAAGTATCACTTCTTTGCGCCTTCTCGAGTTTAAAATTACCTGATTTAACAAATTCAAATCTCGAAAATTTCCTAGCAAATTCCGTTCTTGAACCATCATATATGCTACCTGTACTGCCTTTCTACTCAGAGCATCTGCAACAACATTAGCTTTTCCTGGATGATATTTGATTTCCAAGTTGAAATCTTTCAACAACTCCATCCATCTACGCTGTCTCATATTCAATTCTTTCTGATCAAAAAGATACTTGAGACTTTTGTGGTCGCAGTATAATTCAACATTAGTACCGTACAGATAATGCCGCCATATCTTCAAAGCAAACACAATTGCTGCAAGTTCCAAGTCATGAGTGGGATAATTCAATTCATGAGGTTTCAGCTGTCGAGAGGCATACGCCACCACTCTGCCCTGCTGCATCAGGACACATCCCAATCCTTGCTTACTAGCATCACTATAAACCACATAGGTTTTACCGGGATCTGGGATAATCAAAACTGGTGCGGACGTCAATCTCTCTTTCAGCAGCTTAAAGCTTTCTTCACAACGCTCATCCCACACGAATGACTGGTTCTTTTTTGTAAGCTTTGTCAATGGCAAGGCAATTCGGGAAAAATTCCATATAAATCGTCGGTAATAACCAGCAAGACCCAGAAAACTGCGTACTTCAGTCACAGTCTCTGGCCTCTTCCAATTCAGTACTGCTTCCACTTTACTGGGATCTACAGAGACCCCTTCTTGTGAGATGACATGGCCAAGAAATCTAACTTCTTGAAGCCAAAACTCACACTTGCTCAACTTAGCGTAGAGTCGCTTGTTTTTCAAAATATTCAACACAATCCTCAGATGATTCTCATGCTCTTCGCTGCTCTTTGAGTAGATTAGGATGTCGTCGATAAAGACTACCACAAACTGATCTAGGTATTGACGGAAGATTCGGTTCATGTAGTCCATAAACACGGCAGGTGCATTGGTCAAACCAAACGGCATTACTAAAAATTCGTAATGTCCGTATCTGGTTCTAAAAGCTGTCTTTGGAACATCTTCAGCTTTTACTCGTAGTTGATGATAACCCGAACGCAAATCGATTTTCGAAAATACGCTAGAACCAGCTAACTGATCAAGCAAATCATCTATTCTGGGGAGAGGATACTTATTCTTGACGGTCACCTTGTTTAATTCTCGATAATCGATACACAATCTCAGGCTCCCGTCTTTCTTCTTTACAAATAACACTGGAGCTCCCCATGGTGAAACACTGGGTCGTATAAACCCTTTCTCTAGTAATTCTTCAATTTGTTTCTTCAGCTCCGCCATCTCGTTAGGTGCCATTCGATATGGTGCTTTAGATATTGGTCCAGCTCCAGGCATAATTTCGATGCCGAATTCTACTTCTCTTTCCGGAGGTAATCCACTAATGTCTTCCGGAAATACCTCAGGAAATTCATTCACGACTGGAATATTTTCAAGTGCAGTCCCAGTTTCTGTTTGTACTGAGAAAAACACAACATACCCTTGGCAACCCTTTCTCAAACACTTCTCAGCTTCATCTACTGAGAGGAAATTCATATTTACATCTTTACTAATATCTCTCTGCGGATTTGGATATACAATCCTTTTATTTCCGCAGTCTAACAGCACATTATTTGCTGTCAACCAATTTAAACCAAGTATAACATCTATACGATGAAGTGGCAAACATATCAAATCTACCACAGAATCATGGCCGTCCACATTTACAATGCAATTCAAACAGACATCAGCAGTCAAAGATTTAACACCAAGTGGTGTCGTCACAACAAGATCATAAGGCAGTTTGTGGATAACCAATCTTAGCCGACTAACACAATCGTATGATATAAAAGAATGACTAGCACCCGTATCAAACAATGTTTGTAATGTATTTCCATGAAGAAGAATGGTACCTTGAATCATCTCCGGAGACTTTCTAGCCTCCTCATGCGTCATAGCAAATATTCTTCCAAAATTCTGTGGCCTCCTCTCTGTGGCACGCTGTGGGCAATCCGAGCTATAGTGACCCGTCTTGCGACAATTATAACAAATGATCTGCCCGCTACAATTCCTGCCTTGATGGAATTTACCGCATTGAGGACATGGTCTAGGCTCTGCTGGCTTTTGATTGATACGTTCGCTAGACTGAACAGGTTTCTTATTACTTCCTTGGAATTTGGTCCCTGCCCCTTTTCTTTTCTGGGAAGAATTCCTTCGGCTGGACTCACCTTGATTCGTAGTAACCTCAGGCAGCTGCAAATCCCTCAAATTCCTCTCAACCATCCTGCATTCCTCAATTGCAAGACTAAATTTTTGGAATTTACGGGAGACCAGCTCTTTTCTCAGTTCATATTTTAACCCCCTAATCAACCTTCCTGACTTCCATTTCTCGTCATTACTGATTTTCAAAGTTGAAGAGTAACGAGCTAGTCGGTTGAAACGACTCAGATATTCATTAAAGGACTCTTCTTTACCCTGTTGTATAGCCAGGAATTCTAACTCCTTCTCGTCCCTAGTGGATTCAGGAAAATACTCTTCATCGAACTTATCTTTGAAAATTTCCCAGGTGATGGGGACATTCTGAGCCCGCAGAATTAATTCCGTGTTCTTCCACCATCGATCAGCATCACCTTCCAATTTGTAGATTGCCAATTCAACTTTCCTTTCTGTAGGGCACCGCATTACTCGAAAAATCTTCTCCAATCTAAGCACCCAATTCTCAGCTACTTGGGGATCAAAACTCCCGCGAAAAACTGGTGGTTGATGCTTACAGAATTTGGTGATCCAATACTGTTCATCCTCCTCCAGTTGCATCCTGTCAGCTACAGGTTCATTCTGCTGAATCTCGGGTTGAGTGGATCTTTCCCCTTCCGCAGTTGCAGCTCGCTGTCCACCCTCGTTCTGCCTAGCCTTTACTTCACGCATTTCCTCCTGTAGTTTATTTATCATCTCCATCATTTGTTGCACATAGTGAAGAGGATCTTGTTCTGGTATATTCTCCTCTTGTGCCCGCTCTTGTTCATGTGATTGTTCTCGCTCCTGTTCTTGTTCATTTGGCCGCTCTTGAGCCTGCACTTGCTTACGTGGTCTGCCTCTACCACGACCTCTGCCTCTGCCTCTGCTACTGCTACCTCCTCGAACATTCACCATAATGTCTTTTCACTATTCAAGTGCATATTCTTGTTAATATCAATTTAATTCAAAATCCTCAAATAATGACATACACATGCCATTCTATATATACCACTACACACTTCTATCTATCCAAGACTTTATCAGTATACTATCCTGACATTGCCGGAACTAAGGCTCTGATACCACGAATGTCACACCCCTTCGGTATACCGACATTCGCAAGAGTAAATATGCACAGCTTAAAGGATAAACTAGTTCCAGCATAGTAATACTGATATTGAAGTCTGGTACATAACCAAAATTCATAAAAAGGTTCGTACAGAATTTAACAAGTACATAATATTTCAAACACAATGAGGGAAAATAAATCAGATCTCTGCTCCATCAAGCACCGTCAGTTATCCATATCCACCGCCTTATCACGTGAGCCACGACCGCTGTTAGGTTTCCGTCCTGAACTTTGGGGATTGTCTGGGATTCAAGTGAATTCCAGTAGTAACGTTAATCACTCACATAAGATGCATGCACAGTACATGGTAGATAACCAGTTGCAATAAATGTAATTCACATTAATTTTCAAGTACAAAATTCAAATATGCAGTTTAACAATATTCAAGAACCTACCGGTTCATACGCACAGTACTGGATAATTCAAATACTCAAATGGGCTTTCACCCTTCTGCATAAAAATTCACTTATCGGAGTACCACCCCCGGCCTCAACCGTGATGGCATCCAGGGTTACCCCACATTCAAGGGCACTACCTCCCGGCTTATACCGGCGATAAGGTTAGAAAATTCACAGTTCAAATATAACAACGGTACGTACATGCATATAAAGGCACACAGAGTATGTGAGAGAAAAGTTACTACCTCAACTCCAATTAGCTAAAAGAAATTCACTGGTACTCGAACCACTTGACAGTCAACTCCTAAAATAGTATCATCATAAATATTAATCTTCACTATAATCCATTTCTTCCAAAATATCCAAAAGGGTTCTTTTCATCATTTAGAATCCTTGTAATCCTTAAATGATAAATCACCCATTTAAAATTATTATTGTAGCAATTTTCGGATTAATTCCCTTTTCTGTCCAGAATTTTCATTAATCTTTGAAAATTCATAACTAATTGTACAAAACTCGAAATGATGTGCTTCCAAAACTTAAATGTCCTTTGGTGAGTCTATTTTCACCGAAAAATATTCTCAACAGCCAAAAACGTCCACATCATTCCCAGTTTAAATAAACAACTTCGCTGACCAGCATGAACTTCCAGTATTTTAGGCCAGATTGTAAAATCCATAATTCCTTGTATAGAGCTCTAAAAATTACATATTATATATCAAAATAAAGCTCTAGATGTCTACTTCAAATCTGGAAAATTTCATAATTTTTAGACATCATTAACTTGGTCGAAATCTGTGAACAAGTTGTCTGCCTTCCAAAAGAATAAAACTGGCAGCTTTGGTAATTTGTATAATTTACTCCTTTTAATTCTAAAAATCATTTCCAATCATATTCTTACTCCATTTTTCGTGGTAAACTCCTTGGTAATCTTAAAATCATCAAAAACCTTTTGATTTTACCACTTCTTAATTAACCCAAAATCATATATAAGAAGTGATAAACAATGTCTTGAAACCAACTTCATGAAATGACTTAAGACGAGTTAAAACCTTTACTTACTTGTCTTACTCCTTGGGACTTCAGCTACTTCTTCTTCCTTATTGTCTCTTAAGTCGCCCGAACTCACTCCCACAATATTCTAAAGTCTCTCACACACGAAGCTCTCTCACACTCTCGGCCTTTTGCTGTGTTCCTATTTTGTAAAGATGGAACTGATAACAAATAATATGAGAAGGCACTCAATTGTATATATTTAGCGTCATTGCTCCCGTGAATGAATAGAAAATCACTCGTGATAAACACGCATTTGTCCGGATAGAGAAAAATGAGAAATGATTGTATTGTCGCTTTGCAATTATCTTTCATTCACGGAGTAAAGAATAATGGAAAGTTAGTGAGAGTTGTTTCTTTAATTGAGAAAAAAAAAGTGACACCCATTTATTTGTGTCTTGCGGAAGTGAAATAAAGGGAAATAGAAGACAAGTTGATTAATCCGTAAGTGGAGGAAGCAGATTAATGGAGTAGGTGCTTGGATATATTAAAATAATATATGTGGAAGAGGGAAATGGAAAGAAGAGTGTGGTAGTGTGTGTGTGTGTCGGCATTGAGACAAATAGAGGGACAAAGAAAAAAAAAACATGTGGTCCCAACTCATGGAAATAAGAGATGGATGTTACAGGACTCGAATCCTAGATAAGGAGGAAGGCCAGCTTCTAAGGCTAGCCCTAGTGCCATCGCGCTACGAGCCGCTTGGCAACACAAAATTGTGTTCTAAGTTCACACCATCCAACCAAATTTGTATATATCACTTTTTGAGACTGGCAGATTTACAATTTACTTAATCATACGAATATTTTTTTAATAAAAATTATGAGTAATATGGTTTAATTTTAAAAAATATTTTTAAAAAAATGACATGAAGTTTTAATAAGCCCATCTCATCTACTCATAAGAAAATTAATCTAAAAGTACATTCTAAGTAAATTATCGTTTTAAATTCTCAAGTGTCATGATATCCGGAAAAATTTCTTGATTGTCAATAATAACGAATGAATTTTAAAAAGAGATCAATTTTTTCCAAAAAATTTTCATAAAGTCATATACTATAAACATTTTTTGTCGAAAAGATTATAAAATAATTATTGGGAACAATCACACTACCCTAACAGATAAGATAAACTGCCAAATATGACAGCCTAAACCTCTAAATATCCCAAAACCGGCCTTTTTATTTTTTTTATGTGAGTCCAGAGATTTTTTTTTTTAAACAAAACTACGGATATATATATATATATATATATTAATACTCCAAAATGATACAATACATAAAAATAACCACAAACAGATCTAAAACAAATACAACCAACATAACAACAACAACAACAACAACAACAAAAACACTTGATACAATATTAGCCAAGCACCGTACATTAAAAATATAAGAGTAGAAGTAGAATCATGAACATCATCGACCTCCTCGAAACCCAAGGTTAGAAGTGACGAACAAGAGAGTGTTGGTTGAAAAACCCACCCTAAAGGGCACACAATCTTAAAAGCAATAGCTGTAATTAAATCAGCTAACTAGGTACCCCATCTTGAGGTAAATAAACCAGAAAACCCAACCTTGGAAGAAAGAAGACACTTGATGTCTTAAAGAACACTTCTGCTCCTCTGACCAAACAGATCTGGTGACATCAACCACAAACCAGACCACACCTCTTTAGATCTTCCCCCAAGAATGCATATCCGGGCTACCAAGAAGTAGTCGGACCTCATAACGTCCAAACAGTCATCCAATCAAGAGGATTATGATCTTAGATCTGACAAATCTATTTATTTCTAGGGACAAAAACATCACCACAAAACCCCATACTACCAAAAAAAAAAAGAAACAAAAACACAGAAAACCAGAAAACTCTCACCTCGGCAGATCAGATTTGAAGAAGGAGAGGGAGAAGCTCGCCCCAGAAACGAGAAGGGTGCTCGCCGTCGACCTACATCACAAGCCGCCGGCGAGGGGAAGAAGATCACGAAGAGACACGGCAGAGAAGAAGAGAGAAGTTGGACCTTCTCTCCTTATTGGATGGTTTCCCTAAACTTGTGAGTCCAGAGATAGATCAACCAATTTTTTATGTGTATCTATTATTTTTAAAAATTGTTCTTATGTCAAATTATGTTCATATTATCAAATCATAATGAAAGTTATATTATAAAAAATACGGTAGTGATAATATTATTTAAAATTATCTATTTATAATCTTTCTTAGGAAAAAAAAAAGGAAAGAATATAGGTAAAAATATGGATTGAAATTCACGGGTCCTACAGGGCCAACCCTTTTAAGCCTTCTGCTCTACAGGGCCGGCCCTTTTAGGCTTGACTTTATTCGGAAGCTTCATTTTATAAGTCTGACCTTTGAAGGGTCAAGGCTTAAACAAGTCAGCCCGACAAGTTCAATCTGATTACCTGACTCTAGTCAGAACCACTCACGAAATCTTCAATAATCCTAGAGGATCCTTATCATCACTCACTAGGACAACTAAAGAAAAAAAAAAGATAATGATTTAATTTTTATAATTTTATCAAATTTATAACTCATTCCTTATATTTTTGACTTGTCACGACTCAATCCTTCTATAAAAGAAGAAAACATGGTAAATTCTCAGGAAACGAATATAATAAGGTTGTCCTCTAAGAGATTCCAATAATACTCTAGTAGTATAAAATGTAACTTATCATTATATGATGTCCACTTGTAGTAAAGCTTTTTTTATAATTACATTCTTTTTTTAAAGCACATAGTAATTTCCCTAAAGGAGGGAAGGGACATTTAGCCCTGCCAGGTCATTAAAAAAGGGTTAAAAAGGGTGTTTATTTTTCCTAAAATGCCTCGCATTTTTCTTCCAAAAAAAACAAAACAAAACTTACCTTACCTGTATGATTGAGCAATTTTTAAAGCTAAACAGAAGTGATAAAGAGTCTTTGTATTTTTCATATAAAGTACACATGCTTAATTAGAGTATAATAATTCTGGCAAAAACGCAGGTAGATTATAATAATGTTATATTATTAAAATGAAAATATCATTTTATTTTAGTGACAAAATATAATTTTATTTTGATTACTCATTAACATCACCGCTGCTGACCTGGCATATGAAAGTTGGTTGAAATATGTCCCTTTTTGCTCCCTTTAACCATAAATAAATAAGTTGATAGACAATGAATAAATCCTATTAAATTAAATTCATGCTAAATTCAACTCCATATTGTGTTGAATAAAATAAAATAAAGTTAAAACTTTTATTATTAAGAGTTAAGACAAACAAAAATCTTGGTAAGACCAAGTGTCACTAATTTAAGCTGTCATTTGTCTCTAATTTAGAGCTACATTTGTCTCATGCATCATAAAGTCATAATAATTAAATGAACTTTTCTCAACTTATATATATAATGTTTTCAATCATGATAACTAAAACCATGAGGATCATTGAAAATTTATTTTAATAATGTGTTGAACAAAAAATTTATTTTTTACTCTGTTTTAAAAACTTTCTCTTGGTTTACCGCGTAACAAGAAAACAAAGAAAACATTAGCCTACACAACTATTGAGCATAGAACTCAACGTTATACCTATCAACGCCGGTGACATAAAACGGGAAAATGCAACCTCGATGCCCAGCAACGAAAATACGGGGACACTCTTAGCAAATGGAGGGAACTCCACTACCGCCGAGGCAGTTTGTTAGGACTTTTAAATTCTTATTTTAAAACAAGTTAGGTCTTGTTTTATAGTCAAAATGGTCAAGTTAGTTTGTCCTTTCAAGTTCCCTTTTTCGTTTTTATTTTAAGTTTGGTATTTGAATTTTCAGTTACAACTATGTAGGCACATTCTCCTAATCTTTTGAGTTCACTCTAAATAATAATTTTAGTTAGATAAATTATATGTTTACCTTTTTTTTTTATTCCTCTATAAATCCTCAGAACTAGAAGGGCTGGCCTTTTTAGGACTGAGGTTAAAAAACAAAGAAAAAAAAAGTGAATGGTCCCTGACAAAAAACACGTACCCTATTTTAGTCCCTTACAAAAACAATCGACTCTTATTCGTCCTTTTTATGAATTAAAAATGACCTTTTAGAAATTTGTGAGAGATCAAAATATCAATCAATTGACCCTTATCATATTTATCCTTTTTATAGACTAAAAAAGACATTTTTTTTGTAAGGTACTAAAATGGGATCCTTTTTTATTAGGGACCAGAAAGGGTATTTACCCTAAGAAAAATATTTACTTTTCAAGACTCGGCTCATGAGGTCAGAGCCTTTCCTACAAGGTCAGAAGCTATTTTTCTAAATTTTAACTATTTTTCCTACGTTTTTTAAAAAAACATAATTAGTAAATTACAATAATTAAAGTTCTAATTTATCAAATAAATGTTGACATTGACAACATCAAAGTCTAAACAAAATATATCATGCAATAAATAAACACAGTCACTAATTTATAAACAAAAATAAATAAAAAGAATTTTGTGGGTTGTTTGTCGTTTTGTGATCTCCTTCCATATAACACAAAATTGTGTTCTGAGTTCACACCATCCAACCAAATCTAAGTTCACACCATCCAACCAAATTTGCATATATCACTGGCAGATTTACAATTTACTTAACCATACGAATATTTTTCTAATAAAAATTATGAATAATATGGTTTAATTTAAAAAAATATTTTTTAAAAAATGACATGAAGTTCTAATAAGCCCATCCCATCTACTCACAAGAAAATTAATCCAAAAGTACATTCTACGTAAATTATCGTTTTAATCCAAAAGTACATTCTAAGTAAATTCTCAAGTGTCATGATATCCGAAAAAATTTCTTGATTGTCAATACTAATGAATAAATTTCTTGACTAATGAATAAATTTTAAAGAGATCACTTTTTTCCAAAATTTTTTCATAAAGTCATATAATATAAACATTTTTTTTTGTGGAAGAGATTATAATATAAAATAATTGTTGGAGCCAATCACACTACCCTTACAGATAAGATAAACTGCCAAATATGACCGCCTAAACCTCTAAATATTCCAAAACCGACCTCCGCCTAAACCTCTAAATATCCCAAAACTGATCTTTTTATTTTGTTTTGTGAGTCCAGAGATAGATCAACCAATTTTTTTTATGTGTATCTATTATTTTTAAAAATTGTTCTTATGTCAAATTATGTTCATATTATCAGATCATAATGAAAGTTACATTATAAAAAACTACGATAGTGATAATATTATTTAAAATTATTTATTTATAATCTTTCTTAGGAAAAATGAAAGACTATAGGTAAAAATATAGATTGTAATTCACGGGTCCTACGAGGCCAACCCTTTTAAGCCCTCTGTCCTACAGGGCCGGTCTTTTTAGGCTTGACTTTATTTGGAAGCTTCATTTTATAAGCCTGATCTTTAAAAGGTCAGGGCTTAAACGAGTTAGCCGACAGACTCAATCTGATTAATTACCCGACTCTAGTTAGAATCACTCACAAAATCTTCAATCATCCTAGAGGATCCTTATCATCACTTACTAGGATAACTAATGAAAAAAAAAGAAAAGATAATGATTTAATTTTTATAATTTTATCGAATTTATAACTCAGTCCTTGTATCTTTTACTCGTCGCGACTCGGTCCTTCTATAAAAGAAGAAAACATGGTAAATTCTCAAGAAATGAATATAACAAGGTTGTCCTCTAAAAGATTCCGATAATACTCTAGCGGTATAAAATGTAACTTGTCATTATATGATGTCGGGAAGGGACATTTAACCCCTGAGTTTTTACTAGTTCACGAAGAATAAAAAATGTCAGGTCATTAAAAAAAGGGTTAGGCAAGTTAGTAAGTTAAAAAGGGTGTTTATTTTTCTTAAAATGCCTCGCATTTTTCTTCAAAAAAAAAACCTACCTTACCTATATGATTGAGCAATTTTTAAAGCTAAACAGAAGTGATAAACAGTCTTTGTATTTTTCATATAAAGTACACATGCTTAATTAGAGTATAATAATTCTGGCAAAAACGCATGTAGATTATAATAATCTTATATTATTAAAATGAAAATATCATTTTATTTTAGTGACAAAATATAATTTTATTTTGATTACTCATTAACATCACCGCTGCTGACCTGGCCTATGAAAGTGGGTTGAAATATGTCCCTTTTTGCTCCCTTTAACCCTAAATAAATAAGTTGATAGACAATGAATAAATCCCATTAAATTAAATTCATGCTAAATTCAACTCCATATTGTGTTGAATAAAATAAAATAAAGTTAAAACTTTTATTATTAAGACAAACAAAAATCTTGGTAAGACCAAGGGTGTACATGGTAACACTCCCAGAATAACTTTTTTCTTAATTTCTGTCCCTCGGAACAAAAATGGATTGGAATTGTGTTTGATAAATCCGGTTTTTTTTTCTCCCAGATGAACCAGTTTATTTTTTGTGCTGGGGAATAAAAAAAAGAAGCCAAAAATTTTGGCTTCTCTATTCCAGGGTAAAAAATCTAAATTTATTTTTCTTTCAATCGAAGAAGAAATTTACTCCCGTTCACCACCATCACTGCCGTTGCCACCACCACTGCCCCCACCACCCCCACCGCCCCACCACCACCCTCACCATTGCCGCCACCACTGCCCCCACCACCACCACCGCCTCACCGCCGCCGCCGCCACCACCACCACCACCCCACCACTGCCACCACTCCCACCGCCATCACTCCCGCCACATAAATAATTTTTTGAATATAAAAATTACATAAATAATTTTTTTAAGAAATTTAAATTTAAGTTCATTTGTAAAATATAATAATTATATTAATCATTAAAGAAAATGACAAAATAGTAAAAATAATTCATTAATCCTTCATCTTCCTCCCTTACTATTTTTTTAACTCTCAAACAAGAGGAGGAAAAATGTGTTACCAAACGTAATTCTGATTCTCACAGTAAAAATAAAATGGGTTAACAAATGTAATTCTGATTCTCATAACTCTTCCAAAGCACAGAATTAGAATCTCAGAAATAGTGCTGAGCAACAGAATGGTTGTCATGCACACCACAAGTGTCACTAATTTAAGCGATCATTTTTCTCTAATTTAGAGCTACATTTGTCTTATGCATTATAAAGTCATAACAATTAAATGAACTTTTCCCAACTTATATATATATATATATATAGGGAAAATCATTTGTCTAGTGACTGGACTTAACAATCTATCCTATGAATGGAAACCACACCGTTTGGGTTAGTGAAGGCGTGCCTTAAATTAAAAAAAGAAAAAAGAAACAACAAAATACCTATGACTCAATTTCTGATCCACGCTATGGTAAAGAAGAAATAGGAATAAAACATATCCCAGGATAAGGATACAAACCGACAGAATCAATAGGAAATTGTAGAGAGAATTACTTCCAACGAATAGATTAAAACCTTATATCTAAATTTAGAAATCAAATCGCTAATGGAAGATAAAAGAATCTGATTCTCCATTCTTTCTCTTAATGTCACGGATTCATTTGCTGTAACTTCCTAAGTATTTCGTTCATCCGGCTTTCTTGTGCGTAATCTCGATGATTCTAAACTAATTTGATTCAAAAACCTAGCCATTTATTCAAATTTTGCGAGAAATTGTTAGAGGCAGTCTGAAAGATGCGATGGGAAACATCTTTATACAAATTTTGTGAGAAATTGTTAGTAGGAAACCTAACCATTTGATTCTCCATTCGATGATTCTAAACGTTTTTTTTTTTTTGGTTTTGTTTGAAATTAAGGCACCCCATCACTATATTTAACCAAACGACGTAGTTTTAGTAGTTCACAGGAAAATTTCTTAGGTCCAGTCACTGGACAAATGATTTTCCCATATATATATATATATATAAAATGCATTCAATCATGATAACTAAAACCATGAAGATCATTGAAAATTTATTTTAATAATGTGTTGAACAAAATATATATATATAATTTTTTTTTTTTGGCTCTGTTTTAAAAACTTTCTGTAGTTGGTTTTCTCCGTAACAAGAAAACAAAAATATTAGCCTACACAACTATTGAGCATAGAACTTAAAGTTAAACCTATCAACGCCAGTGACCTGAAATGGGAAAATGCAACCTCGACGCCCAGGAACAAAAATACAGAGACACTCTCTTAGCAGATGAAGGGAACTCCAGTACCGCGAGGGAAATGAGCGTGAAACCAAAATCACCGTTCTGAGAAGATGTTTTTCTGTACGCTCAACACCATGTAACAAAATTATCCGAATTTGTAGCCATCCGATTCTCCAAACAGATTAATTGTTATCCAAAAGAGAATATCCAGTTACGCTCTCCCGATGTACCGGTGACGTGTTATTTTTTGAAGGGTTGGATCGGGATCAAGTAATAAGGGCAACAAGGGATGGAAGAATCTGATCAAGTAATATTTTTTTAAAAATGACGTTCTAATAAGCCCATCTTATCTACCCACAAGAAAATTAATCCAAAAGTATATTATAAGTAAATTATCGTTTTAAATTGATATCCGAAAAAAAACTCTTGATGGTCAATACTAATAAATAAATTTTAAAAATAGATCAATTTTTCCCAAAAAAAAAATCATAAAGTCATATAATATAAACATTTTTTTCCTTAGAAAAGATTATAAAATAATTGTTGGGGCCAATCACACTACCCTAACAGATAAGATAAACTGCCAAATATGACAGCCTAAACCTCTAAATATCCCAAAACCGACATTTTTATTTTGTTTTATGTGAGTCCAGTAATAAGATCAACTTTAGTTGTATCTATTATTTTTAAAGATTGTTCTTATGTCAAATTATGTTCATATTATAAAATCATAATGAAAGTTATATTACAAAAAATACGATAGTGATAATATTATTTAAAATTCACTGGTTTTGCAGGGCCAACCCTTTTAAACCCTCTATCCCACAGGGCCGGTCTTTTTAGGCCTGACTTTATTTGGAACTTTTATTTTATAAGCCCGACCTTTAAAGGGTTAAAGGGGCCAGTCCGACAGGCTCGATCCAATTTTCCGGCTCTAGTCAGAACCACTCACAAAATCTTCAATCATCCTTGAGGATCCTTATCATCACTCACTAGGATAACTAACGGAAAAAAGAAAAAATAATGATTTACTTTTTATAATTTTATCGAATTTATAACTCACTCCTTATATTTTTGACTCGTCACGACTCGGTCCTTCTAGAAAAGAAGAAATCATGTTAAATTCCATGGTAGTTAAAATCGCGCTTTAAACGCAAAAAATACCGTTTTTACGTTTTATTTTGGGTTAAACGCGTTCCGTTGTGGAAAAAAACGGTTTCAAAGTAAAAACGTAAAAAATGCCGCAATAAAACGTAAAAACGCTGCGTTTTTGCAAAAAACGCGGAGTTTACTAAGGGAGTTAAGTGAAAGTTTTAAAAGTTCTGGAAAGGGACTAAAGTGAGAATTTTAAAACTATTTTAGGGCAGAACTGAAATTTCAAAAACATCTAGATCCTTATCTGTAATTAATAAATAAAGATCATTTTACCCCTAATTATATTTAATTCAATACAAATGTTTCTAACTTAACTTAGTATTTAATCATACAATAATGTCTCAAAAAATGCATTAAAAATCCTAATTTAATAATGTAAAATCATATAAAAAATATGTTTTGATCAATGACAATGTTGGACATTTTGATTGATATTGCATTGATCAATATATGTGTATATGATGGCAGGTACCTTACTTTTCTCGAATTTTTTTATATACATATGTAGGGAAAAATTATGTTTTATTGTATTATTTTACGTTTTACGATTTTTTATTCTCTTTCCATTTTTAGGTAAAAACTACGTTTTCACTACTATGGTAAATTCTCAAGAAACGAATATAACAAGGTTATCCTCTAAAAGATTCCAATAATACTCTAGCAGTATAAAATGTAACTTGTCATTATATGATATCCATTTATAGTAAAGCTTTTTTATAATGACATTCTTTTTTTAAAGCACATAGTCATTTCCCTGGGGAGGAACATTTAGCACCTGAGTTTTTACCAGTTCACGAAGAATAAAAAATGTCAGGTCATTAAATAAGGGTTAGGCAAGTTAGTAGGTAAAAAAGGGTGTTTTCTTTTTCCTAAAATGCCTCGCATTTTTCTTCCCAAAAAAAAAAAAAATCTTACCTTACCTATATGATTGAACAATTTTTAAAGCTAAACAGAAGTGATAAACAGTCTTTGTATTTTTCATATAAAGTACACATGCTTAATTAGAGTATAATAATTCTGGCAAAAACGCAGGTAGATTATAATAATGTTATATTACTAAAATGAAAATATTATTTTATTTTAGTGACAAAATATTTTTTATTTTGATTACTCATTAACATCACCACTACTGTTGACCTGGCCTATGAAAGTTAGTTGAAATATGTCCCTTTTTGCTTCCTTTAACCCTAAATAAATAAGTTGATAGACAATGAATAAATCCTATTAAATTAAATTCATGCTAAATTCAAATCCATATTGTGTTGAATAAAATAAAATAAAGTTAAAACTTTTATTATTAAGACA
This sequence comes from Acacia crassicarpa, assembly GCA_034222035.1. Classification (NCBI taxonomy): domain Eukaryota; kingdom Viridiplantae; phylum Streptophyta; class Magnoliopsida; order Fabales; family Fabaceae; genus Acacia; species Acacia crassicarpa. The sequence goes on from JAWXYG010000004.1 coordinate 26,843,363, forward strand.
AACAAAAATCTTGGTTAGACCAAGTGTCACTAATTTAAGCTGTCATTTGTCACTAATTTAGAGCTACATTTGTCTTATGCATAAAGTCATAACAACTAAATCAACCTTTCCCAACTTATATATATACAATGCATTCAATCATATAACTAAAATCTCGAGGATCATTGAAAATTTATTTTAATGTTGTGTTAAACAAAAAATTTATTTTTTTTTTCTCTGTTTTAAAAACTTTCTCTAGTTTGTTTTCTCCGTAACAAGAAAACAAACCGAACATTAGCCTACCATAATTATTAAACATATAACTAATTTGCAATGCTTCTCTTTTTTTCAGTAGAGACACGACATACTAAAATAAATAAATAGATCCTTAACCAAATGTAATAATTTGGTCTCTACTATTCTGTCATGAAGGGTCTGATAAAACTGGCCACGTGAATGCAGCACAATTAACAAGGCACAATGAAGATGCAATATTAGACTGTGGTAGTTTATTGACAGAAACTTTCTATACAATGTTTTTGAAGAAACAAGATGTGATGCATATCTTGAAATGCAAAAAGACTATGTACAAAGTTTTTTCTGGGATCATTTGTCAAAGGCCAAAAATATAGGCTATGGCTATTACAAGAAGACCGTGCCTTATTGGCTATAGTCTATGGCTAAAAAATTCATATTGAGATGATTAAGTTGAAATTTAGACTAATGTATATGTACACATGTTTGAGTAATTAGTGCAGTGTGTTCCACAGTTCTTCAACAAGTACATGAGAAATGGAGATTGAGACTGTGAAAGGGTATGGGAAGTGAGATTACTTCCTGCATGAAAAGAACAAGAACATGTTCAGTACTAGGGGTTTGTCTGGGACTTGCTTAAAAATATGGATCCTTTTTTTAAGATGATTTGCAGAGAAACTTCATTGTTCAGAGGCAAAGAAAAGTCTCCAAAGTAACTAAGGTGGATTTAGTCTTTATACTAAATAAATTAATTTATTATTTATGACTTTTGAATAATCTGATAGATAATAGTTTTATTATATATTTGTGTTGTTGGTGTGGAGGAGGAATATTTATCCTAATAAAGCTTGAGCACAAATTTCTTAACTTATGTACTGATTCTTTAAAACATCAATCAGCTATCGCCTTCTCTGAATTAAGAAACATGATTTATAAATCTTAAAAATTGTTTTGTGATTTGTGCATCGACAAATATTAAATAAAAATATTTTGTTTTACTTGATCTTCAATATCACCTATCCCACAATGCACTTTCTATGGATTCTCCCTTTTACCCTATAAATAAGTTGATAGACAATGAATATTAAATTAAATTCATGTTAAATAAAATCAAACAAATTACAATTTTTATTATAAAAACAAACAAAAACCTTAATAAGACCAAGTGCCACTAATTTAAGTCATCATTTGTCACTAATTTAGGGTCACATTAGTCCCATGCACCACCAGGTCAAAAACAAATAAACATTTTACAACTTATATATGAAGAGCATTTGATCATGATAACTAAAACCATGAGAATCATTAAAAATTTATTTTAATAATACGTGTTCAATAGAAAATTATATTTTGCTACCATTTAAAAAATTTCTCTGATTTGTTTTCTCGGTAACATCCTCATTCAATCTTTTTACCCAACAGTGGGTTTGGAAGATTCAAATGACTACAATGTAATCAGAAGCTTAAGCTCAAGCACCAGAACTCCTCAATCTTGTAATGATTACATCCCCACCCACTGAAAACAGACTTTCAAATAAAGGGAAAAAAAATGGAACAAAGTGGGATAAATATACGTACATCTCACTTTCATCCCATTAGCCCACCACAACGACATGAGTCTTGAATATGTATCTGGTGGTTAGTTGAAGCCACAAAACTCAAAGGTAAATCATTTACAATGCTAAACTTTTCTTCCAGTAGAGACACGGAAAACTGAAACAATTAAACAAATCTTTACCTAAATGCAGTCATTGAAATGCTGTCTCTATTTTATCATGAAGGGTAACCACTAAGTTATGTGCATCATCAAGCAGTTTCCAAACATCCAAGTGTCCTGTCATGCTATTGCATTCCCTGATAATCTCATCCATGCCGCTATATTTCTCAATAATCAGTTTCCTCCGCTGCAACACTGAGGCTGCTATGGCATAAAGCAATAAATCATCTGTTGGTGGAGCACGCTGCCTTAGTCTGCTCCATACAGACTTCCCAATACCTGCCCTAATTGCTGCTTGGTCAGCCCACATCACTTCCCAGAGGCAAAGAGTCTGTTCAAATGTCAATTCCCTTCTAAACAATACCACCACCATCCTATAAACAAAAAAACAATCATCAGCCTGTAGCTTCTCCAAGTGCCTGTATAGGTGGGAGTCCTTAAACTTGATAATTTTTGCAACAATATTAAGTTGCCTCCTTATGCCTACCTCATCAAGTCTAAAATTCTGCCGTGCCTTCTTCATGAATCCAACAAAACACCAGAAAGCCATGTGATCCTCCGATATAACAGTTATTAGAGGAGACAACAGATCACTCATACCTTGGCAATAGCCAATCTCAGGATCATAAAGTGCATATGCCTCAAGGATAGCAACTAGTCGGGCAGCATGAAATACTCTGCAAGGCTCTAGCTGGCCATAATCCGTCAAGCCAACCACCTCAGCAAATCGTTGAGCCCTGCTGTTTGATACCTCAGCCTGAGACGTTGAGTAAGGGATCCATTCTGTATTGGCACGCACTGCATCAAGTCTAATGATACGCTGCCATGTTGCAAAATCTTCCTTAGTTTTAAGTTTTGATGAGACTTTTGTTTGGGTAAAAGAATCCTTCTTGGAAACTGTATTAGGACCACTCTCAACCTGGCAATCCCCATACGGGAAATTCTGGATTACTTCAGAACTTTCTGATGAATCTAAATCAGACAAATTAGTATCCACCGTAAAGGTATTAGCATTGTTGACATTCGAAACATCATCTCCATCAACCAATGTACTGGATGGATCATCTGAGTACACAACATTAGGGCTCCTCTCCTCACTAAGGGATTCCCTGGCACAGGCAACGTCTTCAGAACCAAGAGAACTAGTGTCATGAATGACAACTCCACTATCTCCCTCATTGCTAACTCTGCCATCTCCCTCATTACTAACTCCACCAATTTTATTTAACTTGAAGCTCCCATTGTTATGCTTTAGAAACTTCTGACATTGTCTGCGTATGTTCTCATATTCCTTTCTATGTTTAAAGGTGCAGAATCAGTACCACAAAAAATAATAAAGCAAGGGGTGAGAAGAAAAAAAAATGAGTTGCAAGAGTGGAGAAGCTCACAAACCAGGAAAGAAAGAATTATATAACACACTTAGGGATCAGATTTGTGTGCCTACCTATTTTGACTCATTATAGCATCTCTTTCTTCTTTGGTGCTGTCCAGATCATAGCTGTTTAAATGAATGAATAATCAGCAACCATATAGAAGTTTGCCAAATCAAATCAATTCATTTACACAAGAATATGAAATAGAGAATAAACCACTCCAACAATCCAAATCTAGAGAAAGTAATCACTATCCTCCCAAACACATAATATGAAGAAAAGAACAAAAAGTGAGCAACTATATAACAAAAAAGTTTGATTGATTTCAAGGATAGATACAATGATAACCATCAGGAACAAAACTAGGAAGAAAGCATACTTACACTCCAAGTAGAAATGGCCAAACTTCAGCCCTAATAGTGGGGTCAACACCCTGCAAAACTATTGTAATTAATTCTAAATTATAAAACAGAAAGATGAGAATTTAACTTCAAGGCCAAGTGCATCTTTTGTACATCTAGAGATAAACAGAAAAGTAAACTTACTCCACTTCGAACTCTTTTCAAGAACTTAGCTGCTCCATCACGGAGTCTTCCATCTTGTGTAAACAAGATTTTCCACTCTTGTGGTGAAAGTGCATGTTTTCTTTTCTTGTGTGACCATGGTGATTTGAGACGGCCACTGAAAATTTCCAACAAACAATTACTCAGTACTTCCTGCCCATCTATAGGGGAGTTTGAAAAAAGACAACAACAGCCCACAATAATGGAAAAGAAAACAGAAGAAAAAGGGATAAACAAAAATATCTTCTTCCTTTCATATTAAAAGTAATTGGCACTAGACAATCATATAATTATGAGATGTCTCATAAATTATCCTGTAAAATATTTTATTACTACTCGATGAAGTCCCATGTAGAAGAAGTGCAATTAAGTACTGTGCTCAATGTTAAGTTGTTTCTGAATATTGTTCAAGAGAGACCGTTAGACTTAAAAATTAATAGGAATGGTTCCAACCAGACGAGAATATGAGAGATAAAAAGGGAAAATCCACAAACTAGAAATTCTTGAACTACAAATCAACATTATATTTTCTTGCTTACAAGACCCACAATTTAGCATCCTAGACGTCCACACACCATTTGACAAGCCATCACTATAGTTCCCTTGATGAAGTTGAATTGTGTCCAAGGCATTCCCCAACACTATTCTAACCGATGATTCGTAAATAAGTCATAAATTTGACAAGAGAAATGGGACAAGCTATGAAAATAAAGAAAAGAAGAAAAGCTCCAAATTTTCTACCAACAGCAGAAATATGTTTCTCCTGTCCCTCTCCTTTTATCTCCTTATTATGAAATTTAAAAGAAAAGGCATAGTGAATCTGACAAATCATCAATTATATCAAGACAAGACCATCCGAACACAGCAACGTATCAGAATGCTGCAGGGCAAAGACAGAATACTATAATATGGAAATCGAAGCATAAAATTGGGGATTCACCTGCATGTTCCTTCATTAGAGAACCTCCAGTGAAACAAAATCCTAATAGAAAAACAACATATCTAGGATTTTTTTTTTTTTTAAAAGTTCTAATGCTCCCTTCATCAGATTTTTGTTTTTGCTTTCAGTTAATCGGTTTATTACCTACTAGCACCGTAGAAAATCACAGCGACGAGGGCCAACCCAGCCAAGGCCGTGAACACCACCGCCGAGGTGGAAGACGTGATAGGCGCTGCCATTATCCGAAAACTGTAGCCACCGCCGACTGAGATGATCGGAGCGTCGCTGTTGGTGTTCGAATGAGAAGATGCGAACATGGAGGAGGAGGTCAAGATTACTAGAAAGCCCTCCTTAACCCCTTGTGGTTTCTTGTGATTCTTTGACGGAGGAAAATGAAGTTTATCGCTCCCGGCCTAGGGAGGATGAGGAAAGCACTTGGCTGGGATTAACCTTGATTAACCCATAAAAATGTCTTTTTCTTAATAAAAGGGCCAAATTTATAAAAAGGTTTATCGTTTGCCACTTAAAAGTATGTTTAGGGGAATTAATAAAAAGTGTTTTTTTATTCTTGTTTTTATATTTATTATATAAATTTTACTAAAAGATCTTTCATTAATTCTCTTAATCACAAAACTACTCGTTTTGAGAGTTAAGAAAATTAATAAATGGTATTAGTTTTACTAAAATACCCTCCATTATTCCTCTAATTTCAAAACGACGTAGTTTTGGGATGACTTCACATAATTTTATGTCAAATGACATAGTATAAAAATAACTTTTATTCAAGTGACTTTGTTGAAATAAAAGTTAAATATTTGTTAAAAAAAAATTAAGTCAATCCGCATCAATTTGTTTGATGATTTAGTAAAGGGAAAATATATCTGCAGGACTTAATAGTTTTTAATTAGGTCCCTATATTTTTTGTCCTTTTTATTAGGGCATCCTATTAATCCTTAAGAACGGTTGAATAAAGCCTAAGGATGTTGGAAATGTACATTAAAAGGAAAGTAAATTATATTTTGTTCCAGTTAAAATTTTGATTTATCACTTTGATTTTACGTTTTTGTTATTTCTTTTTATTAAAACGATTTTACTAATTTTCTAAAAGTTTTTATGTTTTTACTATTTTTTTACATTACGATTTTACTTTTTACGATTTTTATCTATCTTCCAATTTTATGTAAAATCTCAATTTTAACTACCTTGCCCGCACCTATTAATACACACATGTTCTTTGGGTTAACATGTAAAAATGTATATATACTTTATTTTAAGGAGTACCCAACACTAAATACTTTTTTAAGGTGTAAAATAGTATAGGTGGTTATAAATTAGGTGTAAAAATACTGTTTTACCGTTAAATTTAATTTTTTTACTGACTGGATAATAACACAGCTTTCAAATGTACAAAAATACACATGTGATTTAGCAATAAAAGCGTCCAACATCAAGTTCTTTTTAAATTTAATAATCTTATTTCAATTAAAAGAAAATTATTATTTCTCAATATAAATCATAATTCCTGAAATGCCAAATTTTTTATTTCCATAATTTATTTTATTTTTTAATCCTTATTAAATTTTCTAATTAATAATTAATAAATGAGTATCTATGCATTTAAAATTTGATAATATAAATAGTGTATTTAATTAAAATTATATTTGATATTATTAAATATATTTAATTTAATAATTATTTATTTAACTATTTATTTTTCAAAAAATCAAAATTATTTTTAAGTAAATATATTATTTATAATATCAAATTTCAAATGCATAAATACTCATTTATCAAATATTAATTAAAAAATTTAATAATAATTTTTTAAAAAAAGAATATAAATTATGGAAATAAAATTTTTACGACTTTTACCCATTGAATAAATCCTCCTTCCCAAAATAATAAATCAGAAAAAAAAAATTGGCCTCCCACGAATTATACTTAGAAAAATAAAAATTTTCCTTTAATTGAAATAAAATTATTAGATTTAAAGAAAAAAAAAACACTTGGTGTTAGACACTCTTTTAACCAAATCACATGTGTATTTTTACACTTTTTAAAGCATGTCATCATCCAGTTAGCAACAAAAAAAAGATAAATTTAACTGTCAGAGTCAAACTTAACGATTAAACGGTATTTTTTCATCTAATTTGTAACCACGTATGCACTTTTGTACCTAAAAAAGCACTTAATGTTGGGCACTTCTCAAAGTAAAGCACATGTGTATTTTTACACATTAACCCCATGTTATTTTATATTTAAAACTTCAGTAGTGTATTATTTCACTTCTAATTCCTAACTAATATAAAATCTCTTGATATAAAAGTTTGTTACGTGGTAACTAGTAAATGTGTATCTATATAATATTAATTTTTAGAGGGTAACTTGAGGCTTAAAGTAGTGTTAGAGTAACTCTAGAGTAGTTTTGAGTAAGACATTAATAAATATTCATCTTTGTGAATTTGTAGACACTCATTAATAGTTTTGAAATACCTCCTTGTGCGATTATCTGTACGTTAGGAAGTAACATGTAACTTTAAATATTCTTCCATATAATTGTCAATTATGTATGATTGTGAATGATTATCTTTTATTAAAAAAATGGACTGAGTTATATATATATATATATATATATATCTATGTATGTATTATAAATTCTCAAATAAGTAATGTTATAAGTGAACTCCTTTATAATTCACTTTATTTACATAGTAAATATTTTAATGATAATTGATATATTGTTGGATTATTGCTTCCTGTAAATATGTTTATATATGTGATGATATTTGATACGATGGAAACATAATTTATTGTATCTTGTCTTTTGATGATATTGTATTTATTGACGATAATTGAATATACATTTTTGGCTGAGTGTACCTTAAGAACTAGTGAGTTTGAGACAATCCAACCAAATAGATGGGATTTTACTGGATTATGTGTTAGCCTATAACTTCAGTAATTGGTATAAGGATGGATGGTGATATAAGGGTGGTTGCATCTTGTATATTGCATAATTGGATATTACATGTTGTGATGAAAATATATATTGATATAATGATGATTAAATTTGCAATTTGCATGAGATTATGGTACATACAAGTGTATATGCAATCAGTTATTTGTTTAAACCATATGTGGTTTGCTTGTATACTGTAGAAACTTTTAATAGTTATTGAGACGTAGAATCTCATCCTTGTATATTAACATTTGTCAGGTGATTATTCTAGTAGGAAATAAAGGAAGGCACTTATGGAGTAAGCTTTGAACGTTCTCTTATACTTCTAGAGCACATGTTATGTTATTTTTATTTGCTTTGACCTTAAGACTTTCACACTTTATTTTGTTTTTGCTAAAATATTTTGAGGATTTGATGTAACACCGTGATGTGAGCTTTATTTGAACTGATTTTTGTATTTTAATGACTTAGATATTGAACACTCTTATTGGCAATATTTGAAATACTTTAAATAAGTATTTGGTTGTTTGGTTTAAAGGTGTTACATAGGTCGTATCATCATCCTCTCTATCAACAATATACACCCCTTAGTTTCTTTTCAGACTCTAAAATGAGGACAAACATCACACCTACTCCAATTGTCACACCCCTCTGATAAACGTCATTCGTCAAATTAAATATCGCAAAAAATATATAAACTGGTTTGGATGACTGAATACTAATAATAATAATAATAATAAAACTACTCTGGCTATATACCAGAACAACTTCTCAAGACCAATAATTCTACAATCATCCCAAGATAAAATAATACAAATAATTTATCTGGAATCACAGCCTATCAGCCCTCAACTATGCTCTGTGTCCATTGACATGCCCCAAGAGCCCTACTCTCTACTATGGTCTCTTCTTGAACTTTTATGCAGGTCTGGGATTCAAGTTGAATCCCAAAGTAACAAGTTAATCTCATGTACAATGTATAAATAGTATATGATAGTCAACCACAATCATGAAAATAAATAATAGAGTAAATAGTCTTTTTGGTCCCTGACAAAAAACACGATCCTCATTTTAGTCCCTTACAAAAAAAAAAGTCATTTCTAGTCCATAAAAAGGATGAATAAGGGTCGATTGGTTGACATTTTGATCCCTTACAAATTTCTAAAAGGTCCTTTTTAGTCTATAAAAAGGATGAAAAATGGTCGATTTTTTTTTTAGAGACCAAAATGATGTCCGTGTTTTTTGTCAGGGACCAGAAAGGGTATTTACTCTAAATAATACGACATTCAGTATATATCACACGCACAGTCACATAATGCAATACAACATCACAAATAATGTAGACTGCGAAACATTGGACACAACAAGTCCCAAATCCACATCTAGGAAAAAACAACGACAATTGGGCCTCAAACCCAAAACGACTGAATGCAATAAACGCACATGTCCCAGACACGAATCACAATCATGGTACAAACAGGCATACACATATATACAGAGTACGTGAGATTAAAGTTACTACCTGATATATTTTTTAGACCGACAACTAACTTCTAAATGTGAGCTTTGAGCAACAATACTCCTTATAATTATAAATAATATACGTCACTTATGGAAATTCTCTATAATTAAAATAATACTCGAATTAATTATCATTTGGCCCAATTTATGGCTAAAAGTCCTTTTTAATTACAAGGGCACAAATTAATTAATCTTGACCTTTATAACGTCCATTTTCAGACTTGTTTCAAATCTGTCCAAAATTTTTAGAAACTTTCAAAATTCATAATTAATTATATAAATATCCAATTAAGTTAGTTCCAAAAGATATGTAACCCTTGATAAGTATTTTTTTTACATAAAAATACCATAGGCGGCCAGTTACACGCCTACTAGTCCATTTTCAATTAAATAGCATCTCTATCCAAATTTATTTTCTAGATTTAAAGTTCATTTTCAAAAATTCATATCTCCTTACTCAGAGGTCAAAAATAGGCCCATGACCTATCAAATTAAAGCTTAATATGTCTACTTTAAAGCTGTAAAATTACATAGCCATTAGAGACCATTTACTTAGCCAAAAATACATTGCAAGCTTTCTGCCCTACTGGAAAACCATTTCAACAACTTTTGAGATTTCTTGAAATTTATCCCTAATGCTTTCAAGATCACTTTTAAACCTTTATCTTATACAAATTTTTATTTTAAACACTTTGGAAACATCAAAATGAACAAAATCTCACTATTTCCTTATGTATTGGTCTAACTGAAAATAAACCATGATTAACACAAATAATGTCCAAGTTTTCTTCACAAATTCCATGATTTTATGTTCTTAAGTTGCCTTCCAGCTTCCTTACTTGAACTTAATACACCCTTTAGTCCATTTTATAATATTGGGCAGAATCTCCTCAGAGGATTATAATCTTCCAATCTACCAAAAAAAAAAAAACACGAGGAAATTAATCCAGAAATCAACCAAACGTCACAAATAAGTGTAAGTAGGCTAGAGATGATACTTATTAACTTACACTTCTTGCTATTTTCCTTCTTTCTTGTGCTCCCTAAGCCTTCAACCTCCTTAAGAACATTGTATAACAACCATATCAATATTCAAAACCTACATAGTGAATGAAAAATGAAAATTGAGTCTTTACTCATAACTACTTACCTTGGGGACTTAGTATTTCCTTCTTTTTTTCCTATAACTTTACCAAGCTCTTCTCTTTTATTTCCCTTAGGTGTTTGAACGAAAATTAAATGAAGAAAGGGGTAAAAAAGTGATTTATAATTGAAGGTAAAAATCACTTAAGGGTCCCCTTGTCAATTGCCTAAAATGCCCTTGCATAATATGTCTATTTTAGCCTACATTATATTTTGTGCTTCCTTTCCTCTCCTTGGCGTCATGCAATTCGAATTTTATGGCTTGTCAGGCAAGCTTTTATGTCATCCTATTAGCCTCAATTATTCTTGCTTTGGTGTCTATTTTCCCAACAAGACATGTGGCATTATGGGGTTTATTTCAAGTTTCCTCTCATACTTGCATGGTTACGTTGGCTAAATTATAGCCTTTAAAATAATGGGTTATCCCTTACACTTTCTTGATTTTCCCCTTGTCTTAGCTCATGGGCAATTGCATGAAATTTATCACTTCCTTCCTTATTTTTCATGTGGGACGAAAATTAAGGCTTATCCAAGAAACCATAAATCATATTTTTCCCATCTTGATTTTATATACACGTGTCCTTTGTCTTCATGTTACAATAACCTCCTAACATGACAAGTGGTAACTTAGGGTGCAATGTGGAAATTTCATGACTTGTTCCTTAATACCATTATGTCATCATTTATCAAATCCATGTGACTTTTCCTCCTTCCTTGTTGGACGAATTGGGGCCTCTTTTTGGAGCTTCATGAAGACTCTTTTATATGTCAAAATATTTTAGCTTCAAAGCCTTCCATTTTTGTGTCGTGCACCATATTGGATTTTTTGCACTCCTTCCTTCTTTTTCTACACGAAAGGCCTCTTGGATGTGTTTTATAATGTGTCCAAATGTGTCTTGATTTCCCTTTGAACACTTGGCGAAATCCTAAACTTACACAAGAATCTTATCATAGAAAAGAGTCCCAAAATTTAACACATGTTCTTGGATAATTATCATTTCATGTCCTCACTTACACTTGCTAGGCGAAATACCCTTATAGAAAAGAGTCCGAAAATTGTCTCATTTCACCCTTAACACATGTCCATTTATTAAATAATTATTACAATTTATTAACCAAATGGCAATTATTTATCTTTTTGCAAACATCATGAACCCAATTTGTAAATGGAATATTAATCCCATATCACCAATATTATTGTTCCTTAAATATACTTTTAAGGAATAATTCCACACACCCTCATTTAATTCCCTTCAGTCATAACTATGCCCCAAAAATAGACAATGGAATATTTATCTATTATCAAATATTTTTATTTTACCCATATCACAAAATTTATCTTTTCGAGAAAATTTGAATATTCGGCTAACATTTCATTGGATATTCCGTTGTACAAGGAGTCTCTAGTATAGCAAAATTGGCATATTACACCAATAATTCCTGAAGGGGTTCAAACATCATCAAAACTTACGAAATTTCTTATATCTCAAGTGCCATAACTATAAAGGAGTTGAAATACATGACTACGATGAAAACTTTTATGCCTCAAGCACATGAAACCTCTATGCAAACTTTTATGATTAGTTCTCGTTTAGACAAACCTTATCATCCTTTTTGAATTAGGCTTTGATTGGAGGGTCCAGCCACAATATGAACCCTACCATGAATATCCTCATAATGAGTCTCCATTCATTCAATATGAACCGCTATGTGAGCTATATTGCTCGAATGAATGGACCATGAACATCGTTTCTTATCTCCTTATATTGATTTTTGTTTTTTAGCTATATTGTTTGAGGAGGAACCGCTCTAGTAGAACAGAGTATGTAGTTTGCATTTTTATAGATTTCCTAGGTAGTTTGCATTTTTAGTTTCTTAAAAAAAGAAAAGAAAGATTTCCATAGTTTCAGGGTAGTTACAACCCCTCTTTTACATATTACTCTTTTGCCCTACTCATTCTCCCTTTGATAATGCTTCAATGCTACATTGAAGACAATGTAAAGTTTAATGTGAGGGAGAGTTTGGATTAATCAGTAAGAGTTTGGATTGGTCAGTAACAATTATGTTTTTTTTTTTTGAAGTTTTTCAAACTTTTTGGACCCAAAATAATCAATTTTAATTATTTGTTCCCCATATTTAGACAGTTGCAGTCCTATTATAAGGGAATAGAGGCATCAATAAGGGTAACATTTTCAGACATAGGATGTAATTCAAAACTAGTAGCAATTTTATCATCAACCTCATCATCACATGCTTAATTAATTGTAGTAATATTAGTCAATGAGGGATCAACTTCCTCAAGGATAGGAGATCCTCTGGAATATGTACTTGTTTCGCCTTTTCAATTGGTGTGGATAAATTGAATGTAGCCATTGGGGGGGTGAGTCTTCTTCTCATGATCTTGTTGTGGAACTTGCTCAAATACTATTTTTAGATCTTCAATATGTTCCTTCATAATCTCTGTATTCTTCTCAATCTCATTTATAAGCAAGGTGGTATCAAACCCACAACATTTATGCTCTCTATCTTTCTCTCCTTTTTCTTACCATGCACCTTAAAAAATGGGAGCAAAATGAGATAAGAACTCACCCATCAAAGAGTAAATAAGATAAAGCTGGTGAGGAAGATGCAAGAAGGAATAGAACCAAATGCCAATATATTCATGACGAGAATGATGATGGCGACAATTATGAAGGAGTGAAATTTGAAGATTATGAGAAGATAAATTGTATCTTCTTTTAAGTGATTCATCATTATATTCCATATATATAGAACCTTCATAGTGGGAAAAAATTATAATGAAAAACTATATTGTGTTGACCGAACTTGTCTAGGTTTTTTAGAAGCTCTAATGCTCATTTGCACATGAAGAAAAAAGTGCGTAATTGTCAAGTCTAACAAGTCTATTCCACAACTAAACCTTTTAATAAGGTAGTTTGCGTTTGAAGAATGTTTACTTAAGTTAAGAAAAAACTCCTTTCAAATATTTCCTCAATATACCATAAATCATAATTGAAAAGTTGCTTTTGAATATACCATTCCAAACTTTCTTATGTTTGGATGTCTTTTAGCTTTTCAAACTCTCTTCCTCCGTTCAAAAAGTCAAGACTATTCTCTTCCTTTTACAGTGCCATGACCGGCTGACCACGATTTTCCCCTAAAAAAGTGCATATATGATATTATTGTTGCAAAACAAGATGTAAATAAATTATGAATACACATGTATCTTTTTTTATTTTATAATAGGACAAAATGATATTAACTAATTAAATGGTTTGCAAAGAGCTAAAACATTAAAAAAAAAAAAACAAACATATTAGGAAATAGACTACGAATCGATTCTAAACAAACCACTTTTATAGAAGAGAAAGAAAAGTCACACAATAAAGATAAAATTTCTTGCCAAGTGATGGTAGATAGAGGAGGAGTTGGTGCAAGAACATTGATGAAGCGTTTTCTAACACAAGTGATGAATAAAGAAGGTTTGAGCTCCACTGTTGAAGATCAGAGTTCTGTATCTATATAAGAGAGGCTCGAAGGCAACTGGATAAAAAAGGAAGCCCTTGTGAAGAAATATATCCCAACCAGCATTATTGAGAAAAATGGGAACTTCAGTAGAAGATGAGATATATAGCCTTTCTGAATGATGAGGAATCTTCATGAATACCAAGGCTGAAAAAGAAAGAAGGTTCCAAATTTCCTTCATTATAGAATGAGGAGTGTCACATTTACCATGATGTAAGGCTTATTTAATATGATAGTGTTTGTTTATAATAACGATGGAGCCTTCAAAAACAATTTTTCAATTGTAATTTACAACATTTAAGATAAGGATGTAAGAGGAGTTTTATCTCGATCTACGTGAATAAATATTTTTTAGGGTCCTAAATGTAATCCCAAACAAACACATTGTTTCAAATGTCACAAGAAGGAAGCACATAATTCAAGAACTTCCAAAAGAAAAGAGTGAGGGTTTCTCTCATCATCATTTTTTTATCATCCATCAAAATCTCTAAATCATGTCCGTTCAATCAAATCTAAAAGGTCATAATACTACTTTAACTTTCTCTAATCTTCTCAATCATTGGCCCAAATAGGCTCATGAGGGATAATGAAAAAAAATAGATCATGAGAAGATCTGTTTCTGCCCGATGCATTTATAAATTCTCTTCATGTTTAGGAAAAAACAAATTCTCCTCGTGTTCTAAACTTTATCAAAGCAGGATGACGCGCCAAAATCCTCAAATTTCAATCTTAATTTCAAAATTGGACTTGATGCTTGTTTAGATTGTAATTACTAATTAGATTTCATATCACTCATTTTTAATGTCATGTCATTTGATCATATACGTGATATGATTAAATTGGAAGGCAAAAAAGTGTGATGTGATTAAAGGTTTTGTTCGACCCGGAAAAAAAAAGAAGAAAGATTAAAGGTTTTGACTTTCAACCTATATTGCCCACTTTTTTCATATCTTTAAGAATAAAAACTGAAAAGCCTTGTTGAATTAGGGTTTTTTTGCATTAAAAATCGCACTCATAGAGCTTTCCAATGATTTTTTTTATCCAACTTAGATTAAGGTTACGCACACAAATGGCAACGACAACAAAAAAAGGTCCACATGAAATTGACTTTAAAAATTGTTTTGCAAAAATTGGGCCTCACGTAATCGATTTTTTTACATTAAGATTGATCTCATATGCCCTGACAATGTTGATTTTACTTGGTGAAATTGAAGCTACTTTATTTGTTAATAACGCCAGTTAATAAATAAATAAATAAAAATATTAAAGGTTATTGACAAGTAAATGCTTGAAATAAAAATAAATTATATCTGATTTAAAATACCTTAAAAGAGATTGTTAAGATTTATTTATTTAACTCATCAAAATATCTACTGCTTTATTCTTAAATGTAGGACTTAATGAGTTTTAATCGGTAGATAAATATATCTTATATTAAAGACCAAAAAAAAGTATTTAGCCTTTTTACTTTTGACTTAGTTGCAATTCAATATCTAAACTTTAATTTATTGCAACTTAATCTCTATTGTTTTAGTGATTAAATTATAAATACTAAGTGACATCAAATCAAAGTCAAGAGATTGAATTTCAATCGAATCAAAATTATATCAGTTTGTGATTTCAACTGCAAACTTGTCAATGCTCCTCCCACCATAACCGAACTAATTGGTATGATTCATGGCCTTTGCTTATATTGGAGTAAGGGAATCCACAAAGTTTGCCTTTTTTTAGATAGGGGTGGGAATAGGTCAGGCTCTTATTAGGTGACCTACAGCCTGGCCTGTTTAGGGCCTGCTCAGGCCTGACCTGTTTGTTAAAAAGGGCAGGTTAAGGCCTATTTGAAGACCTATATGTGTAAATAGACCAGGCCTATTTTGTTAAGGCCTGACTTATAAGCCTTCAGGCCTGACCCATTCACACATTAAATATATATATATAATATAATAACAAAATATTTATTTTTTTCATTCTTATATTTATGTAGATTTTGATAGACTCAAAGTGCATGAAACCTACTTATGGCCTTTAAGGCCTGCAATATGAGGCTTTTTTAAAGGCCTACATTGTAAGTAGGCCTTTAAAAATGCTTCTGGTCTGACTAGGCATTATGAAGGCTCAGACCTAAGTAAAAAAAAAAAAGGTCTGCATTCAGGTTCAAGCCTAAGCTAAGGCTTTTTAATTCTATTACAGGCTCAGGCCTGTTTAGGTAAAGTCTGATCTATTTCCATATCTACTTTAGAGACTTAATGGATAAGATTACACTACTTATGTTCTCTGAGATTGATAGGTTAATTTTGTAAATGTTCTAAGAGAGGAACCTTATTCTTTCCGATAGATTGGGTAAACTTGCCCATATCATTACAAGAAATTTTTATATCTTTGATCATCCTGCACCTCTCCAACAAGAGGTGGAAGATGATGAAAGAACTTAGGTTGAAATAGCATACTTTTTTACCTGCGCTTTTGTGCAATGATATTCAGTTTTATATTAAAAAATTATTGGGTCAAAGTTGCAATTCTTACAAATCCATACCGATCGGATGATTATTTTTCCATTTATAATATCCCTGTCTCTTGATAATATTTCGAGAAAATGCCTTATTTTTTGTGGCAAAGAAATGAAAATAACCTTGCTTATTTAGTGAGTATTTGGGTAACCACGGTTTTAGAAGTAAAATTTTTTTTTGAAATTAAAATAAAATTTTCACATACTTATTTTATCAACCATAAAATCTACAGAAAATTCATCTTAGGGTCCATATAACCAAAAAATTATCAAAAAAGTCCAGAGCCTTTTTTAGTATTATTTTATAGAACATTAGTTGTTAACGTATACTAATATAGTTGTTAACATGTATTGATTTAGTTGTTAACGGGTAGTGATTTAGTTGGTAGGATATTATTGTTAACGGGTACTGATTTAGGGCCCATTTGGATGGGCTTTTTTTTGAGAAAAAAAGCACTTTTTAATGCCAAAAAATGCTTTTTTTAATAATTTATGTGTTTAAATGATATTTTTTGAAAAAGTAAAAGTTACCCAAAAAAAGCTAAAGTACTGCTTTTTTTTTTAAGCTCCAATTTGGACCTTAACAAAAAGCTTTTAAAAAAAACATTTTTTTAAAAAACCTATCCAAATGGACCTTTAGTTGTTAGGATATTGTTGTTAATACTAATTTAGTTGTTAATATTCTACTGATTTAATTATTTAACGTTTATAAAATAATATCAGAAAAGGTATTGTAACCCTTTTTTTTTTAAACACGAGCCCTTTTTTTTGGATTTTTGAATAATATTTTGCTAATTTAAGCCCTAAGCCCCTAAGGGAATTTTTTCCATAAAATCTATTCTTGAAAGATTAATGGGCCAATGCTTATTTACTTGTTTATACCTAGTTATATTTTATATTTATTATTCAGCGACTACAGGCCTTCTGCGAGTAGCTTATTTCAATGCCATAAGCGAAAAGCAGCTCCGCCGTGGCCCGCGGGAGATCACCATCGGCAAGAAGCCGCGCTGCCATATAACTGTACTCTCCGGCGATTCTCTTCCACCGTGGCCGGTGATTTTCTCTTCCTACCCATCAATTCGTTCACGACCTGCTCTGTGATTCTTTCTGTTGGTTTCTGATTTTATCCTTGATTAATTGCTTTAATTCTTTTTTCTCCGCATTGGCTAATTTCACTGTTTGGGTCCAAAGAGAATGTTGGAAAGGAGGAAACATATATTCAATTATCACGAAGCTCAGTTTGTGTAATTGGTATTTATTGTAAAATAGAGAATACTTTTGAGTTCTATGATCTGAGAGGACACTGGGTTTCAGTTAATTTCTCTGTTGGTTAAATTATTTTCGAATTGTTTCTTCTTCATTCTCTAGCTTTCGATATTGGTCTGGTAACTGATTTCGTACTTAACCCAGTTCCTTGTGTTTGAGACAGTATATGAGTTATTCAAGTTATCAGGTTCAACCCCTAGTAGCTGTTGTTTTATCTTTTATTTTTTCTTTTTTTCACACTCTCATCTAGTTGTTGTGTTGTTTGAAGCAGAAAGGAAAAGGACCATTAAACCCAAGGGAAAAAAAAAATCTTTATTTCCATTTTAGGCCTTCCAATTTGAGTTTTTGTTTCAAGAAAGAGAAAGAAAGCATTTTTTCTCAACCCATAGTTGTTTTATTTGAACCAGAAACGAAAAGGACCATTAAACCTAAGAAAAGGGAAAGAAAACATGCCTACAATTTGACTTTTTGTTTCAAAACTGAAAAAAAGGCATATGTTTTCATATTTGTTCTTAAAATTTGAGCTTCCGTTCCTTTAGGTCATCCTATACTTTATGGATTTTCAGGAATGCATCAAATAACATATCAGATTCGCAGTTCTGATGCTAAAGAGAAAGTAAAGCATGTAATTTGGACAAATGAAATGGATAATTGCCTCACCAAGATACTTGCTGAGCAAGTAAGGAAGGGGAACAAAGTAGATAATGTCTTGAAGCCTGTGGCATTTGCAGCTTCTGTGAAAGAATTAAATGAAAAACTCCATCTTGATTTAACCAAAGACCATGTAAAAAATCGACTGAAAACATGGAGGAAGCAGTTTGGAATTTTGAAGAAACTCCTTGCTCATAGAGGGTTTGAGTGGGATACTGCACAAAGGATGGTTGTTGCAGAAAATTCTGTGTGGAATGACTACATCAGGGTATCTTATTCTGTTTGATACAATATGTGCTTCTTTAGATTGCAGTTTTATGTTGAATGTTGATTGTCTAGTTCTTTTATATGGTACCTGCAGGAAAATCCAGATGCCAGGATGTTTCGAGCAAGGCTCATAGAGAATTATGATGAATTATGTCTTATTGTTGGCAATGACCAAGCACTAGCAAACTGTTCTGACAATGCTACAGAAATTAATGTAGACTTGACTATTGATAGAAGGGATTCAGATCCTACTACTGGGTTTGAAATGAGAAATGTTGGAAACAAGCCAGAAATGGTTAGATGGACAGATGAAATGGACAATTTCCTTGGCAAGGTTCTTGTGAACCATGTGAGGAAAGGGAATAAAGTGGATAAAACCTTGCAGACAGAAGCATATGAAGCAGCTGTTTCAGCCATAAGTGCTAAGTTTGGGCCTCATATAACAAAAGACCACATTAAAAATCGTCTTAAAACTTGGAAGAAACAGTATGGACTAATTAAGCAACTGCTATCTCATGCTGGGTTTGAGTGGGATCAAACAAGGAAAATGATTTCTGCAAATGATTCTACATGGAACCATTACATCAAGGTGTGTTGTGATTTATGATATCATTTGAAAGTAATTGTTGTCATTCGTAGTAATCTTCTTACGCAAAATATTTGCTAAATTTTATTTCAAGTTTCTTTTATATTCTTAATTTTCTTGCTAGAGAGACTTTTATAAAGCAAAAATGGAATAGGTAATAATTTATTAATAGATTCCTATTCTAAATTCAAAATTAAACCTCCTGAAAATTAAGAAGTTTGTGCTGGTGCTGTCATCACTTATATTGTTATGAATATTTAATTCCCAACTTTTTTATTACTTTTCTTTTTGAAGGGTTCATCAAAGGACATGACCGTTCAAACAAAAATTCAGTAATTCATAATCATTTCTTTTGATAAATTTTATTAGAGGCAGCTCAACTTCATTCCTTCTTTAAACAAGACCATTTGGTAAGTCAAATGGTACTCTTGCCCTGTGCCCCATATGGAAAAATATGAAGAAATACAATGGACTAAGAAGTTCAAGGCTACTACTGTATCAGTATCTATGAGAAAACTATTAGCTGTTTTCTTTTTTGAAATTATTTTTACATTTGAGAAATTCTTGTTTGTGTTATCACTTATCAGCTTAAATTATTATGAATTTTAATTTTCTAGCCTAGGGATTGTTAGTGTTTAGACATTTCTAAATCAAATAAGACTAGTTTTCATTTTAACTTTTTTGATAATTAACTGATATTTAGTCAAAATGGAGATATGCCATAATTTTTTTAAAAAGAAAAAAAAAAAAAAACAGTGGATATGAGTCAGGGTTACTTCCTTTATATAGAATTTTATAAGAATGTAAACTGATAAAACACATTTTCTCTATATTATGCAAGGCCTATGATGGGATTTGTGGCGAGGCTGCAACTTTTTCTTACTTCTTAGCATCATTATGTTCGCATTGTTTCTGTTGTTCCTGTGCATAATTTTGTACTCTTTTTGCTGGTTTGAGTATTCTAAGGAATTTAATTTTCTCTTATGAAAATGAATGATGGGGATGCATATTGACATTCTCTACTACATTTTCTGGAATTTGGAGTCCCTTTAACTATCTATCAAGGTGTAGGAGATTATGAATGACTTTGGTTCTGCTTGTTCAGTAGAGGTTTCTTAGCCTCTCATGTTCATGTTTTAAATTCTAAATTTTTCCAATGATAATAACATTTTGAAGGTGAAAGTTCCTTTTTGAAGTTTAGGTCACTATTTTGACCTGTGGTTCATTGCAGGGTTTACAGAAGTATCTTTTTTCTTTTTTTTTCCTTTTTCATTTTTTTAACCTTTTTGGTTTGATCCAGCAGTATCTTTTTACATGTCATGGTTGGGTTTCTTTGCTCAAATATATCAGCCATTTAGTTTCTAATTTGGAGACTTGGTACTTTTGTTGTTGTTGCATTAGGTAGCTTAAAATATCTGCCCGGGAGGATTACATGAGTATATTATCTTATGTCAATCCACTATTGCCACCAAATCACATAGTAGACCTGTGGTGTTGGCAATAGGACATAAAATGGGGAACTATTGGTTTAGAAGAAAACACCAAGTGTAAGAACCATACAGGACAGAAAAGTAGAGCAAAACAAGGTAGTATGATGAGAAGATAGGAGGGAGCAGTAAAATCTATGGAAAGGGTATATAAAGGGAAAGGTTGAGAGAGACAAAGTAAAGGGAGAGTTCTGGTAAAGGCTTTGGGTGGAGAGAGCTAGCGTCTTGAAAGTTGGCAAATCTATCTGTTCTTGAAAGGTATCAGTTTGTATTATTTGAGTCTCTAGTGAGTGTTATTCATTAGGATCATTATTGCTAAAATTCCACAATATTTCAGGCTGGAATCAACTGTTTTGGAGTTTATAAACACTTATAGTCTTCTGTTATTGAGGTATAGCGGGCTGGGAGAATATGTTATAGTGAGCTGGGCAAATTGCAATAAGATATGTACTTGTATTTTCGGAATGCTTTGGGAAACTAGTTCCAAGAAGCCTAGGTGTCTCTTCTTGATGTTTGTTGATGGAACACACTTGGAGAATATTATTCAATCATAGAATTTCTTAACAGTGTACAGGTCTAATGGAGGTCTACAAACCAAGGAAAACAAAAACACACTTACTTCCCTATGAATTAGAGAGTCACAGGAAATCTCCCAGTTTTGCCAATCAGATTTTCCACACCCTCTGCAACGACCACCCTCCTTTTATATTCTCTAACTGCCGATTAAGAAATACCATAACACCCCCCCCCCCCCCCCCCAACATATCATCTGCACTTTTATTCAACATTGAGCCATAATAAGAAAGCTCTGCCCCTTTATCCCCTTTACTCGAGCACTTTATTTGCTTGTTATCTTGTTGTGAACTGTTTGACCTCTGTTATTTCTTAATGTCATTTTGTCTGTTCTCAAAAAAGAGGAAGCTCTGGCCCAATTCCAACATTTGTCAAAATTTAAATGTGCACGAATGTTTGTATATTTTAATCTAATAATAAAATTGGCTATGCCAGAAAAAAGTTCCCCCTTGCTTTTTTACAGCTGACTGCGTTAGAGTGCCA
The DNA here is from genome assembly GCA_034222035.1 of Acacia crassicarpa. Taxonomy (NCBI): domain Eukaryota; kingdom Viridiplantae; phylum Streptophyta; class Magnoliopsida; order Fabales; family Fabaceae; genus Acacia; species Acacia crassicarpa. The sequence goes on from JAWXYG010000004.1 coordinate 26,865,157, forward strand.
CACTTTCTAATCAACAATCCTCATATACACCAATAAAAATCATATAGAAAACCTGATTTATTTCAAACTGCTGCTTTTTCATCCCAACTTCATCAACAAATGTATTTCTTTAAAAGAACTTGCTGTTTTTACATACTGACCTGTAAGTTTTTCCAGATAGCCATCAGAGATGTGCATATGTATATGTACTATCTAAACAGTAATAGTTCAAGCATACTAGTATTTTATTAGTTATAAACTGTATTAATATGCATTTAAAAGTTGAGTATTTGGGAGTGAGGTTATTCCAGCTTTTGAGAGGAGTGGCTGCTTATAGAAAGCCATCTGATCACCTTGTGCTGGATTTATGTGAATGAAGCTATGGAACCAAGTTAAAAATAATTCTTACCACACGCCTATTTGTTTATGCAGACTCAAGTTTAAAGCTTTCATCATCACCGTCATTATATTTTTTATTCTGAGCAGAGTAGTCGATAGCGCGCTATAGCGGCGCTATCCCGCTGGTGTGGTGTGGAACAGTACATTGCCGCCACAGAAGCTCCTTTGCGGAGCGTTTTTGTGTTGCGCCTGTAGCGCGAGATGCGGCGCAGCTGGTCGCGCGTTTTTGCACCCGCATCGCTCGATTTACTTGTTATTTTTTAATACAAACGATTTATGGCCAAGACCCAAAACGCAACGCGACCCTAATGGAATAGATTGATTGAGTTGAGCCGCGAGATGCAAGTCTTCCGAAGACGAGATCCCAAAGGGCAAGAGAGACCCAGTCTATTCCATTATGTGATTGACTTCTTGGCGAGTTCGATCTGCTTGATCGAGTTCTAACTTTTGATTTCTTGGACTTTCTGAAATATTGTGTCGAGCTCTTGGCATTTTGAGTTCTATTTTTACTGTAGAACTCAATCTTTTGCCACGTACAAATGCTGTCCCATTCACAGCCATCCTATTTTTACTTAGAACTCAATCTTCTCCCACAGTTCTATTTTTATTGAACACTAAAGAGAATTTTTGCTTACATTTATGGCCTTTAAAGACTAATTTAATTATGAATTTTGTTATATGTTAATGTTTCATTTATGGCTTTTAGAGACTTGGATGATCTATTGTTAAATGATGAACATGTCTTAAATTTTGAGTATGTGTGTGTCTTCGGTATAGCGGTCATCTCGCAATGCGCTATACCGCTATAGCGTTTTTTGGGCCAGCCGCTACGCGTCGCTATCTGGGATTGACTACTATGATTCTGAGAAATTCTTCCTGACTTTAATTCCCCTCATTGAACTGTAATGCGATGTGATATGAGATGATTGTTGTGGATATTGATAATCTGTTGCTAAATTCAAATACTTAGGTGACTAGATGACTACATTAAGTCATGGTTTTGATTGATTTGCTCGTGCAATGTCATTGTGAACTAACAACAGGGGTTGGTTGAATGATCTTTTTAGTCGAATTGTTTATTCTGTGTAACTGCCTTGAAAACCTTTGAGCTTATGAAGAGACTGTTTTTATTCAATTTATCAGTCTTCTCCTGTCTCGTTTCCATTCCAGGAAAAAAAAATATTGATGCATAAATCATTTATCAAGCTAAGATGAATCAACTGTTATATGGCATATATTTTGGCCTGAAAAAGATAAATGCTGTAGAAATGATTATGCACTACTAAAAAGGAACGTGTTCATTTTTGCTATAAAATATTTACAATGGGCTGAAACAGAATCAATTTTAAAACAAATGGGCAGCTTAGGGTACAAGGCTTCCTCCAGGTGGAGTCTTGGGAGGGATAGACAATAAATAAAGAAAAAATGATTCTCATAATAAGAGGTATAACATGGTTAGAAATTTCAAAAGCAATTGAAACTAAATACATAACAAAAATAAGAACGGTTTACCTTATACTGTACTTTAGAAATTAATATGGTGTGTATCTGTGTCAGAATTGTTTGCTCTGCAGCTTTCAATAGTTTAAATAGATGTCATGAAAATGTGGAGAATAAAGGAAACGAGGCTGTGCTTTTTTTTCTAAACAATCTTTTGATGACATGACTTTCAATTGTATCTCGAAATTTTTATTCCTGACGTGTACGCTTAAATGATTGTTATTCAACTAGTTATTGCCTATAATTATAATTTTCTGGCATTAAAATATGAACGCATATCTAGTCTGAATTCCCCTCTCTTGTGTCAGCCCTTAGTTTGCTTTACAAACTTGTATAATGGATATTTCACACGTAATGAACATCACATGCAACTTTTTTCTTTTATTTCAGAAGCATCCAGATGCCAGGATTTTTCGTGGTAGAGTAATTGAGAACTATGATCAATTGTGCACTATTTATGGCCGTTCTAAGGAGCCTCTGGAGGCTGGGAGCATCTCTCCAGCTCAAGTTGATTGCGGTGTTAAAGATCAAGAGAAGCTTATGAGGTGGTCCAGTGAAAGGGACATTTGGTGGACAAGCGAAATGGACACTTATCTGAGTGCAATTCTCATGGAGCAAGTTAAGCTTGGTAACAAATGTAAAGTTGAAAACAAATTAAAGCTTGCTGCTTATGAAGCTGCTGCATTGGCTATAAACGAAAGATTTGATCTTGATTTGACAAAAGATCAAATTAAAAATCGTCTCAAAACATGGACAAAGCAGTATGAAATTTTGAAAGAACTTCTAGATCAGCGTGGCTTTGAGTGGGACGAGAAACGGAAAATGGTCAGTGCAACTGATTCTGTATGGAATGATTATATTAAGGTATGCAGGAAATACTTTTAAGTGTCTGGCATTTGTTATTTCATTATAATATCTCTATAGTGCATATATAAATATTTCTTTTTGAAGCAGATCAATCCAGATGCTCAGACTCTTAAAGGACGAGCTATCAAAAACTACAATGAATTGTGCATCATTATTGGTAACAGTGATCCACCTGATAGTTCTCTAATTGCTAACTTGGCTTTGACTACAAATGATGAAGTTATGGATGATCAAGAGGCATTTTGCCATGAAACTGACAATGCAAAGGAAAAGGTTAAATATGTTACATGGACAGATGATATGGATCGTTGCTTAACAGAAGTGTTGGTCAAGCAAGTAGTGATGGGCAACAAGCTCGAGAAAAATTTTAAGAGCTCAGCTTATTTGACTGCTGCAACAGCTATAAATGAGAAATTTGGACTAGATTTGACAAAGGGAAACGTTAGAAACAGGTTAAAAACATGGAAGAAGCAGTATTACATTGTGAAGGAAATGCTCTCTCATGGTGGATTTGAGTGGAATGACGAGCGCAAGATGGTTGCTGCAGATGACTCAGCATGGAAAGAATACATAAAGGTATTATAATTCTTCCCTTGAACTAATGTTAGTTTTGGAAGTAAACTTGGATTACATTTACCCGCTATTATAATTATAGTAGTTCAGCCAGCAATTTTCAAATGTTAATTGGTCTTATGATTATATTACCTTTTCCTTTAGAATACATCTTACGGTCTCATTTTTTGTTTTCCTTTTCATTTCCTTTTTCTTCATTGATCTAGTTGCTTTCCTTAGGAGTATATCCTTAACTTCGCCTACTTATTTTGATGCTTTTTCAGAGCTATTGTTGATACCAAGTAGCAGTAAAAAAATCTGAATCCATTTTTCATGATATCATGCGTAGATAAGATATACAATGGCGAATTCTTCAGGAAAAAAAGTCTTGCTTCGCTGATTACTTGATATTTTGATAGCCAGTATTTCTTGATTCGTCATTGACCTTTTTTTTTCCAGAAACACCCAGATGCTAGGCATTTGCGAGACAGGCGCATTGAAAATTATAACGAACTAGGTGTGATTGTTGGCAATGAGCAACCAAATGGGCATTGGTCTGAAACTTGTGAGAGACTTAGAGTGATTCCTTCTCTGCACTGCGAAGAACATGCTGTTGCTCTGAACTGTGAAGAACCTGCTCTCGCTCTGAACCATGAAGAACATGCCGAAACTCTGGCTCAGATAATGTCTATTGAAGAGACGAGCCATGAGAGAGAGAGTGATGAAATGCAGGGCTCATCAGAACAGACAAGGGCAAAGCCTTCATCGTCATCACAATCTAAACAGCCATCAAGGAAGAGACGTGCTAGTGATGCTATGCTGGAAATGATGAGTGTTATGGCTGTAGATATCGGTAGGATAGCCGATGCATTGACTGAAGACAACAAGAATTCATGCTTGGACGAGGTTTTTGAAATAATACAAAATATTCCTGACTTTGATGATGATCTCATCATTGAAGCCTGTGAATACTTGTGTTTTGATGACAAGAGGGCAATGATGTTTATGAAATTAGACGAGAGACTAAGAAAAAAGTGGTTGTTAAAACGGTTGCGGGGACAATCTTGTTAAAAGATTGTGACAGTTCCTGTGGATTAGATTTTTTGTATATATCTTCTTTTTGTGACAGCTTAGGTGAATACTTAGTCCACATTATTATTGTTGTTGAGGAATAAAAGAAATTTCTTCAGATTGGAAAAGTTGCCTTAGGCTCCAAGTTATGTTTATGTTTGAAACAGAGAATAATGAAAAAGAATGTCATGTCAAGAACATAGCTTCTTTGCATCTTACTTTGGGTAAAGGGCGTTTTGTTTTTCAAATTAAAAATAATATATATTTTTATAAAAATGATTATAAACATGAATATCAAATCTATAAAGCAAAATTATACATACCTCCTTTGAATTTGAAGTTATGTACAGCTAACCTCTTTAAATTTTGAAACTTTACCATGAATCCACCTAGACTCTTGTATTTATGTAGATAATTATTTACGTAAAAATAATTGTGTATAAACTCAATTAAAAAAAAAAACCATATGCTAATAAAACTTTCAAGATGTGTAAGCGTCTCGTAGCGTGATGGCACTATGGTCAGCCTTAGGAGCTGGCCTTCCTCTTTGTCCAGGGACACTGGCTGTATCCAAAAAAAAAAAAAACCTCCAAGACGCGAGCACGCACGCACATGGCCTTTTTTTATAAGAATGTTAGACTTTTTGTTGATAAAGCACAATAGTATAGTACCTAATGGGATAAGCCTTGTTATATTATTTTAGACTTTATGACTAACTGGACATTATAAAGAAAAATATAAGAAAACTCTAACATTCTGCCAATTGAATCTAATCTAAGCCTAGTTGTATTGTGAAACTTATTTAACACGTAAAATATTAAACAAGACCTAGTATGAAAAGAGAATAAAAATATGAGTAGGATTATCACTCTCATGATAGTTAAAAACTCGATTTATCACTGCGATTTTACGTTTTTACGATTTTTTTTTCATTAAAACGATTTTACTAATTTTCTAAATGCTTTTAAGTTTTTACGATTTTACGTTTTATGATTTTTCATTCTCTTTCTATTTTCAGGTAAAATCTACGTTTTCACTACCATGATCACCCCTACACAGTAGACATCCACCAAATAAGAAAAATATAAATATTAATTGTCAATGAATTTCTCATATTGAATCCTTTGTGTGTGTGTGTATATATATATATAAATACTTACTTCATTCGGTCCTAATTGTAAGAACTAATTAGCAATTTGGGAGAGATTAATGATAATGGTTAAATTAGTTAATTATATTCATTTTTTCCAAAAATACCCTTATTCTTGACACTCTGGATTGAAGATAGAATAAACTGTTAAGATTCTTTTCATTTGTTAGAGCGAGCCTCCCGTCCTTTTCGGCGGTTTTTGTTTTTGTGGTCCATAAGATTTGGTTTTGCTTCAGCCTAATATACTAATAAGTTTATTTTATATTTTTACTCAAAGGGATTTAAATCTTTTAAATTAGAAGTTTATAAAATATTGAAAAAGTTAAAACTTTATTTGATCTAAATCACTTCGATCAATTGAGTAAAACTTTATAAATAGGAACCAGACTGGTGGAATATATTTTTTTAAAAAAAAAAAAAGTGGTGAACATCTTGTTCTGCACCAGCCAACGGTGGCAGAATGGGTTGGCCGAAAATGATTAATATTTATTAGGTTATTTTAGGGGGAAAAAAATCAATCACTTTATATGGATAGTTGCAGGAAAATATTTTTAAAGAAATATGAAGATCATATTAATTAAAGATTAAAAAGAAAGTAGAATCTCTCCATTGATAGAATATAAGCGTGTTGTTAAATTAATTATTGTGGAGGAAGTATTAGTAAGGGTGATATGGTAAAAAAATGATAAAAAATAATAGAAATTGCTCAAAATTATTTTATTAAAAAAAACCATAGAATTGAGGTGTATGTGACATTAATGAATTGCAAGCATTACTTATTTTATAGAATATATAGGTGCATTATTAAATTATTATTGTATTTAATTATTATTGAAAAAGTTTTAATAGGAGTATTTTAGGAAGAAATTGACAAAAATTAAAACTTGTTCCTATAATTAGGACCAAGACAATGTCCCAAATATATTTCTATAATTAGAACATGAAGGACTTTCACAATATATTAAAGGGTTAAGTACCATTTTTGCCCCTGAAGTACGTGCCCAGGAGCAATTTTGCCCCTAAAGTATGAAAACGGAGCAATGTTGTCCCTCCGTTAGGTCAACTAACGGTCAACGTTCGTTGACCATTAGTTGACCATTAGGGTTTCTAACGGAGGGACAACATTGCTCCGTTTTAATACTTCAGGGGTAAGATTGCTCCTTCAAAAACTTAAGGGGCAAAATTGCTCCTGGGCGCATATTTCAGGGGCAAAATTGGTACTTAACCTTTTTTTTTTTAAAATGTCATTAGTTAGTTTACAAAGATGATATTTCGGGTTAATAGCTAAAGTAAATGGAAATGAGACACAAATTCCAAAGAGAGTGAGAAAGAGAAATATTGTCCATATAGTGTATGTTATGTCAAGATGGTCCTCTTCAGCCTCCCATCCACTACTGTTCTCTTTTTTAATACAGCGTCGTTTTGACACAAAATATTTTTGTTTAAATATTAAGGGTACAAAAAAGAGATTTCAGGATACTGACAGGTATTGAAAAAATATTGATAGGTACTTCATAATCTTGAAAAATTATTTTAGGACATTGAAAAAATATTTCAGGATATTGACAGGTACTAAAAAGATATTTCAGGATACTGCCTAAGGATATTGGCTGGTACTAAAAAAAAACTTAATGATCTTGAAAAATTATTTTAGGATGTTGAAAAAAATACTTCATAATCTTGAAAAATTATTTTAGGACGTTGAAAAAATATTTCAAGGTACTGACAGGTACTAAAAAGATATTTCAGGATATTGACTGGGGATACTGGCTGGAACTAAAAAAATACTTCGCGATCTTGAAAAATTATTTTATAAAGGGTTAAGTACCAATTTTGCCCCTTAAATTTCCCGAGGAGCAATGTTGCCCCTGAAGTATGAAAACGGAGCAATGTTGCCCCTCCGTTAGGTCAACTAACGGTCAACGAACGTTGACCGTTAGTTGACCTAACGGAGGGGCAACATTGCTCTGTTTTCATACTTCGGGGCAAAATTGCTCCTCTGGAAATTTAAGGGGCAAAATTGCTCCTGTGCACGTACTTCAAGAGTAAAAATAGTACTTAACCCTATATTAAAATGAAATTATTTTAAATTTACAAGTAAGTTAAAAGTTTTTAACAAAAGACTTGTAATAAAATAGGCAACAACACTCCCTCCCATCTTGTTCATAAGATCTCTCTTATAATTCATTCGTATAAATTAATTTTTTTATTATTATCGTTTGATATCCAATTTAGGATTTATAGTTATCCTTCCCAACACAAATACTTACCTCCTTTGATACTTGAACTTAAGATCTAAAAGAATCGAGTGAGAACTTATACCGATAAACCAACTCTATGTTGGTTTCATTTGTTTAGATGCTACTCTAACCATTCTCTAGTGGTGAAAGGATTTTTTTTTTTAAAACTCTATTAAAGGGTAATTTTGGAGAATATAAAAGTTGGTAATGCTATATCTTCTTTTAATTTAAGTGAAATAGTTAAAATATGAAAAGTAAGGGAGGAAGGACCTTACAAACAAATGGATCTAAATTAAAATTATATACATATGAAATAATATTAATTAAAATTTATTATAGTAAGAATGAAGTGAGAAAAAAAACACATTGTTTTGTTAATAATTTGATCATACATTTGTTTGATAAAACTTTAAACAATACAGTAATTTTTATCAGTCTAATCATTTATTACTAATATCAATATCATGCACCCCATATACACCGTCAAAAAAAAAAAAAAAAGAAAATCATTCACCAATATATTTATATATAGGAGTATTAGATTATGAATGCTTTGCATTGAAGGCAAACGGTAGGCGCCTTTAAACTAGGTTGTCATATACAGTATTACCTTACCGACCCAAAAAAAAAAAAAACAGTATTACCTCCCTACTAGTTGACTTTTTTTTAAAAAAAAAAGAAAAGAAATTAAAGAAGTTATGTAAATTATTTTAAATATTTATTTTTTCTATAACAAACTAATTTGTATAAATTATAAACTGATATATAATTAAATAATACACAACATATGTTATAATTAACTAATTTATTTAATTTTCTTAACGTTTCAAAAAAAAAACTGAATTTATATTAAGGGCAAAGGGAAGTATATAAGTTAAGATTCAAATATTTAATCACTTAAATCAAAAGAGGAAAGCTTTTGTCATTCTTGTCAACCTAAATTGGTGATAAATATATTTACTTTGGTCTTATACCTTTATTATTACTTTTTTAGAAAAAAGTAGATAATCTTATAGATTCATTAGTTTTCATAAAAAAGTGGTAAGTTAAATAACTTTTTCTAAAAGTAAATTTGTTTCCATCTTTGTTAGAGTAATGGAGTATTAATTACTCCGTCTTTAATTATTAGAAAACTTTAAACTTAGGTTTTTATGTTATTTTTTTATAAGGAAAAAATATTTTTTTGGAGGGGATGTACTCGTTTTTGTTAGTTCCCTGTGTGTTTTGATGATTACTAACAATTGTAAATACTACTGATAAGGTGAGACAAAGTTAAACTTGTATCTTTCAATCTGTCAAAACCAAACTCGAGCCTGTTAGTGTTGAACTCGAGCCTGGATTTGACAGAGAACTCAAACTTGTTCAGTTGATTTCCAAACTCGAGAATGAACCTGAAATTTAAAGTTAAACTTTTGAAAAAGTTCACATGAACTCGAGCCTACTAAGGTCAAACTCGAGTTCATTGTTTCCAGAGAGTTTTTGAACTTTGAAAAACATGTTAAACCTTACACTTGCTTTCTTCAAACCCCAGGTTTGAAAGAATCCCAAGAAAGTTTTAAGAGCATGAACTCGAGCCTGTCATGGCAAACTCGAGTTCATCTCTGGCGGGACAAGTTGTTTGAAACTTAAAGATATTTTCAAGCTCTGCACTGTTCCATTAAAAGAAAAGTTTTTCGGTTTGAAAAGTTCACCAATGCTCAAACTCGAGCCTAACATATTCAAACTCGAGCCTAGTTTTGGCCAAGAGCAAAGAACTGCTTTTAAGCTATTTAAACTCGAGACTGAGACTTTCAAACTCGAGCCTAAAAGTTCCAGAGAGCAAAGAACTTTTGGATATGTTTTTAAACTCGAGAGTGTGTTTTGCAAACCTCAGGTTTGTGCTTTCAAGCTAAAACGAAGTCTGTTCAAAAGTGTCTCGAACTCGAGCCTGACATTAATGAACTCGAGTTCATTTCAACCCGAGAGCTTCTTAGTTTTTCAATGACTTGAGAACCTCCAGTTTAAAAGACAAACCTCAGGTTTGTTCATTTTGAACTTACATGCTTTTAAACACTGAAGCCTCGAACTCGAGCCTAACTTTAATAAACTCGAGTTCATTTCAACCCGAGAGCATTTTAGTTTTTCAATGATCTGCAAACCTCAGGTTTATGAAGCAAACCTCAGGTTTACACTTTTTGAACTTGCACAGTTTTGAACACTAAAGCCTCGAACTCGAGCCTGTAAGAACTGAACTCGAGTTCGTGACGCTGGTTCAGAATTTTTGAATTTGGGCATTTCAGAAATCAATGTTATTTGATTCTATCTTCTTCCAATATTATTCTCTGATATTCCCTGCTATGTTTAACGTATTTATTAGTGGATTTCAGAGCATTAAAGAATGTTTGGTGAGAGGTTAGAGTATAAAGCAAAAAGCACCTCAGAGCATTTATTGCAAAGCACAAAAGTTACTCCTTCTACCCAAATCCTTCTGCACACGCTTACAAAGTATTTAAGGATGTTAGCTGAAACAAGAAAACTCCTCTCCAACGGATTAATTCGCAGAAAGTCAGCCCTGATGTCTTGACCAACTAGATTAAGGGAAAACAAGAGAGAGAAGACCCCAAAACCACTTCAGAACACTTGGGCAACTTCTCCAACGGTCTGATTCAAGCTACAACGGTCATTTAATGTTCTCTAGCTATAAATAGAGTTCATTAACATCTTCAGAAAGAGACACAACTACTCTGAGCGAATTTCTACTAAATTCATTTATTGTGTATCAGCTTTCACTTATAGAGTATCATACTTGATACAAGTACTTCAGTGTTCATCATATCTACTCTGTAAGAGAGTTAAATACTTGTAAATCATTTATTGATTGAGATAACTACAAGTCAGGGGACTTGGTAGTTGAGGTGTATTGATTACAACTTGTAAGGGGGAGTGTGTTCTAGTGAGAGAACAACTCTTAGTGCAGAGTGTGTAATCAATATTATTGAGTTAGTGAATTGAAAATCCCAAGTGAGGCTTGGGGACTGGATGTAGATCAGGAAAGGACCGAACCAGTATAAATTGCATTGTGTTTAGCTTCTTCTCCTTATCCTCTCTGTTGTGCTCTGTTTTGAGTAATCGAAAACAGAACAAGTTACGAAAATTTTAAAGATACCCAATTCACCCCCCCTCTTGGGTATAAAGCTCCTGCTTTCATTTGGTATCAGAGCAAGGTCTTCTCAGAAGAGCTTAACCACTCGAGAAGGATCACTATGGAAGGAATTCTTTCAGATGGAGCTTTAATCAACAGACCTCCCGGTTTCGACGGCGAACACTACTCTTTCTGGAAAGCCAAATTTCGTGTGTTCGTGATGGCAACAGAATATGGTCTATGGAGAGTCTTTGAAACTGGAGACTATGTTCCAGTCAAGGTAGAAGGAGGCATCACTGTGCCCAAGACAGAAGCCGAATTCGATGATAATGATAAGAAGAACATTACTCTCAATAGCAAGGCTATCCTGATGCTTCAGAGTGCTCTTAGTCAAAAGGAGTACTTTCGTATCTGTAACTTATCAACGGCTAAGGAAATGTGGAAGGCGCTAGAAATAGCTTATGAAGGAACCTCTGGAATCAAGGAAAATCGCATCAACATTCTAACCACTGAGTATGACCTGTTGCGGATGAAGCAAGGCGAGAGTATTGGAGAATTTCAGTTGAGATATACTCATCTGACCAATCAGCTAGCAGCCTTAGGAAAGCTTTTCGATCAAGGAGCTCAAGTGAGGAAAATCCTCAATATTCTGACAAAGGACTGGGAAGCCAAGGTTACTGCCATTGAAGAAGCTCGTGGAGAATCAATGACTTCAGTTGCTGCATTATTTGGAAGTCTATCTGAGTATGAGAGCAAACTGAAGTTCAAAAAGGACTTAGAAGATGTCAATGGTGGCAACAATCGCAACAAAGGAGTGGCTCTGAATGTGGAAAAGGATGACGAAGATGAAGATGAGGATGAAGAAATTGGGATGATGGTCCGGAGATTCAAAAAGTTTTATAAGAAGGATCAAGGCTTCAAGAAGTTTCAAAAGGGAAGCTCAAGTTATGAATCGAAAAAACCTATCATCTGCTATGAATGTGAGAAGCCCAGACATATCAAGGCAGATTGCCCTCAGCTGAAGAATCAGGACAAAGAAAAGAAGAAGTTCAAGAAATTCAAAAAGAAGGCATATGTGTCAGCAATATGGGGAGATAGCTCATCGGATGAGGATGAAGCTGACGAAGACGAAAGCGAAAAAGCCAACATATGCCTAGTCGCTGAGGAAGAAGAGCTACACAATGAAAGAAATGAGGTATATGAATCTCTTCCTTCCTATGATGAATTGTTTGCTGAATACAATGTTGTTCAAAAGGAGTTTGAAAAACTTGCAGACAAGTATATGTCATTGAAAAGAAAAAATTCCTTTCTTGAGCTGCAAATTGAAAACCTCTCTTCTCCTCAATCTCTGATTTGTGATGAATGCTCTATCCTAGAGAAAAAGAATTCACAACTTACAAAAGCACTTGAGAAATTTACTAAGGGAAGTGAAATGCTCAATGTGATTTTGAAACAACAACGTTTTACAAACGATAAATCGGGCATTGGTTATAGACCAGACTTTGATAAGAAGAAAGGAAAGAAAAAGAATGGACAAAAATCTTATATGAATTATTTTACTAAATCTGTTCATTCCTCAAACCCTTTTGCACATTGTACATATTGCAATAGGAAGGATCATTCTACTTCATCTTGTTTTCATCGAAAAGAAAGAAAAGCGAAACCTGTAGGAAATTATGTCTGGGTACCAAAAGGAACATATGTTCCCAAGGTACATGCTAACCCCAAAGGACCCAAGAAAAGATGGGTACCTAAAACTTGATCTCTTGTGATCTGCAGGTATGTCTTAGAGCATCAAGGCCAAACAAGTGGTACATCGATAGTGGATGCTCAAGACACATGACTGGAGACAAATCAAAGTTTTTATCAATAAAGCCAAAAGATGGAGGTAGAGTCACATTTGGAGGTGATCAATCCGGGAAAATCGCTGGCATTGGTGAGATAGGCAATAATGAAGGTCCACTCATCAAAGACGTCTACCTTGTAGAAGGATTGTGTCACAATCTCCTAAGTGTGAGCCAAAGCACCGATAAGGGTAATTTGGTAATATTTGACTTTGATGAATGCTTTATTGTTAAAAAGGATTTGATCTCTATGAATGATTTGAAAAACAAAGCCCTATTTAGAGCACCTAGAGATGGAAACTGTTATACTTTGAACCTCTCTAGCAATGCTTCTGTTTCTGAAAATTGTTTTGTCAGTAACCTGAATGAGAGTTGGCTATGGCATAAGCGATTAGCTCATGTCAATATGTATCAACTTGACAAGTTATTGAAAAAGGATTTGGTTATTGGCATTCCCAAATTGAATTTCAAAAATGATATGATTTGTGATGCCTGTCAAAAGGGAAAACAGACCAAATCTTCCTTTAAAGCTAAAAATGAGATTTCAACAAACAGACCTCTTCAACTTCTTCACATGGATCTAGTTGGACCAGCTAGAGTGAAAAGTCTTGGTGGAAACTTATACACGTTGGTCATTGTTGATGATTTTTCTAGATTTACTTGGACAATATTTTTATCATCAAAAGATGAAACATATGATCAGTTTGTTGCTTTTGCCAAGAAGGTCCAGAACGAGAAAGGTTTTTCAATTTCAGGTATAAGGACCGATCATGGTGGAGAATTTGAAAACAATGCCTTTGCTGAGTTTTGTGATAGTATGGGGATCAACCATAATTTCTCGGCACCAAGAACACCCCAACAGAATGGAGTTGTGGAGAGAAAGAATCGAGTACTCACGGAAATGGCCCGGGCAATGCTGAACGAATATAACACTTCACAAGTGTTTTGGGCTGATGCGATGAGTACGGCATGTTACATCTCCAACCGAGCCTACATGAGAAAGAAGATGAACAAAACACCATACGAAATCTACAAAGAAAGAAAGCCGAATCTCAGTCATTTGCATATCTTCGGATGCAAGTGCTATGTGCACAATAATGGTAAAGATAATCTTGGTAAATTCGATCCTAAATCTGATCTAGCTATTTTTATCGGTTATTCAAATAGGAGTAAGGCATATAGGGTGTTTAATACTAGGACTAAGATTGTTGAAGAATCTATACATGTTGTATTCTGTGAATCTGAATCTGATAAATCCTTGGATGATGAAGAGGAGACTATTTTCAAAAACAAATTCTTTTCGAAAAATGCTCCTACTCCTTCTGAAAATTCCGAAAATGTTTTTGAGGCTGATCCTGAAAATATCTTAGAAAATCCTGATCAGTCTCAACCTAGAGCTTGGAGATTTATAAGGAATCATCCTTTAGACCAAGTCATAGGTGATGTGAATCAAGGAGTTAGGACCAGAAATAGTACTTTGAATGAAGTTACATTTTCTGCATTTATTTCACACATAGAACCCTCTAATATAGAAGAAGCTCTTTCAGACAATGATTGGGTGATTGCTATGCAAGAGGAGTTACATCAATTTGATAGAAATCAAGTTTGGGAATTGGTGCCTAGACCCAAAGACCATCCGGTAATTGGGACAAAATGGGTATTCAAGAACAAACGTGATGAGTCAGCCATCATTGTGCGTAACAAGGCTAGATTAGTGGCCAAAGGTTACAATCAAGAAGAAGGAATTGATTATGAAGAAAATTATGCTCCAGTGGCAAGATTGGAAGCCATAAGAGTTCTTCTAGCCTTTGCTTGTACAAAAGGTTTCAAACTCTTTCAAATGGATGTCAAAAGTGCATTTTTGAATGGTTTTATTCAAGAGGAGGTATATGTTGAACAACCTCCAGGCTTTGAAAATGATCATCTTCCAGATCATGTTTTCAAATTAAAGAAAGCACTTTATGTCCTTAAGCAAGCTCCTAGAGCTTGGTATGAAAGATTGAGTCAATTTTTACTCAATCAAGGATTTATCAGAGGCAAAGCTGATACAACACTTTTCATAAAGAAAAACAAATTGAATGAAATTTTAATTGTTCAAATTTATGTTGATGACATCATATTCGGTGCTACTAATGACTCCTTGTGTGAGGAATTTTCCAAGACTATGCAGGGTGAATTTGAAATGTCAATGATGGGTGAGCTCAACTACTTCCTTGGACTGCAAATCAAGCAACGAAAAAATGGGATATTCATATCCCAAACCAAGTATCTAAATGATTTGCTAAAGAAGTTTGGGATGGACAAGTGCAATGGAGCTGACACACCAATGAGCACAACCACTTCCTTGGATGCTGATGAAGAAGGCAAGGATTTCAACATCACCAAGTATAGAGGAATGATTGGATCATTGCTCTATCTTACCGCAAGCCGCCCAGACATCCAATTCAGTGTAGGGATGTGTGCACGATTCCAATCCGCTCCCAAAGAGTCTCACGCTGAACATGTAAAGAGGATATTCAGATATCTCTCAGATACAAAAACTCTTGGACTATGGTTTCCCAAAGGTCAGCCAGAGCACTTGGTAGCATATTCAGATTCGGATCATGCTGGCTACAAGACGGATAGAAAGAGTACAAGTGGGCAATGCGAGTTCTTTGGCAATTCACTTGTCTCTTGGTTTAGCAAGAAGCAAACTACCGTGGCTGTGTCCTCAACAGAAGCTGAATATGTGGCTGCCTCAAGTTGCTGTGCTCAAGTGTTGTGGCTGAAGCAACAACTTGCTGACTTGGGAGTGCACTTAAAGGAGATCCCAATACTGTGTGATAATACTAGCACAATAAGCTTGGCCAAGAATCCCGTGCAACATACAAGAACCAAGCATATTGATGTGAGACATCACTTCATTCGGGATCATGTGCAGAAGAGAGATGTCAAAGTGATGTTCATTCCAACTCATCTTCAACTGGCGGACATTTTCACCAAACCTCTAGCCAAGGAGCCATTCACTTTCATAAGGAGAGAATTGGGAATGGTAAATCCCAATGAGTTGTAAGCTTACTCTTAACCCAATGTTAGGTCAAGGTTTTGATGATTATCTGTTACTAACTTAAGCATCGGAGCTTCTAGATATGTTTTATGCAGGATGCATCTATCTAACATCTGCTGAAAACTGAGATGAACTCGAGCCTGTGAATGATGAACTCGAGCTCGAGGAAGGCAGATAAAAGATGAAAGGCAAAAGGGTGAGTGAACTCGAGCCCATAAGTGAGAACCTCAGGTTCACGAGAAAGTTCAAGAGTTCACAGTACACTCTTGAAGTCCAGGTAAGTGGATTTTTATGACGAACTCGAGCCCACAAGTTGTGAACTCGAGTTCATCGTGTGCCCTATATATACTACAGTTGTGAACTTTCCACTTCACTTCACTCGAACCTCCGGTTTGCCCTAATTCTTCTCATCTTCTTCATTCTCTGATCTCTGCGAAAATGACTTCCAAATCCTCAAACCCTAAAGAACCTAACCCTAATCCCTCTCAAACTTCCTCTCAAGCTCAATCTGAGCGTCCTGTTCGAACAAAGTCTCGGTCCAGTTTACGGTATGGCATTGACAAAGAAATCAGAGGAGTTCAGAGTGGCAACCCCGCGGTTCCTCCCTCTAGACCAAAGGGAGTAGTGATTGGAGAAGAACGAACCAAGAAAAGACACGATCCAGAACCAGAGGTTCAAGGAAAAGGAAAGGCTCCTCAAGCGTCAGTACCGTTAAGAGAGAAGCAACCGTTCAAGAAGAAGAAGACAGCTGGTATCTCCTCTGTTCCTACTCCTGGCCAAGGAAGTGGACAAGCACAGTCTCAACCCCAAGCTCAACCTCAACAACATCAGCAGGACCAAGGTGGTCCTCAGGTATCTCAGACACTTCCTGCTCTATTAGACATTTATCATCATAAGAAATGTCCAGCTGGTTTCAATAAGAATCCCTGTAGGATGACTCCTGAGGAGGGAACTCAGTTTAGGAAGAAGTTTGATGAAAAGAGAAAATTCTGTCCGATTGTATCTGTTGATTTGGATAAGATCAAAGAAGAATGTAGTTTAGATTTGAGGCCTTGGTTGAAGTCTTTTGAGTCTTTAATCTCCATCAAGGCACCTTATAGTCCTAAACTCATCAAAGTGTTTTATTTTCATATGAGGTCTGCTAACATTTTAGACTCAGAAGGGGATTTAGTGGAAGAAAGGATAGTTACTAAAGTCAGAGGGCAAGAAATTACCATTACTCCAGCTTATCTCAATTCCATTCTGCAAATTGTCAATCCACCTAGACCTGAGACTCACCGATATAGCCAACAAACCACCTTTAGTCTGCTTAGGCCAAATGAGACTGTTCCTGAGGGATTGGAGATCCTTAACTTCACACCTGCTGCAATGCCCCCTAGGAACCGGGCAATTTGGTACATTTACACAAGAAATCTGCTGCAGAAAGGAGGAAACTTCACTCATTTTGCCAAGAAGGACTTCAATATATTTGCCTCTATCCTTGACAAACAGCCTCAGAATGTGGGATATTGGCTTTTTCAAGAAATGGCTAAATTTGCCTTTCACTCTAGATTGTCCTCACAAATACCCTTCCCAAGCTTGGTCTCAGTCATCCTTCATCACGAGAAGATTTGGTATTTGGCTGAGAATGATCCTCCTCAGTATCCTATTGAGTTTGGACAACACATCATGAATCTCATGAGAGTGGATGAACCCCAGGGATCTGACCAGTCAAGAGCTCCTAAGAGATCTAGACAAGCAAGGTCCAGAGCCACACAGTCCAGAGCTGAGGAAGCTCAGAGTGCTCCTCCTCCATCTGATTTTGATACAAGGGTACAAGCGATTGTAGACAAAGCTGTGTCTGATTTGGTTGAGGGAATAGAACTGGCAGTTGGGAAGTTGGTTGCTGAGGTCAATAAAGGCCACAGTGATTTGGTGGACATCCAAGAGGGCTTCAAAGTAGAACAAGAAGCTTTGAAGAATCAGATTAATGACCAAGCTTCCACTATGTCTACATTACTGGTCACTATGATGAGCCTAAGTGATAGAATAGACAAGCTCATGAAGGCTCAACCACCAGAAGCCTCTACTTCCGTGCCTGCCTCTCAAACCTCAACTATGCCTGACCCTCAGCCTGACCCTGAGCCTGCTAAACCTCTTCCTGAACCTCAGGCAGCACCTCCAGTTCCTGTCTCTATACCTACATCTTCCACATCTGAACCCCATTCTCAACCTGATATCCAGCTTGCATCATCCCCTCCTTTTGCTGATGACAAAGGGGGAGAGAGTGTGGAGTGATTTGTGAATGTGGAGTGGTTTGTGAATATTTCTAGTTGTTTACAATTGTGTATTTTGAGCTGTCTGTGCATTTTGAAATTTCTGTTGGAACTTCTGTGTGTATTTTTGCAACTCTAAGTTATATGAAATTACAGTCGCATATGCCTATCTATGAATTGTTTGTGCTTCTGCTGTGGTTCTGTTTTGTCTCTGACAATTTGCACAATTCTCTGATAACTTACAAAAGTTTTTTCTCAAACTGAATTTCACAAAGAAGTTTTTTTTTCTCTCCAAATTTCAAAATCAATTGTTTACAAATGTTGTCATCATCAAAAAGGGGGAGAATGTTAGTTCCCTGTGTGTTTTGATGATTACTAACAATTGTAAATACTACTGATAAGGTGAGACAAAGTTAAACTTGTATCTTTCAATCTGTCAAAACCAAACTCGAGCCTGTTAGTGTTGAACTCGAGCCTGGATTTGACAGAGAACTCAAACTTGTTCAGTTGATTTCCAAACTCGAGAATGAACCTGAAATTTAAAGTTAAACTTTTGAAAAAGTTCACATGAACTCGAGCCTACTAAGGTCAAACTCGAGTTCATTGTTTCCAGAGAGTTTTTGAACTTTGAAAAACATGTTAAACCTTACACTTGCTTTCTTCAAACCCCAGGTTTGAAAGAATCCCAAGAAAGTTTTAAGAGCATGAACTCGAGCCTGTCATGGCAAACTCGAGTTCATCTCTGGCGGGACAAGTTGTTTGAAACTTAAAGATATTTTCAAGCTTTGCACTGTTCCATTAAAAGAAAAGTTTTTCGGTTTGAAAAGTTCACCAATGCTCAAACTCGAGCCTAACATATTCAAACTCGAGCCTAGTTTTGGCCAAGAGCAAAGAACTGCTTTTAAGCTATTTAAACTCGAGACTGAGACTTTCAAACTCGAGCCTAAAAGTTCCAGAGAGCAAAGAACTTTTGGATATGTTTTTAAACTCGAGAGTGTGTTTTGCAAACCTCAGGTTTGTGCTTTCAAGCTAAAACGAAGTCTGTTCAAAAGTGTCTCGAACTCGAGCCTGACATTAATGAACTCGAGTTCATTTCAACCCGAGAGCTTCTTAGTTTTTCAATGACTTGAGAACCTCCAGTTTAAAAGACAAACCTCAGGTTTGTTCATTTTGAACTTACATGCTTTTAAACACTGAAGCCTCGAACTCGAGCCTAACTTTAATAAACTCGAGTTCATTTCAACCCGAGAGCATTTTAGTTTTTCAATGATCTGCAAACCTCAGGTTTATGAAGCAAACCTCAGGTTTACACTTTTTGAACTTGCACAGTTTTGAACACTAAAGCCTCGAACTCGAGCCTGTAAGAACTGAACTCGAGTTCGTGACGCTGGTTCAGAATTTTTGAATTTGGGCATTTCAGAAATCAATGTTATTTGATTCTATCTTCTTCCAATATTATTCTCTGATATTCCCTGCTATGTTTAACGTATTTATTAGTGGATTTCAGAGCATTAAAGAATGTTTGGTGAGAGGTTAGAGTATAAAGCAAAAAGCACCTCAGAGCATTTATTGCAAAGCACAAAAGTTACTCCTTCTACCCAAATCCTTCTGCACACGCTTACAAAGTATTTAAGGATGTTAGCTGAAACAAGAAAACTCCTCTCCAACGGATTAATTCGCAGAAAGTCAGCCCTGATGTCTTGACCAACTAGATTAAGGGAAAACAACAGAGAGAAGACCCCAAAACCACTTCAGAACACTTGGGCAACTTCTCCAACGGTCTGATTCAAGCTACAACGGTCATTTAATGTTCTCTAGCTATAAATAGAGTTCATTAACATCTTCAGAAAGAGACACAACTACTCTGAGCGAATTTCTACTAAATTCATTTATTGTGTATCAGCTTTCACTTATAGAGTATCATACTTGATACAAGTACTTCAGTGTTCATCATATCTACTCTGTAAGAGAGTTAAATACTTGTAAATCATTTATTGATTGAGATAACTACAAGTCAGGGGACTTGGTAGTTGAGGTGTATTGATTACAACTTGTAAGGGGGAGTGTGTTCTAGTGAGAGAACAACTCTTAGTGCAGAGTGTGTAATCAATATTATTGAGTTAGTGAATTGAAAATCCCAAGTGAGGCTTGGGGACTGGATGTAGATCAGGAAAGGACCGAACCAGTATAAATTGCATTGTGTTTAGCTTCTTCTCCTTATCCTCTCTGTTGTGCTCTGTTTTGAGTAATCGAAAACAGAACAAGTTACGAAAATTTTAAAGATACCCAATTCATCCCCCCTCTTGGGTATAAAGCTCCTGCTTTCAGTTTTTAAACATGCCATTCATTCATAATTTTTATTTTGGGTTAATATCCACTTTTACCTCAGAAGTTTTTATTGAGGAATAGTGGATATCTGAAATTTTTTTTTAGGGGAGCAGTTTTTATTAAGAATAAGAGAAAGCATATAAGTTATGACTCAAATATTTAATCACTTAAATCAAAAGAGGAAAGCTTTTGTCATTCTCGTCAACCTAAATGGGTGATAAATATATTCACTTTGGTGTTATACCTTTATTATTATTATTATTTTAGAAAAAAGTAGATAATCTTATACATTCATTACTTTTCATAAAAAAGTGGTATGTTAATTAACTTTTTCTACAAGTACATTTGTTTCCATCTTTCTAAGAGTAATGGACTATCAATTACTCCCTCAGTCTTTAATTATTAGAAAATTTTAAACTTAGTTTTTTATGTTCTTTTTTATAAGGAAAAAAAAAACTTTTTTGATGTACTCAGTTTTTAAACTTGCCATTCATTCATAATGTTTATTGGGAAAATCCTATTCAGGGCCCTTTTTACCAAAAAATGCTAAAAAAGACCCAAAAATTCTGAAAATTAAAAAAAAAACCCAAACTTCTGAAATTCCGGAAAAGGCCCAACATAGTTGTTAATGGGGGGTACTGATATAGTTATTAACTGGGCTGATTTAGTTGTTAAAAATAGATTCTGAAATTCCGGAAAAGGCCCAAGATGAGTTGTTAATGGGGTTGATATAGTTGTTAGCGTGGTATTAATATAGTTGTTTTCATAATCTTGGGCCTTTTTTCGAATTTTCAAAATCTTTAGGTCTTTTTTGAAATTGTTTTGGTAATATGGGCCTTGAACAGAATTTTCCCCTGTTTATTTTGAATTAATGTCCATTTTTTGTCCTCAAAGGTTTTTTTTTTTTTAAAGGAGCCACGGGAATCTGAAAGTGATTTTACGTGCAATATTGCGCTGAAAGTACCAAAAAACATAGTAATTTCACCACAACGGTTAGAAAAGTTAAATTTGATTAGTAGCTTGACTTATTTGACACACTCGCCAATATCATCTCATCATTTAGAGCTATGTAATCATCCATGTCACTCCAGCTTCTTCAGCAGACATCGTCCATGACGAAATACTCAATGAAACAATATGTGGTGTTGGTGGGTGGAGAGCGTCCGTTGAATTCGATAGAAAATGGGGAAGTTACATTGGGGATAAGGAGTGGATCTTAGTAGAGACAATGAGGGATCATGGACCCTCGAAAAAAAAAAATTTGTTTAGAATTTTTTTTAAAAATTTAATATAATGTAAAAATGTATGTTATCTTATATATTAGACTTGTTACAATACTTTTATTATATATTTGACCCTCTAAATATTTATTCTAAAGTCCGCCACTGATTTGGGGACGTCCGAGGTTGGTAGAGGGAAAGAGAACTAGAATGAGGCAAAAATATGGTGTAGGTGAGATTTGTAATGGTTGCATCATTTATGTTGTTGTTGCGTTGTGATTGGAAGGTTTTAATGGGATCAGCTTCTCTCTTTTTCTATTATTGTCCGCTACCGTCTGCTGCCATAAAACGTTCCGTTTTGTGCGCATTTTCTGTACAAAATGATCATGAGAGCTTTAACTTGGGTGAGAGAGATGACATAATGTCACGTCTCATATGAAGGAAAGGCTTAAAGTTGAGGTGAACTAAATTTTTTTTTAGCACCAATTAGTAGTTTGAAATATTTTTTTTTAAGATCTTAAATTTTTTTAAAAAAATTGTGAAGTATTTTTTCAATACCAGTCAGTAGTTTGAAGTATCTTTTTAGCATCAGTCAGTACCTTGAAATATTTTTCAAGATTTTACAATTATTTTAAGATCTTAAAAAAATATTTTAAGGTAATGACTGGTACTAAAAAAAAAAAATTCAACCGTTATTAAAAGGATATTGACTTGTACTGAAAAATACTTCATAATTTTGAAATTTTTTTTTAGGATCTTATTATTATTATTTTTTAGAATATCGAATGGTACTAAAAATATATTTTAGGATATTGACTGGTACTGAAAAATACTTCATGATCTGGAAGAACAATATTTTAAGATACTGACTGATATTTAAAAAAATACCTCATGATCTTTAAAAAAAATTTTAGGATATCGATTGGTACTAAAAAGATATTTTAGGAAACTGACGGATATTGAAAAATACCTCATGAGCAGAAAAAAAAATATTTCAGGATATTGACTAGTACTGAAAAAATATTTCATGTTCTTGAAAAAATATTTCAAGATATTGACTGGTACTAAAAAAGATATTTCATGATACTGACTAAGAGTAAAAAAATACTTCATGATCTTAAAAAATATTTAGGATCTTATAAAAAATTTCAGAATACCAACTAATACTAAAAAGAATTAGTTCACCCCAACTTTACGCCTTTCCTTCACATAAGGCGTGACATTGTTCCAGTCCTCTCACCCAAGTTAAAGCTCTCCATTTCATTTTGCACAGAAAATGCACACAAAACTGAGCGTTTTATAGCAACGAATGGCAACGGACAAGAATGGAAAAGGAGAGAAGCTGATCCGGTTTTAATGGCTGCCTTTTCAATGATGAGGTGATTTGTTTGTGATTGGAAGTTGTTTTTCATTAAACCAGAGTTTTATAATCAGATTAATGTCAACCCTTGTAAGACAAATTTTAGAATCATTGGGGATGAGAGGGCAGCTGAAGTGGTCACCTTTGAAGAAGAAAAGGAAGCAGTTGATGGTAAGGGAGAGAAGGAGGGAGGGAGTGAACTGGGCGGTGACATGGTTGACTGTGGATGATGAGGTGGTTCTGCTGAGTGTATCAAATAAGTCAAACTAACCTTCAAATTTAACTTTTCTAATTGGTGGAATGAAATTGCTATGTTTTTTTTTTCCTAGAGTAAAAATGCTTCTGAAATAAGCTTTTAGATACCTATCACCCCTTAACGAAAATTTTCAGAACAAAAAATTGACCATAATCCTTTTTATTTTCATGAGGCTGATTTGAAATTAGGGGAAGCGAGAATTACATAATAGAATATAGTGGAGTTAGCATTTGAAATTAGAGGATGAAAATTATAGAAGTGGACCCAAAATTGTAGGAAATTATATTTTAACCTCATAAATATATCAATTTTTTAGTTTAGTCCCTCTATAAAACTGTCAATAGGGACTAAAATGCAAATATGAAACTTTTATGAGACTAAAATATAATTACTTAATTTTTTTGGGTCAAGTTCTGTATTTTTAGGGGGGCGGGGGCCACCCCTAGCCCCCCTTGATTCCACCTCTGAGGCTGAGGTAGACTTATCTTCTTTTCAAAGCCACAAAATCAAACATTATTAATAGGGGCATTTTGGTAAACAAATTCAATCTCAAACATAATTATGAAAATTAACTACCTTCCTTAATAAGTGTCAAACGCTTAAAACTTACTTATAAACAAGGGAGAGAGTAGCTTTTTAATAAAGATAGACTTGAAAATTTGTTTATATTTATAAACAATTTTAATGAAAAATACATACATCATATTTCTTATAATCATTATGTGAAATTCTTTAATCACATATATTCATAACTTGCATGTATTTTATTTTCAAAATTCTATCATTAAATTATAAACCCATAATGAAAAAGAGGACATGACCATATAAGGAATTTGACCCACGTTTTGCCCAATTTTAATAATAAAGTAATCGGACAAAAACGAAATTTAAATAAAGATAACATTTACCAAAAAAATTAAAAATATTTTAATCATTCTTTTTTCTTAAAAATGTAAAAAAAATTAAATTAAAGGTAAGAAATTTACACAATCTAAATATAATTTAAACATTTCAAACCTTCCTGTAATGATAAATTACAAACGTTAAACATTTATAAATTCCGGCTTGTCTCTTTGTCTTTTTTTTGTCAACAATGGGACCCGTTAATTTTGATTTTCGAATCATGTGACTTGTGAGGTATCTGATGACTTTAATTTGATTTAAATCACTAAAAAAAAAAAATCTAAAAGTGAACATACAGTCAACTCCGAACGTTTGAGGACCCGCCCAAGTGTTTCAAGTTTCAAGCATGAGCGTGACACAACAGTAGTCACTACCAGACACAACAAAAACCAAGACTTTGTTCTCTTTTCTTTTTCAAAAGGAGCCATCTTTCTCGCTCTCAATCTAAGGTCAGTATTTTCGGATCACAACCCTGTTCTTCAAAAACCAATTTGGAGTTTCGCCTTTGGATCTG
Organism: Acacia crassicarpa; assembly: GCA_034222035.1. Classification (NCBI taxonomy): domain Eukaryota; kingdom Viridiplantae; phylum Streptophyta; class Magnoliopsida; order Fabales; family Fabaceae; genus Acacia; species Acacia crassicarpa. Next base: position 26,889,762 of record JAWXYG010000004.1, read on the forward strand.
ATCCGAGAATCTCAATCCTAAGCATCGATTAAATTATCTTCTCATTATCTGTAAGTTCAAGCTTCCCTTTTTGTCTTTTTTGATAGCATTTTCTTCATTGTCTCTACTCAAAACCTACAAAGAAGATAAGAAGTAAATGCACAAAGAATTAGGGTTTAATTTCATTGTCTCAACTCCATTTTCATTACTTTCTTTGACTTCAATTAGCTCATTGAGTGTAATGTAATGTTCACTGGTTTGGTACGTTTTGCTGACTACATTGTTCAGTTTAAGCATTTCTCACAATGTATGCTAGCAAAATCGTTTAGCTTGCTTTACGGATCTATGATATGTTTAATCTTTGCGATTGGCAGAGTAGATAGCCTGAAACGATGACGAGAATTACTCGTGACTTTGGTGATACAATGCAAAAAGGGGCTTTGCGTGCAGTTTCAGCTGATGTGGTGTTTGCTTCTACTCGGTTTCCTAGTTACAAAATCGGAGCTAACAATCAGATCATTGAGACGAAAGATGACCCGAAAGTGATATCCATGAAGCAAGTTGTTGCACGTGAGACTGCTCAGCTTTTGGAACAGCAGAAGCGTCTATCTGTTCGCGATCTTGCCCATAAATTTGAGAAGGGTTTAGCTGCTGCTGCTAAGTTGTCTGAAGAGGTTGTTTCTTCTCTCTAACTGTTGAAATGATTTTCATGTTTCTATAATTCTTCTATCTGAGGCTAAACAGTACTGAACATTCGGTGAGTCTTTTCAAATGTGAGACAATAACTGATTATATTATAAAAAAAAATAGCCTTTATTGTGGCTGATATGCTTAAAAATTCAGGCTAGACTTAGAGAAGCAGCATCCTTGGAGAAACATGTTCTTTTGAAGAAGCTTAGAGATGCCCTTGAATCCTTAAAAGGATGTGCGTCAGGCAGAAACAAGGATGATATAGTGGAAGCTATTGCCATGGTTAATTTAGTGTTTTTTTCTCTTTTTTCTTTCATTCTTTTTTGTGCGTACGTGTGTGTGTGTTTAATCCATTTTTTAAGCAAACCTACTTTAACTTCTTATGCGCCTTCTTTAGGTTGAAGCTCTGGCAGTTCAGTTGACTCAAAGGGAAGGGGAATTAATTCAAGAGAAGTCAGAGGTGAAGAAACTGGCTAGTTTTCTTAAGCAGGTGATGTTAAATTCTCAGCTTAAATATTTATGTGAAAAAGAAATAAATTATGTTTTGTAGCATATGACATCCTCCCAAAGAAAAAGAAGAAACCAAAGATGACTTCTCTAATGAACCTGTGTTGACTTCTATGATAGGGCACAAAAAGCTATTCAATCCCATAATGAAAGGACAAAATTTTACCTTGTAAACCAGATCAATTTGCTCCAAAGACACAATAAGACAATGCATCCTTTCATAAATTGATCACTGCAATACTTGTTTGATTAGTGTCTTGGACACAGTGGACGTCTTCACCTCTTTTTAGGTCAAATTTCTGTCTCAGTATAAATATAGTACCACAAAAGGTAACAGTTGTCCTTAAACTTATTGAATCCTATTAATTTTACCTTGCTTGAAATATAAGATGGTGGGACTTTATATTTTACTGTATATCTTTAGATTTAGACTAATAATTCAATGTAATAAAAATGCGTTTACTTTTTTTGTTTGTATCTCCTATACTTGCTTGCATTAACAAATATGCTTCTCCATTGCTAAGAGTTTAAATTCATTTATAGGCTTCTGAAGAGGCCAAGAAACTTGTAGATGAGGAAAGGGCTTTTGCTCGTGCAGAAATAGAGAATGCTAGAACAGCAGTTCAGAGGGTGGAGGAGGCCCTGCAAGAACATGAGAGAATATCTCGAACCACAGGGAAGCAGGTTAGTCCATGTTCTTGTTATTCATAGTGCTTGAAATTTTAGAGTGAGGGAATTTCACTGTTTACATGTTTCTTGATGACTGATGAATTAGACTTATTGGTTCACATTTCACTTTGTTATTTTGTGTTCTGAATTTAAGATAGGTTTATGGTGGATACATGCAACTAGTTTCTTAAATTATCAGTCACGCTTTATTCAGACCTTTAAAGAGGAAGGGGAAATGAAGAAAATTGGAAACTTTGATATGACATTATGTTATTCATCAGGGATTTTAGCATTTTCCTTCTCTTTTTTACTCTATAACATTTTTCCCCTGGCTTTTCTTATTATGCTGCATCTCTTATTCTAGTTTTACCCCTTTCTCTGCTTTCTTGGATGTATCTTTCTTGTCATTGCTTTGATGGAATCACTATGTAGGTTGATCATACTGTTTAAAGTTAGGTTAATCTCTACTCTCATGGTAGGCAACTAAGAATGCTGTGCTTGTCTTTGCCACCTGCTGGATGCCACATCTTAATTGATGCCATTCCGTGCTAGATATCTTTTGGAGGTGCATTGGATCTATTAATTAAGAAGTGAAAGATTTGGAAGCTACTCTAGGGTGCTTATGACTAAAAATCTAAAATCTAGTTGCTGCTGCTTTTAGGTTGTAAGATAATTCATAATTCCAATTAGTTGTGGGGGTTTACCTTTGGAATTCTTGTGTAATGCTATTATTGATGGGCATCTAGTCTTGAAAGTCATTTTCAAGCTATACGATGCTGTACTTTTTCCAAATGCTTGTTTTGTTGTGGAAACACTTTTCCCATTTTCCGCGACAAAGACAGAGCCCAACAAAAAAATAGCTTATCAATAGAATAAATCTCTTTAATCCCTCTTCTAATGTTCTGTAAGATTGTCTTGAACTAATCATGGCCTGTGTACTAAAGGGAGGCCTTGAAAAAAGCTCTATCCTCATGTAGAGCTGGGGGCAAGTGAGAGCTATGGTTTATGTGAGAAGCAATATCACTGGAAATTCCAGTACCTGTGAAATTTTCTTCATAAGAATCTATTATTTAGAAATCCCCAAAATATAAGGAAACGAGTTCATTTTTCTTAGTTAATATTGCCCATGTTAGAATGAAATCATAAATTGGTTTTACTTGCTTAAAGCTGGCAAAAAGAGGCTGGGTAATTCCAAAGTTGGTGTTCAGTTCTTTGATTTGGAGTATCTGCTTGGAAGAGTTTAGTAGGGTATTTCAAGTTTTAGAATCTCAAAATCTTGTTGGAAGGTTTAAGCACTTCCATGTAAAACTCTTGTTGCCTAAGAGTATCAACCTGTACTCGAGCATAACATTTCTCATAATTTAAAGATATGTTCCCTTTGTTTTTTCTCTTTCTTTTTGTAAAGAAAAAGATCCAATATTCACCATAGTAATGGTTTCCTGTGGAAAATTTAATTGGATCCAGCAAATGTTGATCAATTATGTTATTTTCATTCATTAGAATTTATTTCTGTTGGAACTTTAGGACCTAGAACAATTGATGAAGGAGGTTCAAGAGGCTCGACGAATCAAAATGCTGCATCAGCCAAGCAAGGTATTCAATATTTGTCCCTTCATCCCACTTATGTGGAGATTATTGTCATTATTTGAATATTTGAATCATTATCTCTCTTGTTTTTAACTCTCTATTTCTGCTCTTTTTTTTTTTTGGGTGCTTTGTTTGTTTTGTTTTGTTTTTTGGCATTGCTTTGTTTTTTTATTTAAGATTCTTAGTCTTGCTGGTGGTATATATCCCTCTCTGGTGTCACTTTGTTCATTAAGAAGACCGCACATAATCTATGGCTCCTTAATTGAGTTGGAGCGCAATTCTTCCAGATAATCGTACTTTATCTTATTGGGGAAGATAGATTCATGAAGTACTGATGTTCTCTTGGATGTTATGATTGAAAGCTGTATATGATTTATACCATTGATTTGTCTGTCTTTCTGGCTTTCTAGCATAGCTATATCGTACATATTCTACTTATTACGTACTACTAATTTGTAATAACCACTATATTAGGAACGTTAGGAGAAAATGTGCAACAGTTTGAAAAAGTGAAAGGTATCATCACATTTGAGATGGCCTGCTATTGTTCCAGAATTAGGACTCCTGTCATAAACATAATCAATAATGTTCCTTTATTTTATACACATAATTAATAACTTGATTTTTATCACGTTGTATTAAATAAGTGAATGCATTGACTATTAATTTTTAGGTTATGGATATGGAGCATGAGCTTCGTGCATTGAGGGCTCAACTTGAGGAGAAGTCTAGACATTATGTGCGACTTCAAAAAGAGGTACCCTTGCAATCTTATGTCCATGTTGAAGAGATTCTTATATGAATGTTTTATGAATTTAGGTAATTGTTGAAAGCAGAAGGTTTGGTTTCTTAAGCAGTATGTTATATTTATCTTAACTTTTCCTTGCTCAGTATAGTTATGTTTCAAGCATTTCTAATAGGGGAAAATATTTCTTTGGTCTTACACCTTGTTTCTTGATCCGGTTGTTGATAAACTATGATATAACAAATTTTCTAGAAAATTTTGATTCATTTTATGTATTTTGATAATACATTTTGCATATTTTGGCTATTGCACTAGAAGAAGGTATTATATTACCTGCATTGTTTATTTTGCCGTAATCACATTGATTTGGCTGTTTCCTTTTTCATCTCTTTTCCATTCTTTCTTGAATACTATATTTGTGATCGACTAGAAGACTCTGCACAATGTGTTATGTGGTGTGATGGAGTGTTCAATGATGAATATTATTATTTTGGCTTCGTTATTCTCCTGTTGTAATTTTTTTCTCTTTCTTTTTTTGTTTTTTGCCCCACTGACTTGTCCTCCATTGTACTCTCCAGCTAGGAAGGATAAAGAGGGGTGGGGACAATGTTCCCTATTTATATGAACTAGAAGGGACTGAAGTTTTAGGTTCATATTTAGAAATTCAACCCTGCTCTGAGAACGCCACTTGTCTTTCAAAATGTTCAATTCAGTGGTATCGAATATCATCCGAATGTGCTAAAAGGGAACTTATTTCAGGTATATCTGCCAGAAGTTAGTACATTTTACTTTTGAAAATAATATATATTTTTTTCCTGTTATAATGTTGTGATGTTAAGCATTGGTTATTTTACATGTGCTTTGATGCGCACACATAAAAAGGCTCATATGCTACTCTATAACTTCCTTATGCCAATTAAGTCCTGATATGCATACCATACAACTCTTATTTTTGAGCGACCTCTATGCTTCACTGCACAAATGCCCTGACCTACCACCATTTCCTAGAAGTGCAATTTTACATAATGAATTATTATAAAATCTGTCGCAATTTGATTATTCATTTTTGTAATTTCTTACTTATAAGTTATGTGATATAACTTTTTCTTTTACAGGAGCTACCAAATCAGTCTATGCTCCTGAGCCTTTTGATGTTGGACATGTGTTACAAGTTGATATTATTTCAGAAAGCGAGAACATCACATTGTCAACCACTGGTCCAATTGACCCAGGTTTGTTTGCAATCCTGTATCTTTTTCATGCTTAATGGTCATCTACAGGTGTGGTTTCAAACATTGATATCTTCTGTTCTATATAAAATGATAACATAGAAATAGATTGAAGGCGTATTTCCATGTCAATGGAGTTTGATTTAGTATTCTTGTGCAGCTGCTGGTTTGGGAACCTATGTAGAGGCACTTGTGCGTAAACATGATACTGAATTCAATGTATGTCATCATCACACTTACTTATTCTCTTGTCTCTTCTGTAATAAGCTATTTGAATGCAAGCATGAAGCATAATTTACAAGTTCACCATTTACTACTTTTCTCTTCATTTAATACTTTTACTGTGTTAGTGTTCTAAAAAGCAATGTTAGTTCCTAAATTAATTGCAATTTTTTTAAAACCCTGACTTTGGGGAAGCTGTTGGATAACAGCTCCATATGTAAGAAACGCATGATTACAAATAAATTTTATTAAATATAATATTGTTATATTAAAAAAATAATCATAGTTCCTAACACCTGAAGAGGTCGAAAGTAACATAAAGTTCTTAGGCAAGCATAAACCTATCAAAATATTCCCCTTCTATAAAACAAGTGATTAGTTGCAAATGTCACTAAACCGCTAAAATTAGCTATATATCTAAGGCCAATAAATCTGACACTAACTAATTTTAAGACACAGCTAGAAGCAAAATTAAAACCTGATAAAGTGGACTAGAGACTCACATATAAAAATGAAGAATGGAGATTGTTGCAAGCTTTTGACAGAAGAGAAGTGAATGAAAGCAGCAGTGCAGAACAAGGAACAAGCATAGGGAAGGGAAGGCAGCACAAGTCTGAGGACAAGTTGAAGCATAGAAAGAGAATGTTTTTGGGAGATGATCAAATGCCACTGTTTTTCTTCCCACTCCTTTTCTAGTGGGGGCTGAAACTCAACTATTATGCACAGTTTTGGGAGGCCAGAACATGCAGTTTAATCTCCAAAAGCTATATTTTGAGCCAGGATCGTGCAAATTTGAATAATCTTTTATGAAGCGTTCATGCTTCACTGGATGTTGGTAAGCTGTGAGTTTGTACTTTGCCAACTTCTAAGTCTATTAGACTTTGAGTTGACAGGCACTGTTGGAATTATGAACATTATACTTGGACCCTCCTTGATATCAACTTTTAGTTGATTAGTTTTTTGATGCAATATTGAAATAGGGCCTCCTTTACCGCGTATGTAAGAACCATTCTAGTTGCCCACGTCTGATAATTATAATTTAGAATGAATTAGCCTTTAGTTTTAGTAAGTTTTTGCTTCTAAATACAATTTCTCTTCATTTCGGTATAATTAAACCGTCACTTTGCAGGTGGTTGTAACTCATATGAATGATTTACTTCATTCAAGTGAATCTATTCATGTCCTTCATGTTGGGAAAATGAGGATGAAGCTTTCTAAAGGAAAGGCAACAATTGCCAAAGAATACTACTCAAGTTCCATGCAGGTATTTCAAGTCGTAAATGCTATCTCTAATATTGATGATTTTATTTCTAAGTGACAATCTATTATGTAAGGGAGCAAGAATATTTATGTACTATCAATTTTGTTTGTTTGTTTTTGGCAAATTTAGAAAATAACACATGGATACATGACTTGGATAGGGTGCTGCAAACATTATTTTAACCTTTGTTGAACAAACAAGACTTCTTTGTTCGTAGTTAAATTTTGTGCCAGAAGATGACTTGATATTTTCCTTTTGGTGTCAACAAAGTTATTGAATGGGATCTCTTGGTCGACAATTCATCCAAAAATTTGGTTTTTGATCGAGCATCATGGCTTCGTATGATACATATAACCGACTCCACCTAGTGGGACAAACTTCTTGCCGTCATTGTGGGTTCACTGGTTGTCAAATTAATTCAGCTAAAATAACGGGATTTTGTTTATTTTTGGTTTAGCTATGTGGAGTTAGAGGAGGAGGGAATGCTGCAGCCCAGGCGGTATTTTGGAAAGCAAAACAAGGGCTTTCTGTCGTATTAGCATTTGAAACAGAGCGTGACAGGAATGCGGCTCTTATGCTTGCCAGGAGGTTTGCATTTGACTGCAATGTATGTCTCTCTGAGCTCCAAAACAAGTTTTATGTTCAATCTGATATTTGTCAAAAATTTAAGCATTCCTCGTTTGAACTTTCTAATAAAATTTAAGCTGTTTTGTCTGACTTGCTAAAACATCAAATTTGGCTCAGAGTGTGCATTACACACACAAGCTTCAGCAACATATCAAGCCTGCTTTAATTTCCACTATATTTATTTTATCTTGAATTTAATATATTGTACATGTACAAAGTTTTGTTCTTTTCTGTTCCTATTTTCTTGGTCTGCATAGCTGAATTGTAAATGCATTAAAAATGGCAGATTACTCTTTCTGGGCCAAACGATAGATCTAGAGCCGATGATCGATTGCCTTCTTGGTCATGATGAACCTCAGAATTTTTTTCCTCTTCTGTAATTACGTGAGTTTTCCTAGCTTGTATTATAAGTGTGTAACAGCTAAACATGTCTTCTTATTATGGAAGATCATTCATGCCTGGCTTCTTGGAGTTGGACAGAATCTCTCTGTGTCATTCATTCTCCTTCACCAAACACCAAGGCATTTTTTTAGGGTTTGCCTTTGTGAGTGGTAGTTGACAAATTTGTAGGGCTTGCATTGTAAAGTTTATGGAATCCATATTCAGTGCTTGAGATGCTAGTTTAATATATTTTGATATTATTCCTCATCAGATACTGTCAGAATTCGCCAAAGTTTTTTCCTTATGTTACTTCTTTATCACAAGTTTTCTGCACCCTCAACTATTCTTATGAATCATAAATTTTATCATCACAAATAATCAATAGCAAACTATACAAGTAATGGGAAACCAAAACATAAGTCGTGAATAATACACCCTTCATTCATAAGAGACAATGGTCTTTTTTCTTGATAAAGAAGGAAACAGTAAAGATTACTCTACATCAATATATAATAATAACTCTCAATCATGGGTTACCGTTCAAAGTTCATTTGAACAGCAACAGCTTTAAGGCTGGTGTGGGGCTCCGTGATTCAAGGCTTGTGTGGGACTCCGTGCTTTTTTTTTTCTTTTTAATTATTATTATTGTTGTTGTTGTTGTTGTTACTTGTTGGTCAAAATCCTCTTATGGCAAGTAAACCGGCCAAACAAGTAATAAAGTGAAGAATAGAGTATCATCTCACATAAATTGAAATACTAGTTTATACCGTCAGTTAATGATCGAAAGTTGTGCGATTGTAAAATATGAGTATTTGGTTTGAACTACTAATTATATTAAACTAATAAAACAGAGTGATTGTAGATATGGTTGAGAATAATCAGAGTTAAAATAGGCAGAGTTCAGACTTCCCCTTAATTTACACTTCATCCCCAGATTGCTTTAGCCCAATGCTACAACATTCCTGCAACAGCTTCCGCAAATGCTACAGTAAAGCTCTTCAGTTAACTCACCATTAATTTATATAGAAGCTTTTGCAATCCTATACTTATATTCTTAACCCTACTTTTCCCATATTCATATGTAGATTTTCAAACTTAGAATATCAAGTTAACCTAGGTATATTTGGCAATATGAGGTAAACTTATTCTTGTAGCTTATAATTTAAATAGGATTATGCACAAAACCCTACTAGCACACATTGCTTAACAGATGTTTAACTCTAACTCCTTTCCAATAAGTTGAGGCTACAGTTCTTACTTGTTAGTGGCCACCTAACATGCAAGATCGACACTATGCACACAATTAAGCAAACTGAATTCTATAATTAAAAACTTGCAATCTAGTTCGGAATTACAAACTAAAGATCCATCCTTGCTCAGCCAACAAAATTTAGTTCCTAGCTGACGAGTAATAGATCATTGAAACAGAATACATATTCATCGAATCCAAAGAAGTAAACTAAAATGTCGTTGAAGGGTTTCGATGGCATAGGAGACGACTGTCACGCAACGCCTTTGCGTCTTCTTCAAATCAGCAAAACTTTTGTCACAATCAGCCTTTTCAAGCTCTTCTACGTAGTGTGATCTTTTTTCCGTATCTTCTATTCTGTCTCATTTTGACTCTCTCCCTTTCCCTTTTTAGGTCTAGCCATCTTTCCTTTTATGGCCAGGGTTTTCGCACCGTATGTCCAATGAGCTTGGCTTTCCAATTCTGTTAGGTTCGACTCCTAAGATTCGGTTGATTGATTCTCTTTTAATTTAGTGAGATTTTGTTAGATATTCCTTCTGATCTCTTGCTATCCTAATTTCCGCTTTAATCCAATTAGTCGCCTTCTAGACATTTGGCCTAATCTCCTGTAATTATTTACTGCACATTCTCAAGAAAAGATCAGCACATAACTAAATATGGAGTCTCAGATAACTATGGTTACGATGTTGTAGCATTGCTACAACATGAACATATCAGCTCAACATTCACACCAATCTTAAGTCATTTTCTTGGGATACTTCCTAAATATTATGAACTCAGTTTTTGCACATATGCATGAACTCATTTATATTTTATCATTAAAAACATATTCAAGCTTAGAAATACGATGCAAATCAGTCATGGCATAGTAAAAATTCATAGCAGAAAAAATGATTTATCATTACTAGAGCTAGGAATCAGGGCTGATCTAGCCCTACAGGGCTAGCCTTTGAAGGGCTTGGGCCTAAAAGGATCGGCCCTTTTAGGCCTGGGTAAGAAAAACATGTTTTTCAAGGCCTGGCCCTTGAGCATACGGGCCAGGGTCAAAAGTCATTTATCTAAATTTTAAGTATTTTTCTTACGTTTTTTTAAAGAAATATAATTAGTAAATTACAACAACTAAAGTTTTAATTTAACAAATAAATGTTGTTAACATTAAGGTATAAATAACATGTATTTTACAACAAACAAACACAGTCATTAAGTCATAATCAAAGATAAATTATTGTTCACATACCACAATTGCAAATAATTAAGGAGAAAACTTAACAAAATTTAAAATACTTCTCATAAATATATCTTGAAAAGTTTAAGTAGTCAACAAAATAAACAATACAATATATGAACAAAACAATCATTAGAAAATAAGCCAAAAAATACAAAATTAATAAGAATATTTATGAAAAAAGAAATATCTTTTATAAGTTTTTACTTGTTAGGATTCTTAATACAAGATGTTTTTATAAAAATTAATTCTAAAAAAGATAATATTTAGCAACTAAATGTTTAAAACATCATTAACAAAGTATAAAAAATTAATAATAATATTATAATATAAATAATATTTTTTTTAAAAAAAATATACGGGCCTAAAAGAGCCTGCCTGTTTAGGCTCTTGGCCCTACAAGACTGGCCTTTTTAAACTCGTTTTCACTTTTAAGGTAAAAGTCTTAAGTCTGGTCTTTATAAATTCAAGGGCCAACCCAGGCTGACACATTGTCCCGATTTTAATCATTACACTACAATTTTTCCACATCATTTGTATCAAACAAAAAGATAAATCTGTTTACCAAGAAAAAAAAAGAAAGAAAGATAAATCTAATGCAATTATAATCCTTTCTAATTATATTATGGACATTGATAAACAACATTTTTTATCAAATGCAAAACATTTTTTTTCTTGATATGAATAATAAACTTTTCTATAAGGTCAAGCATTTATCATATTAATGATTTAAATAATAGATTAATTGGATGAAAATGTATAATTATGGTTATTATACTTCATTGTGGGATTTGATCTTAGAATCATGAACTTTAATTTGTTTATATATTGTAGCTAAGTGTACTTTTTTTTTTTTTGATACAGCCCGTGAGGGGAGGGGGAAGTAGGGCTCGAACTCTGGATAAGGAAGAATGCCAGCTCCTAAGGCTGATACTAGTGCCATCGCGCTATGAGGCGCTTGGCATAGCTAAGTGTACTTTTGCTGTATATAATTATGTGCTTTTGATAGTTATTGATCATTTACGTAAGAGGACGATATTGATTTCAGAAAAATCTACTTGATTGCTGACCATTTAGGCGGAATGGAAAGTATGATATGCAGTATAGTTTCTTTATCTAAGAGATATGATTGTTCCTGTATCTATTATTTATAAATGGAAGTTTCATTGCTAAGGTTAAGTATAAGTTATTGAGTTGGCAAATTGATATTTAATTATTTCATGGAAATTACTATACTATTGTCTTCACATGGAGTGTAATATATTGTGTTGATGCTTTTTGTGGCGATGGGGATTATAATGAATTAGAATAGTGGTCACCTTGAAGTCATTTTTTCCCTACAATGCACGAGGGAGTCAAACATGTCCATAATATTTGTATAATCCATCAAACAGGTCCCTCGTCATGTGTGTCTATAACTCTATATTGATGAGTACTTGTGTTATTTTGAACATTTGGAACTATACTTCAATATTTATAATTAATTGGCAATTCCTAGAAATTATATTTAGATATAATAATTAATAAGCAATTTTAGTATAGTACGCTTTTTCGTTTTTTTTTTTGGCTGTTGGGGTTGGTAGGATATGTTTAGGATTATTGATTTCAGTTAATGTATCTGTACATTGCACGGGGAGTAAATACTCGTTACAAGAAATAACCAAATAAAAATCTTCTAAAGGAACCAAGTGAAACAATGCAATATGCAGAAGTTATTGTATGGAGTCCCTGGTGAATAACAAAACCATTGGCAATTTCAACTGAGTATGGTAATTATGGTAGCATTTTTGATCAATTATTGATCATTCACATGGATACGTGTTAATTATGGTAGTTAATGGGGCATATGGAATTGTTAGTCATGCCCTCCCCTCAGTGTTTTTTGTTTGCAGTTTCTTGGCTCAAATGTTGCAGCATGTTTGGGCCGGCTTCAATTACATTGATGGACATATTTGAATATTTTCTCCTCCCTTTTGCTTTAGCCATGGTCTTTTTATGGTTTGTGATTCGTGGCTATAGTCTTCATCTTCCTCCTTTTTATTTTTAATTATAAATTTGATCAAGGGTATATATGTTCCGCATCTAGCTTACCAAAAATATACAGGTCACAAGTAGTATAAAAAGTTGTCATTCCTATGTGGACTAAGACAAACATAGGCTAATTAATGTAATTGTGCTCTAATTAGGTTGGACAAAGTCATTTGAAGGATTTCAAGTTGAAAGAATAATTTGGTTCAAAACAAACTAAATTGGAATAAACAAAGAAAAAGTTGATTCTAACTTCAAGGAAGTGAAGCTCTAGGATCACTTCTCCCCTCTATACTTCATTAAACCAATTAATTCCCTCTTAACTAGTTTTAATGAAAAATCAAGTGTTTGTCTAAGATTCATAAGTAATGAAAAATATTTCTCGGGTCAAAACCAACATTTAATTTCAAGGAACTCATTAATCTCTTGCACAAGTTAGTGAAAGTAGTCATTAAGACCCAATTTATAATAACAATACTAGGTCAATAGGTAAATTTCTTTCTTATCAACAAACTATTTATTCAAACATGAATTTCAAGACTAGTATGACTTTATTCAAGTTCTTCAAACAAGATAATCTCTCTCAAGCATCATCTCATTCAACAAATCAAATAAGTGGTGATCAAACACTTAAGGGCATTAAGCATAGATTAAAATCAACATAAAATACTTCATTAAATGCTAGAAAAGAGAGAATAACAAAGTCCCAATCCATATTGAGGTTCAAAGTAATCCTAGAAATGAAATACTTAGCTGCTTATAGTCTTAGGTATAGAAAATCCATACAACAAAACTGAATCCATAGCTAAATAACAAGAAAAGAGGAGGAAAGTGAGAAAACCAAAGTAGAAACTCCAAAATCTCTCTTGAAGTGACCACCCAAGGCTTCAAACTTGCTTAGAACTCCTTCCCAAGCTCTCTCCTTTCGTCCCTCATGGTTCCCAAGTGTAGAATCCGTGTTTTTGGTGCTTTTCCCTAGGTTAAATAGTGTTTTGTAGCTTATGAAATCAAAATGTGCAGCTATACTTTTTTAGGACTTGCTATGTTAAGTTTGTCAACTTGCTACGGCTAATTACATAAAGAGAAAACATGGTTTACTTACCATGGCAAGTTTGTTAACTTGCCGAGGCCAGTTTACATAGAGAGCAAATTGGGAGTTTGCATGTGCCGAGGCCAATTACAACAGAGGGTAAGCTCATTGTTTTTCTCCTACTTGCTTCAACACATTCACAACTTGCTGAGGCAAGTTGTACCTGTTTCTCCTTCTAACTTTGTAATGCTTCACTTCCTTCTGGCAAAATAGGGAAGATTTATAAATTCCCAATTGAAGTTATATTAAGTAGAATATAACAAGAATTTCTTTGATTTTTACTTGATACTTGTTGGTCGAATTCCTTTTGCACCTGCCAAAGTTAAAAGCAACACTTCAAAAGCACCACATCAAATCATATACCAATATTCAAACAACCAATTCCATTATTCTCTAGTTCCTTCCTCTCTTCTGCTAAGTTACTCAATTTGACTTAAAAATCGAACGGACTTCATTAGCTTGTAATGTGGACTGGGGTTAAGGTTTTTAAAAGAAAAGGTGAAGGATAATCAACAAATACCTCAAGATAGATAATAACCATTCAAGGGGTTTCTTCTTTGCCTCCTTAAACATACCCCTCCAAACTTAAACCAAATGGATCTTTTTGATATCAAGCCTTGGGTGTGTGTGTATTTCCCCCCCCCCCCCCTTTTCTTTCACTTTTGTATACACACTCTTTTTTTTTTTTTGGACATTTTGGCTTGATTTCTTTACATTGTGAACTCCTTTTCTTTCCACACTCCTTTCTGTAATCATTTGAAACATTACAAATCACCACATTCCACAACCCAATCAATTATCATCTATCTCAAAGCAAGGGAATCATGGTAGGTAGATGTTAGGTTTTTGAAAAATAATCTTTAATTGATTTTTCAATTAAGCTCAAAATAAGGGTTCAAAAGGAAATAAAATCAATTAGTTAAGTTTGAAAGGCTCAATCGCATTTTATGAAGTGCCCTAATCATTTCTTTAAATCTTATGAAATAAATTAAACGCTTTAATTTGAAGAATTTTAAAGATTATTTTGCAATTAATAGTTTGAAACAAAGGTATATAACCTAATTTGTTACAAAGCCCTTCAACCACAACATCCAAAATACCTCAACACATCAATTTGAACACTCAAGTTACATCAAGTAATGGTCACAAGTGAATTTCATAGAAAAATCAACTAGATAATCACAGTAGCATCAGTACTACTCAAAGTTAACCAATAATCATGAATGTACTCCAAAATCATATACACAAGCTTAGAGTCAAATGAACTTTCCTGAAATGCATTTCCATTGTAACTTATGATTTCTTCCTCTCCCTCATTGACATTCCTCCTAGCTTCAACATTCAAGTTCTAAGATGGGGTACCTTTCCTTCCTATAAAAGAAAAAGATCAAACATAAATCTACCAAAAACACACAATATATATATATATATATATATATATATATAAAAGGAGATTGTGTTAAGAACTTGGGTCATCTTCTAAGAAGCATTTAGCTTATAGTTCTTAGACTGACTCTTAAAAAAATGACCAATTGTAAGTATAAAAAACCAGAACCACCTTGTCTTCATTCCTCCTGTGACAAACAAACTTTAATCACAAAGGGAGTTATTAAGACAAGAAACATGCACTTCTTCAATTAAAAATGGTTTTGGAATGCATAGTTTAGCCAAACTACTAGAGGGCACAAATTTAACATATTCACAATTGTCATCCACATGTGCCCAAATAATTTGAATAACCAATAAAATCTATTTGACTCTCATTTGTAAGAGTCAAAATATCAGTAGGAGGATCGAGAACATAAATTGAAGGAATTTTCTCACTATTCTCTCGTTCAAAACAACAAGGATTAGGCTCCAAAATTGAGTAAGCCAATTGGCTATATATAGAGAGTGTTTTTGGTCTGAGGACATTTTGAACATTTTCATTTCCAATTAAACATAAAAATAATAATTTCTCCACATCTTGTTAATAACGAACCAAACATGCTCATAGCATTGCATTGCACACCATTACATTGCAGCCCATTGCATCAACAAGAGAGTTAGCAATTAACCAAATGGGCCTTAAATACGTGATGCAACTTGAAATTTATAAAATATTAAATATAAATTGTCTATTTTTTGATTAATGGCTGAGATGAAATATTAGAAGAAAAAGAGAAAAAGGAAAAGAAGAGGATCTACTTTCATCATTAGGATGTCATTCTTCTTCCCCGGTGTGTAACATATCTTTAACTCTACAAAACCGAAGACAGCTAAAGATGCATATGATGCCTGCACAAGGACATTACCCAAACTAGAACAAAAAATCTCTCAATTTCAACTTGCCAGAGGATGAAGACCATTATGAGCTGGATGATGAGTTAGGCAAAGACGATGATTTGGATGATGATGATGAGTTTGACCATGATGAACTGGACGAACCCCTTGGAGTGTCAGAGAAATATTAATTTTATTTAATATGACTGTATGTCAACTTATTCTTTTTATTTAGTGTTAAAGGGAAAAAATAGGGGCATACATACATATATATATATATATATTATAATAATAATAATAATAATAATAATAATAATAATAATAATAATAATAATAAAAGGACTATATATATTAAGATTCAAAGGAGTTTAAAATACAGATTCAGAATAAGAAATAGTAGTAAATGAAGGAAGCAAGTGGAAAAAAATTAAAAGATCCTACGGCAATGGTCCAAGAGGGAGAGCAGGCGAGTAAGTCGACAATATCTCTTAGTATTGGGTTGTGAAGAGTAGGACGATGAATCTCATCTTTTTTGAAGGACCTATCCTTTTGAGGCCTAGAGTGTGAAGGGTTTTTGTTTCTCCTAACAAATGTGCTTTCTAATATCCAAATTTATTTTCTTCTTCTTATGAAGTGAAGCCATTTACCACCTTACCCAATAGCTTGTTGATAAGTCTTTTTCTTTTATGTGTTTTTAACTTCAATGCTTCTCCAAATAATTCATAAGATAAAGTTTTTCAATGTTAATATGAATGGAATTCAATTCCTAGATTGTGATAGATATACGTTTATCATGTTTTTCAAACACTAGTCATCTGATAATTTTTTCCCCTATTACTGCTTCTATTATATTATTGTTGTTGTTAGTTTTTATGGTTATAATTTTGAAACTTTAAAGAATATCTACGAGTTATAATTTGATTGTATGACTAAATGAATACCTAAAACTTTATTTAGTACATTCATGATAATAATAATTGTAAATCATTTTTTACCAGATATCTGCAAATCAATATATGTGTATTTATTTTATAAATTTACAGTGAGAATTTGACTTGTGATAATATATAATCTTTTAGTTTTATATCTTCTACTTTGTCTCCGTTTTCTTTTTGACAATTCCATGAAATTTATAAACAACTCGACATCAAATGATTTTTGATGACCTTACGGCGGCTTATGTAATTAATTTACTGTTATCTCTTCTATTGAAGAAAAATAGCAATTAGCCAGTAAAATAAAAAATACGATCATTTGATGGCATTCTTTTGAGCCAAATATTTAAAACCAGAAGAGTACATCAGTTTTTTAATTTTTAGGTAACTATTATTTTTACTATTTTAAAGATACTTTTCAGAATTTTTATTCAATAATCTAAATTAAAAAAATCAATTTGAAACGTAGGGTCAAATTGGAGCTTAATCACAATTCTTAAAAGAGTGTAGTTATCTAAATAATTTGAATAACTGAAACATGATTAACAAATATCTGAATGCATCTTGAAATGTATCCTAATAACACTATTTAAAAAAAAATCATCTGTTCAAATTATCTAAATAACGTGGAATTGGATATCTATCTTATAATTATCCGAATAAAATTTCAAATTTATTTTTAAAAATGTCTAAATTTTAATGCAAAGTTAATTAATGAGGTTCAAAGTTTTTGTTGTTGATATATGTGAAGAAAGAATAGCAATTAGCCAGTGAAATCAAGTATAGGATATTTTGATTGGATATTTAAAAGGGAAAATTGATTTGGAGGTCCTTATAGATTTCATCAATTTTGACCGAGGTCCCTAGACCTTTTTCTTTTTATTGGACCCTTTAAATTTCTATTGTGAAATTCATTATTCCAACAAACGACGTTAAGATTCTTAGAGATACCTGGATTTAAAACTTGAAATTTGACTCATTGAAATTGCCAATAAGCAAGTTGAGTTTTTACCATGTTCCTTCATTCTTTTGTTTTGGATATAAGTGTTCCTTCATTCTTAGAGATGGGAATAGAGGGAGCGAGTGATGGTGGTGAGGTTGGAAAGAGAAGATGGGAATGAGATGGGCTTAGAAGAGGCGGTGCTGATCTGAATATAAGATATTTTTAGGGAGATGATTTTGATCCTTAATATAAAATGTATTTTACATATATATAAATATTTTTCTAATTTACCCTATCAATGCTCTTAGAACAATAATTAAGGAGGAGAGAGAATGAAGAAATCAAGAAAGATGAGTAGGGTGTCTTAGAAAATATATGTTATATTAAATAAGTCAACTAATTAACTTCCTTAATATCTAATCAAATTAGATAAATCTGGTTTATATTAAATATTGGAGTTTTTTTTAAAACACTATTTTAAAGGTACGTTGCAAAAGATTTATTCAAATAATCTGAACTCAAAAAAATTGGCGTTGAAACTTACTCACAATTCCTATAAGAGTGTAATTATCTAACTAATTTGATTTTCTTAAACATGATTAACGAATATGTAAATGAATCTGGGATAAGATATTGTTACTACCATTTTTTGTTACTATGAATATTACTACAACTTTTCTACCATTAGATCAGAATCTCATTTACCTTTATAATTTCTCTTTCCTATTAAGATTCTGATCTAACGATGGAAAAGTGGTGATAACATTGATAGTAACAAAAAATGGTAGTAACAATATCCTATCCCAATGAATCTTGAAATTTATCCAAAAAAAAAAAGCAATAACACTATTTAAAAAATAAACCGTCCGCTTAAATTATCTAAATAACTTGAATTGGATATCTATCCTATAATTATCCAAATAAAATTTCGAATTTATTCTAAAAAATGTCTAGTTAACATTCCATTAGCAAATCAAATATCAGCTTAAATTACAAGCAATGCGATTTTTAAATTTAAAATAATGAAATCACACCACTTTTCTAATCTATGTATAGACTATCAGAACCCTCATATATAGGAAACTCTGAAGCAAACCAAGATAAAGATGAAGAAATCAAGATAATAATCCTAACCAATATTCTAACAACTTTTGCGACTTATTCGGAAACATGGTAAACTTTCTTCGGAAAGTCCTTTGGATTTCCTACTCGACGATTTCCTCATTGATGAAATCCTTTCTCGCTTAGATTCTGCAGAATCCATTATTCGTTTAGGCATGACCTCTAAGAGATTTCACTCACTGTGTTCTCAAGCTTCTGTTCTACAATTCAAAGATGTCTCATGCGACATCAGATTAATCAAATACGTCGACAAGTTCTTTGAGTCTCGTATAATACGACGTCGTAGGACATCAAACCTGAGTTCCGAAGGTTTCTGTTTTGCCTGTCGCTGCAAGATAACACAAACTATATTCCAATAACGGATTTTCTGACCGATCATCTTCTGGTTTGGTTTCATAAAGCCCTATCTTTGAATGTTCAAGAACTGATCTTAAAGTTCAATGGAGAACAAGTGGGATCTGATACTTACCCTTTTCTCAGGCCTGTACTGAATCTACAAAATTCTATGATCCCTTTAAAGCATCTTGGGTTTTGAGTCTTATAGATATCTCTATGTACTTAAACAGCTATTTTGGAGATTGGATTTCCACTTACTGTGTCAGTTTAGAAGAACTGAATATCTCTGATGTTTCAGCGCTTCCAACTAAATTCACAATCCCAAGCTCGTTTTTAAGGGTTATCTCCATTAAAGGTCAACTTCATGTTGCTCCTACCAAAACTTGTTACCTTGCATGTGACGTGGAGTCGTCAAAATGCAGATCGTCACCGGCGTCATCCCGATCTGTCCCTTGAGATTTCAGATGATCCAAATCTGGAAGATTTTTGGTTGGTGATGAATTGGGATGCATTAAGATACAAAATTTTGAGATATGGTTCTTTTGGTGGTAGTGGTGGTGTCAATAATTTTCCTTCTCTAAAATCTGCGACTGTGTTGCTTCCTCATAATGCTTGTGTTTCTCTTACTCCTGATTCCCGGGAAAGGCTCCTTCTTGATATTAGGCAAACCAGAGAACTGTGTGTATCATATGCCGTTATTCAAAAGGTACGTATTTATTTAGATATAATGTTTTTTTTTTCACTCACTATAATTTATTTGTATTAGAAAGTAGCAATAATATTCTGTGCTCATCATGATCAATAAGCATAGAAACTGAATAAACATATGGATGTACATATAAGAATTTCAATACCATTAAATTTTAAAATTTGGAGATAGGGATATAAGAAATATATATAATTACTTGCTTATTTAAAAATAAACACATAAATTGTAACATCCCAATTTTCTAAATCGTTTTTGAAATAATTGATCAGAGTAGAGTATCGGAATAAGTTTAAAAGAGCGAGTATCTGATAAACATTTACTGATGTTGTTTACATAGTGGTACAGTAATCTGAATATTCTTTGATAAAAAAAACGTCAAAATGAAAATTTCTCCGTTTGCGTCCTTACGCTGGCTCCTTGCCCTTGTCCTTGGCCCTGATTCCTTCGGACCCTGACACTATAGTAGGAGCTGAGGTTCAATGACCATTGAACCTCAGGTAACGGTTAACCTCATGCTTATGTACAGTTTATGTATGACAGATATTCATGACATGACAATGACAATCAATATACATATCCACGTATGAAAAACAATAACAATATTTGTATCATAACCACGTATGCTAATTAGAACATAACCACGTATGTAACATAACCACGTATGAAAATCTTAGTCGATGAGCACAACAAACAACCATCATATACAATCATATAATAAGCACTACGCGAACGCACCTTTGCCTGTTGAGCACGATACGTTGTCGGCTGCAAGGTGATCACAGGTTTCCTATGAGGGTAATATTACGTTTATTAATTCACAACCAATATCCCAATAGATATCCTAGCCACAAATGACTATTTTACCCCTGGCGGATTTATGAATTTATTATTTCCCTTTATTTTTGAGAAAAACGCTGGTCCTTAATTAAATCTGGGCAGAATTTCGCCTAAGTTTGAAAAATCATAACTAATTCTAGAAAAATTGAAATGAGGATCCGTAAAATTCCCCAGAATCCTTAGGATGTCTAGTTTCAAGAAAAAATGATAGCCTTTGCCCATATTCTATGGTTCATTCCCAGTTTTTAATTTTTGAACATCTGTCCAGAATTTTCCAGAAATTCGTAGCCCTAACTTTGGGAATTTTTATCTCCCTGTTCAGAAATCATTTAGACATGTTCTTTACATATTTAAAAAGCCCTATATGTCTACTTTAACCATGAATTTTCTCAGAATTTTCTAACCATGATTTCAGCATAAAATATAAGTTTTTTCATGTCTGGTTCAGAAATTCCAGAACCGATGAAATTTCGCCAGAACTTCGTTACTTTGGTGTTTCTCTTCCGGAAATTTTGCTAAAACTCTTTCCTCACTATTTTTCGAAATAAACCCAATTTTAAACCCAGAAAAACATAAAAACAACTATATCTAAAGAATTTAAAGATTAAACTACAAAATAACTAAAAACTTAAAAGCTAGAGCTCAAGAACTTACCTAGAACTTTGCTCTTCCTTCCTCCAAACCTCTCACACTCACTTTCTCTCTATATTTCAGATGTTGTTGCTTGTGAATTGGTGAGGATTGTGAAGAGCAAAGGGTCCTATTTATAGTAGAAGCTCCATGTGCAAAAAGACTCATAATACCCCTCCCTACATCATCCCTTACATCATCTTATCCTCTTCCAAAGCCTTGAAAGTCTTCTACTAGATACATGACTCATGGTTTAGGGTTATGACTCATCTCTTAACTAGGCTAATGACTCATGCTTGTTTAGGGTGATGATTCATTCATAGAGCTTGTGATTCATCATTTAGGTTAGTGACTCATACATGTTTAGATTAATGACTCATTCATGTGTAGACTAATGACTCATTTCTAGAGTGATGACTCATTTTACATATGTATAATTAGAATTTCCTACTTCTTCCATTTTGTGTTCCACTATGTAGAAATTCATTTGGGGATCCTAATGAACTTGTATGCTCAATTTCTCATTGATTTTGAGTTCTAGAGATTTTTAGCTTCATTTTGAGACCCATTTTACCTATCTTTTCTATTGATTCCATTTCTTAAACAATCATGAAAATGACTTTGTTTATACTTGTTTTCATGCTTGATTTATGCTTGTTATGAATCTCAACTTAGTTTCCATACTTAGTTCATAGATTTCAAGATATGATTTAATTTGTATAGGTTTTCATTTGCTTATGTTTAGATTTAATTTTATGGATTAATCTAATTGTTTTAATGTCTAATTTTCTTATTGGCTAATGCTTTGACTTCTCTTTCTCACTCCTTCCACTAGACTCACAACACTCACAACATTTGCACACACACACATTCACAACTCCCTCTCTCATTGGTCAAAACCCTTTTCTCATGGATTAAGAATATTTTCTTGATTTATCATTGGCCAATTCCATTTTACAAGGATTTAGCTTTATGGTATTTAATTAAGGCCTTAGGATTTAGCTTTATAAGGTTTAATCCTAGCCCTCCACAACTAATCCTTAATTAGCATTCCTAATAAAGTGTTTTAATGAACTTGTCAATTTATGATTGGTTCCTAACTTGATTATGACTCTTAGAGTAGTTTATGACCATTGGTAATCCAACTTATGCTAATACTAACTTCTTATTGGTTGTTGAGATTTAATTAACTTAATAATGATTACCTAATGTTAATTGTGATTATTGACTTTTCAAAGCTTAATTAAAGTTTACTTATCATCTTAATCACAAGCTTACTTGCCTCTTGATTATTAAATAATTGGTGTTTAGGGTATTTTATGACCATAGGCAATCTATTTTATACTAATCTCAAACCCCTATTGGTCTTTGAATTTTAATTAGCCCAATGTACTTCTAATTAATGGCTACAATCGTTTAATTGTAAATAATTAGCTAATCATCCTATTAGTGGTAATTAATTGCCCATTAAATATTAGTAATTGCCTTTTTAATTGTTCAAGTGCTTTGGTAATTTATTATGGTATTTTATGAATTAATATGAGCTAGGTATTAATTCTAGGGTTTTAGAAAATATAGTTTCTTATTTGATTATGAATTTTAAGATTTATGTCCTCTTAATTTAATCCCTTGATTAATTATAAAAATTTACATAATCATTTTGTT
This sequence comes from Acacia crassicarpa, assembly GCA_034222035.1. Taxonomy (NCBI): domain Eukaryota; kingdom Viridiplantae; phylum Streptophyta; class Magnoliopsida; order Fabales; family Fabaceae; genus Acacia; species Acacia crassicarpa. Next base: position 26,912,690 of record JAWXYG010000004.1, read on the forward strand.
TAGTGAAAATTCAAGGGTCTACTAATTCCTCTTATGCTCTCCTATTTATTTGATGTGTTTCCCTAATTTTTCCTTGTTTTCTTTGGATCCTATAAAATCCCTAATTTAATTTGGGTGTTTTTTGTATTTTTATGATATTTTATGATTCCAAACAGAACTTAGAAAAATAAAACATAGCTACCTCAAAGTCTAAGGGAAAATCACCTAATAGATAAAATAAATATATCTCAAAATTTGAGACCACATATTCACCTATTTAACATAGGTGCCATCAACCAAAATATTGTATTTATGAGAAATAACAATTTTGGGGTAGTACATAAATAAATAATTTATAATTAAAATTTCAAAATTAAAATAAAGATATACATAAAAATTTGCAAAACAAGAAAATTATAATTTTTGGAATTGTTTTGAAATATTTCAATTAAAAAAATTGAAACTATGCAATATATTGCTATAGCACCTTATTTGTGAAGGTAAATATTTAAAGTTTGCATAGGAATTTAAGAAGGAAAATGTACTACTCATATCATATATACATACACATATATGGGTTAAATGGTAAAAATACCCATGGGCATTTAATGTAAAAAGTATGGGAAAAACACTTCTCATGTTATAGGAGAAATGTTTTCTCATGTTACACATATAAAATGGTGGGAGTCGCATATATATATAGGAAAAAATATTTCTCCAGACACTAGAGATAAAGTTATCTTCAGTGACCCCAAACCTACGTCGTTTTAGATTAATCAAGGGTGCGTTTGTAATTTTAGGTGAATTAATGAACAGTGTTTTAGTAAAATTCATATGATAAAAAAATAAACAAAATTACGGAAACACCTTTCATTAATCTAAAACGACGTAATTTTGAGCTTACTGGAGATAAATTTATTTCCAGTGACTAAAGAAATCTTTTACCCATATATATATATATATATATATATATATATATATATATATATATAATTCCCACTATTTTATGTGTTTATAGGAATCTTCTTCTTTTCATGCAACATGAGAAGTTTAAACCCAAAAAGTAATGTTGTTAGGTTAATATTTAACGGTCTTGTCATTTTTACTTCAATTTTGAATGTTCTTGGTATTTTTGCAACTCTGACAATATGAATATTATTAATAGTAACTGATTATCCTTGATATGATAAACCAATATAATCACTATACATCGACCAGAATCTGAATCTGGCTTTGATATCATTTTGTAACATCTTGGCATCTCGTTTTTGATATTGTCTGCCCCGCCACCACTTATGATTTTAAAACGTGTCAAAAGTAATGGGACACTAAGCAGACAATATTGAGAGTGAAGGTTGGGCATTAGAGATGCGTTTCCCTTTCAATGCATTTTAAAAGCGTGAAGGGTGACTATTAGAGTCTTGCCAACGATAACACTAGGCCTATAAGAGTTGGGATGTGAAATCCTACATCAATCGAGGAGAGAAATGAAAGACACTATACCTCCTCTCTCGATGCATTTTAAAACCATGAGGGTCAGGGTATTTTTGCACTTTAACCCTTAATATAATGTTTATTTTTTTGCATCTTATAAAAATGGTTTTTTTATTATTTTTTTTATTTTTTCACATAATGGAATAATACATGCTGCTAATCTATTTGAGACGTTAGACAATTTTCACGTATGCATTGAAGGAGAAGAAGAATCCTGGTGGGAGAAAGTTCATATAGTTACGTCATTTGTCAAAGTACCCCTTCTTTGAAGACCTTCACATGCTACATTAGTTGATGGCCGATATGATCTTCAAACTCCTCTGGGAAAGGCGTTGTCTTTGAATGTTCAAGATCAGGAGTTTACAGTTCGAGGAGAACAATAATATGCATAACTATCACTACCCGAACTTATGCTCCAATGTTATTACCCTTTGAAGAACCTTAGGGTTTTAACGTTTAGAGATATCCCTATTGGCTTGGACCATAGTTTTGACAACTGGGTTTCAACTTGCTGTGTTCATTTACAAGAACTGAATCTTTGTGGTGTTTTAGTGATTCCAACTAATCTCACAATCACAAGCTCGTCTCTTAGGGTTTTCACCATTGGTTCTCAATTCCCAAACCTTCTTGTTTCAGCACTGAAACTTGTCAAGTTACACGTGAGATGGAATCTTAGAATATTCTCTCTATATCATGAAGATTTTTTATTGTCGAAATGGAACACGACATTTCCTTTGGAATATTTTAATTGCCTTTTTGATAAGAGAAATCTTCCTTCTCGTAGATCTGCAGCTTTGCTGATTAATCCTGAAATTGCTAATAATAATCTCTCTCTTGATTACTAGAAAAGAATCATGTGGAATAACCTTAGTTAGATCATTAAGCGTAAAATTGTAATCTGGTAACTTTGTTATTTTGTATTAAGCTGTTAATTGTGTAATTAGGTAGATTGGATGATACTCTTTATCCAAAAGGGACATATATAAATATAGGTCTGTACATGTGAATTAGTGTGGTGTTTTATTTTTCTTCAGATTAATAAAGATTTTATTCTCGCACGTGTCCTGTAGCATCTTGGAGGAAATTTCACATGTATCAGAGCCACTCGCGAGTTTAGGTTCCACGTTTCACCTCCTTTGCGCGACACATCTCTGAAGATATCACCACCGACTCTTTTGCGATTCTCGAACCCTAATGGAAGATGGAGGAAGCGGCTCTACGAAAACCACCGAAACTATGATGGAGCTCGTCATCAAGATCCGGTGAATCTCCCTTTCACGCATCCACTATACCTTCATCACTCTGAGACTCAGGAATGGACGATTATCTCGCATGTGTTGACGGGACCGCACAACTACACCGTGTGGAGTCAGGCGATGAGAATCGCGCTCAAAGGCAAGCAAAATCCTAGGGTTTGTGGATGGATCTTGCCGGAAAGAAGATCAAGAATCGGAGTTACGCACGACCAATGGGAGCGTTGCTACGTATTTGTGCTTTCGTGGCTTCTCAACTCGATTTCGAAGGATCTTGCTAACAACACTGTTTTCTATAAGGAAGCATGTAGGGTTTGGACCAAATTCAAAGAATTGTTTGACAAGATGATAGGATCCAAAGATCAAAAGAAGAGAATAAGCAAAGAGGAAGAAGAAACAGAGGTTGCAGAAGTTACGAAAGAGAAGAAGGAGTTGAGAGAAAATCTGCACTATTCATTCCTGCCTAACACATCGTGGCTAAGTGCTAAATACATGCAAAAACAAAATAACTACCTACGTGGGAAAAGACCAAATACCCAATTAAATGACTAAAAAATTACAGCTCTACCCTTTTCGTAACACAAGAAGACCAGTTCTCATATTTTTGCTCTCCATTGCGAAACTACATCTGTCAGGCAAGGGTCCCAGTCGTCTCTGTCTATTTCTCTAGGTTAAAAGAGCCCTAGGAAGATCAATCAGTCCTTATACACCTTTCTTCTTGTAAGTGGGACACATCTACTACTTACCTTGAATTGTTGCGATAACAGAAATTGCTGCAATTATTATTGGGGTTGAACGAATCCTATGCCCAACCTTGAAGCCAAATATTACTCATGGTGCCACTCCCTTGTGTTAACCAAGCATATGACATGATATTGGAAGACGAGACACAACGAACTATCACGTCTCTGGAGATCAACGCCTTTTTCCTTGAGGGAATCGCTATGACAGCCAAGGCCGTGGGAATTTTAATCTTGAGTGCTCTCATTGTCTCAAGAAAGGACAGCTCAAGATAATTACTTCCAATTGATTGGATATCTAGCGAATTTCAGAGGCGGCAGAGGCAAACAGGTTAGATATAGTTTTGACGGATTGTATGACTTTAGAGTGAGCATTAAAATATTCAAGTTTTGTGGTGTGGAAAGGAATTATGCCTTTTTCCTTGAGAGTTACTCGGGTAAAAAGAGGAAATAGTTCTCCCATAATGCCTAAAAGAGATATCTTTCATTACTTGGCTCTAATGGTTAAAAATAGCGATGAAATATTCTGGTTTGGCGTGTTCCAAACAAGACTCAATTATGCTCCCCTATTTGTTGTTGTTTATGATGATGTAGTTTGGATTGATGGCCACTGTCATTATTGTAGGAAAATCAAGTTGTGGTTAAGATCTTATAATATTAGTTAAGTTCCTAGTTAATGGTTAGACTCTATAAATATAGGGTCTTACCAATTGGGTTAGTGTCAAGGGATATTGATTCTACCAAGTAAAGAAATAGAAGTCTCCCTCTAGTGGCAGGGTAATTTGTGTCTCACTCATAATTTAGTTAGGGTTATTATTTCATCACCCTTCGACTGAGGGATGGTTAGCGTAAACCCATGTGAGTTATAGTTGTTGATTTATTAACAAAGTTTCATTATTCTTTTATCTTTTTGCTTAACAGAGTATTAGATCTAGCTATCTCCCAAGAGATAGGGTGAATTAGGTGTGTAATAAAACTTTAGAAATTTTGAAAATCTTTTCGCAATTTACTAAAAGTAGTTTGTATGACAATAATAATTTATAAGCAATAGTCAGTTATTCAAACATATATGCTGAGAATATAAGAGTTTAGGACAGAGAATATGCAAACTGTGATTTATATTGGTTCCGCCCAATTATTGACCAACGTCCCGTCTTTAAGCTTCACTTAAGATTTTCAATCCACTATCTTTTTTCAACTTAATTACACGTTCTATACTCGAAGTAATCCTCTCACTAGGATTCGCTCCCCTTATAAGCTGTAATCAATACACCCACTTGATTACACACTTCGTACTCGAACTAATCCTCTCACTAAGCTAGGATTCATTCCTCTTTACAAGTTGTAATCAATACAATATGTTTTCCACTCAAGATCACCTAATCTTAAGTAACTCTTAGATAAAGTGTTTAAATATATCTTCTATCTTAGAAGTGAATAAATAAACACTAACGTATAATACAAATCATTTCACTCTTGATGATGAGCTATATAAGCATTGAGAACATAGAGGGTATGAGATAAATGTTGGATTCAAAATATCAGCATTTCGATAGTATAAGCTTTGTATGTCCCTTTATCCATTTTGAATCCTTTTCCTTTTATTGTTAATGGAGAGCATTCGACCGTTGAGCAATTCTTTCCTTGAATATCCGTTGGAAGTAGCCATTAGACACTCCCTATCTTGCGGCGTTCATTATTATAAGATCCATAAGTAACATTCGTGATATAAGAAAACTGTTAAAATTAATTAAAAATAATAAATAAATAGAAAATTTATCCTTTTTTTTTTCCTCCTCAAATATGCTCTTATTTTTTAATGGTAAGTGAGAGGAAAATGTTGAGGAAAAAAGATGAAAGAGCATGTGAAAAAATAATAATTAAAGATTATAAAATTAATTAAGGATAAAATTGGTAAAAATATATTTAATGTTCAGACAAAAAAGGTTAGATTAGTTCAAAAATTTAGTTCTTATAATAAAATAGAGAGGGAGAATAAAATTACTCCATTTTATATTTTTATCTAAGTTATTCGTTATAAGACGTTCTTTACTTAATTCACACGTAAATAAAAAAAGGTTTAAAACATTAATATACGTACACACATATAAAAACTGAATGGGGGAGGGTGTTTGATTTTGATTTAAAAAGCGGTGTGACTTTATTATTTATAATTTATAATTTTGATTTGTTTTTATTTTTACCCCTAATTAAAAATCTGATTGCTTGTATTTTAATCTGATATTTTGATTTTTTTTTCCCCTTAATGAATTTTTATCCAGACACTTTTCAAAAAAGACAATGGACATTTATAAGATAGACCCCAAATTTCAAGGGTTGGCTACGGTCTACTTCTCTGTCCATCCTCTTCCTGTTCTCTTTTTCATATTAGCCGTTGGATTAAAATCTTAACCGTTCAGATTTATCGTTTTATAAAAATATTATTTTTAATAATTTAATATTTTTATAAAACATTAAATCTGAACCATTTAGATTTTAATCTAACGACTGAGATAAGGAAGAGGACGGGAAAATGATGGAAAGAGAAGTGGACCATAGCCAAATCCCAAATTTCAAGTTATTTAGATAATAATTTTTTAAAAATTTAAAAAAGTCTATCGGTAACATTTCATTAACAAATCAAATTATCAGAAAATTGTTATCCAATTTTTTTAAAAAATAAAAATTGGTTATTTATAATTATACGATAGATTCGAAATCAAATCATCAAACTAGCTATCTGTTATCCAGACTTTTTTTAAAAAAGAAAAAGAAAAAGAAAAATGGATATTTTTAAGATAGATTCCAGATTTCAAGTTCTTTATATATTTTAAGCAGATAATTCAAGAAATAATTTTGAAAAAAGTCTATCGGTAACATTTCATTAGCAAATCAAATTATCACATAATTGTTATCCAGAATGTTTTTTAAAAATGGGATATTTATAGGACAGATTCGAAATTCGAGTTAAATAATTGATTTAAAAAAAAATCTATCCATAACGTAACCTTTCATCAAACAATCAGATAACTGTTATCCAGACTTTTTTCAAGAAAAGATCGAAAAAGGAAAAGAAAATTGGATATTTTAAGATAGATTCCAGATTTCAAGTTATTTAGATAATTTGCGCAGATAACTAAGCTAAGAAAATCAATTAAAAAAGTCTATCCATAACATTTAATTAACAAATCAAATTATCAGCTTAAACGGCTATATATCTATATAAACTCTCTAATCATTGATCGTTCAATTTGAACTCCTCCTTCAGTTTTCTTGGGCAAGAAAACATATGGATCAACTTTCTTGGCAAAGTAGCCCTTTTGATTTTCTACCAGACGATTTCTTCATTGATGAAATCCTTTCTCGTTTAGATTCTGCAAAATCCATTGTTCGCTTAGGTATGACCTCTAAAAAATTTCACTCCCTGTGTTCTTACCCTTCAGTTCTGAAGTTCAAGGATGTCTCACACGAGAACGTGGGATTGATCAAATACCTTGACAAGTTCTTTGAGTCTCGCATGGATTCGAACTTCAAATACGAGTTCCGAAAACTTCTCATGGGCTTATCAGGGAACATGGATCCTCACACAATACTTAATTTTGTGACCGTTCATCTTCTGCATTGGTTTCAAAAAGCCTTGTCTTCGAATGTTAAAGAGCTGATCTTACTGTTCCATGGGGAACCATTTGCCTCTGATTTTCACAATGAAAGGCCTGAACTGAATCTCCAACATTCTATGATCCCTTTGAAGCATCTTAGGGTTTTGACTCTTAGGAACATCCCTATCTCCATAAATCAAAGCTTCGGAGATTGGATTTCCAATTATTGTGTCAGTTTACAAGAACTGGGTCTTTACGATGTTTCTTGACAGGGATGAATCACATCCGCTCATTAAGATTTCAAATTCTCCAAATCTTAAAACTTTTTTGTTAGATCATTCGGACGGATGGATCGGTTCTTTGAGATATGGTTCTTCTGGTCATACCAATAAGTTTCCTTTTCTTGAATATGCGTGGATCTTGCTTGAAGAAGATTCTCTTCTTTCTTCTTCTTCCTTAAAAAGGCTCCTTCGTGATATTAGTCAGACCAAAGGGTTGTGTGTATCTGACGCTGTTCTTCACCAGGTACGTACTTGCTTAATTTTGTGTTTACATATAAAGTTTTTAATTTTTAATTTGCAAATGACAAACTCCTTTTTTTTCTTACTTTCAAGAAAGTAACTATTCAAAATATTATCTTTATTTTAGATTTTGTATATATTAAAATGTGAATTTAATAAAATTAAATTTGTAGGCTTGACCTGGTTAGAGGCTAGTAAAGCTCGGTAAAAGAGGTTGAACTTAAGGTCTATTTAAAAGCCTGCTTCTTTAAATAGGCCAAGCTTTTTTTTTTTTTTAAAGAGCCTAGCCTACAAGGCTGCAAATCTAACCTGTTTAATATATAAATATATAATTAAATCGAGTTTTGTTTTAATTTAATATAGGTTTTAGACAGCCTTTGAGCTTATTTAAGGCTTAGAATTTCTATACATGTAGGCTTTGAAACCTCACACCAAAAGCCTAACTTATCTAAGTAGGCTACAAGCGTGCAATACATAAACCTTTAAAAAGGCCTCAAGCCTTATAGGCCTTTTAAAGACTCAGATCTTCAAGCTACGGGATCAATTTTGGTTGAAGTCAATTTTCATCTCTAATACATTTATTTTCTCAAATACCTATGCAAACTAATGCAGTAATAATTATATAAATTTCTGCAGATTTCACAGGAAGGAATGATACAATGCGCGAATCTATTCAGCGTATTACGAAAACTTCACGTACGTATTGAAGGACATGAAGAAAACGAGTGGTGGAAGAACGCTGATACAATTACGCCTTTTGCCAAAAGTGTTAATTCCTTGAAGATCTTCAAATTTACTATAGTAGATTATTACGATCTTGAAACTCCTACAGAATGGCTTCAAAATGCTTTGTCATTGGATGTTTGGGGGTTGTTTTTACAGTTCGGAGACGACGACGATAATAATAATATTAATATGAAATCTTATGATTACCTTAAAATACCCGAACTGAAGCTCCAATACTCTAATCCTTTAAAGAATGTCACGATTGTGACTCTTAAGGATATCCCTATCGCCTTGAACCATAGTTTTGAAGACTGGGTTTCGACTAGCTGTGTTGATTTACAAGTACTGCAACTGCATGGTTTGTTTGTGCTTCCTGGTAAACTCACAATCGCAAGCTTGTCTCTTAGGGCTTTCACCATTGATGCTCACTTCATGGACCTTCATGTTTCTGCACCAAAACTCATAGCCTTAAATGTGAGATGGAATCTTGCTTCTTGCGATGAGGCGCATAAAACAAAAAACCTGTCTCTCAAGGTTTCAAATTCTCCAGATCTTAAAGATCTTTGGGTGTCGAATTTGCTCACGTCACTTCCTTTAGAGTACTATAATTCTTCTGATGACAAGAGCAGTTTTCCTTGTCTAGAATCTTCGACTGTGCTAATTCCTGAAATACACAATAATATCTCTTATGATTCCTTGATGAGGCTTCTTGTAGATACCAGTCAAGTTAGAAAACTGTTTGTATCTAACTCCATTCTTCACGAGGTATGAAACAGACTTATATATTAAATGGAATTGTTTAGGTTAAATTAATGTTATTATATATATATATATATATATATATATATATATATATATATATAATAATATGAAAATGTACATGAAAGGCTGTAAAAAAAAATTTGAAATATTTTAATAAAAACAGAGTCATATTATATTAAAATTAAAATTTATTACACACATACACCAACAATCATATGAACATCTTTTTCCCCTACAAAATGACTCTGCAATAGTTATATTTTATTAATTATATTATTGTCATTCTTTTTCTTGCAGATTTCGCATTGTGGAATATTACAGTCAATCAATTCAATTCAGACGTTAGAGGAATTGCATGTACGAGTTGAAGTAAATAAAACAACCAGGTGTTGGGAGAATGCTCATCAAGCAATTGTGTCTTTTAGGAAAAAAGTTCATTCGTTGAAGACCCTCGAATCAACTATTATAAAGAATGGTAATTCTGATCCTCTTGCCTCTAAAATGGTAAGTTAACCGTTACATTTTGTTTCTAAAATTAATATAAGCTAGAGGTTAACTGTTTTTCCGTCTAAACCAATTAAACTCAATATATGGAATTGACATGATTTTATTAATATTTTGTATATATTGCAGTTTAGGGAGTCATTGGCTGAAAATATTTTAAAGCTTGGAATTTCAAGTTCAATTCTACATTTGGATGATCATAAAGTGAAGATTGAAGTAGGTCCTGGAGATGATGAGACTTTGCTCCTTCAACATATTATCAACAATGCTCCAAGAGACTTGAAGTGTATCTTCTTATATCAACACTAATTAATCAATCATTATATATGTAATTTTTTAAGGAAGTTGATATCTTATAAATAGTGATAAAATTTGATATGGATGTAGTACTAGCTAGTAGTATTAATTTTTGGAAATTAAGATTTTTTTTCCTATTTATGAATTCCATATTTGTTGTGTTTTGATACAACGTATCAAGGATGTAGAAATCCATGGTTCAATTTATACATAAATTTTGGATCTCATCTTGACTTACTCCACTTTTATATTACGGTGACGTGTAATTCATAAAAATAAATTAGCCGAATATCATTTAGGTACCAATCAAGGAAAATAATATATTGACAAGTCTCATAACTAGTCAATAGTAGCTCTTTACTTATCAATGGGGGTTTTTCTGAGATTATTTTTCTTGATTAGGACGTTAATGATATTTTTTCAAATAAATTAGTAACAAAACATTTCATCAATAATTAAAAATGGATTGACGTTCTAATTTTTTTCTCTCCCCTAAAATGTATCTTGAAAAATTATGGCTTCACTAGAATCCCGACCTTTGCTTTGCACAAGTGTAACTTAAATCGTGCGTGATCTCATGAACACGGAATCCATAAATATGACAAATTTCAATTAACAAACACTAAATGTTAAAACAAAAAGGCTAAAGTACCTGTTTGGTCCTTTATGTTTGCTTCTAGTATCCATTTAGTCCCTTAAGTTTGTAAAATGCTCGTTTGGTCCTTAAAAGTTAAGACCGTTAAGTATATTTAACGGAAAATACTAACTCAGCAATTTTAAACGATGACTGTGCATTTAAATGCTGACAAATCAAGCTTACATGTTACTTTTTTAATAAATTAATATTTTAAATCCTGTAAATTGAAATTTATTCAAGCAAAATTTGGGTATAAAATTTTAATTTACAGGATTTAAAATATTAATTTATTAAAAAAATAACATGTAAGCTTGCTTTGTCAGCATTTAAGTGCACAGTCATCGTTTAAAATTGCTGATTTAGTATTTTCCGTTAAGTTTGCTTAACGGTGTTAACTTTCAAGGACCAAATGAGCACTTTACAAACTTAAGGGACTAAATGGATACTTGAAGCAAACATAAAGGACCAAACTGGTACTTTAGCCAAGCAAAAACTAGTAATAGCTAGTACTAAATCGAAATCGAATTTAATTTTGGGAAAATTCCAAAAAAAAAATATTCAAAATAACAAAATCTCAAATGAGTTCTGTTTCCTGGCAAACGGTATTGACCAAATTCGATTAGCAATGCACTACTCATTTCAGTAAGAAATCACTTATGTGAGGTTTTGAAATTTTGAAGGTATTTTTAGAGATTTTTCCCTCAAATTTATCACAATTCACCAGCTATCCTCAACTTCGGACAAAAATTATATAATGATTGATAAATTAGCGTTGATTATAAGAAGAAAAACCTAAAGTGTCGTGGAGCGTTATTGATAATATGTTGAAGGAGCAAGGTCTCATCATCTCCAAGACCAACTTCGATCTTCACTTTATGATCATCCAAATATATAACTGAACTTGAAATTCCACGCTTTAAAAAATTGTCAACCAATGAGTCTCTGAACTGCAATATCCAAAATATTCATAAAATCATGTCAGTTCATATATTGAGTCTTGTTAAAAACTGTTAGGAAATATATTATATTAGGAAAGATCTTAGGGAATCAATTAGGGATTATAGTAATTAAGGAATCAATCTCCATAATGATTCATTAACCCTCATTAACTCTCAGATTCCCTCTCTTGTGTATATATAGCTATCTTTTGTACATGAACAATAAAGATATTGAGATTATATACTCTACACCTTTTACATGGTATCAGAGCAGCCAGGTTCAACAGCCTGATTTTTTTTTTCCAGCGAGTTTGTTAGCTGTTTTCCGGTGACAGCAAGAGAGAGAGGTAGAGTTAAGGTTTTGTTTTCCGCTGCTTATCTTCACTCACGTGCCGCCCCATCGCACTCCAGAGGTCCCGATCGGCGCAATCCCACCGGCCACTGCCCATTTCGCCTGCGCGTGGCTTCCCATGCGCCACCCAAAGGTCCGCCGTCAGACTACACGCGCTGGCGCGTGACGCTGTTTTCCGGCGAGTCTTCCGTCGCCGTTTGCTCCTCCAAGATCGACTCACTGTCCCCGACATAACCCAGGTGTTTTTGTTCCCATATCCGGTGATTCACTTTCTGGTCTGTGGTTCTTTGGGCTTTTGTGTGCTCTTCCGGTTGGTTTTTGGCCCTTGTGTTTTGTGTGTGGTATTGTTATTGGCCTTTGTGTGGTTCCTTGTCTCTATTTGGCAATTGGTGTAATTGCTGTTGCTGTTTGCTTTGGTGGGCTCTCTTTTTTTGTTTGGTTTGCTATAACCTTGATTTACTGTCTGCGTTTACTATCCCTTGCTGTTTCCTCTTGTGTTTCTGGTTATTTCTTATGGTTGAGACTAAACCAAGTGCAATGACTGAGATGGTCCCTGTCTCCAACAAAATAACTGATCATAAGTTAAATTGGACAAATTATTCAGATGGGATCAAAACCATCCGTATGCACTAACTTAGTATTGAGAAAGAGGGTCATTTAACTGAGCTGCCTCCTAAGGATGATCTTAAGATGACATGGGCTAGAGCAGATGCCAGGCTCTTCTTACAAATCCAGAATTCTATTGAGGGTGACATTCTTCCTTCGGTTTGTCATTGTAACACTGTTAAAGAACTTATAGACTATCTGGAGTTCCTGTATTCTGGAAAGGGGAACATTACTCGAATTCATGAGGTGTGTAAAGGGTTCTATCGGCCTGAGCAGCAAGATCGCCCCTTGAAGAATTTATTCATAGAGTTCAACAAGATGTATGAGGAAATGCGGCAGTTGATGCCACCAATAACTGATCTCCAGACACAGATCGATAATATGGAGAAACAGGCGATTATGAGTTTCCTGACTGCTCTCAACCCAAATTATGAGACGGTTCGATCTCAGATATTGTCTAGCTCCGAGCTTCCTTCGCTTTAGGATGTGTATTCTCGTGTGTTACGGGCTGACAGTTTAGCCCATTCGGCTCCCAACTCGAATGCTAGTGCTCTAGCTGGTCGCGGTCCACCTGACACTCGGAACCAGGTTTCCTCTCGCCAAAGACATGGTACACCAAATCCTGTTTCTGCTGCTCCGGCTCCTAGGAACTCTGGATCTCAGAGGCCTGGTAACCCTCCCAACTTTGGTACTAGTGGGATTGTTTGCTACTATTGTAAGGAACCTGGTCATACAAAACGCTACTGTCGAAAGTTACAACAGCTGCAACAAAGGCAGCGCAGATTTGCTCATATGGCTCAAACCGCTGAAACCTCTGATCCTGCCCCCTTGGAACAAACTTGTAACAGCCCAAATCTTTGAGGATTAAAAATAATTATAAATTAAAATTATTATATTATGAGCTAGCTATATATTTACTAATTATTGAAGTTGGGTGTTAGGATTTTCATTGAGTCCAGTGTTTGCTTTTATTTTTATTTTTAACTTTTATCTTTATTCTTATTTTCCCTGCTTATCTGGGATTTCTACAATGCCCCTATTGGTGATAAAAGAAAAGGATGGAATTGGATTTTTGTTCCCGGGGAGTATTGGGTTGTCTTCGTGTAGGCAGAGAGAAGGGGGACGCGTGAATGACTTCAGAACCCTAGTACTTGTGCGTTTTATTTTTCCCTCTTCCGCCATCTCCGTCAGTGATCTGCCTCCGTCGCGAGTCTGTTGCCGCCGGCGTCTTCCTCCGGTGGCAGATTATTGCTGTGGTTTCTTCCTCTTTCTCTTGCTCGGTTCGAGTTGAACGCTTGATTTGGGGTTGAGTTCCAATATCGTGAAACCCCTCCGTCGATTCCACCTGAGTCCGCCACTGTCACACGTTTGTAGCCGTCGACGTCTCTCCCTTCGGCCTGTAATCTCGCCACTGCTGCTGTGTGGTATTCTATCTCTGTTTCGTTTTGTATTTTTTTTCGGTGTTGTTGGTTCTGCTACTCTTCCTTTTGTTTTCCCCTCTTTCCTGTTAGTCGGCTGTGTGTATGTGGTTGGGTACTGCATTTTTTTTTGTTTTGTTGAGGCATTAGGCTACGCTGTATGCAGGGGATCGAAAGTGTTGATTGCTGTAGGAGTAGGCGTATGTATATTCGCTGGAAAGGGGTTAGCCGATCAACTCTCTGAAATTGTTGCTTAATTATTTTTGGGGGATGTGTTTTGTTTCATTTGTCGGCATACCTATATAATTGTATTTAGGAACTTAAGTTTGGGAATTTTGCTATCCAATGATAAAGTCTAAATGGATCATCTGTATGACTTTGGGAACGCTTTTTGTCCACACTGTGTGTTCTGGATTGAAGTATAACTTGTCCTCACTTACCAAGCAAAATTGTACTCTGATTTATTTTGAGAAATATTGTTGAGATTCCTATGTTTCATGGAGATGTGGTGTTATTGTTATGAATTAAAGGGATTTTGGTAAATGAGTATGAATTTCATATAGTTATGAAGAAGGTACTTACAAGATTAAGGAATTGGGTGCTAACATAGAAAAGGGGTCAATTGATCGTGAATGTAGTGGATTTTGGTGCTAGATTTTGATTGGTATATTTGTTGGGTCATAGGAGGTGATGGAGTAAGAAGTTTGGGAGCCGATAAGTTGGAGAGTAAGGCGTATACTAAGTCTACCAGGTGCGTGAATAACGTCCCATTGGATTTCCATATGTGATGTTTTCTCATTACAATTTCTGTAAATAATATTTCTGTTACTTATCATCTTTTTCTGTCATCATATTCAAAGGCATGGTTTCGCAAAAGGGAAGATTACAAGATTTGTTGCATTTTCTTACTGTTTTCACATGAGTAGAAACCGATGATTTTAATGGTTATTATCTATTTTCTTCAGTTACTTCATGGTCTAATTCATGATTTTGCACTTGAAAGGCAAAGAGAGTTTTGAGATATTTCTCATAAATTTCATATTGAGCTAGTTTTGAAATTTTGAAATCATATTATGTAAATCCTTGAAGTTGGAAAAGGACATTGGTGACATATTAAGATTATCTTGCAGTTTGGAAAGTTCATTCGCCAGAATGTATTTTTGAAAGGATTTTGTTATTTTATTGACTTTGAAGGAAAGCTTGAGATATTGTCATTGAAATTTCATGCTGGGGTATCTTATTATAAGTATTTGATACGAGCTATAAGTATTTGATACGAGCTATTTCTGCCTCGACACAAAGGGATTTTTATTGTTTTAGTAAGTTAGCCCCAAGCATGCTTGAAAACGTTTTGAGAGGGCCGAATACAGAACGCTGGTACTAACAGCAGTACTGTTAGTCCTTGGTGCACCATGGTTAATCTCGAGCTCGCTTGTTATTCGTGGGATGTGTTCTCACGTTTGTTTTCGTGGGTCTTGTACCTGCGCTTGATTCGTGGCTTCGTGCTGCGCTTGTTTTCGTGGACTGTGTGTCCACGCTTGTTTCGTGGCTTTGCCGCGCTTGGTTAGTTTACCCTCGTGGACTGTGTGTCCACGCTTGTTTCGTGGCTTTGCCGCGCTTGGTTAGTTTACCCTCGTGGACTGTGTGTCCACGCTTGTTTTCGTGGCTTTGCCGCGCTTGGTTAGCTTACCCTCGTGGACTATGTGTCCACGCTTGTTTCATCGTTCTGTTGAGGTCCTACTAAAAGATGTGGTTTAAGATTTACTGTTTGAACTGATTCTGGTTAAACAGATGAGTTACTACATATTTCAAATTAAGGGATTTCATATTTCAAAGTACTTGATTTATCATTCTTACATATAGTTTTGCTCAAATTAAATTTACACGACATAGAATTGTGTTTTTGTTGAAACCGATATTATCAGAGAATCCCTATTTTAACTGTTTACTTCTGTACGTATTCAATTGTTTTACATGGGACGTTATTCACCGGAAAACTATTTGGTCTCAGACTGTGCAGCTAGCTTGGAATTTTCTGTGGTCATGGAGGCCCTACCAACGGATGAAGTTGAGATGTTATGTTGGTGGTTCTCAGTTAATGTAACATCCATATCTGTGTATTTATGGTTGTGATTTAGGTGCTCCACGTATGCTATAGATAGGATCCTCGCCTGGTTGTTCGTTTTGTATTTGATGATAAGGAGTAGAGCTCCTCTTGTCAATATCAGTATACTTTTAAATTCTTCGGAAGATTCCGCTTGCAGGGGTGAACTTATTGAATTTTCTATGGAGGTATTGAGTTTGGTTATTTGAAGCATGTTTTCGTTATTTATTTTGTATATATTGTGAATATGTCTTGGTTTAATTTTTGGGGTGTGACAAACTGCACTTGCTACACGTAACTTCGATTCGTGCCTTGCTACTTCTTCTTCGAAATGGATCATCGACTCTGGAGCTACTGACCATATGACAGGTAACCATCATTTGTTCTCTTCTTATGCACCTTATGCCAACCCCTCTTCAATCACAATTGCCAATGGCTCTTACACCCGTGTTCTTGGATCTGGGAATGTTACACCTACCCCGTCTGTTTCCTTATCATCCGTTCTTAATGTTGCAGATCTTGCTTTCAATCTTTTATCTCCTAGTAAGCTGACTCGTCAGTTAAACTGTTTTATCTCACTTTTTCCTGACCTTTGCTTGATTCAGGATCTTACGACGAAGCGGATTATTGGTAGGGACTATGAATCTGGCGGCCATTACTTTCTTGATGATCGGGTGCCGCGTTCCATTGCGTGCCCTGGTGGTGTCTCTCCTTTTGACCTTCATTGTTGGTTGGGTCATATGTCTTTGTCATCTTTAAAGAGGTTGTATCCTCAATTTCAACATGTGTCTTCTTTAGAGTGTGAGTCGTGTCAGTTTGCTAAACATCATCGTGTTCATGTGGCACCTCGCGTCAATAAACGGGCTGTGTCCCCTATTGATTTAGTTCATTCAGATGTTTGGGGTCCGTGTCCTGTTGAGTCTAAGTCTGGTTTTCGGTACTTTGTTACCTTTGTTGATGATTTCTCTAGAACCACTTGGCTTTATCTAATGAAAAATCGTTCTGAGTTGTTCTCTCATTTTTGTCATTTCTGTGCTGAAATTAATACTCAATTTGGTGTTTTTGTGAAAACTTTACGAAGTGACAACGCTAAAGAATATTTGTCTGCCCAATTCTACAACTATATGCTCCAAAATGGCATAATTCATCAATCCTCATGTGCAGATACACCAGCTCAAAATGGTGTTGCCGAAAGAAAACCGGCACTTATTAGAAGTTGCTCGAGCTCTCATGTTTGAAATGAACGTTTCCAAATCTTTCTGGGCTGATGCTGTGTCCACTGCTTGTTTTCTCACTAATCGTATGTCGTCCCCTGTTCTTAGTGGCGCCACTCCTTATACCACCTTGTTTCCTTCCAATCCTGTGTTTCCTATTGACCCCAAGATTTTTGGGTGTGTCTGCTTTGTTCGTGATGTTCGACCAGTTACTACCAAACTGGATCCGAAGTCTCTAAAATGTGTCTTTCTGGGATATTCTAGGGTTCAAAAGGGTTATAGATGTTATTCCCCCACTCTTCGGCGTTACCTTGTGTCCACAGATGTTACCTTCCATGAGTCGACCCTGTTCTTTCCTGTCTCTGTCCCTCCTTCTCCACCCCCTGACACCACTGCCAGTCTTGATGATATATTAGTCTATCAGGTTCAGTTATCACCAGTGCAAGCGTCAGACCTGGAACCTGCTAAACCACATGTCTATTATGTTTATCAGAAGCGTCCCAAGGCAAGTAATGGCATTGCACAGGTTCCAGCCCCTCCAGTACCGGCTTCAGTGTCGGATCCAGCGGTAGTTGCATCTTCTCCTGTCCCTACCCCAGTAACTATGCCTGATGGCACACTAGAAAGCCCCGTTGACTCGCCTGACTCCGCATCCGAGCCAGTGACTGTACCTGCTTCTCCCTCACCAGAAAGCCCTGTGCCGGACTCTCCTACCTCAATTGACTTGCCCATTGCCCTCCATAAAGGTCAGCGATCTTGCACCTACCCTATTTCTTCTTTTGCTTCCTACAATCATCCCTCCCCTCCATCTTGTTCTTTCATAGCCTCCTTAGATTCTATTACTATCCCAACTAATCTCCACCAAGCTTTAGCCCATCCCGGTTGGTGTGGTGCTATGAAGGAAGAAATGATGGCCCTTGATAAGGCTGGTACCTAGACTCTAGTTGATTTACCTCCTGGAAAGAAGACTATTGGATGTAAGTGGGTATTCACGATCAAAACGAAAGCTGATGGCACCTTGGATCGCTTGAAGGCTCGATTGGTTGCCAAGGGTTATGCTCAAACCTATGGGGTTGATTACTCGGAAACTTTCTCTCCTGTGGCCAAACTATCATCTGTTCGCCTCTTCATTTCTATGGCAGCCAATTATGGTTGGGATCTTCATCAGTTGGATGTTAAGAATGCGTTCTTGAATTGTGATCTTCTTGAGGAAGTATACATGGAGCAACCACCTGGTTTTGTTGCTCAAGGGGAGCGTGGGAAGGTATGCCATCTTCAGAAGTCTTTATATGGCTTGAAGCAGAGCCCTCGTGCTTGGTTTGACAGGTTTAGCTCTGTGGTTAAGAAGTTTGGTCTGATCCAAAGTAAGTGTGACCATTCTGTGTTTTATCAACAGACAGATGCTGGGATGATTTTGTTAGTAGTCTACTTTGATGATATTGTCATTACGGGTAGCAACGCCTTGAGAATCTCCTCACTCAAGGTTTTTCTCAACTCCCATTTTCAAACAACGAATTTGGGTCCTTTAAAGTACTTTCTTGGGATTGAAGTTATGAGAAGTCAGAAAGGCATCCTTTTGACACAGAGGAAGTATGTTCTTGATCTATTGAAAGAAACTGGGAAACTTGGAGCAGCACCGAGTAGCTTTCCCATGATTCCTAATCCCTTTTTGGACCTTGATGACCGTATACCTGTTAACTCTTAGAAATTGACAACATTCCAGCACATTTTCTCTCCCCTTTTATCTATTTTTTATTCGAAATGTGCATAGAAATGAAGTTAAAGAGGAAAATGTGCATATCAAAGTATAAGGCAAATATCAAAGAAATCCTTGTTTGATCCTATAGAATTTGTGATTTAATTGAGAATTGATGATTCCTTCCTCTTCTGTAGGAAGGTAGAGACAAGCTTTGAAGCTCCATAAGAATCAAGAAACAAGGAAAGAAAGAAAGGATGTGAAGCAGTGCAAAATTGGAAGAATCTGTGCAACTGGCTGCAGCCAGTGAACAACTAGCCACAGCAAGTAGTTCTCTGTGTCACTGGCCGCAGCCAGTGGACCACTGGCCGCAGCCAGTCATAAAAACTGCTGAAAGTACAGCTACGTGTTTTTACACTTCAGAAAGAGAAAAACCCTATTTAACCTAAAGGGAAGGGCCGAAAAACACACTCTTGACCTAGGGAAACAAGTGGGCACACAAGGGAAGAGCTTGGGAGAGAGATTTGGACAATCTTGGAGGCTTGGGTGCTCATCCTAAAGGAGATTTTGGAGATTTCACCTTGGTTTTTCCTCTTTTCCTCTCCTTTCTTCTTAGTTTCTTCATGTATTCAGTTCCTTTACTTAGAATCTCCTTGTATTTGAACATGAGTAGCTAAACCTTTTATCCTAGGGTTCTTTTACCCTTTTGTATGGATTAATACTTGAACTTTCCTCTCTTTTGGTAGATAAATATATATATGTGTTGATTTCAACCTTGGCTTAATGCTTCTAAGTGATTGGCCACCATTTAGATGATTTATTCAAATAGGTTTTGACTCGAGAGAGCTAATCTAGGTGTAGAACTTGATTGAAATCATGCTTGTCTTGAAGTTTACTTGATAAATGGATGGTTTGTTGGTAAAATAGAGATATATTTACTAACCTTGCATTGTCACATTAGGGTTGTTGCTTAAATATTGATTCTCACTAATTGTAGCAAGAGATTATGCATTTTAATGAGAAGAGAAACTTGATTTTGACTTGAGAGAGCGTTTCAAGTGCTTTTTGAACCCTAGACTAACACTTATATGTATTGAAATGCTACTAGAGAGGAAGTTAACCAAGTTTTATGAAATGCAAAAGGGGAAGAAGAATCCTAGGCTCCATTTTTCTTGAAGTCAAAAGTCATTTTCCTTTAGCAATTTTTATTTTTAGCAATAGTCTTTAAAAATTCTCATTTCAACTCAAAACTTTGTTCTAGCTCAACTTGATGGAATTCACTAGCCTCTTGCTTGACCAATTTGTTAAACAAATCCTCGTGGGAACGACACTTTACTAATCACTTTATTACTTGCGAAACTCGTACACTTGTGAGGCGAACAATACCGTTTGATGAGCTACCTAAGGATGTGAGGAAGAAAGTCGATCCAGAGAAGATCAAGCCTTTTGCCTACCCTGAGAGATACCGCAGGTTAATTGGAAAACTGAACTATCTTACGGTGACTCGCCCTGATGTGACCTTTCCAGTGAGTGCACTTAGTCAATTCATGACTGCACCAACCGTTGCTCAATGGGAAGCTTTGGAACATGTCTTACATTATTTAAAGGGCTCACCTGGTCGTGGTGTCCTCTATACAAATCATGGTCACAACAAGATTGAGTGTTTTTGTGATGCAGATCATGCAGGGTCAAAAGCTACCAGACGATCCACCATAGGATATTGTGTGTTTGTTGGAGGCAACCTAGTATCTTGGAGAAGTAAGAAGCAAGATGTGGTTGCCAAGTCGAGTGCAGAAGCTGAATATAGAGCAATGTCCCAGTCAGTACAAGAAATTGTGTGGGTTCACTAATTAATGAAGGAGGTCGGTCTTGCCACGTCGTTACCTGCAAAATTGTGGTGTGATAATAAAGCTGCTCTACACATAGCCTCCAACTCTGTATTTCATGAACGTACAAAGCACATTGAGATCGACTGTCACTTTATACGCGATAAGATCAAGGAATATTTTATTTCTACTGGGCATGTACAGTCCAGTGACCAATTGGGTGATCTTCTGACTAAGGCTTTAAATGGAACTCGGGTTGAATATCTTTGTAACAAGTCGGGCTTGATTAATATCTATGCTCCAACTTGAGGGAGAGTGTTAGGAAATATATTATATTAGGAAAGATCTTAGGGAATCAATTAGGGATTAAAGTGATTAGGGAATCAATCTCCATAATGATTCATTAACCCTCATTAACTCTCAGATTCCCTCTCTTGTGTATATATAGCTATCTTTTGTACATGAACAATAAAGATATTCAGATTATATACGCTACACCTTTTACAAAAACAAAGGATGAATCTTTCAAGTTTTGCTGACATAACACAAATGTCTCCTCTATATATCTCTAGTTATGTATAGATACAAAACATGTGTAGTTTTATTGAAACTCGGGAAAAAAAATTAATAACCAAGTTATTAGCATAGTGTCACGCCCGAAGCGCCTCAACATTGCTGAGTGAGCTTAACCTTGTGAGGAGATTTTCCCTGCCTCAGCGGGTTTAACCTTGTGAGGCAATAACTATCATGCCAAAAGCTTAAACTAATAGCAGAGACGCATCACATAATATATATATCCTAGAAACCTTCCTCATCCTACCCAACGTAGGAATCATCACGGTGAGATCGTGACAATAGGCTCCTATGCACAAACATTAGTAAGCGTAGAGAAATGAAGGTAAACGGAAACTCTCTAAAGCCATTAAAAGAAATTAACAATACACTTGAATTTGTCCTTTTTTTTTTTTTAAAGAGAGATCAAGGGAGCAAAATAGTGCAAAATAGCTTCCTCACTCCCAAACTATTGTAAAATGTATGGAGCTTTCAAGAAGACAAAAGTTGAGATAGTATACTGCATATTAGGAAACCCTAGAAGTTTTGTGACAATATTATTAGGTCCCAAGGGAAATAATATACTGACAATTCATATAACTTGTCAATGATAGCTCTTTTGCTTGTTAATGGTAGCTCTTCACTAGTTAATGGGGACTTTTCTGATATTATTCTCCAGGCTTGGGACCTTAATAATATTTTCCCAAGTTTGTTATATCCTTTTCTTTCCGCTCCTCCCTCAAGTCTTCAATTTTCTGCATTATTTTCTAATTTTTAAATTAATTTAATAACTATTCTAATATATGAAACCTTCAATCCCAATTATAGTGATGAAAATAGATTCTGAGCCTTCAAGATAATGTTGATGAGAGAGAGTAAGAAGGATGTAGTAGATAGATGGGTTCATAACTGAGGAAAGAAAGTAGCTATTCAACATTAAGGGGTATTTTAAGATAAATATGTATAATTCAAAAATTTCTTATTAGGCCTCTTGGCCTAATTAAGAATTTGTTCAAAATGTAAACATAAATTTAAATTTTGATATTCAAACTTGATTTAATTAGGATTCCCAAAGAAATAGGAAGTATTTGTTGGGGAGATAATCTAAAGGGAAAATGACAAAAAAATATTACTTGAACTTCAAAATCCTATTTACAACAACAATAATTGAATTAACAAGAACAATAAAGCAATTGACAACTAGTTTTGTTGAGAAATCACCTGTTAGAGATGTTATAGTGATATTAATTGATTAGTTAGTTAGGGTCCTCTATATAAAGGGTCATAACTAATATGATTAATGCGTGAGATATGAAATCTTCACCAAAAAGAGGGAATTAACTTGATCTCCCTCCAAGAGGAAGTTAACTTAGTCTTCCTCCAAAATCCTAATAGCTTTAGGTCTTTAGTTATTTCTATTAAGTGAGGGTGGATTAGAGATAACCCAATAGGTTATAGATTGGATGAGCATGTTGCTCTTTTATGAGATTAATACAAGATTGTTCATCTTTGTCATTATATTTCTCTAATTGCTTTTGCTAATATGGTATTAGAGCAGGCTGGTTTTGGGTTGTTTGACCGCCCAATGACTTCAACGCTACTTTTTGGGTTCTTTGAATGAAACCCTAACTCTTGTTTCACCGTGTCTTCCCCTCATTTGTGCTTGGCTGTGGTCGGAATAGCACATCGTTTTCTCCCAGGCTGTGAAATTGTGTGAATCGAAGAAAGAATGTAGGGCGTGTCAGTTTGTGCAAGTAGAAGGAACGATTTAAAGACTCGAGATCGTGCAAATTTGCTGAGAGTTGGCAAATTGTTGTTTTCAGGTTAGAGCTCCAAATGATTTCACAAGTGAGTCTTGAATCCGCCACAAATTTGAGGCTGCTTCACTGGTCAGTCTTGAATTCATTAGGATTCTGAGGTTTGACAATCTACAGTGGCTGTTCTTGGTTTCATCAATGAGATCTGAGGTTCGAAAGTTCTACCGTCGCCATCTTGGTTCCGTCCGTGAGATGTTGTGATCATTTCGCTAGACTCCAACTTGCAGGTTTCTGACTAGCAGATTTTGTACAATCTAAAAATTCCCCATAGTCAAGCAATTCAGAAGTAGACCTCAGCTCATTCAGCAAGACCTCAGGGCCAATGAGAGTTGGCATAGATGGTAAGGGATCCAGGACTAGGCCCTTGGGTCGTGGGTTCGATCCCCTCTGCCGTCGCTGGGACTCCTTTGGTAGGCGATCTCATAAGTCCCCAGTAAGTGCTCATAGAGCCCGGGGCCATGCCCTGGCCTTGGTGGGGGACTGATGCCGAACCCCTCCAAAACTTTCGTGTATCAAAAAAAAAAAAAAAGCAAGACCTCAGGATTTTGTGGACTTTGACTTGTAGGAACATCTTCGCTGGGTTCTTGTTTGTTGGATATCTCAATCTGATATCTCAAGAATCTGAGCTTAAAATCTGACAGAAAAATATACTCTTCATTTATAAAATTGAAGTTTACTCCCCCGTAACACCCCCAATTTCTAACAATTATCGTAGTATAAAATTTAAATGATTTTTTTATAAATGAATATTGAAATTCGAAATAAACAACCTTGGAAATGTTATCGTCGCACTTGTACTGGGAAAAATAAAATAAAATAAAAATAAACTAGCTAGAATACTGAATGATCTTCCTTACTGCTAGCCCCAACTCTTGACACCTGTTTCACTGAAATTCTGCTCCCCGAAGGATCATGCAGCCCATGAACACAAACATCAGCAACACTGGTAATCTTAATAAAACAAAGCAATATAGAGAAAACAAAATATTCACGTAATAAAAAAAATATCTTCCATATATATATATATATATATATATATATATATACACATCCAAGAAAACAATTTTATTAATCTTTATTCAATTTAGCTAGTGGAAAGAGAATTATGGTAGACACGGATATTCTGCCAGTCTACCCTGTGACTTGGAAACCTGCCAGTCACAGATCATCAAATTTGGCCATAAAACATTTTCTTCCTAATGTGCACACCTTTTCCCAAAGTTGCTACTAGTGTCCCGGAAACCTGCCAGACACCACTTTAGGAAGAACGGATACTATCGGTTCACATTAAAATATATATCGGAGGCATAAAGTCGTGTTCATCACTTTGAGAGATACCATCCCAAAGCTATCCTCCCACTGTTAAATTGTTTTAAAATACACACATAATAAAATTCCTAAGTTATTTCTATCATGTGTTTGAAACACTTTTATTGTAATCAACACAACATACAATTGTTGTGTTGATACAGCCAACACTAACAACATGCATATATATACGACACACACAAAATGGATTTTTCAAATTAAACCATAAAATAAATTTTCTAAATTCTCATGAGTTCTTATAAGGTTGTTATAAGAAATTTCCATGACTATCATTTAAATCCCTAGCTCAACTCATTATCCATTCTATTCATGGGTTCCTATAAGGTTGTCATGAGAAGTTCTCATGATCATCATCTAAATCCCTAGCTCTACTCATTATCCATTTTACTCATGGATTCCTATAAGGTTGTCATGAGAAGTTCTCATGACCATTATCTAAATTCCTAGCTCTACTCATTATCCATTTTACTCATGAGTTTGTCATGAGAATATATAATTGGGAGATTGATTCATTTATTGACGAAACAAATATAATCACAATATGTTATAGGAGAGGATTTTCAGCCAAAGGAAAACGAACATAGAAACCAGAGTCAAAATGTATAGTATCTTATGACTTTGCAAAAAGCTAATTCGCAAGACAAGGAAAAGAATTATATATATATATATTCAATCACCTAAAACTTAAATCCGAGGAACACACATACATACAGGCATATATTCATTTGCAAAAGACTTTCAAAAAAAACCTCATTGCACAATTCGAAAAGGGGATATGAAATCATATAATCTGGTGCAATATGTGAATTGGTCAAAAGGTCAAACAAAGAGGGAAAAAAACAAGGTGTGGGACTCGCAGCAGCATGAAAAAAAGAAAACCCTAAGTTATATCTGTTAGAAGCAGCACAATGCACAGAAGAGCATATACTCGGACCACGCACACAGGAATGTCAAAATAGGATGTAGAGAAAAAGAATAAGCACGAGACGCAAGGTTGTTCTTGAAAGTGGAGCCTGAATACCCAAGGGGGGTGAATTGGGTATTCTTAAAATTTTTACGAAATGCTCTGTTTTAAACACACTAAAACAGAGATATACAGAGATAAGGGAAGGAGAGCTTGAACACAAGAATTTATACTGGTTCGGTCTCAACAACTTGACCTACATCCAGTCCCCAGACTCTCTGGGATTTTCACTAACTCAATGATTACACACTCTTCTCTCAAGGAGTGATTCTCTCACTAGAACTCACTCCCCCTTACAAGTTGTAATCAATGAACCCAACCACCAAGTCCCCAGACTTGTGGTTCTTTACAATCAATGATCAATAAGCCATAAAAACTCTATAAGAGTAGATGATGATAAACACTGAAGTTCTTTTTGTCAAAAGACAATATACAAATGAAAACTAAGAAGTAGTTGAGAGAATTGAATGCTTGAGCGTTTTCAGATGTTGTTACAGTTGTGAAGTCTTGAATGCAACTCTATTTATACATAGAGATCATTAAATGACCGTTACAACTTGGATTAAACTGTTGGGAGACTTCAGCTGAGGATTGGTTCCACTTTGGATATCTTCTCTCTCTTGTCTTTGCATAATCCAGCTGGCCTTTGGTTCAGAGTTGACTCTCTGCCAATAAATCCGTTGGAGAGGTTGTTGCTTGTTTTAGAAATCTTCCTTTAATGCTTTGCAACTGTGAACAAGTGGATTAACCAAAAGAAAGCAAGTTTCTGGGTTGAGCATTTAATGTTCTGACACACTTTTTGCTTTTGTTCTAATCCTTCAATAATCCTTCTTTAATCTGTCTGAAACTCACTAAAACGATGATTAAACTGTTGGAAATTATGCCCTAGGGGCAATTCATTGTACTTTGGATATTTAAGTTATTTAAAGTATTCTCTTTTGTTATCATTTTCGTTTGCATGTTCGTATTGATAACTGCATCCCTGGATAATCTCATAGATTATCCTAAAAGTCCCTGGTCGGTCATCTACACGGGAGTGAAGATGAAATAAGATCAGTATGACTTTGATGAGGTATGGAGATACGAATCAAAGTCATGGGCACTTGTAAGAGTACAAGGTGCTGGACCGACCCACTATGAGAAAGCTGCATGGATTAAGTCATAAGCTTATCTCATGTATAACCGCGTCACGACGCCCTATGACCTGAGACCATCATAGATTCTTACATGATGAGTACTGGTCTTTGACCTAGTCAAAAGTCACCTTTGACCGGGTGATGATAAAGGCTAGGACCAGGATCAGTGGTTTTCATGCGGAGGAATGTGAGTGGTCAAGATGGGATTTGTCCCTCACATATGTAGAGAGATAATGCTGGGCCCTTCGATGAGTGAGTCTAAGAAATGTATGGCCATACTGTGATGGAAAGGAGTTTCCATTTCACTTATTAGACTACTCGAGAATCGAGAAAGCATTGGTCAAGAAAAGGAAGTTGACATTATCCATGCCTCATCCTTGACCGAATTATCGCGTGACAAAAGGGACGTGACATGGTTGTACGATAGGTAGTATCGTGTTATCGATCCCCATGTGAATTGGGTAGTCGCAATGTCTTGCTAGAGGCCGCTTGCGACTTGTGGGCTGATACAGTGTTGGCCCACTGCCAATCTCATATGGGCCTGCAGGGTCGCACACAAGAATAATCCAACACGGGTGAAGGTGTCCAGGTTCATTGAATCTCAGATTAATCTGAGATTAAATGAATACTAAATTTGATCTAGGATTTATATATATATATATATATATATATATATATATATATATATATATATATATATAATTCGAAATTAATATATATATATTATAAATTGATATTATAATATATGATATTTGTTTAGTATTTAATTTATTTGATAAATTAAATATCTGAAACAAATAGAGATATTGTATCTCATTTATTTCGAATAAAGATATCGTATATCTGTTTAATATTAAATTGAGATATGGTATCTCAGATTTAATTAAATAGATAGATATCATATCTCGGATTTAATTTATGATAATAAATTAAATCAAAAGGCTTTAAATTTAGATTTGATTTAAATTTAAAATTCGAATTTCCAAATCTGGCTTTTAATATATTCAATTACATTTATGAGATAGATGTGATTGATATGCTGACCAGATTCAAAATCCGAATTTCCAAAATTAATAAAGGATTAATTTTGGTTATATAATACGCCTATCGGGTTTAGAAAAACCTAAGGGATTTTCAGTCGAGCGTATTCAGAAAAAGCCGCGAGAAACCCTAGAGCAACTTGAGAGAGAGAGACGCACAAGAAGCGCTAGCACGCTGCCGCAACTGTGTTTTGGGGATTGTTCGTGTGGATACCAGTAGAGGAAGCCGATCCAAGAGTCGACTTCTGCTGATCGAAAGAACGAGACGCGGACGTGTTGATCGCCCACCTGATCAAAGAAACGAGACGCGGACGTGTTGTTCGAGAAGGTAGCCCACCGGATCAAAGGAAGGAACGTGGAATAGTTCAACACAAGGTATGATTCGGTTTCCTTAACTCTGATTTAAACGTCGTTGAGTGATCCTTCGGAAGGATTCGTAAGAAATTTTTAATCCGCTGCGTGTACGAATCCCAACATAAACATATCTAGAATCATTATAGATTAATCATGTAAAGCATTGAGATCAAACAAGAAGGTATAACAGATTTGTCGATTTTGAATTTTTAACAACGAATAGAAACCTGGAGGTTTGTTCCACAAACCTCGAGGTTTTCATCATGTCCAGGTGAAAGAGGTTTTGGAATAAAGGGTAAACCTGGAGGTTTTAAAATAAGCCTGGAGGTTTTCATGAATGCTGAAGGCGTTTTCAGTTTTTGAGATGCCTAACCTCGAGGTTTCTTAGTGAACCTCGAGGTTTCTTTTGAAAAAGAAACCTTATGAAAAATTTGATAAAACCAAACCTGGAGGTTTCAAACTTTGAGAAAATTCATTTGCTCTCTGGAATCCACAAACCTTGAGGTTTTCAACAATACTCGAGGTTTGGCTAAAAATATTGAAGAGCCAAAAACTTTGTTCCAGGGACAACCTCGAGGTTTTGGAGTCAACCTCGAGGTTTTCACTAATGTGAAAAACCTGATTGCTCTCTGTAAGTCAGAAACCTGGAGGTTTAAAGTAATACTCGAGGTTTTATGTAATTTTCAAAAGAATCAAGTTTCAGCCAAACACCAAACCTCGAGGTTTCAAAGGGAACCTCGAGGTTTTCATTTTCAATGAAAACCAATTGCTCTCTGGATGAAGAAACCTGGAGGTTTCTTCAAATACTCGAGGTTTCACATTGTTTTTCAAAAATTTTAGTTAGGCGCCAAACAACAAACCTGGAGGTTTTGCTACAAACCTCGAGGTTTAAAGTGTTGATGTTAAACTGAGTTTTCTCTGGAAGTACAGAACCTCGAGGTTTCTATACAAACCTCGAGGTTTCACATAAAATTGTGAAACCAAGTTTTTGTGTGATGAAGAGCTGAACCTAGAGCCTTTCTTAGCAGGGCCAAACCTCGAGGTTTTAGTCCAAACCTCGAGGTTTGCTCTTACTCAGAATTTTCAACCTTTAAGAGCAAATCTTAATTCTTTGTTTACGATTGTTGGCAATCATCAAAACCATAAGAAAACTAACAGTTCTAGGGATTAGGATTGTCTGGTCTCAGTTCTTGCTAGCGACCTAATTTTAATTTGATGTGATGAAAGTACAGAAAGAGGATTTGAGAAGAAAAACAACGGAGGAGAAAAGTATCGAGTGTTTTTAGGTTTTGACGACTAGACGTAGGTTTATAATTAAAACTTAGGGTTTAGGTATGGGCTGGACTTTTTTTTAGCTATTGCCAATTAATAGATTATTAAACAATACAATTAAATTCTAAATTTTTATTATTACTATAATTATTGTCAATTAATAAATTATAAAATAATACAAACATTATTAAATTCTAAATCTTTATTTACTACATTGTTGTTGTTGTTGTTGTTGTTAAATTTTATTATTACTATATTATTATTGTTATCATCATCATCATTATTATTAATAATAATCTAGGGTATTACATCCACACTAAAGAATAATATTTTACAACTCTTTTATAAAGTAAAACTAATTAACAACTAAAACTAAAGTATTTATTTACAATTTATATATTATATGTATTTCTAGCACTCCCCTCAAGTTTGGAGTGCAAATATATCAATAGAGCATAACTTGCACAACAACTTTCAATGTACATTGCTGGTCACTGGTTTTGTTAATCAGCTTCTTGTTCATGAGATCTAATATACTGTCTTTTGTTGATTGCTCAAGAACACTTAAAAACAGAGGCTGAGAGAAGAGCAGAAAGACACAAGATATTATCCTAGTTGAGTCTAATTCTTCGACCTAATCCAATCCCCAGAACACCTAGGATTTCCACTATCTTTCAAAAACAATTACAATTACATGTGGTACTCGGATGATTCTCTCACTAGGACTCACTCCCCCTTACAGATTATAATCGTTCACCCATACTTAGGGTATGTTTGGTATGAAGGAATGGGAGGGAAGGAGAGGGGAGGGAAGAGAAAATGGAGGGAAAATATTAATAGGGGGAAAACTCTTGTGAGCCCTACTACAAATAATTTTCTCTCTCTCTCTCCATTTCCCCTCCCCTTCCCTCCCCTCCCCTCCCCTTCCCTCATACCAAACATACCCTTAAGGTTCCACAACCTTAAGATTTAACAACTAAATGAAATAAGTGTTTAATAACTCCTCACGAGTAGATAATAGATGAACACTGAAGTACAAGAAATATCCAAAGATATTAAGTGAAGTTAATGAAACAGTTGATCACAATAATACAGAATTGAACGCACAAAGTTTCGGTAGGTGGTGAGAATTGAATGTGGTGAGCTTTTATAGCATTTGTCATTAATGCCGTTGTGAAGCTTTGTGAACTAGTCGTTGAGTCTCTTCGCAATTCTGTTAGGCACAGTTGATTTCCGTTGAAATTAATTGACCGTTGCTTCATTAAATACTTCGCCGCTGATTGAACTTTGTGCAGAGGTTGACTCAAAATAATAGCCGGAATAAGTATGTCTCGAAGGAATATCTTCGTCTTCACGAACTTTAATTCCGATTGTTGCTCTATTTTCTGAGGTGCATTTAATGCTACTGACACATAGGATTGCTTTTTGCTCAATCCTAGTTTAAACAAACTTAATCAACTAAAAAACACTCAAAGAGATGGTTAAATATTGTAATACCCCAGATTTTGATTTTATTATTGATTATTAATAATAATGTAATACCTCATATTATTATTATTGGTTATTAATAATGATGATGATGATGATGATAAAATCTAAAAATTAATAATGTTGTATTGTTTCTGTGGTAATTATATTATTTTGTAAATAGTATTATTAGATTGGTCAAGATTAGATCCAAAAATCTAGGAGTTAGTTAGATCAAATGATATTTTCAATTTTTGAATTCATCATCGGACTCAAAATATATCAATGATAAGACTCTACAATTTGTTTTAATTCATTTATTGCGAATAAGTAAAGAGCCCAACCCAATAGCTAAAACCCTAGTTTTAATTATAAAAATTAGGTCTAGCCGTCAAAACATAAAAACACTCGATACTTTTCTCCTCCGTTGTTTGTCTTCTCAAATCCTCTTTCTGTACTTTCATCACATCAAATTAAAATTAGTTCGCTGGCAAGAACGGAGACCAGGTAATTCTAATCCCCATGAACAATAGGTTAGTTTTATATAGTCTTCAATAGGGATGTTATATATGAAATCCTGATCCCTAGAACAATATAACTTGTGATCAATTTGTTGAATTCCTTCTTTATCAATTGAATATAATTGTTTCGCCTCAGCTTGCATACTTCGATCATATATGTATTCCAGTATGTCTTGTTTTTCTTTGTGATTGAGCAATATTGCCTCGCCTGTGCATCGAATTTTTTCCCTGTGCGTCAATTTCCTTTGGTGATTAATTACCATTGCATCGTCTCGGCCTACGTGCATGAAGTACATGCACATACCTGATCTTGTGCGTCATATTCTCTTTGAATTTTAATATAATTGCTTAGGTCTCTTTTATTCATTTACTTATTTATTAATTGATTTTCTTTTTCTTTATATAATACCTCCTACGCAATAAAATAAGTCATGAACAGATTTTAGATTAAAATATCCTTATATTTATATTTAATTAAAATAATATAAAAAATATATATATAAGATAAATAAATAATAGAGATAATTTAGGAGTTTATTATGTGTGTGTTTTAAAACAATTTAACAATGGGAGGATAGCTTTGGGATGGTACCTCCCATAGTGATGAATACAACTTATGGGCTTTATGCCCTTGATATTTATTTGATGTGAAAATGATAGTATCCGTTCTTCCCAAAGTGGTGTCTAACAGGTTTCCGGGACACTAGTAGCAACTTTGGGAAGAGGTGTGCACACTAGGAAGATATGTTTATGGCTAATTGATGATTGTGACTGGCAGGTTTCTGGGTCACAGGGTAGACTGGCAGGTTTCCGGGTCTACCATGGTTCTCTTCCCACTAAACTAAATGGACTGGCAGGTTTCCGGGTCCAAATGAAATTAATAAAAATTAATGAATGATATTTGATATTGAAACTGATATTTTAGATTATATATATATATGATATATTTTTTTCATTATTAAATATTTTATTTATTATTATTATTATTATTATTAATGAATGATATTTGATATTGAAACTAATATTTTAGATTATATATATGTATATGATATATTTTTTCATTATTAAATATTTTATTTATTATTTTTTTTCTATAATATCTTTGTTTATTAGGATTACCAGCAATCGCTGATGTTTGTGTCCATGGGCTGCAATAATCCTTCGGGGAAGCAGAATTTCAATGAAACAGGTGCCAAAGGTTGGGGCTAGCCGTGAGAAGTGAGGAAGATCATTAGTATTCTAGCTAGTTTATTTTATTTTAATTTTTGTTTTAAATAAAACACATTTTTGCTTAAGTTTGTTTTTTTTATTTTATTGTAATAAGTAGCCTTACACTTGTCTCAATACAAGTGCGGCGGTAACACTTCCCAAGTTGTTTATTTCAAATTTCATTAATTTATTTATGAAAATCATTTAAATTTTTGTCATTATAACTTTTAGAAATTGGGGGTGTTACAAATATAATATGAACAAGTTTGAGTATGATTAAAGAAGAATAAAGAATGACCCAAAGATTCATAAAGAACGATTTAATGATACAAAGAGAGTGACAATAATCTAAGAACATATTCTCGAGAAGTGCTCATATCATTCTTGAGTATCCTTAAAGAAAGCTTTGCAAGTGTCATCTCTTGATAATACTCGAGAGTCAGAATATGTATACTTGAGAATGATATGTTTAGAGAGCTTTTAATCATAAATGTTTAAGCATTCTCAAGAATCATTTTGCTAATATTCGAGAATCATATCAACATATCAATACTTAAGAATAATACACCCAGAGAGTTTTTACCGCGCATTCTCAAGAATTAACTTACCTATTCTCGAGAATCACTTGATCATTTTCGAGAATTGTTCTAATGAGAACAAGAATGATGAAGGTGAACAAGTTCTATTCTCGAGAATCAAGAGTTCATTCTCGAGAATCATATCAGAGAAAGCATGCAATAATGGTTCTGTCAAAGCATTCTCGAGAATTATCTTACCTATTCTCGAGTACCATTCTCGAGAATCACTTACCATTCTCGATAGTTATTCTGATGAGAGGAGAAATGTTGTAGGTGAACAAGATCCATTCTCGAGAATCAGGAGTTCATTCTCAAGAGTCATATCAGAAAAGGCTTGCGATAGAGGATCTGTCATACCATTCTCAAGAAACCTTGATATCAATTCTCGAGAATTGATACCTGAATACTTAAGGCAGAGAGATTAGAGCAATGGTTCTCAAGTATCACTTCAGGGTTCTTAAGAACTACTTACCCATTCTCGAGAATCCTTACCATATACTCGAGAATCATTTATACACAGAGATGCAAAACAGGTTAAATCTAATATAAAACTTTTAAGTCTTGTTATCATCAAAACATTGGGAACTAAAAAGAACCAGTTATATATATAGGGTAAATTAGTGTAGTACCTCATATCATATTAAATAGTGTCCTTTATTCTCTCAAATTGAAGTTTAATCTCATAGCAATCTCCAAGGTCACTAAAGAACTAGAATGCATGGCCTGTTTTTTTCCTTATTTTTTACATTTTTCGGGACCTTCAAAATGGAAGGACGAAGTTGACTGATAGAATGGTAGATGGATTGTACATTCTTAAGGTTCCAAGGACCTCACATGTCTTGAATGTTACACAAAAACATAGTAGCACTACACAGTAGCACATTGAAATCTGCTAATGTCTGTAGCAATGCACAGAAACACAATAGCACACTGAAATCTACTAATGGATGTTTGTGGCATAGACGATTAGGCCATGCACCCCTTCCTGTTATGAAATATTTGAATTTTGTAATTCATGACACTAACTTGATAAATCACAAGTGTGATATATGTGTTCAATCCAAGCAAACAAAGTTTCCATTTTCATCTTTTATTTTTTTTTTTGTATTAAGACTAATCAGTGTTTTGACATTATACATAAAGATATTTAGGAGCCATATAGGATACCCACTCATCAAGGATTTCAATATTTTCTCACAATAGTAGATGACTACTCAGAGCTACATGAATATTCTTGATGAGACATAAATCAGATTCAAATACTTATATTCACAACTTCATTATGTATGTCATGACACAATTTAATGTGAAAGTTAAGAGAATTATAAGTTATAATGGAAATGAATTTATAAGTCATTAATTTAAAATGCTTGTTCAAGAAAAAGGTATTGCTCATGAAACCATTTGTCCCTACACTCCTCAACAAAATGGAGTAGTAGAGCATAAACATAGAACCATTATGCAGGTTACACGAAGTTTAATGCTGCAGTCTAACATTCCAATTCGATACTAGGGTGAATATATGAAGGCTGTGGCATACTTGGTCAATAGATTGCCTTATAAAATTGTTGACTTCCAAATGCCATTTGAAAGGGTGTATAGGCAGCAACCAGACCTTAAGCATATAAGGGTATTTTGGGTCTCTTGCTTATGCAACAGACTTGAAAATTCATGATAAATTTCAATCCCGTGCTATTCCTTGGTTATCCCGAAAGTCAAAAGGGGTACTTATTATCAAATATGAAAACTGGCACATTATTTGTGAGTCGTCATGTTAGTTTTACAGAACATGTTTTTCCTTTCAGAAGTACATACCCATAGTAGCAAGAGGGAGTGCATCCCAGCTTAAAGGAAATGTTTTGGTTTGATACAAAACCTTCCTGGACACAACCTGGTTTGTTAAGGATAAGTATAGTTATTCACAAGCGAAGGATGATCAATAGGTTCTTCAAAATGAGTATGATAAAGTAGCTAATCATCCAACTGAGTTAGATCAGTCGTGTCCTCTAAGAGATAGGAGACCACCAATCCAGTCAAATTATTATGTGTGCTCGCTTTTAGTTTCCAAAACAAAATTAGCACATATGACTAAGTGTACCTATCCTATTGATCATTTTGTTTCTTATGCATCTATTTCTACTGATAACTTGGCTTTCTTATCCTCTATTCATACATTACATGAGCCTATTACTTACAAGGATGTGATTATTAATCCTGAATGGGTCAAAGCCATGAAGGCTGAGATGTAAGCATTGGAGGACAATCAGACATGGGAAATTGTGAAACTGCCAAAAGATAAACAAGCAATTGATTATAAGTGGGTATATAAGGTTAAATATAATTATGATGGTAACATAAATAAATATAAGGCTCAATTAGTAGCAAAAGATTATAGTTAAAGGGAAGGAATTGATTATCATGAAACTTTTTTGCATGTGGAAAAGATGTTTATGGTTAGATTAGTATTGAAGTTAGCTGCAATGTATTCATGGAATCTTTATCAAATGGACATATACAATGCTTTTCTGCAAGGAGATCTCCAAGAGGAGGTTTATATGAGATTACCTTAAGGTTTTGAAGATAAAGGGGAGTATATGGTTTGTAAGCTAAAGAAGTCCCTTTATGGACTTAAACAAGCTTCCCGCCAATGGAACCTGAAATTGTCTCAAGCCCTCATTAAAGGTGGTCTTATTCAAAGTAAAAGTGATTATTCATTGTTCACCATGGACTAGAATAGTGGTGTAATTTATTTTAATCTATGTTGTTGATTTGTTAATAAATGCAGTTCTAAAGAAGAATTAGATATGCTAAGAACTTGCTGCATGATAACTTTGAAATTAAAGATTTAGGGCACATGAAATATTCTCTTGGTATAGAGGTAGCCAAGTTTGAAACTGGTGCGATCTTATCACAACGGAAATTTGTGTTGGATTTATTATCTGAAACAGGAATGAGTGGGTATAAGCCACTAAGTATTTCTATGGCACAAAACCTGAAATTAATGCCCTTTCAAGAAGGAAAGGATAATGTTCACAATCTATGTCAAAATCCAAAGAGATATTGTTGTCTGTTTGGTAAGTTGATTTATTTGACTATGACTAGGCTTGATATATGTTTTTGTGTGCAGACTTGAGCCAATTCATGAAAAAACTGACTAAGGCACATATGACAGCAGCTAGAAATAAGATCAGATATTTGAAGGGGACTATTGGTCTTGGTATTAGATAGAGTGCTGAAGGAGATCCTTATTTGGAATGCTTTTGTGATGCAAATTGGGCATCCTGTGGGATTACAAAGCGTTTTGTATTTGGTTATCTGCTGAAGTTTGCAAGGTCTCTTGTGATGTGGAAGGTGAAGAAACAAATCACTGTATCCAAGTCTTCTGCAAAGGCAGAATATAGAGCGCTCAGTATGGCTACTTCAGAGATTGTGTGGGCACTTAGTTTGCTTCGTGACTCGTGAATTTCACATAAAAAAAACCTGTATATGTATATTGTGACAGTATTGCAATAATGCACATAGCTGCAAATCCTTTCTTTCATGAAAGAACCAAGCTTATTGAGGTAGATTTTCATTTTGTTTGTGAAAAATGGCAATAATAACCTATTTACCCCTCTTTAGGTGATATTTCATCTTCAGTTGTCTCTGTCCATCTAGGATTTTGATAGACTTGATAGGTCCATTGTATTCAACATATTTATCTAGCAATGTAAGATCACCTACCATATGAGTAATGGCCCTTGAATCAAAAATCCAACAAGAATGAATTAAATTTATAGAAAGGGATATAGCCAAACCTGTACCAATTAAGGCATAAACGGTTGATTTGGTATCCTTTTGCATAATCTGGAGAAGACGTGCATATTATTCTTGAGTAAATGAAGGAGCTACTGTACTCGTAGTGTTGATCTGGAGTTTTGGTTCAGCTGTGGATTTCATTCCCAATTGGCCAGATTCCCTCAATTGCCTTGGTTTGTTGGTTCCCTTGAAACCAGATGGATAACCTACTAATTGAAAACAGTTTTCTCACAGATGCCCTTTCTTATAATAGTGAGAGCCTATTGGCAACTTGTATCGAAGAGATTTCTAGAAAGCCTATTGGCAACTTGTATCGTAGTATCTCAGATCGCAGAAATTTAATTCCCGGGTTGTTGGGTTGGGTGAGACAGATTGGATCCAAGAGGTCCTCCATTGGTCTTGCTTCAGGGACCAAGGATCCTAGGCCAATCTTGATATGTGGGCCGTGGATGCCTCCATTGGTCCTATTATGTATTTCTAACATTTTTTTGTTCCTATTATGAAATTCTCACAACCACCACCAGCTTCATCTCTTGGTAAGGACTTGTGTGCCTGTTGTTTCTGTCAACTTTTGAGAAATTGTGATGGTGACTTAAGTTTTTGGGCTTGGATGACATCATCTATAACATTCAAGGTTTTTTTTTTTTTTTTGAGATCTTGGCGCTTCATAAAAAATCATAATTGGTGGTTAAGAATAATAAATATATTAGAATTATAACCAGTTTTACTAAAATACCGTTATTTATGAAGATATAAGGAATAAGATAGAATAAGAAAATAATAATAATAATAATAATAGTAATTGTAGAAAAGATGGATTAAAAAAATAAATATGGTAGAAGTAATAGGTTTTTAGGGCTGTAAAACTTTATTATGTTGTCATTAAATAGATAATTAAATAATGACTCGAACAACGGCCGTATGACCTCAGACGGGGCCAAATAAGAAAGTTAAAAATAAAAAATTCTCTAAATTTTTTTTTATGAAAGTAAATAAGATATATATGGTAGTTATTTCTTATAAAATAGAAGGAGTGTTAAAAGTTTCACAACAAGTATAAATATATAATGATAAGTTTTAGTATATAAAATTAAAAAAACAAATCCATTTTTCCAACCATAGTATATTTATATTGCTAGTTTATTATTAGAACTTCTTTATGATTATATTTTTTTTTTGGAGGAGTAATATAGTAAGTATCCAACTGTAATATCCTAAAATTATTATTTCTCATAAATATAATATTTTAAAATAGGTGAATATGTGGTCTCAAATTTTGAGATGAATTTATTTTATTTTCTAGGAAGTCTTTCTTTAGGATTAAGATAACCCATGATTTAATTTTCTGAAGAATCATAAAATATCATAAAATGCAAATAATTACCATCTTAAAATATGATTCACATGGAATTTAAAAAAGCAATAAGGTACAATGGAAAATTCTTGAACCAAATAGAGGAAAATAATAAAATCAATGAACAATTAGGTATTTATTAAATTAAATAATTGTGCCAAATCTTTATAAATAAGCAAGGGATTAACTAAGCATCATGTAACCTATTAAGAGGCTAAATTTACTAAAATGCCCTTATTTAACACACTAATGCTTAAATTCATAAATAATTCATAAAAAGCCATAGAGAACTATCACAACACTTAAACCAATTGAGGGGCGATTATCAACAATTAATGAGCAATTAAAATTGCAACAATTAAGACACTACATTTAATAACTAAATTAAATTAAGCATAATTAAAGATGTATAGTCCTAATTACAAGCCAATGGCTAATAAAGAATTGTTTGAATGAATTTCTAAGGACCATAATTAAATTAGGGTTCCTAAAATATTGTAAAATATCATGAAAATATCTAAAATAATTTCCAACAATTAAAGAACAATTAAATTTGTATATAAAAAGATATTAACATTTAATTCTTATATTTTCAAGAATAAGCTATAAAGAAATATGAAAAGGCTTAAAGTAATTAGGGAATGCTAAAGAATAATTATTGGAAACCTAAATTAATATTAATTGGATTAACATTCATAATTAATCTAATGACAAATATTAAAAAGCAATTTGGAATATTTTGGCTTAATTACATATTTAAGCCTAACAAGGGTCCAATATTTGTAACAAGTGGATTTTGAAAGTTTATAATTGAGTTGGTAATCAATTAAACAAATATAACTAAACCTAATTAAGTTAAATCCAATAGCAAATAAAAAGGGTTTAATTAAGAGTGTTTTATCATAATTAAACATCAAAGGACCAATGTTTAGGCCCCAAAACATTACCTAGGTAAATAAATCAAGCCCAAAGTAAACCAAAAAAAAAAAACAGAACTGAAGGGGGGGCGGTTTTTGGAAAGTCTTGGAGGGCAAGGAAATGTTCAAACACATGTGAAAATTGTCAACAACTTCTCCATTAAGTAGAAGGTTCCAAGCTTCATGCATAAGCTTCTTCTACTTCTTGATTAAGGGAAAGAAAAAGAGTGAAGAGGAAGGAAGAGGGAGGAGGATGGATGAAGAGGGATGGAAGGCTAGGATGGGAGGTTGAAAATTTTGCTAGATCCAAAGGCCAAAAATTGAGAAGATGAAGCTTGTTGGAGGTGTTGCATTTTTCCTATAAATAGGAAGCCTTGCTCTTCATTCTCCTCACACCAAATCAAACTCCAAGAGTTGATTTCTAAGAGGAGAAAGGAGGAGGAAGAAGAGCAAGAAGCTTCAAGAGGTAAGCTTGTTCTTAAATTCATAGTTCTTATTTGTTCTTAGTAGCTTTTAATATAGGTGTTAGTTTAATCTAGTAAATAGGCAAAGTAATTTTCCATAATTGTTTTCAGGTCTTATTGCATCAAAAGATGCTTAACAAGGTGGAAACATGTTAGGGAGTGACTTTTAGGATTAAGGAAATAAGTTAGAGTAAGATAAAAGAATTCTGGAATTTCTGGATTTTGGGAGTTAACTGGATAGGGAGCATTCTTTTATATATCAAATGATCTTTAAAAATCACGAAATTTTTCAGAAATAAAGTAGACATGTAGGGCTTTCCAAATATATAAAATATGTAACATTTTGATCTCTGGACAAGGAGATATGAATTTTTGAAGATTAGGCTATGTTTCTGGGTGAATTTCTGGGCAAGGTATGAATACATGAAATCTGGGAATTGTTCTTGAATTCTGGGTGAAAACTGATATTTTTCCTCAAAAATAGATATCTTAAGGAGTCCAGGAAATTTTACGGATCTTCGTTTCGATTTTTTTAGAATTAGTCATGATTTTTCAAAGATAGATGAAAATCAGTCCAAATTGCTATGGATCAGCGTTTTTCCGAAAATACAAGGGAAATAATTGGAAAAATAAATATACCAGGGGTAGAATAGTCATTTGTAGCTGAGATATCTATTAGAATATTATTTATAAGTTAATAGACACGATATTACTCTCATAGGATATCTGCGATCGTTTTCCCGACCGACAACGTACCGAGATCATCAACTCAGGTACGGACGCGTACTATAACACTAACTCTGATGCTTATTGTATACCTATATGTGATAGATAGTCTGAGACACTATTTTGGAAAAGTTGTGGATTCTGTTTTTAAAAAAAAGTTGGGCATACACATACAGTTATATACGGGTTATGGTCATGATAACACCGTTGATTTTTCCTAGCGTTAAGGACACGGATGTACACCGTGGCACTAGTGAATAGTGTAGACTGGTTTAATGTGAATATGTGGTGAGACTGGAATGACATGTATATGTGGAGACTGTGGTTGTTATTATCTTGAGTATGTGAACATTGTTATATTGTCATGAATATCTGTCATACATAACTGATACATAAGCATGAGGTTAACCATTACCTGAGGTTCAATGGGAATTGAACCTCAGCTCTTACCATAGCTTCAAGATCCGGGGAATCGTGGACTGAAGACAGGAGTAAGCAGAGTAAACAGCACGCGTAAAGACCCGACTGAGGATCCTACTTCTAGACTTGTACCGTTATAGAAAATGTATTGTACACTGTAAACAAATGAATATGTCACAGTTAATGATATATCAGTTACTCACTCTTTTACTAGCTCCGATACTCTACTCTGATAGAAAAAAAAAAATCTACTTTTAAAAATTGGGGTGTTACACCAACAATACAGCTAATATCTAATTGGGAGGCCATTTATTAAATGGAGTCATCTGCGATTATTTGTTGGGTTGTGGAAATTATTGAATGCGACGCTACTTTGTTGATAGTTACATGTACTCACAAAACACAACAAAACATTTTACAATTCAATGAGGTGGTGTGAGAGGATGATCAATAAATTGAAGATTTATTTATTTTTCCCTGTTGGAACACAAGAATATTATTTATGCACTTAAAGTTTACATTCTAGTTTCATACTCATCATTTATTTTCTTTTTTATTTCTCGTAATATACAAACATATTTTATATTCACATTTTATGAGTATTTCATTTACCTATTTATAAATCACTTCTAACATATTCACCGAAATTTTAAAAAAATATATAAAATCTCTTTAATCATTCCTTAAAGGCTAATCAACAACTTTTCAATTTTACTCTTATCTAATATAATAATTATACCCCATGAGAAATTGAGAATAAAGTTTATACAATAATAAAATTGTATATTTATATGAAAAATTAATCGAAATGACTTATAAATTGGAAAAAAGAAAATTTTCTCTTCTTGTATCAATTTATTAGCTAGGTAAATTAGTTTAAAAAAATATAAATATAAATAATAAAATAAAAAAAGGTCTTACATTTAAATCAAAATCGACTTTCAAACTAGCTCATACGTTGAGGCTAGGATCGGTAGTATCTTTTATTCGTTCATGTACATCTCTTGTTACTTTTTCTACTATGAAAATTAACATATTATACTACATATTCTAACTATAATATATAATTTATAATGCAATTATACTATTGAGGGGTATTTGTAACCTTTATTCAGTAAGGAAAAATTGGCAGAGAAAAAGTTACCAATAAAATTTTAATAAGGTCTTTTCCTAATTTTTCTTGTTTGATATCATTTTGACCCTTTTGGTAAAATGCGCCAGAGTTTTTTTTTTTTTGGGCCAAACTATCTGTTTCAGTCTTCATCGTTATACTTGGGAGATAGAAGATACAAAAATACAGCTGCACATGCATGTTATAACTGCCATGGAGAAATAACAATGTGACAAGAAAAGAGTCCACATATGGTGCTAAGAGTTTAGGTGCTTATTACATGCTTATACCTCAATTTGAGGTATAAGCATATAATTTTTTATTTTTTTTAAATTTTTTATATATTGTATTTATTCCTATTTAAATTATGTGTTGCTTTCTGAAATTTTTTTTGTACCTAGTATCTCAAATTAATTAGTTTTCATGATACTGGTGTTACAGACAAATATTTTTGAATGCAGTACTGGAAACTAATTAATTTAAGATACTGGGTGCAAAAAAAAATTCCAAAAAGCAACACATAATTTAAATATGAATAAATACAATATATAAAAAAATTAAGAAAAAATAAAAAAAAAATTACATGCTTATACCTCAATTTGAGGTATAAGCATGTAATAAGCACCTAAGCTCTTAGCACCAAATGTGGACTCGACAAGAAAAGAAGATAAGAGATAATAATTGACGATTGAAAATGACACACATTTTTTTTACATAAAAATTTTAGGAAAGCATTTGGACTTACCACAGTCTAAAGATAGAATGAAATCTTTTTTCCTTCTAGATGATACCAATATTGAATAGGGAGAATACTTTTAGGCGTTTGTCTAGACGCCCAAGAGTTAGGATGTCTCTTCTAGTACCTTAACCAACCCTAAAATCAAACTCCTTCTTTTTAGTGACAGTGTTCGACTCATTTCTTAGTTAAACCAAGAACAAGCGATAACACACACATATTCATTCATTGCGGGGAAAAAAAGAAAAGGAAAAATTGCGCTGAGGTCCTAATAAAAAATATTACTACCTCCGGTTCTAATTATAAGAGCTAATTGACTTTCTTTGGAAAGATTAAGGAAACTAAATAAGTTACTTAATCATTTCATATGTTGTGTATCTTTAAATTATATATTAATTTATTAGTTAAACTAATTATTTTGAAGAAAAAAATTAAAAATAAAAATACTCTAAAGTAATTTAAGTAGCTTCCTTAATCTCTCCAAAAAAATCAACTAGCTCTTATAATTAGGACCGGAGGGAGTAATATAAAAAAAAGTCTCATATCTTATTAATAATTAGTAAAAAACGATAAATTATAGTAAAATTTTTCTAATATTATTTTCTTAATTAGGATTTTAACGTGATTTTCTAAAAAATGCAAGATACATAAAAGAGTTTCACCGACCAACCGCGGCCTTATCCCAATTCCCACATGTTTGTGTTTTGGGATTCTGTGCTTTTGCACTGTACGGAGACCGACCTGAAGCGCAGCGCACAACTTGAGGGACCTCCCTCCCACTTGCCCTCTTCTTTTTCATCCTCTTTATTTAATTCTATCACATGGAATTTGTCCTTTGCCCCAATGCCAGTCCTTAGAATTTGTTCTCCCTCATGCCTCCCAAACAAGCGTTGTATGTTTTTTAACATTCTTTTTTTTTTTTTAAGATACAAATAAACTGGATTTGGCTTACATCCTTTACTCTTTATATCCGCGGCCATCCGGTGCTTTTAAACGGTGCCGTTTTTGGCATTAAACACGCACACACACCTGGTCCTAAAGTCAGGACACTAGCAAGTAGTAAAATAATAATTTAGGATACTAAATGGTACTAAAAAATTCTTTATGATCTTAAAAAATTATTTTAAGATCTTG
This sequence comes from Acacia crassicarpa, assembly GCA_034222035.1. Lineage (NCBI taxonomy): Eukaryota > Viridiplantae > Streptophyta > Magnoliopsida > Fabales > Fabaceae > Acacia > Acacia crassicarpa. The sequence goes on from JAWXYG010000004.1 coordinate 26,956,255, forward strand.
AAAAAATATTTCAAGATACTGACTGGTATTAAAAAAATACTGACTGGTATTGGAAAAATAATCCTTGAACTTAAAATATTATTTCAGGATCTTGAAAAAAACATTTCAGGTATTTAGAATATTTTTTCAAGATCCTAAAATAATCTTTTAAGATTATGAATTATTTTTCAGTACCAAGTCAATATCATTTTTAGTACCAATCAGTATCCTAAAATAATTTTTAAGATCCTAAAATAATTTTTTAAGATCATGATTATGAATTATAATTTTACTACCTGCCTCTATCCTGAATTTTTTTTTAAAGGACCAGCTGTGTGTGTTTAACGCCAAAAACGGCACTGTTTAGACGCATCGGATGGCAGCGGATATGAATAGTGAAGGATGTAAGCCAAATCCAAATATTCTTTTTATGAGAAATGATTTTGTTTGAGGCACTGTTATGTATCAAATTGGCACCTCTATCAATCAAATCACTACATGACTTTAGATCTCAAGTTAAGTTGTTAAAAAAATTATAGAAAGCGGTTATTATTGACACTTCTTAATATAAAATTATTTTCAAATTAAATGTTTTAAAACTTTTTGATAACAAAATGTTTTAAATTTATTTTCATAAAAACCAATAAAAAAAAATAAAAAACTTCATACTTAATTAAAAATATTTTATAAATAATTTAAATTTTTTTATAAGATAAAGAATTTAAGAATTAGAAGCAACAAACTTCAAATTATATATGTGAGCAAAATCGTTTACTTAATTGTTTTAGAAAACAAATTTCAAGATTTATTTTTTATTTTAAACATAATGAAGTTATGAATTAGATCCTGATTTTTCCTGTATTGAACAATTTTCCAAGTATAACAACTACGATTCTCTCTGAGAGCTAACATGAGAAACAGACTATTTTAGTAATTCCAAGCAAAGTGAGGGACTTTCTCTGGATCATGCCATAGCTGGCACCATAACAATCTTACATTCTCATTCCCTTTTTCTGTCAGAAAACTTAGCCTCTTCCTCTTCTTCTTCTTCTGAATCCACTCATTCTCAAACAAATCCCAAGAAAAAGCATGGGACTTAGAAGATCAAGCTGTTCTTTCTCTTGTCTTATTCTTCTTCTTGTTGTTGCTGTCTGTTTCTCAGGATCTGCTAAAGCTTACAAGAATTACACAGTGGGTGACTCTCTGGGTTGGTTCGACAAACTTGAGAAGCCCTCTGTTAATTACCAGAAATGGGTCTCTGGTAAACAGTTCAGCTTAGGAGATTTCCTCAGTAAGTAACTCCCAAGTTTCTATATCTTTTGCCTAACTCTCTCATGTTCTTTTCTCACTGATTTCTCTGTGTGTGTGTGTGTGTTTATAGATCAAGGATTGGAGCTCAGTATCTCAGATTGACTGCTCATATAGTCATATGTTTTACTATTATACTAAGTTCCATGATTCCTTTGTTCTTTCTGTTGAATGTTGTCTGACTCTGATGCTCTTTTCTTACTGATTGTGTCTCTGTCTTTTTGGGTATACTTGTGTGTGTGCACATGTGTGTTTAGAACAATTATTTGAACTTAGTGTCTCAGATTGGCAGCTTATATATGTTGCTGCTAAGTTCTACGATTCCTCTGTTCTTAGTGTTGAGTGTTATCTGACTAGCTACTACTTTTTTTTTCTTACTGATTGAGTCTTTGTCTTCTTGAATATGTGTGTGTTTTTATATATAAGCATACACGTATGTGTATTTATATGAATAGGAAGAAAGATTTGAGCTTAGTATTTTGACTGAATGCCATGTGTGTTACTGCTTAGTTCCATGATTTCTCTGTTCTTGTTATGGGTTGCCTAACTCTAAGGTTCTTTTCTTAACTGATTGGGTCTCTGCTTCTGTCGGTGTCGAGTTCTCATTCGGTGCTCCAAGTGGTCAATGGTATTTCAAATTTAATGTTGGAAATTTCCAGAAAAATACAATTATAAATGGGAAAAGATATATTGGTGCTATGAATTCATCAAATCAAAAGTCAGAATTGAGGTAGGAATATAGGAATACGAGAGTTTCAATTCTGACCAAAATGCCCAGGATTGAAGGCACAAAAAATTTTGCTTCTCATCAGTTTGCTTCTCTTGCTTTAACAATCAATTGCATGATAAAAATTTCCCTGCAATTTAATGTGTGTTTGTGGGTATCTGTGTCTGTTCACGATATTACGATTTGCTGTGAAAGGACAAAAGCCAGACTGTTCACTGATATTTTACCCAGTTCAGAAAAAGCTGTGCTTAAAAATGAAGCTTTCAAAAACAAACAAAAAATGTACAGTACAAATTCATAGGCAAAACCTTAAATACTCTGTTTTTTCAGTAGTAATATGTTGATAACAAGCTGGAAAAAGAGAAGGGGTAAAAAAAACTACCTAGAAAAAGAGGCAAACGGGTATGATCGTCTCTTTATAATGTGGCTTCGATGGAACAAAAGGAGAAACAAAAGAAACCTCAGAATAAGATTCCCAAAAGTGATGATCATTGTTACATCAATTTTTTTTTTTTATTTACATTATTCTTTTCTTTAGGTGATCATATAAAACATTCTCTTTATCTTATTCTTTTCTTCTACGTATTAAAAGATTGCAGAGGAATATTCCTCCTATTCTTATAGTTTTGTTAACCTTCTGTTTTATTTGAATTTAATCTGTATATAGTTTTTTCCGACATTTTTTCTTTAGCATTCAAATTATTGGATACCATTCAGCATTTGCCTATTTTTCTATATAAATGAAATTTCATAAAGTTTATAAAGTGAAATCACTGAATCAAATAATAAGGGGTCTTTTTTAAAAAAAAAAAAACTATAAGAATCTGATCTAAATCATAAATCAATGTCAATAATTATTAGTTCATCATTCTAAAATATTTTTTCAATAGTACTCAATTATTATCCTAAATTAAATGTGTTATACTTAAAAGGACAAATTGCACCAAAATTATTTTAGAGTATTGACAAAATAGTTTATAGTGTTGGAGCCACAAAAAATTACTTTAAAATATGGAGTATTATTAGAAAAACATTATTGAGTGCTCGATGTAGTTTACCCCTTTATTATTATTATTATTTTTTTATTTTTTTTAATGTTTCAAATTGATTACTCACTACACATGCTTTATTAGAAATAGTCTCATGATTTTATTGTTGACTTTGTTACATGCAGTTTTCAACACAGACAACAACCACTCCGTTATCCAAACCTACAACTTCACAACATACAAGCAATGTGACTACGACGATGCACAAGACAGCGACACCACCCAGTGGTCAGCCTCTGACCCGTCGGCAACGGAGCCACACCCGGTGACGGTGGCAGTGCCGCTGGTAAAGGAAGGGATGACATACTTCTTCTCCAGCGACTACGATGGCGAGCAATGCAAGAACGGACAACAATTCAAGATCAATGTGAGTTATGGACAAGGCTTGCCTAAGAATCTTAAAGAATATACTCCTCCTTCTCCTCAACAAGATTCTTCTCCTCCTTCTCCTTCTCCTTCTAGCCCTATTTCTGGGGACGAAGATGCAGCACCAGATACTATTGTTCCTTCTAACTTCAACAATCCACGTCAGGAAGATAAAGGTGATGATGAGAAAGCTGAGAAATCATCAGCTTCTGGGTCTGTTTTTTCAAGGAAAATTTGTAATTTTCTGGGAAATTATTCTCTTGTTTTTCTAGCAAGTGTTTTGTTGTTTGATTTGATGAGCTGAGCGGTAGTATTACGTAAGAGGTATACTGATATTTTTATACCTCGTTTTTTTATATATTATCGATTTGTTTTAATTTGTTGTGTTTCTATATTTTAATTAATAGGCTTGAGTGGTTGAGTTTAGTACCCTCTTGAGAGAGTGATTGAATTTCTTAAAAGATATATACTAGTAATATTGATTAAATTATACAAAAATTTTCTAAATTTTGCGTGTAAATTTCTTTATCCTTTGAAACTTTATACATGAACTTTTATATTTTGTACACATAGGTTTATATAGTAATGGTTTTGTATGTTTATAATTTATCTGTACATAGCTTAAAGTTGAAGGGGGTTTATTTAAGTATAACTAAAAGTATGAGAGGCTTATATACATATGAAGATGAAGTTTAAGGGGATAAAATAAAATTGGTCGTTTGGGGTTATTTGTATATAGATTTGAAAGTTTAGGGGAGGTTTTAATTTTTTGATACAATGAGGAAGTTTATTTAAATGCTAAAGAGAATTATTTGGATATAATCATATGGTCCGGAGAAGTTTAATTCGTGTGATAAAAATAATAAATAATGTAACAATATGATTAATGCATTTTTTATTGATACAAAAGTTGCTAATTAAAACATTTGTGGCTTGCTTTTTTAACTTTTAGATGATTACAATTGAACTTCTTATAAATGTTTTTCTTGTTATAATAACCGGTTTTAAAAGCTTTTGTCATATATGTTTTTGTTTAGCAGTCAAAAGGTTAAATATTGCCATGAAAAAAACTTGCACGCTGGGAGGAAAAAAGAGAGAGAGAGAGAGAGAGAGAGAGAGAAAACCACGCTAAGGCCTACCATGAAAAATAATATTAAAAAAGTCTCATGACTTCTAAATAACAAATGAATATGGCATTGATAAATAATATAGTGGTACTCCCTCCGGTCCTAATTATAAGATAATATTTGAGAGTTGGTTTTGATCCTAATTATATGATAACATTTTAATTTTAGTCAATTTCTTCTTAAAATACCCATATTTTATTCTTTCAAGTGTATTTGGTTTTTAGTGAGTGTATTTATGTGGATGTGTAAACTTTTTCAATCAATAAAACTTTTAAATTGTTTGATTTTAATTTATTTATCGGTCAATTGATGTTAATTTATTAGAGAGTCACACACGTGTGTGTGTTTGTCTGCGCGCGCGTGTAGATATATAACACACATATGTATGTGAGTGTGTATTTATATGTATGTGGATATATATGCACACACACATATTATATGTATGAGTATGCGGATGTGTGTTTATACATGTGTGTGTATCCATATATATGTGTGTAGATATATATGTATACACACACACATATATTATATCTGTGAGTGTGCGGATGTGTGTTTATATGTGTGTGTGTGTGACACACACACAAACAGATATATAGTAACACCATTATTTCAATTAGAAAATATGTGGAAATGAAAATTTCAAGTGGGAGAGGTACGTGGTAGGGGTTATTAATTCATTTTTACATATGTTATTTTAAATTTATATAAGGGCATTTTAGGAAAATGAGTAAAATTAACTAGCTTAACTCCTCTCCTTAATCTCCCCAAAATCGATTAAATATATCTTATAATTAGGACAGGAGACAGTATCATTTATAAGTTAATTGACTTTGTTGATATTATTCTTTATAAAATCTTGGTATTATTTTTTGTGCGTGTCACAACCAAGAAAGAATGTGCTCAATGGTTTTTTAGTTCATTCAAATTTCAGTAGCATCTTAGAAAATGACATATGTATGTTGCTTCAATCAAACTTTGATCACTCTCTCTAAAAGACCATGTTTATTAATCCCCATTCAGTTTATTAATTCTATTATATTAAATCTCGGAATAAATTGCTAATTAGAAAAAAATTCTATTGTACCAATTTTAGTTGTATAATTTTCTTATTGTATAAAATTAATCTTAAAAAATACTGTTAGTCCATTATAATTTGGGGAGAGACATCTTATCGATCTCTTTTAATTTCATGGGATATTTTATTCTAATTCGAGGAGCCAGGACTATTCACCTCTCCCTTTTAAGATTAGGGTGGCTGAACATGTACCTATCTCAGTCGTCCCAGCTTGATCTCTGTCATTTCAAGATGAGATATCAACCCATCTCAAAATTCTTTAGGATGGGGCAAAATAGGGTACCAAGATTCGACTGGATGCAGGACAAAGTCTATAGTGTTCTCCTCCTGACGATATTTTCATTTTATTATTTTATTTCTATTTTTTATTATCTTGGTTATATATTGGAAAAAGGACACTAAGATACTAATTGAGAAAAATAATATTAGAAAAGTTCCAAAACTTGTTAATGGTATCTTCTCCATTTGTTAATAGTTATTATTTTACTTGTTATTAACAAGTCATGAGACTTTTCTGATATTATTTCTCTTAATTGGGTTCTTGATGTCATGTTCCCTTATATATTCTATTTTTTAAAAGTTTTATTATTGCAACCTCCTCACTGTCGTGCTTCTAACTCCCCCTATCCATAGGATAATTAATTGGAAGAATGGCATACTGATATCATACGTTAAATTCCAAAACTCAAAAATGTCTAGTGAAAAGAGAAAAAGACAGAGAGGTAAGTAGGTAAGAATATGAGTTTTAAATATTTGAGCAAAAGACTAAACTACCTTTTCTTTCATTTTTTTTCTCTCCACCTTCTTCCTCACCACTGATATCTTGTTTTTCACTAGAGAGAGTTAGATGCAGGGGTGTGGTGAACGCGATTCTGAGCCAGAGAACTCAACTTGGAATAGTAAAAAGGAGAAAGGGGACTAAGAGGTGAACATGGGTATTATGCCCTTTTTTAGTTTATGGTGAAGTTCTACAGTTTTTGGCTAGTTCATGAGTTTTTTGGTAAGCTTATGAATTTTACAGCATTTATGGCCTTTAACAAATTTTGTAATAGGATTGGCAAGAGTCATATGAATCAAACAAGATTCATAATGGTTTTCATAAGAGCAATAATCCTGACTTGTATGTTTTCATCAGCAAACGTTTTTGTAAAAACTATTACGAATCTTGTCAAACTCATAATTGATCTTGTGAATCCCATTACAAATTTTGTCAACAGCTACAAATGCTAGAAAATTCATAAGCTTGCTAGAAAACTCATGAACTCGCCAGAGGCTAAGGAAGAAGAAGGTAAACAGTAAAACATAATTCACAAAATTTGTAATTGTATTGACAAGTTTAGTAAGGATTTTGACAAGAATTGCAATGGTTATAACAAAAGCGTTTATTTATGAAAACGTGCACATCAAGATTATTACTCTTTTGAAAACCATTAAAAATCTTGTCAAATTCATTATTGATCTTGTGAATCCCATGACAAATTTTGTCAAAGGCCACAAGTGCTGAAAAATTCATAAGCTTGCCGGAAAACTTGTGAACTCGCCGGAGGCTGAGGATGAAGAAGGTGAATGATAGGACTGGCTTCACAAAATTTGTAATCGGATTGATAAGTTTAGTAATAATTTTGACAAGAATTGTAATGGTTTTGATAAAAGAGTTTGCTGATGAAAACATGCAAGTCAGGATTATTGCTCTCGTGAAAACCATTATGAATCTTGTCAATCCTATTACAAATTTTATCAAATGCCACAAATGCTGGAAAATTCATAAACTTGCCAGAAAACTCATGAACTCATTGGAAATTGAAAAGGCTCGATGGAAAATGGTTTCTTCCACATTTTCACTTTGCTCTATGTCCACCTTTGCTCCACCATCATCGTCGCCTTCACTTCACCCACAGAGAGAGAGAGGGGGAGGGAGAGAGAGAGAGCTTTCATGGCGGCGGGAAGAGGAAGAGAAGTTGAGGGGAGAGAAAGAGGAAAAGTGGGCATAATAGTAAATTCATCAACATTTTAAAATCCAAATGCAATCCTATCACTTTTATGTTTTTCACAAATGTTAACAAACCTTTGGGTATTTTAGAATTTCAATTGTATTTATATGTCATTCTCCCTAATTAATTTCCTCGCCTTTTTTTACCTCTTTACTTTATGTTTCCAACTTCTCTATCGCCTTGCTCAACATCTGTCTCCCTGTCTCTGGTAGGAGTCTATTTGAGTTAGTGGTCGAAGAAGTGACTTATTTTCAATATAACTTTTGCAGAAGTAAGAAAAAATTTAAATCAGATTATAAATGTGATTTATGTTTGGATTGACGGTGTCAGAGATAACTTTTTTCCAAATTGAAATATGTTTTTATGATTATTTGAAAAATCAATTGAGATGGAAAATGATTGAAAAAAGGCATGAATTTTATTGAATATTACACATACACACACATTTAAATTATATATATTATGATAATTGACGATAACAGTTTAAATTTAAATTTGATAAAAAGTTAAATTATTATAAAAAATTATAATGAAGAATTAAGTTATCAAAAGTTAAATTTGCTATATATATATATATATATATATATATTTTTAAAAGGCAATTTCTCTACTTATCTCCTTCCTTTTCATTATTCCGTTGTTCTTTCCTTGTATCTCTTCTTTCCTTCCTTCTCACTCTCTATTTTTCTCTATTTTCTTTCCTTCCTTTTCATATTCTTCTTCTTCTTCCACTTCCAAAGACTAGGGATGTCTATGGACCAGACCAGACTGGGTTGGGGGTCAACACGAGGTCTGGTCCAGGAAGGACCTTGGACTGGACAAGCTAGCCCGAGCTCAAGCTAGACCAGACCGGTCCAATGCAGTCCAGGCAATCCAGGACCTGTTTCTTTTTTTTTTCTTAGTTTTCTTTTCCACTATTTTAGACAAATAATTAAACATGCAAATATCTTAAATCCAATCATACACATATAAGAATCTTCAACAACATTGAATAAAAATACAAAATAACAACATTCCATCGGACTAGACCGAAGAAGAAGAAGACTGAAAAGGGAAGAAGACTTCGGATATATTTTTGGCCGAAGAGAAGACTCACTGATGAGTGATGAAGAATCGTAAAGAAAACAATAAAGAAGGATAGAAAGTTAGGTTAAGTTGTGATTCCTTTTTTAAAAATTATATAATATATATATATACATATATATATATATATGTATACATATATATATATATATCGAACTAGACCGGACCAGTCCAAGGGGTCTTAGCCCCTGGACCGAAGTCCGGTTTGACCCGAGCAAACCAGTTTGGTCTAGTCCACCTCATATGGTCTTAGACTAATTATCATTATTATTATTATTTTAAAAGACCGGGTCAGATCGGACCAGACCACCTAAACTACTGGATTTTTGGGATATCGCTACTAGACCCATTTGCCCAGAAAAAGCCATAAAATGTTAACTGGATTAATTCTTCTTTCCAAACCAAAAATCTCCGGATGACCAAAAATCATTGGGGAGAGAGAGTTCGATGAGACCGATGCCGTCATCTCAAACTAAAGGACTGGCGTCATGGAAAATCATTCCTAAGAGGTAGAGTTCGATGAGAAGGTGTGAGAATTTTAATTTCCCATTAAGTGCTAAACATTAGGTCAACCCTCTGCCAAGGCTCGATTGAACAACTTCCATTGAGCTTTTGTCCTTCTTCCAATGGGCTTTTTTCACTTCAACGCTGCCAGCAATGCTTATCCAAACAAGCTGCATGTTTTTCTTCTATCCCTGGATGTAACTCTTATGTTTTCCCCTCTCAAATCCCAAAAAAATAAACAAAGGAAGGGACGTGACAAGGAATGAAAAATGTCGTCTCGTGTTCTATCTTGTGTCCTATCCTGGGATAGGTTTTAGGACACAGAACAAGGGTGTCTGGTCCTCCATCCCATGAATATCCCTGCTTTAGATTATACAAAATTTTAAAAATAATCAAATATTTTCTAGTATTGATTGTTTAATAAGTATACTTCCTTAATGGATACCCTTGCCCAGTTCAAATTAATAAAATATTTCTCCGGTATTTAATATAAGACAAGACAAGACATATTTGAGGAGTTGATATTAATCCTAAATAATATAAGATATGATATAGTTTTCATATTGTCAATATTTTTCTAATTTACCCCTATTAATACTCCCTCAACAATTATCAAGGAGGAAAGAGAATGAGAGGATTAAGGAAGATGACTATGGTCTTTTAGAATATATATATATATATATATATATATATATATATATATATATATATAAAATATAGGGTAAATGATTTGTCCAGTGATTGGACCAAAGAGTTTCTCATATGAACCTAAACTACATCGTTTAATTTAGTGAAGGCGCACTACACTCATTTTATTTGGAATGAAAAATAAAATAAAGAAAGAAAGAAAATTTTAAAAAGTTGGGCCTACACTATAATTCGCCATTCATTTTTCTTCTCTGGTGCATCATCAACTTCGTCCTGTATTTTTCCTCTTCGCTCTTGCTTCTTCAGGATGGAGAGAGGATCATTGGCTATACGATTAGCAGATCAGCATTGAACAACCTCGCCGGAGGTAATATAAAAAAACGTGAGTCAGAACGATTTTGGTATGGATTTGCTCTCTTTGGAGCAAATAGTTGAGACTATTTATCTATTTATCTACCACATTCCACGATTGTTCTGATTTGATTTCAAATTGCGGAACTGTCTGTGATTTGGTTTATTCGTTCATTACCGATGTATTAGCGATTTGATTTCTAAATTTAGATATAAGTCACGCTGGAAGTAATTCTTTCCAGATCTACAATTTCTGGGATTGATTCTAATGAATAATGCTCAATCGTAATTTCCGAGAATCAATTAAAAAAATGTGTGAAAATCTGTTTGCTCTGTTTTTTTTTAAAAAATCTTTGGTGCGCCCTTACTAAGTCAAACAATGTAGTTTGGGTTTATAGGAAAAACTCTTAGGTACAGTCACTGGACAAATCATTTGCCCATATATATATATATATATATATATATATATATATATATATATATTATTAACTATAACTCAACTAATTTCCTTAATCTAATTAAATTAAGTAAATATATCATATATTAAGAACCGGATAAAAACGTGAAACAATATTTTTAACACTGCTTCCCCAGCAAAAAGATGTTTTCCAACATACCATGAGCTATAAATTAAATATGCTATGCTTATTCTTTTTTTGTTTTTTGTTTTTTTTAGCCGTAAATGTGTACTTGACACCAAAATGTTCGCTTGGGCACAAAAATGCACAACACTTTTTTAGCAAATAAAAAATATATCTTTATTAACTACTTTAAATGTCTATTACTGTTTTTTTTTTTTTTAATCTCATCTAGTGTCCAAAAGTCTATAATGTGCCACATCATTTGTATGCTGCCCAATTAGAACACAAAACCGCCCTCAAAAAATAGCAAGTCAATATAAGCTTAGAAAACTAGTATTACCTTTTGTCTTAAATATAAGACACAATTAACTTTTTTAAAAAGATTGTAGAAGCTAAATAAATTATTTTAAAGTATTTATGCTTATTATTTTTTCCAAAATAATTTGTCTGACTTATAAAATAAAATAAAGTCTAATACTACATATGATATGATTTAGTAACTTATTTAGCTTCTTTAATCTCTTCAAAAAGTCAAATAAATCTTATATTAAGAATCAGATGAAATACCACAAATAAGCTTCATAAGCCTGACTGAGTCAGTCTGAAAATCCTTCACCCTTAGTGGCTCACATCTTGACCTTTTTAGAATTACCCTCAACATCTGTGTAATATCTTTTGAACTAGAATGCACCATCATCGATTCCTCATTGAACATTGCCATAGCCACTGATAGTCCCCATCATGTTCATTGAAGGGGAGAGAAAGAGAAGAAGATTTGATAAAAATGATTAAAATAATTTATCACATTAAATTTTCATTATTTTTTTAATGGCCGATACGCTAACATCTAAAGATAAAATTAAGTGAGGAGTTAGTTGTCTTCTTATAGGAGAGAGTATAAATGACTTGGCATATTATGAACACCTACACACTAGGTGGGACTCGCCAAAAAGTAATAAACATTTAGGGACAATTGACGGAGATGACATTTTTTCTCAATTCGAAAAAGTTCATGTACATTTTTAACTATATAGTGTCATGTACATACTTCCCAGAAGTTCATGGGTTTATTAATCACTACAAAAAAAAAAAAACCTCAGATTACCCATGAAATTATTAATGAAAAAAATCCCGTAGGAAATTACCGACAGAATTCCGTGGATAATTTCTATAAGTAATTTTAATTACTGACGAAAAATGTCCGTCACATAAAAAGTCGTGGTAGAAGAGGCCACAGCTTTTTTTGCGACGGACGTTTTCCATCAGTAATTTTAAATTGCCCACGGAATTTGTTGTGTAATTCTCGACTGAATTTTTTCTGTCAATAATTTTGTGGGTAATCTGAAGTTTTTTTTTTTTTGTAGTAAATGTTTTAACCACTATTTTCTATGCACAATTATATTTGTATTAGAGGCAATTTTATTCAGATAATAAATGTGGACATATCTTAATTCTTATGTTGTGACTTTGAGGGGGAAAAGCCATTATCGTTGGACTTTGCACCCAAAAATTCCTTATCATTCCCCCAAATATCACGATGGTTGCTTTCCAGGTAATATCCAAGATTGGTTAAATTTTAGCCTGAAGACAAAATCAAGACTTAATGAGGGTGATTGGAATGGTCTTTTCTTCACTATCTGCTAGCTTCTATGGTGAAGATTGACTCGTGTTAACACCCACCACATGCTCTTGCTACTGAAGAGACAAACAGATTGATGGTGCATTCTCACACTATTTTGGTAAAGCCATACGCGATGGTCGTGAAATAAGGAAATGTCTCTTTGTAGAAAGTTTTTTATTCAGGTTGGAAGAAGTGATTACCTGTCAACTAGATTATGGGGGATGTCTGGGGAGCTCAAAAGAGCATGAGATTGAGGTGCTATAAACATGATCTTGAAAGATGACGATCTGCTGAAGCTGTTCAACTGAGATTGGGGAATGATCTTTGAAATTTGAAGGATGATCCCACGTTCTTTATAAATGGAAATCTAACAAATAAGTAGATATACCTATGTCATGGTGGATTTTCTTTAAAAAAAGGCTTTTGGATGAAGCCATTGGATTGCAAATTCTCAATTCAAAGTTGCTGATAGATGTTAGAATTCGTTAGTATCCAAGAGGGGGTGAAAAATTGGGTGTAGTATAAAAGTTTAAGAATTTTGAAAATCTTTTCGCTTCTTAATAAAAATAATAAGTATAAAATTAAAGAATCATAAATCAATAGTCAGTTATTCAAATAATATATGCCAGAAATATAAGGGCTTAGGGAAGACAATATACAAACTGTGATTTATTCTGGTTCAGTCCAATTAACTATAACTTAAGTCTAGTCCCCAACTCCTCTTGAGACTTCAATCCATTATCTCCCTCAAGTTTAACTGGGTACTTAAGAACCACTGCAATCTTACAAGTTTAATTTGCGCACTCATAAAGCCTTTACAATTCTCGCACTGACATAAGGATTTCCCCTTACACACTATAAGGATACAATATATTTCCTATTCAAGATCTCCCGATCTTGAGTAACTCTCACAAAAGATAGAATGATTACAATGAAAGCATACTTCTCTCTATATGAATAGATGATGATAAACACTAAAATTCATGGTGAGAGTATGATTATAGAGCTTCAGTTGGGTAAGATTCATAGTATTAGCATATCAACAATGTAGGTATAAGCTCTCCTCATTGTTTATCTTGAATGTCTCTTCTTTCATAATTGATGAAGAGAATTTGACCATTTAGCACACTCTTCCCACTGAGTATCTTAGAATATGAGTGTTGGATATGCATTGAAAGTAGTCGTTGAAGCTTCTGACACAAAGTTAATTTTTTGACTGTTGAGCTCTAATTCAAGCTTAGTCATATGTAATCTTCACATAAACTTGATTAGTAATGATTAAGAATTATTAGAACCAATACAGTCAAGGTTTAAATGAGTTTGCAACAGTATCAAAAAATCTGAGACGACGATTCTAAGTTTCTAATGAACAGTTACTCAAGTGTTCTCTTATCATTTGAGTGCTTACTTTGTAAATCGAGTGTTTAAGTAATCTTATATTGATAATCACTAGTAAGTGACTTGGTAGTGATGTTGTGAAAAAGAATATAAAAGTTTATTAGGTAGAATAACATAGAACTTAATGAACATAATTGATTTTTGTCGTTCACTTCTTATTGCTTCGTCTAGAATGCTTCTATATTCAAATATGTCTATGAGTAATTGTAGCCATTAATGAAAGAGAATGTTTTCGTTGGCTTTCTCTACTATGCATTTAATACTTATGGCATAATTTTTCTTCTCCTGATTTTGAAATTAATTCGGACATTAATCACTTGGAACTTATACATAAATGTTATTATAGCATTTAGAAGTAGTATAAGAGTTTAGGATGTTCATCATGATAAATAGAGAGAGTATTAAGATTCTTGAAATGCTGATTTTAAACAACTGATAAACATAGACTCAAGTGTGACTTTGGATCACTCAAGTGATTCCTTATCACTCTTCACTTGAGTGTTTAAGTGATCTTTGAGATGATAGTCACAAGTAATGTAGATTCATGAAAATGATTATCACTCAGGTAATCTTCCATTATTTTAAGAACATTTAGAAACAATTAGGTGACTTGAGTGAATTTTTGAATCACTTGCAAGAGTTTGCAAGTGATCACAGATCACTTGAGTGATTCTCTCAATCACTTGAGTGATCTTATTAGAAGATCACAACACTTTAATTTCACTTGCAAGCATCACTTGAGTGATTTTGAGCATGTAACTCGAGTACACCAATCTGTCACTCGAGTAATCTGCTTCACTAGATGCACCAACTCTCAGATTGTTTGCGAGTCATTTGCAAATTCTTACAAGTGATGTTAATCACTTGAGTGCTTACCCTCTCACTTGAGTGATCATGCATAACTTACAAATTATCATTGATTGACTTGTAGAAATTTTGGAAGTGAAGATTCATCACTTAAGTAATCCACTTTGATGAACTTAATTCTTTCTTAGCTATCACTCGAATGAATGCCGAAATTAACACTTGAGTGATTTTCCTAAGATAGAAGAAGGTTACCATTGATTTTCAATTTGATCACTTAAAGTGAAAAATAATCACTTAAGTGACTTGTTGATTTAGTTTTTTCAAATACACTTATATCACTTAAGTGCTTAAAAACTCATTCGAGTTACTTGAATTATTAAATCAACTTTCTGTTATTATTTTGGTTTATCAAAATAAACTGAGATATCAATGTTTGTTATAATCAAAACAAAACATAATGAGAGCTAACAATGGAGACTCTAACCTTCGTGCTGATTCTAACAATGGAGACTTTAACCTTCGTGCGCCTAATTTCTAATTTTCCTATATTTAGGTTTTGCTGTTGTTTCCCATGTATCAAGAAAATAATGAAAATTTGTCTTTCTTGAGGCCTCAATGTAATTTCCCCATAAAATTTTTTGTTGAATGGAAATTGATGGTATTAAAATTAGATGATAAAAAAGATTATTTATAAAATTTGGTGAAGATTAAAGGATTTACCTATTGTAACACTCTCAATTTCTAACAGTTATAATAACAAAAATTTAAATGATTTTCATAAATGAATTAATGAAATTCGAAATAAACAACCTTGGGAAGTGTTACCGCCGCACTTGTACTGGACAAGTGCAATGCTACTTATTACAATAATGTAAAACCAAACATAAGCAAAATGTGTTTTTAAATAGAACAAAATAAAATAAAGTAAACAAAATAAAATAAAGTAAACAAAATCAGCTGACTGTGCTTCCTCACTTCCCACTGCTAACCCCATCCCTTGGCATTTGTTTCACTAAAATTCTGCTCCCCCGAAGGATCATCGCAGCCCATGAATACAAACATCAGCAATTGCTGGTAATCCTAATAGACAAAGATAATATAGAAAAATAATAATAAAAAATAAAATATTTGCATGATGATAAAATATATATATATATATATATATATATATATATATATCATATATATAATCTAAAATACCAATTTTCAATACTCATCGTATTTATATATTCTCATCAAATCAACTATTATTTATTATCTTTATTAATTTCATATAGACCCGGAAACCTGACAGTCTATTTAGTGGGAAGAGAACCATGGTAGACCCGGAAACCTGCCAGTCTACTCTGTGACCCGGAAACCTGCCAGTCACAATCATCAAGTTAGCCATAAAACATTTTCTTCCTAGTGTGCACACCTCTTTCCAAAGTTGCTACTAGTGTCCCGGAAACCTGCCAGACACCACTTTAGGAAGAACGGATACTATCTTTTCATATCGGTGGCATAAAGCCCAAAAGTTGTGTTCATCACTTTGGGAGGTACCATCTCAAAGCTATCCTCCCACGATTAAATTATTTTAAATACACACATAATCAAATTCCCTATTTAAACTATAATTTAATTACTCACTACAGGTTCCTATAAGGTTGTCATGAGAAATTCCTATGACCATCATTTAAATCCCTGGCTCTACTGATTATCCATTTTTCTCATAGGTTCTTATGAGGTTGTCATGAGAAGTTCTCATGACCACCATTTAAATCCCTGGCTCTACTCATTATCCCTTTTACTCATGGGTTCCTATTGAGGTTGTCATGAGAAGTTCTGATGATCATCATTTAAATCCCTAACTCTACTCATTATCCATTTTATTTATGGGTTCCTATGAGGGTGTCATGAGGAGTTTTCATGACCATCATCTAAATCTATGGACTTCTACTCATTATCCCTTTTTGGCTTTACTTCCTATAAGGTTATCATAAGAACTGTTAACTCTTTTGGTACTCATGATAATAAGTATCATTAAATATTTTCAGACTTCTAATCATGTGATTAAAATAATTGGTGCTTTGGGAATCCCATCTAAATCTTTAGGAGCTTTATCATCATCTGAATAAAAAAACGTACAAGGGAAATTCAATCCAAGAATTGGATATTTCATCATATGCGTATATAAGTCAAGCACGAAATATTGCTCAATCACAAAAAGACGCATGGGTATTCATATATAATTGAGGTACACAAGTCGAGGCAAAACAATTACATTCATTTGATAAAGAAGGAATTCAACAAATTGATCACAAGTTATATTGTTCTAGGGATTATGATTTCATATATAACAACCCTATCGAAGTCTATATATAAAACTAACCTATTGTTCATGGGGATTATGATTACCTGGTCTCCGTGTTGCTAACCTCCTAGGAACAATTGACGAGAGTACGAAATAAGGGTGTAGTAGCGTAGAAAAATTTAGCGGCCAAGAAAATATCGAGTGTTTTCTAGGTTTAAGCGGTCAGAACTAAGTTTATAATTAAAATCTAGGGTTTTAGCTATGTGCTGCCCCTTTATTTATTCTAAATAAATTAACAATACAAACATTATAAATTTCTAGATTTTACTATATTATTATTATTATTATCTACGGTTGTTGTTATTATTATTATTATTATTATTGTTATTGTTATTTTATTTCCATTATTAATCATTATTATTTTATTAGTATTATTTTAATTTATCATTATCATTACTATTTCTATTATTATTATTATTAAAAATTCGAGGTATTATACCTATATAATATAAAAAATATATATATATATATATATAAATAGTAAATCTAGGCTAAATTTATTATCTTGAAAATCAGGAATTGTTTGGTAGGAATAAGGTAGTTAAAATTGAAATTTTACCTAAAATAATCAGAAGAGAAATAATAAATAGTAAAATGTAAAATCGTAATTTAAAAAAAATCATAAAACATAAAAGTTTTTGGAAAATTAATAAAATGTTTTAATGAAAAAAAAAATCATAAAAAAGTAATAGGTGGGTGGGAAGCCGAGCTTTTGCATACTAGAAAATTTTGAAGCCAAGATCATCCTCTTTGTGACTTGAGCGCGAAGAAGACTATAGAGTAGAGGAAGGGGAAAGAAGGCCAGAACCTGAGGGAAGAAATGGCGGAATCATCGTCGTCAACGTCATCATCCGCGCTGGCAGCGAAGTCTGATGCTGAGATTGAAGAGATGCTTGATCGAATGCTTACTCGTTTGGCTCTCTGTGATGATTCCAAACTCGAACCCTTGCTTTCCAAGCTCCTTCCCCTCTGCATCTCCTCGCTATCGTCTCAATCCCAAGCCGTTCGGAACAAGGTACCTTCTGAACGTGTCTCTGACAAGTGGTTGTGGGCTTCAGTAGAACTTCGAAATTACATGTTTGCTTGGGAATAATCTCTGCTCTTGTCAGTTTGCAATATGTTTCGATCTTTTCTTTCTAGTTTTGGGATTATACAAACGGATGTTTCTGTGTGTGTGTGTTCCCCCCCCCCCCCCCCCCCCCCCCCCCGAGTCTGAAGATTTGGCATGGCAGTAGAAATTATGTAGAAACAACGGAAATGAAATGCTGCTGAATCAAAAACATAATACTCCTTTGTCTCCTAAATCTTTACTATGTGGCATGAGAAGTGCAGTCATTGGAGCTATTTACAATTTTACTCCTAAGGTTTGCTTGGGCCTCCTAAAGCCTAAGTTTCTTGGTGTTTTGATATGAGTTTCCCGGCATTGCTAAACTTTTTAAACATTTTTTGCTAATTGAGATTATTTGGTAATTTGTAGATTTTCATGTTGGTTAAGGTTATGTTTATCTCGAAAAATTTCAGGAACATATTAAAATTGCTCAGAATATGTTGAGGCATAAGCAAAATATGTAAGAATTTGCTTCAATGACAGTAATTTTTAAAGCTTAGTTTCCATGTTAGCTGTGTTTCAGTCTTTTGCTTTCTTGACTTATTGAGGTAGTGAAATAGATTGGCTTAAAAACTAACATCCTCTTGTCAATTTCTTGTCTTTTCAACAGGTTCTTGAGATTTTGAGTCATGTGAACAAAAGGGTCAAACTGCATCCTGATATTGGT
Source organism: Acacia crassicarpa (assembly GCA_034222035.1). Lineage (NCBI taxonomy): Eukaryota > Viridiplantae > Streptophyta > Magnoliopsida > Fabales > Fabaceae > Acacia > Acacia crassicarpa. Next base: position 26,974,998 of record JAWXYG010000004.1, read on the forward strand.
TTGCCTTTGCTGGAGTTATGGAAACTTTATTCAGAATCTAGTGGTGCTCCAATGATAAGGAATTTTTGCATTGTGTACATAGAGATGGCATTTCAACGTGTAAATGCAAAGGTCAGTATTATTGAATTTTTTGAATCTAGAGACTTTTTTTTTTTAATGCCACAATGTGCCCTTGATACTATTTATACTTGTTTTTCCATTTGACTGAATTTTCTATGAGAAATATATAATTTTATTGTGGATAAACCAATAGATTGTTCCAAGCTTTGTATGGAACCCTTTCATAGATCTGTTTTTCCTTGGCTTCAATCACCGGGCTCAAAGTTTAGCAGATCACTTTTTCTCCACATTAATGAATTCTGACTGTGGAGCCTTCCGATGTTTAATGCATCTAAATCAGGAAAAAGAGAATTTGGCACCTGTTCTCTTGGTAAACATCTCAAAACTTCCTCTTCAACACCAGGAAATCATACTAAGAATCATTGTGAAGGTATTGACCCTTCATATCTCTTTTACAATGGTATAAATAGTTTTCATATGGTTCTTGTATTGATTTTTTTTTCTATTTAGAGTTTTCAAGCCTGATAATGACTTCAAAAATCCTATGCCTTCCTGCTCAGAGATGTTATTTTTTATTTGATAACTCTGTATTGTACAAAAAATAATTCGTGGTTCGTTAAATAATGCTTATGGCTATGGATTCCTGTATGAGTCATTTATATGTACTTGTCTCTGCATGTCCTTGTTGTCCCTTTCTTCTATATTTCTTCAAACAATGAAGCCTTAACTTATCATGTCCCTACTTTGCCATTCTTTCTGCTCTTGGAGCCCTTAATTCCAGTAGTGATTTTTTTATGGGTGCGTAAGGGTTGGGAGCCTTGTACCTCAAATAATGACTTCACTTCTATTGCTTATTCAAGCTAAAGGTTTTTGATTTGGATCCCTGCACTGAACAGAATTAATGCAAATGATTTGCTTCAGATTGAAAGGCCAAAATGGCCTTTCTCCTGATATTTGTGTATAATTTCATTCTTCTGAAACCCACAAGCATCTGGTTTTGCTTTTTGTAGTGGCATAACTGTTTTGCAGTAGGTTGTTTTGTATTTTCCAGCGCTCTGTGTATATCCAGCCAATCTGTAGAGGTTTTAGCCATTAAGTTCACTGGTTGTGGCTTGGAAAAGGAGCATAAAGTTCTTTGGCAGTGAGCTGTAGCATGTGAGGTCTTCCATTAAAAAGGAATGAGAGTGTATAGTGAGAAGTTTCTTTCGTCACATCTTAATTGAGAGAGGATTACTTTGTGGTTTTTATATGGTCTTTTTGGGGGTTATCACTTCTTGAATCTGGATTCACAAGCAATCGAAGATCTTTGTTCCCTTTTCTTTGCAGCTTCAAAGAAATTCCTTGGCAATTTTTCTATGGAGATATTCTTGACAACACGGTGACAATTTATCGAAAGAAATAAAATGATTAATAGTATGCTAGCTGCAAGACCTTACTTGTTTCCTTAAAGCAATATGCACTTTCAACTCCTCTTTTTTGTTTTTAATAAAGTTTCCTTTTTGTAACACAATAAATAAAAAAGGCCATGCATGAAGTGCCTTATCATGTTGTCCTCGCCAGGAGGCTTAACTACCCTGTTGTGTGCTTGTATCATGTGCTCTAACTAGCTGCCCTATGTTATTGAGCTCTCACTATTCATTCTAATGGATTTCTTCTTTCTTTTAGGTAGTTGGTGAATGTCACTCAAGTCAAATTAGTCAAATTAGTGATGAAGTTGCTGCAAAGTATAAATTAGTGACTGATCCACATGACAGGGAGCTGTTTATTGAGTTTTGTACTCATACAATGTTGTACCAGCGGGTTTCTCAAAGGTTTGGAGCTACATTGATTGCTAATAGCCTAATACTATCCTTGCAATATCTGATCTTGTTCTATCATTTGAATTTTTGTTGCACTGTTATGTAAATTAAATGGTGGCTTATGATTCTTTGCAGTGGTGGATGCCCTCATGGACTTTCAGTTGCTCAAGCCAATCGTGTTACAGGGAAACAGCAATTGCCAAATGATAAACTTCTGCTTTCAAAGGTAATTATTTAACTGGTTAAATAATATTTTGCATGATAATATCTTAAAATTTTGACGTTGATGCCATTATTATTCTCAGTATTACATTTGAAAAGTGCATAAACTTAGTTGTTGGATGCTTATACTTGATATTTTAATATTGTGAGAAATCATAAGATGAATTTCACCTGGCTGGAATTTATATGCACCAAACTCCTAGTTATAATCATCCAAGTGATTGAGCTTAACAAACACTTATATAAAATTGCATCATCTTATTTTTTGATTTGAAATTCAAGTGCCCATGGTGTTCCTTTGTCAAAATTTTTCTGGAAAAAATAAGGCTCCTTCTAAGATAAAGTTTGTTGTGTGGACTTTAGTTCTTGATAGAATTAATATTTAATGCAAGTGATCTGCTACAGACTTGCAGGCCCAATATCATCAGGCATTTGTGTGATGTGTTTTCGAAGTTCTGCTAACAAATACTAATCTTCTTCTACATTGTGATGTGGCTTGGCAGATTTGAAATAGACTTATAGAATCAGTATTTTTATAGAGAGCGATGTTCACCCATCTGATATACAGGATTTTCTAGCTCATTAGCTGTTAAGTATATGGGTTTCAGGTAGAGAAAGGTGCATGGCATTCTTCGTCAGTGTGCCGCTTTTGCAAGATAATCTTTGGCTATGGATTTGTTCCAGGAAAACATAGTATTTATGTTTGAAGTTTGGTGTTCTGCTCATGGTTTTTTCTTGTGGATTGCTATCTGAGATTTGCTATGACATCAAGCCGCTTTACTGCATTTTTAATTTAAATGCTATGTAGTTCTTTTTTTCGGTTTGTTTTGCATGACATTTTATTCTTACATTTTCTAAGTCTTTTCTTCCTTAATTTTTTTCTTGTTAGAGAAAAACAAAGATGCTGCAAGTGGTAATAATTTTTGTTGCTTTCTCTGTGTGCAGTTGGGTATTTTGAATGTCATACAAGCTATGGAGCTGGCCCCTGACCTTGTTTATCCTTTATATGTTGCTGCCTCTGTTGATTGGTACCTTGTACTTCTTGTTTTACGTGAATTGCATTGGTGCTTTATCTGATTCTCCTTACTGATTTATATCTTTTGGGTGGTTGGTTTGTGGACTATCATGCATCATTTGATTGATTAACTCAAGTGAAGAGTCTGTTATTAAGAGAGGCGAGGAGCTTTTGAAGAAGAAGGCCAGTGGTGTTAATTTAGATGATCAAAATCTGATCAACAGGCTATTTTTACTATTTAATGGTATGCTATGTAAACTTTTGGCCATGTAGGCGTTTAGGCATATGTTTCAATAAAAAATTATTGATATGGGAATATATGACGATATGTGTACCGATCTTTTGTGATTAATCTATTTGAATCGGCATGGCTCTTAAAGATTAAATTGACTTGTGAAAGTAATATGCTTTACAATCTTCTTGAATTTTGGCAGGTTATTCCTATTTTTGGTTTTTTAAATGTTACTTTATTTCTCCTATGCAACTGTTGCTCCCGCTAATTGTGTGCATTTTGTATATTTGAGCTTTGCTCAATTGGCACCTATTTTTAAAAGTTTATGTTCTTTGTCTTCTATTCTGGCATAAGATCAATTCAAGATTGTTTTTGATCTAAAACCAATGTTTAAACATGAACATTCTTTAGTATCTTGGATGTAATTAAATAAGGTCACTACGATATGTGTTAGATTATGCCACAAGGTATATTTACTAAGTTACTTACTATTGATCTATATTTAGTTTCGATGTTCATATAATTTCCCAAAACATTACCCCAAGAACTCCTTTAGTTTCATGCTGCAACATTTAGTGTTAGTTGATCGGTCACTTAAATTAATTTGGCTTGTGCTTGCTCCTTTGATTTTTGCTCTTCCATATTAGAGACTACGCAAATTTTGTGCATTTATGTTTTCCTTGATTCTCTTTGTAAAATCCCATATATTATTAGGTATCCCATGATTATAGGGATTAATTAAATCTAAAGATTATAGGAGATAATTGTTAGGATATTATTTTCAAATTTCAAATCTAGATCTCATTATTAGATCTGATTCTCTTGTGTATAAACGTAATCGTCCCCTTTTCTGAATAATACAACAATTGTTCTCTCATCTGATTATTCTTCATGGTACCACAGTGTCTTTGAAAAATAGTTAGAGATTAACCTAATTTTTCCGGCCCTGCCAAAAGTCCCAGCATCATCGAGTTTCGCTAGATCCGTCTCTTTCGCTCACTGTTCGATCACATGGTCGAGCATTAACCCTTGCTCCCTGGTCGTTCTGTCACAGTCAGCCCTCCTCTCACAGCGCCGTCATTCGTCAGCATCAACCCAGGCTCAACGTCCCCCAGTCTCACCATTGGCCCTCCTCTCACAGCACCATCGTCGGTTAGTGTCGACCTCCTCGTCTCGGTATCCTAGCGACACTACAACGCTGATCTCATTGATCATTGGCCTCTTCATCTTGTTGGCAGTTTCACTTGTGGACCAATCTGCCATTTTGACAATTCGTAGAAATGAACTGTCATTTCTGAAAATTTGAAGGACTAAACTGTCATTTTTGAAATTTGAACTCCAAACTGCCATTTTCAATTTGGTCAGTGTGCCTATTTGTGACTCTTAGGTCAGATTGTTCTACTTAATTTCATTAGTATATCTACAGATTTTGATGCTTCCTCTTCTGTGCCATGAGTTGTTGCTAAAGACATCTCTACTGCTCTTCTTTATTATGAGAAACTTATCAGCAACAATTATCAGGAATGCTCTCAATCCATGAATCCTGCTCTTGATGGAACGGATAAACTCAAATATATAACTGGTAAAGTAGAAATGCCCCCAAAATCAGAAGCAAAGGTGTTTTGAACATGGAGGTATGAGAATACATTAGTGTCCTCTTGGCTGATCAATGCGATGTCATCTCCAATTAAGAAGAGTTTTATGTATCTTCCTTTAGCAAGGAAAATTTTGGAACCTCTTCGAGAAACATAGAGCCCTGTGGGGAATAGGTCCCGCATATTTGATGTTAAGAAAAAGGATTGGGATCTGAAACAAAGTCACAGGCCTCTTGATGAATACTACCTTGTAAAGTCCGCTCTCTGGCAAGAATTTGATACTTGGAAGGATAAAGTTCATTATTTCCAAGTTGATGCTTGTAAGGATTGCGAAGAAAAAGAAAAGGAGCGAGTATATGAGCTGCTGGCTGGTCTTGATGTGGTTATGATGATGTTCGGGCTCTAATTCTTAGCCAGGAACCATTGCCTTCTGTTTGTGAAGTCTACACCATTCTGCGCAATGAAAAGAATAGGTGCAAATCAATGCTTCAGAATACTTCCGCTACGACTCTGACACCTTTTGAGGCCTCAATTCTTGCTGCTTGATCGATTGAATCAAAAGGTTCTAAAGGTTGACGATTTTGTGTTCATTGCAAGAAATAGAGGCACAAAAAAGACACTTGTTGGGGACATCCATGGTAAACCTACGGATTGGAAGTCCAAGAAGGGGAAAGGAAGAGGGAATATGGCTGAAGGCTTCAAAGGTGGTGAGACCTCCCAGAGTGACCAGCTGAGTAAGATCATGGACATGCTTGTAGCACTTCAGACTATAAAACAACCTACTGCCACAGTAGTGAGGAGGTAATTTCTTGCAAGCCTTGGCTGCAATAAAGGGTTTGTGTACAAGTAATTGTTGGGTTGTTGACTTAATAGCCTCCGATCACATAACTACCAATAGGATTCTTTTATCATCCTATACCTTCGTTTCCAAGGTAACGACCGTGCAGATTGCGCTATCCGAATCTTTTGTGATCGGAGTTGGCTCTATTAAAATCTCTATTGCAATTACTTTGCACTTTGTATTGCACGTTCCAAAACTAAAATGCAACATACTGATAGTATGTCAATTAGCAAATGATGAACATTGTCATGCTAACTTTGCTACTTACTGTGTTTTTCAAGATCTGTTGACAAGGGTGATGATTGGGAGTGTGAAGCAGCTTGATGGTCTTTATTACCTTGATGAGAGTGATAGTCGTAGGATTAAGTCTAGCAATAAAGTTTCTCTCCCTAGGACTATTGACTTGGAGTTATAGCACAAACATTTAGGTGATTCAAATTTTAATTATATGTCTTTGATGTTTCCTTCTCTTGTTTCTAATAAAAATGAATTTGATTTCCATTGTGATTCTTATGAAAAAGCCAAACATCATCTTCCCTCATTCTGAAATATCCCATACAAGGCTTTTAAACCCTTTTCCACTATTCAAAGTGACTTATGGGGACTATCCAGCACACTAAGCAGATCAAACTCCAAATGGTTCATCACATTTATCGATGATCGTACATGTGTCAGTTAGGTTTACCTGTTGAAAGATACAACAGCAGTATATCAAACCTTCCTTAACTTTCGTAACATGATTCGAACCTAGTTCCAAACCAAATCCTAATCCTACGCACTGATAATGGGACTAAATACTTCAATCAGGACATGTCCAAATACACCTTAGCAAAATGGCATTGTCGAACGAAAGAATCACCATATTCTCGAAACTGCCTGAGCCATTATGTTTAGTAGCAATGTTCTTAAATATCATTGGGATGACGCTCCTTAGCTCCACCTTTCTCATTAATCGAATGCTGAGTCGACCACTATCCTACAAAACTCCACTTTAGCTCCTAAACAAATACTAGAACCTCCCATATCTTGAGAACACTCTGCCACTTAGGGTGTTTGGATGTGCATCTTACGTCTATCTCAATCAAACCAACAAACTTGATCCCAAAGCCCTTCGATGTATCTTCCTAAGCTATTGTAACTCATAAAAAGGATATAAGTGTTTGATCCTATCTCTAGATGCCTCTTTATTACCTGTGATGTCACCTTCCATGAAAACACCCCTTACTATCCTGTCTGTAATTCAGAGGGAGAGACACGGTGAATTCTAGAGAAAAGATCAACTAGAAGACTCGACTTTCGCAATTTATACACCTAGTCATACCCCTGATACTCTTAATACCCCTAATAATTCTGATACTTATAATAATCCTTTCTTAGAAGGAGATACAAGTGGGGTAATACCTACAAAAAACGCCACAAAAGAGGTAATGAGCCACAAGTTGTTAGCACTCACCAAGAGTCAGAACTGGAGGCAGGTCGAGAGGAATCATTTTTAATAGAGAGGCCCAGATCATGCACTCGATATCCCATTGAGAGGTTTGTTTCCTATAAAGCCCTTTCATCTAAATACGGGGCATTTATCTCTTTTCTTGACAGTATTAGGGTACCATAAATGATTGATAAGGCTATGGCCATACTTGAATGGAGGCAAGCCATCTTAGAGGAGATGGAAGCTCTCAAACGTAATAAGACATGGGAGGTAGTGGCTCTATCACAAAGGAAGAAACCCGTTGGATGCAAATGGGTATTCACTCCTAAGTATAAAGCAGATGGAACTCTGAAAAATACAAAGCAAGATTGGTTGCAAAAGGCTTCATGTAGGTATATGGGGAAGATTACACTAAAATGTTTGCATCGGTAGCCAAGTTAAATACAATTAGGATTCTCTTGTCCATTGCGGTCAATCTAGGTTGGGGTCTGCACCATCTCAATGTGAAGAATGCCTTCCTTAGTGAAGAACTCAAGGAAGAGGTGTATATGAAGTTACCTTTAGCGGTTCGTAGGGAAAAAAGCTAATCAAGTCTGCAAGTTGAAGAGGTTATTATATGGATTGAAATAACCTCCATGTGCCTGGTTTGACAGATTTACTCGTGTCCTTAAAAGACATGGATACACTCGAGTGTAGAGCAATCATACCCAGTTTTTAAAGATCATAAGGGTAAGATGGTTGTTCTAGCTATATATGTTGATGACATAGTCCTTACTAGAGATGATAAGGTAGAGATCAGTCAAATCAAGAAAGCCCTTGCACGAGAATTCCAAATCAGAGGCCTTGGTTAAATGAAGTACTTTCTTGGGATGGAAGTTGCTTTGTCAAAGGGCGGAATCTATATCTCCCAAAGAAAGTGTATACTGGACCTCTAAAGGAAACATGAATGATGGGCTGTAGACCTAGTGACACACCAATACGGGTTGATAAAATGGATGACAAAGCAGACCTCGGCAAAGCTGTGGACATAGGAAATTACTAACGAATGATAGGTAAACTGATATACCTGTCTCATACCAAACCGGACATTACATTTGTAGTTAGCGTAGTCAGCTAGCACTCCCATGATCCTAAACAAAAACATCTGAATGAAGTCTACCGGATCCTACGTTATTTGAAGGGATCTCCTAGACGTGGGTTATTGTTCAAGAAGATTGATAAACTAAATGTAGAATTGTTTACAGATATTGATTGGGCAGGTGATCAAGATGGTCAGGAATTCATTTTTTGATACCCTACATACTTGTAGGGTAATTTGGTCATATGGAAAAGTAAAAAAGCAAAGTGTAGTTGCTAGAAGCAGTACTGAGGCTGAATGCAGTGCTGTAGCATTGGGCATTTGTGAAGGCATATGGGTAACATTGAAGACTTGAGAAAATCTATAAATTTGCCAATCAAGGGCTATTGCGATAACATGGCTGCAATCAATGTTGCTTACAATCTGGATCAGCATGACAAAACCAAGCATGTTGAGATAGATAAACACTTCATAAGAGAGAAGGTTGATGAAGGGATTGTAGACTTGCAATACGTACCATCTAAAGAGCAGACCACTAACATCCTTACCAAAGGACTACTTAGGGACAGGTTTGAATATCTCATTGGCAAATTCAACATGAAGGATATCTATAGTCCAACTTAAGGGGGAGTGTAGAATCCCATATATTATTAGGAATCTCATGATTATAGGGATTAATTAAAACTAAAGATTATAGAAGATAATTGTTGGGATGTTATTTTCAAATTTCAAATATAGATCTCATTAACAGATCTGATTCTCTTCTGTATAAATGTAATCATCCTCTCATATGAATAATACAACAATTATTCTCTCATCTGATTATGCTTCACTCTTTTTTTTTCATACTTGAGCATCAATACTTATTTGACCTGAATGTAGGTACTGTTGGGGTTGAGAATGTTGATCCTGAATCAAGAGTCAATCCTGGGAGCCCTGTACTTAAAGCAAAATTAATGTCCATCTTCTGTCGGTCTATTGCAGCAGCTAATAGTTTTCCATCCACTTTGCAATGCATTTTTGGTTGCATTTATGGTACTAGAATGTTCTATTATTTGGTGATGCTCTTCTTATATTTGATGATATTCTTGTGTTACCAGGATTAAAAGGGAAAACGATGTGGCTAAAGTTATATAGTTATCTGGATCTCACTCTAGTAATATAACATTGAAGCTCACGCTTTTGTCTCTCGTCTAGAATGCATTAATTTATTGTATACGTGGATAGATGGAATTCATTGTCATGGTGTTTATGCGTGATATACCCTTTTTTGTTTGTTTCAATAGAAGTATTAAAGAAAAGAGTATGGATGGGAAATGTTGGTGAATACTGAATAGTCCTGTTTTCATTTCCTTATCTCCTTTCCTTTGAGGGAAATTTTTTGGCTTGAGTTGCCCATCTGGAATTCTTGAAATCCTTAGATTTTAAAAATATTATTGGGAAAGTTTGGGGATTGATAATCAGGAGAACTAACACAGAAGACATCTCACAGCGTTGGGGACCAAAAACAGCTTTATGTTCCAATTTCTGTATTATTTGTACATAAATAGTATTTGAACTGGAAATTATCTGTGCTTACATTGGCTAGTGGCCGCTACTTTGTGAAATGTTTTTTGGACTGGTGAGAGTTGTGTATGGGATTTAGAGCAGTTTCTCCATATTTGGCACACAGGTTTTGAACGGGCAAAAGAGGGTAAAGCTCACATAACAAATGACATGTTGCAGAGTTGTCGACCAAACATAGTTTTATCTTCTTGATTTTTGTATCACGCTTATATGAGTAGTGCAGAAACAGGAAATCATTTATACTTTGATGACCGGTTGCTTCTTTGTGTATTATAATATCTGGGATCTTAAGTTGGGCATGCCTTGGATTTTGAGTTAGAGGTTTTAAACAGACTACGGAGAGTAAAATATGGGGCATTGATTAATTTTAGCTGTGATTGGTAATAATTTGTCGAGAGGATGCTTATGTTTTTAAGGATGTTTCCTTGTTATTGCAAGGGGTGGGATAACCGAGAGATGGGGCAACCATACTACATGTTTTAAAATTTGTCAATATTCCATAATAAAGTTAATATTCCAATTAATTTTTATTGCAGAGTAGTGTTTATATATATTAACCGAGTTTTGACACAATCTTAAAGTGGCATGATCAATTTGGACAGCCATACAATGAAATTGTGGGGAAAGGTGATTAAACATAGGTTGAGATTGGAGGCTTGTATTTATAAGAACCAATTTGGATTCATGTCGGGAAGGTTTATAAAAGAAGAGATTTATTTACTTAGGGAATTGATGGATAAGCACCGGAATAAAAGAAGAGACTTGCATATGGTTTTCATTAACTTGAAGAAAGCTTACCATCTTGTGCCAAGAGTCGTACTTTGGAAAGCATTGGAACAGAGAGGTTTGCATGTTGTATATATCAAAGCCATGGAAGATACGTGTGGGGGTTGTAAATGTTGGGCTTCTTGTTGTTGCCTGTTTTCTGTTATCTTATTTTGTTTTGATCTTCTACTGTAGGAGGATTCTTTTTGTTCATCTTTACATGACAAAAATTGGAAAAACATGAATCTCGCATAATCTTCAAGTTTTGCTCATATCCTTTTGTATGTCCTTGAGTATAGCATAAGGGAAAGAAGGGGGTATCTGATTAGCTATATTTGTATACCTAATAAATTTATATAAACTTCACACTCTTCATGAGCCATGAAAAATGCAGCTTGCTATATGGGGATCCTTTATAAACTTTCATCTGTGACAGAGTCTGCCTCATTCCAAAGAATTTTTTACTTATTTTTTTCCACATACATTTTGATTTCAAAATATACACACAAATACTTGTGCAAAAGTTACCCTCAACCTTCATGGGATATATGCTGGTCTCTTCTATCTTCGACTATTGCTTTCCATTTCGCCCCTTGTTTTTTGTTGTCATTTGTCATGATCGTATCTAGTTTCATTTTAATTATGAAATTTGGTATGAACGGAGAAAACTGAATTCCTGACCATTTGGTCATTGAGGTTTTATACTAAGGATTATTTTTGTTCAGCGGCATAAGTTGTTAAATGAAAGCCCATTAATTGTTCAATAATCTCTAACACAGCTATGCTCTTGAATGTAACAGGCAGCGGTACCACATCAAGGTTGAAGCAACTCGGAATGGAATTTACTGTATGGGTATTCAAGCATGTGAGTGTTATTATATGTCTTTCATCTGTTGCCTAAGATTTACCTTTTTGAACAAACTATTTTCCTTAAGAAAAAATTTGGGTATGATCCGGTTGGAGATGCTACTTGATATTTGCAAAGAAAAGGCTTGTTTTATATATGATTTGTATTCCAGGTGTTATATATTTTCACTAGCTTTTGAGGTATGTACTGTTTTTCACCCTGAATATAATTGAGAGAATAGGAGGTACAAAGTAACAATGAAAGTATAAACCGTTTTGATGTAACAAAAACAAGTTCAAATGTGGATTATGACGTATCCAAAAGAAAAACAATTATATTATTGACCCAAAAGAGTAAACCAAATTCTTTGCGTATCAGCAAATGAACTCCCTTGAGATATCCTCACGAGCTGAAATTCCTGCACGGGACAGATATAAACTGTAAAATTTACACCACAGATGTTGATAAAAGCTTGAAATTGGATAGAGTAGCAGAAAAAATAATAAATATATTTAGTATTCATGTTGGTGAATACATATGCAATATTTAAATTTGAATGGACAGATGTTCCTATTCTCATAAAATAACTAATTTGAATAACTAACTAAACATTTATTAAATATTCTATCATTCTCCCTCAAGCTGAAGCATATAAATCATATGTGCTAAGCTTGTTGGTATCCATCATACACACTTTGAATTTTTTTCCCTTACAAATTGGCAAATGACTTTGATATGCATGGTTCCCTCATTACAGACTAGATCGGAAATGTTAGACTTTACTCTTCAGAAGCCAATTGTGTAGGATTCTTCTTAACCTTAACTGTTCAAGATGATGCTTTAGCCACATAAGCTCACATGTTGCTAAGGCTATAGTTCAGCTTCTGTACTAAACATCACAACTACTTACTTTGTCAAGAGTCTAGGTTACCGCCAACAAAGATACTGTACACTGAAGGGGGCTGTCTATAAGCAAGAGAACCTGCCTACTATATGTCACTATAACCAACCACATAATTATGTTTAATTATATGTCTAGTCAGCTGAGGGTTGGAATGGGTTGCAATCCTAATGAGAAATCACTGAGAGGAATTACAGTAGGAGAAAGTGCGACTGGAAGAATTCACAGAGTCTTTGATATCATGTAAAATTTTGGAGAGGACAAATAGAAAAACTGTAGATGTATATACTCTATTCATGTACATACAAGTAACAATTTCGTACATTTAAATTAAAGAACCAAGAAGTTTTGATGAGATACTAATTAAGTTTTTTAAAAATAATTTCAATAACTAACTAATTATTTATCACTTCGTCTAATGGAAGAAAAGACATGGGACTGTAAAAGGCTTATGCAAATTGTAGCTCATAAAATGCTACTTATACTGTCATGCCTACATATCCAATGCTCCAAAATGTGCTTTAAAGTTCCCAATCGTTTAAAATAGACTCATGATATTTGTTTATTTTCAAATTGCTATTTAGCAATCAAGAGGATATGCAAACCATGAGAGAGGAATGACTCTGACGCATATGTACTGCTTTTGTGCTGTTTTAGGATTCATAATTTGGAAGTTACCTTCTGTAATTTACTGTGCTATGCTAAAATTTTGTGGTCTAGTTCTTGATCCTATACAGTTCTAATTTCTGAAAATGCAGGCAAAAATTGATCAGCTTAGATTAATGGGCCCTGTTATTCTGAATGGAATTTTGAAGTCTCTTGACAGCTATTCAAGTTTAGATGCAGGTCTACTTTACACAATGATATTGTTCCCTGAATTATTTGAATAGGATCAACTTATTTCATATTTAATTTTATATATAAATTCAGATGCTATTGCTCGGGAGGTCAAAACGTATGCCTTTCAAGCAATTGGGTTGCTTGCACAGCGCATACCTCATCTTTTCAGGTCTATATATTTTATGTCGTTGTAATTTTGCCTGCTTACTACAATTCTTTGTACTTGTGGATGTAGACCATTCGTTAAATTGTTCTTTCGAAGTCAAAATGTTAAAAACTTTGAAACTCTCCAACCTGAAGACTTTAGTGGTATTGAGTTGTAATCAATGCAAGAATTTGTGATAGATATGTATCCCTCATAAGATTCCTTTTCTTGATGTTTATTTTATGTGCTCAGAGATTCTGAGACATGAAATTGAACTTGTATGTAACCCTTTCTTTTAGAGGAGTGTGGGGTTTTTATTTGTGTGGTATTTTCTCTTTCAAATGTTATCTGCTATTTCTAACCTTTTATACTACAAGGGTAAGTTTCTTCTTGGAAACCAATTTGGAATTCCAAAGCTTTTTCAAAAGTCAAACCCTTTGTTTGGACTCCAATAGTAGGGAGGATAAACAGACTGATATATTGCCAGTTTAAAAGCTCCTTATGGCTGTTCCTTTCTGATCCAGTTTATTGACATTGTTCCGTCTTTTTTCCATTGCTTCGTCTTTTTTCCCCATTGTTAAGGAGCAAGTTATGTGTGGAACAAACTCCTTGGTATCTTTTGTGAGAGTTAGGGGTCTTCTGGTATCCTAAAACAGTGTGTTCTAATTTAGTATTAAGGGTTTGGCAATGAGAAGGATAAAAAAATTGTGGCAGTGTGCAGTCTATGGGGCTTTGTGGTTTATTTAATTGGAAAGGAATTTGGACATTTCATGGTCATATTTTCTCCCTTTTCATCTTTGGGATTGAACTGTGTTTATACGTTCTGTTTGGTGCATGCAGACGTTTCTTTGAAAGGAAATAGGGTATCTGATATGCAAAGAGATTGAACAGGCCTATTGTGCTAATAGGTTCTTCAGTATTTTCATTATTTTGTTGTGTTTTGATCTTTTCTTGTACCTTCTGGTCTTTGGATACTGAATATTTTTAACCTCTGACTGGCTGCAAATTACTCTCTTCCAATATTACTCCCTTTTCTTTAAAAAACAGTGGATCTACAAAATCGTTGATGAGCAATGGATTTGTCTAACCTTTTTGAGACTTGATTTTCCATCCATTTTAGAGTCTTGGGGAGTAGGAAGGAGTATAAGCCCTATCCCCCACCATTATGGGGTTGTGGTATTTTTAGTTTGAATGCAATGCAATAAATTTTAGTGAGCCTATTGTCACGGTCTTAGACCAATTTCCACCCAAAACCGTGCCGGCCTTAGCTTGATCAATCCCGCGATCTTGGCTAAGTCAGCCGAACCCTCAAACGCAGGCAAAGAGCACAAGTACAAAGAGAACTTATAGAGAGAGAAACACTTTAGAGAGAGAAGCTCTGAGTAGCAAACAACTTGAATTGCTTTCGAATGAATACAACTGAGGGTGGCACCTCCTATTTATAGGCATCCACCTCCTTAACGAACGGCTATGATCGATTACATCCAACGGTGGGGAATGGTTCTCCAGAACATTCCCTAGAAATATCTAGATATTTACAATTTACAAGAGAGTTCTAGAATTTTCTATACATTGCTACACCTATGTACAAGGATCTACCATATTGTGGAGTTCTCTAGAAACCTCCTTGGAAGTGCCTTGTGCACAAAATATCTTGCGTTCCCTGCGATCCGTGACACTCTCCCCCACCTAATCCGGTGACGTCCTCGTCACAGACTTGTCTTTGTACCGGTGTAGGTGGTCTTCGAATTGCCAAAGATCCTCCTGAGGTTCCCATGTGGCTTCGCTCTCTGGCAATCCTTTCCATTTGATTAAGTATTGGGTACTTGGTGGTACCCCTCGTCGCCGCACAACTCGATCAGCCAGCACCTCTTCTATCTCTCGATCGAATGACTTGGTCATAGTCGGAGGTGCTCTCGTCGAGATGGCTCGATCCGGATCATCCTTGTCTTCATGGAACGGCTTTAGCATGCTAACGTGGAAGACAGGATGAATCTTCAAGTTTGAAGGTAGGTCCAGCTTGTAGGAAACCTTTCCTACCTTCCCCATGATCTTGTACGGACCTACATATTTGCGGATGAGGCCCTTGTGCACCTTTCGGAACACTTTGAATTGTTGAGGAAGAAGCTTCACCATTACCTTGTCTCCCACATGGTATTCAGAAGCACGCCTCTTCCTATCTGCGAACTTTTTCATCCGCTTGGCCGCCTTGACAAGAAAGGATCTCGTTACCTCGGCTTGTTCTTGCCAAGATTTGGCCATGTGGTAGGCTCCTGGACTCTTGCCCTTGTAGGTGGTGGCAAGGGCATGAGGAGTGAGTGGTTGTTGTCCCATGACCACTTCAAAGGGACTGCTTCCTGTTGCCTCACTCTTTTGTAAGTTATAAGAGAATTGAGCCACATCGAGAAGCTTGGCCCAATCCTTTTGATTGGCACTCTCAAAGTGCCGCAGGTAGCATTCCAACAAGGAATTCACCCTTTCTGTTTGTCCATCGGTCTGTGGGTGAAAACTTGTGGAGAAGTGTAGCTCAGTGCCCAGGAGCTTGAACAACTCGGTCCATAATTTTCCTGTGAAGCGGGGGTCCCTGTCACTGATGATTGTCTTTGGTAGCCCCCAATACTTCACCACATTCTTGAAGAATAGCCTGGCCGCTTCTTCTGCTGTACAATCCGTCGGGGCAGCTATGAAGGTTGCATACTTTGAGAATCGATCTACCACCACCATAATAGAGCCACACCCTTCGGACTTTGGCAAAGCTGAAATGAAGTCCATGGAAACACTTTCCCATGGTTGCCCTGGTACTGGGAGAGGCTCCAACAGTCCTGCAGGTTGTTGGTTTACTATCTTGTCTTGTTGGCATACAAGACAAGTCTTCACATAAAGTTCCACCTCGTCCCTCATCTGCGGCCAGTAATAAGTTGCTTCTAACAAAGCGAGGGTGCGCCTTTGTCCCGGATGACCAGCCCACTTGGAGTCATGACACTCCTTAATGAGCTCCTTTCGTAAGTTGTCCCATTTCGGAACAAAGACTCGTCTTCCAACAGTATAGAGAAGGCCATCCTCCAACCAAAACCTCTTGGTTTTCCCTTCTTTGGCCATCTCTACAAGTTGCCGAGCAACGGGATCATGGTTCATACCTTCGACGATTTTTGTGATCAAGTCGCCCTCGGCTTGACTCATTGATGCCAACTCTGCTTTCCGGCTTAATGCATCCGCCACTACATTAGCCGTGCCGGGTTTGTACTCCATCACATAGTCAAACTCGGCTAGAAAGTCTTGCCACCGGGCTTGCTTGGGTGTTAACTTCTTTTGAGTCTGGAAATAGCGAGTAGCCACATTATCGGTCTTGATCACAAACCTGGATCCCAGCAGATAATGCCTCCAAGTCCGCAAGCAATGCACTACGGCTGTCATCTCTTTCTCTTGGACGGTATAACGTCGCTCAGCATCATTAAGCTTGCGACTCTCGAATGCTATTGGATGCCTTTCTTGCATCAGTACTCCTCCAATAGCAAAGTCAGAAGCATCCGTGTGAACTTCAAATGTCTTAGAGAAGTCCGGGAGAGCCAACACAGGCTCCTCCATTACAGCTGCCTTCAAGTCTTCAAAGGCATCTTGGCACTCTTTGGTCCAGTCCCATGGCTTGTTTTTCTTCAACAAGTCTGTCAAAGGGGCTGCCCTGGCAGAGTAGCCCTTGATAAACCGCCTATAGTAATTCACCAACCCAAGAAAAGATCGTACCTCGGATACTCGGGTGGGTGGCTCCCATTCCTCAATAGCACGAATCTTCTCCTTATCCATCATAAGGGTCCCCTGGCGAATGATGTGTCCAAGGAAGTGCACCTCCTCCTTGGCAAAAGAACATTTCTCCTTCTTAACATATAGCTCGTTCTTGCGCAGAGTCTGGAACACGGCTCGCAAGTGTTCGGCATGAGTTTCCAAGGTATCACTGTAGATGACTATATCATCCAAGTATACCACCACGAACCGGTCAAGAAATGGATGAAAGATCTCATTCATTAGGGTGCAAAATGTTGCCGGTGCGTTGGTTAGTCCAAAAGGCATGACCAACCATTCAAAGGACCCGTACCTTGTTACACAAGCGGTCTTGGGTTCATCTCCTTCGGCAATACGAATTTGATGGTACCCCGACCTCAAGTCTAACTTGGAGAAGTACTTCGCCTTGCCTAACCTGTCGAACAAATCCGCTATTAAGGGAATAGGATACTTGTTCTTGATAGTTACCTTATTAAGGGCCCGATAGTCGATGCAGAGTCGTAATGATCCATCGTGCTTGCGTTGGAACAAGACTGGTGCCCCATAAGGTGCTTTGGAAGGCCGTATGTGCCCAGCATCAAGCAATCCCTTCA
The DNA here is from genome assembly GCA_034222035.1 of Acacia crassicarpa. Lineage (NCBI taxonomy): Eukaryota > Viridiplantae > Streptophyta > Magnoliopsida > Fabales > Fabaceae > Acacia > Acacia crassicarpa. Next base: position 26,992,703 of record JAWXYG010000004.1, read on the forward strand.
ATTGCTTCCTTAGCTCTTCCAACTCAGGCGGTGCCATGCGATAGGGTGCCATGGCGGGTGGACGTGCTCCCGGTTCCAACTCGATCTTATGATCCACCTCCCGTCTGGGTGGCAACCTCTTAGGAAGTTCTGGCGGCATGATGTCCTCGTTTTCCTTGAGGACGTTTTGAATGATAGGGGGAAGGCTTCCACTATCCTCTTCATTAGAGTTCACCTCCTTTAAGGCTGCAAGGTAGGTGACTTCCCCTTTCTTAAGTCCCTTCTCTACTTGCATGGCTGACTAGTGAGCAACCCGATCATCGCTTGTTGCAGGTACTGTGCAAGCGATCCCCTTTTCCATGATGCACACGGAGTCATAGCATGGCATAAGGAATGCTTTTGCCTTGCGCAAAAAGTCCATCCCAAATACCACTTTGAAATCATCCATAGGGGCCACTGATAGATCCACAGTCCCCTTCCACGTGCCAAGGCATAGCTCTACCCCAGTTGCTACGCCATTGAGGGGTTTGGCAGGGGCGTTCACAGTCTTCAACCATCCTCCTCGTGGTTGACTAACTGAGAGGCCAACTCGCTTAGCCTCCTCTGGAGTAATGACATTGTGGGTCGCCCCGGTATCCACCATCGCCTTCACGGGCTTCCCGTTTAGTTTCGCCTCTACGTACATTAGTCCGTTACTCTTTGGAGCAGACTGTACAGGTTTAGCCTTTAAGGCGTTCAAGAGCCTCAAAGACCCTATTTGAGAACTTGGCCCTTCCTCGTTGGGTACATCTTGCCCTTCGACAATGGCTGACAAGGTACCGAGCTTAGGACAATTACTCATGCGATGTGGCCCTTTGCACACGAAGCAGCTGATTGTGTAGTTCTTGTTCTTCTTCTTCTCCTCATATTGATTCTTATGGAAGGTCTTGCCAACTCCTCCCTTGGTGGTCCCCTTGCCTTTATCTCCCCCACCTTTTCCTTGACTAGGCTTGGAGGATTTAGGTTTGGAAGACTCACCTTTCTCTCCCCTTTGATATTCAGTAAGGCTTTCGGCAATGGTAATGGCTTCATCTACATTCGTCACACCACGCCGTTGAAGCTCATGTTTAGCCCAGTTCTGAAGACCGTCTATGAAATAGAACAATGATTCTTCACCGGTCAAGTTGGGGATCTGCAATATGAGGGTAGTGAAATCCCTTACATAGTCGGTGATCGTGGTCTTGTGTTTGAGTTCCCTCAACTTCTTTCGAGCTTCATAGACCACATTCTCCGGATAGAACTGCTTCTTTAGTTCTTTCTTAAAGTCTTCCCAAGTTGTAATAGTGCAAAGGCCTTTATCCATATCTGCATGCTTCCTACGCCACCATAGCATAGCATTATCAGTAAGGAATAAGGAAGCAGTGCGTACCTTGTCCGTGTCGTTGGCCAAGTTCAAGCTTTCAGCGTATCGCTCCATTTGCCACAAGAAGTTCTCGACCTCTTTGGCATCACGGACACCTTTGAATTCCTTCAGCTTAGGGAGGTCCAGCCTTACCTCCCTCGCTCCACTGGTCCCAGCTCCCAATGGAGTTTTAGCTTGACTCTCCAAAGAAGCCTTAAGAGAGTTGAGCTGATCCTGCATGGCGGTAATGGCATCCATTACCTTAGCCTCGAGTCGCCTCATAGACTCGGCTCGTTCCTCCTCGACATTGAGGTGCGAATCAAGATCCAACCTCACATTGTCCAATTGTTCTAGGGTGTGATTTTCAAGAGTAGCGAAGTCACCTTCTACTTTGTCCACCCTAGCGACCACCTCTTGCAAGGCCTCCTCCAAAGCCTCCACCTTTACCGTCAAGGTGGCAACATCCGTGGCTTGGCGAGACTTGCTCGCGCCTCGAACCTTCTTAGGTTGGTGAGGAGGTTGAGTCTCCCTACCCCTCTCTTCTCCAGAAAGCACAATGTCCTCAGTTGTGCCCGACATCGTTGCCTACACAATGGCTCCCACGAACCACGCTCAAAGCTTCGAACCAAAGCTCTGATACCACGTTGTCACGGTCTTAGACCAATTTCCACCCAAAACCGTGCCGGCCTTAGCTTGATCAATCCCGCGATCTTGGCTAAGTCAGCCGAACCCTCAAACGCAGGCAAAGAGCACAAGTACAAAGAGAACTTATAGAGAGAGAAACACTTTAGAGAGAGAAGCTCTGAGTAGCAAACAACTTGAATTGCTTTCGAATGAATACAACTGAGGGTGGCACCTCCTATTTATAGGCATCCACCTCCTTAACGAACGGCTATGATCGATTACATCCAACGGTGGGGAATGGTTCTCCAGAACATTCCCTAGAAATATCTAGATATTTACAATTTACAAGAGAGTTCTAGAATTTTCTATACATTGCTACACCTATGTACAAGGATCTACCATATTGTGGAGTTCTCTAGAAACCTCCTTGGAAGTGCCTTGTGCACAAAATATCTTGCGTTCCCTGCGATCCGTGACACTATGCTTTCATCCTTTAAATCTCCATATGAAGAGTTTTGTCAATGGAATTCTTGGTTCATGGTATTTATGGGGTAACATGGGATTTGCGGAGAGTCTTGAGAGGTCACTTGTGCTAATATTTTGTTCGCTTGTTTCCTTTTGGGGTTTGTTGCTCAGAGAGAATCTGCCTTCCTCTTTGTGTATACTCCTCATTTTCTCCCTCTACATTAATCTCTTAAAAAGTTAAAATGCATCCTTTGATTATTTTAAAGTTCTCTTGACTATAAAGTAGATTGTGTTAAGTTATTACTAATTGAGCTATTTCATGTCCTTTTAGGGAAAAGATTGATGTGGCCGTTCGTCTTTTCCATGCTTTGAAAGTTGAATCTCAGTCTCTTCGATTTGTTATTCAAGAGGCAACAATTTCTCTTGCTGCAGCTTACAAAGTATGTACTTTTCTCTTACTTCTGTGTGAATATGTTGTTGATTTACCCTTTTTCGCCTAAGGGAAATATCCTTTCAAAGCTGTAATGGTTCCTGCATCTTCAGTAAGTTTAATAAAATTTATGACTGTTTACCTTGCAAGTTTTGTTTTTTTGGGTAATATCAAGGGTTTCCCCTTTTGAGGTTTAGAGGGCAAAGCATTTTCACTTCTCCCAATAAGTACAATTTCCATAATTCAAACTTGTATTCTACTACTTATGGGGGTGAGGCCCTTTACCACCTCAACCAATAGCTTGTTGGTGTTTACCTTGCAAGTTGCAACAACTAAAATATTCCTTAAGATTATATAGGAAGTTAGGAATGCCCTGGTGCTTGTACAATATTTAATGCTTTCAGTATTTATGTTTCATACTTAGAATAGGTGCTTGTTCTTCACTGTGTGACTTCGCCTGGTTCCCCACCCTCTTGTTCATTTTTATTGAATGTTTTTATCTTTTGTATCAGGAAGCCCCATTAACGGTGTTACAAGATTTGGAGGCACTTCTGCTTAAAAATTCTCAAGTGGTATGCCTTTCAACTTGCTGGCTAAATTTTCCTCCCTATGGGCTCTATGTTCAGATTAGTTTATGGGCTAGTTTTATTTCTTATCTTTTGATCTCTTTACTAAGTTTTTTTCCTTTTATTAAAAATTAATACAAGAACCAATTATAGCATGAAGTTTTTCATGTCTATTTTTTCACCCTCGAATACGCTGAAATATTCTTTTGTAGATGTCATAGTTGGAGAAAAGCCTCGACATAGTATTGGCTACCCATCTGATTCAAATTTTTTGTAACAAACTTTTTCTTAGTTTTTAATGAATCATGGATATGTATCATGCAATAAAGAGATTGAAAGGAATTTAGTTAAGGGGTTGATTGATACTTGGGTTAGTTAATTGGGCATCAGGTAGTATACTCTAGCAAAGGGCACAAGAGGGGTTATTGTAATCAGATTTTGGATTAATAGATTTGAGTAAGTCTCTGTTTGTCTCTTCCTCTCTATTGTCTATCTCTCACGCTCTCTCCCTGTTTCCCTTTCTTTCTCTCTGTTTCTCCTTCTTTCCCTCTCTTTCTATCTTTTCTATGCATAAGCATGCCTGCAGAGGTTGGGGATTTTTTCTTGTTTGAATATTGAGGCTTTAGTCAGTGTCATGTTGGTTTGGAGGAAGAGGTGTCCTCCCACGTGTCACTTTTTGGAATCAACATTGAGAGAGAAGAGTGAAAATTGAGGCTTTGCCAGGAATGAGGGGAAACTGCTATGGCACTATGCTTTGTTTGGTGTCTTTGATTGGGACTTGGAATTAAATGCTTTATCTTATTTTGGAAAGAAGTTTTCACTGTTAGACTGCTTTTGGCTATTGTCATGTTTTATGGCCTCTTGTTGGGTCTCTAAACATGTTTTGTTTCAGTAATCAATTTGTCGTCCATCCAGAGGGATCAGAAAATGCTCTCTACTACTATTGTTTTATCTTTTCCTTGTTTTGATCTTCCTTTTCTCTCTCTTAGAAAGAAGAGGTGCCCTCTTTTCTCTTCACATTTCTTGTGTCTATCTTACTTTGTTGCTGGTAATGACAGGAGGAAAATGAAGTGCGGTATTGCTCTATTAGATGGGCCACATCATTGTTTGACTTTCAGCATTGTCCAAGTCGTTTTATATGTATGCTTGCAGTGGCAGATGTGAAACTGGATATTAGGTTTTGCACTTGAATTTACTTTATTTTATCTTTCCTATATTTCCTAAGTCTTCAAATTCATATTACCGATGACTTGTAGCTCCATTGAACTTGAATTTACTCTCTTTTCTGGTTTGTAACAGAGAAATTGCTCTTGAAGGGCTTGGTCTTCTTAAAGGTGAAAGTCAAATTTCTGGCATTCAGTACCCTAAACTTGGATCCATGCTTGATTATATTCTTAAACACCAGCCAAAGTTGTTAGAGTCTGGCCAAATGAGAGAACAGAGCCTTCTTTTTCCTTCAAGTTCGTATGTGGCCATGAGTAAATTTTTGTTGAAGTGCTTTGAGTTGGAGTTGGATCAGAACAATACTTTGTCATCCGAGTTTCTGTCCTCAGTAGGAAAATTCTGTTTACTGCTCGAACATTCTATGGCCATTGAAGGGTCTACTGAGTTGCATGTCAATGCTTCCAAGGCGTTGCTTGTAATTGGATCGCATATGCCGGAGGTCTGTTGTTTGAGTTTCTTGATTGTTTTATTACATGTTTTCGTGCTCTCACATTTGTTGTTTATAGATGTTAGCATCTCATTATGCACAAAAAGTTTCATGGATTAAACAACTACTGAGCCACGTGGATTCAGATACTCGTGAATCCTTTGCTCGTTTACTTGGAATTGTGTCTTCTGCACTTCCTTTGCTCGAATCATCTGATGTTATTTCTGAATTGACTTCCGCAATCAGTACACATAAGTCAAGGTTTGAATATTTTTTTTTTGGGTTTCTTTTCTTAAACTATCCTATATGATCATATTATATTGTTCTATTGTCAGGTTTGAGACTCAGCATGGCGCATTATGTGCAATAGGATATGTAACTGCAGATTGTTTGTCTAGAACACCATCAGTAAGCTTCTTTAACTCAATGTCTTGTAATATGTAGTGTACACTTTGAGAGTGGGATCAATTGGCATGCATATAAATTTTGACATTTTTTAGCATGAGTTATAGAATGGTAGCTGAAATAATCAAGGTCTGCGCCTTTTTCATCTGATCTTATTATTCAATAAAAGCGTACATATATAGAGGGAAATAACCCTAAACTGATCACTAGGATTTCTCCTAGAATCTAGGAACAGAATTGATCTCCTAAAGTCTAGGAACAATAATTTAAAATTTAAAAAACAGTTAGATCAGATCTGACTAAACTAGATTAAATAATAAATTAGAGTTTAAATGATAAAAAGCCCATGATTTCGGCAAGGCTCGTTCCAACACTCCCCCTCAAGCTGGTGAATAGATGTTGATCATTCCCAGCTTGCTTCTAAGGCCTTCGAACTTTCCCTGAGTGAGCGACTTGGTCATAATATCTGCTGCTTGTTTTTCTGATGGAATATATGATAGATCCATTACTTTTGCTTCCAACTTTTCTCTAATGAAATGTCGGTCTATCTCCACGTGCTTCATTCGATCATGATGAATAGGATTGTTTGCAATCCTAATTGTTGACATGTTGTCACACCACACCTTTATGGGTCCTTCTTGTTCTGCCTTAATTTCTTTAAGAAGTCTCATTACCCACATACCTTTACAGACTCCGAGAGACAATGCCCTGTATTCAGATTCGGCCGAGCTTCGAGAGACTACAGGTTGTTTTTTGCTTCTCCAAGTTACTAAATTACCCCAAACATAGGTACAATAACCGGTGGTGGAACGTCTATCAATTTTTGAACCTCCCCAATCAGCATCAGTGAACAATTCAATGTTTCTAGAGTCCCCTTTTCCGAAAAACAAGCCTAAGCCTGGAGTTTTCTTTAGGTACCTGAGTATCCTATACACTGCTGTCATATGCTCTTTCTGCCGGTTACTAGAGAACTGACTGACCACACTTACAGGAAAACATATATCTGGACGTGTGTGAGACAAGTAAATTAGCTTTCCAACTAATTTTTGATATCTCTCTTGGTTTACTGCTGTACCATTTGGCCGAATCGTTAATTTTTGGTTTAGTTCCATAGGAGTATGAGCTGGTCTTGCCCCTAGCATTCCAGTTTCTTGGAGGAGATCCATCGTATACTTCCTTTGTGAAACACTAATCCCTTTCTGAGTTCTAGCCACTTCCATACCAAAGAAGTATCTTAGAGAGCCAAGATCCTTTATTTCAAACTCTAATGCCAAATTATTCTTTAGCATTGTAATTTCCTCTTCATCATCACCTGTTAGGACTATATCATCAACATACACGATGAGAATTGTTCTTCTTCCATCTCGGTCCTTTATAAATAATGTATTATCGGCTTGGCACTGTTTATAACCCCATGACTTGATAGCTCGAGTAAATCTTCCAAACCATGCTCTGGGTGATTGTTTCAGCCCATATAGTGACTTGTAAAGCTTGCATACTTTGCTGGAATTATCTGAGCTTCTGAGTCCCAAAGGCACTTCCATGTATACTTCTTCTTCAAGATCACCATTTAAAAAGGCATTCTTTACATCCATTTGATGTAAAGGCCACTCTAGATTAGCTGCAAGAGACAACAATACCTTTATAGTGTTGAGTTTTGCTACGGGGGCAAAGGTTTCTTGATAATCAATGCCATAGGTCTGTGTAAATCCTCGAGCAACTAGCCGAGCTTTGTATTTGTTCACACTTCCATCAGGATTGTATTTCACAGTAAATACCCACTTGCTGCTGACTACAGACTTTCCTCTAGGTAAATCAGTGATTTTCCAAGTCCCATTCTTATGTAGAGCTCTTAATTCTTCTTCAATAGCTTGTTTCCATTTTGGATCAGAAATGGCTTCTTCAAAATTTCTGGGTATACTTTCCTTCTCAACATTAACAACAAAGGTTTTCATATGTGGTGAAAGCTTTTTGTATGATACATACTTGGCTATAGGATGCTGAGTGCAGCTCCTCTTTCCTTTCCTTAAAGCAATAGGCCAGAGCAGATCTTCAGAACTTGTCTCGGTTGCAGGATCATGAGTCTGTTGAGGTGTGGAATTAGGATCTATCTCATCATGTTGCTGTTCTGTGACTGCATCAGGGTCATCCAACCTAGTCTCATAGGTCTCGGAATCAGAAATCAAGTTGAGAGGTTCAAATGGATTTTCTGTAGGTTCAAATGGATTTTCTGTTTGGGGTATAGTTGTTTTAGGACTTTGCTGGCGTCTATTTCTGGGATTGGTATGTATTGAACGTTCTGAATTACGTCCAAGAGAATCAGAATGATGATGTGCAGGATCTGGAATAGGTGTTTGTGGTGCATTAATAGGCTGTGTAGGTGTAGGAATAGGTTGTGTAGATGAGGGAACACTGTATTGCTGATCATACTCAGGTTCATAAGCAAGCCATTCACTCCTGCTCTCCCCCTGAATGGTTGTATTTGAGAAATAAGGTTGGTGTTCAAGAAATTTAACATTTGAAGTGACAAAAAATTTGTTTGAAGCTGGATAAAAACATTTATATCCTTTTTGAGTTGGGGAGTAACCCAAGAAAATGCATTTAAGGGCACGAGTGGCTAGTTTACCTCCTTCGTTATTATAAACAAAGACTGTACAACCAAAGATTCGTGTAGGAAGAGAATTAACAAGGGGAGAATTTGGATAAGTTTTTGTAAATATTTGTAGCGGAGTTTGAAAATCCAAAATTTTTGAAGGCATACGATTAATTAAGTAGGCTGAGGTAAGAACAGCATCTCCCCAAAATCTGCTAGGAACATTTTTTTCAAACATAATAGACCTAGCTACCTCAAGGAGATGACGATTCTTCCTTTCAGCCACTCCATTCTGTTGAGGAGTATGAACACAAGAAGTCTGATGGTGGATTCCTTTTTCAGTCAAAAAGGTGTTAAAACTAGAGTTCAAGTACTCCCGACCATTGTCACTTCTAAGAACTTTAATAGAGGTTTGAAACTGATTTTGGACGAAAGTGTAGAAATTTTTGAAATGTGTAAACACTTCAGATTTATCTTTCATTAAAGTAACCCATGTTAACCGAGTATGATCATCAATAAATGTCACAGACCATCTAGCCTTTGAATTATTTGCAACCTTAGAGGGACCCCAAACATCACTATGAATGAGATTAAATGGACATGATGGTTTATAAGGATGAGAGGAATATGAGTTTCGAGTCTGTTTAGCAAGTTGACAAGAATCACACTGAAAATCTGAAATAGATTTAGTACTAATGTTTGGAAACAATAATCGCATGTAGGTGAGACTAGGGTGGCCTAATCTAGAGTGCCACAATTTAATGTCTTCTGCAGACATTACAGAATGCACAACACAAGGTTTATTCAGTTTATTCGAGAGTGATCCTTGGATGTAATAGAGTCCATTCCACACTTCAGCATTCCCAATCACCTTCCCCAAAGCCAAGTCCTGAAAATGGTAACCAATTTTGTCAAAAGTCACTATACAGTTGAGCTGATCAACAACTCGTTTTACGGATAACAAACTACACCCAATTTCTGGAACATATAAGACATTGTTTAAAATAATGTCTTTAGAGATTATTACAGTGCCTGATCCATGGATCTTTGAAAATTGGCCATTAGCCACTTCTACTTTATTATGCTTAGAATAGTGAGTAAAATCAGAAAACAGTTCCCTAAATCCTGTTATGTGATCTGTTGCACCAGAATCCACAACCCAGATATCCTTGGAAATAGTTACACCACTAAGAGCACATGTAAGGGTAGTACCTGATTTGGTCAAGGTAACAGAAGGAATATTTTTCTCACAGATTTTTGCTGACGGTGATTCAGCATGTTTGTCCAGAATTTTTCGCAGAACCATGAGTTCTTCGGTGCTGAGAGTTTCATTTTCAGCTTCAGGTGTATTTATCATCAATCCTCTCTTATCATATCTGCCTTTCTGCTTCATATTCGGAGGCTTGCCATGTAATTTCCAGCACTCTTCTTTGGTGTGACCATTTTTATTACAATGATCACACCACTTTTTAGATTTTCTGATCTTCATGTCTCTTTGATTCCCGCGAACAGCAAGGGCAGATGTCTCTTGGGAGATTTCAGCCTGGGTAGGTGAGCCTCGAGTCAAGATTTTTCTACTTTCCTCACACTTGATCAGGTTAAACGCATCTTCCAATAGGGGTAGCGGCTTTATGCTCATTATGCGACCTCGGGCATTTTCATATGAGTCACTAAGACCAAGTAGGAAGTCACAGCACCTCTCTCGATCAAGCAGGCGCTTATGATAAATTATATCCGCTTGGCAGGACCATTCATAGCTTTCATATAAGTCCAATTGCTGCCATAGCTTCACCAAGGTGGTATAATATTGAGTTACAGACTTCTCACCCTGATAGAGCTCTCGGAGTGCTCTTTTTACTTGGATGACTGCTGCAATATTCTCTCGGACAGAGAAGGTTTTTCTGGCAGAATCCCAGATTTCTTTGGCAGAAATAGCGAGGAGATAATTCTCACTTATCTCAACCGTCATAGAGTTTATTAACCACGCCATAACCATGTTGTTCTCTGCACACCAAGTCTCGAATTCTGCAGAGTTGGACGAAGGTGGATCTTCGGTAAGATACTTGGACTTCTTCTTCCCACGGATGTACATCAGAATGTTCCGGGACCATTGGAGGTAATTGTTCTCGTTCAATTTGTGGGCTATCGTTACTTGAGAAAGGGAGTCCGGCGCTGCTCCAATCGAAACAGCGGCTGGAGTACCCATATTGGTAATCGGTTCAGTCCGTGTTGGGCGATCACCTGTTGACGCAGATTGTTTATCTCCGTCGTCAACGGCGAAGGCCCGCGGCTGACCGTTTAAGGCGGCTTTATATGACATTAGGAAGGAGCCGAAGAACCTGGCTTTGATACCATGAAATAATCAAGGTCTGCGCCTTTTTCATCTGATCTTATTATTCAATAAAAGCGTACATATATAGAGGGAAATAACCCTAAACTGATCACTAGGATTTCTCCTAGAATCTAGGAACAGAATTGATCTCCTAAAGTCTAGGAACAATAATTTAAAATTTAAAAAACAGTTAGATCAGATCTGACTAAACTAGATTAAATAATAAATTAGAGTTTAAATGATAAAAAGCCCATGATTTCGGCAAGGCCTGTTCCAACAGTAGCTTTTAGTTCAGTGGTAAGTATTAAATTTTGTCCTATGAAAGATCTCTTAAGGTGTGTGATCGGTGCTCAAGTGGGATGGGTGACTATCCGCAAATGCTAGCTGTGGAGGTGGGAGAACCAACTCACTTAGTATATTATAAATATATTTGGCATGTGCATGGAATATGATATAATTTTATTTGTTATATGGATTTATAATAATCAATTACCAAAATACCCTTGGCTAATTACTAAAAAGAAGCTCAACCAGTTGCACATAGACGCAACCCCCAGCAACCTATGAGAAACCCACCATGCCAGCTACCGTTAAAAACCACCGACAACCATCAGATCAGAAACCAGCAACTAACAGATCTAGAAGAAACAATGCCTTGTTCCAAAAAAACACCCTAGCTCCAACCAGACTTCAAAAACACCGAAAATCAAAACATAAAAAATCAAAGAAATGGAAGGAAATAGAAGAACCAATCTACAATCAATCCAGAAAAAATCACACAATCAATCCTTGTGAATCTATTGGAAGAACTAGTAAATGATTAATATATTTCCTTGCATCTAATTAACCTAAGCATATACATATTTTGGCAGATCTCAGAAATTTTGTTCCAGAATACGCTTAGATGTCTTGTTGATGTGGTTAATTCTGAAACTTCTACACTGGCTGCTGTTGCAATGCAAGCACTAGGTCATATTGGACTGCGTCTTTCACTGCCTCCACTTGTTAATGATTCTAGTTCAGGTACAGTTTTTATATGATGGATTCTAGTTCAGATAGTGCTTTTATGTGATGACTAGTTTGTTCTATCTGTTAGCCATTGATCTATCATGGGACTATATATTTAATCTGCAGATAACATTTTGATAATTGTGCGTGATAAATTGAGCAAACTTCTTGTGGGAGATGACATTAAAGCAATACAGAAGATTCTTATATCCATCGGACATATATGTGTGAAGGAAACATCATCTAATCAACTTGATGTGGCACTCAATCTGATTTTCAGTGTTTGTCGATCCAAGGTATTTCAGCACAGTTCCTCACTAAACAAATGGTCTTTTTCTTCATTGAAAACTGCCAAAGCGGCTTTGCTATTTTTGTGGGGTCTAAAAGCTCTTGCTACTAGAAGCTGTTTTTAGAATAACAGCACCCTTCCTTTCTAAGATTTATCTCTTTTTATACTTTTATCACTGACCACAAGAAATCTTGCACAGTCTTCTCAATCCTATCATATAACCTAACAGGAGTATTATTCAATGAAAGATAGTAAAGGGGGGATGGTAGACCGGGGTAGTTGAAATAAAGTTATTTGCTCTTCAGGAGAAAAATGAACCCCTTGCTAATTGTCAAGTCTTTTGCAAAATGGGGTTCCAGAAAGACAAAGCTCACAAGTTACCCCTTAAAGCAATGCCTAAATTAGTCAAGGAAAATTGTAAATTCCTTCAATCATCTCATCTTATTCTCTCACAGTTCTCTCCAAAATGTTAACTCCAATCGTCCCTACTTGAAAAGGTTGATGGAGAGTTTAGTACAACCTTAGAATTGTAACATAGCAATAGCAGCTGCAGCAGTAGCAAGAAAACCTTATCCTACTAGGTGGGTCTAGCTACACAGATCGCAGGGTGCCATTGTTGTCATTGGTCTTCCTCTACCCCTTGACTCCATAGCAAATTCTTAAAATTTTCTTTTTGTTCAAGAAGGAAAATAGAATTATAATTAGCAAGCAGCTAATGATAAACCTCTAAACTATTATGGTATCAGAGCAATAAGAGAGAATAATTGAGACTAACTAAAAAACTCGTACCCAACTCCTTCTTACACGCTCTCTGAGTTCTCCATCTCTGTCAGAACGAGTATTAGTGCTCTCTAAGTTCTCCGTCTTTGTTAGAACTAGCTTCTGTGCTCTGAGTTCTCTATCTTTGTTAGAACCAGCGTCGGCGTTCTCTGGTTTCTCAACGTCGACATCTCCGGCGCTCTCTATTTGTTTGGCGTCATTCTGTCTCGTTGTCCTCTGTTTGTATGACATTGACATCGCCGGTGCACTCTGTCTCAGTCTTAGTGTCCTCCACTTGACCCAATTGCACATCTTCGGTGCTATCTGTCTTGGTCCTGGCATTCGTTGCATCAGCCTTTTCGATCTAACTCTTAAAAGGTCGACACGGTTTCAATGATATTTGTTTTTTCTTGACACCTCTTATCAGGTCTGACATTCGGGTATTGGGTGTTTCAGTGATTTTTTTGTCTTTTTCCTTGACGCCTCTTAGGTCTGCTACCTTCGTATGTCTCTAAAAGGGCTAGGTATCTACATTTTCAAACAGTTTTAATTACACGGTTAGTATGTCTACAAATTCTGATGCCTCTCTCTCTGTGCTACGATCTTGGTCTAATGACATCTCTACCATTCTTATTGGTTGTAAGAAATTTACCAGTGACAATTATCGGGAATGATGGTCTAAATCCATGGTTCTTGCTCTCGATGGAAGGGATAAATTTGAATATATAATTGCAAACCAAAAAAGCCCCCAACATTGGCAACCAAGGAGTTTCAAAAATGGAAATCTGAGAATGCATTGGTATCCTCTTGGTTGATCAATGCAATATCTGGTTTGGTATGAGATAGGTATATCACTTTGCCTACCATTCGTTGATAGTTCACTATGTTCACAGCTTTACCGAGATTTGCTTTTTCATCTATTTTATCAACCTGTATGGGTGTGTCACTGGGTTTGCAACCTGTCATCCCCGTTTCTTTTAAAAGATCTAGTACATAGTTTCTTTAGGAGACATAGATTATTCCTTTTGATCAAGCAACTTCCATCCCAAGAAAATACTTCATTTCTCTAAGATCCTTGACTTGGAATTCTCATGCCAGGACTGCCTTGATTTGATTGATTTCTATGTTATCATCTCTTGTAAGGATTATATCAGCAACATTCACAGCTAGAATGGCCATCTTTCCCTTATGATGCTTAATGAACAAAGTATGGTCGCTCTGCCCTCGAGTATATCCGTGTCTTTTTAGGACCTAAGTGAATTTGTCAAACCAAGAAGATGGAGATTGCTTGAATCCGTATAATGTCCTCTTTAACTTGCAGACTTGGTTAGCTTTTCCCCCCTCCCCCCCCTAGGAACCCTGGAAGTAACTTCATATACACCTTTTCCTTGAATTCTCCATTGAGGAAGACATTCTTTACATCGAGTTGATGCAGACCCCATTCTAAATTTACTGTAATAGACGAGGATTTTGATTGTGTTTAGTTTGGCTACGGGTACAAATGTTTTTGTGTAATTTTTCCCATATATTTGTGTGAAACCTTTTTCAACCAGTCTAGCTTTGTATTTCTCAAGCATTGTATCTGCTCTATACTTAGGAGTGAATACTCATTTGTACCCAACGTGCTTCTTTCCTCGATGTAGATCTACTACATTCCATGTCTTATTTCCTTGAGGTCCTAATTCTCTTCCAAGATAGCTTGCCTCCACTCCGGTATATGTGGTAGCCGATGTTGTCAAGATTAGAGACAAATGCCTTCTATTTAGAGGAAAGGGCCTTATAGGAAAAAAATCTTTCAATGGGATATCGAGTACACGATCTAGGCTTCTTCCTTACTGCAATGGGAAGGTTAAGGTCAGATTTCTCTGTTACCACTATTTCTCCTAGGCCTGCTTTTGGCTCTAACTCCCGGTGAGTGTTAATAACCTATGGCTTATTACCCTCTTATGTTGTCGTATATAAGTATTACCCTACTTGTTTGTTTCTCGCCTTGGAACTGACACATTATCAAGATATCAGGAGTATCGAGATTGTCAGAGGTATCAAGGTTATCAGAGGTAATAGGAGTAGGACTAGGCATATAAACTGCAATGGTGTGGTCATCTTCCAGTGTCTTTTTTGTTTGGAATTCACCATCACTTTCCCCCTAAATTGCAGACAGGGAGTAATAGGGAATATTTTCATGGAAGGTAGCATCGTAAGTCACAGAGACGTTTGGGGAACGGGTCATAACATTTGTAACCTTTTTGGTAATGGAAGTAGCCAAGGAAGATGCACTGGAGGGCTCTGGGGTCAAGTTTGTTGGTGTGATGAAGGTGGACATATGTGCATCCAAACACCTTGAGTGGTAGAGTGTTTTCGAGGTATGGAGGGTTAAAGTATGTATGTAGGAGCTGGAGTGGTATTTTATAAGATTGTGGTCAACTTGGCATTCAGTTAATGGAAAAGGTTGCAGTAAGGACAACATCACCCCAATGATATTTAGGAACATTGCCATTGAACATAATGGCTATGGAAGTTTCTAGAATATGACGATTCTTTCGTTCGGCAATGCCATTTTGCTGGGGTGTATTGGGACAAGTGCTTTTATGAACAATGCCTTTAGTAGTTAGGAAGGTAGACAGGGTCTGATTAAAGTATTCATTCCTATTATCAGTGTACAAGATTTGGATTTGGGTTTGGAACTGGGCTCGGATCATATTATGGAAGTTAATGAAGCTTTGATACACTTCTGTTTTATCTTTCAGCAGGTAAACCCAGTTGACACAGGGATGGTCATCGATAAATGTGATGAACCACTTTGATTTTGATCTATTCGGTGTGCATGAAGGTCCCCATAAATCACTGTGAATTGTGGAAATGGTTTAGATGCTTGGTATGGATCTTTTGGAAATGAAGTATGATGATGTTTAGCCTTTTCACATGAATCACAATGAAAATCAGATGCATTCAGGGAAACATTTGAGACATATCATTGGAATTGTGATGACCTAAACATTTGTGCTATAACTTTAAGTCACTAATCCTAGGGAGAGACACTTTAGTGTAAGACTGAATCTTGTGACTATCATTTTCAGCAAGGTACTAGAAACCATTAAGTTCTTTTACACTCCCAATCGTCATCCCCGTCAACAGATCCTGAAAAAGACAGTAAGTAGCAAAGAATTTAGCTTAACATCTTTCATCCTTCGCTAACTGACTAATTGATAGTGAGTTACATTCAACTTTGGAACATGTAATATAGAGTGACGAGTAAGTGTAGTAGTGATTTTAATAGTGCCAATTCTAGTCACTACATATTTGGAGTCATCAGCAATCCATACAGTCATTCTGTTGGGATAGGCCTATAGGATGAGTAGAGAGTCTTATTGTTAGTCATGTGATCCGAGGCACTTGAGTCAACAATCCAACAATTTCCTGTACATAGTGTAGAAGAATATAATCTGAATGTTATATCTATTCATGTATAAGGAAGACATATTTATACAAGGAAGAGGAGCCTCAGAATTAATGGCTCTTTAATCACTATTAATGGGGATTATTCCCCCAATCCTAACATATCCCTCCCTGATTTCCTAAGATTTCCTAATATACACAGATTTCCTAGCACTCCCCCTCAAGTTGGAGCATAGATATTAATCAAGCCCAACTTGTTACACAGATAGTCAACTCGAGTACCATTTAAAGCCTTAGTCAAAAGGTCACCCAATTGGTCACTAGACCGCACATGGCCGGTAGAAATAAAGTTCTCTTTGATCTTATCACGTACAAAATGACAGTCAATCTCAATGTGCTTTGTACGTTCATGAAATACAGAGTTAGAGGCTATGTGTAGAGCAGCTTTATTATCACACCATAGCTTTGCAGGTAAAGACGTGGCAAGGCCGACCTCCTTCATTAACTGGTGAACCCACACAATTTCTTGTACTGATTGGGACATCGCTCTGTACTCAGCTTCTGCACTCGACTTCGAAACCACATCTTGCTTCTTACTCCTCCAGGATACTAAATTGCTACCAACAAACACACAATACCCTGTGGTGGATCGTCTAGTAGCCTTTGAGCCTGCATGATCTGCATCACAAAAACATTCAATCTTGTTGTGACCATGATTCGTATAGAGAACACCACGACCAGGTGAGCCTTTAAATAATGTAAGACATGTTCCAAAGCTTCCCACTGAGCAATGGTTGGTGCAGTCATGAATTGACTAAGTACACTCACTGGAAAGGTCACATCAGGGCGAGTCACCGTAAGATAGTTCAATTTTCCAATTAACCTGCGGTATCTCTCAGGATAGGCAAACGACTTGATCTTCTCTGGATCGATTTTCTTCTGCATATCCTCAGGTAGCTCATCAAACGGTATGCGATCATCAATGTCCAAGAAGGGATTAGGGATCATGGGAAAGCTACTTGGTGCTGCTCCAAGTTTCCCAGTTTCTTTCAATAAATCAAGAACATACTTTCTCTACGTCAAAAGGATGCCTTTCCGACTTCTCATAACCTCGATCCCAAGAAAGTACTTTAAGGGGCCCAAATCTTTTGTTTGAAAATGGGAATTGAGAAAGGCCTTGAGTGAAGAGATTCCCGAAGCATTGCTTCCCGTAATGACAATATCATCAACATAAACCACTAACAAAATCATCCCAGCATCTGTCTGTTGATAAAACACATAGTGGTCACACTTACTTTGACGCAGACCAAATTTCTGAACCACGGAACTAAACTTGTCAAACCAAGCACGAGGACTCTGCTTTAAGCCATATAAGGATCGTTGAAGACGGCATACCTTCCCATGCTCCCCCTGAGCAACAAAACCAGGAGGTTGCTCCATGTATACTTCCTCAAGAAGATCACCATTTAAGAATGCATTCTTAACATCCAGCTGATGAAGATCCCAACTGTAATTCGCAGCCATAGAGATGAAGAGGCGAACAGAAGACAATTTGGCCACAGGAGAGAAGGTTTCTGAGTAATCAATACCATAGGTCTGAGCATAACCCTTGGCAACTAACCGAGCTTTCAAACGTTCCAAGGTGCCATCAGCTTTAGTTTTGATCGTGAATACCCATTTACAGCCAATAGCCTTCTTTCCAGGAGGTAAATCAACGAGAGTCCAGGTACCAGCTTTATCAAGGGCCATCATTTCCTCTCTCATAGCAGCACACCAACCAGGATGGGATAAAGCTTGGTGGAGTTTAGTTGGGACAGTAATAGAATCTAAGGAGGCTATGAAAGAACAAGATGAAGGGGAAAGATGGTTGTAAGAAGCAAAAGAAGAAATGGGATAGGTGCAAGATCGCTGACCTTTACGGAGGGCAATAGGCAAGTCAATAGAAGTAGGAGAGTCAGGCATGGGGCTTTCTGGCGAGGGAGAGTCAAGTATGATTTCTGGCTCTGGTGTGGAGTCAGGAGAATCAAGCATAGTCACTGGGACTGGGGTAGAGACAGGAGAGGGTGCAACCACTGCTGGATCCGACGCCGAAGCAGGTACTGGGGGGGCTGGAACCTGTTCAATGTCATTACTTGCCTTGGGACGCTTCCGATACACATGATGAATAGGTGGTTTAGCAGGTTCCGGATCTGGCGCTTGCACTGGTGATAACTGAACCTTATAGATTAATATATCATCAAGACTATCAGTGGTGTCAGGGGATGGGGAAACCGGGGCAGAAACAGGAAAGAACGGGGTCAACTCATGAAAGGTAACATCTGTGGACACCAAATATCGCCGAAGAGTAGGGGAATAACATCTATAACCCTTTTGAACCCTAGAATATCCAAGGAAGACACACCTAAGAGACTTGGGATCAAGTTTGGTAACAGTGGGCTGAACATCACGAACAAAACAGACACAACCAAAGATTTTAGGGTCAACAGGAAACAGAGGTTTGGAAGGAAACAAGGTAGTGTATGGAGTGGCACCATTGAGAATACGAGGGGACATTCGATTAATAAGGAAGCACGCAGTAGACACGGCGTCAGCCCAAAAAGGTTTAGGAACATTCATTTGAAACATGAGAGCCCGAGCGACTTCTAATAAGTGTCGGTTCTTACGTTCTGCAACACCATTTTGAGCCGGTGTGTCTGGACAGGAGGACTGATGAAGCATGCCATGTTAGATCATGTAGCTTTGAAATTGGGCAGAAAAGTATTCTTTAGCATTGTCACTGCGTAAGGTTTTTACAGACACACCAAACTGAGTTTTGATTTCAGTACAGAAATTGCAAAAGTGAGAAAACAACTCAGAGCGAGTTTTCATTAAATAAAGCCACGTGGTACGAGAGAAATCATCAACGAAAGTAACAAAGTACCTAAAACCAGGCTTAGACTCGACAGGACATGGACCCCAAACATCTGAATGGACTAAATCAAAGGGAGATGCAGCTCGTTTATGAATTCGAGGTGCCAAGTGAACACGATGATGTTTAGCAAGCTGACATGACTCACATTCTAAAGAAGACAAATTATGGAATTGAGGATACATCCTCTTCAAGGAAGACAATGACACATGACCTAAACGACAATGAATATCAAAAGGGGATGAACCACCAGAGCAAGCAACTGAGCGCGGTACCTGATCCTCAAGGAAGTAATGGCCACCAGATTCGTAGCCTCGACCAATAACTTACATAGATTTTTTATTACAGCTAAGGCTTGGAAGAAGTTACGTCTCCTTACTATTGTGGCAATAGGCTACTTTGTAGTCTAAAGTGTGGCTAGCTTCTCCATGAATTTACTCAGCTAAGGCTAGAAAGAATGCCTTCCTCAACGGAGAACTCAAAGAAGAGGTGTATGAAGTTACCTCTAGGGCTTCCAGGAAAGAAAGGCTAAGTTTGCAAGCTAAAGAGGTCATTATATAGGTTCAAGCAATCTCCATGTGCTTGGTTTGACAGATTCTCTTGATCCTGAAGAGACACAATTATACTTCAAGGGCAGAGCGACCATACTTTGCTCATAATCCGGTTCAGCATGATAGAACCTAGCATGTCGAGATAGACAAACATTTTGTAAGAGAAAAAGTTGATGGGGGTATTGTTGATCTAAGGTATATACCCTCTGAAGAATAGACCGTAGATATCCTCACTAAAGGACTACCCAAGGACAAGTTTGAGTACCTGATTGGCAAGTCGAACTTGATTGATTTCTATACTCCAACTTGAGAGGGAGTGTAGAATCCCGAAACTTAAGAAGCAAGATTAGAAACTTAGAGAGCAAGTTCAGATCCAAAATTATAGGGAGTGATTAGGCTAATTAATCTTGATTACTTCCTGATTTGTATAGTGTCATATGGAGACCTAATCAATGCCCGATTGTGTCATATGTGTATATATGTAATCTGCCAATGTGTATAAAACATCGATCAATTCAGTCCAATTATTCTCTTCACTTCCCAAAATATCTAATTCAATATTCCTTACATATACTTTTGTATTTCAGTTAAAGTGTAGCATCTAATGTGTCACATCTGTGTAACTAAACTTTCAGGTTGAGGACATACTTTTTGCTGCTGGGGAGGCTTTGTCATTTTTGTGGGGCGGTGTTCCTGTCAATGCTGATATAATTCTAAAAACTAACTATTCTTCACTATCTATGGCTTCAAACTTTCTCATGGGAGATTTGGAGTCTTCTAAGTTAAAGCAGTTTCCGTTTGAACAAACTGAAGTTATTGAAGATTTTCATGCTTCTACAAGAGATGCAATTACCAAGAAGCTCTTTGATGATCTGTTATACAGTAGCAGGAAAGAAGAGCGATGTGCTGGAACTGTGTGGCTTTTATCACTTACAATGTATTGTGGACATCATCCTGCTATTCAGCAGATGCTTCCTGAAATTCAGGTTTTGCGTTAAGAACTAAAATTTTATCGATCGCCTTTCCTGATTTTTAACAATTACATTGTCAAGTAATTTTTTGCAAGCTCATATGCCCGATTGCTGACCAATTTTCTTACTTTAATTTTAAAATATTGAGAGATATTACATGGATCTGTTTTAATGTTTGCATTGTAGCCAATACTGCGTTTTCATATTTAAATGTCATATATTTTTTCTGGGGGATCGAGTTAGCTTTGGGGATTAAGAGCCTGAAAGTGGTTTTGTAGCGCTGAATGTGGGCAATTAGGTTTCTTTTTCATTTTCCTCTTTGTCTAATTGTGAGATTATCTGGCGATTTGTTGAAATTTTTGAACCTGGATAAATTTTTGGGCTAGGTCTCAAGTTGAGGCCAAAGCTGACCTAGCCCGTGTGTAGCCCTATTATCAATGGTCAGGGTGGGTCAGTTGGTCTATCTTTATGCAAGGTTTTGGGAGCAGGTAGAAAAAGTGGATAAGCTTAGTGCTTTCGGTCTTTGTGAATGAGGAGCCTAAATCCTGATATGATGTCCTAGGGCTTCATTGTTTTGGTGTGATTATTTATTTGCTGATTACATATATTTGTATTTATATGCCAACTAGATTATCTTTACATTAGAACAGGTTAGGTGTGTTTTTTAATGTTTGTTTAGATGTTATCCTTTTCCTTCAATGACGTTAGCTCTTAACATCAGAATGTGTGTGTACCTGCTGGCTGTTCTGAATGAGTTGAATAAAATCAGAAGAATTACTCAACTTTCATCAATTCTTAGTAAATTAGGAATTCTATCTTTTGAAAGCTAAAATATCTAATATATAGGTTTTTAATGTCCAACAAATGGGTATCTCCTTGGGGTGTCTTGATTGAGTCTGAAACATTTTTTATTTTATTAGATTTAGAAGATTGGGCATGAATAAGGGGGGAATTTTATGAAAATGTACAGTTAAAGATGTTATTTGGTATCCATAAATAGAACTGAATGGTCATATTTTCAAGGTTTCTTCAACTGAACAATCCTTGAAAGGTGCTTTGGTATTAGAATCTTCTGGTGCTTTGCTCATGGGTTCTCCAAGGGAACAATTAATGGCACATATACATAGGAGCAGATGTCCTATTACACGTTATTGTGAATTGTGATGTGATACTTTTCATGATTAATATGATGGGCCATTCCTCATTGTGAAATCATGACATGTTTTCTGGATGCATAAAATATACCTTTTCTCTTGTACCATATCCTTGCTGTAGCTGCATAAAGGAACCTGGAATGTTAATCTAACCATTATCATGTGAATGCAGGAGGCTTTCTCTCACCTACTTGGTGAGCAAAATGAACTCACCCAAGAACTAGCCTCTCAAGGCATGAGTATTGTGTATGAGCTTGGTGATGCATCTATGAAAAAAAATTTAGTGAATGCACTCGTGAATACTTTGACTGGCTCAGGGAAGCGAAAGAGAGCCATCAAGGTGAGTTATTAATTCCTTTCAGATTTCTTGTCTATTCCTTTCATTTTGTTTGTCCTTATACTTGGATCCTTGGAGTTTCTTTTGCAGCTTGTAGAAGACACAGAGGTATTTCAAGCTGGAGCTCTTGGTGAAAGTGCTAGCGGAGGGAAACTGAACACTTACAAAGAGTTGTGTGGCTTAGCAAATGAAATGGGTCAACCAGACTTAATTTATAAATTCATGGATTTAGCTAATTATCAGTCTTCCCTGAATTCTAAGAGGGGTGCTGCTTTTGGCTTCTCTAAGATAGCAAAACAAGCAGGGGATGCCCTTAAACCTCATTTACGTTTATTGATTCCAAGGCTTGTACGCTACCAATATGATCCTGATAAAAATGTGCAGGTATCCTCGTGCGAATGATTTTTCCCCAAAAGAATATAGCTAAAGCTATACTTGCTCTTTGCACTTCTCTTTTCATTTTTTGCAGTTGATACCTTCACTTCCCCAGAAGGGAACCAGATGAATCAATGGAAATTGCTTACCAATTATTCCCAATGTCATTATTAATTTTGGGTTCATTACATTTGTTATCTTTATGTTTAGGATGCTATGGCACACATATGGAAATCTCTAGTGGCCGACTCAAAGAAAACCATTGATGAAAACTTAGATCTCATCATGGATGATTTATTTAATCAATGTGGATCTAGGCTTTGGCGCTCACGTGAGTCATCGTGCCTTGCCCTTGCAGATGTCATCCAAGGACGCAAATTTCATGAGGTCATTAAGATTATTTTCAATTTTTTTATCTAATAAAAATCTTGTGAGATTTGTTTGTTAATTCTTTTATTTGTTTTAACTTTTAAAGCTCAAGTAAAGAACTACATGTGAATAACTTGGTATCTTCAAATGGAAAGGGATTGTATTCAGTATAATGTGCACATGAACTAACTATTTAAACTTCAGTGAGCTAAGTGGGAAGGCTTGCTTGTGATATTGTATATACTTTTTGAACATTAGATGTCAGGTTGAGAGCATGATTACTGCCTGTGTCGTGTTGAATTTATGGCTGGAGTGGAACAGTTAAGTTTAAGCAGAAAGAACTAGACAAACTCACATATGAAAGAGAAAACGAAATTGTTTACATGCCTACTTACAGGAAACCTACCCTGTCAAGCCAATAGAAAAATCATGTGTGCAGATATTGGACCTGAGTAATTAGAGCATCATACTATTCAAGCAACATTTTGAGATTTGATCTGAAATATAGTAAATTAGCTATTAGTTAACTTGATCAAGAGAATTTTATGTTCTATATTATAATGGAATGGTTGGAACACAAGAATTGGCTCATTATAATTTGTAACATGCTACAGTAGGGACCATTTCTTGTTTTTATTATTATTTAGTTGATTATGTCTAATTCCTGAAAGATTTCATCATAATCTCCAGTTGTGCATCTCGAGTGGTTAAAAAGTTTTAGCTCTGTAGGAATTATTTGAGTAATATCCTTTAACCCTTTTGTTGTCCGGTTCAGAATTCACAACATTTTTATGAGATAACTTCCTCAGTGGACACGCACATAGATAAAAAAGAGCAAACCAGTTTGACTATAGTAAACCTGAGAGACTAGTTGATCGCTCAAGCATCTTAAAATGCTTATATGCATATCTTTCATTTTGTTCTGCAGGTTGGAATGCATCTAAAAAGATTATGGTCTGCAGCATTTCGTGCTATGGATGACATAAAGGAGACTGTTAGAATTTCTGGAGAAAAATTATGCCGCGCTGTGACTACATTAACAACAAGGCTCTGTGATGTTTCTCTAACTGATATGTCAGATGCACGCCAAGCCATGGATATTGTTTTACCTTTTCTTCTTGCAGAAGGCATATTAAGTAAAGTTGATAGTGTTCGAAAGGCATCAATTGCAGTTGTAATGAAGCTTACAAAGGTGTGGAATTCTCAGCTGTCACTTTTCTAACGTGTGAATACTTTTTATGCTCACTTCAGAGGATTATATATGTCAGCCCTTTTTAATTTTTGTGTGTGTGTGTGTGTTTTTTTTTTTTTTTGGGGGGGGGGGGGGCCGGGTTATATATTATTTTTTGTTGTATAGAAAAGCTCTTTTGATGGTTCCTCTACGACCCTTAACCAGCTTCAGTTTGCATCTTATTTAGCAATATCTTCAGCCTTGCGCAGATCCCTAGTAATTCAGGTCAACTAACGGAATTAAAAAATGAATTTGATTTTTGTAAGTAGTCTTAGAGCCCTGAAAGCTTTTAAACCTGATTGGTGATTGCAACAGATGAATGAGAATGTGGTCTTTGGATATTTTATCAGTTTCTCGTTTTGCATGATTGGTTGTAGTTGTCTAGTGTCCACAGTCTTTATCATCTGGTCATCAATATTGTTCTATGATAATTTCCAGTTGGTTTAAATAGGCACTTTAGTAATGCCTTTTGGGCGTATTTTTCTCTTTCTCCATGATCACATAATGAAATTTGTTAGCTTCCTTTTGTCTTTTTTTTCTCACTGTGATTGTGTAAGATTAATAAACTATTATTATGGGTCTTGCCACTGTTTTGGAACTGTGTTAACATGATCTTTAATGTTGAAATCAACTCATTTTTTAGCCTCTTTTGTTTTTGTCTTCAGCATGCCGGAACTGCAATTTGTCCACATTTGCCTGCACTAGTATGCTGCATGCTTGAAAGTTTATCAAGCCTAGAAAACCAAGGACTCAATTATGTTGAGGTAGGGTCAAATGATATGTCCACATTTATATTTGAAACTCACTTATTAATTTTTTAGATAAAATCGTACATTTATATATCTTTACTTTTCCAGCGTCATGCAGAAAATGTGGGAATAGAGACAGAGAAGCTTGAAAGTTTGAGAATTTCCATCGCCAAAGGCTCTCCTATGTGGGAGACTTTGGATTCTTGTATAAAAGTTGCTGATGCAGAATCTCTGGGTGCTTTGATTCCAGCACTTGCTCATTTAGTGAGATCTGGAGTTGGCCTTAACACTAGGTCTGTTTTTACAGCAAACTGTTTATTTACTCCATTCTTGCTTGCTGAAAAGACTCTACTTGAGAATTTTGATATCAGTGATCTTGAACTTATAATTTTCCAACAAACTGGTGGAGCTTTCTGATGTGCTGTAGAGGTTTCATTATTCTTTGGGATCGCCTGTGTTCTCCAGTATTTCTAGCTAGAATTTTCTCTCTTCAGATTTTTCCCTCCAGGATTTGTTTTCCTCCTGTTGTAATAAATTGCTGCTTTAACATGTATGTATATGCATGTGTGCAAGTATAAAAGTTTTCTAATAATTTGTAATGCTTTATGTACCATTGCAGGGTTGGTGTGGCCAACTTTATTACATTATTACTTGAAAGGATCGGTGCTGACATCAAGCCATATGCTAACATGCTTGTAAGGTTGTTGTTTCCTGTTGTTAAGGAGGAAAAAAGTACTGCTGCAAAACGTGCCTTTGCTAGTGCCTGTGCAAAGGTGTTAAACTACATAGCGACCTCTCAAGCACAAAAGTTAATTGAAGACACTGCAGCTTTGCACGCTGATGACAAAAATTCTCAAATTGCATGTGCATTTCTCTTAAAGAGCTATTCATCCATGGCATCTGATGTTGTTCGTGGATACCTTGTAGTCATTATTCCTGTTGTTTTTGTTTCAAGGTTTGAATTGCTAATCTATATTGTTCTTCCTTATCTTTTGATAAAAATGTGAAAAGGAATTTATTGAAGAGAAAAGAAGAGAAATACAAAAATAAGGACAAAAGGTTTTACCAAAATAATTAAAAAATTACAGACTCATTAGCTCAAAAGAATTATTCAATCTCATGCTTCCCGAAGAGAAACCTGATTTAAAGAAATGCATGTTGCTGAGAGGCCAGAAAACGGGTGGGAGGAAAAATTTCTCTAAACATGGATGTGCTCATGTGCCATTCTATCTAGTTAAAAGACACAAAACTGTCAGGAAAGCAGATGCAGAAGAACTTTGTGCTTCATTTTGTAGTTGAAACCAGTGTACTTAATGGTTAACAATCTAGTAGATTAAGTGGACACTCAACTTCCTAAAAATATCGAACAACCTATAGGAAATCTGCCAACCCACCTCAGAGTAAAAACATAATACTACCTCCGGTCCTAATTATAAGAGCTAGTTGACTTTCTTTGGAGAGATTAAGGAAGCTAAATAAGTTACTTAATCATTTCATATGTTGTGTATCATTGGATTATATATTAGTTTATTAGTTAAGTTAATTAGCTTGAAAAAAATAAAAATAAAAATACTTTAAAGTAATTTAATTAGCTTCCTTAATCTCTTCAAAAAAGTCAACTAACTCTTATAATTAGGACCGAAGGGAGTACTATTACTACTATGATCAAAACCATTGCCATTGTCGCCACCACCACTACTACATGTGAATCTTATCACATCTTTTATCACTGGTAATTGGAAGTGTTCAACTTTATGCAGGTTTGAAGATGACAAACATGTTTCCAACCTTTTTGAAGAAATATGGGAAGAATATACCAGTGGAGAACGAGTCACTCTCCAATTATACTTGGGAGAAATTGTCTCACTTATCTGTGAACGTATCTCATCATCATCATGGACAAGTAAAAGAAAGGTTAGTCATCCCCTTCTCTTCTACCAATGTCTTTATAATTGATTTCACCTCATTTTAGTTTAGCGTTTTTGTGTGGAAGTTTGCTTATTTTCTATTGCTGTACCTGCAGGCTGCCCAGGCTATTGTTAGGCTTAGTGAAGTTTTGGGTGAATCTCTTTCTTCTCACCATGAAGTTCTACTCAAGTGTCTCATGAAGGAAATTCCTGGTCGCTTATGGGAGGTAAGAAAAGATGAATAAGTGCCATCAAGTGGAAATAATGCAACTTTATTTGTTTTTTCTAGTATCAAAAGTGGAACGATATTTAAGTGTTCGCAAAATTTCTTGAGTTTGATGTGCTAGTTCTCTGACTAAAATATCAATATGACAGGGAAAGGATGTCCTGTTGCTAGCATTAGGTGCTCTGTCTGCATCCGGCCATAAAGCAATTTCTGCAGAAGGCCCCTCCTCTTCTGTTGCCATTCTGAAAGTAGTTTCATCTGCATGCTCAAGAAAGGGGAAGAAATACCGTGAAGCAGCTTTCTCCTCTCTCGAACAGGTTAGCAATTTTTAGCAATTTATAATGCTTTCTAGGAATATTCATACAAAAGCTTTCTTCTTTTGGCCCTATTAGGCATAGTCAATGGAAAGGGTTTCCTTTCCATTGCATAAAAACTGATATGAGTAATATCCATTACACCCTTGTGATTATTACTTGACAGCGACTGTCTCTTTTCATTACATTCTTTTTATTATTCAGAGGTATAAAGGATTTTTTAAACTTACACAATCACTGATTTTATTTTATTCCTTTGTTCATTCTATTTAATTGCCGACCCCACCTAGTGGAATAAAACTTCTTGTTGTTGTTCATTCTATTTCATTCTATATACTAAGGAGAATTTGGGATGAAATTGTATGGTAGACCATTGGCATCATCAGTCCTTAATAAAGAGCAGTATAACATTTCCATTTCTGTCTGTTGCGAACGTACCAATTGTGTACGCTTGTGTAATATCTTCACAATACTTGTCAAAAGTTGTTCAACTTTGGAATGCACAGAATAGCCCTGTTTCTTTCATTTGTAGTCAATAATTGGGAAGCTTTGTGTGATATCTACATCTATACAAATGACAGAATGAAGTGTGACAATAAACAGAATAAAACTTGCAATTGGCAAACAACAACTGTTCTATGAACTCAAAAGACCTCGTGTTTAAAAATGAAAAGGAAAACAAAACTGTATTTTTGAACTCAAGATCAACATGACCACTGTTTTATGCCCATTTTTGATATGGTATATCCTAAATCCAAAGTATGATTCTGAAATGATGCTGCTAGCATGACGGCAAATCCTTTTCTAAATTGTCTGATCAATATTCTGAGAATCTAGTTGGAAAGTTGAGAGAGATGAGCAGCTATAAGAATAATGAAAAGAATCGGATTACTGGAAGGGGAAGAAGTTTATGAAATTCAATGGCTATATCAATGACTGATAATTCACTTACTTTTCGTGTAATTCATGATAACTGGGATCCTGAACTATTTTCCTTGTCTGTTTTTCAGGTTATAAAGGCCTTTGGCAATTCAGAATTCTTTAATATGGTTTTTCCTTTGTTATTTGATTTATGCAATCCAGACCTCAACAAGTCTGCGTCAACAGCTTTGATCAGCGATGCCGCTGAAGCAGGTAATGACAAGTCCTAGATCCTTATTTATATGTTGCTTATTGTTCTTGTCTTATATAATTGAATATCATGTACGTCCATCAATGAAATCTTTAATGCTATTGAAAATTTATAACTTGTGGTAGCAGAATATATGAAATCGGTGTTTTGAATCTTGATCTTATGAAACCAAGTCTATATATATAATATATCACAAACTACTATAAATAGTGAAGACATTTCTTCAATATTTGTTATCAACTTCTACTGGCTAATACGTGGATGCACACATGCCCACATGCTCACAAAAATAACAATAACAACTTATGGTGCAAAATATGGCCACAGTGCCCTTGAAAGTTCTTGGCACTAATGGGAGTGCCTTTATGTTCTTTTGTTATCTATCCTCGTTGATTTGGAATTTGCCTTCCTTTTTAGTGTAAGGAAATAATAAAAGCCCAAAGATTACTTACCTCCTTAAGGTGAAAAGTCACAAAATCCACCAGTCATGTCAACTACGACCTTTTAGTTGAGCTTGGGGAGAATTAATTCATCTTTTTGACCTTTTGAATGCCATTTCAAGTAGCCACTACTTACCAAAGCCTGCTCATAGTACCTGTCAGTTCGGGTGAGCTTGGGGATAATTGATTTATCTTTTTGACCAGTTTTAAATGAGATATCATTGTTCTCACATAAAAAATGGAAGAATCCCAACTCTTAAGGAGATACAGTTCCATGCTGACTAAGCATTCTACAGCTCCAGATTTCACAAGTATTGAGTGATTTGCTTCTTTGCAGATTCCGACGTTGCTGAAAGTACTTTTGTTCCGCACAACAAAGTTGTAGACTGTTTGACATCTTCCATCCGTGTGGCACATTTAAATGATATTCTTGAACAACAAAAGCGCTTAATACAAATGTACTCTACATTGCTCTCACCAGGGCATCAATGGAATGGTACTCTTTGTTCCATTTTATGGTTCATTGCCATGTTTTTTACGATCTTTATTAAATAAGTCTACTGTTGTGCAGTTAAAACTGCAGCCTTTTCATCTATCAAAGAACTATGCTCAAGACTCCGAAATGCCATGAAGGACTCACATGAAACTCCCGAACTTGCCCGTTTAACTGCCTTCGTTCAGGAGGTAATCGGGTTGTGTTGTTTTATTATTATTATTATTATTTTTTTATTATTATTATTATTTTTAATGATTAAGATTAGATTCTGGTGACTTATATTTAATAATGATCTGAAATCAACTCTGCTTCTCTTCAGATGTTTGATACTATATCTCCAAAAATACTTGAGTGCATAAGCACAATAAAGATCGCCCAGGTATGCCACGATCTTGTTCACTTGAACAGTATTCATCAACACATTATCCTCCCATTCCGCCACCCCAAAAACGAAGTTTATGATATTTAACTGTGGAATTTTAAGCGGATCAAGTCTTAGGAATGGTCAGCATCGCTTAAGTAGTGTGCTGAAGTACAAGTCTATTTTCTTCTTGAGTGCAGTGTGTTGAACGGAAGAAAGTCCTTTCTTCTTGATCAAATAATTAATTACTAAATGGGAAAGAATATTGGCAGGTTAAGGAAAATTTTTTGGATTTACTTTTTGAAAAACAATGATTAGGACAAAATTAGTGGAACTAAAATATGAAGACTAGATTTATTTTATTTTTGAGATTTGGACAGAATTAGGACAAAATTAGCGGAACTCAATGAAGCTATACAGTGGGATTTATTAGTTAATCATTTATCTAAAGATATTGTTTATAATAGAGTATAATGGCGTCATACAATTTATATAAGCCAACTCCACTTGGTCAGATAAAGGCTTTGTTATCGTTGGATCCTCAAAAGTTAGGAAAAGCTACGTGTTCCAGGCATAATGGGATATATTCCCATTCTTTGTATTGATTATAAATATTAGAAGGTCCATGTTATTATACAGTTATAGTGGTAGCGCATATATGGCCATGTTCAACCCATACTCTTATTTTTCCAATTCTCCTATTCATCATTCTTATGACGTTTCATTTTATTTTATTTTTCCTTTTCATGTCTCAACTAGGTTCATATATCTGCCTCAGAATGTCTCCTGGACATGCTCAATTCCATGGACCAGACTCAAGTTAGTGCTATCAATGAAGGATTCGAGGCTGAGCTTCGTCATCTCCATGAGACTGAGAAGAATGGTGAGGCAAAGTTACTATTAAAAAAGTGTATCGACATTGTTGAAGGCCGGAAACATTAATCTCTCTCAAAAAATCTTGTCATACATGAAGTTCTGAGAGGATGAAATATTTAACTGATGACATTTGGAGTTAGATAAAACAGAATAGGAAATAGGAAATGTTATTTTACTCTCCCAGCTGCACGTGTCATCAGTTGATTTTGTCTATACAAATATTTTTTATGTTGTTGGCTTAAAGTTTAAAGGGTTAAGGTGCAGATTTATCAATGAACTATTACTCAATGAGCATCTGGCACAAACAATTGAAGGTATCAAAATTACCAATAAACATTAAAAACTAAAAGTTGTGAATAACTTATTTGAACTTGTCAGTTCTTTATTTGAACTTATGAATTTCTTATCTAAATTTAGGAATGACTTGAGAGTAAGTACATATATAAACTAAGAAAACAATTAGTGGTATTTAAGGAGTACATATATAAACTAAGAAAATAATTAGTGGTATTTAAGGAGTTTTTAAAATTTTATGATATTAGAAATATATATATATATATATATATATATAAACTTCAATCGAAAGTATATATATACTCCCTATAGTTAGCTAATTATAGAGTTTATTTTGATTCCAAAAATGTAATCTGAGTCCACCCTGTTACTTTTTTTTTAAAAAAAAAAAAAAAACCATTCCCGTGTTTTTTAAAATTTTAGTTTTAACCTAGCACTTTCACATAAACACACCCAATAGATATCCATTTGGGATTTGATCCCACAATCTCTCTCCCTAAGCCGAAAGCACTTGGTACAAAATTAATAGCTTTGGGAATTAAATTATCCTTCTAGATTGTATATATAAAAGGAGTTTTCATGAACAAATAGTTTCAATCAAATAATTAATTAAAGAGAATGATTTCGTAAACAAACACATTATTTTTTGGATAAAAAGAAGCAAACACATATTTTATAAATAAATAATATGACTAATTTCTTTACTCTGAAATAATGTATTTTTATTTTGACCGGCAAAAAAAGTATTTTAGAATATATAAAATAATATTTAAAATTGATTTATAAAGACTACTTGAATGAATAGGTTCATTGTCAATTGGGTGGTGGTGCTGATTGGAAATTAAAAAAGAAGATGTAAAAGATGACCCCAGTTCTTTAAGATCTTATACCACCTTAGTGATGATTAATTTTAATAACTTTATATATTAATTGTATAACATTAATACTCCACATGTTTACCAAATGTGAGTGAGAAATATTTAGAGGGGTGGGGAGAAATTCCTGAAAAATGAGATGATTAATTTTAATAACTTTATATATTAATTGTAAAACATTAATACTCCACATGTTTACCAAATGTGAGTGAGAAATATTTAGAGGGGTGGGGAGGTATTCCTGAAAAATGACCAGGCTCAGTCTTTAAGCATAATTTTTTAACCATTTTGGCTATTTATTTTGGGGGGCAAGAGGGGAAAAAAAAAGACTGAATAAGATAAATTAATTTTTGGAGCATCAGTATTTATTTACTGTTATACCGTAATGATGTTAAACTCGTTTCTATCACTAGTACGTATGAATACTATAACGTGGTTTGTGTCTTCTGTGTACATATTCGTTTTTTTTTTTTATAAAAAGATAAACTTCAATAAACACATATTAAAATAAGGGAAAATTATAATAAAGGACCTAAGAAAAATAATATTTATTAAGAAGCACCATAAAAATGGTAATTATTCTAAAGGACCAAAAATTAAAACAGTAAAATAGAAAGACTAAATTGCCCTTAGTCAAATTTCCTATATTCTTTCTAATTAAATCAAAGCGATTACTCATTCTCCTCCAAATCTTCTTCATTCTAAGAAAACCATGGAGAGGGATGATGGAAAAACCGAAAAAATTTATGATCAGGAACTGAGTATACTTATGTCTGGACATTTGTAAGTTTTCTGTTGATAATATGAAATATATAACTCAGAGTGGAGAAGGAAGGAAACAGTTTCCTTTGGCTTTAATAGTATATATAACCATTGAAGTGTAATTGCTAGAGCGTTTCATCTCATGATAGTGATGATTCGATCTACAAATTGAGGAGATTATTTTCGATTTGCACAAAAAACAAGTGGTTAACTGTAGAGATTATCTTTATTTAAAATCTTTGAATTAGCAGATCGAGAAAGCTTGCCCACAAGGATGAGAATGAAGGTTGCCAGCGTTAACGGTAGAGTTGGTAGAGGTGATGCGAAGTGAAAAGCGTCAGCCATTCCTCTCTAAAAGTGTTGATGACTACCTTTAATTTAAGAAAGGTTGCATCTACTTGAAATCTCATTGAAGCTAGAACTTGGGAGTTGGGATGGTTGTAGGTCAATGGCGGAGGTGGAGAGAAGGTGAGATGGTGGAGGATGGAGATTGAAGATATATAACATCCTGAATTTTGAATCTAATATCTTGAACATAAACCTATTTTGGGAAGACTAGTAGGCTCTATTTTTGGAAAGTGATAAATTTGAAATCAGTATTTTGTGGGCCCCGTGAATAGTATTTACTATTCACGTATACGTTTTTACTATTTACAAATACGTATTTAAAAAAATATATATATATATGTTATTCGCAAATACGTATTTAATACTTGAAATTTGTGAAATATGAATAGTGTTCACTATTCACAAATACGTATTTACTATTTAAAAATACGGTATTTACTATTCCTAAATACGTATTTACTATTCATGTGGGACCCACGACCAAAATAATTCTTCCTCCCGACAGAAACTCTCGTGAGTTTTGAAAATATTTCACGCGGGACCCACGTAATAGTAATTTACTATTTGATTTATAATATTATATTATTTAAAATATTAAAATATTATTAAAATTTTTTTAAAATGTTCACGGGGCGGCTACTTAGTCACGGGGGGAGATTTCTTTTTAATTTTTAGGAAAATTACGTAAAACGACCCAGAGACAAAAATTACACTTAAAGACCCATTTTCCAACTATAAATAGACCTTCCATTTCATTTCATTCTTCACAACTTCTAAGAGCCATAGAGAGAGGTAGAGAGAGAGAGAGAGAGTAGAGAGATATTTGCTTAAGAGTTATAATAGCTGGTTGGTGATTCGGGTATTAGCAAGTAACAGGTAACTCTGAATATTCTTCCTTATACTTGTGAATTATGTATGATTATAAATTTGTTTGTTTACTATTTTGGCAAGAATATTTAGAAAATATTTATGGTTTTAAGATCTGGTGTGGGAACTTTGATTTGCAAATCTGCAAAGGTACTATTTATACGTACGTTACTATTCACGTATACCGTATTTACTATTCATTTTTACTATTCATGTTACTATTCACGTATACTGTATTTACTATTCACGTATACCATATTTACTATTCATACCGTATTTACTATTCATTTTACTATTCACGTATACCGTATTTACTATTCATAATACTATTCACGTATACATACCGTATTTACTATTCACGTATACATACCGTATGTACTCTTCATTTTTACTATTCATGTATATATATCGTATTTTACTATTCACATATACGCATAGTATTCACTATTCATAAATACGCATATTGATGTATAAAACTTTATGGTATAATAATGCATTATTTTGAGTGAACATATTCATCATGGCGGTTGTATTATGATGGGTGGAGTAAGGAGGGATTTGAATGATAAGAATGATTTATGCCACCACTCGGTGCACAGTGGATGGTACTTGTTTCAGGGCCCCATCTTCCATGTTTTCCTCTGGCCGGGATTTCATTGGAGTTGTGGGACATGTGACACCTCCTTAGTTATTTTAAAGGAGGGGAGCCATAGTCCAGATTTAAGCTATATACCTTTGGCCGGGTGTATCTTAAGTTTTGGTGAGCTTGGAACAATTCAGTCAAATGAATAAGTTTCTATTGGACTATGTGTTAGCCTATGGCTCCAGTCTGCGGTATAAGGGAGGTGGTGATATAAGGGAGGCTGCATACTGCATAGTGCATTTCTGAACAGTTCAAGAATTTGATATGATGATGAATATTCTGTAAAGACATGAGATGAGAACTTTTGAGATATATATGTTTTAATACCTTCTATATTGATGACTATTAGTATAAATCATTTTGTATGATAAATTATGGAATCTATATATATATTTGAAATCAGCCCATATCTTTTTGTCATATATTATTTGCTCGTGTACGGTAGAAATATTTAGTAGTTACTGAGATGTGTAATCTCACCCCATATTAACATTTTTCAGGTGAATAACTTAGTAGAGATCAAGGGAATGCACCCATGGAGTGAGCTTTGTAGGCTCTTCTGTACTCCTTTAGTTTATGTTGTGTTATTTTATTTGCCATGAACCTAAAAGACTTCCGCATTTTAAAATAACTCTTATTTATTGGATTTATTTTGGCCCTGTATAAATGGATTTCTACCTTTGGCCATATTGTAAATATGTGTTTGAGTGTTGAATATCCTATATTTGGAGGTGTTACTATTATTTTGGCCAAGATTTTGGTATTGAAAATGAGGCGTTACATTTTTGGTATCAGAGCAAAGGTTCTGGCCAATCTGTAAATTTCCTATCAGTTTTCTAAATAAAAATTTTGAGGTCATGGCAAATTAAATATCATAACATGTGCATTTTCCTTTATAGCTTTGGATTCTTTTTACCAATTTTCTTGTGACATTCATGATAGGAGAAGAATGGGTTAATCAAAATATTCAAGTGATTGATAATGAGGATTTATGATTTGAGGATGTGATTGAGATTAAATTTCAGAGCTGCGTAGCGGAAGTTGGTAAGTAGAAAATTTATTGAATATTGGATTCTGTAGGCCCAAAATTACTTTCTAGGATGAATATTTTTATTGGTGTCTAGGAAAGTGATTGAAAGACTAAGCCCCTATTTGATGTTTATTCAATTAGTTGCCGTTGTAAAAAAAAGTATGAAGAAATGTTCGCTAGATTTTCACTTACCTAGCTAATTTATATGAGTAACAGATGACAATACCATAACAGAATACGGGCATAGTCTTGATTATACAGAATAACTGGCTTAAGTTTGAATTTAATAAGATAAAGTTGAGTTTGGCAGGAAAACTCGAAAATCCTTATGAATCCTAGAATAGAGATTACAAACATTAGCAAGAAGGCTAAGAAGAGTAGACTATATTAATTCAAGCATCAAGAACAACAGTTGATACAATCCCACCGCAAGCTTCGACTATCTCAAGTTTAAGTCTATTAATTTCTTCCTGAGCGGCTGCTCTTGAGAGAGGACCATCAGGAGACATTGTTCTTCTCAATCTAGCTATTTGCTTCATAGTGCTTCGAATTTTTACATAAGGCCAATGCTTTATTCCTCCCCTATGGCATATTTTCATTAGAACATTTTTGCATAGACGAACTTGTTGAGCCGCTTCTTGTTGAGGTAAATGGAATAAGTCTCTAAGATCATTAATTGACATTGATGCAGCTCTAATATTTTGTTCAGCTCTTGATCGGTATGGATTACTAGGTATGGGGACTGAAGGATTATTATTTACAACCATGAGCTCTTTTCCTTTATTGGATATATTTTCTGTATTGGTTGGAAATGAACTATTAGGGAGTTCATTTTGATTTTTAGTCCATTCCAAACCAACACAAAGGGCCTCATAGTAGGCTGATAGGGGATCTGACACCAGGACATACCCTAAAGAATTTTGATTCAAACAATAATTTTCTAGAAAATGTTTGACATCTTCTAAATTTTTCTTACCAAAGTCAAATACTTGAGGACTGGAAGAACCTCCTTGTACGTCCTGGTGAAAGACAGCGTGGCATATCATACCAATCCTCCCATGAACTTCAAGTTTATGGTATTGAAGTCCATTGGTATGAATAATCTCTCGTAGAACATGGCAGCAACCACATGAAAATGGATTAGTAGTCTCAGTCAAGGTAGAAGCAGGATTCCTTGGTTGAGAAGGTACCGTAGACTCCATAAGTTCTGCCACATTACGACACCTTTGGACAGGTCGCCTTGATGGACCTGCTTCAGATTCCTTTCTGTTAGTAGTGGTAAAAATAGAATCTTGTATCCTTGGAGGAGGAGTAGGAATGTTAATCGTTGAGGCAGATGAATGAACGTTCATACTTACGGGATTTTGGGGAAGTAAAGAAGAATAAGGGTATGATGCATTGTTTGACAAATCAGACAACATGTTAGTCTGATAGTCATGAAGTAAGGCTTCAAGAAAGAAAGGGTTGAATGAATCGGAGACTGGAATAGAGTTACTTGAACCGGCCATGTTTAAGGATAATGTGGAAGGTTATAGTGAAGGTTACGATCGGAGAGGAAATGAATATGTGGAGGTTTTGTGAAGTTTGAGAGAACGTGAAACATTTACTCTTTCTTTACTCTATTTATAGCTGGGCTAGCAACGTCTATATTTTGTTAAGCAGCATCGGATTCTCATCTGTCGTTAGCTCAGAATCATGTAGATTTTGTTGTTATGCGGAAAATTTTATGGCACCGCACCCTAGTGCACCCTAGCCACCGTTAGGGGTCGCAGTTTCCTAGACCTTTGCAGACAGAAATCGCTATGGCATTTATTGCTAGCTGTGTTTTCAAGAAATTAAGTTTGGACGTTTATACGCGCATTTATCTAAGAAATCTATCTTGGATGTGCAGCTGACTCAAGATGTCGGAATTGACATTTGAAAATAGGATTTTAAGCGTAAGCGTGCTAAGGTGATAGTAATCTTGGGAAGGGTGACTTCCTAATAATATTAGATGAACCGGAGAGAATCCGAAGATTTGAAATGATGATGAGTTGTGCCAATTAACCCGAGAGCATTCTTCACTCTCCGAGTATCCGAAGAACTCTATGAATTTGTCAAAGATAATTCAAAGACTAAGGTTTTTGGATAAACATGTTGGAAGATCGATGGAAAGGTATGAAATGGTGATCCTTAGGAATGCCAGTAAGATGTTAGAATGAATATAGTAAATATTGAGGATAGGCTTTAATTTAATCTAAGCTGAAATAGAACTCAAGAACGAAATGAGCCTTTGTGATATTTGTAACATCCTGAATTTTGAATCTAATATCTTGAACATAAACCTATTTTGGGAAGACTAGTAGGCTCTATTTTTGGAAAGTGATAAATTTGAAATCAGTATTTTGTGGGCCCCGTGAATAGTATTTACTATTCACGTATACGTTTTTACTATTTACAAATATGTGTTTAAAAATATATATATATATATATGTTATTCGCAAATACGTATTTAATACTTGAAATTTGTGAAATATGAATAGTGTTCACTATTCACAAATACGTATTTACTATTTAAAAATACGGTATTTACTATTTCTAAATACGTATTTACTATTCATGCGGGACCCACGGCCAAAATAATTCTCTGCAAACTTTCCCGTGAGTGACAAACTTTCTTGTGACTTTGAAAAATTTGGCCGCGGGACCCACTTAATATTAATTATAATAATATTATATTATTATTATTTTATTATTAAAAATATTAAATATTATTAAAAATTTTCAAAATTTTTCACGAGGCGGCTGAGAGGTTCACGGGGTGCAATTTTTTTGATTTTCGAGAAAAATTACGTAAAATGACCCAGAGACGAAAATTACACTTAAAGACCCATTTTCCAACTATAAATAGACCTTCCATTTCATTTCATTCTTCACAACTTCTAAGAGCCATAGAGAGAGGTAGAGAGAGAGAGAGAGAGTAGAGAGATATTTGCTTGAGAGTTATAATAGCTGGTTGGTGATTCGGGTATTAGCAAGTAACAGGTAACTCTGAATATTCTTCCTTATACTTGTGAATTATGTATGATTATAAATTTGTTTGTTTACTATTTTGGCAAGAATATTTAGAAAATATTTATGGTTTTAAGATCTGGTGTGGGAACTTTGATTTGCAAATCTGCAGAGGTACTATTTATACGTACGTTACTATTCACGTATACCGTATTTACTATTCATTTTTACTATTCATGTTACTATTCACGTATACTGTATTTACTATTCACGTATACCATATTTACTATTCACACCGTATTTACTATTCATTTTACTATTCACGTATACCGTATTTACTATTCATTTTACTATTCACGTATACCGTATTTACTATTCATAATACTATTCACGTATACATACCGTATTTACTATTCACGTATACATACCGTATGTACTCTTCATTTTTACTATTCATGTATATATATCGTATTTTACTATTCACATATACGCATAGTATTCACTATTCATAAATACGCATATTGATGTATAAAACTTTATGGTATAATAATGCATTATTTTGAGTGAACATATTCATCATGGCGGTTGTATTATGATGGGTGGAGTAAGGAGGGATTTGAATGATAAGAATGATTTATGCCACCACTCGGTGCACAGTGGATGGTACTTGTTTCAGGGCCCCATCTTCCATGTTTTCCTCTGGCCGGGATTTCATTGGAGTTGTGGGACATGTGACACCTCCTTAGTTATTTTAAAGGAGGGGAGCCATAGTCCAGATTTAAGCTATATACCTTTGGCCGGGTGTATCTTAAGTTTTGGTGAGCTTGGAACAATTCAGTCAAATGAATAAGTTTCTATTGGACTATGTGTTAGCCTATGGCTCCAGTCTGCGGTATAAGGGAGGTGGTGATATAAGGGAGGCTGCATACTGCATAGTGCATTTCTGAACAGTTCAAGAATTTGATATGATGATGAATATTCTGTAAAGACATGAGATGAGAACTTTTGAGATATATATGTTTTAATACCTTCTATATTGATGACTATTAGTATAAATTATTTTGTATGATAAATTATGGAATCTATATATATATTTGAAATCAGCCCATATCTTTTTGTCATATATTATTTGCTCGTGTACGGTAGAAATATTTAGTAGTTACTGAGATGTGTAATCTCACCCCATATTAACATTTTTCAGGTGAATAACTTAGTAGAGATCAAGGGAATGCACCCATGGAGTGAGCTTTGTAGGCTCTTCTGTACTCCTTTAGTTTATGTTGTGTTATTTTATTTGCCATGAACCTAAAAGACTTCCGCATTTTAAAATAACTCTTATTTATTGGATTTATTTTGGCCCTGTATAAATGGATTTCTACCTTTGGCCATATTGTAAATATGTGTTTGAGTGTTGAATATCCTATATTTGGAGGTGTTACTATTATTTTGGCCAAGATTTTGGTATTGAAAATGAGGCGTTACATTTTTGGTATCAGAGCAAAGGTTCTGGCCAATCTGTAAATTTCCTATCAGTTTTCTAAATAAAAATTTTGAGGTCATGGCAAATTAAATATCATAACATGTGCATTTTCCTTTATAGCTTTGGATTCTTTTTACCAATTTTCTTGTGACATTCATGATAGGAGAAGAATGGGTTAATCAAAATATTCAAGTGATTGATAATGAGGATTTATGATTTGAGGATGTGATTGAGATTAAATTTCAGAGCTGCGTAGCAGAAGTTGGTAAGTAGAAAATTTATTGAATATTGGATTCTGTAGGCCCAAAATTACTTTCTAGGATGAATATTTTTATTGGTGTCTAGGAAAGTGATTGAAAGACTAAGCCCCTATTTGATGTTTATTCAATTAGTTGCCGTTGTAAAAAGTATGAAAAGATTTTCGCTAGATTTTCACTTACCTAGCTAATTTATATGAGTAACAGATGACAATACCATAACAGAATACGGGCATAGTCTTGATTATACAGAATAACTGGCTTAAGTTTGAATTTAATAAGATAAAGTTGAGTTTGGCAGGAAAACTCGAAAATCCTTATGAATCCTAGAATAGAGATTACAAACATTAGCAAGAAGGCTAAGAAGAGTAGACTATATTAATTCAAGCATCAAGAACAACAGTTGGTACAATCCCACCGCAAGCTTCGACTATCTCAAGTTTAAGTCTATTAATTTCTTCCTGAGCGGCTGCTCTTGAGAGAGGACCATCAGGAGACATTGTTCTTCTCAATCTAGCTATTTGCTTCATAGTGCTTCGAATTTTTACATAAGGCCAATGCTTTATTCCTCCCCTATGGCATATTTTCATTAGAACATTTTTGCATAGACGAACTTGTTGAGCCGCTTCTTGTTGAGGTAAATGGAATAAGTCTCTAAGATCATTAATTGACATTGATGCAGCTCTAATATTTTGTTCAGCTCTTGATCGGTATGGATTACTAGGTATGGGGACTGAAGGATTATTATTTACAACCATGAGCTCTTTTCCTTTATTGGATATATTTTCTGTATTGGTTGGAAATGAACTATTAGGGAGTTCATTTTGATTTTTAGTCCATTCCAAACCAACACAAAGGGCCTCATAGTAGGCTGATAGGGGATCTGACACCAGGACA
Source organism: Acacia crassicarpa (assembly GCA_034222035.1). NCBI lineage: Eukaryota > Viridiplantae > Streptophyta > Magnoliopsida > Fabales > Fabaceae > Acacia > Acacia crassicarpa. The sequence goes on from JAWXYG010000004.1 coordinate 27,033,422, forward strand.
TACCCTAAAGAATTTTGATTCAAACAATAATTTTCTAGAAAATGTTTGACATCTTCTAAATTTTTCTTACCAAAGTCAAATACTTGAGGATTGGAAGAACCTCCTTGTACGTCCTGGTGAAAGACAGCGTGGCATATCATACCAATCCTCCCATGAACTTCAAGTTTATGGTATTGAAGTCCATTGGTATGAATAATCTCTCGTAGAACATGGCAGCAACCACATGAAAATGGATTAGTAGTCTCAGTCAAGGTAGAAGCAGGATTCCTTGGTTGAGAAGGTACCGTAGACTCCATAAGTTCTGCCACATTACGACACCTTTGGACAGGTCGCCTTGATGGACCTGCTTCAGATTCCTTTCTGTTAGTAGTGGTAAAAATAGAATCTTGTATCCTTGGAGGAGGAGTAGGAATGTTAATCGTTGAGGCAGATGAATGAACGTTCATACTTACGGGATTTTGGGGAAGTAAAGAAGAATAAGGGTATGATGCATTGTTTGACAAATCAGACAACATGTTAGTCTGATAGTCATGAAGTAAGGCTTCAAGAAAGAAAGGGTTGAATGAATCGGAGACTGGAATAGAGTTACTTGAACCGGCCATGTTTAAGGATAATGTGGAAGGTTATAGTGAAGGTTACGATCGGAGAGGAAATGAATATGTGGAGGTTTTGTGAAGTTTGAGAGAACGTGAAACATTTACTCTTTCTTTACTCTATTTATAGCTGGGCTAGCAACGTCTATATTTTGTTAAGCAGCATCGGATTCTCATCTGTCGTTAGCTCAGAATCATGTAGATTTTGTTGTTATGCGGAAAATTTTATGGCACCGCACCCTAGTGCACCCTAGCCACCGTTAGGGGTCGCAGTTTCCTAGACCTTTGCAGACAGAAATCGCTATGGCATTTATTGCTAGCTGTGTTTTCAAGAAATTAAGTTTGGACGTTTATACGCGCATTTATCTAAGAAATCTGTCTTGGATGTGCAGCTGACTCAAGATGTCGGAATTGACATTTGAAAATAGGATTTTAAGCGTAAGCGTGCTAAGGTGATAGTAATCTTGGGAAGGGTGACTTCCTAATAATATTAGATGAACCGGAGAGAATCCGAAGATTTGAAATGATGATGAGTTGTGCCAATTAACCCGAGAGCATTCTTCACTCTCCGAGTATCCGAAGAACTCTATGAATTTGTCAAAGATAATTCAAAGACTAAGGTTTTTGGATAAACATGTTGGAAGATCGATGGAAAGGTATGAAATGGTGATCCTTAGGAATGCCAGTAAGATGTTAGAATGAATATAGTAAATATTGAGGATAGGCTTTAATTTAATCTAAGCTGAAATAGAACTCAAGAACGAAATGAGCCTTTGTGATATTGCAGGTTGAGGTAGAATTAGAACCTTGTGAATACTGCTGAGGTTGTAGATAGTCTTCATATAATCCAAGAATTAGATTAGGAATTGTGAATCATGATCTTAGTATGATGGGTATTTTTGGGGAAACACGAATTATCAGTTGATGTTGAGGTTATAAGAATCAAATTGTAAACTTGACTATTAATGTCTGGGAATATTTGAAAATAGACTTGAATTCAATCTGAGTTAAGATAGTGTGTCTAATTAAGAAAGTATGAAATCCGGTGATTTATGTTATAATATTAGTATGTTATTTGGGTGTGATTAATAGATAACTATGAGAGGAACAGATGATATTTAGTATATGTCTTTGAGATACTAAGGATTGAATTCGAATCATGTGAACAATGCTGAGGTTGTGAGAATAATATTTGAATGTTTTAAATCTTAGTCTAGGAATTGTGAAACATGAATGTTCTATGGATATTATTGAGGACACATGATATCTCTGTCTTGCTGATATTGAAGTTCTAAGAGTTGATTTGTAATTTGACAATTATCATTTTTGGGGAAAGTTTGAGGATAGTTCTTAAATGATATAAGCTATGGAGTATGACGAATCTAGTAAGAATAATCGGGGTTTTAGAAATAGGATGATGAATCTGAAAGTTGGTAGGGGATCTAGAGGGTTGCTACTAGAAGAAAGGTAATATAACAGTTTAACTTAACAGTTGTATTGATTCTTTAGGAGACTGAATTGATTGAATAAATTGAGATATTAGAATATGGTATTAATTGATTTGAGAGAAATAGGGAACAAAATGTGATACCAACATGTGTAAGGTGTTCAGAGATTGCCAACTGTTTAACTAGCTTAGGAAATGATCTTGATAATAGAATCTTTCTTTAGAAATAATGAATTGAGTGTTTCATGGATGAGTTGAGTAGAATAAGTTGGAACCTGGAATGTATTCGGAGTTGGTAACTATTTAAAATAGTTGCTAGGTCCCTGAGTATTTGAATTTTGAACTTACCAATGCACTTGCTGTGTTTGGAAATTTTTACGCAATATTTACAACAGGATTTAAGACCAGTTTGTAATCGACATTTATAAACTATGATGTCTCATGGAATGAATCCTTGCGAAATTCGAACAAGAATTGACTTTTACATTATGATTGTGGTGGAAGGTGTACAAGCTAGAAGAGGTTGGAAACTGTTGTGGATATACTTAGTTTGCGGAATCTTGCCAAATGTACTTGTTTTTGAATTACTTGCCATTGGTGAAAGCTAGATTTAGTAAGTAAGTGTTTTCTTAAACTTGAATTGAGGAAGCACGGGTATAGGATAGACGAGCAGAGGCTTGAAGCGGTAAGACCCGTTGAGCTAGTTTGCATATGGTGGTATCTCTAGGCTATAAGACTTATGTGCCTAGTATTGTGTTTGTTGCCTATCATGGTAACATTAGACCTGTATGTCTAAAGTTTATCTTAAGGTTGGCAGAATAATCAGATTATATCATGTTGTGGTTATTATGGCCTGAGGGTAACTTCTTAAGCTGTAAGATCTGAATATCCAGTGTTGTGGTAATACAATGAAATAAGCAGAAAGGAAGAATGAACTGGCCTGTGAGGCCAGTGTAACCAAGCGCTCAAATAAGGAACTAGTGGATCCTGTGTCTGAATATTACTTTGGGTACAGGATGAACGAAAATTGTGTTGTGTACTTGATGAGCATGTTTGGGAAAGAGATAGGACTTAGGGATAATATGATATATAAAGCTGAGTCGGAGCGGATTGTTGATGCGGGGGATAAGCAATTGAGGAACAAGGCTATTAGCTTGTAAAGGTTGTGTGTAAAGGAATGGCTTCCGGAGATGCTACTTGGGAAACAGAGGAGAGCATGCGACAAACCTATCCTCATTTATTTAAATAGGTTAGAATTCTTATTATAGCGAAATTTTGAGGACAAAATTTTCTTTTAGGAGGGGAGAAATGTAACATCCTGAATTTTGAATCTAATATCTTGAACATAAACCTATTTTGGGAAGACTAGTAGGCTCTATTTTTGGAAAGTGATAAATTTGAAATCAGTATTTTGTGGGCCCCGTGAATAGTATTTACTATTCACGTATACGTTTTTACTATTTACAAATATGTGTTTAAAAATATATATATATATATATGTTATTCGCAAATACGTATTTAATACTTGAAATTTGTGAAATATGAATAGTGTTCACTATTCACAAATACGTATTTACTATTTAAAAATACGGTATTTACTATTTCTAAATACGTATTTACTATTCATGCGGGACCCACGGCCAAAATAATTCTCTGCAAACTTTCCCGTGAGTGACAAACTTTCTTGTGACTTTGAAAAATTTGGCCGCGGGACCCACTTAATATTAATTATAATAATATTATATTATTATTATTTTATTATTAAAAATATTAAATATTATTAAAAATTTTCAAAATTTTTCACGAGGCGGCTGAGAGGTTCACGGGGTGCAATTTTTTTGATTTTCGAGAAAAATTACGTAAAATGACCCAGAGACGAAAATTACACTTAAAGACCCATTTTCCAACTATAAATAGACCTTCCATTTCATTTCATTCTTCACAACTTCTAAGAGCCATAGAGAGAGGTAGAGAGAGAGAGAGAGAGTAGAGAGATATTTGCTTGAGAGTTATAATAGCTGGTTGGTGATTCGGGTATTAGCAAGTAACAGGTAACTCTGAATATTCTTCCTTATACTTGTGAATTATGTATGATTATAAATTTGTTTGTTTACTATTTTGGCAAGAATATTTAGAAAATATTTATGGTTTTAAGATCTGGTGTGGGAACTTTGATTTGCAAATCTGCAGAGGTACTATTTATACGTACGTTACTATTCACGTATACCGTATTTACTATTCATTTTTACTATTCATGTTACTATTCACGTATACTGTATTTACTATTCACGTATACCATATTTACTATTCACACCGTATTTACTATTCATTTTACTATTCACGTATACCGTATTTACTATTCATTTTACTATTCACGTATACCGTATTTACTATTCATAATACTATTCACGTATACATACCGTATTTACTATTCACGTATACATACCGTATGTACTCTTCATTTTTACTATTCATGTATATATATCGTATTTTACTATTCACATATACGCATAGTATTCACTATTCATAAATACGCATATTGATGTATAAAACTTTATGGTATAATAATGCATTATTTTGAGTGAACATATTCATCATGGCGGTTGTATTATGATGGGTGGAGTAAGGAGGGATTTGAATGATAAGAATGATTTATGCCACCACTCGGTGCACAGTGGATGGTACTTGTTTCAGGGCCCCATCTTCCATGTTTTCCTCTGGCCGGGATTTCATTGGAGTTGTGGGACATGTGACACCTCCTTAGTTATTTTAAAGGAGGGGAGCCATAGTCCAGATTTAAGCTATATACCTTTGGCCGGGTGTATCTTAAGTTTTGGTGAGCTTGGAACAATTCAGTCAAATGAATAAGTTTCTATTGGACTATGTGTTAGCCTATGGCTCCAGTCTGCGGTATAAGGGAGGTGGTGATATAAGGGAGGCTGCATACTGCATAGTGCATTTCTGAACAGTTCAAGAATTTGATATGATGATGAATATTCTGTAAAGACATGAGATGAGAACTTTTGAGATATATATGTTTTAATACCTTCTATATTGATGACTATTAGTATAAATTATTTTGTATGATAAATTATGGAATCTATATATATATTTGAAATCAGCCCATATCTTTTTGTCATATATTATTTGCTCGTGTACGGTAGAAATATTTAGTAGTTACTGAGATGTGTAATCTCACCCCATATTAACATTTTTCAGGTGAATAACTTAGTAGAGATCAAGGGAATGCACCCATGGAGTGAGCTTTGTAGGCTCTTCTGTACTCCTTTAGTTTATGTTGTGTTATTTTATTTGCCATGAACCTAAAAGACTTCCGCATTTTAAAATAACTCTTATTTATTGGATTTATTTTGGCCCTGTATAAATGGATTTCTACCTTTGGCCATATTGTAAATATGTGTTTGAGTGTTGAATATCCTATATTTGGAGGTGTTACTATTATTTTGGCCAAGATTTTGGTATTGAAAATGAGGCGTTACAATATTGCAGGTTGAGGTAGAATTAGAACCTTGTGAATACTGCTGAGGTTGTAGATAGTCTTCATATAATCCAAGAATTAGATTAGGAATTGTGAATCATGATCTTAGTATGATGGGTATTTTTGGGGAAACACGAATTATCAGTTGATGTTGAGGTTATAAGAATCAAATTGTAAACTTGACTATTAATGTCTGGGAATATTTGAAAATAGACTTGAATTCAATCTGAGTTAAGATAGTGTGTCTAATTAAGAAAGTATGAAATCCGGTGATTTATGTTATAATATTAGTATGTTATTTGGGTGTGATTAATAGATAACTATGAGAGGAACAGATGATATTTAGTATATGTCTTTGAGATACTAAGGATTGAATTCGAATCATGTGAACAATGCTGAGGTTGTGAGAATAATATTTGAATGTTTTAAATCTTAGTCTAGGAATTGTGAAACATGAATGTTCTATGGATATTATTGAGGACACATGATATCTCTGTCTTGCTGATATTGAAGTTCTAAGAGTTGATTTGTAATTTGACAATTATCATTTTTGGGGAAAGTTTGAGGATAGTTCTTAAATGATATAAGCTATGGAGTATGATGAATCTAGTATGAATAATCGGGGTTTTAGAAATAGGATGATGAATCTGAAAGTTGGTAGGGGATCTAAAGGGTTGCTACTAGTATAAATGTAATATAACAGTTCAACTTAACAGTTGTATTGATTCTTTAGGAGACTGAATTGATTGAATAAATTGAGATATTAGAATATGGTATTAATTGATTTGAGAGAAATAGGGAACAAAATGTGATACCAACATGTATAAGGTGTTCAGAGATTGCCAACTGTTTAACTAGCATAGGAAATGATCTTGATAATAGAATCTTTCTTTAGAAATAATGAATTGAGTGTTTCATGGATGAGTTGAGTAGAATAAGTTGGAACCTGGAATGTATTCGGAGTTGGTGACTATTTAAAATAGTTGCTAGGTCCCTGAGTATTTGAATTTTGAACTTACCAATGCACTTGCTGTGTTTGGAAATTTTTACGCAATATTTACAACAGGATTTAAGACCAGTTTGTAATCGACATTTATAAACTATGATGTCTCATGGAATGAATCCTTGCGAAATTCGAACAAGAATTGACTTTTACATTATGATTGTGGTGGAAGGTGTACAAGCTAGAAGAGGTTGGAAACTGTTGTGGATATACTTAGTTTGCGGAATCTTGCCAAATGTACTTGTTTTTGAATTACTTGCCATTGGTGAAAGCTAGATTTAGTAAGTAAGTGTTTTCTTAAACTTGAATTGAGGAAGCACGGGTATAGGATAGACGAGCAGAGGCTTGAAGCGGTAAGACCCGTTGAGCTAGTTTGCATATGGTGGTATCTCTAGGCTATAAGACTTATGTGCCTAGTATTGTGTTTGTTGCCTATCATGGTAACATTAGACCTGTATGTCTAAAGTTTATCTTAAGGTTGGCAAAATAATCAGATTATATCATATTGTGGTTATTATGGCCTGAGGGTAACTTCTTAAGCTGTAAGATCTGAATATCCAGTGTCGTGGTAATACAATGAATTAAGCAGAAAGGAAGAATGAACTGGCCTGTGAGGCCAGTGTAACCAAGCGCTCAAATAAGGAACTAGTGGATCCTGTGTCTGAATATTACTTTGGGTACAGGATGAACGAAAATTGTGTTGTGTGCTTGGTGAGCATGTTTGGGAAAGAGATAGGACTTAGGGATAATATGATATATAAAGCTGAGTCGGAGCGGATTGTTGATGCGGGGGATAAGCAATTGAGGAACAAGGCTATTAGCTTGTAAAGGTTGTGTGTAAAGGAATGGCTCCCGGAGATGCTACTTGGGAAACGGAGGAGAGCATGCGACAAACCTATCCTCATTTATTTAAATAGGTTAGAATTCTTATTATAGCGAAATTTTGAGGACAAAATTTTCTTTTAGGAGGGGAGAAATATAACATCCTGAATTTTGAATCTAATATCTTGAACATAAACCTATTTTGGGAAGACTAGTAGGCTCTATTTTTGGAAAGTGATAAATTTGAAATCAGTATTTTGTGGGCCCCGTGAATAGTATTTACTATTCACGTATACGTTTTTACTATTTACAAATACGTATTTAAAAAAAAATATATATATATGTTATTCGCAAATACGTATTTAATACTTGAAATTTGTGAAATATGAATAGTGTTCACTATTCACAAATACGTATTTACTATTTAAAAATACGGTATTTACTATTCCTAAATACGTATTTACTATTCATGTGGGACCCACGACCAAAATAATTCTTCCTCCCGACAGAAACTCTCGTGAGTTTTGAAAATATTTCACGCGGGACCCACGTAATAGTAATTTACTATTTGATTTATAATATTATATTATTTAAAATATTAAAATATTATTAAAATTTTTTTAAAATGTTCACGGGGCGGCTACTTAGTCACGGGGGGAGATTTCTTTTTAATTTTTAGGAAAATTACGTAAAACGACCCAGAGACAAAAATTACACTTAAAGACCCATTTTCCAACTATAAATAGACCTTCCATTTCATTTCATTCTTCACAACTTCTAAGAGCCATAGAGAGAGGTAGAGAGAGAGAGAGAGAGTAGAGAGATATTTGCTTAAGAGTTATAATAGCTGGTTGGTGATTCGGGTATTAGCAAGTAACAGGTAACTCTGAATATTCTTCCTTATACTTGTGAATTATGTATGATTATAAATTTGTTTGTTTACTATTTTGGCAAGAATATTTAGAAAATATTTATGGTTTTAAGATCTGGTGTGGGAACTTTGATTTGCAAATCTGCAAAGGTACTATTTATACGTACGTTACTATTCACGTATACCGTATTTACTATTCATTTTTACTATTCATGTTACTATTCACGTATACTGTATTTACTATTCACGTATACCATATTTACTATTCATACCGTATTTACTATTCATTTTACTATTCACGTATACCGTATTTACTATTCATAATACTATTCACGTATACATACCGTATTTACTATTCACGTATACATACCGTATGTACTCTTCATTTTTACTATTCATGTATATATATCGTATTTTACTATTCACATATACGCATAGTATTCACTATTCATAAATACGCATATTGATGTATAAAACTTTATGGTATAATAATGCATTATTTTGAGTGAACATATTCATCATGGCGGTTGTATTATGATGGGTGGAGTAAGGAGGGATTTGAATGATAAGAATGATTTATGCCACCACTCGGTGCACAGTGGATGGTACTTGTTTCAGGGCCCCATCTTCCATGTTTTCCTCTGGCCGGGATTTCATTGGAGTTGTGGGACATGTGACACCTCCTTAGTTATTTTAAAGGAGGGGAGCCATAGTCCAGATTTAAGCTATATACCTTTGGCCGGGTGTATCTTAAGTTTTGGTGAGCTTGGAACAATTCAGTCAAATGAATAAGTTTCTATTGGACTATGTGTTAGCCTATGGCTCCAGTCTGCGGTATAAGGGAGGTGGTGATATAAGGGAGGCTGCATACTGCATAGTGCATTTCTGAACAGTTCAAGAATTTGATATGATGATGAATATTCTGTAAAGACATGAGATGAGAACTTTTGAGATATATATGTTTTAATACCTTCTATATTGATGACTATTAGTATAAATCATTTTGTATGATAAATTATGGAATCTATATATATATTTGAAATCAGCCCATATCTTTTTGTCATATATTATTTGCTCGTGTACGGTAGAAATATTTAGTAGTTACTGAGATGTGTAATCTCACCCCATATTAACATTTTTCAGGTGAATAACTTAGTAGAGATCAAGGGAATGCACCCATGGAGTGAGCTTTGTAGGCTCTTCTGTACTCCTTTAGTTTATGTTGTGTTATTTTATTTGCCATGAACCTAAAAGACTTCCGCATTTTAAAATAACTCTTATTTATTGGATTTATTTTGGCCCTGTATAAATGGATTTCTACCTTTGGCCATATTGTAAATATGTGTTTGAGTGTTGAATATCCTATATTTGGAGGTGTTACTATTATTTTGGCCAAGATTTTGGTATTGAAAATGAGGCGTTACAAGATAAGTCCAGAGGTCTCTAGTACGCGGTTGTGTCTCTACTTCTTTATCTTTCGATGAAGTTCAGAAGAGAGACGGAAAAGGAAGTCACCTTAGTCGTAACTAGGAGGCGATTTCGGTGCAGTATAGATGCTAACTTAACCGATTTTGATTTGGTCACTAATTGTCATTATCCATCAACCACTCCAGATTCTGATTTTAGAAAGAATATAGAAAATCTGGCTAAGGGCCATTTATATAGTATTTCTATTTTAATGTTTTAATTTCTGGTTCTTCAAAATAATTATCATTTTTATGGATCCTTCTTAATAAATACTCCCTCCGGTCCTAATTATAAGAGCTAGTTGACTTTTTTGGAGAGATTAAGGAAGCTAATTAAATTACTTTATAGTATTTTTATTTTTATTTTCTTCTTTAAACTAATTAATTTAACTAATAAACTAATATATAATTTAAAGATACATAACATATGAAATGATTAAGTAACTTATTAAGCTTCATTAATCTCTCCAAAGAAAGTCAACTAGCTCTTATAATTAGGATCGGAGGTACTATTATTTTTCTTAAGTACTTTATTATAACTTTGCCTTAAAATAATTACAACACACACTTAAGCGACACTATATCACAAAGCAATGAAATGAAGTAAAGAAACAAACAAACTGAAACTGAAAACAACACACAGAAAAAAGCAACTATAAAACAAAACAACAAACAGCCTCGATATATAGGAAGGTTCTGAGCCACCAAAAGAGTCCAAAAACATCCAATAACGCAGTTGAAGTAAGGAAGAGTCGAGCATGAGAGACTTGAGGGGTGTCGAGCACATCTCCTGGACATAGGTCACCCAAGCGAACATCATGGTTTGAAGCTTCTCGTGGGAAGAGATAGCTTGACAAGTCCAGATGCCAAAAGCAAAGAGAAGAACGAAAAAACCCAAGCTCCAACTAACACAACTAGAGAAGTTGATGACCAAATAAACAAACCTGCAATAACACACGAGCAGAAACCATACCCAAGCATGAAGGAACGAGACAAACAAACAGAAGATAGAAGAACACCACCCAAAAACAGAGAGGTGAAACACTGTATGAAGGACCTTTAAGTAGCTGCTGATGAACTTAAGGTCCCATTATTATCATTCACAAGTTTGACAAAACCCAGAACATAATCAAAAGGCTCATCCAAGAACGCTTCCTTACAGAACGACTGTATCGAGAGATGCAAATATGTTACACCTGAGTGATATAAGGAGTGGCCAACGGTGACAATTGATATAAAGAGGAGAGTGACCAGTAACCAGTCTCAAAGGAATCACATATTGAACGGGGGTAAACTGAAGATCTAGTGTCATGGTTTGGTTTAAGTCTTTTCATGCCACAAGATATCCCATCTGTTATGGGTCTCTTTCGTTTTCTTGCAAGAACCAAACAATTGGACACTTCGGATAATCGGATCAAGATTGAACTCTAACCCGTTTACAACTAAAGCCAAGGAGATGCAGAGCCTTTCGTTTCTGAACAAAGTATGATGAAGTAAGAGAAGAAGACAAGCTCAAAGAGGCATTAACAGGATCAGAAGACGAAGGAGTCCAAGTCGCAGAAAAGCCTGAGACATCGCACGATCTGGATGAAACACTAAAGGCCCAAATCTTAAGCCTAAGACCTCCATTGAAAAAAATAAAAATCATTCGCCCGCCGACTATGTCCAGAACGGGGGCCCACTTGTCGCACCCAAACCACCGATCTAAAAACCGCCATAATACAGTGCAACCAAGGAAGACCGACACCGCCACAACAGCAGCAGCAACGTCCGATGTGCTCGAAAAGAATCGAAAGCGGAATCAAAGCAGCAGTAGTAAGTTGAAAACAAAATATTATCAGGCAATTTGATGCGATTGGAGAAGAGTGAAGGCACATTGAATCGAACTCAACGAATGAACCAAAGAGCTCACCTGTTAACAAGTATGATTGAAGAAGAATCAAGATAAAGAATATGTATTATTATTAATAAAAGAGAGCAATATGCTCATACAATAAGTAACTTACTTGGATTAACTAACACTTAGAAGAAAACTATGTTAACTCCTTCTTAGGGAAAGACCAAGTTAACTTTTTTAGGGTTGTAGATAGCAATATATATTAAGTTTTAACTCATATTTTAATTTTTGAGGTCATCACGTATCCTCTATCGATACCACACTATCAATGATGACTACTTTCAGCGATATCTACTACCACATTACTTCAAAAACAGATTTTTTTTTTAATATTTTAAATAACTATTGCAAATAGACTTTTTTGTTTCTTCATTTTCAAAACTTATTCCTAAAAACAGTTTTTGAGAAGGAAAAAATAGGGAATAGAATCAAACGAGTGCTTATTTTCTGTGTGTTTTGTGTAGATTAGGAATGAGACTAGTGGGGCTAGCATTTTGACATCTTTCTATGAGGTCTTCACCACACATAATATGGAAGAGCTGGTTCTTCAAGATGCAAACTTTCTTTATTCGGTTGTGATTTCACCCTCCCATTTTTTACTGGAAAAAGCCAATCCAAAAAGAGATTAATGAGCCTATCATGCTTTTACGCAAAATAATCACCTTCGGGATGGTCTCCATGCCGGAGACACAATATATCTTAACGGAATAATAAGTGTTCATATAAGCATTACTATTTTTTACAAAAGGTTCTCACGGTGCCATTACTAATATTAGAGAAGAGTATAAATTGATGATTATACAATTTATTTTGATTCTAAAAGTATAACCTCACTTCACTCTATTACCCTAATTAATTTTTTTTAAACCATCCCCATATTTCTTTAAAATTTACTTTTATCCTAACCCTTTAACATAAACACACTCAATGCATGTCCACTTCGGATTTGATCACCACCACCTCTCTCCCATGGGTTTAGAAGGCCAAAAAAAGAGAGTGCCACTCGAGCGATTAAGAAAAAAACACTTGGTACAAAATTATTCCTACGGATTTTGTGTATATATAGAGTTTTCATCCAAATATAGTTTCAATGGGATGATTAATTAAAAAGAAGTTTTTAGAGAAGCCAACCCATATTTTATAACTTGTCAAATAATTTCAATCAAATGATTAATTAAAGAGAATATTTTTGAGAAACCAACCAATATTTTATAAATAAATAATATAATTAATTTATTTGAACTAAAGTTAATACAGTATTTTAAGAAATATAAAATAATATTTAAAATTTATTTATCATAAACGGCGAAAAAAAAAAAAAGATATTCCCCTGTAGTATAAAGAAATATTTATATACTTCAGGAGTGATAACTCTATTCAATGAAAAAGAAAGATATGGTGTACATAACTCTATCCAATTTTTCTCCTCTAAAGCTTGTACGCTGCACAAAGTGTTTTCGACGGGGACATTATCATATCATTCTCAATCCTCTCGTAATTTTTTTTTGGTAATAAACGGGGCACTCCAGCCCATTCTCATTCCTGAATCAACTGAATCAATATACATCTTGGATATGAAACACCCATATAGTCTCTATACAAATGTTTATGAGCTAAAATAGGAGGGCTATCAAATGTAACATATACATCCTCCTGTGTAAAACTATTATTAGCAAGCAAGTTAGCGCAACTATTTCCTTCTCTATGAACATGAGAAAACTTGGGTATTTTCTTTATAGTATTTGTAATATCCCGGATTTTTAATAATAATAATAATAATATAGTAAATAAATATTTAGAATTTAATAATGTGTATATTATTTCACAATTTATTAATTGGAAATAATTATAGTAATAATAGAAATTTAGATATTTAATTGTATTGTTTTATAATTGAAAATAATAAAATAAAGCCCAACTCATAGCTAAACCCTAAATTTTAATTATAAACTTAGGTTTAGCCGTTTAAATCTAGCAATGCTCGATAGTTTTCTTCTCCGTTACCTTCTCTTCTCAAATCCTCCTTCCGGACTCTCATCAATTTATTTTCTAGGAGGCTAGCAAATAGAGACTAGGTAATCCTAATCCCCATGAATTTTAGATTAATTTTATATCTTGATAAATAATTGTGTACCCTAGGCTATAGAAACCAATTGCTGTTTTGACTCCCGTACGTATAGAAATTTATGTATATATAATGTATGTTATTGTTGTCCCGGCTTGCGCGTCAATTCCATGCTTGTGCGTTTTTTTCTTCAATTGAATTAGATACAATTGCTTTCTCGGCTTGCGTGCGTCAAAATATGCCTGTGCGTGTTTTCTTTTTCTTCATGAATTTAATTGGTTACAATTACTTGCCTCGGTGTGCGTGCTCCAATTACATAATTTGCTGTACATTTTTTTATTATTATTTCATTTTATTGAATAGTATTTTCCTCGTCTCGACCTTCGTGCTTGAATTACACATGTATAGGTTTTAATCCGATTTCCCGGACTCCAATCTGTGTGTCTCATGTATTTTCCTAATGAATTGAAAACCATAGCCTCACCTCGGTATTCGTGCGTGAGTTACCTACAATGAATACAATTGCCTTACAATTGCCTGGATGAACTGGATGCGTCATTTTTTTTTTATTAAATATAATTGATTTGTGGGGTCCACGTCTCTTTTATTCATTTACTTAAGTAGGATCTCATTATATATATATATATATATATATATATATATATATTTCTTAGATGCAAAAATAACAACATTTATCCACATGTCAATCCCTTCTTCTTCCATGTTCTCTCATCTCTATCAATTCTCTCTTCTCTCACTCACCCTTCCTCTCTCTTTGCCCTCTCTCTCACTCTCTTGCAAAACGCCACTGACTTATTGTTTCGATTTTTACTTTGGTTGTCACAAGATTATTGTTGAATCAGACTCATATGATGTGATTTTGTTGGTAAAGGAGAGAAACGTCTGTCTTAATGTAGATAAGTTAATAATCTTAGAGATCATGGATATCCTAAATTGTGATATATATACGGACCGGCCCAACAGGCCCAGGTCCGGACCTCGGCCCAATCACGCTAGGGATAGAATCCACGCCAGGAAAGGAATATTATCGGAGATCCCACAAATATAGGATCTCATTAATAGCGACTCCCCTACAATCATGGCACCAGCCAATCAGCCCTTGACGGCTCAATCTAAGATATTGCTCATTAAGGTAGAGATACGCGCACCAGACTCCTCTATAAATAGAAGGAAACCCTAGACAGGTGCACACGTTCCATCTTATGCTCTCTTTACATTCTGTCACACGGAGCACACACCCCACTCCCCTGGCTACGTGCCTTTCAGTTTGCTGCGAACTACGTGGACTTTGATCCCCTCAGAGGGTACGTAGGCTCTAGGCTTGACAACATAATCAAGTCCAACATCTGTGTTCTTCATACAGAACAGTGGCGCCGACCGTGGGGACTGTAAACTTCAATCCCCGTGACTACTGATGGTGAGCGCTAGAAGCCACAGCAGAAACCCCCAGCCGGTGGGAGGAGACCCCCAGCCAAGCTAACCACCGCCGGATCAGCCGCAGGAACAACCGCGGCGGGAACGCACCCCCGAAGGGCATGTCACCGACACGGCAACCACCCCTTCAGCGGAGGACCAGCAACCACTAGGAGCGCTCACACCGGTTCCAACACGCGACGTCCAGGCAGTCGATGCCGACGTCCACATGATGCAAAGGACGCAGGAATCGTTCCTGCGACGACTGGAGAACAAGGAAAAACGAGACGACCTGCAGAGACGGGCTGACTTTGAAGCTTTCGGAAAAATGATCCAAGAAGCACTCGAGAAGGACCGCCGCGAGAGGGGCCGCCGCAGGAATCATAGGCGGGGAAGGAGAGCCCCAGTGGATGACAGCAGTTCCTCGAGCAACTCTGAGCCGAGGGACACGCGCTGAGACAACGGCGAGCCGGGGCGGCGGGCGAGTGTAGAACGAGGCAGACCATGGTCCCCAGAAAACAGAGAGAACCGCGGTGTTGGTCTTAACCGCACCGATCGACCTGCAAGAGAGGACCGAGACCGAGAAGAAACCCGCGTGGAGGATAGAACTCCCCGGGCCCACAGATCGCCTCGCCATGGATCTCCTCGGGAATACCGAGTGACATATCTATCGGAAATCAGAAGATCCCCGTTCTCAAGGGAGGCGGCAACAGCCCGTTACCCTAAGCACTTTGACCTGGCCGACCTGCCGAAGTACGACGGGACCCAAGATCCGCGCAACCAGTTGGTCAGGTTCGAAAAGCTCATGTGGGTCCGACAAATCACCGGTCCGGTCATCCAACGTCTCTTCGCAGCCACTCTGGACGGGCCGGCACACCGATGGCTGACTTCTCTCCCGGACAACTCTATCCGGAGCTATGAAGACCTCGGACTAAAATTCGAGCTGCACTTCGCCACCAGCAAAAAGCAGCCAAAGACTATGTTCACCTTGAGCAAAGTGCGTCAGAAGAAAGGTGAGGCCTTGCAGAAGTCTCTGGATCGGTTCCGCGACGTGGCCATGCAAGTACGGTCATTACCCGAGGATGTCCACGTACACTGCCTAGTCAATGGACTGGACCTATCATCCCGGCTGGCTCGTCACCTGTGCAAGAACCCAGCGTACACCTTGACCGAATTCTATACCGAGGCGAAGAAGTACCTGGAAATGGAGCAGATGGAGGCGGCCAATGCCGACGAACCCGAACGGACTAGGAAGAGTCCGCCTAGTGACGAGGAACGCCCAAGAAGAACGAAGACCGACCCTAGACGACGGACCCGAGACAGCCGAGCCAAGTCCGACCGGGCCGACCAGAAGGCCAAATACGACAGCTACACCCCGTTGAACGTCCTTCGGTCCCAGGTATGGAAGGAGGTAGCCCAGACCGAGATGAAGCGGGTGGACAGGCCGAGGTCGATCAGAGGACACTCCAACACGGACCGTTCCAAGTTCTGTAAGTTCCACAACTGCAACGGCCACACAACCGACGAGTGCTATAACCTCCGCGATGCTATCGAGAAGTTCGTGAGGGATGGAAAACTGCGTCAGTACGTGATCAAGACTCAGGGAAGGTCGAGCGGGAAACGCAACGACCGCGCCCACTCCAGAAGTCCGCCCAAGGAAGCCCGAAATCCGGGAAAAAAGCAGAAGGCGGCCTCGGACGACGAATTCCCCGATGTCGATTTCCAGTGCAACGTCGTCAACGGAGGATTCGGTGGAGGAGGAGACACCGTAAGCCAGCGGAAGAAATATCTCCGCGAAGTACTGACCGTCCGAGACCCCCCTAAGTTCAAGGAAGACTCAAAGAAGCCTCGGCCGCCTACCCTGACCTTCACCGATGAAGAGCTGGAAGACGTCATACCTGGACACCTGGACGGACTGGTAATTACCGGAACTCTGGTAAATTGTCGAGTTAAAAGGATTTTTGTGGATGCAGGGAGTTCGGCCGACATTATAAGCTGGGACGCCTACAAGAGGATGCACCTCGACAAAGAGGACCTCAAGCCATGCAAGACCACCCTGGTCGGCTTCAATGGCGAGCAGTCTTTCCCAAAAGGCTACATCGACCTCCGGTTAACTCTCGGCACCAAAGAAGCCTTCAAATCGGAGCGGGTACGATTCGTAGTCGCCGACTTCCGGTCCCCGTACAACATCATTCTAGGCCGACCAACGATCCACAACTGGGATATACTAGTATCCACCAAGCATCAAAAGCTGAAGATGGTCAATAGTAAGAACCAGATAGTCGTGGTATCCGGAGACCAGAAAGAGTCAAGGTAGTGCTACTTCGAAGCTCTCCGTGTCGAGGAAGGAGGACCCTCGTCCCCACCCCGGCTCGGATCCAATGAGCAAGTAGTCGAAGCCGGCTCTGACGAGCGCCCGCGGTAGAGCTCGACCTTCGAGAACAGGATAACCTGAGGCCCGAGCCAGAAGGAGAGCTGGAGGAGATAGTGCTAGGCGAGGACCCGTCCAAAACTACCAAAATCGGCCGAGATATGGACAATGGCCTGAAGACCCTCATGATATGCTTCTTAAGACAGAACCAAGACGTCTTCGCATGGACCTCGGCTGAAGTACCCGGCATCGATCCCCACTTCTGTTGCCACAAGCTCGGCATATGGCCGGGCTTAAGGCCCGTGGCACAGAAGAAGAGGAACATCACGGACAACAGGCAGAAGGCCCTGGAAGACCACATAGAAGAGCTCCTTGCGGCCGGTTTCATCCGAGAGGTGCAGTACACCACCTGGCTCTCCAACGTAGTCATGGTTCTCAAACCCAGCGGCAAATGGAGGGTATGTGTCGACTACACCAACCTCAACAAGGCCTGCCCAAAGGACTCTTACTCGATGCCAAACATCGATAAGCTTGTGGACAACTCGGCCGGATACCAGCTCCTCTCCTTCATGGATGCCTACTCCGGTTATAACCAGATCGCTATGCATCCCGACGACCAAGAAAAGACCGCCTTTATGACTGATAAGGCGAATTACTGCTACAACGTCATGCCTTTTGGACTGAAGAATGCCGGGGCCACCTACCAAAGGATGATGAACCGGGTTTTCGAGGATTAGATCGGGCGTAGCATAGAGGTCTACATAGACGACATGATCGTCAAGTCGAAACTCCTAGAAGACCACATCCGGGACCTAGAACAAACGTTTGAAAAGTTAAGAAGACATCGAATCAGGTTGAACCCGGCCAAATGTGCCTTCGGAGTTCCGGCTGGGAAATTCCTAGGCTTCATGCTGACCAACAGAGGGATAGAAGCCAACCTGGACAAGTGTAAGGCCGTGCTCGACATGCAGCGCCCGAGGACAAAGAAGGAGGTACAGCAGCTAACAGGCCGACTAGCCGCCCTGACGCGTTTTCTACCAAAATCGGCGGAGAAAGCCCTACCTCTCTTCAGGTTGCTAAAGAAGGAAACCCGAGGCGGCTGGAACCCAGATTGTGACGCCGCCTCCTCAGAAATCAAGAGATGCTTGGCAACCCGGCCGGTTCTTACCAAGCCGGACACCGGGGAGACCTTATTCCTCTACCTGTCAATCAGCAACGAAGCCGTAAGCGCCGCCCTAGTGAAGGAATTTGAAGCCGGGCAGACACCCATATACTTCATCAGCAATGCCTTACAAAGCTCTGAACTCCGGTACCAAAAACTGGAAAAAGTAGCTTTTGCCCTACTCACCGCGGCCAAAAGACTCCGGCCTTATTTCCAGGGGCATCGGATCGTGGTACGAACAAGCCAGCCAATCCGGCAGATACTCCACAAGCCCGACCTAGCGGGAAGAATGACCAACTGGGCCATAGAGCTGTCCGAGTTTGACATTGCCTTTGAAGCCCGGCAGGCGATCAAGTCCCAGGCACTAGTCGACTTCATCAGGGAACTCACCCCGGCCATTACCAGTGACGGCATCTGGAAGGTCTACGTGGACGGATCGTCCAATGCAAAGGGCAGTGGTGTAGGAGTCATCGTGGAAAGCCCACAGGGGATAGCCACCGAACACTCCCTCCAGCTAAAGTTCCAGACCTCCAACAATCAGGCCGAGTACGAAGCCCTTCTGGCCGGACTGCTTCAGGCTAAGGATAATGGCGCCCAATGAGTAAAGGTTTTAACCGACTCCCAGCTGGTCGCAGCCCAGATTGACGGTACCTATCAAGCCAAAGGCCCCCTTATGGCAAAGTACCTGAACCGCGCTAAAGAACTTATGGCTGAATTTGAGGAGGTGACGGTTTCCCACATCCCTAGAGAAGAAAACGCCCGAGCTGACATCCTCTCTAAGCTCGCGAGCACTAAGGGACCGGACAACCACAGGACCGTCATCCAGCAGAATCTGACCGAGCCAAGCTGCATCATGGCTATCTCAACAAGCCTCGACTGGAGGAAGCCAATAGAAGACTACCTCGAGAGGGGAGTCATCCCAACTGACACCACCGAGGTCAAGAAGCTGATCAGAGAAGCCGCCCTCTACGCTATGGTTGACGACCAACTATACAGGAAAGGGCTTCATTGCCCAATGATGCGTTGCCTCGGAGACTCTGAAGCGAAGTATGTATTGGCCGAGCTGCACGAAGGCGCCAACGGCCACCACATGGGGGGCAAGGCCCTCGCCAGGAAAGCGCTACGCGCCGGTTATTATTGGCCCACTATGAAGCATGACGCCATGGAAAAGGCTAAAACGTGCGACAGTTGCCAGAAACACGCCAGGATCATATGGCCGCCGCCCTCCGAACTGAAAGGAATGCCAGCCCCCTGGCCCTTCTACAAGTGGGGCATGGACATCCTCGGACCCTTCCGACCGGCGCAGGGACAATGCAGATGGCTCATAGTCGCTGTAGACTACTTCACCAAGTCGCTGTAGACTACTTCATCAAGTGGATCGAGACAGAGCCACTCGCCACAATTACCTCGGCCAGGGTTATGAAGTTCTTCCGGCACAACATCGTCTCCCGCTTCGGGATACCAGCCGAGGTCGTCACGGACAATGGCACCCAATTCATGGACCATCGTTTCCAAGCGCTGATGTCCAACCTGGACATCAAGCAGCACTTCTCATCCGTGGAGCATCCCTAGACGAATGGCTAGGCCGAAGCCGCCAACAAAGTCGTCCTGGATGGACTAAAGAGGCGAATGTTGCAAGCCGAGACCAACTGGACTGAGCAGGTCCACAGCGTCCTGTGGGGATACCGCACAAGCGTACAGTCTTCGACCCAGGAAACCCCGTACAGGCTAACCTATGGATGTGAGGCAATGATCCCGGTCGAAATCGAACAGCCATCCTGGAGAAAGGTCAGAGCCAGACAGGAAGGGCAGGAGTCGAACGACGACGCCTTGAAGACAGACTTGGACCTCATTGACGAAATCCGGGTCACGGCACACTGCCGGGAACTAGCCGCCAAGCAGCTGCTCGCAGCCAAGTACAATAGAAAGGTCCGACCCCGGGCTTTTAACCGAGGCAACCTAGTATTCCGACGGGCCGACATAGGCAATAAGAATGCCAAGGACGGGAAGCTGGCGGCAAACTGGGAAGGGCCATACCGGATCAAGGAAAAGCTCGACGGAGGAGCATATACCCTCGAGACTTTGGCACGAAAGCCAATCAAAAGAACTTGGAATGCCGATAAGCTGAAGATCTACTATAGCTAGAACCCTTGTAACACCCCCAATTTCTAACAATTATAATAACAAAAATTTAAGTAATTTTTATAAATAACTAATGTATTTCGAAATAACCATCCTGGGGAGTGTTACCGCCGCACTTGTACTGGGACAAGCGCAAGGCTACTTATTACATTAAAATAAATTAAAACTTAAATAAAGAAGTCTCATTTAAAGCATAAAATAAAAAAAGAAACTAGCTAGAGCTTTTTATTATTCTTCCTCACTTCTCACTGCTAGCCCCAGCGGCCCCAGCTTTGAGACCTGTTTCAATGAAAATCTGCTCCCCCGAAGGATCGTCGCAGCCCATAGACACACACACATCAGCAAACGCTGGTAATCCTAATAAACAAAAATAATACAAAAATAACAATAAAATATTCTCATGTTATAAAAAAAGAAAAACTTTATATATTTATATAATCGAAAATATTTGTTTCATATTCACTGTCATTCATTAATTTTTATTAAATTTTATTTGGACCCGGAAACCTGCCAGTCCATTTAGTTTAGTGGGAAGAGAACCATGGTAGACCCGGAAACCTGCCAGTCTACCCTGTGACCCGGAAACCTGCCAGTCACAATCAATTGGCCATAAACATAATAATCATAATCATATCTTCCTAGTGTGCACACCTCTTCCCAAAGTTGCTACTAGTATCCCGGAAACCTGCCAGACACCACTTTGGGAAGAACGGATTCTCAATTTTCTCATCACATAATATTTCGAGGCATAAAGCCTAAGGTTGTGTTCATCACTTTGGGGGTACCATCCCAAAACTATCCTCCCACTATTAAGATGTTTTAAAACACACACAATAAACTCCTAAAATATTTTTATTATTTACTTATCTTTTATATATTTTTATATTTCTTTAATAAAATATAGATATAAGAATATTTTTTAAATTAAAACCTGTTGGTATCTTGTCTTATTGCATATGAGATATTAAATGAAAAAAAAAACATGGTAGAAAACGCACAGTACATAACGCACAGGGGAAACCAAAATTCTTTCTTTTGAATTAAAAAAAAACGTACAAAAGGGATTCGACCAAAAAAAAAATCATTGGAAGGTATTACATACTTGAAGAAAAGAAGAACAGGACGTGCAGGGTATTGCTATTCAATATACATCACACGCACAAAAGACAAGGGATAACACCTATATCTATTTATCATTTATGCACGGAAATCGAGGCAAGATTAGAAGAAAGATCATTCAGAAAGAAGAAAAAAAAAACGTACCAATTGGATTCAGGAAATAAGTGAATTATCATACATGTTGATAAATCATTCAAAGAGGGAACAAAAACGCACCTATATATGTTAGGTAATGGATCAACAATCATCAATTTCTATGACCTAAGGGTCAGATTACCTATCAAGATATAAGACTACCCTAAGGCTCATGGGATTAGGATTACAAAATTTACATAAATCTAACCTACTCATGGGGATTAGGATTACCTGGTCTCCGTGTTTGCTAACCTCCTAAAAGAAGAGAGTTTAGCCGCAGAGAAAAGTGTCGGGTGTTTTTTGTTTTTTTGTTTTTCTAGGTTTAAGCGGCTAGACCCGGTATTTATAATTGAATTTAGGGTTTTGACTAAGGGCTGGGCCTTTTAATTATTAGATATATTTTGATATAACTAACTCCTAGAATCTAGGATCTAATCTTAACCGATCTAATAATATTATTTACAAAATAATATCGTTATCACAGGAACAATAATATTAATTTAATTTATTTATTTATTATTTTAATCTATCATTATCATTTCTATTTCTATTATTATTATTATTATTATTATTATTATTATTATTATTATTATTATTAAAATCCGGGGTATTACAGTTATAATATCGTTTATCCTATATTTAATTAAAAGATAGATAAGTACATAAAGATAATTAAATAAGTACAAGATATTAATACATTTAATCCAGTATATCTCAGAATCTATACTTATTTAATTATAAAATATATACTTATCTCAGAAACAATTCAACGCTATTAATTTTATTTATTTATTTATTTTTTCTATTATTTTATTCTGCTGTTATTATTATTATTACTATTATTTTCTATTATTAATCATTATTATTCTGTTAGTATTATCTTAATATATTATTATCCGTACTATTTCTATTATTACTCAGGGGTATTACACCCCTTTTTGGCAGTGTTTGTTTGCTTTATGAATTTTTCATTGAGTGTGTTTCCTTATCATTACTTTCACTTTAAGTCCAAGTTATGTCGTTTCTGATTATTATGCTTTGTAAAGCCCCTTAGGGCTATTTCTTATCAATAAAGGATCCCATTGCGGAGATTTACGAATGTGCACAAGGTTCGCTTAAGCATGAAGCCGAAGCCGTGAAGCTTGGCCGTAACACAATAAGGCCGAGGCAAATAAGCCCGGCCAAGAAGCCGAAAGCCGAGGCCATGAAGCCTGGCACTGGCAAAAGGCTCCAAGGCCGCGAACCCAACCACTAACAAAAGCATCTAGATGTGTGAAACCGGCCGTTGTATTCCGACAGGCATTGGTTAGAGCTCGGCGAGGGCGCCACACATGGCCCTTCGTGAAATTGACGCGTCAACGCTCGCCCGGCTAAGCAAGCGGCCTACCATGCCGACCCTGATCAGGTCAAAATGTCCGACCCTAGGCAAACGAAGCCTCGGTTAGACACGTGATAGCCCTGCCCTTACGCTGGTTAAATCTAATCCGACGAAGTGAAAGTTGGAGTCCGGCTACATGAAAGCCGGACCGAGGCAGTATGGTTAGTTACGCCTGACGAGGCTGAAACAAGACAACCTTGCCCCGACCTCCCGCACGCTAAGTGTGGTAGAGAGCAAACGGCCCGCACCCATGCGGCCGAGAAACACTAAGACTTAGACAAAAGAGTGAAATGACCCAGTGTCTACGTTACGTACTCATATGGCCGACCGACATCTAAGCTTAGACGAAAGGATGACAAGAGTTGTGAGTCATCTATTGTCTAAAGCGTCCAAACGGCTCATACCCACATGGCCGACACAGACACAAACCAAGGCAAAAGGATGACGTCGGAAAATAAACCATTCATTGCCTAAGGTAGCTAAACGAGCTCGGAAGTGCTGAAAGAGGATGGTACAAACTTAAATCGTTCATTGTCAAACACTAGACAAAAGGGACGGTAAAAATCAAAATCATTCATCAAGTAAAGACAGGAAAAGTATTGTCGTTAATTCTCAAAGTTTGTACAAGAATGGCACTAAGGCCAGAATCATTCAAAGTTACAAGGGCACCAACGCCCCAAAAATTACAACAAAAACAAAAACGAAGCTAGGACTGGGAGTCAGGTCCGACGTCGGCATTCTTCGCCTCGAGGCCCTCAGTGTCGGCGGCATCTTCCACCTCATCCTCAGCAAGATCCTCGGCAGCTGGCGGCTCAAAAGGAAGGAAGGACCCGTCTTCCTGCACAAAGGCGCGATGGTCGTACCCATCTACCTTGAGCTCGGCCCCAGGATTGAAGTGCCGGATTTGGAGTAGAGCCTGCTTAAAGCACGCCTCGGCGGTCTGCACCAGGGCGTCAGAAAGCTCCCGGGAAGTCTCCTTCTCTGCAGCGACAGCCTTCTCGAGCGCCTCCTTCTCGGCAGCCAGAGTAGTGAGCTGCTCCTCCAAAGCCTTGGCCGCAGCCAGGCTCTCAGACATCCCTTGTCGCGCTCGAGCATACTCATCGGCCACCGAGTCAGCACGCTCCTGAGACAGCTAAAGCTCTCGGTCAGCCTTCACCGCCGAGGTCTTGGCGGCATCCCGTTCCGCCCTGGCCGCATCCCGCTCAGCCTGGGCCTCAGCCAGCTCAGTCTTAGCCGCCCCCAGCCCGGCTCTGGCCTCATCACGCTTCACCCAGGCCTCGATAAGCTCGTCCTCGGAGGAACTAGCCCTCGCCTTGACTTGGGCCAGTTCCTTCTTCAGTTCTGCAGCAGCCGCAGCCTGGGGCTTCAGCTCGGCCTCCACTTTCTTCAGCCTAACAACCTCGCCCTCCACCCGAGCATAGAGGTTTCGGACCATCCTCAAAGCCTGAAGATAGCCCACTGACTTAATAAGCTCCTTCTGGGCCACCTGTAGACGGTCCTCGGCATCAGGGGACAAAGGGCGGGCGCCCTCCAGGAAGTGCCGGGCCGGTAGGAAAGCCACGTCAACCTCTGGGACCACCCCGTTGTCCCACAAAAAGCTGCGGGGGAGAACCGAGGAAGGCTCTGTTGGCGGAGATGGAGGAGGAGGAAGGTGCACCAGAGAAGACGATGGTGACGGTGAGCCAGAAGGAGAAAACAGCCGATCAATCTCCTCATCAGTTATAACAAGGTCCTTCCCCCTGGGACCCGGAGAAACGGCGATAACTTCTCCCCGCTCAGAAGCTGGGGCCTCAACAGCCGAGAGGGGACCAGCAGCAGCAGCAGCGACCTCCTGACTCCCCAGAGCTGGAATCTCCACCACAGGGGTCGACTTGGGAGCCGTGGCCGAAGAAGTACCCTCGGCAACAGGACCGTTCGTCTTCTTCGGTGCCGGCGCAGCAGAGGTACCGGCATCAGCAGCAGCCGCCCGCTTCTTTTGACGACTGGCCGGCGCAGCAACCCTAGCCAAACGAGTATACAGTGGCAGGGCGTCCATAGTCCTAGCTGTAAACAAAGGCAAACAGAGTAGGTCAGAATCCCTAAATTCAACAGACCAATACTGAAACAAAAACAATACGCTGCTAAAAACCCTACAGGCAGGAGCAGAGGCTCGGCAGATATGTAGAAGCCTGCCGGCTGCACACCGTACTCGGCCACCAAAGCCTCAATCCGGGGCACTGCAGAAGCTGATTCCGGCAGAAGACTTTTGCTCGGAACTTGAAAGGATATGGCCTTGGCTTTGTAGTGGCCCTCCTCCCAGTACAAAGGGAAGCGACCGCCCTCTTCCAAGAACCAAGGTCGCTCCCCTGGCACGGCCTTAACCTTGAAAAACGCTCCTTTAAAGCGTTTGAAAGAATCCGAGAAGGGCGTCATCAGCTGGCGTTCCGAATTGATCTGGAGGGACAGCAACCCCCTCAGCTTGTCACTCCCCTTCTGCGAGCTAAGGGTAAAGGGCTCGAAGAAATAAAAGAAAAGGTTGGCCGAGCACGCTATGGGGGGCGAAAAATGGCCACAAAGCCTCTCGAAGGCCACCAAATACGCCCAACCATTTGGATAAAGCTGGGACGGAGCGAGGCGAAGATGCCGCAACGCCTCCATTTGGAAGGGGGAGAAAGGAAGAGAAACCTGCACCCGCGTCAGGTAATCCCGGTAAAAGAAGAAGAAGTTCGGTTGACCCTCCGACCGAGTCGCGCAGATAGGCTCCTCGGACTCCGGACGCCTGAGCACACACCCCGGCATGGCCGGGACCCTCAACCGCGCTATGTCCGCCTCGGACATCAGCGACGGGGGTAGCCAGCACATCGTGCGATACCCAGCCGTATCGACGAATCAAAGCCTCGGGCGGACTAGAAGAGTCCGAACCACCGGCCTCCGAACGCTTTTTGGACGACCCAGATTTTGGAGCCATAAATAAACCTATACGAAAATATACAAAGCTGGTATTAGCAGAAAGGCAAAGACACCTGGCAAAGACATAGTAGCAGGCAAAAATGGTTCCGGACTCGGACGAACGAGGGCGCAAGGAGGGACAGCAGGGACAGACCAATGACGGCAAGAACCGAGAATGGAAGAGGCCTCGGCCTCACGATCCATCAACGCCGAAGCCTCCACTAGGCAATCCCAGCAAGGGCCGAAGTAACCTTCTGGAGCGGACGTCCGGCAGACGACGGAAGGGCCCTCATAAAAATTAACAGGCTGAGCCATCACCACCGGGGCCCTGGAATTGGAAGAGGAGCCTACCCCGGTCCCAGCAGGCGACTCAAGAGGAAGAGTGCGCGTAAGAGGCCGAAAAGGGCGACGTGGAATAGGAACCGAAACCCTGGCCGAAGAAGGACGAGCCCCAGCTCGCCCCGTACGCATGTCGCCACCTCGGCGCAAAGGATCCAAGATCCTCCTAGTGGGTGGCTCACCCCCAAGAACCCAATAAGCCATCCGTGGGAGACGCGCACGGAGAAGCATTTCCTCCTCTGGCGTCAACGACGCCCTTGGTCGCGGAACACTCCCATCTCTCGCCATAACCAGAGGCCTACGGTGTTAGAAACCGGTGTTTAAGGGAACTTTGGGGCGAATTTCGGGTGTGGTGATACTGACAGAATCCCAGAAGAAACCCAAGAAAACCCAGAATTCTCGAAGAACAGTTATATAGGCGACACTTCCAGAAATAAATGGTAAAACAAAGACAAATATCGGCCAGAGATGGTAGAGGATGAACGGAATACCTGTGTAAAGGAAATGGAAGAAACTGAAACGCTGGAAAACGGCGAAAGTTTTGAGCAAAGGAGAATCCCCTCTGAAGACTCTAAAGAAACAGGAGAAAAATCTGGGCAAAAGAGTGAAGTAGCGGGAAAAAGTGGAAGGAAGAAGAAAGAGGGCTATTTAAAAGCCAATGCAGGGGTGCAACGGTCTATTCCCGTACAGACGTGATGGGATTGGAGCAACACGACGCCAGCGCAATAAATGCGCGTAGACCTCGAAAAACGGAAAGGCGCGGCGGTTGCAGGACGCACCCAATGAAAGCGTGACAGCTGTAAGCCCGCAATGATGGCGCGCGAGGAGCAAATCCCAAAGCGTCCGGAGAATCCCAAAAGGCAAAGGTTGCGAAACCGAGGCCATTGGGAACCCGGGAAGGGCGATTAGCCGCCCGAGCAAGATGGACTCGGCGTTCTAGGCAGGACGAGGGCATTATAAGCCGACCACTTCCCCATGCCGGGCAGATGGTCACGGCAGCCAAGAGCCGACCTGGTCTAGGAGAAGGACCTCGGCCATACAAGGCACCGGGGGCAATAAGCACCTCGGCCGTCCAGAAGCCTGAATGACCAAGCTGGGGGGCAACTGTTATGAACCGGCCCAACAGGCCCAGGTCCGGACCTCGGCCCAATCACGCTAGGGATAGAATCCACGCCAGGAAAGGAATATTATCGGAGATCCCACAAATATAGGATCTCATTAATAGCGACTCCCCTACAATCATGGCACCAGCCAATCAGCCCTTGACGGCTCAATCTAAGATATTTCTCATTAAGGCAGAGATACGCGCACTAGACTCCTCTATAAATAGAAGGAAACCATAGACAAGTGCACACGTTCCATCTTATGCTCTCTTTACATTCTGTCACACGGAACACACACCCCACTCCCCTGGCTACGTGCCTTTCAGTTTGCTGCGAACTACGTGGACTTTGATCCCCTCAGAGGGTACGTAGGCTCTAGGCTTGACAACTTAGTCAAGTCCAACATCTGTGTTCTTCATACAGAACAACACTCAATGCATGTCCACTTCGGATTTGACCCCTCCCATATGTGGGTATAAGGGTGCCACTTTAGAAGGCCAAAAAAAAAAAAAAACTGCCACATAAGCGATTATAAGCAAAAA
Organism: Acacia crassicarpa; assembly: GCA_034222035.1. NCBI lineage: Eukaryota > Viridiplantae > Streptophyta > Magnoliopsida > Fabales > Fabaceae > Acacia > Acacia crassicarpa. The sequence goes on from JAWXYG010000004.1 coordinate 27,061,738, forward strand.
GCACTTGGTACAAAATTATTCCTACTAATGGTGTGTAGGGTTTTCATCCAAAGATAGTTTCCATGAGATGATTAAATAAAGAGAATGTTTTAGAGAAACCACACATATTTTATAACTGGTCAGATAATTTCAATCAAATGATAATAAATTAAAGAGAATATTTTTGAGAAACCAACCCATATTTTATAAATAAATAATATAATTAATTTCTTTGAACTAAAGTTAATACAGTGTTTTAAGAAATATAAAGTTATATTTAAAATTGATTTTATCACAAATGGCTGGATAAAATATTTAGGATACTCCTAGGGAGTATAGAAAAATACTCATATTATTATAATCCTGGTTGGTTGCTGATTTATACGAAAAAATTCAAAAATTATTTTCTTACGAATAATAAACATATTAATTAAAAAAAATGAATAACCAATATTATTCTTAAAAATAAAAAATTTATATGAGTCACCAACCATCAAGATCAAAATGTTCTGAATTGTTATGTTTTCATTTGATAGAGTTTAGAGGACGTGACACTGCTAAGGTATGTAAGTATTTCTCTGAAGTAGATGGTTGAACGTTCCAGATGGCAAGAGGAGGGATTTTTGACATGGTGATTTCCTTCTCATTTATGGATTTTCTCTAGGACGTATAATAGGTGATTTCCACTCTTTTTTTATATTATTATTCGGTATCAAGTTCAGGGTTTATGGTTGCCCCTCCAACTCATATGTCTCTTTTGGGAATCGAATTCAATATTAGGAGGGATTTATTTGGCCTTACATTTCTAGATTAGCTCTGTGTTAGTAAGTAATCTCCACTCTATCATGATAGAAGAGGGGATGGAATGGGAAGGAAGAAATGATAGCAATTTATCATTCTACCCTAACATGTTTTTTCACATGGTATATAAATCAATTTACATATTATGTAATTAACATAATAACATTTTTATTTATGATTAATATAAAATCATTCATATATGGACAAATGATTTATCAAGTGACTGGACCTAAGAGTTTCTCCTGTGAACCAAAACTACATGTTTAGTTTAGTGAAGGTGCGCACATTTTTTTTGTTTGGAATGGAAAAAAACAAAAAAAATCATTTACAAACGCGCGACACCCACGCTAATTCAATCCCACAAATCAAATTAATTCAAATCACACTTATTCTGCAACTGTTCTGCGATCGGAAATAGCCATAATGATTTATTCTGCACTTATGATCCTGATTGATAGCGATTTGATTTTAGAATTAAACTATCTGTGATTTGATTTCAAATTGTAGAACTATTTGAGATTTGGTTCATTCGCTCAGTAGCCATTTGATTTCTAAATTTAGATATAAGGTTTTAATCCACACTAGAAGTAATTCTTTCCAAATCTGTAATTTCTGATTGATTCTCACAACTAATGCTCGATCACAATTTTTTGAGAATCAATCAGAAAAACACGCGACGCATGATTATTTGTTATTTGTTTTTTTCTTAAATCTTTGGCTCACCCTCACTAAACTAAAATAGTTTTGGTTCAACCAAAGGCCTTGTAGTCTAGTGGTATTGATACTTTCCAACTAGTGGGAGGTCGTGGGTTCAATCCCGCTCGTTGTAATTCAGGCCATTAGTGCCTGCCGCCTTATTATAAAAAAAAAAAAAGTTTTAGTTCACAGGAGAAACTCTTAGGTCCAGTTACTAGATAAATCATTTACCCTTCATATATATATATATATATATATACATCTTAAAATTAATTATATAATAATATTTTTTTAAAACTGTAATAGTATTTTTTATTTATAGTATCATATTTTCGTTATAAATTAATTTCATAATTTAATTTAATAAAAAAAATTTATTTTTCACTATAATAATATTCTTATTTAAAATGATATTAACATATTTTATAATTATAATATTTTTTATTTTAAATAAATTTTATAATAATATTTTAAAATTGAAATTAAAACTTTTTAAAGGTTATTTCATAATAGCATTTCTTAGTTTAAATTCGCATTAGTATATGTAATAATTATAATAATTTTTTATTCATAAATATATACTTTTTACATTAAATTATTATTTTAATAATATATTTTTAATTATAATGATTTTTATAATAAAATATTTTAATAATAATTATATTTTATTTATCATAATATTTTTTATTATGGGATTATTGAAACATCACATAAGTTATAATAATAAAGTAGTCTAAAATTTTGGCTCTCCTTCAAAACCCCTAACTTAAAAAGGGAGTGAAAATAGGGGTTTTGGAGCTTTGTTGGGAAGAAAAATTGAAATTTTTGTATCCCCTCTCATTAAAGATTTCAAACCAAATAGGGGAATGCTTATTTTTCTTACCCTACCATCCCCTCGTATCTAACCAAACTAGAGCCAGGAAGTTAGGCTAGTCCTTCAAGGCCCTAGCCCTTCAAGGGCTGGGATTGAAAATTAGGGCAGTAAAATGAAATTGGTCCTGCAGGGCTTCAGGTTTAAAAGGGCCGTTAGGCCTTGCTAATTTTTTCTAAAGTTTTATAAGGAGTTGAAAAAGATGTACCTCATTCGAATATTCATTAAAAATGAAAGTTAGCTTGCTCCTTGTAATGACAATCTTCTCATCACAAGTTATAAGGTTAATCTTATCATAGAAATATTATATAATATTTTAAATTTAAAACCTAAGTATGCTTCTTAAGTTTTATGTGAGTTATTTGCGGACAATAGTTTATTTTTTTATTACAAATTAGTGAATGTGTTTATTTGTTGAATGATTCGTGTTGTTTAGATATTAATGTTGACAACATTTATTTGATAAATTAGAACTTTAAATTATTGTAATTTACTAATTATATTTTTTTTTTTAAAAGGAGGAATAATAGTGAAAATTTGTAATAGTAACTTCTGTGTTCCATAAGGCCGGCCCTGGCCTGGTGTCATCGGGCTGGGCTTTAAAAAATAAATGTTTTTCTTATTCAAAGGCCTATAGTGCCAACCGTTAGTCCTGAATTCTAACTCTAAATTAAACTAACACAATCTTTAGATGTGTTTGGTTTGAGAGGACGTAAAGTATAAGAGGTAGTAAGAGTTGGACTTTTACCCAATTATGATTAATGAAGAATAATATATTGTTTTCTTTTTTTGAGAATATAATTATGGAAACACACTATAATCGTTAAAGGCAGTAAAATCATCCTCGTTGTCCCTAGTTCTTCAGAGCCAGCACCTTTGGTTCAAACGGAGTTGTGTCTTCATCAGCAGCCCGTCATTCGTTAACCATGGATGAAGCAGAGTTTCGAAGGGTCCTCGAACTCTTTCCCGTTATTCGTTCTCGTGATTATTGTGTACGTATCTCTCCATCTTTAGGGTTTAGTGTTTATGCGTCCTGCCTGAGATTTGATCTGTTTTAGGCAGTGCTCTCACTCCGATGATGGCGAAAGTTTGATTGAGACTCTTATTTTGTTTTTCGTGGTCAGCATACTGTTTCTTTCTTATACGGCCAATTAGCTTCTAGTTTGGTTAATGGTGCTTATCTGGCCCGCTTGTTCTCAAAGAATTGTGTCCCATACGTTGGGAATGGGATAGGATAAGAAATCTCACATCGTTGTCTTTACCCTTTGTATCATTTGGGATTTTGGGTATCCATGGGTGAAAGAGTAGTGATAGCGCAGAGAGGAGTTAGGAATAAAAAATGACAATATTTCCTGATGGTACCTGAGTTCAATCCGTTATTTCCTCTATTCTACCAATTCATAGGGTATTGAGCCAGAAATTTGTGCGATATTATTATTCAATTTAAAATAATCATCCAAGTTAGATATTGGGCAAGGCGGATAAGTTTTTCTTAGTAATGCTTTTATGTTGTCAAACCGCATGGCTCGTGAAATGTGAATATTGTGATTCTGAGTAAATCATTTGTACATTAATTATATTGGTTCTGCAACTTGATTGTAAAATTAAAATTTGTGTCAGCATAACTATTAGGGGCTAATGATTTGGAATGCTAGGATGTTGTTTGGGAATTATTCAGTTAGTTCTGTATAGTCATGTTTTTTGACTGAGTCTGAACTGATCTGGGCCTATATCTAATTGAGTATTAGATGTATCCCGGTTTAGAGGCAAGTCTTTTTTCTTTTGGTTCTATTATTGTGCTACTGCAATATTTGTACTCTGGTTCTGATAATCATCATATTCAATTGGAGTCCTATACAGTCCACTAGGTTTGTTCAAACTTGTATTTTTTGTGCGTCTGTTTGCGTATGTGGGTGTATAACCTTTTCATAGATTACCAAGCAAGTAAGCTTTTTGAATCAGAAGAGCATTGGGTTTCTTCAGATATATTGGTAGTTTAATGCTTGGGGTGAATTTGTCAATGATGCCTTTTGTTTAATGTTTGTATTTCATTTTACTTGGTTTGGATGCTTTTCTTGTGATGATAGAGATCCCGCATCTGACCAACACTTAACAAAGTTTGCAATTATAAGTGGTTTGGTGACTGTTCAGGTTTCTGGATTTCATAAACTTAATGATGTAACAAAGAAATCTTGTACAGGCTATAACAATCAAAGTATACACATTTTCCTTGACATTGCATGGACTTCAAGAAGTTACCTGCTCTGTTCATGGCTTGCGAATACGGACTTGTTATAGATTTTAGTTCAACTAAATAGCCAAACATCGATATATTCGGCACAACATAATTATTTGACTAATTTATTGCCTTATATTAATTATGCTTTCATTTACTTACCAGCAATTGTAAAATTTCAGGCAGAAGCAGGATCCAAACAATCAACTTCTAGATCTGCACAGGATGAGGAGGTTGTACTGACACGTCCTCCTTTTTTTGTCTGTTTGTTTCTATGTTATAATGCAATCTAATAAATTTGTTGCAATAGCTGAAGGAATGGCAAGATGCATGGGATGGTGGTGATAGGGAGCTTGAGATTAAAGGAAATGAACATGGTAGCATGCAGCTCAACTCAGTTATTAGACTACTTTAGTCTGTTAAAGTTTACTATTTCTAATTCATTTTAATTGTCCTTAGTTTTTTTTCTCAAGGGAGCATATGTAAGTTCTAGAGCTGAAAAAATTGACCCATTTGCTAAGATTTTGTTTCCTCATTCTTACCAAAACCATTTGAATTGTATCATGAGGAACTGAATCAAGATTTACCTCTATTTTTCACGAAGCAACCCAAAATAAGTCTTTTTACAGTAAAATGGCCGCAGGCTGAAATTAATGGGGTACTACTCGTATTTGTGAACTGTAATTGCATGTGAATGTGAAGAATAAGAACTGTGAGGTTTGCAGATTTGCAATGTTTTCTGTGTCTATATTTTCGAGTACTGTTTTGAAAAGGAAAGACATAACCTCAATGGAATCCAAATACACTATTTCAAGATGCCAGATGTAATGCTGTCCCTTTTTTGTTTATGTCATTTAAACTACCATCTTATAGGATATCCGGAATTGTGCTTTCCAATTTTTTCTGTTTTGGCTCATTGAACTTAGAACTTCAATCGTGTTTTGTTGATGTGAATTCATATGAACAGGTGAGTTTTGGAGCAAGCTGAAGTCAGTAGCTGAGAGGAAGGTAAACTGAATTTCACCTATAATGGATGTTTTGAATTTGATTCGGCATCTTAATGTTATCTTTTCAGTTCCATAAAGAAGGACATGTACCGCCATGTTTGTTGGAAATATCTTTGTTCGCTCCACAACACCCTTGTTTAAGTCTCACCTCTGATTTTAAACTTAATTGGAACCAAAAAGAATAGCTTTAATCTCAATTGTCTCGCTCCAATCATATCAATATTTGGAATCATATGTTTATTTTATTTCACAATCAATACCCCCACCCAAAGAAAAAAACAAAGAATGCACCCCATTTTTGACTTTGAGAGAATGAAAAATTGCGAGAGAAGGATGGGCAAAGAAATATGAGATACATGCATTTTGCTTTACAGGATGGATTAGGCTTGGATGCAGTTCCTTTTATCTTTGCTATTCGGTTCTTCAATGAAAACATGATAAGTGTATAGTTTAATTAGGAAACTATATAATTGTATGCAAAAGTCATACACTTGTTATATTCATATACTTGCTGTTGAAGAATTGAGCGAAAAGATACAAGGAACTACATATAAAATTTCCTTTCATAATTTAATTAGTTGATGCTTCTGAGATTCTCTGCCTTGCTATTTCCACATAAAAGAAACTAACTTCTAAGGCCTTTTCTCATCGTCTTTCCCTTTGCAGTAAATATTGGTTGATCATTTTTTGTTGTCAGTAAATGTAGCATATTAGTGCAAACCACATGAAGAACTAAAGTTGACTCTTGCCTCTCTGATTTTAATGTTTCAACAGGTGGGTGCAGTAGAAGCGGAGAGATTTTGCAAGGCCTTCCAGAAAATTCATAAGAAACTGGTATGTACTTTATAGTCAAATCATTTAGGCTACTGACTCGCCAGAGTTGTTGTGAAAAATATGTTTGGGGAAAGTAGTTTATTGAAAAGAGTTTTGGATCAAAGGGGGAAGGAAAAAGAGTCAATCATTTGGGTTACCAATAGAAAACTGATTGTAGTCTCACGTGAGTTATGGAAGGGCTGCTATTTAATACTGGTAATCATGATAATATGGCAAAAAAAGGAATCACGATGGTGTAGGATGCTTAAATCTGACATACATTATTGTGGCTACTCAATGAAGCACTTAAGTTTCTCAACTCATAAGCTTTTATGAACATTTCATTGTGCTTTTATTCATTAATATTTGTCACGCACAGGTCTATGAAGAATTGACTGAAGATGCTGCGCGAAAGTTTATAAACGCATCCTAGAGTTTGGAAATGAAAGCGACAAGCCCTTGTTTTATTATAATTGAACCATCAGTTGCCAGCGATTGTAACTTCACTGTAGCTTGCAATTTAAGTTTAGATTACTCCGTTGGTCCTCTAAATTAGGACAATCCGGTTTTGTGAGAAATGAATTGGGGAATATACAGATGTTACAACTTACATGTGGTTGTATTTAAATGTTTCATTAATTGAGCTAGTGTGCTTCTGTTAATGATCTCATTGGAGAGTTTACTTGTGAGAAATGGAATACAATATTTGTCTTGACGCATGCTTTGAAAATTTGATCGTTGCCCTCAACTTTGTTGGTGACCGTGACTGTACCTAAAGCATCCATGAACATATTTTTTGATACAATCCATGAACATTTTTAGCAAAGAATGTTTTTAACCAGTAACTACCTCGATCCAATTATACAGTCATATTTTTATTTTATGGTTGGAGGGATCTGGCAGGGAAAAAGAGGATAATCGGAGGGAGATTTTTATTCTCAACAAGTATGTACTCCCTTGCTCGGGAGCACAAATTACTCCAAGAAACTTAATTGCTTATATTTTTGCTTGAATCTGTAATTTAATTTCCACTAATTACAGCAAAAGAAGGTCAAACAATTACTGTTCGGGTGACGACAGACAAGTTTAAGGCAATTAACACTCATGCAACAAACAACATCGAAAAATATAAGCTGATCACAAAAAGGAAAACAAAAAAACAAAAAAGATTAAAAGTGTGAGAGTTTCAAATAAGAATAAAAGATAGCAAAAACAAACAAAATATCGATATATAGCTTACTGTCCTTCTTTTAGGCCAGTCTCCTCAATGGTCAACACTATAACTCCTTGAATACACAAATAGTAAAAGACGGGAGAACCAATGTCCAAGATCTCAACATCCCAATTGTATCTACATCAAAAAAATGTACTGATCAATGCAAAGATTTTACACTTTGTTAAACAATATCACCAATGACATATGTCACCATAAAAACTAAACTTGTTCGTTATGCCAGAACACAAATCAGAAACATTGAGTATTGGCCACAAATGTCAATAATGGTATCTCTCATGCAGACCAAGTCCACCGCAATGGACATAGAAATCCCATATCCTGTAAACACCTCCTTCCACCAACATTGAAGCAAAACGACGAATATGATGGTGTAATTTCAAACGCAACATAATCCTTTTCATTTTGGAAAAAAGAGTCATTAGTTTCACACTACAAAGGAAAAGTACTCGTAACTTTAACGAAAACATAAAGATAAATTTCCACAATAACATACTCAGAGTCAGAGCATAAACTATAACGTCAACAGACTTAAACTCAACAACAAGTTTTCCGGATAAACTCTGCGAAAATCGACCCTTTTGTTCAGAATATTTTTCTGACATGATTTACCGTATACAAGGTAAGAATATGAAAGGAATTTTGTCTCGACTTGCGTGAAAATATTTTTTAAATTCCAATTAAAAAACATAAGCATATCACCTCCTCATCCTTTTTTCTCATTACTTTTCATCAGTCTATATAAGCCATTGATTGAAAAGATGAGAGAAAAATCAAAGTAGTATTGTTACTTTTCAGGTCGATTGGATGAAAATAATTTAGAAATTATGAAAGATGATGAGAAAAAGATGATAAGAGAAACTAATCCAAACTGACAACAACTGCATTATTTCGGAGGAAAAACAAGAGCTCTAAACAATGAATTGCCTCAATCTCTCCAAAAATGTTTTTTCTTCCTCTAATCCTAACAAAAACGTCACATAACCTACTCAACCACCATCGTAAAAATATTAGAGTATATTATAATTAGTTTTCTATTTTTTTGTCTTACTTATTTTGTAATTAGTTTCCTATTTTCTTGTTTTACTTACTTTACAATTAGTTTCCTATTTTCAGGAATTAGATAGAAATAGTGGTTATCAATTTATTTATAAATAGCTTGTATTCACACATTATGAATTGACGAAATACAATCAGAATTTCTTCCTATTCTTGCTTTTCTAATATGGTATCAAAGCCATAGGGATTGTTTTTGATTAATTTGAGTTTTCCGATGGCCACTGTTACTGTAGTGTTAACAGTAACAATGGCCAGCTAGCGCGAGTGCCATCTTTGTTTCTTTTCTGGGGGGAGAGAAAGTGTGTACCTCCTCGTTTGGTTGTTTATGCCATATCTGGTTGGCTGACGAAGCTTGTTCTAAGGGGTTCTTTGATTTCCGGCCAGATTTTCTAGTTTCTGGCGTCAACTTGTTGTTTTCGACCTTGCCTTGCTGTTTAATAGTGTGGGTCTTTACCGTTGAGCATTCATATATATTTTTTTTGAGACCTACTCTCTTGATTGCTTCACCGTCCATCGCAACAATTTCTTCTATTCACCAATTTTTTTTTTCAAGACCTATTCTCTCGATTGCTTCACTATCCATCGTGACAATTTCTTCCATTCACCCTTTTTTTTAGACCTATTCTCTTGATTGCTATTTAGGATCCTTATGTGACCTGTTTGTTCTTTGCTTCCAATGAGGTGTTTAGCAATTGTTTGCTATTTAGGGTCTTGGTGTGACCTGTTCAATATTTGCCTTTGGTGAGGTGTTTGGCAATTATTTATTGTTCGGGGTCCTTGTGTGACATGTTCGTTATTTACCTCCAGTGAGGTGTTTTTTTTTTTTTTTTTGTGTTTGTCTTTGGTGAGATGTTTGGAGTATATTGTTTGGTCCCTTGTGAGACCGTTTGTTGTAGCTTCTACTTTGGTTTGATACATGTTCTTCCCATTAAGTCTCAAGATCAGTTGGCGAATAATTTTACGACAACTCTTACTCCTACTCCATTTTTTACACTTCTTTCTAATCTAGGAATGATTGATAGACATTTTCCAACTTGAGAGGGTATTAGAATATATTGTAATTAGTTTCCTATTTTCTTGTCTTATTTACTTTGTAATTAGTTTCTCATTTTCTTGTCTTACTTTGTAATTAGTTTCCTATTTTTAGGAATTAGTTAGAGATAGCTGTTATCAATTTATTTATAAATAGCTTGTACTCACACATTATGAATTGACGAAATACAATCACAATTTCTTCCTATTCTTGCTTTTCTAATAAAAAACACGTCAATCAAACTTAAATATTAAGTTTCTTCCTTTTCATAACTTTGCTTCATTTATTCTAATTCCATCGATCAAAAGTGCCACCATTCTTCCCTCTACACAATTAATTTAAAAACCCAAAAATTAAACAAATCCGCTAATAAATACACGCGCAACAAAGATAAAAATATGCAAACTCAAACGTCATGCAATAAAAAATAAAATAGAAAATACACACTCATGAAAATTATCAATGCCTTAATGGATATTCAGAACTTTCCGCTTCCACATGTATATACACCTAATTCCCGTCATAATAAAATAGTAATGTTAACTCTTTCTATCCGTGGGAATTCAAATATGGATCATAGTTAGATAAAAATTAAGCGAATGAGTGTTGAATATGATAATAGGGTGAGGGAATTCCTTGACTTTGCTAAAAGAAATGCCGATGATGATAGTATGATATTTTATTGTTTTTGTGTAGAATGTTTGAATGAAAAACGATCAAGTGCTGCAAATATATATACGTATTTTATTTGTGAAGGATTTTGTAAGAGTTATACAATACAATTATGGCATGGTGAAGAAATAAAAATGCCAAGTGCATCTCAACAGGGGGGAAGATGCCTTTAATTATAATGACACAGATATGGATGATTCGATAGAGAACACTATTTGAGATGTAGGAGAAAAGACTTTTGAGCAAGTACATGCATATGGTAATTATGTGCAGTGATGCAAAGAAGCTACTGTACTTGGGGTGTAAAAGATGTTAGTTGTTGAAAGCAGTATTGAAATTCGTAAGCTTGAAAGCATGATATAGATGGAGCGACAAAAGTTTTTCGAAAACACTTGAGGCTTTTAAGGATATGCTTCTAGATCATAAAGTGGTGTGGGTCGATATTATGATGCTAACAAAATACTGTGTGCACTATGGATGAAGTATGAAAAGATCTATACATACCCTAATGATTGCATATTGTATAAATAAGAGTTTGAAGAGAAGCATAAGTGTTTGATATGTAAAACCCCAATGTACAAATCAACTAAAGTCTATGCAAAAATGTTGTGATATCTTCCAACCATACTAAGGTTCAAGTGCTTGTTTTTTTTAATGAAAATGATGCAAAAAAAAAAAAAAAAATTGAGCTGTCATGCAAATTAGAGGATTTTTGATGGAAAACTTTGACATCAGGCTTATTCTTCTCAGTGAAACAACATTGATCAATTATTTCCTAAATTTAACAAAGAACCTCAGAGCCTTAAGTTTGGCCTTAGCATAGGGGGCATGAATTGTTATGGTAGCCTTAGCAATATACATAGTTCATGGCATATTCTCTTGGGTATTTACAACTTATCTCCTCTGTTATGCATGAAACAAAGTATATAATGTTGTCTATGTTTATGTTAGGACCAAAACAACTCGGAAATGACATAGATGTTTACCTAGAATTCTTGATCGAAGGCTTGAAAGAGTTGTTGGAAAAATGTGTCAATATTTTTTGACGCAAATAAGAAGGAGGTTTTTAAAATGCAAGCTATGATCTTTTGTACAATAATTGTCTTCCTTACATATGAAAACTTGTTAGGGCATAGTGTTAAAGGCCATAAAGCATGTCTGATTTGTGAAGAAGGCACGTACTATCATCAACTTTAACATGGAAGAAAGACGGTTTATCTTGGTCATATGAGATTTCTTATACTGGGCCACCCATACGAATAGAAGAAAGATTTTTTTGTTGGCTAACAATATGAAAATGCTCCGGAGCCATTGATTAGGAAGAAAGTTTATAAAATAGTGAAAAATATCAATGTTACTACAAAGAATATAAATGAAAAAAATATATGGAAAGAGGTTTGTCTTCTTTGATTTTCCATATTAGCGCACTCTTGATATGAGACACTGTATTGATGTCATTCATGTGGAGAAAAACATATGTGATACTATTGTTGGGATACTTCTCAACATACAAGGTAGTTTAAGGATGGTGTGAAGGCAATATTAGATTTACAAGAAATGGAAATACAAGAAGACGCACATCCAAGGCCGTATGATAAGAGAACTTATTATCCTGTAGGTTCTCATATTTTGTCTAAGGATGAGAAAATAAGTTTTTATGGGTATTTACATGGCATCAAAGTTTCCTCAAGGTATTCTTCAAATTTTAAGAAGCTTATTTTGATGAAAGACTTGAAATTAGTAGACTTAAAGTCTCATAATTGTCATGTCTTAGTGTAACAACTACTCCTAGTAGTTATTTGAGACATTGTCAAATATGATTTTCAAAACATTTTGACTAGACTTTATTTTTTTCTTCAATGCTATTTGTAGTAAAGTCATTAAGATTGAAAATTGAATGAATTGAAAAATGAATGATATATTATTTTGTCCCAACTTGAGAAGCTTTTTCTCTAGCATTTTTTGACATCATGCTACATCTAATTGTTCATCTAGTGAAAGATAAAGTTGTATGGCTCTATCCATTTATGATGGACGTACCTAGTTGAAAGAACTATGAAATTCCTAAAAGAGTTGTGAAGAATGCAAACCGGCCTGAAATATATATTGTTCATAAATATGTGTATGAAGAAACCATGAAATTTTGTTAACATTATTTGTTAAAAGTAAGACATATTAGGCTTCCCAAATGTTATGATGAAGAAGGGAGTAGAAGCGGGGCTACAGTAAAGAGTGTGAATCTAATGAATTGCAACAAGTCCATTTATACATCTTAAATAATGTTGATAAAGTTTAAGACAACATACATGCTCATAAAGAAATTGTAAGGAAAGAAAGTTGTAATAACCTTGAAAATATTTATAGATTATTGAGATAACATATTATTAGAAAAAAGTATTTACTTATTTTATTTTAGACTTTTCTATTATTTATGAAATTTTTGTGACTTGTTGAGTGTTCCTTAAGTTGAGAATAAGTAAATTTAGATAATAATAAAATTAAATAATATTTATTGTAGTGTGGAAACAAAGAAAGGTCTGATAGTATTGAGCCCATTTTGATGTAGCTTTTGGAGAATGATTTTTACCATTTACGAGGTAAAAATGACTTTTGGAGAATAACTTTTGGGATTTACGAGGTAAAAATGGTTTTTGAAAAATAGATTTTGAAGAACAGCTTTTGAAAAAAAAAAAAATAATGTTTAGATAACTTCAAAATTTAGGTTTTGACAAAAGTTTGCCAAATACCCTAGAATTATCCAAAAGCTATTTTGCATCAAAATCTAAGTTTTGAAAGAAGTTTTCCAAACACTCAGGCATCAAAACTTAGGTTTTGTCATAAGCTTACCAAACACCCTTATTCTAGAAGCTATTCTGCATCAAAACCTAGGTTTTGTAAAAAGCTATTTTTTCCCAGATTTTTCTCTCTCCTTTACAATCATCAGTATTATTTCAGTATCAGTCAATATCTTTAAGATATTTTTTAGTACCTTTTTGTACCCTGAAATATTTTTCCAATATTGTAATTTTTTTTTTTCAAGACCAGTATTTTTTCAGTATCTTTCCTGTTTGGGGGCACCCCACAAAACCTAGATTTTGTCTAAAGTCTGCCAAACACCCCTCTTTTTTATAGAAGCTATTTTTCATCAAACCTAGGTTTTGCAAAAATTTGTCAAACACCCATTTTTATCCAAAAAGTATTTTTCAAAAATCATTTTTACCTCATAAATCCCAAAATTTATTCTCCAAAAGCCTTTCACCTCGCAAATCGTAAAAATTATTTTTTAGTACTAGTCAGTACTCTGAAATATTGCATGATCTTAAAATTTTATTTTAGGATATTAAAAAAATATTTTAGGGTAACAACGGATTTTGAAAAAATATTTCAGGGTATTGACGAATACTAAAAAAATAGTTAATACTGACTGGTACTGAAAAGATACTTCTCTTAGTCTTAAAAATTTATTTTAGGATATTAAAAAAATAGTTTATGGTAACAAAGGATCTTGAAAAAATATTTTAGAGTACTAACGGGTACTAAAAGATACTTAATACTGACTGGTATTGAAAAGTACTTCTCTTGGTCTTAAAAATTTATTTTAAAAAATATTTTAGGGTAACAACGGATCTTGAAAAAATATTTTAGAATACTGATGGATACTAAAAAGATACTTAATATTGACTGGTACTGAAAAGATACTTTTCTTGGTCTTAAAAATTTATTGGGTTAAATGCCTAATTTGCCCCGGAAGTTTTGCTAAGGGGTGCTTAGCACCTGGAAGTTTTTTTGGTACCAAATTTGCCCTAGAAGTATTCAAAAGGTACCAAATTTACCCCGGAAGTATGAAAAAGGTAGCAAATTTTCCTCTCCGTTAATTTTAACCGTTAAGTTTAACTGAGTATACATGTGGCATGTCACCTCATAAACCAAATAAGAATTAAGTATCATTTTTGCCCTGAAAGTTTTCATTAAGGAGCAATTTTGCCCCGGAAGTTTTCACTCAAGAGCAATTTTGCCTCGAAAGTTTACAAAAGTAGCAATTTTGCCCTTTTTTCTCCCAATATTAAATTTGACTATTAAATCAATCAAAGATCACACATGTCATGCCTTGAAAATGTCGAACTTGAAGTCGGAGAAGGAGATCCTTGAGATGTTGAGCTCAAGGCAGCCAGAATTTGTGAAGCCGAATTGATCACAGGAAGCATCACTTATGATCTAAGCAAATGATCAGTCTGTACAAACGTAAATATTATCACTATTGATTTGTTTTACTGAACCAATTTTTGGAACAATTCATTTCTCGTTTTGCGTTTCATTTGCTTAGATCATAAGTGATGCTTCCTCTGGGTTTTGCGACAGACCTTTCAGTCCTGTGACCAGTTCGGCTTCACAAATTCTGGCCGCCTTGAGCTTAACATCTCAAGGATCTCCTTCTTTGACTCAAAGTTTAACCTTTTCAAGGCATGACATGTGTGGTCTTTAACTGATTTAATAGTTAAATTTAATATTGGGAGAAAGAAGGGCAAAATTGCTACTTTTGTAAACTTCCGGAGCAAAATTGCTCCTCAATGAAAACTTCCGGGGCAAAATTGCTCCTTAATGAAAACTTTCAGGGCAAAAATGATACTTTTTGATTGATGAGGTGGCATGCCACGTGTGCTGAGGTGGCATGCCACCTCACATTTTAACGATCTACGTGGACTTCCGTTACGTTTGGGTATATTTGATACCTTTTTAATACTTCCGGGGCAAATTTGGTACCAAAAAAACTTCTAGGTGTTGAACGCCCCCTTATCAAAACTTCTGGGGTAAATTTGGTATTTAATCCATTTATTTTAGGATATTGAAAAAATATTTCAGGGTAACAACGAATATTGAAAAAAATATTTTGAGGTACTGATGGGTACTAAAAAGATACTTAATACTGATGCTACTGAAAACATACTTCTCTTGGTCTTAAAAATTTATTTTAGGATATTGAAAAATATTTTAGGGTAACAATTGATCTTGAAAAAATATTTCAGGGTACTGACGGGTAGTAAAAAGATATTTAATACTGATTGGTACTGAAAAGATACTTCTCTTGGTCTTAAAAATTTATTTTAAAAAATATTTCAAGTTAACAACGGATCTTGAAAAAATATGTTAGGATACTGATGGATACTAAAAAGATACTTAATATTGACTGGTACTGAAAAGATACTTCTCTTGGTCTTAAAAATTTATTTTAGGATATTGAAAAAATATTTCAGGATAACAATGAATATTGAAAAAATATTTCAAGGTACTGACGGGTACTAAAAAGATATTTAATACTGATTGTTACTTAAAAAAATACTTCTCTTAGTCTTAAAAATTTATTTTAGGATATTGAAAAAATATTTTACGGTACTAACAGGTACTAAAAAGATACTGAAAAATATTTCCTAATATTGAAAAAAATTAGGATATTGAAAAAATATTTTAAGGTAATAACTAATCTTGAAAAAATATTTCAGGATACAGAAAGGTACTAACAAATATCTTAAGGATACTGACTGGTACTTGAAAAATAATGATGATGGCATAGAAGAGAGAAAAAACATAAAAAAGTTGCTTTTCACAAAACCTAGGTTTTGGCCTCAAAACCTAAGTTTTGATGCAAAATAGCTTTTGGAAAAAAAAAATAGAGGTTTTTGGTAAGGTTATGACAAAACCCAGGTTTTAATGCCTGGAAAAAATAGAGGTGTTTAGCAAACTTTTGCCAAAACCTAGGTTTTGGGCAGAAGAGCTTTTGGACAATTTTGGGGTGTTTGACAAACTTTTATCAAAACCTAGATTTTGAAGTCATCAAAACACTATTAAAACTCTAAAAGCTATTCTCCAAAAATCATTTTTACCTCGTAAATTGTGGAAAGCATTCTCTAAAAGCCACTTTTACCTTGTAAATTGTAAAAATCATTTTCCAAAAGCTACTCCCAAATGGGTTCAAGTATTTTTTTAGTACCCGTTAGTATCATGAAATTTTTTTAAAGTTTAATCAGTACCCCGAAATATTTTTTCAAGATTCTAAAATAAATTTTTAAGAGTATGAGAAGTATTTTTTAATACTAGTCAGTATTAAATATTAGTATCTTTTTAGTATCCATTAGTACTCTGAAATATTTTTTAAGATCTTAAAATAAATTTTTAAGACTATAAGAAGTATTTTTTTCAATATCAATCAATATTAAGTATTTTTCAGTACCCTAAAATATTTTTTCAGGATCAGTCATTACCCTAAAAATATTTTTTTAATATCTTAAAATAAATTTTTAAGATCAAAAAATATTTTAGGGTACTAAATGGTATTGAAAAAATACTTCATGATCTTAAAAATTTATTTTAGGATATTATAAAAATATTTTAGGGTGATGACTGATCTTAAAAAAATATTTTAGAATACTGACGTGTACTAAAAAGATACTAAAAAATACTTCTGATCTCTCAAATTTATTTTAGGATGTTGAAAAAATATTTGAAGATATTGAAGGGTACTAAAAAAAAAAAATTTACTGATATTGACTGGTATTGAAAAAATACTAATGATGACAAAGGAGAGAAAAATTTGAAAAAAATAGCTTTTTTTTCCAAAACCTAGGTTTTAATGCGTTATGGAAAATTTTGGAGTATATGGAAAACTTTTCCAAAACCTAAATTTTAATGTAGAATAGTTTCCGAAAAATTTTAGAGTATTAAATAAATTTTTATCAAAACCTAAATTTTATTTACAAAACCTAGGTTTTGGATCTTAAGAGGCACTAAAAAAAAAAAAAACCATCATTTGTCGTGGTTAATCTGTAGTGGTCATATGAAACCGCTACAAAATCGTCAAATTGTAGCAGTTTTTGACAAAACGGGACAAATTAGTAGCAGAAGCATTGGCGCCGAAAGACTTAGGTCAGTTGGTAAGGGGTTGTCCTAGCTTAACCACGGGTCTTGAGTTCGAGACATGAGAATGCAACATGCGTGAGTGGTAAAGGCTTCCCCTTGAAAGGGGCCAACTCGATCTTGGTCCAGATTAGTCTGAGGCCATTGATGTGCTTGAAAGATGGCCTACCCTGAGACACTAGATGCGCTATGCAAATAATAATAATAATAATAATAATAATAATAATAATATTGGTTAGGACATAATCCTGAGGTTAATGTCATATGTTGGACTTCATTTGTGATCAATGGTTATACCTTTTACACGAAGTTCCTAGATGATAAGAGCACCGTTCAAAACAGTAGTGTTATGTTAGTGGCTGAATTTATGCACTTCTCTAGTTCGAAAGATAATAGGGCTAAATTGGTAGGCATGCATTATTGTGGGGTTATTAAAGAGTTTGGGTGGTTGAAAATTAAATTTCCAATTTTCAAATTAAAGTAGGTTAATGTCAATAATGGTGTTTAGATTGATAAGTTAGGATTTACCTTAGTAGATCTGAATAGTAAAAGTTTTGGATATAAACGTTTTATTATGATAGATCAGGCAAAACAAGTGTTTTATATTACTGATTAAATAAAATGTGGTCTATAGCTCTCTAAGGAAAGTCATTCAAGTTTTGATCTTCCTGAGACTTCTTCTTTTTCAAGAGGTTTACCGACATTGAATGAAGAAGATAAAGTAGATAATGAACACAGCACAAGAAATGGTCATTATGAAGGGATATGGGAGGATATCTCTTTACAAAAATGCTTTGAAAATTAGCTAGTTAAGTAACTATCATCATGAATTATACTTAAATTATTTATATAGTTATTTTATATTTATTTATGGGGTTTACTTTTCTCATGTTGCATGAGAAAAAGAAGATTCCTACACACACATAAAATAGTGGGACCCACATATATATAATGCTAATTATATATATATGCGGGTCCCACCATTTTATGTGTGTGTGGCATAAGAAAACATTTCTTCTACAACATGAGAAATGTTTTTCCTTTTATTTATTTCATGTTATAATTTAATGATCACTACTACAAAAATTTGATATTACTACCCTCAAATACGTCCTAAATAAGAAATAGGTAGTAACAAATGAGGCCAATGGCAATCTTATAATTATATACAAGGAAAATGAGCCTTCAACGTCCTGAATTATTGTTTAGGACTTCTAAAATTAATTTTTGACGACCTAAATTTTTTTCAGGACGCTTTAATTTCTTCCCGCCATGAGAAATATGAGAATTTTTTGTTTGGCGCCATGGTACTTAATTTTTCTTGGAATAAAAATCATTTTTGGTGACCTGATAATGTTTCAAGACGCCTAAAATCTGCCAAAAAATTGCGCCAATAGGGAGAATTTTTTGTTTGCGCGCCATGTTATGTTTGATGGGAAAATTGGCGACCTGATAAATATTTCAAGTTGCCAATTTTTAAACAAAATGGGGGCCATTTTTTTAATTATGGGCCCCATTTGTTTAAAAATAGGCGACCTGAACAGCCATAAGGTCACCTATTTTCAAAAATAGGCGACCTGATTTACATTCAGGTCGCCTATTTTCAAAATACATGGGGGTTTTTTTTTTTTAAATATAACGAAAAAAGGCCCCCATTTTGTTCAAAAATAGGTGACTTGAACAGAAATCAAGTCGCCTATTTGTAAAAATAGTCGACCTGATTTACTTTCAGGTCGCCTATTTTCAAAATACATGGTTTTTTTTTTAAATATAATGAAAAAAGTCCCGCATTTTGTTCAAAAATAGGCGACCTAAAGAAGAATCAGGTCGCATATGTTCAAAAATAGGCGACCTGATAGTATATTCGATTTTGGGCTACCTGAAGCCCATTCAGGTCACCTCAAATCCCTTATTTTGTCAACCCGCGAACGTCCAACCCTTTTATTTTCGAAGTTCCCTCTTTGCTTCCCTCGTTGCCGTCAAAAATCCTCTTCATATCTACTCTATTTCCCTCATCTTCCCTCATCGTCGGCGAACCCTATCGACTTAGTCGCGACAGTCCGTTGTCTCCTCCATCTTCTCTCTTCTCGGCGTCCGTCTGCTATCGACTCTGTGCTTTCTCCATCCTCTTAGACTCAGTCTCTCTATCTCTCACGTAGTTACAGGGGCGCCACGGCACACGCGGCCTCATCTTCCTCCATCCGTGCTTTCTAGTCTCCGCCATTGTCTTCGCTTCCGTGGTCGCATCTCGGCGTTTGGATTTTGGCTGTTCTAATTCGCTTCTGTGGTAGGTGGTAGTAATAGAATAAATTTTATGTCAACTCGTTTAACTTCGAAAACTAGCTTCCTTGTGATTCTGTGTTGCCATATTTGAGGGAACCTTTGTTCTGGGTTGTTTTTATTGTCATCCTTTATATGAAGTGTTCTGCGTAGGAAATTCTTCCATTTATATTTTAGATAAAGATATGACATTTTCTAGTTGGTTGTAGGAATATATTGTGGATAGCTATTAATTGACTTTTATATGCATGTGATGAACAATGCAACTAGATTACGCAGCAAGAGACAAAGACACCCAACAAGTCAAAAAGCACCCTGATACTTCCTGCTGTAAGACATGAACTCTAATAGCTAAGTAAGAATGCTTTAATCCTGGAAAGTTATTTGAGAATTTTGAGTGTTTAGTGAACTGTGATGACAAAATGAAGTTCATGGTGGTAGTAGTAGCAGAAAAGAATCTAACACATGTCAATACATCAATTTTGGCATAGAAATTTGATTGAACTTTTGAATTGTGCAAACTAAAATCAAATTCTGGAGAGTATAGATGTTATTCTAAGACCCATAGATGTGAGTAGCATATTGCATACAACATAAAACAATGTGTGTAATATAAAATTTCCAATTTTAAACTATATTTACAATAAGGCTCATTCGATAGCATAAATATTTATGTATCAACTCATTCGATAGCATAAAAAACCTAATTTGCTATCACAATATTTCATAAAGAAACTAATTGTCTTAATTGTTTATTTAAGTTTGTAACATTTGTACTTCGTCTTGAGATCACTCAAACCTCTTGATCCAGTAAATTGCAAAATCTTACTATGAACTGGTTAAACACTCATTGACTCGAGTTTCTTGCTTAGAGAACTTACATTGTTCCTATTACCACTTGCAAATAAGTTTCGTGCTTGGTTCTTAATAGAACAACCATATGTTGATAATGCAGATATAGACGACAAGAGATTAAAGGAGAGTCATCTTTTTCTTTTTTGAGTACCTGCTGAGAAATCTTGGTCAAAGGTTTGAAGCAAAAGGTTGCGTTCCCAAATTAGGTTAGTTGCTTTCATTTTATGCACACACATATATTGTCCTTATATGATACCTTCTTCTTGAGAGAGAACAACACTTTTGTCTTATGGCTTCATGGTTTGCCATTATTGGTTTAAGTGTTTTTAATCTAGTCCGTGATTTTTTTTTTTTTGTCTTTCCTTTATTATTAGCCATATGAACTACGTGAACTTGATTAAAAAAGTGATGGCTTCATGGTTTACCATTTCCATTACCATTGAAGTATATGTCGGTAGGAATAATTCCAATGTTCTGTTAGTTGATGAAATTATTGGATTTATTAGTTGATATTGTTTTGATTTGCTTTAGTAAGTAAGTTTTGTTGAATTAAGCTGAAATTGGTTGTTATTGAAATTTTGGGATGTCTTACTTTTAAGGGGAAACGCTGCCGAAATTTTCTTAAAAGAAAGCATGTCGTTCTTGAAATTTCTATGAACTTGACTATTGTTGGAAATGTCGTAGGTGGTATTAAAATGGGTTATAGTTGGATGAATGCGTTGAGAACTAGCGAAGAATATGAGAATGGGGTGGAAGAGTTTATTGAATTTGTTAGAAGGAATGTGGCTACAAAAAATGGGATGTACTATCGTCCATGTGTTAATTGTTTAAATGGGGTTTGACGGGATATTGCTGATATAAGGGATCACCTAATTTGTGATGGAATAAACCTTCGATACACAACGTGGATATGGCATGGTGAGGAGGCAGTGGCGGAGCCAGGATTTTTAATTTATGTCCGCACAATTAGTGGGGGTATTTAGGGGTTCAGGGGCAGCACCCTCGAATTTTATTTTTTTTGAAGAAAAATTTTAAAAGCATTTAAAAACAAAAGAATATAAACAAGAAAAGAAAAGAAAACTTCAACTTAACATAGAAAAATAATAATCAAGAGACAACTAAGCTATTACAACAAAACAATTACAAAAGCATGATTCGATTCTTCCTTCCTTAAAAATATTGCAAACTTCCATAAACCCACAAAA
Source organism: Acacia crassicarpa (assembly GCA_034222035.1). NCBI lineage: Eukaryota > Viridiplantae > Streptophyta > Magnoliopsida > Fabales > Fabaceae > Acacia > Acacia crassicarpa. Next base: position 27,083,388 of record JAWXYG010000004.1, read on the forward strand.
ATAACACAGGTCATATTGGATTCAATGGAAAAAAAGTAGTACAAGAAAATAATGACACCCTCACACCACCTGTCACGCATAGACTAGTTTTTTAGCAAAAGAAAAAAACAAAAAGCAAACTTCTCACAGACACAGAGTCACGGTATCACACGCATAAACCCACAACAAGGTCATCTAAGAAAACAAGAAACAGCAGATCACAGTGGCGGAGCAAACCAGACCAGTCACACGCATACACCGACAGCAAAAAAGAATCAAGAAGCTGAGAGAGTGGAGACAGATCACAGATTCACAAAGGTTTGTCTTTCGAAATTCAAATCGTACCTATCGTCCAAGGCAAATGAAGCCGAAAGCTAGGTTCAGATCTGGACTTGGCGCCGATCTGGAAAGCTCAGGAAACTGGACTTGGGCGAAGAGAACGACGGCGAAGGGTTTAGGGCAAAGGGCTCAGTTCATTCTCAATAACTATTCTCCCTTTTTTTTTAATAACATCTCTCAGCCCTCTGAATATTTCCATTTTCAATACCTATTTTCCCGACAGAGAGAACGGCGGAGATTGGGAACGGATTTTTTTCCTTTTCATTTATTTATATAAAAAAAAAACTCAAAAACTTAATGTCTGCACCTGCGGTCTTTGGCTACACCGTGGCTCCGCCACTGTGAGGAGGTAACACCTAGTGCATCCCATGAAAATGAAGTTGAGGTAGATGATGATGGAATGGAGAGAATGATTCATGATGTTGAGGTCGAATCCTTTGCACAACCGCATGAATATGATAGCATGCGGAGTGATGCAGAGACACCTTTGTTCCCTGGGTGTACTAAGTATACACGGTTGACTGGGACCTTACATTTGGTCAACTTAAAGGCAACTTGTGGGTGGATCGGTAGCAGTTTCACGTCGTTGCTTGAATTGTTGTGTGATATGTTGCCAAATGATAATGTACTTCCAAATTGTATGTATGAGGCCAAGAAAATCTTATCTACGATGGGTATGGAGTATAAAAAGATACACAGTTGCCCTAATGACTGCATATTATACAGAAACGAGTACGAAGGCCTCAGTAATTGTCCGAAGTGTAAAACTTCACGATACAAAGTGAAGAAATGTAGTGTTTCTAGAGAGCAGACAACAAAAAGGCAACCTTTGAAGACATTGTGGTATCTTCCAATAATTCCACGGTTTAAGCGTCTGTTTACTAGTGAAGCAACGACGAAGAAGTTGAGATGGCATTCTGATGAGAGAATATCCGATGGAAATATCTTCGGCACCCGGCTGACTCTCTGCAATGGAAGAAAATAGACGAAATGTTCCCTCAATTTGGCAGTGAGCCAAGAAACCTTCGCCTGGGGCTTTGTACAGATGGCTTCAATCCGTATCGAACTCTTAGCAGTACCCATAGTATACATATTGCAACCATTAAAATTGAGACCCGGTTCTAATGGATTCCCAATTCAATGAAAAAAAAATGACGTACAGGTGAGAGTATTCAATTTGTGCACATAAGCCGAGACGCAGTCATAGTTTTAAAGTTTTTTTTTTAAAAAAAATGTATAGGGAACATCTTTATAATTCACGCAAGCCGAGGCAAAGAATATGGTTTTCAAACACAAAAAAAAAACGCACAGGAAGGAAATTGAATTCATGATTTACATGTGAAATTGAAGCACGTAAGCCGAGGCAAAATCAATTGTATTCAATCCATAAGAAAAAAAAAACGCAAGGCATATCAAACAACAAATTGATTTCTATGACCTAGGGATCAGGATTACCTATCAAGATATAAAATTACGCTAAGATTCATGGGATTAGGATTACCTGGTCTCCGTGTTTGCTAACCTCCTAGAAGAACGAGAGTATAGCGGCAGAGAAAAGTATCGGGTGTTTTCTAGGTTTAAGCGGTCAGACCTAAATTTATAATTAAAATCTAGGGTTTTAGCTATGGGTTGGGCTCTTTACTTATTCTCGATAAATGAATTACAACAAATTGTGGAGTCTAATTATTAGATATATTTTGAATCCGATGATGAATTCAAAAAGATTGAAATATCATGTGATCTAACTAACTCCTAGATTTTTTGATCTAATATTAACCAATCTAATAATACTATTTACAAAATAATATGATTATCACAAAAACAATACAACATTATTTTTTTTAACTATATTATTATTATTATTTTAATCTACTGTTATTATTATTATTATTACTACTACTACTATTTTTTTTATTTCTACTATTAATCAATATTATTTTATTAGTATTATTTTAATCTATCATTATTGTCACACCCCTTCGATATACCGACATTCGCAAGAGTAAATATGCACAGCTTAAAGGATAAACTAGTTCTAGCATAGTAATACTGATATTGAAGTCCGGCACATAATCGAAATTCATAAAAAGGTTCATACAGAATTTAACAAGTACATAATATTTCAAACACAATGAGGGAAAATAAATCAGATCTCTGCTCCATCTAGCACCGTCAGTTATCCATATCCACCGCCTTATCACGTGAGCCACGACCGCTGTTAGGTTTCCGTCCTGAACTTTGGGGATTGTCTGGGATTCAAGTGAATCCCAGTAGTAACGTTAATCACTCACATAAGATGCATGCACAGTACATGGTAGACAACCAGTTGCAATAAATGTAATTCACATTAATTTTCAAGTACAAAATTCAAATATGCAGTTTAACAATATTCAAGAACCTACCGGTTCATACGCACAGTACTGGATAATTCAAATACTCAAATGGGCTTTCACCCTTCTGCATAAAAATTCACTTATCGGAGTACCACCCCCGGCCTCAACCGTGATGGCATCCAGGGTTACCCCACATTCAAGGGCACTACCTCCCAGCTTATACCGGCGATAAGGTTAGAAATTCACAATTCAAATATCACAATGGTACGTACATGCATATAAAGGCACACAGAGTATGTGAGAGAAAAGTTACTACCTCAACTCCAATTAGCTATAAGAAATTCACTGGTACTCGAACCACTTGACAGTCAACTCCTAAAATAGTATCATCATAAATATTAATCTTCACTATAATCCATTTCTTCCAAAATATCCAAAAGGGTTCTTTTCATCATTTAGAATCCTTGTAATCCTTAAATGATAAATCACCCATTTAAAATTATTATTGTAGCAATTTTCGGATTAATTCCCTTTTCTGTCCAGAATTTTCATTAATCTTTGAAAATTCATAACTAATTGTACAAAACTTGAAATGATGTGCTTCCAAAACCTAAATGTCCTTTGGTGAGTCTATTTTCACCGAAAAATATTCTCAACAGCCAAAAACGTCCACATCATTCCCAGTTTAAATAAACAACTTTGCTGACCAGCTTGAACTTCCAGTATTTTAGGCCAGATTGTAAAATCCATAATTCCTTGTACAGAGCTCTAAAAATTACATATTATATATCAAAAGAAAGCTCTGGATGTCTACTTCAAATCTGGAAAATTTCATGATTTTTAGACATCATTAACTTGACCAAAAACCATGTTAAATTCGACTGCCTTCCAAACCGTTAAAACTGGCAGTTTTGGTAGCTTGCTTAATTAATTCTTTTTGATTCTAAAAATCATTTCCAACCTTATTCTTACTCTATTTTCCGTGATAAACACTATGGTAACCTTAAAATCATCAAAAATTCTTACGGTTTTACCACTTCTTAATTGACCCAAAATAATAACCAGCTTCACAAAGTAACATAAGACAAGTTATAGCCTTACTTACTTGTTTTACTCCTTGGACTTTAGTAGCTTCTCCTTTCTTTTGCTTCTAAAACGAGCGGCCTTCTCTATCAAATTTAATATAAGAAGGTATCTCTCACTGTGGAAGCTCTCTCACACTCTCACTTTCTATTTCTCTTTGTCGTCAGAAATGAATAAAAGAGAGGCATACGTTTGAATATATAAAACATGCTTCTAATGAATGTGATACCCGTGATTGAACAATAAAGAGTAGCCTCCACTGCTTGCACCCGAGAATTATTAAAGAAATAATGTTGAATGGTTGGACAATCACATGGCTACAGATTGTATAATTGATTAACAAAGTGAAAGAGAATTTTGGTGCAAATGTGCTACACGTTGGCCGTCGTCTTGTAATCATAAGGATAATAGTATGTTGGTATATGAATATTTTATTCATAGAAAAGCTGAATTAAGGGACAAAAGCTTGGATGATTATCCATAAGTGGAAGACAAGTTGTCTTCTTGCTCTACAATTATACACGGATGTTACAATTCTCCCCCCGTAAAAGAAATTTCGTCCCCGAAATTTGCTTCATTCCTTGTGTACTGAGCCATAAACTCTGGATAATGATTCTTCATGTCTTCTTCTGTTTCCCAAGTTGCTTCTTCAGGAGATAATCCCTTCCAAACCACCTTCACCATCTGGATACTCTTATTTCTGAGCCGCTTCTGTAGTCGATCAATGATTCGCTCAGGCTCAACCGCATATGTATGGTTATCTTGTACATCAACATCTTCGTACTCGATAACATGTTCAGGGTCTGGTATGTACTTCTTTAACTGTGATACATGAAAAACATTATGAAGCCTGCTCAAATTTGGGGGTAAGGCTATTTGGTATGCCACTGATCCAAATCTTGCCAAGATTTGAAATGGACCAATGTAACGAGGACTTAATTTTTTTCTCTTGATCGCTCTTCCAATTCCAGTTACTGGTGATACCTTCAGGAACACATGATCTCCAACTTCAAATTCTAGAGGTCTTCTCCGTTTGTCAGCATAACTTTTCTGTCGACTTTGTGCTGCTAGGAGCCTCTTTCTTATAAGCTTGATATGTTCTGATGTTTTATCCACATAATCTGTTCCATGCAATTTTCTGTCAGACAATTCTGTCCAACACAAGGGTGATTGACACTTCCTTCCATACAGTGCTTCATACGGAGCCATTTGAATGCTTGCATGATAGCTGTTGTTGTAAGCAAATTCAGCCAGTGGAAGGTTACGGTCCCAATTACCCTTAAAGTCTAATGCACACGCCCTTAGCATGTCTTCCAACGTCTGTATAGTTCTTTCCGATTGTCCATCTGTCTGAGGATGATAAGCCGTACTATATCTCACTTTTGTACCCATGGCTTTTTGTAAAGCTTTCCAAAATCGAGAAGTAAAACGAGGATCTCTATCGGAGATAATAATCTTTGGTACACCATGAAGTCTTACTATCTCTTTTACATAAATTTCTGCCAACTTTGCAGGAGAATAGTTGACACCAATGGGAAGAAAATGTGCCGACTTGGTGAGACGATCAACAATTACCCAGATCGCATCATGATTCCTGATCCTGGGCAATCCCACTACTAGATCCATCGTAACGCTTTCCCATTTCCATTCAGGAATCTCCAAACTTTGAAGAAGTCCTGGTGGTCGCTTGTGTTCAATTTTAACCTTTTGACAAGTAAGACAACGAGTTACGTATTTAGTCACATCACTCTTCAGTCCTGGCCACCAAAATTCAGACTTCAAATTATGGTACATCTTGACCACCCCTGGATGAAGAGTATACTTGCTTTTGTGCGCCTCATCTAATATCTTTAGTCTCAACTCAGGTTTCGGTGGTACATAAATACGCTTCCTGAATCTGATTAGTCCACTTGGAGAAAGATCAAAATCCTGAGCTTCTCCACGTGAGATCTTTTCTCGAATGGAGCTTGCTAGTTCGTCTTGCCTTTGAGCTTCTACAATTTCTGCTCGTAGATCACTTTCTCCTTGACTAACACTAATGTTAGCAAGTATCACTTCTTTGCGCCTTCTTGAGTTTAAAATTACCTGATTTAACAAATTTAAATCTCGAAAATTTCCTAGCAAATTCTGTTCTTGAACCATCATATATGCTACCTGCACCGCCTTTCTACTCAGAGCATCTGCAACAACATTAGCTTTTCCTGGATGATATTTGATTTCCAAGTTGAAATCTTTCAACAACTCCATCCATCTACGCTGTCTCATATTCAATTCTTTCTGATCAAAAAGATACTTGAGACTTTTGTGGTCGCAGTATAATTCAACATTAGTACCATACAGATAATGCCGCCATATCTTTAAAGCAAACACAATTGCTGCAAGTTCCAAGTCATGAGTGGGATAATTCAATTCATGAGGTTTCAGCTGTCGAGAGGCATACGCCACCACTCTGCCCTGCTGCATCAGGACACATCCCAATCCTTGCTTACTAGCATCGCTATAAACCACATAGGTTTTACCAGGATCTGGGATAATCAAAACTGGTGTGGACGTCAATCTCTCCTTCAGCTGCTTAAAGCTTTCTTCACAACGTTCATCCCACACGAATGACTGGTTCTTTTTTGTAAGCTTTGTCAATGGCAAGGCAATTCGGGAAAAATTCAATATAAATCGTCGGTAATAACCAGCAAGACCCAGAAAACTGCGTACTTCAGTCACAGTCTCTGGCCTTTTCCAATTCAGTACTGCTTCCACTTTACTGGGATCTACAGAGACCCCTTCTTGTGAGATGACATGGCCAAGAAATCTAACTTCTTGAAGCCAAAACTCACACTTGCTCAACTTAGCGTAAAGTCGCTTGTTTTTCAAAATATTCAACACGATCCTCAGATGATTCTCATGCTCTTTGCTGCTCTTTGAGTAGATTAGGATGTCGTCGATAAAGACTACCACAAACTGATCTAAGTATTGACGGAAGATTCGGTTCATGTAGTCCATAAACACGGCAGGTGCATTGGTCAAACCAAACGGCATTACTAAAAATTCATAATGTCCGTATCTGGTTCTAAAAGCTGTCTTTGGAACATCTTCAGCTTTTACTCGTAGTTGATGATAACCCGAACGCAAATCGATTTTTGAAAATACGCTAGAACCAGCTAACTGATCAAGCAAATCATCTATTCTAGGGAGAGGATACTTATTCTTGACAGTCACCTTGTTTAATTCTCGATAATCGATACACAATCTCAGGCTCCCGTCTTTCTTCTTTACAAATAACACTGGCGCTCCCCATGGAGAAACACTGGGTCGTATAAACCCTTTCTCTAGTAATTCTTCAATTTGTTTCTTCAGCTCCGCCATCTCGTTAGGTGCCATTCGATATGGTGCTTTAGATATTGGTCCAGCTCCAGGCATAATTTCGATGCCGAATTCTACTTCTCTTTCCGGAGGTAGTCCACTAATGTCTTCCGGAAATACCTCAGGAAATTCATTCACAACTGGAATATTTTCAAGTGCAGTCCCAGTTTCTGTTTGTACTGAGAAAAACACAACATACCCTTGGCAACCCTTTCTCAAACACTTCTCAGCTTCATCTACTGAGAGGAAATTCATATTTACATCTTTACTAATATCTCTCTGCGGATTTGGATATACAATCCTTTTATTTCCGCAGTCTAACAGCACATTATTTGCTGTCAACCAATTTAAACCAAGTATAACATCTATACGATGAAGTGGCAAACATATCAAATCTACCACAGAATCATGGCCGTCCACATTTACAATGCAATTCAAACAGACATCAGCAGTCAAAGATTTAACACCAAGTGGTGTCGTCACAACAAGATCATAAGGCAGTTTGTGGATAACCAATCTTAGCCGACTAACACAATCATATGATATAAAAGAATGACTAGCACCCGTATCAAACAATGTTTGTAATGTATTTCCATGAAGAAGAATGGTACCTTGAATCATCTCCGGAGACTTTCTAGCCTCCTCATGCGTCATAGCAAATATTCTTCCAAAATTCTGTGGCCTCCTCTCTGTGGCACGCTGTGGGCAATCCGAGCTATAGTGACCCGTCTTGCGACAATTATAACAAATGATCTGCCCGCTACAATTCCTGCCTTGATGGAATTTACCGCATTGAGGACATGGTCTAGGCTCTACTGGCTTTTGATTGATACGTTCGCTAGACTGAACAGGTTTCTTATTACTTCCTTGGAATTTGGTCCCTGCCCCTTTTCTTTTCTGGGAAGAATTCCTTCGGCTAGACTCGCCTTGATTCGTAGTGACCTCAGGCAGCTGCAAATCCCTTAGATTCCTCTCAACCATCCTGCATTCCTCAATTGCAAGACTGAATTTTTGGAATTTACGGGAGACCAGCTCTTTTCTCAGTTCATATTTTAATCCCCTAATCAATCTTCCTGACTTCCATTTCTCGTCATTACTGATTTTCAAAGTTGAAGAGTAACGAGCTAGTCGGTTGAAACGACTCAGATATTCATTAAAGGACTCTTCTTTACCCTGTTGTATAGCCAGGAATTCTAACTCCTTCTCGTCCCTAGTGGATTCAGGAAAATACTCTTCATCGAACTTATCTTTGAAAGTTTCCCAGGTGATGGGGACATTCTGAGCCCGCAGAATTAATTCCGTGTTCTTCCACCATCGATCAGCATCACCTTCCAATTTGTAGATTGCCAATTCAACTTTCCTTTCTGTAGGGCACCGCATTACTCGAAAAATCTTCTCCAATCTCAGCACCCAATTCTCAGCTACCTGGGGATCAAAACTCCCGCGAAAAACTGGTGGTTGATGCTTGCAAAATTTGGTAATCCAATACTGTTCATCCTCTACGTCAAGTTGCATCCTGTCAGCTACAGGTTCATTTTGTTGAATCTCGGGTTGAGTGGATCTTTCCCCTTCCGCAGTTGCAGCTCGCTGTCCACCCTCGTTCTGCCTAGCCTTTACTTCACGTATTTCCTCCTGTAGTTTATTTATCATCTCCATCATTTGTTGCACATAGTGAAAAGGATCTTGTTCTGGTATATTCTCCTCTTGTGCCCGCTCTTGTTCATGCGATTGTTCTCGCTCCTGTTCTTGTTCATTTGACTGCTCTTGAGCCTGCACTTGCTTACGTGGTCTGCCTCTACCACGACCTCTGCCTCTGCCTCTGCCATTGCTACCTCCTCGAACATTCACCATAATGTCTTTTTGCTATTCAGGTAAAGATTCTTGTTAATATCATTTTAATTCAAAATTCCTCAAATAATGACATGCACATGCCATTCTATATATACCACTACACACTTCTATCTATCCAAGACTTTATCAGTATACTATCCTGACATTGCCGGAACTAAGGCTCTGATACCACGAATGTCACACCCCTTCGATATACCGACATTCGCAAGAGTAAATATGCACAGCTTAAAGGATAAACTAGTTCTAGCATAGTAATACTGATATTGAAGTCCGGCACATAATCGAAATTCATAAAAAGGTTCATACAGAATTTAACAAGTACATAATATTTCAAACACAATGAGGGAAAATAAATCAGATCTCTGCTCCATCTAGCACCGTCAGTTATCCATATCCACCGCCTTATCACGTGAGCCACGACCGCTGTTAGGTTTCCGTCCTGAACTTTGGGGATTGTCTGGGATTCAAGTGAATCCCAGTAGTAACGTTAATCACTCACATAAGATGCATGCACAGTACATGGTAGACAACCAGTTGCAATAAATGTAATTCACATTAATTTTCAAGTACAAAATTCAAATATGCAGTTTAACAATATTCAAGAACCTACCGGTTCATACGCACAGTACTGGATAATTCAAATACTCAAATGGGCTTTCACCCTTCTGCATAAAAATTCACTTATCGGAGTACCACCCCCGGCCTCAACCGTGATGGCATCCAGGGTTACCCCACATTCAAGGGCACTACCTCCCAGCTTATACCGGCGATAAGGTTAGAAATTCACAATTCAAATATCACAATGGTACGTACATGCATATAAAGGCACACAGAGTATGTGAGAGAAAAGTTACTACCTCAACTCCAATTAGCTATAAGAAATTCACTGGTACTCGAACCACTTGACAGTCAACTCCTAAAATAGTATCATCATAAATATTAATCTTCACTATAATCCATTTCTTCCAAAATATCCAAAAGGGTTCTTTTCATCATTTAGAATCCTTGTAATCCTTAAATGATAAATCACCCATTTAAAATTATTATTGTAGCAATTTTCGGATTAATTCCCTTTTCTGTCCAGAATTTTCATTAATCTTTGAAAATTCATAACTAATTGTACAAAACTTGAAATGATGTGCTTCCAAAACCTAAATGTCCTTTGGTGAGTCTATTTTCACCGAAAAATATTCTCAACAGCCAAAAACGTCCACATCATTCCCAGTTTAAATAAACAACTTTGCTGACCAGCTTGAACTTCCAGTATTTTAGGCCAGATTGTAAAATCCATAATTCCTTGTACAGAGCTCTAAAAATTACATATTATATATCAAAAGAAAGCTCTGGATGTCTACTTCAAATCTGGAAAATTTCATGATTTTTAGACATCATTAACTTGACCAAAAACCATGTTAAATTCGACTGCCTTCCAAACCGTTAAAACTGGCAGTTTTGGTAGCTTGCTTAATTAATTCTTTTTGATTCTAAAAATCATTTCCAACCTTATTCTTACTCTATTTTCCGTGATAAACACTATGGTAACCTTAAAATCATCAAAAATTCTTACGGTTTTACCACTTCTTAATTGACCCAAAATAATAACCAGCTTCACAAAGTAACATAAGACAAGTTATAGCCTTACTTACTTGTTTTACTCCTTGGACTTTAGTAGCTTCTCCTTTCTTTTGCTTCTAAAACGAGCGGCCTTCTCTATCAAATTTAATATAAGAAGGTATCTCTCACTGTGGAAGCTCTCTCACACTCTCACTTTCTATTTCTCTTTGTCGTCAGAAATGAATAAAAGAGAGGCATACGTTTGAATATATAAAACATGCTTCTAATGAATGTGATACCCGTGATTGAACAATAAAGAGTAGCCTCCACTGCTTGCACCCGAGAATTATTAAAGAAATAATGTTGAATGGTTGGACAATCACATGGCTACAGATTGTATAATTGATTAACAAAGTGAAAGAGAATTTTGGTGCAAATGTGCTACACGTTGGCCGTCGTCTTGTAATCATAAGGATAATAGTATGTTGGTATATGAATATTTTATTCATAGAAAAGCTGAATTAAGGGACAAAAGCTTGGATGATTATCCATAAGTGGAAGACAAGTTGTCTTCTTGCTCTACAATTATACACGGATGTTACAATTATCATTACTATTTCTATTATTATTATTATTATTAATAAAAATCGGAGGTATTACAGTAACTATAGTTTTGTTGTGAATATCCCATGGACATGTACCATTAACGTTGTTTGAATTTTGCAATGGTTGCTGAGTATTATGGTAAAAACTTGTCCATTGAGTTATGAATTGCCTTGCTGTAATTGGTGTTAAAAAAACAGGAATTTGGTAGGAATATTCAGTTTGTGAAGTATTCAGTTTTGTAGCAAATTGGCCAAACAAACAGCAAGAAAAAACTTTTTTTTTTTATAAAAAAACTAATATAAGGCGACCTGAAAATCAATTCAGGTTGTCTGTGGAACATAAGAGGCGACCTGAATAGTAGTAAGGTCGCCTATTAATATATAATAGGCAACCTGAATTGAAAATCAGAACGCCTTATAGCTAATGAGAGGCGACCTTAATTAGTTTCAGGTCACCTCATTCTATATGAGGCGACCTTAAACAACTCAGGTCGCCTCATATGAGGCAACCTGATTTAAATTCACGTCGCCTAATACAATAGAAACTACTACATTCTCCCCAACGTCCTTTAGAAAAAGGACGTTAATTGGGTTTTATTTAGGTCATCTTTTAGGTATTTTGTAGTAGTGGATTTACCTTATTTTGTTGTCTTAATAGGAAAATGAAGAGTCTAAGACATCCTAGCCAACTAGTGTTAATCAGAGCAAGCCTAGGAATTCTCCAAATGAACTAGCTAGCAGGCCTAGCAATGCTCCAAGCGAACCATATAGTTTTGATGATAGTAGGCCTACCGATACTTTGAGCCATAATCAAAGTGATCCTAGTAATGGAGGGGTAGAAGAGGCACATGATTGATTGAGAGAGATTTCTAAGTCAGAGTATTAGGTAAAAGATACTGATTGAGTTTGATAGATATTGGAAACCAATCAGGCCTAATGCAAGCCAATATAGGAGTTTTATTGGCCTCTTAGCACACAATAAATCTATCATCTTGATAGAGGAGTGGAGAAATATTCATGAATCTTTGAAGAAACATATTTAGGACACTATCCAGGTATAAAATGCACTTTTGTATGTATTATTACCAAATTTGTCACTGACTATTTCAATGAATGCATTACATTATCTACAACTCACTTACAATGTTGCTCAAAGTGACATTTTATATAAGAAGACAATGACGTATTGTTGTGAATGTTGGAACAAGTTCAATATAAACCTAGCTAACAATTACATGCATATCAAGGTAGAAGATGGTGAGCCTCGTTGTAATCCTTGTAGCAAGTATTCATATCTTGATGAAGAAACTTGGCAAAAATTTTATAGGATTCAGACTACTTTTGAAGCTTTGGTGAATTGACTTATTTTAGATTAGTTATCAATTGTCTTTATTGATTATATATTTTTTCTTGAATTCTTGTTTACAACAAAAAAGAAAAAAAAACACAAGAGATCGGTAAAAAAAATATTTGCCCTCATACAATGTCTTGTGAGGGTTATGCAAAGGTTGAAAAAGACTTGTTGGCGGTCAAGTGAAAGAGATTCGAAGAAGAAGTTCGATCCAATCCTTTTGTTCTTCTTTCTCCACCATCTCTAATACGCCGAGAAGAAAAATGGTTCTGTGCTCACCAAAAGAGAAGTGAATCTTATACGAGTGAACAAACTCATATAGTTGTTGAAAACATTGTATATATCGTTATTATTTTTTTTAAAAAAAAATTTATTTAGTAAACAACTTTCATTACTTATGCTCATGTTTTGTATTTTACTGGGGGAACTTCAAAAAAAAAAAAAAAAAAAGCCAATGGATCTTTTAGGTTAGAGGGAAGGACTAATATTCTGACCATTGCTATAGGGAAACAAGAGCATCCATGGTATGTCAAGGGAGTTGGAAGAGGGTAGACATAAGGGATTACTTCAAGGGATGAGATGGAAGATATGTTGGCTGCTGTAAGGGCGGAAGTAATGGCAGAGGTAGAAGCTTCATTTGATGCACGATTAGAAGCCCAGTTAAACAAGATAAAGGATGAAATGATAATGATTGTGAGCACACAATGAGAGACTAATGTTCCCTAGGCATATCCGGAGTGGCAATCTTTTTGTATGTGCAAATATTTTAACAATTAAATCATTATAATTTGTGTGTTTGCATTATTGTAGGTGCATGAATTGTATGTTAGTTTCCTCAACAAAAACAATAATTTTGGATTCATTTACCCAATTCAAATCCAAAATAAAGGGACCACACTGCTACTATGAGAGATACATACTTATTAAAGAGGTTTAATGAAACCAAAACTGAGTGTTTTTTGGCACCATATGTGCATGAGTGAGAAACAAATTTATATTTCGTAATATATATATATATAGGGATAAGGGTCTTAAATGCCATGGAAGTTTTCGCTCAGGAGCACTGGTAAGACGGAAGTTTTTTTTGGACTAAAAATGCTACGGAAGTTCACAGGAAGTATCAATTTTGCTCTGGAAGTATCATTTTTGCCACTGAAGTTTTCGCTAAGGAGCAATTTTGCCCCGGAAATTTTCACAAAGGAGCAATTTTGCCCCGGAAGTTTACAAAATGTAGCAAAATATTGCCCTTCTGTCCCCAAATATTAAATTTGACTATTAAATCAGTCAAAGACCACACATGTCATGCATTGAAAAGGTCGAACTTGGAGTCAGATAAGGAGATCCTTCAGATGTTGAACTCAAGGCGGCTAGAATTTGTGAAGCCGAACTGGTCAAAGGGATTGAAAGGTCTGCCACAAAACGCAAATGAAACACAAAATAAGAAATGAATTGTTCCAAAAATTGGTTCAGTAAAACAAATCAATAGTGATAATATTTACGTTTGTATAGATTGATCATTTGCTTAGATTATAAGTGATGCTTCCTTTGGGTTTTGTGACAGCCGACCTTTTAGTCCTTTTGACCAATTCGATTTCACAAATTCTGGCCGCCTTGAGCTCAACATCTCAAGGATCTCCTTCTCTGGCTCCAAATTTGACCTTTTCAAGACATAACGTGTGTGGTATTTGACTGATTTAATAGTCAAATTTAATATTTGGGGACAGAAGGGCAATATTTTGCTTCGTTTTGTAAACTCATGTCCCTAAACGTATAGAGGCCATTCACAACAGGAAAAAGCTAAATTCACAATAAGAAGTGCTATATTCATAACAAAACTTAAAAACCTGAATTTTGTTTCAAACTCAAATCTATAAGCGTACAGAGGCCATTCACAACAAAATTTAAAAACTTGGATTTTGTTTCAAGCTCAGGTCCGTAAGGTTACAAAGGTCATTCACAAAAGGAAAAACTATATTCACAACAGGAAGTACTATATTAACTTGAGTTTCAAAATGGCTCTAGATTGTTATATTTTGTTGTCAATATATATTTTTTCTGTTATGAATGACTTCTCTACGCTTAAAAACCTGAGTTTGAAATAAAATCCAGGTTTTTAAATTTTGTTGTGAATATAGCACTTCCTGTTGTGAATCTAGCTTTTTCTGTTGTGAATGACCAGGTTTTTAAATTTTGTTGTCAATATAGTATTTCTTGCTATCAATATAATTAATATCAAAGGACTTTATTGATATGTGATTTTTGGGTTGAGACTTTTTGAATAGTCCCAAATATATATATATATTCTGTCATTTTTCCCATAAGTCAGAAAATACAAAAATGTGTACGATTTGGTGATAATCTATCTGGTACCTTGTCCCCTTCTCATTTTAATAGTGTGTCTTTTCATTAGATCGAAAATTATGGGAGTTGACCAAAAAAAATATTCTGTCATTTTTCCCGTAAGTCAGAAAACACAAAATTGTGTACGATTTGGTGATAATCTATCTGCATCTTGTCCTCTCCTCATTTTAATAGTGTCTTTTTTTTTTTAATATAATTTTAATAGTGTCTTTTCATTAGATCGAAAATGGTGGGTGTTCACCCCAAAAAAAAAAAAATGGTGGGCCCCCTTATCGCCCATTGTGGGCCCTTATCGCCCATTATCTGGGCCCACAGCTCTGGCGTCGTGGTGTTGGATTTTGCTTCTGGTCCTCTTCTCGTTACGGGATAGGGTGCGTAAAATGTCATCGTTTTAAGTTAAAAAATGTTGGTCGTTGAAATGTTGGTCGTTGAAGTTAATTTATATTTAGGACCCCATAGTTATTTTTATTCCAGTATCATTTAGTATTTTGAAATAATTTTTGATGCATCTAATATCTAAAATATTTTTCAGGAGCATTCAATATCCTAAATTTAGTATGCTTAATATTGCTAAGGAAAACACTTTAAGATAAAATTGCAAAAAACATTATTTTTTGACACCGGATTTTTTGATAAAATACTTGCTATTAGAAAAATAAGTTGTTTAAAATTCTGAGATCTATTAAGAACACTAGTTCTATTGGTAGTGCTCAGCATTTTTAAACTAGTTTTTGATGCATGTTTTAAAAAAATTCTAATAGAACTCAGTATCTTAAACTAATTTATTTTTCTAATAGCAAATATTTTTTAAATAGCATCCATTGTCAAAAAGTAATGTTTCATAAAATTCTACCCTCAAAGTATTTTTCTCAGTAATAATAAGCATTCTAAATTTAGAATACCGAGTCCTCTTGAAAAATATTTTATAGTATTGAATACACCAAAAATTATTTTCATATATTGAATGATATTGAAAAAGAAAAATTTTATAATGTTGGATGCACCAAAAACTAATTTAGGATATTGGAAAAATACTTTGGGTCCTAGTATAACTCCAAAAAAAAAAAAAAAGCACCTAAAGTCATTTTTCTAACGTAAAACGATGACTATTTACAGCAAATGTCAACTAATTATTTTTCCATGGTTGACATAAGTTGGCATCTCTTACCAACTCAATCGTCTGGGCCCACACCTCTTAAGTTGTAAAGCAGGATTTTACTTCTTTCTTCTTCTTTCCTTCTTATGTGTGTTTGGAGGCTAGCTAGAGCTGGAAATCTGGTAGGTATGGCCGTTAAGGCTTTGTTTGAGAGTTTTTTTTTGGAAAAAAAAGGAAGGGAAGAGAGAGTTTTGGTAGCTCATTTCTTTGTATTTATCAAAGGAAGGGACTACCAAAACCCTCCCTTCCATTCCCTTTCCCTCCAAAATGGAACTCCCAAACATATCCTAAGGGTATGTTTGGATCGAGGGAGGGGGAGAGAAAAAAAAGGAGGGGAGAGGAAAACCTGTGGACCCTACTACACTCAATTTTTTTAAAAAAATTTCCTTCATCTCCTTTTTTTTTTCCCCTCCTCCTCCCTCAATCCAAACATACCCTAAAGAGCTAAGACCTAACAAGGCTGACTTTATGGGACACAGGATAAGAAAAACATCTATTTCTCAAAGTCCGGCCTAAAAACGCCAGGGCCGGCTTTACAGGACCTAAAAGTTACTATTCCAAATTTTAACTACTTTTCCTCATTTTTTTCTTTCAAAAAAATATAATTAGTAAATTACAATAACTAAAGTTTTAATTAATTAAATAAATGTTGTCAACATTAATATCCAAACAACATAAATCATCCAATAAATAAACATATTCACTAATTCAATTGTTTGTTGGTCTTTTTTAGTCCCATTAAAAGTTTTTTGTGCCCAACACTCCTGGCCTAATAATTTATTGGTAAATTTACTCATTCACCCAAAAATAAATAAATTTCTAACGGAATCCAATTTCGTCTTAAATTTTTGACTGAATGTGGGAAATTTGCGACGAGATCAAAATTTTGTTAGAAATTGATTTTCCACGATTCTATTAGCGCAATCTGAAAACCGTTTCTGTTGCAAATTCATGGAAAATTTCATCGAAAATTCAGTGTTTTTTTGTAGTGTGATAATAATTTGTTGGTTTTAAAAAGTTGTTTTAGCCTATGAAGCAACTCTCATCCAACATATATTCAAATTAATGTTTTCACATAAATTTAAATAAAATCAAAATTAACTATATGGATTTAAATAAAATTAAGATCAATCATGCATATTACGAACTATCTATAAATGTAAGGAGACTATAAATAAAACAAATTCATATTTGTCCTCAATAATTTGAAAGCTCGGGCAATATCATCAATAATAGGATTTGGCACACTTATTAAAGGAACTTGACCTAGTGATTATAAGGAAATTGACCTAAATTTTGTCCTTTATTAAAATAATATGAGTGAATTGATTTATTTTTCTTGTATAGAAATAATTGTCTATAACAAAAGATAGTCGAAGGTCAAAGGAGAATGTAATACCCTAAAAATCTCACTTATTATAAATGTCATATTTTGACAAATAATACCTATTAGAAGTAGGTGGATATGAGGTCTCAAATTGTGGAGAAAATTTATTTTATCTATTAGGTTATTTACCCTTAGAATTTACAGTAACTAATGTTGTACTTTTCAGAAGTTTGTTTGGAATCATAACATACCATAGGGAAAATTAGGAAAAAACCCATCAAAGGAATAGGGAAGCATAATGGGGATTAGTAGACACCTAAATTTTCACTAAACTAAATAATTATGTAAATTTTCATAATTAATCAAGGGATTAATTGAAGAAGACTTAAGTCCCAAATTCCATAATTTAATAAGAAACTCAATTTTCTAAAACCCTCAAATTAATACCTAGCTCATATTAACTCATGAAAGACCATAAAGAATTATCTTACAATAACTGAAATAATTGTCTTAATTTTCATAATTAATCAAAGGATCTTACATACCAATTTTATAATTGTTTAAGAGACCAAATTTTCTAAACAACCCTTAAATGATACCTAGTTCATATTTGATTTGTAAAGGCCATAAATATTATCTAAAACACTTAAACAATTAAAGGGCAATTACTACTACTTGAAGGGTAATTAAATTAGGATTGATAAGTGTTTAAGATAATTACTCACACTTAGTTTTAATAAACACCAATTAAAGGTATATTTAGCTAATTAAAACTCAATGACCAATAGAGATTTGAGATTAGTATAAAATAAAACACCAATGGTCATGAAATACCCTAAACACTTGTAAAGTAAAAATCAAGAGACAATTAGGCTTTGATTAGGGTATTATGAATAAACAAGTAAAGGAATACTTACCCATATTTAGTGGGCAAATAATTAGTACTAATGGAATGATTAGCTAATTAAATACAATTAAATAATTATGGTCATTAAATAGGAGTATATTAAACTAAATAAGGGTTGATAACCAATAGGGGATTGGGATTAGCACCAAATGAATTACCAACAAACACAAATTAGTGCATGAACCAATAATACAACAAGCAAAAGATAATTAAGCTTAGGATTAAGATGTTAATCAAATGATAATCAAGAGTTGAAAAGTCAACAAATGCAACTATGATCTAAAGGCTAAGAATTCATCTTATAAAGCTTATCCAAAGGCCCTAATTCATTCTAATAAAGCATAATCCATGAGATAAGGCAACAACCAATAAAAAAGTACCACATGAGTGTAGGAAAAATTGGAAAACAAAATTTAAAATAAATAGGGGAGGGGGGTGCGTTTTTTTTAGAGGAAAAAGAAGAAGAAGAATTGACTAAACAATTAAAACCACATGTGCACTATGAGTCACTACCCTAAAAGATGAATCACTACTCTAAAGCAATGAATCATCAACCTAAAACAATGAATCACAAGTCTAGGGATGGTGAGTCATGAAGTCACATAATTGCAAGAAGACTTTCAAGAGGATAAGGTGATGTAATGAGTGATGCATGGGGTGATGTAAGGGGCTTAGGTGTAAAAATAGGTGGACCAATGAGGAAAAAGATAATTAGGATAATTAAATTGGTTTATAAAAATAATTCTAGATAAAAACTAATAAAACCTATACAAATTAAATCATATCTTGAAATTCTTGAACTAAGTATGGAAACTAAGTTGAGATTCATAACAAGCATAAATCAAGCATGAAAACAAGTATAGCCAAAGTCATTTTCATGATTGTATGAGAAATGGAATCAATAGGAAAGATAGGCAAAATTGGTCTCAAAATGAAGCTAAAAATCTTTAGAACTCAAATCCAATGGGCAATTGAACATACAACTTCATTAGATTACCTAAACACATTCTTTTCAATGGATTCTAATTAGTATAAAGCCAGTCAAACTCTTAGGAAAATAGTCATTGATTGTGGAAGAGGATCATGTACCAAGTGATGACTCATGGTGATAACTCAAAAGGCAATGGAAGAGGCTAGAAGATAAGGAGGGGGCAGTTTTGATGGAGTGTAAGGTGAGGATGAGAGTTTGAAATCCAACTTAGATCTAATGGCCAAGAATTACCAAGAGGAAGTTCTAAATAATTACAAGAATTGTCCAACCCTTTTACTATAAATAGGGGCTTTGGCTCTTCACAAAACTCACACCAAAACAAAGCAATCTAAATATTAGAGAGAGTGGAAGAAGCTTGAAGGAGTTCAAGAAGAGGTAAGCAAGTTCTTTAGTTTTTAGCTTTTAGCTTTTAGCTTTTAAATTCTTAGTTAGAAGTAGCTTAGATCTTAAATAGTTTAGAATAATTTTAAATTCATGTTTTTATAGTTAAAATTAGTTATATTTCGAAAAAATAGTGAAGAAATGGTTTTAGCAAAATTTCCATAAGAAAAACACCGAAGTAACGAAGTTCTGGCGAAAT
The DNA here is from genome assembly GCA_034222035.1 of Acacia crassicarpa. Lineage (NCBI taxonomy): Eukaryota > Viridiplantae > Streptophyta > Magnoliopsida > Fabales > Fabaceae > Acacia > Acacia crassicarpa. Next base: position 27,103,162 of record JAWXYG010000004.1, read on the forward strand.
TTCATCGGTTCTGGAATTTCTGAGTCAGTCCTGAAAATACTATTATTTTATGCTGAAATCATGGTTAGAAAATTCTGAGAAATTTAATGGTTAAAGTAGACATATAGGGATTTTTAAATATGTAAAGAACATGGCCAAATGATTTCTGTACAGGGAGATAAAAATTCCCAAAGTTAGGGCTACGAATTTGTGGAAAATTCTGGACAGATGTTCAAAACTAAAAACCTGGGAATGAACCATGGAATCTGGGCAAATACTGTTATTTTTTCTTGAAACTAGACATCCTAATGATTCTTAGGAATTTTACAGGTTCCCGTTTTGATTTTTCTACAATTAGTTATGATTTTTTAAAGTTAGCCTAGAATCTGTCCAGATGTAAGGATCAGCGTTTTTCAAAATAATAAAGGGAAATAATTAATTGATAAATCCACCAGGGGTAAAATAGTCATTTGTGGCTAGGATATATATTGGGATATTGGTTGTGAATTAATAAATGACATATTACCTCCTAGGGAATCTGTGATCGTCTTGCAACCGACAACTTACCGTGAACCCCAACGAAGGTACGGACGCATATTGTAACACTAACTCTGATGCTTATGGTACACCTGTATGTGATAGATATGCTCATAAACTATGACTCTGCTTTGCAAATTATTTAAATATATAGCTTTATACGGGTTACAGTTTTGGTAATGCCGTTTGAGTTTTCCTAGCGCGCTGAGGACACGATAGGCCATCGTGGCACTGGTGAATAGTGCAGACAGGTTGTGGTATATATATATATATATATATATATATATATATATATATATATATATATATATGGGTATATGATGGTTGTGTTTTTATCTTTGAGAAATGAATATTGAAAATGAATATTATTGATTTATCATGAATATCTGTTATACATAATTGTACATAAGCATGAGGTTAACCGTTACCTGGGGTTCAATAGGAATTGAGCCCCAGCTTATAATCTCAGATACTAGTAGAACCAGGACAAGAACAAGGATGAATAGCACACGAGAGGACACGGGCAGAGAAGTACCTAGGGGTCACTGTAATCGTAAATACTCAGAGATTTGTACCACTGTAATAGCAACCAGACTCAACAACAAGGAATGTATATCAGTTACTCGCTCTTTTAAAGAATTTTTTTTTCTGATACTCTGATTGAAATATTGTTTTAACAAGAAAATCTTTTTCGATGCAACTCTAATTAATTTCTTCGAAGCTCTGATAATCCCATTTGAAAATCACATTTAAAAAGGCGGGATGTTACAGAGAATAACAATAAAACTTAGTTAAAAGTTAAATCATGAATTAAAAAATATACACACGTAAAGATGTCCCAATTTGATTGAGAATAAATAATGCTATCTCCAATAATTAATACTACCTTCGGTCCTAATTATAAGAGCTAGTTGACTTTCTTTGGAGAGATTAAGGAAGCTAGATAAGTTACTTAATCATTTCATTTGTTGTGTATCCTTAGATTATATATTAGTTTATTAGTCAAACTAATTAGTTTGAAGAAAAAAATAAAAATACTCTAAAGTAATTTAATTAACTTCCTTAGTTTTTTCAAAAAAGTCAACTAGCTCTTATAATTAGGACCGGAGGGAGTATAATATAACTTAAGAAGGGGAAAAAAACTACTACAAGTTAACATTATATTCTTCTCGATATTCACGTGCAAATCTAATATAGTAAGGTAGGTGAAAACTAGATACTCTCTTTTCGATCCTAAATTTAGAACAAAATTTATAGTACAAATCGCACTACAAATTATATAATGTATTTAAAACTAAAAATAGTATCATGTCTGATCTTGTTTAAGAAATTGAAAATGACATAAGAAAAAAATAATAGGAAAAAGACTAGTAGTACTTGATAACAACGTGGTATTGAATAAGTGAGGTTATATGTATTTTATTTTAAGAATAAATACCAATTTTATCATAGAAGTTTTGGTTTTAGAAGACCAGCACCTGAAAGTTTTTTTGGTATTATTTTTGCCCAAAAAGTTTATAAACGTAGTAATCTTGCCTATTGGTTAATCTTAACCATTAAATTGATAATTTTTTGTATCATTTTTACCCCTGAAGTTTACAAAAATTTGCTCTTAAAAAGAACTTTCAAGGCAAAGTTGTTTCTAAAAAACTTTCGGGGGGTATATTTACTCTTTTTTGTAAACTTTCAAAGCAAAAATAATATCAAAAAAACTTCCAAGTACTGAATGCTCCTAATCAATATTTCTGTAACAAAATGATATTTAACCCCTTATTTTATTTCTAACCGTCTTCAACTTTCAAACACAACTACTTCAACTTTGAAGCTCTCCCCCTCTCATGGTTGCTGGTCTAGACATCACCAACACCGCCGTCGTCTCCATATCCTTCTCCGGCTCGACATCTTCAACTTTCATACACTTACTGAATCCTTATCCTAATCTCCGAACCATTGCTTGAGCTGATCTCTCTCTCACTTGTTCAACTGCTACGGTCACGACCGGTGATTGCCCGTATCAAGAACTCCTTGGAAACATCGGAATTGGGGCAGCGTCGGAGAAGGTTAGATACTGCGCAGTCACGTCTCTAATGGAGTTGATCTTGTGTGTGTAAATGATTTTTTTTTTTTTCCTCCGGCGTCTTTTCTCTCTTAGATCGCTGCCATCTTGTTATAGTTTTCATTGATTTAGGCGAAATTATTTAGTTTGAATTCCTTGCTGCATACAACATATTGTGACTCTTTAATCCCCTGAATATGTTTTCACATTGACAATTCAAAAAGATAGTGTTGACCGTCCCTTTTTTCACAGAAGGCGAAAACGCAAAGAACATATTTGGGAAAAAGTGTACTTGTGGGGGCTAGCAATTTTAAAAGGAAAAATTATGCTGACCTTCTTTTCTTTTAGAAAAGTCGGGTTTCAAGCAGTAACGAGCATAATCATCAAAAAGTCTTAATAACTTGAGGTGTTAAGTATACTAATTGAATGTCACTGAAGAATATTTTAAAGGGTTGAATTTATATATATATATATATATATATATATATATATATATATATATATATAAAAAAAGTGCCTATCCTCCCTTATTCAAACACCCCCCCCGGGGGGGCGGGGGGAAGGGGTAGTTTTGGGGTAAATGGTGGGAATCGATGTAAAAAGAAAATGAGAAAAGACATATCCCAATCGATTAGAGTACCAAATAGTTAGATTAATGAAATATGTATAATTTACACAAAATGCAGTACTCTGAATTAATGATTAAGGCCATGGGTTGGAAATGGTGGTGTATTATTCTTGTTCTGCTGCTGCTTGCTCCGTTCATTGCTTCTTCACGTTCAATTATCAAGAATTTACCTGGCTTTCCCGGTGACCTCCCTTTCAAGCTTGAATCTGGGTAAGTAATGAATTTTTTTCATCCATGTGAAACGTCATATATTTGATTCTTTTTATTTTTTTTCCCTGTAAAATAACATCCAGAGCTCCCCATCATGTTATTTTCAAATAGTGTCCAGTATCTTAATCTTTTTGGTGCATTCATCAATACCTTATGTTATTCTTCTTGTACTTCTAACACCTTAATTTTATTTATGGTACATTCAGCACTTCAAAATCATAATTAAGGTTATGGTGTGCTGGATGTAACTAAAAATTAACCGATCAAGGGTACTAGATGTACCACAAAAACAATATCAAGGTATTGCAAATACTATAAATAATATTAGGGTGCTGATTCTATTGAGAAATAACATCCAGATCTGGATGCTAAATTCCACCTTACCTTATTATTTTCTCAATTCTTTTAAATATTTCCTGTATTGAAAGTAAAACCTTACCTCTTATATCTATAATCTGACTTCAAATATATTGTGCAGATACATAGGAGTTGGAGAAGAGGAGGAAGTGCAATTATTTTATTTATTTGTGGAATCTCAAAGAAACCCCTCGAACGATCCAATCTTGCTTTGGTTTGTCGGTGGCCCTGGATGCTCTGCGCTTTCTGCATTTTTCTTAGAAAATGGTACATAATTTATTTATTTTATTTTAAGTCTTATTTTATCCCCAAGTTATGAGTCCAAATACAGTGCGTGTCTTAGTGTATTCAGAATCATTATTTAATAATTTGCAGGACCAGTAATATTTGACTGCAATTCCAGAGGGATTCTTCCAAAACTTGTACTAAATCCTTATGCTTGGACGCAGGTTGTGATGTTTGTAAATTCAAGCTGCCATATTTGTATTTTCATTGAAAATCAATTTCATAGTACACCACTTTCATATATGCTTATTTTCTTGCTTCGTGTTTTTTCAAATCTTCTTGCCACCATCAAGACATCATGTTGCTATTTTATATTGCAGCGAAATGTGAGCTGTCAACATTTTCATCAATTTCTGCGAACTAGTTTCAGGGTCATCGCAATGATGACAACTAAGAACTTGTTACCATGATAAACTGTTTATATGTAATTTGACTGAATCAAATTGAATTTTTTATGTTTTTAGTTTTTTCCCTAAAAACCATTTCCAAGTGCACAAAATATAAAATAAAGAAAATATCATAATTGTCAGTTTTAAGAAATGATTTTTTAGTTAAAATAGTTAATCAAAAATTTTAATTTAGATGGTTGAAACCAAATTTGAAACGATCTTTTAGTGCTCGGCTATGAGCACTGAAACTGGTCCTCAATTGAAACCAAATTTGAAATGATCTTTTAGTGCTCGGATATAAGCACTGAACACATTATGGCTTTTATATAATTAGCAGGTGCTTAATGTCATATACATAGATTTACCGGTTGGCACAGGATTTTCTTACTCCCAAACACAACAAGGCTACCACAGCGGTGATATACTATGGATAGAGAATTCATATGATTTTCTACAAAAGGTAAATAATAGTTTACCTTTTAGCATAGAATTGTAATTCACCACACATGGATCTAGCCATTAATGCTCGAACCAGATCCCTGATTAGGTTAAGGTGCAAATTTTAATTTGTTCAAAAAGTGCTTATTTAAGAGCAATATTGCTTCAAAAGTTTTATAGTTCAATGCCGACATAGTAATATTATCATAGCCTTTTAAAAAGCTAATTTTGACTCTTAACATTTTTAATAAAAAGGGGTAATGTTGCTCCATTTTAATACTTCTGGAGCAAAATAAAAAAAATAAAAAATTCAATGCAACATTGCTCTCAAGTGAAATTTTTGAGGTAAATTTGTACCTTAACTTTATCTAATTTTTCAAACTAGAAAGTAAACAAGTGTATATATATGATACAATTAGTCTTCTGATGACGCTTTACAATTAATGCAGTGGTTTATTGATTATCCTGAATTTGGATCAAATCTACTTTACATTGGTGGGGGTTCATATTCAGCTTTGCCTACTGTTCCTCTTGTTAAAAAAGTATATGAAGGTGAAAAATTGTTCTATCTTTTTTGCTTCTTAATGTGGCTGGGCTACTTTAGCCTTCTCTTTTTTCTTTTTCTTTTGCCTTGTTTTAATTTTTTTCCCCTGTTTGCTTGAGCAGGTTACAAAGCAGGAAGCAAACCGTTCATAAATTTCAAAGTAAAAACAGTATACACATAGATTCTGTGTAAAGCTTTACATTTCTGAAAATGGCCTCTCTTACATCTTTTGAGGCATCATATTCGTCGGGTCTTATATATAAGAGAAAGCGTTTGGGTATAAATGGTCTCACTTCTAAGATATACAGTACTTAAAAATGTATGAGAATTTAACCAACTTTTTTAATTTTCCCCTTTGAAAAACCACTTACTCTCTCATACTTCTTTTTCCAACTCATTGTCTCTCACACTCCCTCTATATATAATAAGATTACTTTTTGAGGGGGGAAAAACATTTTTACAAATTCATTGCCTTTAGCCAACTTTTTGATTCCCGTAGACTAGATGGATCGAATACCATATATATATATATATATATATATATATATATATATATATAAAATCTTTTAAGACACCTTTCTAAAGTCATCGCATATGCTAGAGGCGAATATGGTGTCTCAAGAGGATGAGGTACTAATTAAACGGCCTTTTGTATATTATGATAACAAATATCACTAACTCTCAGTTAGCCTTTTAGGGTTTTGTGCTTGCCAGCCCATTAACGGATCAATTTCTGGATTTAAACTCCAAAGTTGAATATGCCCACCGGCTGAGTCTTATATCGGATGAGCTCTATGAGGTTACTTCGATTCCTTTTTTCTATTCATGCATTCATCTAAAGCTCATCAGGATTTTCCTGTCTTAATTCTTAATAATCAATTAATTGATATCTTAGCCTACTAAATTAATGTGCTACTTTGATCTATTAGGAAGGGTATGCTTTTCACATTTATGTCTAAAGTGAGCTATTTTAGAGATAGCTCTATGGTCCGTAAAGGTTGAGTTGTCTTACCTTTAGATGCACTTCAAGCTTATATCACTTTAGTTTCTTAGCTTAAAATTCCAAGTGTTAATGTTACATAATGGTTCAAGGTGACATTACAACAATTTTAAACTTATCGGGCAACATTGAGATCGGAAAAAAACTTTTAAGGCAACATTGCTCATAGTAAAAACTTTCTTGACAAATTTGCACATTAACCCTAATTATAACTATGCCAAATGGATTATTGGAGTTAAATAGTGTAGATTTTGAGATACCTCTAGCAGGGAAAACACAAACCCATGGGATTACCTGTCTAAAATTAGTCTGATATCTTTTTTGCAGTCAATTAAGGAGAGTTGTAATGGTAATTATGTCAACATAAACCCAAACAACAAAAAATGCGTCTCAGATTATGAAGCTTACTCTCAGTGTAATACCCCAAAATTCATATTCACCATAAATATTATATTTGGATAAATAATACCTATTCAAAATCGGTGAATATATGGTCTCAAAATTGAGTAACATATTTATGTTAATTTAGGGAATTTTCTCTAAGAACTAAGGTAATCAAAAACCAAATTCTCGAATTTTATTTTGGGATCATAAAATACCCAAAAATTACCATATTAAAGCATAAAATGAACAAAAAGAAAGGAAGAAGGTAGGGGGCGATTTTTGGTTGACTTGGAGAACAAGTTAGGAAAACTTGGAAAGCAAGTCAGGAAAACATGGAGAGCAAGTCAGGAAAACTTGGCGAGCAAGTTACTTGGGGGACGAGGTTACTTGGCGGACGAGGTTATTGGGCGGACGAGGTTACTTGGGGGACGAGGTTACTTGGCGGACGAGTTACTGGGCGGACGAGGTTACTTGGCGGACAAGTTACTGGGCGGACGAGGTTACTTGGAGGACAAGTTACTCGGAGACCGAGTTGTGAGGCTTGGTGAACAAGTTAATTAGAGACCGAGTTGTGAAACTTGGTGAACAAGTTGGAAGACTCAGGAAGCAACTTGTTGAGCAAGGTGCAGAAGAGAGAAAACCGAAAATTGAGTGTGAAAAGGGTTGTGGGTTTTTCAAACATAATATCATGATATTTTAAACAAAGGGCAGATAAGAAAAGTGAGAACCAATAGAAAATAAATCATAACTTGAAATCCTTGAACTAAGTAGAAAACAACTGGACATATTATGAATTAGTGAATTTTTGTCTCGAAGTTGGTGTCACTCGAAGTAATTTCCGTAACCGACAGCGTTCGGCTTAGAATCTTCGGCAGGTTACGAAATACCCTTAATGGGATCAAAAATTTAGTTAACTCAGATATTTCCAAAGAGGAAGAATAGAACTTCAAGGCTGTGTTCTCGGATCTTTGAGATTTTGCAAAATTACGCGACCCGAACACCGAATAGGGAACTTTATCGCTAAAAACTCATAAAGTGAATGAATGACATCACCTGGATGACATCATCTTGATGACATAAGGGGACACTTGTGTGGTAGAGAGAAGGGGACACTTGTGTGGTAGAGAGAAGGCCACATCTTCATCATCTTAGCCTTGATACAAAAGTTGATCCAAGGGTTGAGATCCATGGAAATTCCCTATAAATAGGCAACCCCTCTTCACTTCATTCTTCACAAATTCCTAGAGCCACTTAGAGAGAGGTTTTAGAGAGAAGGAGGAGTCTGGAGAAAATAGCAAGTTCCGGGTAAGTTCTTCGGTCTCTAGTCTTTAGTTTTCGTAGTTGTTTCGATAGTTATAGTAGAAATGCTAGATTAATCTTTAATCTTCCAAGTTAGTTTAGAAATCATTTTTTAGGGATAAATATGATATTTATTTCAAAAATATATTGGAGATGGAGATATGTCAAAATTTTGGAAGATTAGAGTCGAAATAGTGAAGCTCTGGCGAAATTTCGCCGGTTAGTCAAACTAGGGGCAAAAAGGTAATTTGTACCTAAAATTCCTGTTATGATGTGGAGCACTGATAAATGTGATATTATCCCTATAGGATATCTGTAATCACATACCGCTGTCAAAAGTACCATTTCCCGTCAACGAAGGTACGTTCGCGTACTGTAACACTAACTCTGATGCTTATAATATGCTTTATGTGGTAGATAACTTTACATCTGCTGTGTGCTTATGAGATACATCTGCTGTGTGCTGGGATACATCTGCTGTGTGCTGTTGGGATACATCTGCTGTGTGCTTATGTACTGTTGGAATACATCTGCTGTGTGCTTATGTACTGTTGGGATACATCTGCTGTGTGCTCATGTATGGATTATTGCTGTAACGCCGTGAATATCTATCATATACTGTCATATATAAGCATGAGGTTAACCGTTACCTGAGGTTCAATGGCCATTGAACCTCAGCTCTTAACATAGCGTCAGGCTCAAGAGAACCGAGGACCAAGGAGAAAGGCAAGCAGGCCGCATAGAGACTCGACTGAAGGCCTTTTCTGTTTATACAGTCACACTGACATTAGACGTCTAAAATCAATGCACTCTTACTGTAATCAGCCAGACTTACGGCATTTTGAATGTAAATGTCAGTTACTCAATCGCTCCGAAGCTCTACTCTGATATATATTGTTTTTGAAAATGGGATGTTACATTTTGGTATCAGAGCTAGTTAAAGTTAACCATGATCGGGGGTTCTCACATTGTGATCTGTGGCGAAGCATTGGCTCTTACCCCGACATGGCCAGGCGTGGACCTGGTTGCACTGGGACGTATGGGCATGCCCTGAGCCGTGAGGCGGTGCGTAAAACTAGCGGCTGAGGTACGTTATGTTGCCACGGTGTATGGGCACCACGGAGACATTTTGGTATCAGAGCAGTTGTCCTGGCATAGATTTGACTAAGTTATTCCAAACCTTTTGGTGCCGAAGGCAGGGCTAGTCTATGTGAATCAGCCAATCAGTCACCCTAGCATGGTGAGGCTCCCATGATAGACACCTACCTGGCCATTTGGTTCGAGTAACGGAGTTAGGCTTTACGCCTTTTTAAAGAGCATGTTTTGAAAATGAGTATTGATATAAGCCTAGGTCGGAGTACCATCCTGAACCAGTGTACCACCCTCTGTCGGTGCACAACTCTAAACTAAGGCTGGTGTATCCATCGCTTGTATCTTCATCGAAATTAGGCTCCGATAATTCTGATAATCCTGATAATTCTGATAATTTTGATAACTCTGATAATTCTGATAATCTCCAGTTTGTACTAAGCATTAATTCCATTCTAACCCAGAGCTTATATGTGGAGCTGGGCCACGCCGGATGAAACTCCGAGATCAATAAAGATAAGCAAATGCAGTATTTGACTCATGTAGAGGAACTCTTGACACGTATTTCCGTACCCATTTCTGAGTAGACCATGAATCCTTGAACGTATACCATCCTGAGCAAGTATACGACCCCGAACCTGTACACAACCTTGATCTAGTGTACTACCCTGAACCAATCGCTAGTGTACTTTCTGAGCCAGAGAGGCCTGTAGGATCGGATCATTCATCCGTTGACGACAACCGTGAATATTTACTACTGCTAGGCTATCAGGATGACTCTGAGAGTGAATCTTTCGACGAATTCCCTACGACATGTCCTTGATGCAAACAAAGAGCTGATAAGCGCCCTATGAACCGATTACTTAATGGCGGAACGACACAGTGAGGCCGTGAAGGGGACGTACTTCCGGTGCCTGGAGCAAGTCAAAACGACCTACGGAAGGAGAAAACACAATGGACTTCCCTACCCACTGGATGATTGGGTGATATCAACGTTATACCTCTTACCACGAGACCGCTTCTGGATAGAAAAGACAAATGAGCTCTTAGAAAGAAAACGTATAACCGATTTCTACTTCTTTCTAAATCATCTCCAAAGGCTAGTTTTAGACAACATGTAAACAATGAGCCATAAAATATGCCAATATGAGGGATGTAAGATATAACCACTGGTCATAAACCAATGGGATCATGTGATATATGCTGACATGTACACTATATCTTATGTGAAATATATGTTTGATTTGCAGACTATATTACCCCTCGATATTGATCTTTGTCATTTTTGCGATATCAAATATAGAAAGATAAAATGGAGAATTTACGTGGAGCCGCTGTTCCTAGAGGTAGAGGTAGAGGCCGAGGAAGAGGCAGAGGCAGACAGCCACGAACGATACCAGTACACGAACCCGAACAGCAAGACCCACAACAACCAGAGCAAAATGAGTTGCATGAAATGAGGAGGATGCTGCAAGAACAAAGGGCTCTTATTGATGTACTTCTTGCTGAACGACAGGAGAGAAGACAAGCCGAGGAGGAACAAAATGCCGAGGAGGAAGGGCAAGACGAACGAGACGAGGAACACACGAAAGAAGCAGAGAAGTCTGAAAGATCGGTGTCACCGCCTAGGCACAACAGAGTGATGGCAGCACTACCGCAACCCAACAGAGCAGCTGAGACTACACAGTATTGGGTCACTCAATTCTGCAAAATGAAGCCACCAGCTTTCCACGGTAAGCTGGACTCAGCCGAAGATTGGATAATGCGACTAGAGAAGATCTTCGAAGTTATGGAGTGCCCAGGGAATCGTAAAGCTCAACTTGCGATCTACAAGCTGGAAGGAGATGCGGACAGATGGTGGAAAAGCATTGCGACATCATTACGAGCGCGCTATTGTCCCGTTACTTGGGAGAAATTTCTAGAGAAATTTAATGAACAATACTTTCCTCCCTCAACTCAAGTGATCAAGGAGTCTGAGTTCCTTCATATCCGACATGGTCACGAGGAGTCATTTGATGACTACCTTGCCCGATTTACCAATCTTTCATGGTATTCATCACACTTGAGGCGGGGTGATGATGAAAGTAGTATGGCTAACATACTAATTTATGGGCTAAAATACGAGATAAGGGAAAGGTTAGTGTCGCAGCGGTTTTCAGAGCTAGTTCAAGCAGTAGAAGCCTGCCGATTGATTGAACGTAACTTGAAGGAACTACGCATATCAAGAAGCAACAACAGCAGTAGTGCAAGCCATGGTGGTGTTAGCCGTGGAAATTTTTCGCAGAAGAGAGAGGCACCATGGAACAACTCCCGAAATGGAAGCAAGATGCCATTCCAGTCGAGGCAGCAGAACAACCCAAGAATGCCGAGATCCCCACCGTGTCCAAAATGCGGAAAATACCATTCCGGTACTGACTGTGATAGGAGGCAAATTTGCTACAGATGTCGAAAGCCGGGGCACATTAGCTGGAACTGTCCCGAGAAGGCTACGGGGTTAAGGCCACAGAACCTAGGTCGGGTATACGCACTAACCAATTCAGAGCACAGAAAATCTCCGGCTATGGTCCAAGGTACTATCTCTCTTAGTAGGAAATCTTCTTTAAACGTGGTGTGATTCAAGTTCTAGTCGTTCATGTAGTTTGTATGATTGTGCAAATCACATAGGATGTACGCCTATAGATTACCGTATGACTTAATAATAGCTACCCACTTGGCGTGGCCACTTTCGTTTCTAATACACGTTCAAATCATATTGCAAGTCTGTATGGGGCGATGTCCTTAGACCGTAAAATTGATAGAACTTAGCACTGTATGAAGTGCTAATTATCATGGTAACTTTAGACTAGTATGTTTGTAGTACATTAATACGTAACATGCCTAAGGCCTGAGGATAATCTCCAAGGAATTGAGGCTAAAATCTCTAGGACTGTGATAATAAGTTGAGCCGGAAGGCCAATATATGTAAAGTCGGGAAGGCTAAGTGAGTTAGGCGGTGAGGTCTGTGTGACCAAGCATTGTGAGAATGGATCAAGAAGATTCTTGGATACTATACTTGAGTACAATATGAATGAGATCAAGATGTGTGCGAAATGAACATGCATAGGGACGGAATAAACCAGGAGTCTAAATAATCTTTAGGGGATATATGGTCAAATTTCGAGGACGAAATTTTATTTAACGGGGGGAGAAATGTAATACCCCAAAATTCATATTCATCATAAATATTATATTTGGATAAAAAATACCTATTCAAAATCGGTGAATATATGGTCTCAAAATTGAGTAACATATTTATGTTAATTTAGGGAATTTTCTCTAAGAACTAAGGTAATCAAAAACCAAATTCTCGAATTTTATTTTGGGATCATAAAATACCCAAAAATTACCATATTAAAGCATAAAATGAACAAAAAGAAAGGAAGAAGGTAGGGGGTGATTTTTGGTTGACTTGGAGAACAAGTTAGGAAAACTTGGAGAGCAAGTCAGGAAAACTTGGAGAGCAAGTCAGGAAAACTTGGAAAGCAAGTCAGGAAAACTTGGCGGACAAGTTACTTGGCGGACGAGGTTACTTGGCGGACAAGTTACTTGGCGGACGAGGTTACTTGGCGGACGAGTTACTGGGCGGACGAGGTTACTTGGCGGACAAGTTACTGGGCGGACGAGGTTACTTGGCAGACAAGTTACTTGGCGGACGAGGTTACTTGGCGGACAAGTTACTGGGCGGACGAGGTTACTTGGCGGACAAGTTACTTGGCGGACGAGGTTACTGGGCGGACGAGGTAACTTGGCGGACAAGGTTACTGGGCGGACGAGGTTACTTGGAGGACAAGTTACTCGGAGACCGAGTTGTGAGGCTTGGTGAACAAGTTAATTAGAGACCGAGTTGTGAAACTTGGTGAACAAGTTGGAAGACTCAGGAAGCAACTTGTTGAGCAAGGTGCAGAAGAGAGAAAACCGAAAATTGAGTGTGAAAAGGGTTGTGGGTTTTTCAAACATAATATCATGATATTTTAAACAAAGGGCAGATAAGAAAAGTGAGAACCAATAGAAAATAAATCATAACTTGAAATCCTTGAACTAAGTAGAAAACAACTGGACATATTATGAATCAGTGAATTTTTGTCTCGAAGTTGGTGTCACCCGAAGTAATTTCCGTAACCGACAGCGTTCGGCTTAGAATCTTCGGCAGGTTACGAAATACCCTTAATGGGATCAAAAATTTAGTTAACTCAGATATTTCCAAAGAGGAAGAATAGAACTTCAAGGCTGTGTTCCCGGATCTTTGAGATTTTGCAAAATTACGCGACCCGAACACTGAATAGGGAACTTTATCGCTAAAAACTCATAAAGTGAATGAATGACATCACCTGGATGACATCATCTTGATGACATAAGGGGACACTTGTGTGGTAGAGAGAAGGGGACACTTGTGTGGTAGAGAGAAGGCCACATCTTCATCATCTTAGCCTTGATACAAAAGTTGATCCAAGGGTTGAGATCCATGGAAATTCCCTATAAATAGGCAACCCCTCTTCACTTCATTCTTCACAAATTCCTAGAGCCACTTAGAGAGAGGTTTTAGAGAGAAGGAGGAGTCTGGAGAAAATAGCAAGTTCCGGGTAAGTTCTTCGGTCTCTAGTCTTTAGTTTTCGTAGTTGTTTCGATAGTTATAGTAGAAATGCTAGATTAATCTTTAATCTTCCAAGTTAGTTTAGAAATCATTTTTTAGGGATAAATATGATATTTATTTCAAAAATATATTGGAGATGGAGATATGTCAAAATTTTGGAAGATTAGAGTCGAAATAGTGAAGCTCTGGCGAAATTTCGCCGGTTAGTCAAACTAGGGGCAAAAAGGTAATTTGTACCTAAAATTCCTGTTATGATGTGGAGCACTGATAAATGTGATATTATCCCTATAGGATATCTGTAATCACATACCGCTGTCAAAAGTACCATTTCCCTTCAACGAAGGTACGTTCGCGTACTGTAACACTAACTCTGATGCTTATAATATGCTTTATGTGGTAGATAACTTTACATCTGCTGTGTGCTTATGAGATACATCTGCTGTGTGCTGGGATACATCTGCTGTGTGCTGTTGGGATACATCTGCTGTGTGCTTATGTACTGTTGGAATACATCTGCTGTGTGCTTATGTACTGTTGGGATACATTTGCTGTGTGCTCATGTATGGATTATTGCTGTAACGCCGTGAATATCTGTCATATACTATCATATATAAGCATGAGGTTAATCGTTACCTGAGGTTCAATGGCCATTGAACCTCAGCTCTTAACATAGCGTCAGGCTCAAGAGAACCGAGGACCAAGGAGAAAGGCAAGCAGGCCGCATAGAGACTCGACTGAAGGCCTTTTCTGTTTATACAGTCACACTGACATTAGACGTCTGAAATCAATGCACTCTTACTGTAATCGGCCAGACTTACGGCATTTTGAATGTAAATATCAGTTACTCAATCGCTCCGAAGCTCTACTCTGATATATATTGTTTTTGAAAATGGGATGTTACACTCAGGTTTGTATAAAAACCCTAGACATTTGTCTCAGTTTCTTTCATTCATTACAAGCAATACAGAGATATATAGGCGAAAACTAAATGAATAATCTATTCATTTGCAGCTGATTCGATACATCAATCACGAACAAATTTTGGAACCTCTTTGCGACAATAGAAGAGTTCTCTTCGAATATTGGTCAGATGGGATCCTCCAGACTGATTCCACATTCCCGTGTCGTGTATGCAAATTTCAGAATATTATATACACCCACTTATACTCCTTATACATTGGGTCGCCATTATATACACACGCGCACTCATGTACACTTGCTTGGACACTCACGCGCACACTCCTTTTAATTTGGACTTTATTTGTAGTGTTATGATCACATACTTGTTTACCAATGGGCAAATAATGAAGATGTTCGGAAGGCTCTTCAGATTAGAGAGGTAATTAAGAATCTACTTAGTTTATTGATTATATATATTGAAACTATATAATTCAAGATTTAACTTATAAAGTAATTTCATAATCAATGACTTTTTTAAGGAAACTAAAGGGGAGTTCTTGAGGTGCAACATGAGTTTATCGTACAAATATGATCTACAAAGTGTTGTTGATTATCATCACAATCTTACTGAGACAAACCTTCAATTTCTTGTATTCTGGTAAACTTCATCATCCCCCTTATATATATTAGTAAGATCCTTATACCATACTCACGAATTTTCTTTCCTTTTATATTTCGTTACGTTTATTATATTTATTATAGTATGTATTACCTTTCTCTAATCATTACTCTTTGGCTTAAAAAAAATTCATTCACTAGTTTTGTATTTTATATATATATATATATATATATATATATATATATATATATATATATATATATATATATATATTACTATTCAAAAGGTTTGAAAGGTTATCTATTCATTAAATTATTTTTCATTTCATTTTATTGTGTTCTAAACAGACTTTTAAAGGCTCTGCAACATTACGAACTCGAGTGTATGGATTTCTTACCCAAAAAGAGAAATAAAAATGCTGTGTTATTTGTTTCTGCTCACATACAGTTCCTAACTTTAAAGCAATTAGCTATCGCATTCAGAACATAAATTCCTAAAAAACTGTACAAGCCAAAGTCTGGAAATAAATTTTTGACAATCCTATATCATAAATTCAGAACATAAAATCCTGCATTTCTCTGGTTATAGATAATTTGAATGAACACAATCCAAATAGCTAATTAACAAATTACTCAAGTGATGAGACTTTTTACCTTGGTAAAGAAAGCTAACGTACTCTTTGGATTTTAAGTTTTGTTTTTAGTGATTTTTTTTTTTGGTAACTCTTTGGCTTTGAACTCCTTATTACAGTGCTGATCTTGACCTGATGATACCACATATTGGTACACAATCTTGGATAAAGTCATTGAACTTGAAAATAAAGGATCCTTGGCGTGCATGGTTCGTTGATGGTCAAGTTGCAGGGTATAACTAATCAATTTGAATTATTATTATATTCTAACTATTTTTCAGTTTGAGTAATTAAGATTTGTGCTTGAACAATTTTAGACAAAATTTTTTGCCTTGTGAAGCAGGTTCTTCTATCGTTACTTTTTGTTTCTTAAGAAAATTTTTTCTTTAAATACTTATTGTTTGGAATATCCCATGCTCATTATTTTATTATAATTGGTAAATATATAATTGTTATTGGTTATTTGGTACCTAGGAAAAATATTATTCACTTAGAGTTTAGACAATGCATGAAAAAACTTCCTTTTTTGTTTTTTTGTTTTTTTTTTTTGGGGGGGGGGGATGGGGATCTTATGGTCCACCTTTTATTGTATTTTCTTTTTCATAAAGGTTCAATTTGGTGAAGGATAGGGCTTCGGACAAAATTTGAGCTATAGATAAACTTATTCTTAGCTACCCATATTATATCAAAATGCGCGGGAAGATGATGCTCACTCTTATTAATAGAAATTTTAAGCATAAATAGAATTATCGTGTGTGTGCCAAGTGCCTCGTAATGGCACTAGGACCAGCTTTAGGAGCTGGCCGTCCCCATTGTCTAGGGTTCGAGCCCTGCCTCCCCCTCCCCCACTGGCTGTATAAAAAAAAAAAAAGGAATTATTGTGTGTGTAACTATAAATACTTTGACTAAACTAATTTTTATTTTCTTTTGAATTACAAAAGTATGCCAACAACTTAAGGTTATAGGTGGGATCAAAGTCATGACTACTAGGTTATTTGCTGACTAAACTAATTTTGAAATCCAACTAATTCCCTCTCTCTATATCGCAACTGAATAAGAAATACATAAAGATGGAATTTGAAAAAAAAAAAAGAAGAAAAACTAGATTATATAAGCAACCCTGCTGCTAAGATTTACTCATGATGCACATTAATTAATACTATGGGCACCTGATCAAAATTCAATATTTGTCTCTTACAGAAACAGAAAACAAATTAATATTAATATTGTCTAAATTAGGAAAATATGTCAGCAGTCAAAGAACTAACGCAAAATACCCCTATTAGCATCTGTTAAGAATGGTCTTTCGCTATTGCATATGGCAGTAGTTGAATTAATAGAAGCTGTAAGTAGAAGTCTACGGCGTCTGTTATATTGAAACTAACGCCTTAATGCAATTTTTTTTAAATCTTTTTGTTATCAGTTATCAAAATGTCATAATTAAGTTCATATGTTTTTGGTATATAAGTGTATGGCTTTTTACGTTCTATGTTTGTCACATTTTAATTAATGACAAAAATATATGTACAAAAATCTAATCCTTGTGATATTTGTATTAGTTGTCCCATCTTTCTTTTATTGAATATGCAGATACGCACAAATCTACCAGAAGCATAACTACTACTTGACATATGTTTCTGTGAAAGTAAGCAAAACCTTCAACACTTGGCTTCGTTTAGTTGATTTTGTTCTCTTTAGTGGTTTTCAAGTCTATTCACACACACACACACTAATTGACACCTTCTTTTCGTTTGACATAGGGTGCTGGTCATGTAGCTCAACAGTTTAAACCTAAAGAAGTTTTCCAAGTGATAGAGTGGTGGTTCTCATGCACACCTATTTAAGAAAAGGGTCAATCGGGTTGTGCTCGGATCTCGGGTCCCAGGTTAATCTTTCATTCCCTCTCTCTGATCATGGTTGTAAAACACTTCGAACTACTTCACTATAGTTATAATTAAAGAAATGTGGTTAAGTCGTTAAATTTATTTAAGAATAAAAATTCAAATTTACCCATATTTAAAACCATGAATTATATCTTAAGAAATGAAAATAGAAAAGTGCATCAAACTTTGAATAGGGTCAATATTAAAAAAAATACTTAATCTGATCCTTAGTATAAGACACATTTGACTTTTATTTGGAGAGATTAATGAAGCTAAATAAGTGATTTAATCAAAGAAAATGGTGTATATTATTAGATTATATATTAGTTTATAAGTCAGATAAATCAGTTTGATATAAAAATGATATGTTTAAATACTTTAAAGTAATTAATTTAGCTACCATAATATCTCAAAAAAAGTCAACTACATATTGTGTAATACTTGATTTTCGATTTACTGAAAATCTTGCATATTAGGAATAATTATATGTGACTATATTAAATTGGCTAATATATGTGACGTAAAATCACATCAAATAATGGTGATTTCCAAACAAAAGGAATTAAGAAAGTGAACGAAAGGCACTTATCCAAATTAGTAGATATTAAACAACAATTCCGTAGCAAATGAACTTGCAGTAATTGAGATTAGGGGCAAACTTTTGTAACTACCTAATAGGGCTATATTTTGGCCTAAAAAAAAGAGGTATCAAAGGGAATAAAGCACATAAGATTTAGTGCATTTTGTGCCAAGTTAACACTTGCCATGCAAGGGATAAATGTTTTGATCAACTTGTGTATGTGTCATCAATTTAAGTGAGGTCGTCAAGACCCCTTAGAAGGTCTGTGATTTTCAAAAATATAAGGGCCAAATAAGATGACATTAGAGCTTGATTAATACACAAATACACCTTGACAAGTCAATCAACCAACCATATATTGACACTTGGCACTAATAGACACCTAAGGCTTTGATTATGTCATCAAGATGACATCACAATGGGCCCAAAAAGTCCTTTATTAAGCTGATCCTTGGTAGAGCATTGAGAGCCAAGTATTTCAAGATATTATCTCCAAAAATTAAAGCCTTAATGCTCATATAAATGCATGAGCTAATGGGAGACTTTGAGCAATAGGGAAATGCCACATGGAAAATCATCCAAGGGTGAGAAGTGAGCATGGATGTCAACCAAAGGAGGGAACGGTGAGGATTAAAAGTTAAAAAGTGATGACAAGGCCATGTGAGGAGGAGAAAACACAAGGATTAAAGGGTAATTAGGTATTTGTGAGGCCCACAAGGGCTTGGCATGTGTTTATAAATAGCAATGGTCCCATCTTTAATTCTTCACACCACACCAAGAAATAAAATCTGATTCTTGGGAGAAACAGAGAGGCTAGGCGAAAATTAGAATAAGAAATGGATGAAAAACATGGTGAGAATTTTTTTTTTGGAATCAATGGATCATTATAGTGAAAGTTGTGAAAATTTCCAGATGTTGGTTTTCTAAAGTCAATCACTTTGTGGCCGTTATTTTATGTGGAAAATGATTTTTAAAAATCAAGAAATTTTTAGAAAGAAAGTAGACATCTAGGGATTTCTTTTGATATAAAGTATGGGACTTTTAAAGTTCTGGACTAGGAGTTTCAATTTTTTAAAATTAACCCACATTTCAGGAAGTAAATCTTAAGAGTGGTTGTTATACATGGATTTTAGCCATTCAAATGGGTGGTTCTAAAAATCTTTAAATTTTTCAAAGATATAGTAGACAAAGAAAAAAGGGGGGGGGGTTATGTATAACACATATATTTTTAGATTCTTGTACAAAAAGTTATGAAATTTTCAAGTTAATCCATGATTCTAGACATAAAATTGGAACAATGCTTGAAGAAATTAAACCTGGGAATGACTCAGACATTTCAAGTTTCTGGGATTATTTTTTCATGAAAATAGACTTGTCAAGGGTCATTTAGGATTTGGAACCACATCATTTTTATTTTTGTACAAGCTACGTTCGTGTACAGTAACTTTAACTCTTCTATGTCTTGTATAACTTTATATGGTTGATTGATTCATGATTGTGGAGTCATGTGCAAGACTGGGTCTTGGGCCATGCACTATGATTGACTAAGACTGGGTCTTAGGTCACATGTGTGTTTATATTCAGTATAGCTGTGTATTATTATTATATATGATAATGTTGCATGCTTATTTTCCTAGTGCTAAGGATACGTGTCAGGGACACGTAGCACTGGTGAGTGCATCCTCCGTTAACAATACATTTTTTTGTGTGTTTATGTATTGTTGGTTGCTGAATGTTGTTGTGAATATATATCATATATTGTTTATACTTTGCATATGAGGTTAACTATTACCTAAGATTCAATTCGATTGAATCTTATATTTGACTAAAGGTTCAGGAGAGAAATCTAGACCTGAGAAGGCGATAAGGACAAGCTGTGGAGAGACACTGGTCATAACGAATGCTGGAAGAAGTTTATTAGGGCATAGTTTCTAGCAGTCGATATGATAAAGTTAGTTCATACCATTAGTGTCTAAGG
This sequence comes from Acacia crassicarpa, assembly GCA_034222035.1. Taxonomy (NCBI): domain Eukaryota; kingdom Viridiplantae; phylum Streptophyta; class Magnoliopsida; order Fabales; family Fabaceae; genus Acacia; species Acacia crassicarpa. The sequence goes on from JAWXYG010000004.1 coordinate 27,123,578, forward strand.
AAAGATGGGTCGAAGTGGTTGCCTAATTAGTTACCATTGTGAAAGCGTGGAGATACTCCCACTGGATTCATATTGACCTGACCAACTGATATGAATAATTGAGTCAGATTCATGGCTTCAGGTCTAGTTAAAGGATGGTTTGAGTTTGTATTATTGTATCACACGAATATTCTTTCAGGATTTTAAATTCACCAGTATATGTCTCGGCATATAATATCAGTTACTCTTCATCCAAATGTAATGCATGCTCTCCGTTCTGCTTTACTTTGATCTATTAACACCATCAACTTTGTTGATATTTCTAATACTACTTATCAAAAAACATAATAAATAGTAAGGAATTTAGGGTGTTACATCTTGTATTAAGGACCAAAGGTAATATATAATTGGTGACTTATAATAAAAACCAATTATAGAAATTGTCTTATAATAGAGACTGGAGTAGTGTTTTATTTGACCTATCACACTATCGCTAATGATTTTTTTTGTTTATTTTATTTAAATATGTTTTTAATGTTAATATGCTGATGATTGAATTATTTTCTAATGATACAGGGAGAAGTGGAGGGAGAGCAAAAGGGGTAAAAAAAAATGGAGCTTACATGTTAATGTAAGTGTTATAATTTCTTTTGATTTATCTTAAGTTTCCCCTTCAGCAAATTGGAAGGGTTTTTCTGTGATGGGTGTGTTGTTGTTGTTGTAACTAATGCGGATTGTTAAATGAGCTTGCCGATTTGATTTATTACAAAAATTGTATGAAAAATGATATTTTCTATTTTTATCCTTTATTTTTGTTCTTAAATGCCCAAAATAAAATGCTACTATTTTGGTACTTATTTAAATCAGTGTCATATTTTCAAAGCAGCAATTAAATTCCAAATTATTTGACAGGATTAAATAGGGATTTCTGAGTATTGTGATTTTACCACATAGTTCTCACTTTTTTTTAAAAAAAAAAGACCAACCATCCGACCAGCTGTCAGAACTTTGAGGACCAAGAATATTTTTTGCAAGAGGGGATGATAGCTAATTTGTTGTAATCAATACCTTACCCCAGAACTTTCTTAAACTAGAAATTAAAAAGATAATCTGTGATGAAAAATAAATCTTTTTTATTGACTTGTGGTTCCTCATTTTGATGACTTCATTGTAACATCCTGCCTTTTTAAATGTGGTTTCCAAATGGGGTTATCAGAGCTTCGAAGAAATTAATCAGAGTGGCATCGGAAAAGATTTTCTTTTTAAGACAACAACTCAATCAGAGCATCAGAATAAACTTTTTTCTTTAAAAGAGCGAGTAACTGATATACATTCCCTGTTGTTGAGTCTGGTTGCTATTACAGTGGTACAAATCTCTGAATGTTTTCGATTACAATGACCCCTAGGCACTTCTCTGCCCGTGCCCTCTCGTGTGCTATTCATCCTTGCTCTTGTCCCGGTTCCACCAGTATCTAAGACTATGAGCTGGGGTTCAATTCCCATTGAACCCCAGGTAACGGTTAACCTCATGCTTATGTACAGTTATGTATGACAGATATTCATGATAAAACAACAATATCCATATTCAACATTCATTTCTCGAAGATAGAAACATAACCATCATATATCCATATTATTCCATATTCAAATCAAACCAATCTGCACTCTTCACCAGTGCCACGATGGCCTATCGTGTCCTCAGCGCGCTAGGAAAACTCAAACGGCATTACCAAAACTGTAACCCGTATATAGCTGTATATACATTCAAATAATAATTTGTAAAGCAGAGTCACAGTTTATGAGCATATCTACCACATACAAGTGTACCATAAGCATCAGAGTTAGTGTTACAGTACGCGTCCGTACCTTCGTTGGTGATATCAGTACGCTGTCGCTCGGACCGTGATCACGTTTACCCTATAATGGTAATATCGCATTTATTAATTCACAAATCATGTTCTAGAAGGTATCCTAGTCACTAATGACCCTTTTGACCCTTGGTAGGATTATTTCTCAACCTATCACTTTTAAATCTTCAAAAACGCTGGTCCAAAATTTTGGACAGATTTTCGCCTAATTTCGGAAAATCATAACTAATTCCAGAAAAATCGAAACGAGGATCCGTAAAATTCCCTGGAATCCTCAGGACGTCTACGTTCAAGTAAAAATAATAGTTTTTGCCCAGATCACACGGTTCATTCCCAGGTTTTAAGTTTTGAGCCTCTGCCCAGAATTTTTCCAGAAATTCGCAGCCTAACTTTGAGGATTTTTATCTCCCTGTATAAAAATCATTTGGACATGATCTTTACATATTTAGAAAGCCCTATATGTCTAATTTAACCATGAATTTTGTCAGAATTTTCCAACCACTTTTTCCACATAAAATATAAGCGTTTCCATGTCTGGTTCAGAAATTCCAGAACCGATGAAATTTCGCCAGAACTCCGTTACTTCGGTGTTTCTCTTCCGGAAATTTTGCTAAAACTCTTTCTTCATATTTTTTTCGAAATAAGATAATTTTAAACCAAGGAAAACATAAAAAGAACTATATCTAGAAGATTTAAAGATTAAACTACAAAATAACTACAAAATAACTAAAAACTTAAAAGCTAGAGCTCAAGAACTTACCTAGAACTTTGCTCCTCCTTTCTCCAAGGCTCTCACACTCACTTTCTCTCTATATTTCAGATGTTATTGCTTGTGAATTGGTGAGGAACAATGAAGCCCAAGGACCCCTATTTATAGTAATTTGGTGTGGCAATTTTGCAATTTATTCAAACATAGCTCATCTTAAACCTTGGCCATTGGATCTAGGTTACATTTGAAGCTCAAATCCTCCCCCTTCAAGCCTCAAAACCGTGCTCCCCCTCTCTCTTCTCTATCCTCTTCCATTTTCATTAATTATCTTATCCCAACTACATTATCTTCTTCCAACTTTGACAATTTTTCCCCCATGTGTCTTGCAATAGACTAATGACTCAACCCTAAAGTTGTGACTCATTTCATACCTAGATTAGTGATTCATGTATGCTAGGTTAGTGACTCACCTTAACTTCTTCCAAGCTTGCCAAGTGTCCTAGTCTTCTTATGTAAGTTATCTCTTTGTTGTTCACTAGAGAGGAATTTGTTTGGGTATCTTATTGAAGTTGTATGCTCCATTGCTCATTGGATTTGAATTCTAGACATTTTTAGCTTCATTTTAAGACCAAATTTGTCTATCTTCTCTATTGGTTTCAATATTCACCAATTAAAAAAATGACTTTGGTTATACTTGTTCTCATGCTTGATTTATGCTTGTTATTGTTCTTAATTTAGATTTGATACTTAGTTAGTAGATTTCAAGTTACAATTTAGGTTGTAGGAATTTTCATTTGTTTATGTATAGAATTAGTTTTCTTGGATTATTCTATTTACTCTATTTATCTAAATCCCCATTGGTTCTTTCCTTGACTTCCTTTCCTTCTTCATACTAGACACACACATATGCACAACAATAGCATACACACACATGCACAACAATGACATCATCATATGCATCATCTTATCCTCTTCCAACTCATTAAACCCAAAGCCCCTAAAGTCTTCATACATTAATTTTAGAGTTATGACTCATTCAAGCTTAGGCTAATGACTCATTCATGCATAGGCTAATGACTCATTTCTAGAGTAATGACTCATTTTGCAAATGTATAATTGCTTCTTTAAATTAGAATTTCCTACTTCTTCCATTTTGTGTTCCACTAGATAGAAATTCATTTGGGGATCCTAATGAAGTTGTATGTACATTTTCTCATTGGTTTTGAATTCTTGAAGTTCTTAGCTTCATTTAGAGTCCAATATCACTTACTCTCTCATTTGGTATCAATTTGCAAGGTTTGGGGAAATAACCTTGGTTATACTTATTTTCAAGCTTGAATTATGCTTGTTCATAATCTCTTTTTATATTTGATCTATGATTAATGGATTTCAAGATACAATTTAGTTTGTATAGATTTCCCTTTGCTTATGTCTTGAATTATTTCTATTGATTAACTTAATTTAATTTGCATAAGATTTATACTAAATTCCCATTGGTTGTTGCTTTGACTTCTCCCACTAGGCTCACAACAATTGCACTCACAACACTCTCTCTCTTTCCCACACACATGCACAACTCCCTCTCATTGGTTGTTTTAAGTTCACATGGATTGTGTTTTATGAGAGTTAATTTAAGCCTTAGGATTTAACTTTACTAGATTTAATCCAAACCTTTAATTTGTATTAATCTCTTATTGGTCCAATGAATTTTATGAGGATTAAGAACATTTTCTTGATTTATAATTGGCTAATTCAATTTCACAAGGATTAAGCTTTTATAATTATTTAAGCCCTTAGATTAGTTTTATTATAATTAATCTTAGCCCTCCATTACTAATCTTAATTAGCATCCCTAATAAGGTGGTTAAGTGCAACTTGCCAAACCATGATTGGTTCTTAGCTTAATTATGGCCTTTAAACCCTAGTTGAAATTGTTGACTTTTCCAAAGCTTGATTAAAGCTTAATTAACTTCTTAGTCCAAGGCTTAAGTGTTCCTTGATTATTGTATTATTGACTTTTAGGGTAGTTTAAGATTATTGTTAATATATTTTATGCTAATCTCATCCCCTATTGGTCTTTGATTCTTAATTAGCTTAACACATCTTTAATTGATGACAATTAGTATTAATTGCAAACAATTAGCTAAATATTCCATTAGTGCAATTTTAATTGCTCATTAATTGTTGGTAATTGACTTTTAATTGTTCAAGTGTTTTGATAATTCTTTATGGCCTTTTATGAATTAAATATGAACTAGGTATTGTTTCTAGGGTTTTAGAAAATTTAGTTATTGGTTACCTTAATTCTAAATAAGGATCTCTAAAGAATAGAATAAACACACCTTATAATTTGAGACCACATATTCACCTATTTTAAATAGGCATTACTTGCCAAAATAGAATATTTATAATGGTTATGAATTTTTAGGGTATTACATTCATCACATCAATTGTATACCATACAAATTTCTACTCTGCCTCTTCGAAGTTCATTCTCCGAGGAATTTTTATAGGGTAAGCTCTATTTGTGCAAGAGCATCCATAACCCAATCTCAAGTGTAAGCCGTAAGTTATATATACGCGGTTTTTAATATAAAATATATTTATTTATTTTAATTATATTAAAAATATTAGTTAAGTTAGCTAACATTATAGATATTTTCTAAAGGCTAAAATATACTTTTAATCCTTTAAGTTTATATGAGATATACTTTTGGTCTCTTAACTTTATAAAGTATACTTTTAGTCCTAAAATTCTAACACCGTTTATTTTGCTAATAGAAAATGCAAACTCAAATGTAACAGTGTAAATTTAAATGATGATTTTATAATTAAATGCTATTAGGCTTAAATTTAAAATATGGGTAAATTGAAAATATATAAAATTTATATAATTAAATGCTATTAGTCATTACTTGAGTTTGATGCATCATCATTTCCCGTTAGCAGCATTAACGGTGTTAGAATTTTAGTACCAAAAGTATACTTTATGAAGTTAAGGGACCAAAAGTATACCTTATATAAAACTTAAATGATTAAAAGTGTGCTTTAGCCTTTTCTAAATCATCATAGTCATCTTTCTTAATTTGTTCATTCTCTCTTCTTTTTTATTATTGTTGAGGGAATATCAATATGGATAAATTAGAAAAAGATTGATAAATATGTATGAAAAATATATCTTATATTTATAACTAAGAGCAACTCCTTAAATATATCATATCTTGACATGAGGAGTATAAAAATAAAGTACTTCATATTTGGTTGCTAGCTATCTAGTTGGCTGTGTTGGAAAGAAATAGAAATCACAGGCGAAACTGTTCATTAAGAAACACCCGTGGGTATGTAGTGTAGCAAAGAGAGCCAAGTATGTCGATGTGTAGATTATTATATTCGAAGGAGGGAAGAGGGAACCTGCATGAAACCTTTTTCTTTTAAGCTTGGGAGGGAGGAATTGAAGGTGCGGCATGTTCACTTGTCGGCACGTACGTCCGTCTGTGGGTGTATATATAACATGGTTGTGTATATTATTAGAGCAATCAAAACGGGCTAGGCCTATCGGACCGGCCCGTTTAAGCCTTGGCCCTTTAAGGGTCGGGCTTGGAAATTAGAGGAGAGAGGTGATGTTAAGCCGTGGAGGGCCAAGGGCTTACACGGGCCAGCCTATCGGGCCCTTCAATTTTTTTATTCTTTATTTTTTAAAGTTGAACACTTGTTGAAGTTGGATATTTTAATAATTTATATGTATTTTTTATTTGTTATAGACAATAATAAAGGATCAACAATCAAATGTCGCTTGAAATTGATGATAGTGGCGAAGATGACGACAGACAATAATAGTCATTGTACTAATGTCGATTAGTAATTAATAGTATGCTTTTTATGTTTTATATGAGTTATTTGTGAACATAGTTTTCTTTTGATTATGAATTAGTGACTGTGTTTATTTTTTAAATAATTTATGTTGTAATTTAGTAATTATATTTCTTTGAAAAAAAACGGAGGAAAAATAATTATAATTTGGAATAGTAATTTCCGAGCCCTGCGGGCCGGCCCTAACCCTGGTGCTCTCGGGCCGGGCTTTGAAAAACATGTGTTTTTTTTACTCCGGACCCTGGAGGGCCGGCCCTGTTAGGCCCTGGCCCTTCACGGGCCGGCCTTGATTGATAGCTCTATATATTATATATCATCATCTGTTGTTTTTTTAAAAGGGATAAGAGCCTTAAATCACTATTAAAAAAATGTAAAACAGCGACGGAAAATTTTCCGTCGTAAATTCACGGAATTTTGCGATGGAAACAAAATTCCGTTGCAAAATGAAAGAATTAGCGACGGATTGACAATCCGTCGCTAACTGGTGGCCAAAAAGGCCGCTAGTGTAATACCCTAAAAATTCATAACCATTATAAATATTCTATTTTGGCAAGTAATGTCTATTTAAAATAGGTGAATATGTGGTCTCAAATTATAAGGTGTGTTTATTCTATTCTCTAGAGATCCTTATTTAGAATTAAGGTAACCAATGACTAAATTTTTTTAGGAATCATAAAATACCATTTACAAATAATTACCAAATTAAAGTGGGATTCCTGTATGATCAAAAAGAGCAAGAAAGTATTTGGAAAGTACTTAAACAAATAGGAGGAATTAATAAGAATTAATAAACAACTAAGTTCTCATTAAACTAAATAATTGTGTAACTTTTCATAATTAATCAAGGGATTAATTAAAGAAGACTTAAGTCTCAAAATTTATAATTTATTAAGAAACTAAATTTTCTAAAACCCTAGAAACAATACCTAGTTCATATTTAATTCATAAAAGGCCATAAAGAATTATCAAAACACTTGAACAATTAAAAGGCAATTACCAACAATTAATGAGCAATTAAAATTGCACTAATGGAATATTTAGCTAATTGTTTGCAATTAATACTAATTGTCATCAATTAAAGATGTGTTAAGCTAATTAAGAATCAAAGACCAATAGGGGATGAGATTAGCATAAAATAGATTAACAATAATCTTAAACTACCCTAAAAGTCAATAATACAATAGTCAAGGAACACTTAAGCCTTGGACTAAGAAGTTAATTAAGCTTTAATCAAGCTTTGGAAAAGTCAACAATTTCAACTAGGGTTTAAAGGCCATAATTAAGCTAAGAACCAATCATGGTTTGGCAAGTTGCACTTAACCACCTAATTAGGGATGCTAATTAAGATTAGTAATGGAGGGCTAAGATTAATTATAATAAAACTAATCTAAGGTCTTAAATAATTATAAAAGCTTAATCCTTGTGAAATTGGATTAGCCAATGATAAATCAAGAAAATGTTCTTAATCCTCATAAAATTCATTGGACCAATAAGAGATTAATACAAATTAAAGGTTTGGATTAAATCTAGTAAAGTTAAATCTTAAGGCTTAAATTAACTCTCGTAAAACACAATCCATGTGAACTTAAAACAACCAATGAGAGGGAGTTGTGCATGTGTGTGGGAAAGAGAGAGAGTGTTGTGAGTGCTATTGTTGTGAGCCTAGTGGGAGAAGTCAAAGCAACAACCAATGGGAATTTAGTATAAACCTTATGTAAATTAAATTAAGTTAATCAATAGAAATAATTTAAGACATAAGCAAAGGGAAATCTATACAAACTAAATTGTATCTTGAAATCCATTAATCATAGATCAAATATAAAAAGAGATTATGAACAAGCATAATTCAAGCTTGAATATGGGTATAACCAAGGTTATTTCCCCAAACCTTGCAAATTGATACCAAATGAGAGAGTAAGTGATATTGGTCTCTAAATGAAGCTAAGAACTTCAAGAATTCAAAACCAATGAGAAAATGTACATACAACTTCATTAGGATCCCCAAATGAATTTCTATCTAATGGAACACAAAATGGAAGAAGTAGGAAATTCTAATTTAAAGAAGTAATTATACATATGCAAAATGAGTCATAACTCTACACAAGGTGAGTCACTACCCTAAAAGATGAATCACAACTCTATTAAAGGAATCATCATCCTAAGCTTGCATGAGTCACTAACCTAAGCATGAGATGAGTCACACACCTACATGATGAATCACAACCCTATCTAAGACTTTCAAGGCTTTGGAAGATAAGGTGATGCATGTGATGATGTCATGGTTGTGCATGTGTGTGTATGCTATTGTTGTGCATGTGTGTGTGTCTAGTATGAAGAGGGAAAGGAAGTCAAAGAAAGAGCCAATGGAAATTTAGATAAATGAATAAATAGAATAATCCAAGAAAACTAATTCTATACATAAACAAATAAAAATTCCTACAAACTAAATCATATCTTGAAATCCATGAACTAAGTATTAAAACTAAGTTGGGATCCACAACAAGCATAAATCAAGCTTGAAAACAAGTATAACCAAAGTCATTTCCTTAATTGTTGAAGATTGAAACCAATAGAGAAGATAGGCAAAATTGGTCTCAAAATGAAGCCAAGAAATTCTAGATTACAAAACCAAAAAGAAAACTAGCATAACACTTCATTAGGATTACTAAATGAATTTATAACAACACAAAAAGATAGAACAAAACTTGTTAATAACACTTAAGTCTTGATTATGTCATCCAAATGACATCATGTTTTGTAATGAAGGGATGGGATTAAAACTTCTATGCTAAGTTTAGATCCAAAGGATGAGAGGAAAGATGAGACTTTGGTTCTCTTGGAAAATGACCAAATTAACCCTTGAACTTTGCCTATAAATAGAGAGCTCCTCCCTTCACAATTCTTCACACCAAAAACCATTCTAAACAAGAGTGGAGTGAAGCAAGAAGGAGGAAGAGCAAGGGTCTTCAAGAGGTAAGCTTGTCTTTAGTTTTAGTTTTTAGTTTTATAGTTCTTTAGTTTTAGTTTTTAAATTCTTAGATAGAAGTAGGTTAGATCTTAAATAGTTTAGAATAATTTTAAATTCATGTTTTTATGATTAAAGTCAGTTTTATTTCGAAAATATGATGAAGAAAGAGTTTTAGCAAAATTTCTGGAAGAGAAACACCGAAGTAACGAAGTTCTGGCGAAATTTCATCGGTTCTGAAATTTCTGAGTCAGTCATAGAAAAGCTAATATTTTATGCTGAAATCATGGTTAGAAAATTCTACGAAAATTCATGGTTAAAGTAGACATATATGGCTTTTTAAATATGTAACGAACATGTCCAAATGATTTCTGTATAGGGAGATAAAAATTCCCAAAGTTAGGGCTACGAATTTCTGGAAAATTCTGGACAGATGTTCAAAATTTAAAAACTGGGAATAAACCGTGGAATCTGGGCAAAGGCCATTATTTGTTCTTGAAACTAGACATCCTAAGGATTCCAGGAAATTTTACGGATCCTCGTTTCGATTTTTCTGTAATTAGTTATGATTTTCTGAAGTTAGGCGAAAATCTGTCCAAAATAATGGACCAACGTTTTTGAGGATTAAATGTGATATGTTAAAAAAATATTCCTACCAAGGGTCATTAGTGACTAGGATACCTTCTAGAGTATTATTGGTGAATTAATAAGTACTATATTACCATTATAGGGTAAACGTGATCACGGTCCGAGCGACAGCATACCGATATCGCCAACGAAGGTACGGACGCGTACTGTAACACTAACTCTGATGCTTATGGTACACTTGTATGTGGTAGATATGCTCATAAACTGTGACTCTGCCTTACAAATTATTATTTGAACATATATATAGCTATATACGGGTTACAGTTTTGGTAATGCCGTTTGAGTTTTCCTAGCGCGCTGAGGACACGATAGGCCATCGTGGCACTGGTGAAGAGTGCAGACTGGTTTGATATGAATATGGAATAATATGGATATATGATGGTTATGTTTTTATCTTTGAGAAATGAGTATTGAATATGGATATTGTTGTTTTATCATGAATATCTGTCATACATAACTGTACATAAGCATGAGGTTAACCGTTACCTGGGGTTCAATGGGAATTGAACCCCAGCTCATAGTCTCAGATACTGGTGGAACCGGGACAAGAACAAGGATGAATAGCACACGAGAAGGCACAGGCAGAGAAGTACCTAGGGGATGTTGTAATCGTAAATATCCAGAAATTTGTACCACTGTAATAGCAACCAGACTCAACAACAGGGAATGTATATCAGTTACTCGCTCTTTTAAAGAAAAAATTTTATTCTGATGCTCTGATTGAGATATTGTTTTAAAAAGAAAATCTTTTCCGATGCCACTCTGATTAATTTCTTCAAAGCTCTGATAATCCCATTTGAAAACCACATTTAAAAAGGCGGGATGTTACAGCTAGTCCTGCCCTTTAGCGACGGATTTTATATCCATCGCTAAAGTTAGCGACGGATATAAAATCCGTCGCTAACTGGCGGCCAAAAAGGCCGCCAGTTTCAAGTTTGGCCGCCAGTTTCAGGAGTTAGCGACGAAATGAGAATCCGTCGCTAACTGTAGCGACGGATTTTTTAAATCCGTCGCTAGCTGGCAGCAAAAAGGCTGCCAGCTGCAGCTTTTTAGTGACGGATATTAAATCCGTCGTTAAAAAGCTGCTGGCTTTTTGCGACGGAACTAGAATTCCATCGCAAAAAGCGGTTTTGCGACGGAAATTTATTCCGTCGCAAAACCAATTAATTATTAAATGTCTTCTTTCTCATTCAAACCCACAGCTCGCCCCCATACCTCAGCCGCCCCTAGCTCGCCGCCACTGGTCCCTCGCCCCCAGCTCGCCATCCACTGCTCCCCCGCCCCCAGCCAACAGCTCCCCGCCGACCTCAGCTCCCCTCCGCCGCACCCCTACAGCTCCGCAGCTCCCCCGCGACCCCAAACCCCACAGCTCCCCCACACCCCAGCCCCGACAGCTCCCCCCCATCCCCACAGCTCCCCCGCCCCCTACCCCCCACCCCGACAGCTCCCCCCCTCAGCTCCACCGCCCCCACCCCAACGCCCTCATCTTCCAACGCCTCAGCTCCCAACCCCCACCCCTCAGCTCCCCCCCCCCCCTTTGCACACCGGTAAGTTTTTTTTTTTTTTAATCACATTATTTTTTATGAGAAATAAGTATAGATAAACATTGAAAAAAATTAGTCATATTTATTGCTCATGAATAAATAGGTCTCCAAAGTCACCGTTCTCTAGTCACCGGTGCTCTTCTCTGCCGTCCGGCTACCCTCTTCATCCGGTAAGCTCCCTTTTTTTTATTCTTTTTTTTTCACCACATTATTTATCATGAGAAATTAATATAGATAAAAAATTGAAAAAACTAGTCATATTTATTACTCATGAATAAATAGGTTATAATTTAACATTATTGTTTATTTAGGTTATAATTATCTTATAAATATAACTAAAAAGTATACATGGAAAAAAAATACCAGTTTTTTTATTAAAATAATTTTTAAATTTTTAAATTTTATACTAAATACTTATTCTGTTGTAGGCCGCAAAAATGATTTAAGGGGTCAAATTTTAAATGATATTTTATTTCTTTTTTAAATAAAAAATAAACATGAATGACATTAATGGTACATAAAAGATATTGGTGTGATAATCTTTATATGTTAGAAACTCCAAAATACTTATAGTATTCTATTTTTTGTTTGCCCCCTCCACAAGCATGTCCCCATGTTCTGGTGTGCTATCCTCATTCTCTGGTTGCTTGCTAGGATATGTTCTTTGTTCAATGCATGTGTTTGTTTTTTTTTTTTGTTTTTGTTTTTTTTTTGTTTTTGTTTTTTGTTTTTTTTTTTACTTTCTTGATTAAGTGGCAATTGGTTGGCATAAGTGGCTAGTTGTATTGGTTACTTATAGATATATTTGTGGCAAATTGAAATGTTAATTAGGTTAGTAACTGAACTAGCTAGGAAGTATGGAAGACAATCATGATAGGAGTTGGATGTACAATCGTCTAACTGGAAGAGAAATAAATCAAGCATTCTTTGCGGGTTTGAACGAGTTCATCAAATTTGCTTTGGCGCATTCAAATAATTCAAGTGAGCCTTGGGGCACGTGGAAAGTTAGTAATAACGCTACGATTTTTAACCTTTAGTTTGTATGCTCATATTTGCATCATATCCTCTGTCTACAGACTTGATCCTTATATTCCGATGGCTAATGTCTTGTCAACCCAAATATTCCGTAATTTCAATGAGCCCTGGGGCACGTGGAAAGACATTCCTAAGCTGACTCGGAATAGATGGTTCGACGAGTTTTTGGTAAGTTAAGTGATTTATAGTTATTAATTTCTTATCCAAATACAAACTGATTAAGTATTTTTAACATTTGGAGCACTAATTGTTCATTATTGATTTTCAGGATAAGTTTATGACGTTGCCTGAACATCGTCAAGGTCCGAAAAAAGCTTTTAACCATAAGGAAAGCCGGTGGTTGACTGAGAGATTTCATAAATTGAGAAAGGGTGTAGGCAAGCAAGATTGGATTGACCCTGAGACTGCAAGCCTATTACTTCAAAATTGGGCGAACGATGAGAAATTTAATAATATAAGTCAGAAAAGTAAGTAGAATAGGGCCAAGCAGGTGGGACCTTCATATGCTGGCGGGTCCATTTCGCTGAGTGAGCATTGTCGAAAAATTGTGAGTGCACGTTATTTTCTATTAAAGTATTCAATGTTTTGTACCTTGAAACAATTTGTTAACGATTTTTCATGTGTTTGCAGGCACTGTCTGGGGATGTTCCTCCAGAAGATGTTGAGTGGTGTGCCTTTGAGCAGGCCCATACCCGGCAGACTGAAGGGGGTGAGAAGATTTGGATTAACGCCAGGTCGGAGCAACTGGCGGTGAGACATTTATATTGCATTGATTCTTTGTTTCGGACACCAACATGTTTATTTCATTTCACATGGCTTTTTTTGTGATGTATTTTTTTGTTTATAGGACACCTATCTAAGGCTGACACAGGAGAGAGACTCGCAGAGTTGAACCGACCCCTCATCCTCTCAGTCCGATAACGAGACTCTATTCTTTCAGGCTGCAGGTGGATTTAACAGCAAAGGTAGAGTCTTCGTGTTAGGTTCCTGTGCCAGCCAACTTAGGCAAACAAAGCACTCCACATCCAGCAGTGAAGGTGTTTCTGCAGGTAAACGTAATACATTTGATATTGATTGTTACATTTTCATTCTCTGGTCCATTTAAATGAAGTGCAAAAGAGAAAATTATATTTCCTAATGTTTTGGCAGATGAGTTGAAGAAGATGAAGACGTTGGTGACATTGGTGGAGGAGTAAGCAGCTGAGCTGAGCCAGACAAGGCAACAACAAATGGAGACAGCCAATGAGCTCCACCAGACACAGGAGATAGTTAGACAGATGCAGCGTCAAATCATGGCCCTAATGAAAGAAAAGGGTCCGATGCCGGCTCCTGATGGTGATCCTGCTGCTGCTGATGATGATGATGATGCTGCTGTTTAGATTACTTTTTTAGTACATCTCTGTTGAAACACTATATTTATATTGTATTTTCTATGTAAAACTTTGTGTTATGAAGATTCGGTTTTTAAGTTATATAACTTTTTTTAAATATTTTATTATATAATTTTTAAACAAAATTAAAAAATAAAATAAATAAATTTTAAAAGAATAATGGAAAAGAATATAATTAATTTTAAAAGAATATAATTTTCAAAGAAAATTAGAACAAAAAAATAAAAAATTAATTAAAATAAAAAATTTATAATTTTTTTAAAAAAATTAATTAGTTTTGCAAATGATTAAGAGTTGCGACGGATTGATATCCGTCGCAAATTTGAATTTTGTGACGGATTTAAAATCCGTCGCAAAATTCAAATTTGCGACAGATTTTAAATCCGTCGCAAATTCAAATGCCACCAGATTTTTGCGACGGATTTTGGTTTTGCGACCGATTTTCATGGTTTTGCGACGGATTTTTTCCGTCGCAAAAACCATTTTTTCCAACAATGAATGCTATGAAAGTTTTCGTTCAGGAGTACTAGTAAGACGAAAGTTTTTTTTGAACAAAAAATGTCACGGAAGTTTTCGCTGAGAAGCAATTTTGCCCCAGAAGTTTTCACTAAAGAGCAATTTTGTCCCAGAAGTTTTCACTAAGGAGCAATTTTGCCCTTCTATCCCCAAATATTAAATTTGACTATTAAATCAGTCAAAGACCACATATGTTATGCCTTGAAAAGGTCAAACTTAGAGCCAGAGAAAGAGATCCTTGAGATGTTGAGCTCAAGGCAGCCAGAATTTGTGAAGCTGAACTGGTCAAAGGGACTGAAAGGTCGACTGTCACAAAACCCAAATGAAGCATCACTTATGATCTAAGCAAATGATCAGTTTATACAAATGTAAATATTATCACTATTGATTTGTTTTACTGAACCAATTTTTGGAACAATTCATTTCTTGTTTTACGTTTTATTTGCATTTTGTGACAGACCTTTTAGTCCCTTTGACCAGCTCGGCTTCACAAATTCTGACTGCTTTGAGATCAACATCTGAAGGATTTCCTTTTCTGGCTCCAAGTTCGCCCTTTTCAAGGCATGACATATGTGGTTTTTGACTGATTTAGTAGTCAAATTTAATATTTGGGGACAGAAGAGCAAAATTGCTAGGAAAATTGCTACGTTTTGTAAACTTCCGGGGCAAATTCGCTCCTTAGTAAAAACTTCCGAGGCAAAATTACTCCTCAGCGAAAACTTCCGTGGCAAAAATGATACTTCCGGGGCAAAATTGATACTTCCTGTGAACTTCCGTAACATTTTTTGTCCAAAAAAAACTTCCGTCTTACCAGTGCTCTCAAGTGAAAACTTCCATGGCATTTAAGACCCTTATCCCTTTTTAAAACAATTTAGTTGAAGGGTTAAGCTGTTAACGTTAAGTAGCATTCATCATGTTAAAATATTTTTTCAAAAAGTAATTTCTCATGCATTTAGCATCTTGAAATTATACTACTTAGTATATATTACAAATCCTAGGTTTTTAAAAAGGATATATAATTTCAGTTAACCCCCATGGATGGACTTTATTTCAGCCAACTAAAAAAAAAAAACAATCTAAAACTTCATTGTACCCCTTGAGTCAAAATGAAAGTAAGTTTGTAGGTGAACTTGAGTTTTAAAATTCTACACTCGAGTTTGCAAATTAGTGAACTCGAGTTTTAAAATTCTACACTCGAGTTTGCTCATTGTAAAGCTTGGTTTAATTTTGCTTATTTTAACTCCAAATAGAGTCATTTTCCAACTTCCATTTAATCATAGAAACTTGAATATTGATATTTTTATTATATTTATCAAGTTCTTCTTTCTTTAATCTCCTTTCTGAATCATTCTTCATAATTCAACTTGGACTAATCATTTGCAAGTTCCTCTTTCTTTCTTCTATTCTCTTGATCATTCTTCACAATTGAACTTCATATCTTCTAATCTTTGATTCTACATTAAATATAAGAATTAGTCAATGTAAGAGATAAATGTAGTATGCAAACTTTTTGCTCTTAATATTTGGTCTAAATATTTGACATAATCAAAAATAATCATATCCAATAGTTTTAATATGATAATTTCTTTTGCATCATCACCGCCTACAACAATATTTGAGCTGGCCTATTTCCTTCTTCTTCTTCTTCTTCTTCTTCTTTTTTTTTTCCCTTTAACCTATGCAGTTCACATCGTATCATTTATGTTTATTTATGTGCCTGTGCATTCTGTTTCTCTCATGTCTGAGTTTCTATTTATTGTTATGAAGCATTTGAGAAGGCCAACTTGCATTTTGTTATTGCTTTCCTTCTTATACAGCATTTTAGAAGGCCAAATTGCATTATTCTAATTGCTTTCACACACCTTGCATTGAATGAAAATTAATAAATATTGCTTCAATTTGTGTATATGTGGCATTTAATTTCTATGCATGATATTGGTTCACATGTACTGCCGTTTTCTCAAACAAAGATAATGATATGCATATTGTAAACCTATGAATGTGTTCTTTTTCATCCTCACAACTGCAAATTTTTATAGTTTCCGTGGCCATTTAACTGAGGTCACTTTCGTTATTCAAATACGGCAACTACTTAATTTTTCTAATTAATTTATTACATGAAGCAATAAGTTATTTTCCTCATTTTGAGTAGTCACCTCTATTTTACCTTACGAACAAACTCCTTTTAATTTAGCACTTCAAACTTTTCAGGGGTTTATCAGTCATTATTTTCAATTATTCTTGCCTTCTCTATCAAAGCATCATTTAGGTTCAATGTTTAGTGAAGATCTTCCCTGTTCCTCTTGTCATATTCATTTCTGCAGCTGATTTCATACTTACGTGATGTCCCCCTCTAATTCCTTCCATGTCAGTTGTCCTTGTCATCTCTGGAAGCCAGTCCTTGTCGCAATTTCATATCCCATTGATGTATACTTCAATTTTACATCTCAAACATCATGCAATTTGATTTAGGGTTTGTTTATGTCCCATTGTTCTAACAAAATAAATTAGTAATCATTTTTTTTAGGGGCAATGTGAGAATTTCATCTAACTTTCCCACTTAATTAACACACAATTTTTCATACTAAACATATCATTTTCCCTCAACGTAAGTTTCATTCCCTAGCTAGTATGCCAAATAGCTCACATTTTTAAGTTCCCTCCTAATCTTCCATTCCCTTTCTTTCCTTTCCTTCCTCAAATCTTCCCTATACCAAACAGGGCCTTAGTATTCTTTCTAATTGCTAAACTTATATTTCAAAAGAAAATTTTATTTCATCAAATCTCAACGCAAGAGATAAGTCAGGTCGGGCTTGAATTAGGCCAATCTTATTTTACTTTTGATTCCATTTATTAGGCACCTCCAACCACCACGCTATAATTAAGTACATCTGATTAGGTCATTAAAAATTTTGAAAATAAAAAACTTCAAATTTTCATTTATTTAAAACCATGAATTACATTTTGAGGAGTGAGAAAAAAAATTGCACCAAACATTAAATGAGGTCAATATTAAAAAATATACTTAATACCCTACTTATTACGGATTTATAATAAGGACTACTTAATTCCTCTAGTATAAAAAGGATCAGAGTAGTATTTCTATTTGACCCGTGCACATACCTAATTATTATTAAATTTTTTTCAAATAGGTTTTTTATATTAACAGAGGGATTTGATTCTTTTCTATTGATGATATAAGAAGTGAAGAGAAAGCAAAAGGTGTAAAATAAATCACCTAGCTAGTTAGTTATTATAAAAATTTATAATATTAAGGAGTAATTTAGCCAACGAACTTTTACTTTAGGAACGATAGCACAAATAACTTTTAAGTGGACATTAAATACCAAAAAACTTTTAAAAATGTGCAGTCACCCCAAAGAATTTTTAAAAATGTGCAGTAAGCACAACGTCGTTAGAAAAAAAATAATGTTTGTTATCTAAGGTGCAAATTGACCAACAAACTTTTACTTCAGGAGTGTCCAGCACAAAAAGTCTATGTGCAATTCACCCAAAATCTGACTTTTGCAAATCCTTACCTGAACCCCAACTATGTGCATTAGGGTTAGAAATATTGAATGCAACAAAAAAAAATCACAAATGCAACAAAAAAATCACAAATTATTATAAATTGTCCTTAATCAAGCCTCTTAGGTTATCTTTTTTTTTCCCCCCAACAGGTCTCATATTCATGTAATTAATCAATAGATCATTTAATTAACAAATATATCATCAAGTTGCCGGATTTATATTATTAAGTATTAACGTTGATATCATTAAGCTTTTTTTATCAAAATGAACATTAAACTAATTTCATTTCTTGCAGGATATAATTAATTTTTTAGATTTTAAAAATTTTATTAACATTAAATGAATTTTTTAACTCACATAAATTTCTTCTAAAATTAGATCATATGATTTTTTTGTTTAACATATATAATAAATTATAAAACACCTTGAGTTATATTGAAATCATATAATTATATTTTTAAGGGTTAAGGTGCAAAAATACACATATGTTTTTCTCCGAGGAGCGCCCAGTAGCAAATGCTTTTTTTTGGTGCAAAATTGCACACGTGATTACAAATTAGGTACAAAAATACTGTTTGACCGTTAAGTTTGACTTTGACCGATGACGTGGCATTTCAAAGGTGTAAAAATACACATGTGATTTGTCAAGAAAAGCGACCAACAACAAATTTTTTTTTAATTTAATAATTTTATTTCAAGATCCTAAAATAATTTTTCAAGATTATGAAGTATTTTTTCAGTATCAGTCAGTATCCTTTTAGTACCGGTCAATACTTGAAATATTTTTTCGAGATCCTAAAATAATTTTTCATGATTATGAATTATTTTTTCTGTACTAGTCAGTATCCTGAAAGTACTTTTTAGTATCAGTCAGTATCCTGAAATATTTTTTCAGTATCAGTCAGTATCTTTTTAGTACCAGTCAATACTTGAAATATTTTTTCAAGATCCTAAAATAATTTTTCAAGATTATGAAGTATTTTTTCTGTACCAGTCAGTATCCTGAAAGTACTTTTTAGTACTAGTCAGTACCCTGAAATATTTTTTTTCAGATACTGACTAGTATAGAAAAAATACTTCATAATCTTGAAAAATTATTTTAGGATCTTGAAAAAATATTTCAAGTATTGACCAGTACTAAAAGGATACTGATTGATACTGAAAAAATACTTCATAATCCTGAAAAATTATTTTAGGATCTTGAAAAATATTTCAAGTGTTTATCGGTACTAAAAGGATATTGAAAAAAATATTTCAGGGTATTGACTGGTATTAAAAAGTACTTTCAGGATACTGACTGGTACAGAAAAAATACTTCAAAGTATCTTTTTAGTACCAGTTAGTACCCTGAAATATTTTTTCAGATCTAAAAATATTTTTTCAAGATTATAAAGTATTTTTTCAGTACAGGTCAATATTCTAAATATCTTTTTAGCACCCGGTAGTAATTAAAATAAAATTATTAAATTAAAAAAAAAAATTTGTTGTTGGGCGTTCTTCTTGACAAATCACATGTGTATTTTGTTGGTTCTTAAGCTTTTGATGATTACAATTTCAAACAAGAATTGATTAAGCAAGAACCCAAGTCTGATAATCTAATCTATTACATGTTACTCGAGCAAGGGTTGGTTTATGCTCAAGCAACATCGAGAGGTGAGTATATCAGACTGCTCTGATAAAGACCTTGCTCGAGCAGACTTGAATAGTGTACTCGAGCAACGTTGAGAAAAGGCTCAAGTAGGAGTCTACCCGAGCAAAGCCAAATGCTTACCCAAGCAGGATCATTCAAGCAAGTGTACCTGAGCAAGTCAGGATTCTTGCTCAAGCAAGCTAAGGAGCCTGCCCAAGTAGAGTCAGGATCTGTCTCAAGAAAGTGCTTGCCCAAGTATGAAATTTTTCATACTCAAGCAGCATACCCAAGCAGGCATATTTTTATACCCGAGCAACGCTATTCTCTGTGCCTTGATTATCATCAGAAGAAGTATTGCCCAAGCACAGAATCACTCTTGCTCGAGCAACATTGTCTATCAGTATGAAATAAAAAGCATGCCCAAGTACATATTTTTCCATACTTGAGCATCATACTCAAGTATGATATTTTTCATACTCGGGCATCAGCGAGTAGAAGCAGATTCTTCACCATTTTAAGATGCTTGCTCGAGCAACCCTTGGTCTATGCTCAAGTAAACTAGTCCCTGATTTTCAAATCACCGTCTGCGATTTACCGTTGAGCTTGAATCGATTAATTACTCATCTGATTACTTGTGATTAAGATTACCAAATGCTATTAACCAGTTTGTTCATGAGTTTCAGATCATTTAGATAGAAATTACCAGTGGATTTTGACTTTAACCACCTGGACAGATGAACGCATTTAATGCAGCTGCCAAAACCGTTATATTCTCCGTAACCGATGCACTGGACGAAGTAAAGCAAAACTCTGATACACTCAATCCAGCATTTAATGAAATCTCACAACGGCTACAACAGAAAGAATGTAAGAGAATGCCAGATTGAATATTCAAACCGAAAGAGCAAATCCTCAGAAAATATTCTATCTGTCTAACGGGCATTTTGCGAAGACTCAACGGCTAGCTCTGTGCTTCAACAACGGTCATCAATGAAGATATCTATAAATAGTCGAAGCATTTATTTTGCCAAACACCGAAACGCTGTGCAATTAACTCGACATTAATTTCTTCTGTGTTTCAAATTTATTGCTGAGCTTCTGTTCTTCAGTGTTCATCATTATTCAACTCGTGAGGAGTATTTAAACATTTACCTTCTTCTGATTGTAACTTAAGGTTGTGGAACCTTAAGAGTGGGTGTAAAAGATTACAACTTGTAAGGGGGAGTGTTGTCCGAGAGTGAGGGAAACCTCCTTCGTTTACAGAGTCTGTAATTCTTCTGGATATAGTGAAATCCCAGGTGTTCTGGGGACTGGACGTAGGTCGAGACTTTAGACCGAACCAGTATAAATTGCTTTGTGTTCCATTACCTTACAAGTCTTTCGATTATATTTGTATTGGTCAGAAAGAAAAATCTTTTTAAACAAAAATTTTAGATCACCTATTCACCCCCCCTCTAGGTGATATTCCACCTTCATATTTTTGCACCTTTGAAATGTCACGTCATCGGTCAAAGTCAAAACTTAACGGTCAAAGTCAAACTTAATGGTCAAACGGTATTTTTACACCTAATTTGTAACCACGCGTGCACTTTTGCATCCAAAAAAAGCATTTGCTACTGGGCGCTTCTCGGAAAAAAGCACATGTGTATTTTTGCACCTTAACCCTATTTTTAATTAAAAATTTTTTTTATTTAAGCAAATTATAATTTTGATAAAATTAAAGAATGAGTAATTTTTGTCTATACAAGTAGTTTTGAATAATGACAATAAGAAAAATTTTATTTAATTTAGTGAAATTTAGAATTTTGTGTTAGTTTCACATTTGTGATTTTTTGTGTTGCATTCACTCTTTCTAGTCCCAATTTACATGGTTGGGAGGTCCAAGTAAGAATTTGTAACAGTCGGATTTTGGATAGATTGCACATGGACTTTTTTGTGTTGGGCACTCTTGAAGTAAAAGTTCGTTGGCCAATCTGCACCTTAGATAACAGACGTTATTTTTTTTTAACGGCGTTGCTTACTTTACAATTTTTTTTTTTTTTTGGCTAACACATTTTTTAAAGTTTTTTGCTATTTAAGGTCTACTTAAAAGTTATTTGTGTTAAGCGTTTTTGAAGTAAAAGTTCATTAGCTAAATTACTTATTAACCCAAATTTATATATAAAGGCCTTAATTACAACGTGGTTTAGGTGTGAAGGGAGGTTATTAGTGAGTTATTCCCTCACCTTACTCATCTTAAGTGTGTGATTGGTTCTTCACCCTCATTGAAGGGTTGATTGGTTGTTAATTATTGTTGTATTTGCTCCTCCATGATCAATCAATAATGAATGTTATTTCTTCATCCATTTGCTTTTTATTATTTCTCTACATACTAGTTTACAGGATGGAATTGAATCAGAGGGATTTGGCAAAATTGAAGGTTTTGATGAGTGTAGTGGTAATTGAAAAGATTGTAGACTAGGTTTGGCAGATGTGAGAATAATCATATATTTCAACTAGTGAAGGAAAAATCGTTGAAAATCCTCAATTACAAAATGTATTGTTAAAAGGTACTTAAAAAATCAAGTATGTGTAACCATGTGCAATATATGTTCAGTTAAGTAAATTTCCTAAATACAATTGAAGATAATTTTTGGGTGTCCCAAAAGGGTTATGAAAAAAAGAGTCACACTTGTGTCTTTAAATAAATTTCGGGAATTCTTGGTAATAAATTTTGTAAATAAGGGTTTTCAACAAGTTTCCCTTTTATTTATTATATATTTTTATTATTGTTACGAGACTTTGATCCCTACATGATAATTTTACAAATTTAATATATTTATTTGTGCTATGAATATATTATTCACGTGGATGTTCATATATCTTCATTATCTCCAATGTCCAATAGTTATATTCTATGTATTGTCATCGCATCTGTAGATATATATTGATATAGTTTATTAATATTATAAAGTGCCTCTAAAAATATAGGGCATGTACCATGTATTTCATACCCCTAGCTAATAATAAATATTACCTCCGGTTTTAAATATAGGACAAAATTTTTAATTACACTATAAATTTTATACTATATTTAAAATGTGAGGGAGTAATATTTATCCACTCTTCCTCTCATATTCTTTCCCAATACTAGAAGACTTTTTCATTGTTTTGGGAGGAAAAATCGATATACTACCGATAGATCTATAAGTTTCGATTCTGCAAGTCTCTCCTCATATTGATTCTTCCATGAGAATGTCTCATACGCTTTTATCTTTTACTTCGAAATTGAAGTTCAATCTCAGGCATTTTTGGTTTAATCTTGTTTATATATCACTCTATTCGATTTCCCAGACCAGTAACAGTTTGAGCACGCTTGGCCGTAATTCATCAGAAAAGACCATTTTTTAGTTTTGATTTTGGTTTCAATATATATATATATATATATATATATATATATATATATATATATATATATATATATATATATATATTCCCGATTCCTTCCCTTTGAACTGTCCAAATATTTTGCTTTACTTTGCTAATCATTCATCCCATCGAAAACATACTTGAAGACAAACCTGTTATAGCGTTTTGTTTTTGGGTTAGGGTTGATGATGATGATATAATGTAATATTTTTAAGGAATGAAGAATCGAAGAATGCTTTTGTAATCTTCTAATGTAAAGGTTAGTTGACTCTTGATTATTATTTTTCTATGTTAAGTTCAAGTTTTCTTTTCTTTTATTATTTATATTCTTTTGTTTTTTTAATGCGTTTAAAGCTTTCTTTAAAAAAAAAAAAATCAGGGGCAGCACCACTAATTGTGCACTCACAAATTTAAAATCCTGGGTCCGCCCCTGGGTTCAAGAATGAAAAATTTTCATTTTGATTTTAGGCAACTTTGGTGAAATTGTTGTGTATATATTGTTTGCCTTGATTTTCTGTACATGATGCATTAAAATTACTGAAAACAAAGTTGTAGTCGCCAGAAATCGCCGCTTGCTTGACACTAGAAGTGGCAGCAGGTCTTCATCCGGGTTGCACCAGCGTCCGGGTCGGGTTAACCAGTTTCCATGGAGGCCCCGGGGGGGGGGGGGGGGGGGGGGGGGGACACCATCCTCACAAAACAACGTTGCCTTCCATGCTCACCACGAGTGAATTGGGTTTTCTGCTTTGATAATTTTATTTCATTTTGTTGTCCTTGCATGATGGGCCCGTTGGTCTTGGACCCCTGGTTTCATTAATTTCTGGTTTATTTCTTGGGTCCCCCTGTATGCGCCCGATAGAACCTCGATCCAGACTAGGCAGGGCAAAGATCTGGTGAACCGGATGCAATAGCAAAAAAAACATAATTATAAGATATGTTTGAGTTGGTTTTTAAAAAGTACATTTACGCAAGTTAATATAAAATTTCTCTCACACACTTATTTCATATATTATAAATTACATCGGAAAAATAGCTTTAACCCCTAATATAAATTAAACCGGCTATATATTTTTCACTTTGCAAAGGTGGGGTTTGGGCCAGGTACTCGGCTTATTTTTGGTTCCAAACCATTTTGTTGTCACCCTTTCATCCTCCAGTATTGGGTTATAGAAGATTGAGCCACATATTTTTTATTACTTTTGATTTTCTATCTTGTGTCTAAATGGTCAAAAGCTATAGAGTTTTGATTAAGGTTTTGAAATTCGGACTGGTTACTGAACTGGTGAGACTTGGGAGCATTGCCTAAAGGGTTAGTGGGTCATACCAGATTACCAGTATTAATTAAAAATATAAAAAAAAAATATTTATATTTTAATAATAAAAAATATTTTATAGTCAAAATATAGGAGGATTTGATGAGATGAGGGACAAAACAGGAAGATGCCCAATGTTATTATCATCATCATCGCTTTCTGATCCAAACTGGCCGATCTGGTCCAGGTTTTAGAACCATGGTATTGAGTTCAAATTTAGATCACCCCACCCCTCGTTTTTAGGCTCAAATTTTGGAGTTGATCAAGACACTTGGGGAGGCATTCTAACTCCTAAGTACCTAGATTAACGCCGAAATATAGGTGGGGAACACCATCCTAGACACTTGGGGGGAACACCATCCTCACAAAACAACGTTGCCTTCCATGCTCACCACGAGTGAATTGGGTTTTCTGCTTTGATAATTTTATTTCATTTTGTTGTCCTTGCATGATGGGCCCGTTGGTCTTGGACCCCTGGTTTCATTAATTTCTGGTTTATTTCTTGGGTCCCCTTGTATGCGCCCGATAGAACCTCGATCCAGACTAGGCAGGGCAAAGATCTGGTGAACCGGATGCAATAGCAAAAAAAACATAATTATAAGATATGTTTGAGTTGGTTTTTAAAAAGTACATTTACGCAAGTTAATATAAAATTTCTCTCACACACTTATTTCATATATTATAAATTACATCGGAAAAATAGCTTTAACCCCTAATATAAATTAAACCGGCTATATATTTTTCACTTTGCAAAGGTGGGGTTTGGGCCAGGTACTCGGCTTATTTTTGGTTCCAAACCATTTTGTTGTCACCCTATCATCCTCCAGTATTGGGTTATAGAAGATTGAGCCACATATTTTTTATTACTTTTGATTTTCTATCTTGTGTCTAAATGGTCAAAAGCTATAGAGTTTTGATTAAGGTTTTGAAATTCGGACCGGTTACTGAACTGTTGAGACTTGGGAGCATTGCCTAAAGGGTTAGTGGGTCATACCAGATTACCAGTATTAATTAAAATTATAAAAAAAAATATTTATATTTTAATAATAAAAAATATTTTATAGTCAAAATATAGGAGGATTTGATGAGATGAGGGACAAAACGGGAAGATGCCCAATGTTATTATCATCATCATCGCTTTTTGATCCAAACTGGCCGATCTGGTCCAGGTTTTAGAACCATGGTATTGAGTTCAAATTTAGATCACCCCACCCCTCGTTTTTAGGCTCAAATTTTGGAGTTGATCAAGACACTTGGGGAGGCATTCTAACTCCTAAGTGCCTAGATTAACGCCGAAATATAATAGACGGCCCGTTATGCCCAACATCGGTATCACCTAAGAGGAAGAGAGATTTCTCCTTATTCTTGGATCGTAAGTGAACCTAACCCCTTTCCTAAAATTTATATATAAAAAAATAAAAAATAAATAAAAAACTTGAGATCACCCCTCTCCTCATTTTTGGGTCCAACTGATAAAGGGTCGGACATTCTTATCAAAGAGAGGGGTTCGATTTTGGAAATGCTGGAAAGAGGTGGAGGCATGTGTAATCTTTCTAACCTAGCATACCTTGCAGAGCAGAACCAAAGCGCCAGCCCTTAGACTATAAGTGAACCTACCACTTTGCTAAAATTTTTATATTAAAAAAAAAAAAATTGAGATTAGATCATCGAAGAATAAAAAGTTAAAAAAAATTAATTTCTCATCACAACCTCAAAAATTCCAAAAATTACATATCATTTTAATATTCTGAATCACTATCAAAATAATCATATACCTATCAAATGTTTTTTACAATTTCCTTAATAAATAGACATTATAGTATTATATACCACCCATTAACATCTAAATTATAATCAGTAGTCATAAAATTTTCATTATAACAAAATATCAAAACATGAATTTTTTTTTTTTAATGATGGAAATCAAAACATGAATTTTAAATAGGTCTAAAGTCCAAACTTCTTTTGGTACAACGAGGGCCATGAAACAGAAACCTACCCTTCATCTCTATCCATGCCAATGGCTAATCCATGGATTTCTCCCGACAATCTTATCTCTTTCACCTTTTTTATCATTGCGCGTTGGAGGGACCCCGCATTCAATCTTTACATCCCAGTTTTAAATTCAAAATGCTTTGCAACAAACCATTAACAAAAAGCCTCACACACTTTCCCTTTAAGAGTCTTCACCTTTCGAGCACAACTCTTCAACTTTGAAGCTCTCCCTCTCCTTCTGGTTTCTGGTCTAGATCCCTCGTTGTCACCGCCGTCATCTCCGTCTCCTTCTCCGGCTAGACATCTTCAACTTTCATGCACTTACTGAATCCTCATCCTAATCGCCGAACCATTGCTGGAGCTGATCTCTCTCTCAATTGTTCAACTGCTACGGTCACTATCGGTGATTCCCGGCATCAAGAACTCCTTGGAAACATCGGAATTGGGGCAGCATTGTTGCCGGAGAAGGTTAGATGCTGCGCACTCACGTCTCTAATGGAGTTGATCTTGTGTGTAAATGATTTTTTTCCCCCTCCGGCGTCTTTTCTTACTTAGATCGGTGCTATTTATCTTGTTGTAGTTTCATTTCAAAAAGATAGTGTTTTTTTTTTTTGGCCCAAACAAAAAGATAGTGTTGACCGTCCCTTTTTTGACAGAAAGCGAAAACGCAAACATATTTGGGACCATGGTGCACTTGTGGGGTTAGCACATGCAACATATTTGTTTAAAAAAAAAATTAAAAGAAAAAAATTATGCTGACCCTTTTTTTGAAGAAAAATCAGGTTTCAAGAAGCAACGATCTTAATCACAAAAAGTCCTAACAATTTAAGGTGTTAAGTATACTAAAAATAAATTTGGAATATTAAATGTTACTGAAAAATATATTAAAGGGTTGAATACATTATTTTTTTCAAAACAACAAATAGTTCCTATCCTCTCTCATCCCCTGCCCCCCCCCCCCCCCCCAAAAAAAAAAACGTGGAGTTTTGCGATAAAAGATGGGACTCGATAAGAATAGAATACTAGAAAGGTCAGATCCCAATTAATTAGAGTACCAAATAATTAGTTTAATGAAATTTGTATAATTGACACAAAAGGCAGCATTCTGAATTAATGATTCACGCAATGGGTTGGAGATGGTGGGGTGTCATCCTAGTCCTGCTGCTGCTTGCTCCGTTCATGGCTTCTTCACGTTCAATCATCAAGAATTTACCTGGCTTTTCCGGTGACCTCCCTTTCAAGCTTGAATCTGGGTGAGTAATGACTTGTTTTCATCCATGTGAAAACTCATATTTGATTCTTTTTATTTTTTATTTTTCCAGTAAAATAACATCCAGCACGCACCTTGATGTTAATTTCAAATGGTGTCCATACCTTGATCTTGGTTTTGGTGCAGTCAATACCTTATGTTATTTTTCTGGGGATTCTAACATCATAATCTTATTTATAGTATGTTCAGCATCTTAAAATCATAACTAAAATTAGAGTGCTAGATATAACTAAAAATTAACCGATCAAGGGAGCTAGATGTACCACAAAAATAATATGAAGGTATTGGATATACTATATATAATAGGCAAAATGAAAAACGTCCTAAATAAGAAAAATAATATCAATATAAAGTCTTATAACTTGTCAATGATAAGTGAAAGGGTAATCATTGATAAGTAAAAAAGCTATCATTAATAAGTTATTTGACTTGTTTGATATTATGTTTTTTAATTGGAACCTTAATATTATTTTCCCTAAATAATAATTTAGGGTGCTGGATGCTACTGAAAAATATCATCCTGATCCGGGTGCTAAATACCAGTTTACCTTATTTTGCTGTATTTAAAGTAAAATCTTACCCCTTTACATAATCTGACTTCAAATCTAATGCGCAGATACATTGGAGTTGGAGAAGAGGAGGAAGTGCAATTATTTTATTTGTTTGTGGAATCTCAGAGAAACCCCTTGAAAGATCCAATCTTGCTTTGGTTCGTTGGTGGCCCTGGTTGCTCTGCGCTTTCTGCATTTTTCTTAGAAAATGGTACATAATTTAGTCATTTTATTTATTTATTTTATTTTAAGTCTTATTTTATCCCTAAGTTATGAGTCCAAATGCAGTGCATGTCTTGGTGTATTTTTAATTCAAGTTTATTATTTCCACACCATGTTCAGAATCTTGCGTTTTCATTTAATAATTTGCAGGACCCGTAACAATTGACCGCAATTCCAGAGGGATTCTTCCTAAACTTTTGCTAAATCCTTATGCTTGGACGCAGGTTGTGATGTTTCTAAATTCAAGCCGCCATATTTGTATTTGCTTTGAAAATCAATTTCATAGTACTCCACTTTCATATATGCTTATATTTGTATTGCTGCAAAATCTGAACTGTCAACCTTTTCATCAATTTCTGAGAACTAGTTTCATGGTCACCGCAATTTTGGGTTAAAGTGCAAAAATGTACATGTGCATTTGTCACAATCGTGTCTGGTATCAAGTGTTTTTTTGACGTGTAAAAGTGACTATGTGGTTACAAATTATGTGCAAAAATACCGTTTGACCATTAAATTTGACTTTTTTTTGCTTATCGGACAATGATGTGTCTTTAAAACGTGTAAAAAATGCATGTAGTTTGACCAAAAGTGTGCCAACACCAAATACTTTTTTTAGGTGCAAAAATACTATTTGACCGTTAGTTTGACTTTTTTGTTGACTGGACAGTGATGTGGCTTTCAAAGAACCTGTGTGGAAAATAACATGCCGAATGATCGCAAGTCTAAGTTGAGAAGAATTAATATCACCATTCCTATCCCTCTATTCGCCCCTATAATAACATTGTACCTGAAAATCACAACATGTCTAATACAAATATATTACCCTATGCCCTGTTGAAAATGCCATTGATGACTGCCGACATATCCTCCCGCCAGAAATTGGAGACCTTTCCCAAACTAACGTTCTCAATGACATTATTGCCTCCAATCCATTAAAATTGAACCATCGCGGCGTCGGCTGGAGCGAGTAAACATTAGATGACGAATACCCTATTGCCTCAAAAATAGTCCTCATGAAACTCATATAGCTAAATTGGCATTGGATGAAAAATATATCCGTATTGGACATGTTGTGATTTTCAGGTACATTGTTGTTACAGGGGCGAACAGAGAATAGGGATGGTGATATTAATTGTTCCCAATTCAGACATGCAACCAGTTGGCATGTTTTTTTTCCATACAGTTGTTTTGAAAGTCACGTCATCGTTCAGTCAGCAAAAAAAGTCAAACAAACGATCAAACGGTATTTTTACACCTAAAAACACACTTGGTGTTGGGTGTTCTTTTGACTAAACCACATGTATATTTTTGCACCTTTGAAAGCATCATCATCGTCCAGTCAGCAAAAAAAGTCAAACTTAATGGTCAAATTTTACATCTAATTTGTAACCATATAGTCACTTTTACATCTGAAAAAATCACTTGGTGTTGGATGCGATTTTGACAAAAACACATGTAAATTTTTGCACGTTAACCATTTAATTTTTTATGATTTTTCAAAGATTTAATATTTTAACTGAAAGAAAAACTACTGAGTATTAAATCTTTGGGGGGCAGCAAGCGGGGTGGATCAGGCACCTCATCCGCCTTTTAAAATAATGAATACTTGTCAATCTGTTTTGTTAAGCTAGTAAAGCTACTCCTCCTTTGAGACATGTTATGAATAAGTGTTAGACAGAATACTAAGAATAAGAATAGCATAACTGAACACATTATGGCTTTTGTATAATTAGCAGGTGCTTAATGTCATATACATAGATTTACCGGTTGGCACAGGATTTTCTTATTCCCAAACACAACAAGGCTACCATAGCAGTGATATACTGTGGATAGAGAATGCATATGATTTTCTACAAAAGGTAAATCATATTTGACATAAAATTAAATTACAAACACTTAGCTAGCACCCAGAGTTTCCATTTAGCATAGAATTGTAATTCACCACACATGGATCTAGCCATTAATGGTCAAACCAGATCCTTGTATCTGATTAGGTTAAGATGCAAATTTGCTCAAGAAGTTCTTATTAATGTTGCTTTGGAAGTTTTTAAATTCAATGCCGACAAAGTAATATTGTCATAGCCTTTTAAAACATTAATGTTGATTGTTAACATTTTGAATAGTAAAGGGTAATATTGCTCCATTTTAATACTTTTGGAGCAACTTTGACCACAAAAAAACTTTCAAAACAATATTACTCCTAAATGAAAATTTTTTAGGCAAATTTGCACCTTAAACCTTTCTAATTGTTCAAACTAGAAAGTAAATAACTGGTGTATATATATGATACAATTAATCTTCTGATGATGATTTACAACTAATGCAGTGGTTTATTGATTATCCTGAGTTTGTATCAAATATACTTTACGTTGGTGGTGGTTCATATTCAGCTATGCCCACCGTTCCACTTGTTAAAAATGTATATGAAGGTGAAAAATTGTTCTATATTTTTTGCTCCTAATGTGGCTGGCCTACTTTAGCCTTCTCTTTTTTCTTTTTGCCTTGTTTTAATTTTTCCCCTGTTTGCTTGAGCAGGTTGCAAAGCCGGAAGCAAACCATTCATAAATTTCAAAGTAAAAAAGAGTACACACATATATTCTGTGTAAAGCTTTTAATTTCTGAAAATAGCCTCTCTTGTTTCTTGTGAGGCATCATATCCCTCCGGTCTTATATATAAGAGAAAGCTTTTGGGTATACACGGTCTCACTTATAAGATATACTTAAAAATGTATGAAATTTTAACCAACTTTTTAAATTTTCCCCATTGAATAACTATTTACTCTCTCACGCTTCATTTTCCTACTCATTCTCTCACACACCTCTCTCAATAAGGGTACTTTTTGGGGGAAAAAGCATTTTTACACATTCATTGCCTTTAACCAACTTTTTGATTCACATAGACTAAAAGGATCAAGTACCATGTATTTTATTATTTTCGGTCATAAATATAGGACATAGTTTGTAGTATGATTTACACTACAAACTATGTCTCAAGAGGATGAGGTACTAATTAAACCGCCTTTTGTATGTTGTGATAACAAATGTCACTAACTCTCAGCCTTTTAGGGTTTTGTGCTTGCCAGCCCAGTAACTGATACATTTCTGGATTCAAACTCCAAAGTTGAATATGCACACTGTCTGAGTCTTATATCAGATGAGCTCTATGAGGTTAATTTGTTCCTTTTCTTCTATTCATGCATTCATCTAAAGCTGATCAAGTTTTTCCTATCTTAATTCCTCAACGTTGCCCATAAATTTTTTTAGGCTTAATGTTGGCCTGAAAGCTTATAGTTATAAGTGTTAATGTTACATAGTGGTTCAAGGCGACATTACTACAATTTTAAACTTTCAAGGCAACATTGAAACAGAAAAAACTTTTAGAGCAATATTACTCCTGAATGAGAAACTTCAGAACAAATTTGCACCTTAATCCTAATTGTGACTTTGTCAAATGGATTATTGGAGTTAAATAGTGTAGATTTTTAGATACCTCTAGCAGGGAAAAATCAAACCCATGGGATTACCTGTCTAAAATTACTTTTTTGCAGTCAATTAAGGCAAGTTGTAATGGTAATTATGTCAACATAAACCCGTACAACAAAAAGTGTGTCATAGATTATGAAGCTTACTCTCAGGGTTGTATAAAAACCCTCCAGACTTGTCTCAGTTTCTTCCATTGAGTACAAGTAATATATAGATATGTAGGCGAAAACTTAGTGTATAATCTGTTCATTTGCAGCTGATTCAATACATCAATGAGCTACAAATTTTGGAACCTCTTTGCGATATTATTCCCAATGACAATAGAAGAATTCTCTTCGAAGATTCGTCAGATGGGATCGTCCAGAATGATTCCACATTCTGGTGTCCTCGTGTATGTAAATTTCAGAAGATTATACACAAACTAATACCCAGATCCCACCTGGTGGAAGCCTTATATACTGGGTCACCCTTATATACACACGCACACACACGTACACTTGCTCAGACACTCATGCGCGCACTCCTTTTGATTTGGACTTTACTTGTAGGGTTATGATGTCATGCTTGTTGAGCAATGGGCAAATAATCAGGACGTTAGGAAGGCTCTTCAGATTAGAGAGGTAATTAAGAGTCTACTTAGTTTATTAATTATATATATTGAAGCTATATAATTCAAGATTTAACTAATAAACTAATTTTATAATTAATGACTGTTTTAAGGGAACTAAAGGGGAGTTCTTGAGGTGCAACAGGAGTTTGTCGTACAAATATGATCTAAAAAGTGTTGTTGATTATCATCGCAATCTCACTGAAACAAACCTTCAATTTCTTGTATACAGGTAAACTTCATCATCCCCCTTATATATAAGTTTTAGATTAAGATCCTTCTACCATATCAGGAATTTTCTTTCCTTTTATATTTTGTCACGTTTATGATATTTATTATTTTATCACATTTCTATGATCATTACTCTTTGGCTAAAAACCATCATTACTTCTCACTAGTTTGTATTTTTTTTTAAAAAAAAAAAACTTTTAAAAGTTCTGTGTTATTTGTTACTACTTACACATAGAGTTCCTAAATTTAAAGCAATTAGTTATCACATTCAGAAGATAAATTCCTAAAAAACTGTACAAGCCGAAGTCTGGAAATAAATTTTTGATAATCCTATATAATAAATTCAGAACATAAATTCCTGCATTTCTTTGGTGATACATAATTTGAATGAACACAATGCAAATAGTTAACTAACCAATTACTCAAGTGATGAGACTTTTACCTTGGTAAAGAAAGCTGGCTTTTAATTTTTATTTTTATTTTAAGAGAAGCTATTTTTTTTAACTCTTTGGCTTTGAACTCCTTATTACAGTGCTGATCTGGACCTGGTGATACCTTATATTGGTACACAAGCTTGGATAAAGTCATTGAACTTGAAAATAAAGGATCCTTGGCGTGCATGGTTTGTTGATGGTCAAGTTGCAGGGTAACTAATCAATTTGAATTATTATTCTAACTATTTTTCAGTTTTAGTACTTAAGATTTGTGCATGAACAACTTTAGACACAATTTTTTGCCTTATGAAACAGGTTCTTGTATTGTTACTTTTTTTCTTAAGAAAAAAAGTTGTACTTTAAGTAATTATTGTTTGAAATATCCCACGCTCATTATTTTATTAAATATTGGTAAATATATAATTGTTATTGTTGATACCTTGGAAAAGTATTATCCATTTAGAGTTTATACAATGCATGACAAAACTTCCTTGTTTTTTTTTTTCACTTTGTTTTTTATTTTGTTTCTGGATGGAAATCTTATGGTCCACCTTTTATTGTGTTTTCTTTTTTCATAAAAGTTTAATTTGGTGAAAGATAGGGATTTGGACAAAATTTGAGCTATAGAAAAACTTATGCTAAATTTTAATATTTCAGTAGTTAAAATTTAAAATGCTTGGGAAGATGATGCTCCTTATTATTAATAGAAATTTTAAGCATAAATAGAATTATTTGTGTGTAACTGTAAATAGTTTGACTAAACTCACTTTTATTTTCTTTTGAATTACAAAAATAAGCCAATAACTTAATGTTACAGGTGAGATCGAAGTCATGACTATTAGCTCAAAATACCCCTTTTAGTGTCTTTCGCTATTGCATATGCAGTAGTTGAATTAATAGAAGCAGTAAGTAGAAGCCTACGGCGTCTGTCATATTGAAACAAACGCCGTATATGCAATTTTTTTTTAATCTTTTTGTTATCAGTTGTCAAAATGTGACAAGTTCATATGTTTTTGGTATATACGTGTATGGCTTTTTATGTTCTATGGTTGTTCTATGGTTGTCATATTTTAATTAATGACAAAAATATATGAACAAAAATCTAATCCTTGTGATATTTGTATTAATTAATATAATTGTCCCATCTTTCTTTTATTCAATATGCAGATACACACAAATCTACAAGAAGCATAACTACTTCTTGACATATGTTGCTGTGAAAGTAAGCAAAACCTTCAACACTTAGCTTCGTTTAGTTGGTTCTATTTTCTTCATTGGCTTTCAAGTCTATTCACACCCGACACACACACTAATTGACTCCTCCTTTTCGTTTGACATAGGGTGCTGGTCATGTAGCTCACGAGTATAAACCTAAAGAAGTTTTCCAAATGATAGAGAGGTGGTTCTCATATGCTCCTATTTAAGGAACGGATCAATCAGGTTGTCCTCAAATCTCGGGTCTCAAGTGTCAACCTTAGGGTTAGGTTAGGCCAGCCTAAATAAGGTTAATCTTTCACTCCCTCGCTCTGATCAACGGTTACAAAACACTTGAAACTACTTCACCATAATTAAAGAGATGCCGTTAAAGTCATTAAATTTATTTAAAAATAAAAATTCAAATTTACCCATATTTAAAACCATGAATTATATCTTGAGAAGTGAAAATGGAAATGTGCATAACTTTGAATAGGGTCAATATTAAAAAAAATACTTCATATGGTCCTTAA
Organism: Acacia crassicarpa; assembly: GCA_034222035.1. NCBI lineage: Eukaryota > Viridiplantae > Streptophyta > Magnoliopsida > Fabales > Fabaceae > Acacia > Acacia crassicarpa. The sequence continues at coordinate 27,158,505 of JAWXYG010000004.1, forward strand.
TATAAGACTCAATTGACTTTTTTGGAGAGATTAAGAAAGATAAATAAGTAACTTAATCATAGAAAATGTTGTTATTATTAGATTATATATTAGTTTATAAGTCAAACAAATTAGTTTAATATAAAAAGGATAAATTTAAATACTTTAAAATAATTTATTCATCTATAATAATATCTCCAAAAAAAACAAAACAAAGTCAACTGCATGTTGTATTAAGGACCAAATGTAATATATAATAATAATTCACTTGGTGACTTATAATAAAGACCAATTATAAAAATTGTTTATAATAGAGATTGGAGTAGTATTTTATTTGACCACCTATCACATTATCTCTAATGATTTTTTCGTTTATTTTATTTAATATGTTTTTAATGTTAATATGCTGATTGAATTATTTTTCTAATGATAAAGGGAGAAGTGGAGGGAGAGCAAAAGGCGTAAAAAAATGGAGCATACATGTTAATGTTAGTGTTATAATTTCTTTTGATTTATCTTAGGTTTCCCCTTCACCAATTGGAAGGGTATTTCTTTGATGGATGTGTTCTTGTTATAACTAATGTGAATGGTTAAATGAGCTTGCCGATTTGATTTATTACGAAATTTGTATGAAAAATGATATTTTCTATTTTATCATTTATTTTTGTTCTTAAATGCTAAAATAAAATGTGACTATTTTGGTTCTTATTTAAATCAGTCATCTTTTTCAAAGCAGAAATTAGATTCCAAATTATTTGACAGCATTAAATAGGGATTTGTAATATTGTGATTTTACCGACCGCATACTTCTCACTTAAAAAAAAAAAAAAAAAGAGTGATCTGACCAGCCACCGGCGAGCTGCTAGAGCTCTGAGGATCAACCATCACCCCCAACGCCGACAACAATATTTTTAGCAGGTAATCAATACCGTACCCCAGAACTTTCTTAAACTAGGAATTAAAAAGATAATCTGTGATGAAAAAGAAATCAATAATCTTTTGTATTGACTTGTGGTTCCTCATTTTGATGACTCTATCACATCAATTTTGAGTCTGTTTAGGAAAGCATCATAAGCCGAAAAAAGTCCATCAGAAGTGAAAAATTGCTTTTTAGGTGTTTGGGTTAGCTTTACATATGATGGGCTTCAAAGTCTGAAGCTACAAATTTTTCTATATTTAATGGTTATTTTTGCTATCAAAGTGTTAAATATTTATATATAATGGTTTTTAACCATTAAATTTTGGGCCCAATATTTTACAATTTTATCAAATGCAACCATAATTTATAGGGCATTGTATTTAATGGAAAACGGTTAAATATAGCATCTGTATTTAATGGTTGTTTAATAATAACCGTGTAATATTTTGTACAAGACTTAACAATTAAAATGATCAATGGTAAAGTACTGCTACAAGAGACAAGGGTTTATGTGACGGTTATTTGTAAAAATTGTTAGGTACACTACAAGAAAAAGTCATATTTGCGACGGAATTTGCGAGGGAAAAAAATTCCGTCGCAAATTTTGCGAGGGAAAAAATTTCCCTCGCAAAATGGCTATTTTTTGCGAGGGATAAAAAGTTCCCTCGCAAAATGGGGCTTTTTGCGAGGGAAAAAGTTGTCCCTCGCAAAACTAGGCCATTTTGCGAGGGAAATTTTTATCTCTCGCAAAATTTGAGGAAATTAGGGGACCATTTTGCGAGGGAAAAAAATTCCCTCGCAAAACGGGGAATTTTTGCGAGGGAAAAATTTTTCCCTCGCAAAAAGTGACCAATTTGCGAGGGAAAAATGGTTCCCTCGCAAAATGGAGGAAAATTGGCGGGATTTTTTCCCCCCAATTTCCCCAACTTTTGCGAGGGAAAAAAAATTCCCTCGCAAAACGGGGAATTTTTGCGAGGGAAAAATTTTTCCCTCGCAAAAAGTGACCATTTTGCGAGGGAAAAATTGTTCCCTCGCAAAATGGAGGAAAAATTGGCGGGATTTTTTCCCCCAAATTTCCCCAACTTTTGCGAGGGAAAAAAAATTCCCTCGCAAAAAGTGACCATTTTGCGAGGGAAAAATTTTTCCCTCGCAAAAATTCCCCGTTTTGCGAGGGAATTTTTTTTCCCTCGCAAAATGATCCCCTAATTTTCTCAAATTTTACGAGGGATAAAAATTTCCCTCGCAAAATGGCCTAGTTTTGCGAGGGACAACTTTTTCCCTCGCAAAAAGCCCCCATTTTGCGAGGGAACTTTTTATCCCTCGCAAAAAATAGCCATTTTGCGAGGGAAATTTTTTCCCTCGCAAAAAATTGAGGCAATTCCCTATTTCTCATTTCCGGGGATTTCTCACCTCCTCACTCCACCGACTCCGTCATTCCCTTTTTCCTCAAAGCCGTTTTCTGCTTATTTCTCTTCTATGGCCTCACACCACAAGTTCCTTCGTTCTCTCTTCTCTCTCTTTCTCATCCTACTTCTCTCAGGTTTTATTACTCTTTCTATTCTCTATTCTCTTCTCATTTTCAGCCTTCTAGCTAGTTTTCTCCACCAATCCAAAGTTCACATTTTTTAACCTTAATCAGTGTTTCTGACAATCTTGTTATTCCAGGACAATGGATTATGCAACTCGAGGCTCGTCACCATTCTCGCCACCCTAAAGTTTCGCTCAAGAAACTATTCGTTTTCGGCGACTCTTACGCTGACACCGGGAACATCCGAAGAGGACTGTCTAAGGTCTGGAAAGAGCCTTATGGAACTACCTTTACAGGCAAACCCGCCGGTCGATTCTCCGACGGAAGAGTCCTCACCGACTATATCGGTATGCGCGTGCCTGCTTTTTCAGTTTCTGGATATTTCGCCCTTCACTTTCTATGTGATGGTGCTTGATTGGTTTTCTCTTTTGCCATAAAAAATGTTCATTACTCGTCTGATTCAACTTTTCTTTTTACCTTTTGCCTGCCTGCTTCATAATCGTGTCCCATCTGTGTTCTGCACTTATCTATCTTTTCTACCTAGAATTATTTGTCCCATGCACAGTATGATGTGGTCTCTTTACTTTCTTACGCGGGACAGCATGCTTTGGCCACTTTTCTTTTTGTTGATTTTATTATTAATTATTGCTTTCGGCAAACTCTATAGTTCTTTAGTGCACACTGCTAGTGCTACATTTCGTGTTCCAAGAAAATTTTCACTATTAATTATCACATTCCTATATATATATATATTATATATTGCTCGCTTACAATTTAACACGCTTTAGCGTCTATCATCTTCTATATTTTTATTTTCAAATAATTACATATTTATTATTTTTACTATAGATAAGGTATTTAAGTTTCAAATGTATTAATACAATTTATAATTATCTTATTCGATAAAAAAAATTTATACTTGTCTGAATGTATATATATTTCTGTTTTATTTTGTCAGATTTTTTTAATTAACATTAAATTGATGTCTTGGAACTTAAATTTCATTCTCACTTTTATTTTATTTTTCTTATCGCCATAAACTTTTTGATGGTTGTGTGCGCATGCTGTTTTTCCAGTAGAAGTTATCAATTATCATAGACAGTCACTAGTTAATCAATCATCACAATCACATACAAAGAAATGGAATTACCTATTCCTCAAATTATACCCGACATTAATCAGATGATCTTATGTAGTTCGCTGATATATTATAAGAAATTGGTGCGCAGCTAGGTATTTGAGAGTGAAGTCACCATTGCCTTACGGAATGCTAAAAGTGACCATTTTGCGAGGGAAAAATGGTTCCCTCACAAATTTTGTATACAAATAGCAAAAAAAAAAGCCATTCGCATTTTGCTCGTCTCCAACCTTGACCCCTGATCTTGAACGATTGTTTGCCGAAAAAACCCTAATTCCCTTCCAGATCTCAACCTCAGTCCCTTATCACGCTCACCGTCGGCCGTCGGCGTCCACGCTCCACCACAGCTCTCAGCGTCTCAGCTCTCACTGTCTGCCATTACCCACTCCGTCGACCGTCATCAAGTAATTTCAACTCTCCAGTCTCCTAATTTTCTGCTTCTCCCGGGTTCTTTTGGAGTTTTCTCTTCTCTCTCCCTCTATTGGCCAGGATGCGTTAGCTTTGAGAAGGAAGGAAGAAAAGGCAACTTGCTGAAATCCATAAAAATAATAATCTCTGGTTTGTGCTATATGCCGAAACTGCCCCTTAGCTTTACTGTACTTGATTTTTCCCCCCTGCAAATCCAATTCCTTCTTCCACACCAAGAAAATGTGTGAACCATTAGATTTGTGGACATTTTTTCATTCGCTGCTTGTGAGGAAATTGCCTTATTTAATGTATATGTTATGGATATCATGCTTTGTAACATCAACATTGAGATCATTTTTTTTATAGTAATAAAAAATTATTAAGAATGAGATGAATAAAAGTACAAGATTGTATTTCGCCTCCAAACAATTCCCACTTTCCCTCATAGCTTCGTTATTCTTCAGCACTTTGTTTAGATAGCTACTGGCATGGCCCTTGAAAGTTGAAATAGAATAATTTGCTTTTGTAACTTTAACTCTAGGCATGACAAAATATTAATTCTGTAGACCTCAACAATATCCTTAAAGTTGTAGATGATGTGCCTGTTTTGCTTCAACAACATAAGAGGGGAGATTCTAGACTCACTGTGGAGGTAATAATTCTTTATAATGTTTTGTTATGCAGTTTATGTGGATTTGGTTCTTTCAGTTATAGTGCATGATGTAGAGGACAATAGTTTTAGAGCTGTCTCTGATGGGGATTCTTATTTGGGGGTAGAACATTTAGGGCTGATTTTGTACTAGGTTTGGTTCTCTTGGCTGATGAGGTAATTGGATTTTTATTTTGAGAATTTCATACACTATTAAAAGTACATGACACCTTCATTGAAACCTCTATCATTTTGCAGGTATATCAAGAAAATATTTATGATATATAAGGCTTTTATTTTCTAATTTTTTTATATTTTTATCTAATTTTTTTAAAAAAAATTTTTCTGATTTTTTTTATTTTTTTAAAAAAATAAATTGAATTTTGCGAGGGAAAATTGTTTCCCTCGCAAATTATAATTTTTTTATTTTTTTTTAAAAATAAATTAAATTTTGCGAGGGAAAAGTTTTTCCCTCGCAAATTTAAGCATTTTGCGAGGGAAAAAGTTTCCCTCGCAAAATGCTGAAATTTGCGAGGGAAAAATTTTTCCCTCGCAAAATTCTGATTTTGCGAGGGAAAAATTTTTCCCTCGCAAATTTCAGCATTTTGCGAGGGAAAATTATTCCCTCGCAAAATTCTAAATTTGCGACGGAAAATGGCATTTTTGCGACGGAAAATTGTTTTGCGATGGCGATTTTTGCGACGGAACTTTTTCCGTCGCAAATTCCGCCGCAAATCAGTTTTGCGACGGAAAATGGCTTTTTTGCGAGGGAATTTTTCCGCCGCAAAAAACTGCTTTTTTTGTAGTGGTATGTGTGACAAATTTTTTTGAAAAGATTGGATGGCTCATTTTTTATCAACCCCCACAAATAACCTAAAGAAACAACATAATATACTAGATACCCAAATAGATATAGTTTTTCCTGGATGTATCCAAATATACAAAATAATCAATTCTGGCCAACAAATTAAACCAAATCATCAAATGCTAATGATACAATTATGGATACATCAAAGGTAAGGGAATATAGATATGATCAAGTGCCCCCTTTTTCTTTTCCTAGTCTTGATAATTTTAATGATGTTTGTAGTAACAATTGTTCTCTTTAATTAGAAAAGCAACTTTCCTTTCTTTGATATCCAAATTCCTTCATTGTGGTCATGTCTAACATACAAAGCATTGTCCTCATTGAATTGTGTTTTAAGCGATGACCCTTAGAAAGGATCATCCTCACTAAATTCACCTCCTCTATTGTCACTTATTTTGTTTGGTAACAAAAAAATGTTCCATTCTTTATAAGCTAGATCAAGAACATAAAACACTTGTTTAACTAGAGAAGCCATAATGAAAGGCCCTTTTTTATTCCATTGCTTGTTCAAATTCAATTGTATCAACCCTAACTCATCCACTTTCAAAGCATTAATATTGTCAACCCACTTGCACCCCAAAAATCAAGACTTGAAATCCTACGTAATCCAACTCTCAAATGTGCTCAACCATCTCAAAGTATGACATATTGGCATAGATATGATTCTTACCTTTTGCACTTGATACATGCATGGTGTTAGAAATAACAATTACCCTAGTGTTTTTCATTTTGCTTCGAGCATCCTGTTCTTTAGTGTATAAGGTGTATCCATTGATGACGTAACTTGAGAAAGAAACCACGACATGTTTGTTTGGACCACATGCCAAGAATATTACTTTCTCCATAATTGAATTACTATCGACATTGTACTTGCCATCAACTTGCTACTTCAATCTTCCTATGAATTGTTTATTATGTTCTTTGGCATATCAACTCTGTATTTTGTTGGGATTTTCCCTCCTAAGCTCATCCATATGAATACCTACATACTTGTCAATCTCTTCGAAGTTTGAAGTATATGTATAAGTGTACTTACTCTCACTATTGGTTTGAGATAGATAAAACTTTATTTCCCAGCAATCCTTGTCTAGATGTCCTTCCTTAATGACGAGACACCAAAAGGCCCATATCATGTGCATCTTTCAAGTAATTAGTACAGAATTCAACCACCTCTATCGTTCAACAATGCTTGTCAACTCCGGTTTTTCACATACCTTTTCAGGTCATTCATCGTGTGCTCAACTAGGTACATCTATCTCATATGGATTGGGCCACACAGTTATATCTCTCTAACTAAATGAACAATTAGGTGCACCATTATGTCAAAGAACAATGAAGTGAAAAAAAATCTTAGCTCACACAATTTATCCATGATTTATGTTTGTAAACTCGAAAGTTTCTTGGGGTCAATTACCCTATTGCATAGTGAGTTGAAGAAGAAATGTAGCTTCATGATCACAGATTGCACCTTATCAAGTAAAATACCTCATATTTCTACTAGAATAAATTTTTCCATTAACATATGGCAATCGTATGATTTAAGACCCTTTAGCTTCAAATCCTTCATTGCCACAAGGTTGCTAATGTTTGACAAGTGACCTTCTAGCACTTACACTGAAGCAAGAAACTCACAAGAACTTCTTTTTTTCTTGTTTGGATAGTGTGGAAGTCGTTGGGCAGAGGAATGTACAAGATCCCCTTTCCTTCGGTGCCAATTCGTCCCTTATTCTCATCTCAACTATATCTAGTCTTGCATTTAAGCCATCCTTCTTCTTATTAGAAATATGGAGTAATGTTTAACATTACGGGAACTCCAATATGGCAGATCAAAGAAAATAGACTTTTTCTTCTACCCGCTTATTCCAACATATTACCCAAATAGCTTCCCAGATTTACAGTCTATATGTTTTGTTTTTAAAAAAATCTCCTTACCAGTCAAAGGTTCAAGTGTCATCCTTTTACTAATTCCCCATTGAAATATTTTCTCACGTGACAATATGAATGACCCTTTTGCAACCACTTGCATTGTGTCTTATAGGAATTATTCATACCATGCTTCAACATGATTGTTTGTGTACCCTCACAATTTGACGTATGAAGGAAAGTCATTGATTGTACCAAACAACATAACCTTCATATTGAATGTTTCTTTCTGGTGAGCATCATATACAATCTCCCCTTTGTCCTCGTCTTCTTCAAGTCTTCAATTAGTAGCGCAAGGCCTTGAGATTAGAATTGACTACATCATATACTTATGTTTCATTGTGAGATGTAGAGGGAGGTTATATATAAACAACATAACCGACCATGTATTCTAGGTATTTCTCTTCATCTCAAATGGGTTTCACTTCAAAAAAATCGGCTATATGTGGCGGTCAAAATAGCCCATTTGTAGCGGTTATTGGCGTGACAAATGACATTAGTCGCGGTTAGACAAACCGCGACAAAAACCAATGAAACAAACCGATTTGTCGCGGTTAACAAAAACTGCTACTACAGGCAAATAAACCGCTACTAAAACTGTAGCGGTTAAAACTGACCGCCACTATATATGACTAAGCTGATAACTTATATACACAACTGTCACGGTAAAAAAACCGTTACAAAATGAAAAAAGTTTTGGCGCCTTTTTTTATTTTACATTTGTCGCGGTTACATAACCGTTACAAAATTGTCCAAATATCTGAAAAAGTTTACCACCATAATATTTGTTGTGGTTGGTAACTGCCACAAATAATTCCCGCCAAGATTTTTACAAAAAGTTTTGGCGCCATTTTTTATCTCAGCGTACCATTTTGTAGCGGTTTTACAAAGTGTTGAAATTTTTTTAAAAAAATTATTTCACAATTCTTATAGTAATTAAAAAATGTTAAATTATTATCTCATTTATATTTTTACGGAAAATGATACTAAAATATAATATTTGATTGTATAAGGTAGTATAGATATGGAAAATAATGAGAATATTTAAGTATAATAACAATAACTGAGTTAGTAAAAATAAAATGAATTATAAAACAAAAGTGTGAGAAAGTAGATCGATGAATAAGCATATGAAAGTAGAAAAGAAGTTGAAAATTGAAAAAATGTACCTATAAAATAAAAGAAGTTAATATCAAGAGGGTAGAAGAAAAAACAAATATTATCAAGAGGGTAGAAGAAAAACAAATATTACTCGATTCAAACACTTTTCCTCGTTGAGAAAACGTAAAAATATGAGAGAAGATGGAGAGAAAATGTGTGCAGAAATCAAAATGGGAGCATATTGAATGTGATTTGGTGGGGTTATTTATTTTGATTTGAGCGCATCATTTTGTAGCGGTTGAGGTTGCGTTTTTTGTAGCGGTTTATTTTAGTAGCGGTTTTGTTATGTTTTGTAGCGGTTTTTTATTTAGTAGCGGTTTTTCTGTTTTTAGTGGCGGTTTAAAACCGTGACAAAATACTTTTTTGGCATTTTTTTTAAAAAATAAAAGTAAAATGAAGAGTAGGGATACAAATAACTTTTTTGGGTTTTTTTTTTTAAAAATAAAAGTAAAATGAAGAGTAGGGATAATTTTTCTTCTCCATCTTCGTCGGCCTCCCTGCAAAGAAAGTTTGTATAAAAAGTTACGTGTGAGTTAATATAGAATAAGACATAGAAAAATTTTTTGAAGTGAAATTTTTAAATTTCATGTTACGGATATTAAAAGACGTACCGAACTACAGGTAAAGTGTCATCGCCGTTTGGGAAGAAGTTTTCGAAACTAGCGGGCTGGAGCGACTCACAATCGTAGGCGACGTTCTCACCATCACCCATGTCGTAAAGGTCCCGAGGCTTTAAGTGAACCACCATATTCCAATCCCTGTGCCTCTCATCGGCGACGTAATAAACCTGATGGGCCTCTGAGGCAAGAATATACGGCTCGTCATCTTCAGATTGACCAGTGTGAATAGGGCGGGAGAAATTCACGAATGTGATGTCTAAGTCATCGGTCGTGAGTCCCTGGGACGTTGTCGTATTCGCCCACAAACATTTGAACAGCATCACAGAGAAAAGGCCTTGGTAAGTTATCCTGACCACATCAACCAGCTTTCCATAATACGGGACGTCACCAAACTGCATGTTCCCGTCACTGCTGCTTGCATAACTCCTCGTTCCAAACGTGCCGTATACACCCGAGTTTTGGGTCAGTGATCCCTGATCTCGTGAAACCGTGCAAAACTTGAAGCCATTGACATTGTATGCTGTAAATCTTTGGGCGTGGTCAAGCGGGCCGAGTGCGATAGCTCTGAATTCTGGTGAGTGGGGGTTGTGGTCATTCATTATTCTCCTCCTAAACCAACCCTGGAATTCTCTTGGACCTTTCTATCAATTTCGGAGGATGTTCGTGTACGGATCCTCAGCTGACGCTTCACATGACTCCTAAATTCCCTGCAATTAAACATGTGATGACGAGCAAGAAACGTGCCTATAAAATGTAAGGAAACATATAGGATAACATATATATATATATATGTGTGTGTGTGTGTGTGTGTGTGCACAATCCTTACTGAAGGTACGGTTCAACTTTAGTACAATTGATCAAGACATGTCTATGTGCTTGAAACTTCTCAAGTGCCGTGAGTTTGAAGTCTCACGTCCGCCAACTGGTTTACCAACACGAGGGAATAACAACTCTGAAGCTGATGGCTCTGGCTCTGGCTCTGGCTCTGGCTCTGGACAATCGTCCACACGAGGCAGTCTGTTAAATGACGTCTCAATGTCATCAAAATACCTGGAACAAAAATATAAGACCTCATCCCCAATATAACCTTCTGCTATTGAACCTTCAGGCCACGCCTTATTCCGTACGTAAGATTTCAGTTTCCCAAGAAACCTATAAAGTAATGAGGAAAAATGACGATACATCAATGTTTAAACATGCGACTAGGAAGTAATGTAATGCTGAAGTAATTAATTTTAAAAGAGTACCTCTCAATAGGATACATCCATCGGTAGTGAACCGAGCCACAAAGCTTTGTTTCGTGAACAAGGTGTACTATCAGGTGAACCATGACCGTGAAAAATGAAGGAGGAAAGATCATCTCCAAATGACACAACATAAGAATGATTTGCTGTTGCAGCTGGTCGAGCTCCTCCACGATCAACACCTTGGAACACAACTTCCGAAAGAAAGTACAAAGCTCGACCAAAACGATCGACACATCGAGAGGCAGTGTATTTTTTATGGCCAGTGGAAGTAACTGCTGCATAAGCACATGTGAGTCATGACTCTTCAGCCCAGTAACCTTTCGAGCCTGCACGTCCACACATCGTGAAATGTTGCTTGAATACCCGTCAGGAACTTTTATTTTCTTCAAAGTGGCAAGGAAGATTTCCTTATTCGGTTTTGTCAGGGTGAATTTTGCCGGTTGAAATCTGTCATGCTCATCCGGCCACGCATTTGTACGAACCCCCATCTCCCGTAAATCTTTCCTCGCTTGAAGATGATCTTTTGACTTGCCTGGTTCGTTCATAATCGTGTATAAGACATTGTCGCACACATTCTTTTCAATGTGCATGACATCCAGACTGTGTCGGAGCAAATTATCTTTCCAATACGGAAGAGCGAAGAAGACGCTTATCTTCCGCCATTGCTGGGTCGCAGAACCAGAAGCCATGGCCGTCTTTGTCCCGGCCCTTGCTTGGTCGTCTTTTTTCCCATACTCAAATTCAACATCCACAATTTGCTCTATGATATCTGCACCGGATAAATTCCGAGGAGGTCTTCTTCTTTCCTGTTGCCCATTGAAACGATTGCGCTGCAACCTAAACCTGTGTGTACCATCGAGAAACCTCCGATGACCCATGAAGCACCACTTACGACTGTGGGGAAGGCGCACTGAGTCAAAGTCAAAATTACAAGCCGGACATGCAAGGCCGGTATGCACATTCCACCCGGATAATGTTCCCAGTCCAGGGAAGTCACTGATAGTCCACATCAACGCCGCACGCATGTTGAACAGTGTCTTCTCGTGCGCGTCATACGTCTCGACGCCTACGTTCCACAACTCCACCAACTCGTTGATAAGCGGTTGTAGATACACATCAATGTCATTTCCCGGTGCCTTTTTGCCCGAAATGATCATGGACATAATGAAGGAGCTCTGTTTTATACACATCCAAGGGGGCAAGTTGTAAGGTACCAAAACAACTGGCCATATACTATAACTTGTACTGAGATGACCAAACGGATTAAAACCATCGGTCGCCAAAGCAAGACGAACATTTCTAGGGTCCGCCGCGAAATCAAGAAAGTCTGAGTCGAACGCTTTCCACGCTTCACCATCACGTGGATGTCTGAGTTTACCATCGTCGTTCTTGTCGGTTTCATGCCACCTCATATGCTCAGCTGTCTTAGACGACATAAACAATCTTTGTAAGCGAGGTTTTAAAGGAAAATACCTTAAAATCTTTGCGGGTTTCTTCTTCTACTTTTTTCCCTTCTGAACTGTCCTGAACCTCGAAGTGTGACACTTCTTACAAGTCTCCCTCCGAGCGTCCTCCCCCATATAAAGCATGCAGTCGTTGGGGCAGGCGTCGATTTTTTCGTAGTTCAATCCTAATCTATTGATTATCTTCTTGGCCTCGTAGAAGGTAGTGGGAATGTCCGCATCAGGGAAAGCATCTCGTAATAATTCCAGCAGCATCGACATTGCCTTATCAGTGATCCCACACATGCACTTAATATGGTACAATTTGATCAGAAAGGATAATTTTGAGTATTTCTGACAACCTTGATACAACGGACGATCGCTCTCATCCATTAGGCAAAAAAATTCCTGAGCTGCTTCATTCCTGTAGAAAACTGGTTGAGGACCTTGTACTTCTGCCGTGAAGTTGTCGTCTTGAACACCAAAAGCGTCGCGAATAGCTTCATTAACCAGATCATCTTGATCTAGTTGATTTCCTACTTGTGAGGTTTGAGGAAGATGATCCCCATATCTCATACCACGCTCTTCACCATGAACACCCCAGAATGTATATGCTTCTAGGAAAGGCTTAGTAAGAAGATGTTCCATAGCACCTTCTCGTGTTTGCCACTTCTTAAACTTGCATCTACAACAAGGACACACGATCTTGCCATTAATGCTAGCGTAAGAGAAGGCGAAATCTAAGAAATTTTTCAATCCCGCTAAATATACAGGAGAACTGCACGGCATCTTAATCCATGACTTATTCATCTGTAGCAATCAAAGCTAGGAAAGTATACTAATGTGGAGACAATGTTTAATAAATTTCGTCTCAGCACTTGAGATCTTTAAATGCAATCTTGGACACTTTGTAGCAGTTCAAAACCGCGACATCAACCGCGACTCAGTTAGAATTAAACTTTGTAGCGGTTAAGAAACCGCTACAAATTCGAATCGTCAAACAGTCTTGGTTAGGAACCCGCTACAAATTTGAATTGAAAATCACGTCGTAAGTTTGTCGCGGTGATAAAACCGCTACATCAACCGGTACCAAATGATGACTGTTTTTGAATTTTAGCGGATATTTTTTTAAAAAAATTCAAATTTGTAGCGATTTACGCTAAGAACCGTGACAAATATATTAATTAATAACATTTGTAGCAGTTTAGCTTGTAAACCGCTACGAACTTTATAATCATACATTTTTAATTTTCTTTGCTCAAGAATCATACATTTTTAAGCACAAATTATAAACTCTATTTAATAAAATTTAAATTTAAAAAAGCTAATGAAAAAAAAAAGATAACAAATATTTAAATTTAATAAAATTGTTAACAAACATCCGGGGCGTACAAAATGAAATACTACAGAAAATAATAACTAACTATCAGGAGCCTGATGATCAGGTCTTATCTCAGGGGGGGTCTCTCTCAGGGGCGACGTGGGCTCGACCAGAGGTAACATCGTCCTCGTCAGCAGCAGCATCAGGTTCCGGACGCGGAGGCGGGGGAGGCGGGTGAGCCGGGGGGAATCCTTGAAGATGAACGAAGGGGGAGGCTCGGGAGATGGAAACCGTCTGTTCGGCAGCAACTCTGTCAAGGCCTCGGCAAGTGACTGCCAGCTATGCCTCTGAGTAGCGAACCAACTGTTGAGACTCTCCTGCATGCGCCTAGTGCTGGCCTCATTCCTGGCCCTCTCTGCAGCAACCTTCTCATCAAGCTGCTCGGCAACCTACGCGGAAACTTTCTCGGCAATCATCGCTTCAACCGCAACAGGTGGTGGCACGCTCGACTCGGAGGTCCCGACGGCAGAGGAGGAGGCCTTGCCGTACACCATGCTAGGCCTGGCGCCTAGCCCAAAGCCCCTAACACGGCCAGGATGCTCAACTGGGCCCACAGCAGCTTTCAATGTAGCAGTAGGATCAATAGAACCCTGTGACTCCGGGGTCTGCGACGCTCGCAACTCCTGCTGGCTATGCTCAATCCGGGCCTGACGCACATATTTCATAAAACATTAATCAATCAATTTCATTAAATTTAAATATACAATTAGTTTTTTGTAACTTACTATTATCTCCTTTGCTTCCTTAGAGATCGGCATCCCATCACGGTGCCTATGGGTGCGTGTGAACAACTGCCCATAATCCGTCTGACGGTTCTCCTCCCGAGCCTTCTCTTGCTAAAAAAATATAAACTTTGTTATGTCTAAAACAAAATAATAGTCATTTAACATGTCATTAACTCAACTTTTAACATACCATCTAACTGTACGTCACCGCAAACATCTTGGATACTCCCGTGTGATTGATCCTTTGAGCTGCCCTGCTTCTGGTGTTCCTTTGCGATAGAGCCTGCAAAATAAATGAGTGTAGTTAATTAAAACAAATTTTAAACTATACAATACTTTCATGATTAATAAAAAAACAAAACTATGATTAATAAAAAAAACATACCTGTCCATCTGCACTCCTCCTATATTGGACAAAAGCTGCCCAGTCATTTGGCTCCACGCCGTCTGAGACGTTCTCCATCAGTTGCTGCAGAGGCATAGTCCCATCTCCATTCTTCTTGTCGTAGAGACAACCCGTCCGGCTCTTCCACACTTCTCCCATTTTCATCTTTACATACCTCTTCGCCTCGGCTCGCAGTTTAAACTTTGTCTATATCATTAAATAATTAGTAATTAATTAATAATTATTTAAGAAATAAATAACTAAATTAACCACAATTTATACAACTTAAAACTATTAACATGTAAAATTTAATTACACAACATAACTTACCTGCACAACGTCCTTAAACGCCTTATCCTTGTTGCTATCCGGGACCTTTTTCCAATTTTGGAAATAGATCGGGAAAAACCCCCAATTCCCTCCAAGCTGTGACAGGAATCGGTTCAAGAAGTGACCACCGCTACCGATCGATTGGTTCGTGTCCTCGTTCCAGAGGACTATCACGCGGTAGGTGTTGTTCTCATGATTGAGAGTGGGAACGTCCAGCGTCCTCCAGCTAACGTCCCCATGTGGATCTGCACAATTATAACAAAATTGTTGTATTGTAATTAGATAAACAATTATTACACGTCAGGAACTTAAATTTTATTTTTCGCCAATAAAATACTTATACGTACCTTCGACATCCACCGTAAATCCGGTGGAACGAGAAGACGACGGTCGGGGGTTCTCTTGGTCGAGGAACTGCTCCGCTTCTGCTATGGGAATGTCAATCCGAATCTCCTCCTCGTCATCATTTAAGATGTCCTCAAGTGATAGACTTGCACCTCATTCTCCACCTACGGTCTCTAGGGTCTCTGGGTGTGGGATTGGGTCATTTGCAAAGAGTTCGTCAAACTTATTCCCAACCTGAGGGGGCTGAAGGGGGATATTTACAGGCCTACGCCCTCTCCTACCTCTACTACTACCACCCCTGAGAGGCCTTCTTGGGGGTTCCACTACTTTCTCTTTTCCCTTGTCGTTAGAAGCCATGATGCTGAAAGGTAAAAGTTGAAATTGAGAAGTGAATAGTAACTTTTGTGAGCATGAATTTCAAAAGTGAAAAGGAAAGTATTATAACCGCAGCACTTTGTAGCAGTTATGCCGAAAACCGTCACAAAACTAATGAAGTTTGTAACGGTTACACCAAAACCGCCACCTCCACCGCAACTAATGTGCCTCATTCTTCGCAGAAATTTGTAGCGGTCTCTTAACCGCTACAAAAAACATGACTTTTGAAAATCTGTAACGGTTTAGAGTATAACCGCCACCTAAACAGTGACAAATGTGCCTCATTCTTCATGAAAATTTGTAGCGGTTACTAAACCGCTACAAATTCAATAACCTTTGACACTTTGTAACAGTTTTATAGGAACCGCTACCAATTTAATATTTTTTTTAAAAAAAATCCAAACTAATTAGTTTCGATTTTTTTCTTTATTACAATAAAAACATTTTCAATTATTTTCTTTAATTGCCCTAAAAGAGCTAGGGTTAGTAATAACAAGTTTATTGAAAATTGGATTCAGTATAGCCACCGATCTCCCTAGAAAAACTCGCTGACTCATTTTGATCAGAGATATTTCCCAGAGAGATTGGTGTCTATATTGGACCCAATCTCCGATGGTATGTTGGACAATTTCAGAAGAGGAGACGTGTTCAACTGAATGGAATAACTAAATCTATATTTTCACTAAACCAACATTCTCGGCTCTGCATCTCTTATCTCATCTCCGGACAACAGAGCAGAGAATGTTCGTTTAGCGATAATCTTGACTTAGAATATTTTTTAATATTTCTAGTTGTTGGGCCTATTTATAGAATAAATTTTGGTAGCGGTTACAGCAAAAACCATTACAAATTTGAATGTTAGTAGCGGTTTAGAATATAACCGCCACCTAAACAGCAACAAATGTGCCTCATTCTAGTCACAGTCAAGGTGTCGGTTTCTTCTCACCGCGAGAAAACTATGTCGTTTCAAATACATATTGTAGCGGTTACAATTAAAACCGTTACAAATCTGGTGTCGATGAATTTTTGTAGCGGTTACTTCAACAAAACCGCTACTAAATAACCGCAACAAACTTCGCGCCAAAACACGCCAAGGCTGGCGCCATATTTGTGGCGGTTTGGTTTTGTGTAACCATTATAAAAATCGAAGCAAAATGGTCACCATTTGGCGCCAATGTTTCCGTTACTAATTTGTGGCGATTTCAGTTAAAACCGTGACAAATTCGCGCCAAAATGTGAATTTGTAACGGTTTCGTATAACCACTACAAAGTAACCGCGGCAAATGACCGCTTTTTTGTAGTGTTTATCCCAAAAGTAGCTGATGAGTATATATTTTATGATTGAATAGGTGTATTTTTTATGAGAATTAATTAGAATTATTGATATTATATACCTATTTAATTATCTTTTATGAACGTTTCCATAATTGCATGAAACTTGGGATCAAAGAATAAATCGACATAAAATCTACTCATATCCTATTTTTATTGTGCAAGAAATATTAGCTGATTTGGAATGAAGTAGAAAAGGCAATAAGAGGATACGCAATCAGCCAAACTTGATGGTCCCCGCAAGAAAAATAGAAATAAAATCAATTGTGTGATCTGCTGGAGTAAATTACAAGATATGAGATATCTTTGTAATAAGAAAAAGAGAATCAGTGACCCAAGACCTAAATTATAAATAAGGAGGAAGAGGAAGCAAAAGAGGAGCATAAAAGTCAGGAGGCACAGAACGATAAGGAACGAAGGAGCAGAGGAGTAGAGGTTGAGTGTTTCAGTTCTCTTCATCATCTCCACAGAAGGACGGAAGGACTGTGGAGGCGACAGAGAATCTTTCTTTCCTCTCTCTTCTTCTTCTCTGAACCTGAATTCTTATCTTTTTGTTTTGGATTTGAATAAAGCCATGTGTGGCTAGTTGGTTTTACAACCTAGAGAATCTATGAACTTGTTTAGGTTTTAGAAATTGTTCCCACTCATTAGTTTTGTTTAATTTTAATCAGTTTATTTAATCTTGTTTTTATTATTTATTGCTTAGTGATTAGCCACCGTTAAGCATGTTTTGGGGATTTAGGATTGAACTTGACGAAGGGAATCTTAAATTGACCTTGGGATGAAATAATGTGGAATTAAATTTAAATTTAATGTGAAGTTAGGTTTTAATCTAATTTGCGTCTAGGATAGACATATACCTAGAAGCTCCGTATAATCAAATTAGAGTGAGCCCGATTGAATTGCATCTTAATTAATTATGTGAGGCATTGCATAATTATTTGAGGTAGGTGTATAAGTGGACCGACAGGCACTTATAAACATTAATACTCTAGATTAGCTGATTAGATTAAGTCAAAGTTAATTTAGTGGAGATAAAATCTAGGAATCAAATAAGGAATTAGTGACTCTAGGTTGCTCATTTGATTATTGTAGTAGTTTTCTTATTTTTATTTTAGTTTTAATTTCTTTTATCTTAATTAAATTTAATTTGGTTTTCTCAACTTAAATGAAACTGTGAAATCAATGCTTAACTGAAGTTTGTGATACCAAGTCCTCGTGGGAACGATACTTTTCTTATCACTTTATTACTTGATACAGCCTGTGCACTTGCGGAGTTTTTAGGCTACAAAGTTTTGCCCTATCAGTAGCTAATGCTAGATGAAGGTTTCTTTGTTCTTCATCAAATTTGGGATACTCAAAGTCAAATTTACTCCATTTCGTAAAGTCTGCAGGATACTGAAGCATGCAGTCTTGAATTCTTTCATCTACATGCCTTTTTTTTTTTTTTGCATCAATTGCATTGTTAGACGTCGAAATCTAGGTATAATTGAAAAATATCATAACGCCTTCTTTAGACTCTTCCCATTCGCTTGGTAGCGTAAGGTAGAACACTAAAAACACTCAATTAATTATTCATATTCTTCTCTGAACAAAATACAATCGTTGGGGCAAACATGTATCTTTTCCTAGCTTAAGCCAGTGGTGCGCATCACTTGTTTTACATTATAAGTCTTGGTTGGCATATCATTTTCTAGTGGTAGCATTCTTCACAAAAGCGCAGACAGTTCTGTGAAGCTTGAGTCACTCAATCCATATTTTCCTTTCTAGTTGTATAGGTTTAGCACTACAAATAATAATGTGAGATCAGTATACACTCAACCCATATTTTTCTTTCCAGTTGCTCTTCATCCTCTCAAACTTATCCAGGCACTCACTGAATTCTGCTTCAACTGCATCCGCCATATATCTTGAAGGTGATTAGACTTTAATGAACTTATGTTGAAGTTAGGTGATTCACACCTTTCTAGATTTGACCAATAAGCACTATTGCACACATTCGTCTCCCCATGTTTTGTCCAATAAGTATAACTTTGATCAATTCCATACATCACCAAGTGCAACTCACAACTATCTGGATCAACATGCTTTAAAACGCCACACTTGAGGCAAGGGCAAATAATCATACCACCCCATCCTGGTACTTCTTCGATAGATGATTGGCAGACATCCATTCTGTATTTGCACTCTTCATCTAGAGCATATCATGTATGTATAGGAAAATGTGATAATAACTTTACAAAATCCCTCAAAAGCAACATTTTCATAAACTTTATTCAAATCAAAACTAACAAATAACAACTTTAATGACAACAAAAACTTAAAATCAGTGGTAAAACCCTATGCACATACAAAATCACTCAAAAAAACAATATTTACATACTCCTTACTCAAATCATTATTAACAAATAACAACTTTAGTAACAACAAACACTTAAAATCAGTGGCAAAACCCTATTCACATTCAAGATCACTCAAAAACATTCTTTACATACTCTTTACCTAAATAAATATTGAAAAAATGAGCTAAAAACCACTAGTAGGAGAAACTCAATTGAACTCACCTTGAGCAAAAAGAGCACAAACACTGAACCCACGAACTCTTGAAGAAGAAACCAATCAATACGCCATTTGTAGGAGCACCCACCAACCCAGAAAAACACCAAAACCCATAAAACCCACGAACAATGAATAATAAATGAAAGCTAAGACAGAGGAGAAGGGAGCAAAACCACCAAGGGAGCAACAAAGGAGAGTAAGATGGTGGTGGAGGATGTTAAAAATTAACACAAACCTCACAACACAAAAAGCACGCGATTTGAGTTTCTTATTTATTCATTTGATTTGTTTTTTCTGTTGTTTATTTTACCGAGTCAAATACATGCGGCTTGTTCACGTAAGTCAGTTCCTAATTTTTAGCTTTAGTTCATTGATTGGATACTGGGAGTGCTAGGGTAGTTAGAGAAAATTGTGGGAGACAAATCCATGGCTCTACACTGTAAAGAGTCATACTATAATTGCTTGAAATGCAAAGAAAAAAATTTAGAAAAGCACTTTCATAGAGATATATTATCATATTCGCTTTCTTTTACTTTTTCTTCACTTCTTTTATGGTATCAGAGCTCATCCTGTGAACAAGTAGAGCCTTTTCTACTGCTGCCATAGAAATCTATAATGGAGGAAGTGTTGAAAAAGGGATGGAGAAGCTTGTAGGCAACAACAACAAGTATCTATGTGTATGGAGGCATATCTTCAAGGTATAGAATTGTGGGAGTCTGTGGTAGGTGCCGATACCATTCCTTCCAACACTCCCGAGTTACATCCGAAATGGAAGATCAAGTGCGGAAAAGCTCTCTTTTCTTTAAGGACATCTATCATAAAATAATTCATTGATCATGTTTGTGATGTCACCTCCCCAAAAGAAGTTAACACTCAAAAGATTGTTTACCAAGAAGAACACATCAAGGTTGCAATTGTTGGAGAATGAGTTGGCAACGTTGACACAAGAAGGTATATCTATTTTGAAGTATTTCTTACGCGTCAAGAGTATCTGTACTGAGAGATTGATGAAAAAAAAAAAAAAGATCAGCAAAGCTCGTCTATACCGTTATATCATTTGTGGTTAAAAGAAAGAGCACGGGCCCTTTGTTTCCTCTATATAAGGATGGCCAACACAACCCTTCATTGAAGAATTGGAGAATCTACTCTCAGATTAAGAGGCATTGGCGAAACATATGGGAAGAAACCTTGAGACTTATAATGTTCTTTCCTCTAAGGGAAAACCAAGCACGAGAAACGCCTCAAGCAAAAGTAAAAAAGAAGACACCAATGCAGAAGAAGATGGACGTACACTAAGAAAACCATAATGTGTTTCAATGAGGCAGAGCTTGGCACATAAAGAAGTTCCATCCAGTGAAACTTTCTACGAAAAATGTTGCATGCACAAGTGAGGAAGATATTCAACTTAAGTGGGATCATTGTTTTACAGTTGAGGCCATTGAACAAAGCTCAACTCAAGCTTTTGCAAACTATGCCTACAATAGAGGAGTGGATTATCGACTCGGGTTGCTCTTATCACTTGAGTGGGAATGAAAAACTGCTCTCAGAAGTACATGAACATTGTGGAGACTAAGTTATTATTACTGCAGACAACTCCACACATTAAGTAACTAAAGAAGGTGTTGTGTAGCTAATTATGCATGCTTAAAATGTGTAAAACTACATGATGCTTATCATGTTCAAGGTTTGACCAAAAAATTAGTTTCAGTCCCACAAATTTCTAACTCTAAAAAATATTTATTGTTCAGACCTAAGGATGTTAAAGTGCTTGGCAATATAAAGGATATATCTGCTGATGTTATTTTTTTGTGGTGAGAAAAAAGGTTCTTTGTATGTCATGTCAGCAGGAGAAGCATATGTGAAGAAGCAAGCCATACTGACAATGCTGCAGTTTGGCATGCTCGGCTGGGTCATGTTGGATATCAATTGTTGTAGTAAATTTCATTTAAAAGATTGGTCGATGGAACCTCTGTTTTGAAGAATGTTCATAAAGATGTGATTTGTCAAGGCTATCAATATGGAAAATCTCATCATCTTCCTTTTAAAGGTCAACAAGTTGACATTCTTCAATTTTTGATCTAGTTCATATGGATTTGATGGGACCAACTAAAACACCAAGCTGCGGTGGGCAATAATATGTCATGGTGTTGATAGACAAATACTCGAGGTTCACTTGGGTAAAGTTCTTGAAGGAAAAGAATGAAGCATTGTCTAATTTATGGAGTTCAAGGAAGCCATTGAAAGGGAGTTCATGAAGAAGATAAAGTGTCTCCATAGTGATAATGGTGGAGTTCATGAAGAAGATAAAGTGTCCCCATAGTGATAATGGTGGAGAATATATGTTATAAAATTTCTCAGAATATTGTACTGATAATGGCATCCTTCGTCAAATGACCTGTCTAGACACTCCACAGCAGAATGAGGTTGCAGAAAGAAAACTTGGATATCTTACTTTAGTTTGCCTTTCATGGTTGCATGATAAGAATCTCCCTCAAGCACTTTGGGCAGAAGCATTTCAGTATGCATGTCATGTAACCAACAGGCTCCCCCCATGGCCAAGTATACAAAAATATGCTTTCGAGATCTTATATCGTAAAAAAAAAACACAAATGTAAATTACTTTAGAGTATTTGGCCTTATGTGCTACGTTTATATTCCCAAAAGCTATTGAATCAAACTTGACCCAAAAGCAAGGAGGTGTGTCTTTGTTGGCTATAACTCTCATAGGAAGGGTTGAAGATGCATGGCCCCGAAGACCAAGAAATTCACCATTTATAGAGATGTAGTGTTTGATGAAGTGTCTTCACCTTTTCGTGCTCCAAAACTTCTCACTTAGAAGTAGCCAAGAGGATTCTACTCGCTATGTGAATGGAACTATTGGTTATGGCCTTTTATACAAGAAATTAAATAAACTTTTTTTTTTTTTTATACAGGCGATAGGGGAGGGGGGATCGAACCCATGACCGAGAGGGGTGAAATTAATCCCAATATCACTGCACTACTTATAGTGCTGGTAAATTAAATAAACTTGTGTTGAGTGGATTCACTTATGCAAATTGGGCCAGTGATGCCAATGACAGGCACTCAACTTTTTGCTATCACTTCAACACTGGGTCAACTGCAATTTCTTGGTGTAACAAGAAACAAGACATATATTATGGCTTTTGTATAATTAGCAGGTGCTTAATGTCATATACATAGATTTACCGGTTGGCACAGGATTTTCTTATTCCCAAACACAACAAGGCTACCATAGCAGTGATATACTGTGGATAGAGAATTCATATGATTTTCTACAAAAGGTAAATAATATTTGATATAAAATTAAATTTCAAACACTTAGCTAGCACCCGAAGTTTCCATTTAGCATAGAATTGTAATTCACCACACATGGATCTAGCCATTAATGGTCAAACTAGATCCTTGTATCTGATTAGGTTAAGGTGCAAACTTGTTCAAGAAGTTCTTATTAATGTTGCTTTGGAAGTTTTTAATTCAATGTCGACAAAGCAATATTGTCGTAGCCTATTAAAAAATTAATATTGATCGTTAACATTTTGAATAGTAAAGGGCAACATCGCTCCATTTTAATACTTCTGGAGCAACTTTGACCATAAAAAACTTTCAAGACAACATTCCTCCTAAGTGAAAATTTCTGAGGCAAATTTGCATCTTAAACTTATCTAATTGTTCAAACCAAAAAGTAAATAAGTCGGGTATATATATATGATACAATTAGAATTCTGATGAAGATTTACAATTAATGCAGTGGTTTATTGATTATCCTGAATTTGTATCAAATCTACTTTACATTGGTGGTGGTTCGTATTCAGCTATGCCCACTGTTTCTCTTGTTAAAAAAGTATATGAAGGTGAAAAATTGTTCTATATTTTTTGCTCCTAATGTGGCTGGCCTACTTTAGCCTTCTCTTTTTTTCTTTTTGCCTTGTTTTAATTTTTTCCCCTGTTTGCTTGAGGAGGTTACAAAGCAGGAAGCAAACCATTCATAATTTCAAAGTAAAATAGATTTCACACATATATTCTGTTTAAAGCTTCTAATTTCTGAAAATGGCCTCTCTTGTTTCTTGTGAGGCATCATATCCCTCCGATCTTATATATAAGAGAAAGCTTTGGGGTATACACGGTCTCACTTGTAAGATATACTTAAAAATGTATGAAATTTTAACCAACCCTTTTTTTTTTATTATTTTCCCCATTGAATAACCATTTACTCTCTTACACTTCTTTTTCCTACTCATTCTCTCAGACTCTCACACATTCTCTCTCTATAAATAAGAGTACTTTTTGGGGGAAAAACATTTTCACACTTTTGATCATTTCTTTTAACCAACTTTTTGATTCAGGTAGACTAGATGGATCGAGTACCATATATATTATTTTTTAAGACACCGTTCTAAAGTCATCAAAGATATATACTAGAGGTGAATATGGTGTACGTCTCATGAGGATGAGGTACTAATTAAACCGCCTTTTGTATGTTACGATAACAAATATCACTAACTCTCAGTTAGCATTTTAGGATTTTGTGCTTGCCAGCCCAGTAACTGATACATTTCTAGATCGAAACTCCAGAGTTGAATATGCACACCGGCTGAGTCTTATAACAGATGACCTCTATGAGGTACCGGCTGAGTCTTATAACAGATGACCTCTATGAGGTTACTTCGATCATTTTCTTCTATTTATGCATTCATCTAAAGCTGATCAAGTTTTTCCTGTCTTAATTCTTAATAATCAATTGATTGATATCTTAGCTTACTAAATTAATGTGCTTCTTTGACCTATTAGGAAGGGTATGCTTTTCACATTTATGTCTACAGTGAGCTATTTTAGAGACAGCTTTATGGTCCGTAGAGGTTGAGTTATCTTAGCTTTATATGCACTTCAAGCTTATATCACTTTAGTTTCTTAGTTTAAAATTATCAGGTTTAGTGTCGAAAGTTTTCATGTTGGACCAATACAATGTTGCCCAGAAAGGATTTTTGGGCTTGATGTTGCCCTGGAAGCTTATAATTACAAGTGTTAATGTTACATAATGGTTCAAAGCCACATTAGTACAATTTTAAACTTTTGAGGCAATATTGAGACTGAAAGAACTTTTAGGGCAATGTTGCTCATGAGTGAAAACTTTCAGATCAAATTTGCACATTAACCCTAATTATAACTCTGCCAAATGGATTATTGGAGTTAAATAGTGTAGATTTTGAGATACCTCTAGTAGGGAAAACTCAAACCGATGGCATTACCTATCTAAAATTACTCTGAAATGCAGTCAATAAAGGAGAGTTGTAATGGTAATTATGTCAACATAAACCCAAACAACAAAAAGTGAGTCTCAGATTATGAAGCTTACTCTCAGGTTTGTATAAAAAGCCTCCACACTTGTCTCAGTTTCTTTCATTTCATTACAAGTAATACATAGATATATAGGCGAAAACTTAGTCTATAATCTATTCATTTGCAGCTGATCCAATACATTAATGGCAAACAATTTTTGGAACCTCTTTGCTATACTATTCCCAATGACAATAGAAGAATTCTCTTCGAAGATTCGTCAGATGGGACCCTCCAGAATTATTCCACATTCTGGTGTCGTGTATGTAAATTTCAGAACATCATACACGCACACTTATACCCAGACTTGCCTGGTGGGAGCCTTATATATTGGGTTGCCCTAATACACGCACACACATACACTTTGTTAGACACTCACGCTCGGACTCCTTTTAATTTGAAATTTACTTGTAGGGTTATGATTACATGCTTGTTGAGCAATGGGCAAATAATGAGGATGTTAGGCAGGCTCTTCAGATTAGGGAGGTAATTAAGAATCTACTTAGTTTATTGATTATAAAAATATCGAAACTATATAATTCAAGATTTAACTAATAAACTAATTTTATAATTAATGACTCTTTTAAGGGAACCAAAGGGGAGTTCTTGAGCTGCAACAAGAGTTTATCTCTACAAAGTGTTGTTGATTATCATCACAATCTCACTGAGACAAACCTTCAATTTCTTGTATTCTGGTAAACTTCATCATACCCCTTATATATAAGTTTTAGATTAAGATCCTTCTGCCATGCTCAGGAATTTTCTTTCCTTTTTATATTTTGTTACGTTTATGATATTTATTATTGTATTACGTTTATCTAATCATTTCTCTTTGGCTCAAAAAATCATTACTTCTCACTAGTTTCTATTTTTTTTTTAATATTACTTTTCAAAGGGTTTGAAGGTTTATCTATTCATTAAATCATTTTCATTTCATTTTATTGTGTTTCTGCTCACATATAGTTCCTAAATTTAAAGCAATTAGTTATCACATTCAGAAAATATATTCCTAAAAAACTCTACAAGCGAAAGTCTGGAAATAAATTTTTGACAATCCTATATGATAATTCAAAACATATATTCCTGCATTTCTTTGCTTAATTATCATAATTTGAATGAACACAATGCAAATAGCTAATTAACCAATTACTGAAGTGATGAGACTTTTACCTTGGTAAAGAAAGCTAACTCTTTTGGCTTTAAACTTTTTTTTTTTTTTAACTCCTTGGCTTTGAACTCCTTATTGCAGTGCTGATCTTGACCTGGCAACACCACATGTTGGTACACAAGCTTGGATAAAGTCATTGAACTTGAAAATAAAGGATCCTTGGCGTGCATGGTTTGTTGATGGTCAAGTTGCAGGGTAACTAATCAATTTGAATTATTATTCTAACTATTTTTCAGTTTTAGTACTTAAGATTTGTGCATGAACAAATTTTAGACACAATTTTTTGCCTTATGAAATAGGTTCTTCTATCGTTACCTTTTATCTTAAGAGAATTTTTTTAAAAAAATAATTATTGTTTGAAATATCCATGCTCATTATTTTATTATAATTGGTAAATATATAATTTTTTGAAAGAAAAAAGGTGGAGGATCTTATGGTCCACCTTTTATTGAGTTTTCTTTTTTCATAAAACTATAATTTGGTGAACGATAGGGATTTGGACAAAATTTGAGCCATACATAAACTTATGCTAAGCTACCCTTTATTATTTGAAATTTTAATACTTCAGTAGTTAAATTTTAAAATGCGCGGGAAGATTATCCTTCGTAGTATTAATAGAAATTTTAAGCATAAATAGAATTATTGTGTGTAACTGTAGATACTTTGACGGAACTAACTTTTATTTTCTTTTTGGCTAAAGTATATGTGTGGTTCTTTATGTTTGGTTTAGTTATCAATTTAGTTCTTTAAGTTTGTAAAGTGTACGTACATTTGGTCCCTTAATGTTAACATGGTGAGGCTGGCTTAACGGAAAATACTAACTCAATAATTTTAAGCGACGATTACACGATTGAATGCTGACAAAGAATTCTTACATGTTGCCTTTTTTTTTTTTAAATATGAACCCAGAAGATTATTAAGATTTACTCATCAAAATTCAATACTTGTATCTTGGGGGGAAAGCAGAAAACAAATTCATCTTGATGTTGTCAAAATTAGGAAAACATGTCAGCAGTCAAAGCACTAGGCGCAGCATTCCCCTTTTAGCGTCTGTTAAAAATGGTCTTTCGCTATTGCATATGGCAGTAGTTGAATTAATGGAAGCAGTAAGTAGAAGCCTACGGCTTCTGGTAATTGAAACAAACGCCGTATATGCAATTTTTTAATTAATCTCTCTGTCATCAGTTATCAAAATGTGATAAGTTCATATGTTTTTGGTATATAAGTGTATGGTTTTTTACCTTCTATGTTTGTCATATTTTGATTAATGATAAAAATATATGAACAACAATCTAACCTTTGTGATATTTTGATTAGTTATATTAATTGTCCAATCTTTCTTTTATTGAATATGCAGATACACACAAATCTACAAGAAGCATAACTATTTCTTGACATCTGTTGCTGTGAAAGTAGAGCTATCAATCAGGGCCAGCCTGTGAAGGGCCAGGGCCTAACTGGGCCGGTTTTCCAGGACCCGGAATAAGAAAAACACTTGTTTTTCAAAGCCCAGCCCAAGAGCACCAAGGTCAGGGCCGGCCCGCAGGACCCAAAAATTACTATTCCAAATTTTAATTATTTTTCATCCATTTTTTTCAAAGAAATATAATTAGTAAATTAAAACATAAATCATCTAACAAATAAACACAGTCACTAATTCATAATAAAAAACAAACTATGTTCACAAATAACTCATATAAAACATAAGAAGCATACTATTAACTACTAAGCGACATTAGTACAATGACTATTATTGTCGTCATCTTCGCCACTATCATCAATTTCAACGATATTTAATTGTTATTTACTTTGAGTAGTAAGCTCTGATTTATGAGTAAGAATATCATAAATTTCTTTTCCGACTTCATGAACCCATCTATAATCTTTATCTACAACAAATGATAAATTAAATTATAAAATTAGAGTATAGTTATTATGTATTTGTATTTAAATAGATAAATAACTCTATAATAAATAAAAAATGCATATAAATTATTGAAGGATCCAACTTCAACAAGTGTTCAATTTTAAAAAATAAAGAATAAAAAAATTGAAAGGCCCGATGGGCCGACCCGTAGCTCTCCAGGGCCGACCCGTGTAAGCCTTTGGCCCTCTAGGGCTAAATATCACCTCACTCCTCTAATTTTCAAACCCGGCCCTTAAAGGGCCAGGGCTTAAACGAGCCGGCCCGATGGGCCCGGCCCGTTTTACCGAAAGTAAGCAAAACCTTCAACACTTAGCTTCGATTAGTTGATTTTGTTATCTTTATTGGTTTTCAAGTCTATTCACACACACACACACAAATTGACTCCCTCCTTTTCGTTTGACATAGGGTGCTGGTCATGTAGCTCAACAGTATAAACCTAAAGAAGTTTTCCAAGTGATAGAGAGGTGGTTCTCATATGCTCCTATTTAAGGAACGGGTCAATCGGGTTGTGCTCAGATCTTGGGTCCGCCGAAATAAAATTAATCGTTCACTCCCTTGCTCTGATCACAGTTATAAAACACTTTGAACTACTTCACTATAATTAAAGAAATGTGGTTAAGTCGTTAAATTTATTTAGGAATAAGAAGTCAAATTTGTGTATATTTAAAACCATGAATTATATCTTGAGAAGTGAAAATGGAAAAGTACATCAAACTTTGAATAGGGTCAATATTAAAAAAATACTTCATCTAATCCTTAAAATAAGACACAATTGGTTTTTTTTTTTTTTAAGATGTTAAGGAAGTTAAATAAACAAATGTTGTATATTGTTAGATTATATATTACTTTGTAAGTTAGACAAATCAGTTTGATATAAAAATGATAAATTTAAATACTTTAAAGTAATTTATTTATTTGCTACAATATCTCAAAAAAAGTCAATTGTATCTTGTATTAAAGACCAAAGGTAATATATAATTAATAATCCACTTGGTGACTTATAATAAGTTATAGAAATTGTCTTATAATAGAAGTGGATCGGAGTAGCGTTTTATTTGACCTATCACATTATCCCTAATGATTTTTTTCGTTTATTTTATTTAAATATGTTTTTAATGTTAATATGCTGATTGAATCTAGTGATACAGGGAGAACTGGAGGGAGAGCAAAAGGCGTAAAAAAAAATGGAGCTTACATGTTAATTTAAGTGATAATTAATTTCTTTCGATTTATCTTGAGTTTCCCCTTCAGCAATTGGAAGGGTATTTCTTTGATGGTTGTGTTTTTGTTGTAACTAATGTGAATTGTTAAATGAGCTAGCCGATTTGATTTATTACAAAAATTGTATGAAAAATGATATTTTCAATGTTTATCCTTTATTTTTGTTCTTAAATGCCAAAAATAAGATGCTACTATTTTGGTTCTTATTTAAATCAGTCATCTTTTTCAAAGCAGAAATTAAATTCAAAATTATTTGACAGGATTAAATAGGGATTTGTGAGTATTGTGATTTTACCACATGCTCCTCACTTTTTTTTTTTTTTTCTAAAAGAAAGGAATAGCCACCCCACCAGCCACCAGAGCTTTGAGGACCGACCATCACCCCGGCACTAACCTGAATATTTTTAGACCTTACCACAGAACTTTCTTAAACTAGGAATTAAAAAGATAATCTGTGATGAAAAATAAATCTTTTTTATTGACGGAAAAAATTCCGTTGGAAATTACGCATGTAATTCTGTGGGTAATTCCGTCAGTAATTAAAATTATTGACAGAAAATTTTCGTCGCAAAGGGAAAACTCAACTTTATTCTGCCACAGCTTTTTTTGCGACAAAAATTTTCTGTTGGTAATTTTAATTACTGACGGAATTCCGTCGGTAATTTCAGTTACCGACAGAATCCTATAGGTAATTCCGTCCCACGAAAATTACCCATGGAATTCTATGGGTAATTTCTGATGGAATTTTTTCCATTGGTAATTCTATGGATTATCTGTGTTTTTTTTTTGTAGTGATATATATATATATATATATATATATATATATATATATGCGCGTGCGCGTGTGTTTTTGCATGCAAAAAAAAAATTATAAATCACTACTGAACAACTTCATACTTAAAAGATATAAGTCATATAACTATATAAAATACATTTTTTAAAAAAACTGTGTTTAAAAAACTTATGTTGCAGGCTTACGTTTATAACTATGGAAATACGTTAAAAACTATATATAACTGTCCAGTTTCCATTCTCTAGTAATCCTGACTCTAAGATGCACGATGGAAATAGAGTTTTCTCCTTTTCATCCTTTTTTTAGGCCAAAAAAAAAAAAAAACTTTCCATCCTTTTGTTTTGTTAAAGTAAAAACGGTAAAAACTATAAAAACGTAAGTTTTTGCAGTTTCTACATGTTTGAACGATGTTTCTACCAGTTTCTGCTCATAACTGTTTTTACTTGCATTTCAGCACGTGGCCCTAGTAAAAATGTAAGTTTTTATGTTTTTATATTAGTTTTTGACAACAATGTCCTCTGTTTCTAAACTGTCTTTAATGCAGCAAAGTATGTAGCTAATTCCTCCGAGATGTTTTAAACAAGCAGGTGAAGCACTTGAGATTGCGAATTTTTGAGTGCAGAGCTTATTGAACAGCTAGATTTAAAAAAAGAATTAGGGGCAGGGCCACCCCTAGCTCCCACTTAGATCCACCCCTGCTTACCTACTATGATTAGATTAAGAAAACTAATTAATTAGATAACATAATACGTATTTTTTAAACACTTCATCTTCCTTAATTCTATCATTACTTCTCCTTGATTATTATTGAGGGAATATCAATAAGGGCAAATTAAGAAATAATTGACAAAAAATACTATATTTTATATTTAAAACTAAGTTAAACTCCCCAAATATATTTTATATTAAGTATTAAAGGAGTGTAAAAATATATTACTACATATCTAGTTGCTAGCTAGCTAGCTGGTTGTGTTGGAAAGGAATAGAAATCACGAGTGAAACTTTTCATTAAGAAACACTCATGGGGGTGCAGTCTAGCAAAGAGAGCCAAATATGTCAGGGTTTTAACTTAATGAAACAAAAGACAAATAAAAGAAATGTGTAACATCCTCATTTTCGAAATTCGTTTTCAAAATATCTTAATTAGAGTAGAGCATCGGAATAATTTAAAAGAGTGAGTATCTGATAAACCTTCACTGTTGGTGTGTCTGGTTTTTATTACAGTGGTACAATTCTCCGAATATTTACTAATACAGTGATACAAAAGTTCATAACTATCTTCTCCGCCCGTGTCCTCTCGTGTGCTGTTTATCTTTGCCCTCGGTCCTGGTTCCTCCAGAATCTGAGACTATGGTAAGAGCTGAGGTTCAATTCCCATTGAACCTCAGGTAATGGTTAACCTCATGCTTATGTATCAATTATATATGACAGATATTCATGACAAAACAACAATATTTACATACAATATTCACATACTCAAGATAATAACATCCACAGTCTCCACATATTCATGTCATTCTAGTCTGCACTATTCACCAGTGCCACGGTGTACATCCGTGTCCTAAGCGCTACGAAAACTCAACGACGTTATCATGACTATAACCCGTATAAAGTTGTATGTGTATGAACAATTTTTATAACAGAATCCACAACTTTTCAAAAACAGAGTCTCAGACTATATATCACATATAAGTATACAATAAGCATCAGAGTTAGTGTTACAGTACGCGTCTGTACCTTCGTCGGCAATATCTGTAACATCCCAAATTTTTGGACCAGAAGATTGAAAATAAAACCATGATAAGAAGGCTTATAGCCAGTAGAGCCCAAAAGCTTTAAGCTTATTATGAGGAAAAGCTTAAGATAATTATTAAAATTATCTTGGACCTTGAAATTTTGGGAAGATTATGGAATAATATTTCGAGAAATTAGAAATAATATGAGGGAATTAATTATGGAAAGATTTGGCCTTAATTATTATAAAATTAATATTTAGAATTTAAATGCATATTTTCCATTGATTAAGGATGAATAGTTGAGAATAATTATTAGCCAAAATATTTTGGAGATGATATCTTAGGGCCAAAATAGTTAAATTGAGGCAAAAATAAAATCCAAAATATATACACACACATATATCTTTGGAAGGGATACTTTATATATGGCCTAAAATAATTATTGGAAGTTAAGACCTAATTTCTATGAATTTTTGGGAAAATAATTATTGAAGTTTGATGGCTCAATTATTAGAAAGAAAAGAAGAATATGGACTTAATGGTATTTGGTGTTGAATTATACACTAGACCCATGCAGCGGGTCACGTCCTTCAATCCATACAACACCAATTTAATATTCACTTGGTAATGAGACAAACAAAGACGCAACACTTATGCTCCATCGTTATAATTGTCTCATTTAGTCCGTATGTTAATTAAAAGGACACCAACTCCCTTAACCCATTAGTCATTTTTTAGCCCATATGCCAACAATGTATGAGCCAATCCATCAGCCCATTATTCTCAGCTATTATTTCTCCAAGACCAACACTCATCAGGAAAGATATGTCAGCCCATTCCATTATCCCTTTTCCTAATACTGCACATCTCAGCACCAAGACGCATAAACCCAATATCCATACACCCCAACCCGTTGACAGCTGGGGAAAAAAAAAAAGAAAGAAAGAAGAGAAAACGCTGGATTATAAGTTGATCACGGCATCAGTGAAAATCACGCCAGTAGCAGCAACCTCCCATGCCCATCGAGCGCAGTGCCAAAAACCAGCAGAAGCATATCTGGATAGAAAAAAATGCAGAAACAAAAGAACAAAACAGATCATCAACGTATCTCACTTGTCCCACTGCAGCGCCGTAAATAAAGGAAAGTAGACTGCACCAGCGACTGTTCACACGCAAGATCACCAACGCCATGCTTTCTCCAGCGGTGCCATACTCCTCACATCAGCGAACTCGGACCCTTAGTTTATTATATAACCATACTCTGTTTTCTCCCTGGCAACTCATCGTGGCAGCAATATTCATACTCCCTCTGCTCGCTATTCCTTCTCGGTCAGGACCTATCCCACTTCATTTTCTATTCTGATTCATTAAGTTCTGGCACGACAGATACAACAAGAGAAAAGGATTGCACTCACACATTACATTCCATTCGGTCTGCATGACTGAAGAAAAAGAGAGAGGGAGATGAAGCCGAGAACGAGAGGCACAATTGAAAAGAAGAAGGAGTCTGAATATTGCATACAGACTTGAGTTCGAACAAGGTAATCTTTCCCCAACCTTGTTCTCTATGTTTGAAGCTCAAGTGTATGGGTTGTGTTTCTGCATATGTTCTCTGTCTTATGGTGCTGAAACAGAGATGGTTTTGGCATGTTCCTTACGTATGAAAGGTCTAGATAGCAACACAAACCATTAAAGAATAAAATAGGAAGCTTAAATGTTGTATATCCACGTGGGAGCATGAGTCATATGTATGAAATCATAAACTCACGTGATCCTGGAAATTGAGTTTGCAGCTGGAATAGTAAACTTTGGGTAAAGTAAAACTAGGGTAAACGAACTCTTTTGGATCTGAAATTTTGTGGACATATAGTACACATAATAATCTTTAAAATGAGCTTTGGATCACCTTAAATGGAAGTCTATAGCTCGATATATGATTTTTTGAAGTTGGGTTTAAAATCTGCAAACTTTTCGGTATAGTTCAGGAGCAGACAATGACGTTGCATTTCGGACCTATTAAACCTTTGAGTTTTTACATGAAATTTTCCAGATAAATAGTAGACACATAGAGGTTTAATTTGATAGGTAATCCGTCGAATTCCGATAAGTATTGAGGGAGATATAATTTTCCAAAGTTCAGTCAAAAACCTGGAACGTTTTCTGCACTTCTGGTGAACAGTAATTTCGGGCTTGATTTTTAAATGGAAAACATCTGAGTTTTTCCTTGGAAATTTTTT
Source organism: Acacia crassicarpa (assembly GCA_034222035.1). NCBI lineage: Eukaryota > Viridiplantae > Streptophyta > Magnoliopsida > Fabales > Fabaceae > Acacia > Acacia crassicarpa. The sequence goes on from JAWXYG010000004.1 coordinate 27,192,256, forward strand.
AGTAAATATTAGAAATCTAAAACTTTCCAAAAAGACAAAGAACACCTAAATCGGACTTGTAGAATGAGAGATATGATTTTTCCAAGTTTGTTCAAGAAAATCAGGAAAATCCTATCACAGATTTAAGTAGCGGCTACTCTTTGAATTCTTGGGAATTATATAGTCATAAATTGGTTTAATGACTATTCTTCCCTTAAACTAGATTTATAGAACTTTGAATAGAAATTTGAAACACCCCAATCGGAGGTCTAAGGAATAAATAATAAAGGCAGTTATTAATTAATAATAAATAAAAAGTGTTATTATTAATCAATAATAATTAAAAATGGTATAAATGGAATAACATATCCACTCGGAGTAGAAAGGTCAATAGTGGCAATTACATCCCTTAGGATATTATTTATAAGGGAAATAATGTGGTGATGCTATTATGGGATATTCGGGAAAGTCAGGAATCAGTACCGAAAGGTGAAAGTACCACTAGCTACACAGATTAAGGTACGTTCGCGTACTAGTAACTTTAACTCTGATGTGTCTTGTATGCATATATGTGATGGAATGATTCATGAAGTGATGGACAAAACTAGGTCTTGGGTCATGCACTGTGACTAAGGTCACCTGTTTATACATTCAGCTTTATACGGGTTATAGTCTTGATAACACCGTTGGGTTTTCGTAGCGCTGAGGACACGAGGGGCCGTCGTGGCACTGGTGAGTACAAACGTGGATGACTTTACATGTGCTGTGTGCTATGTAAAGTTGTTGTGTTGACATTACATCAGCTGTGTGCTTATGTATTGTTGTAACCTTACATCTGATGTGTGCTATGTATGGTTGATGCTGATATGTAATGAATATCTGTCATACATATATTGTTATACTTGAACATGAGGTTAACTGTTACCTGAGATTCAATGGGTTTTGAATCTCAGAATTTACCCTAACTTCAGGATCGGGAGTCGAAGACATGGGCGTGTGAGGACTCAGCCGGACTTTTATTTTGAGATAGTATTATGTATAATTTTTTTGAATAGTTGGATAATTGTACCACTAACGTGCCAACTGGAGTCACCGCAAAGAATTTAAGTTGTATCACACTTATATTCCTCCGGGAATTTAAATTAACCAGCATTTGTCTGGGCATATGTTATCAGTCACTCATTTGTCCAAACGTTAAGCATGCTCTCTGTTGTGACTCACTCTGATCTGTTAACGGCTTCACTCTGATAACTTCACACCAATTAGTCTAATAAGAGATCTAAGACATAAATTGACATAGGAATTAGGGGCGTTACAATATCGGTACGCTGTCGTTCGGACCGTGATCACGTTTACCCTATAATGGTAATATCGCATTTATTAATTCACAAATAATATTCTAGAAGGTATCCTAGTCACTAATGACCCTTTTTACCCTTGGTAGGATTATTTATCAACTTATCACCCTTAATTCTTCAAAAAAAGCTGATCTAGAATTTTGGACAGATTTTCGCCTAACTTCGGAAAATCATAACTAATTCTAGAAATATAGAAACGAGGATCCGTAAAATTCCCTGGAAACCTCAGAATGTCTACTTTCAAGGAAAAATAATAGCTTTTGCCTAGATTACACGGTTCATTCCCAGGTTTTAAGTTTTGAGCATCTGCCCAGCATTTTTTCCAGAAATTCATAGCCTAACTTTGAGGATTTTTATCTCACTGTACAGAAATCATTTTGACATGATCTTTACATATTTAAAAATCCCTACATGTCTACTTTGACCATGAATGTTTCCAGAATTTTCCAACCACGTTTTCAACATAAAATATAAGCATTTTTATCACTGATTCAGAAATTCCTTAACCGATGAAATTTCGCCAGAACTTCGTTACATCGATGTTTCTCTTTCGGAAATTTTGCTAAAACCTCTTCTTCATGAATTTTTCGAAATAAAGCTGATTTTAACCATAAAAACATGAATTTAAGATTATTTTAGAATATTTAAGATCTAAGCTACTTCTATCTAAGAATTTAAACTAGAACTTCAACAACTACAAAAGCTAAAGACTAGAAACTAAAAGCTTGTTTACCTCTTGAAGAACTTCCTCCTCCTTCTTGCTTCACTATTCTCTTAAACCCACCTATTTGGTTTGAGTTTGATGTGAAGAATGTGAAGACCCAAGGCCCCTATTTATAGCAATTTGTGGGTTAACTTTCTAACAACTCTTGTTCATTTCTAGCCCTTGGATTTAGGGTAATTGGAAGCACAAATCCTAGCCCTACACCTCTCCCTTCTAGCTTCTTCCATTGCTTTATGACTTATCCTCCTTCTTTGACAAGTTTATGATGTCATGGATGACTCAAACAATGCTTACCTCCTTCTATTCTTTGCATTTCACTAGATAAAAATATTTTTGGGGATCCTAATGAAGTTGTATTCACATTTTCTCATTGGTTTTGAAATCTTGAAGTTATTGGCTTCATTGTGAGACCACAAACACCCATTTTCTCAATTGGTATCAATCTTCAAAAGTTGAGGAAATGGCTTTGGTTATACTCATTCTCAAGCTTGAATTATGCTTGTTCATAATTTTTTCTTATATTTGATCTATGGTTAATGGGTTTCAAGATACAATTTAGTTTGTATGGATTTTCATTTGTTTATGTCTATAATTAGTTTTCTTGGATTATCCCATTTATTTAATTATCTAAATTCCTATTGGCTAATACTTTGACTTCCCTTTGCTTCTTCATACTAGACACACACACATGCACAACAATTGCACTCACACACACTCACAACACTCTCTCTCTCTCTTACACATCACCTTCTTGCTTCTACTTCACTCTTCTATCCTCTTCCAAAAGCCACTACTAAAAAAATGTGTTTTAGCGACGGAATTTGCGACGGAATATTTTCCGTCGCAAATTCACGGTATTTAGCGACGGAATATTAATTCCGTCGCTAAATGGGGAACTTAGCGACGGATTTTGAATCCGTCGCTAAACTTAGCGACGGATTCAAAATCTATCGCTAAGTTTAGCTACGGAAATCCGTCGCTAAACTTAGCGACGGATATTGAATCCGTCGCAAACTGGCGGCCAAAAGGGCCGCCAGTGCCAACGTTTAGCGACGGATATGAAATCCGTCGCTAACTAGCGGCCAAAAAGACCGCCAGTTTTTTTGATTTAGCGATGGAATAATATTCCGTCGCTAAATTTAGCGACGGAATCATATTCTGTCGCTAGCTGGTAGCAAAAAGTTGCCAGCTACAGCTTTTTAGCGACGGAATGTAGATTCCGTCGCTAAAAAGCAACTTGCTTTTAGCGACGGAATTCAAATTCCGTCGCTAAAAATTAATAAAAAAACATCATCTTCCTCATTAATTCGCACTTCTCTCCCACAGCTCGAACTCTCAGCTCCCCCCGCCCACAGCTCGCCGCCGACAGCTCCCCCACAGCTCGCCGCCGCCGACAACTGGCCCCCAGCTCGCCCGCCCCCAGCTCCCCTCTACCCAACCCCTCTGCTCGCCCCCAGCTCGCTGTCCCCCAGCTCCCCGCAACCCCTAGCTCGCCCGCACGCCAGATCGCCTCCACCCGACAGCTCCGCCGTCCCCCACCTGACCAGTCCCCCTCAGCTCCACCGCCCCCACCCCAACGCCCTCAGCTCCCAATCCCTCAGCTCCCACCCCACCGGCTACTGCGCTCCCCCTCCCCCACAGGTAAGACTTTGGTTTTTTTTTTTTTTAAATCACTTTAATTTTTTTTTTGGAGAAATAAGTTTAGATAAACATTGAAAAAAATTTGCTCATATTTTTTGCTTATGAATAAATATGTCTCCAAAGTCGCCGTTCTCTAGTCACCGGTGCTCTTATCTGCTGTCCAGCTACCCTCTTCATCCGGTAAGTTTCCTTTATTTTGTTATTTTTTTTCACCAAATTAATTATTATGTTCACTTTAAAGGTCTTTTTTTTTCACCAAATTAATTATTATGTTCACCAAATTAATTATTATGTTCTCCGGTAAGCTCCCTTTCCTTTTTTTTAAATTAAATAATAACTATTATAATTATCTGTCTCTTGTTATCGTTAAATAATAAATATTATATTCCAATTTATCCAATAATTTTTGATAATCATAGCTTAGGCGCATAGGGGTGATAATTGATTTTTTAATATATGTATATATATATATTTTTTTTTATTTTTTTTTTGTGGTCTGAAATGTTGGTTTGAATAACACTTCCGAATAAATAGTTGGTGGAATTATTATGTATATTTATATTTATAATTATCTTATAAATATAACTAAAAAAGTATACATGAAAAATAAATACCAATTGCATTTTAAAATTTGAATTCAATGGTTTATTTATTAAAATAATTTGTAAATTGTAAAATTTTATACTAAATACTTTTTATGTATTGATAATAAGTATTATCTATAATTAATTATACTTTTAACTAATTAATTTTAAATTATCAATAAAAGACTTAATATTGATTTTCTAACATATCTTAATCTTATTAATTAATAATTATATCGGTTCGATGTATCTAGACTCTTGAGACACTATCCGAGAATCAAATTAATTGCAAGAAAAGGATTTGTCAGTTTTGTTAAACTTGATAAGTTGAAATACCACCCTTCCTAAAAGTTATTAAAAAAAAATACTCTTCCTAATTACTATATTACTATATTACGAAAATTCTGCATCTCGCGTATTTACTATAATTAGTGTTTTAAAAAAATTAAAAAAAGGGTATTGTTGAAATAAATATAAACCACTCGATCGAGACCTCGTCATCATATAGCTATGAGTAGAAACCATCCGAGGATTCCTTACATCTGATTAACAACTAGATGACAAAAGCTCAAAAATTAATAATCAAAATACATTTAATATTAGTTATAAATAGCTAACTTTCTGATGAAATAAACAAAAACATGTAGGAAGATATATATATATATATATATATATACATATATGGCCGGACCCAAGTGTTGGATAGGGGGCAAGTGCCCCCCTTGATTTTTCTTTTAAATTTATTTATTTATGTATAATTAATACATGTTTAAATGATTGTCCTCATTAAATTAAGTATTCATCCTTAATATATCAAAACTACACTTCATAATTGGATGAGAGATGAATGATTGAATGAATTTTTAGTGTCCTATATTAAAAAAGATGTATTTGATATCATTGATAATAAGACAATTATATCAAATTAACTGACAGGTATTTAAATTTCACATATAAAGTTGATTTTGCAGATTATATAAATTTTATTAAGTCTTATATAATCTTTATATGTTAGAAAATCCAAAATACTTATAGTATTGTATTTTTTGTTTGCCCCCTCCACAAACATGTCCCCATGTTCTGGTGTGCTATCCTCATTCTCTGGTTGCTTGCTGGGATATGTTCTTTGTTCAATGCATGTGTTTGTTTTTTGTTTTTTTTTTTACTTTCTTCATTAAGTGGCAATTGGTTGACATATATAAGTGGCTAGTTGTATTGGCTACTTATAATTGTATTTGTGGCAAATTGAGATATTAATTAGGTTAGTAACTGAAGTAGCTAGGAAGTATGGAAGACAATCACGATAGGAGTTGGATGTACAATCGTCTAACTGGAAGAGAACTAAATCCAGCATTCAGGGCGGGTTTGAACGAGTTCATCCAATTTGCTTTGGCGCATTCAAATAATTCAAGTAGGGAGATCAGGTGTCCGTGTGCCAAATGTAAGTGTTTAAGGTTTAAAAATCCGAGCAGGGTCAAAATTCATTTGTGTCAGAATGGATTCATGAAGGATTATGAGTGTTGGGAATGTCATGGCGAAGTCCGACAGACACCGAGTGGTTATTACGGGGACAGTAGTCATCGAGAAAACCTTAATGCGTATGAGCAGTTGGTTATGGATGCCGCGGGACCGTCCATCGGAAGATATTTTGATCTCGTTAATCATGCCGAATCGTCATACATGGGAGAGGAGACCGGTACACATACTCAACCATCATACATGGGAGAGGATCCTCATCCGGACGCCGATAGGTTCTATAAAATGCTTCAAGAAGCGCAACGTCCGCTATGGGAAGGATGCGAACACTTTGAAAGTAGTGAATATTCATCGCTTTCGGCTACCCTAGCAACACTAAGCTTGAAGACTGATCACCATATGAGTGAGAGGAATTACAACGAAATGATGCAGATCATAAACAAAGTTGTTCCCAAAGACAATAATTTGCCGAAGGATTTTTACCAAGCAAAGAAAAAGGTGAAAGAGCTTGGGCTTGGATGTGAAAAAATCCATTGCTGCCCTAGAGGATGTATGTTGTATTACAAGGATGATGCTGAGCTGATCAATTGTAAATTCTGTGGACATGACAGATATAAAGTTGTGAGAAAAGGAAGGAAAATGACCCGCCAAGTGTTAAGCAAGATGCACTACTTTCCTCTGGTGCCCAGACTTCAGAGATTGTATGCATCAGAACAAACAGCTGCTCACATGAGATGGCACCGGGAGCATCACAGGGATGAAAATTTTGTGACGCATCCATCCGACGCCGAAGCTTGGCGTAAATTTGACGAGGTGAACCCTTTCTTTGCTATGGATCCCCGTAATGTCCGTCTTGGTCTATGCTCGGATGGGTTCGCTCCTTTTGATAAATCGGGCAGAAATTATTCCTGTTGGCCTGTCATTGTGACACCGTACAACCTCCCACCTTCTATGTGCATGAGAAGGGAGTTTTTGTTCCTCACCGCGTTAATCCCTGGGTCATCCAACCCCAAAAAGAAGATAGATGTGTACCTCAGGCCTTTGATAGACGAGTTGAAGATGTTGTGGAGTGAAGGGGTTCTAACGTATGATATATCATTGAGTCAGAATTTCACATTACGTGCTGCCTTAATGTGGACGATAAATGATTTCCCTGCATATGGGATATTGAGTGGCTGGCAAACGTCGAGAAAGCTTGCATGCCCGGTATGTCTTGAGCAGAACATGGGTTTTAGCTTGGCACACAGTCGCAAAGTCTGTTGGTTTGACAGGTACCGACGATTCCTACCCTTGGACCATCCGTATAGGACAAATAGAAAAGACTTCACGCGAAATGTGGTTGAACGAGCAGATCAACCTCGTCGTTTAAGTGGCCAAGAAATATGGGACAGGGTCAGGTATATTCAAAGTGTCGAAGAGGGTGCTGCTTCCAATGAACCCGAGGGATATGGTGTTGATCATCATTGGAACAAACCCAGTATCTTCTGGGAACTACCATATTGGAAAGATCAATTGTTAAGACACAACCTGGATGTCATGCACATTGAGAGCAATGTGTTTTGCAATATTTTGTACACCGTGATGGACACGAAAGGCAAGACGAAGGACACAATCAATGCTAGACAAGACATAGAAGCGATTTGTAGAAGACTTGCTTTGCATTTGGTGCAGGATGGCAGGGGACGGATTTCCAAACCTAGAGCACCGTACACATTAAACAAACAGCAGAATTTGGAATTGTTGCAATGGGTTGAAGAGCTGAAACTCCCGGACGGTTATGCGTCAAACTTGAAAAGATGTGTCAACTTGCACGAGGGGAAGTTATTCGGGATGAAGAGTCATGATTGTCATGTTTTTTTCCAGAGGTTGTTGCCGTGGGCCTTCAAAGCATTACCGAACCACATATGGTCTATTCTAGCAGAATTTTCCAGGTTCTTTAGAGAAATTTGTGCTTATGAGCTTAATGTGGAAAACTTACGGCACCTGGAGGCGAGCATGCCAATAACACTATGCAAGTTAGAGATCGTGTTTCCTCCTAGCATGTTTGACTCAATGGAACATTTACCTGTTCACTTGGCCTACGAAGCAAGAGTAGGAGGTCCCCAACAATATAGGTGGATGTATCCGTTCGAGAGGTAATATATATATTTCTTTCGTGCAGTTATTTCTTTCGCGCACTTTAGGTTTTTACGCACTCTTAAACAAAAAATCAAAAATCCAACCCACGTTGAAGGATCTATCGCTGAAGCGTATCTAGCCGAAAAGGCCACAAAATTTGCGCAATACTATTATCCCCCTGAAATGACATCAAGATGGAGACGGGTACCTCGCAATGATGATGGCGGTAATACGAGCGATCAAAAATCAATATTTGATTTTCCAGGCCGAGTCGTGGGAAAACGTTGGAGATCAACTCTTGAAGCAAGAGATAAGCGAGTAGCGGAGTGGTACATTGTAAACAACTGTGAAGAGGCCGCCCCATACTTAAAGTAAGATTTGTTTTCTTTTCACCATTACGGTAAGTATTATAGTATTAACTTCATTTTTTTGTTGCAGTCATTTTTCTAATTTGGTCCGATCGGAACATCCTGAAATGTCGGAATCCTAAGTTGACCAATTCACGAACTCTAAGTTCCCAAAATGGTTTCGTTCCTACTTCTTGGAACACCCAGAAGATCCCAATCAAGTAGCATGGAGTTTATCTTATGCAGCTGGAATTAGTGTTACCCGGTGCAACAAATATATAATCAACGGGTATCGATTTTCAACTGTTGAAGCGAACGCAGGTACACAATGTTGCAATTATGGTGTATGTTGTCGAGGTAACCAAGTTGACAGGGTGGAGAGTTACTACTACGGGAAGTTAGTCGACATAATTCAGCTGAGTTACCAGTGGGACAAGGTGGTGACACTTTTTAAATGTGAGTGGTTTGATAACAGTCCGCGTGGGACAAAAGTGGACAAACATGGAAATATTGAGATCCACTGGACAATGAGATATACGGTTGGTTATGACCCATTCATCCTTGCTCAACAGGCGGAACAAGTGTACTATACAGAATACCCCACATCCCGCCAAGGGTGGGTGGGAGTTATTAAAACCAAAGCACGGAATATCATACCTCAATCGAAAGAGTCGGCAGCAGATGACGGCATGAAGGAACCATTCCAAGTTGATGTGGAACATGTACTGCCCATAAACATTGCCGACGACGATGTACAAAGCAATCTGTTTGATTCTACTGCGAACTTAGAGTTGATTCCTATCCAAGTTGACGATGAGGAATCAGACGATGAGACAGAAGTGAATTGCTCTGATAGCGAATCTGAGTTCGACGACTATGAGACTCCAGAGGAAGCCGTGCAAGCAGATGACGAAGAACTTGAATCATTCGATTGATTTGTGTTAGTTCTTTTGTTTATGACAATTTGTTATACTACATACTCCGTAATCGCGCTACTGTCATATTAAGTAATAAATATCTTATTTTTATGTATATTTTCACATAATGTTTGTAAGTGTTTATAGGTATATGGAGCATCCAGCTGGAGGACGTTCAGATGGTGGACGTGGTCGTGGTCGATCCCGACCTCGTCCTATCAGAGGTAGGGGAACACAATCTGCTCCCTTCGTAGGCATGGGGGGGAGAGGCGCTTCCCCAGAGGTTTCACCATATGAGTCCTCATCTTCACCATCGATTTACCTATCCACTTCACCGTCACTGTATACGTCCAATTCTTCGTCTTCCTCCAGTGATCCACAGCAAGGGGGACGCCAGGTTTACTTTACCATTTCTGATTGATTTACATATGTGTAGTTTTATTTAACCATCTATGTACAAACTCTTCAATAATTCACATGCCTTCATTCAGCACATTCCGTCGCCTCATAGCCAGGTCGACGAAGGAGGTAGTTCCTCTAATACACCTGTATGGGGAGCGAAAGATCCTGCGACGGGGAAGCTGTGGATCCGTCCTGACGGCACCGAGGGGTGAGTCATACAGCGTTACTAATAACGCTACGATTTTTACCCTTTAGTTTGTATGCTCATATTTGCATCATATCCTCTGTCTACAGATTTGACCCTTATCCCCCGGTGGCTGATATCTTGTCAACCCAAATATTCCGCAATTTCAATAAGCCTTGGGGTACGTGGAAAGAAATTCCTAAGGACACTCGGAATAGATGGTTCGACGAGTTTTTGGTAAGTTAAGTGATTTATAGTTATTAATTTCTTATCCAAATACGAACTGATTAAGTATTTGTAACATTTGGAGCACTAATTGTTCATTATTGATTTTCAGAGTAAGTTTGAGACGTTGCCTGAACATCATAAAGGTCTGAGAAAAGCTTTTAACCATAAGGGAAGCAAGTGGTTGTCTGGGAGATTTCATAAATTGAGAAAGTGTGTGGGCAAGACAGATTGGATTGACCCTGACACTGCAAGCCTATTACTTGCACAGTGGGAGAACGATGAGAAATTTAATAATAGAAGTCGGAAAAGTAAGGAGAATAGGGCCAAGCAGGTGGGACCTTCATATGCTGGCGGGTCCAATCCGTTGAGTGAGCATTGTCGGAAAATTGTGAGTACACGTTATTTTCTATTAAAGTATTCAATGTTTTGTACCTTGAAACAATTTGTTAACGATTTTTCATGTGTTTGCAGGCACAATCTGAGGATGTTCCACCAGAAGAAGTTGAGTGGCGTGCCTTTGAGCAGACCCATACCCGGCAAACTGAAGGGGGTGAGAAGATATGGATTAACGCCAGGGCGGAGCAAGTGGCGGTGAGATATTTATATTGTATTGATTCTTTGTTTCGAACACCAACATGTTTATTTCATTTCACATCGGCTTTTTTTGTGATGTCTTTTTTTGTTTATAGGGCAACTATCTGAGGCTGACTCAGGAGAGAGACTCGCAGAGTGGAACCCAACCCTCATCCTCTCAGTCCGATAACGAGACTCTATTCTTACAGGCTGCGGGTGGATTTAACAACAAAGGTAGAGTCTTCGGGTTAGGTTCCTATGCCAGCCGACTTAGGGAATCAAAGCGCTCCACATCCAGCAGTAGCGAAGGTGTTTCTGCAGGTAAACGTAATACATTTGATATTGATTGTAACATTTTCATTCTCTGGTTCATTTAAATGCAGTGCAAAAAAGATAATTATATTTCCTAATTTTTTGGCAGATGAGTTGATAAGGATGAAGACAATTATCGAGTCGCAAGCAGTTGAGCTGAACGAGACAAAGCAAAAACAAATGAACACACACATTGAGCTCCACCAGACACAGGAGATGGTTAGATAGATACAGCGTCAAATCATGGCCCTAATGAAAGACAAGGGTCCGATGCCGCCTCCTGAAGGTGATCCTCCTGCTGATGATGATGATGAGGATGCTGCTGTTTAGATTACTTTTTTAGTACATCTCTGTTGAAACACTATATTTATAATGTATTTTTATGAAGATTCGGTATGTATGTTATATAATTTTTTTTAAATATTTTATTATATAATTTTTAAACAAAATTAAAAAATAAGATAAATAAATTTAAAAGAATAATGGAAAAGAATATAATTATTTTTTAAAAAAAATAATAATTTTCAAAGAAAATTAAAAAAAATAATAAATTAATTAAAGAAAATAATAAATAATTTTTTTAAAAAAAATAATCAAATTAGCGACGGAAACTGAATCCGTCGCTAATTTGAATTTAGCGAAATTAGCGACGGAATATTATTCCGTCGCTAATTTGAATTTAGCGACGGATGCTAAATTCAAATTAGCGACGGATTTAAATCCGTCGCTATTAGCGACGGAAAATATTAGCGACGAAAAATAATTCCGTCGCTGTTAATTCCGTCGCAATTGCGACCACTTTTTAGCGACGGGAAAAATCCGTCTCTAATTCAGTCGCTAATTCATTTAGCGACGGAATTTGAGGGTTTAGCGACGGATTTTTTCCGTCGCTAAAACCCTTTTTTCTTGTAGTGAGCCTTGAAAGTCTTCTTGCTATTAATGTTAGAGTTGTGACTCATACTTAGGGTTATGACTCACTCATGTTTAGGGTTGTGACTCATATGCATGCATAGGGTTGTGACACATATTGCATGTGTGCATTTGATTTTTGGACAACTCTCCTCTTCCCCTTTTCTTCTCATAAAAAACATCCCCCTCCCCTTGTTTTTATTTTTAATTTTGTGTTTTATTAATCTTATAATATTTAGGAGAGAATCTCTCATGGGTTAGTTTTGTTTCACATGGATTCTACTTTATTGTAATTAATTAGAGCCATTGGATTATCTTTGTAAGGTTAATCTTGGCCTTTGGTCTTAGTTGACTTTTCAAAGCTTGATTAAAATTTAATTAACATCTTAATCAAAAGCCTAATTGTCTCTTGATTATTGCATAATTGGTGTTTAGGGTATTTTATGACCTTTGGTAATCCACTTTATGCTAATCCTAATCTCTTATTGGTCTTTGATTTTAATTAGCCCAATATACTTCTAATTGATGACTATTAATGTTAATTGTAAATAATTAGCTAATCATTCTATTAGTGTTAATTAATTTTCTCATTAAATGTTGGTAATTGTCTTTTTAATTGTTCAAGTGTTTTGATAATTCTTTATGGCCTTTTATGAAATAATATGAACTAGGCAATAATTATGGGTTCTTAGAAAATTTAGCTTCTTAATAAATTATGAAAATTGAGGCTTAAGTCTTTATTAATTAATCCCTTGATTAATTATGAAAATTTACACAATTATTTAGTTTAGTGAAAACCTAGTTTGTTTATTAATTCTTATTAATTTCTCCTATTGGTTTAAGTATTTTCCATAACACTTTCTTGCTCCTTTAGATCCTATAAGAACCCTAATTTAATTTGGTAATTATTTGTATTTTTATGATATTTTATTATTCCTAAGAAAATTCAATCATTGGTTACCTTAATCCTAAATAAATATTTCTAGAAAATAGAATAAACACACCTCCTAATTTGAGACCACATATTCACCTATTTTAAATAGGTGTCATTTATCAAAATATTGTATTTATGAGAAATAATAATTTTTGGGGTATTACAAAATGTGCGCCCCAAAGAAACCAACACACATTATTAGAGACCGGCTTAATAAAATCAGGATTTTTTAAAAAAAAAAAAAAATTAGTATCTCAAAACGCATTCATTTTACAAAGAAAGAAAGCACCAGGAAATAGAGTAGAAAAACACCAATAGAACTATCCATTCAGAAACTTCAACAAAAGAAAGCACTAAGAAATAGAGCTCTGGTATCCTCATCATTGTCTACATGGGGCTTCCTCCTCTTCACTTGTTCGGGATCGTTGCTCTACTTATTGTATAGTGAGGAAAGAGAGAAACACAGATCTGCAATTGACGGCAAATGACAGATTTGAAGGTTATACGTGGATCACGTTCATAGTTCACGACAGAGGATGAGGCAGAGTCAAAGTCGCTCATGCCATGATAGTGAATCTCCTTGGCGGTAAAGGTGGGGTTGTTGGGTACAACAACAGAGATGGGTGGGTCTTGAGACTCTTATTGAAAGGTTGTATTTAGGATGGATTTGAGGAAGACTATTTGTACTGTTAGGTTTTAAAGAGAAAACTTTATATTTTTGTGGAAGAGAGGGAACAATAAAATGTCAAAGGCGCGATATTGAAGTTGAAATATCTGAAAAATTTGAGTTTCAACGACAACTAGTTTTGAAAAACCAATCGTCGTAACTTAAAATAATAATTAAAAAAAATGGCGTGAGGGAGGCTTGATTTTTTTTTTTTAAAATGCATATCAACAACTATTTATTTACAAACGGTTGTTGTAACTAGCTAGAGATACAACGATTGTTCTATTTCTCTTAACTATCAAAATGTTAGGCTACATACTAGTAAATAGCTATCAATATGATATAAAATCACAACGGTCATATAATCTTTAAAGCTTTTATTCTAATGGTAAGTACGTAGCACTAATTTTTCTCTTATTGATTAAACTTAATGTGTAATTTCAATGATATTGATATATTATTTTTACAGATATATATAAAAGAGATATATTGTTGGGAAAATTTCACTTAAATACCAAATGAAATTCTAAAACTTCCAAATGTCTATTAAAATTTAAAAAAGACTTAAAGGTGACAGGGATCAAATTGAGATTTTAAAATATTGATGAATCTACCCTTTTGTCCTCAAATTTTAAATAAAATAAAAAAGAAAAATGACTCTCGTCGAAGGGTTACCGCAGCCCGCCTCCAGAGATCTGGCTAGGATTTTTTTTTTTTTTTGGTGGGGTTGAATCTTTTTTCTTAAAAAAGATTGAATGAAAATGGGAGGGTAGGGTTCAACCTATCCCACCTTCATAGGAGCTAAGTGGCCAAACCACTAAGCCACTTAGTTCCTTTGATATACATTTGCATTAACAAATATAAATATATATATGTGTGTGTATTCTTCTTAACATTTTTTCCATCAAGAAACAATTTTGTAAATCTCAATAACGAATTTGTTATTCTCATTACAAATTTTATTCATAGTGCTCAGATCTTGTTCAATCTTGTGAATCTCATTACACGCAAGCAATCGCGTGCGCACACACAAACACACTCATATAAAATATTTATATCATATATAAATATATAATATCTAAATATATAAATAAATATAATATACATTTAAAAATTGAGGACAAAAGGGAAAATTCACCAATATTTTAAAATCCCAATTTGGTCCCTGTCACCTTCAAGTCCTTTATAAGTTTTAACATATATTTGAGGGTTTTAGAATTTCATTTGGTACTTAAATGAAATTTTCCCAACAATATATCTCTTTTATATATATTTGTAATATATATATATATATATATATGAGTCTTCTTATCCTTTACCCCGAGAGGGGGCAACCGTACTGTGAATCTTCTTGCGAGAAAAACACCAAAATACCAACTTTTAGGGAAAAAAAAGTACCAAAATCGTGCTGTTTTGAAACAATTTACCGGATTAGGGTTGTTTTGGAGAAGACTCGTTGGGTGGTACGACGGAATTTGAACTTCCGGCAGGGTGTGTGACGCAAGCATCAGTACCGTCAGCCCAGCTAACAGTACATCTGCTGGGTGCCGTCGAGGCACCTGACGTTACAAAGTGCTGTCAGGATGCCTGACGGCACATAGTACACATGCCGTCAGGTGCCTCGACGGCATTAAGCCTCACCATGCCCCACCTGACGCTGCGTCAGGAATCCCTGCCAAAAGGAATCTCTGTCCCTGCACGCGAGAAGGAATCCCTGCATGTGATGCTCCCCAATTCAACATTCAACCATGACTACTCTTTTTTTTGCTCAAAAACCATGACTCCTCTACCCCCCAACATTTCACCTGTGACCCCGCACTATTTAGCTCCATCTTATAAATTCACTCAATGCCTGACTCCTCTCTCTCTCAGCATTCACTCTTTGTGAAAAACTCTCTCCATCTTCCATCTTTGTCATTCTGTTTGATTTTTTTTTTTTTTTTGCAAAAAATGAGTCAAATTCCTTCATTTGTATATTATAATGGTTCTAGAAGTATTGGTGCAAACGGATTGACCTTTGAAGGTGAAACAAGAGCAATGTATATTGTTCGAGGCATGTCCGCTGAAGAATTATATGAAAAGATCCGTCGAAAGTTAAAGCTACAACAAAATCAAGTAATATCTTCAGTGGCTGGTAGAGTTCCTTGTGGAAACCGCAAATATGCGGGTTTTGAGATATCCGATGATGAGGATGTAGATGCTTTTGTTCAAACATTCAACCAAAACTCTACATCGTCCCAATTTGCTGAGTTATATGTGAATATTAAGACGCCAAACGAGGGTGCACCAGTACCGACTCATGGACTCCATCAGTTAGATTATATGACTCATTTTGGTACACCCCATCGAACATAATCAACCGTTGCGCATGAAGAAGAAATTGACTATATGGTAGATGAACTTGACAATGAGGAGGAGCAATAGCAAGAAGATGAAGACATTTTATTGGCGAATGACCATGATCAAAATGATAGTGATGCAGATGATGAATATCATCGTAATGTCATGTCTCAGCAGACTGGTATGTTACAATCATCAGGCTAGTTACGGAGTTGTATTATTATATAATTTATCTTTTATTAGTTACCATGTTTTTGCATAAACTAAATATGTGTGAATATGTAGAAATTACACCGTTTTGGAATGAGATTCCGCATTATGAGGCTGTTTATGAAGATTATCCACATGAGGATATACTGGATGTGGGAGGCTTGGAACAGGGTCCGTGGACAAGAGGAGATGGATTAGATTTGAAACAAGAGTTCGGGTCAAAGAAAGATGTGCAAGCCGCAATAAAACATTATTGCATGAAGGAACATCATGAAGCTGTTGTGGTTGAGAGTAATACAACCATTTTGTCTATGAAATGTCGGAATCATGAACAAGGTTGCGAATGGAGAGTAAGGGCAATTAAATCAAAGAAAAGCAACACTTGGGTCGTAACGAAATGGGTTGGAAATCGTAGTTGTGTGAGCCAAGTTCTCTCCCAAGATCACAAACAACTTGATTCTGAAATTATTTCCGAGGCCATAATAGGTATGATGCACTATACTAATTGATAATTTTTGAATTCATTTTTGTTGTTATTAGTGAACATAAATAACATTCGTAATGTATACTTTTTGTAATTGGTTTTGCAGACTTGGTCAAGAAAACACCTTCGGTACCTGTGAAATTGATACAAGAAAGGGTGACTGCATTGTTTGGTTATCATGTTTCTTACAGGAAAGCATGGAAAGCAAAGCAAAAAGCAATTGCTAAGATTTACGGGGATTGGGAGGAGTCATATGCGTTCCTGCCGAGATGGTTCGAGCACATGTTGAAATTTTCCCCGGGATCTGTTTATCATATTCAAGATGGACCGTATATTGTTGATCGGCGGATTGTTAATAGGGTTCGGGCTTTTCAACGTACATTTTGGACCTTCAGACAGTGTCGTAACGCGTTTGAATGGTGCAAACCAGTCATACAGGTGGACGGTACGCATTTATACGGTAAGTATAAGGGGACATTACTAATTGCCACCGCCCAAGACGGAAATAATGAGATCCTGCCGATTGCATTTGTAATTGTTGAAAGTGAAACTAAGGAAGCGTGGGAGTATTTTTTTGTCTTGCATACGCTGTATGTTACAAATAAGGTTGGTCTATGTAACATCTTGAATTTTTATTTGGAGCTATAATATTATAAAATAGATTAATTTATAATAATTGATTTATCAAATATTTAGTATGAGTAAATTTTCTAAGGTTAGAATTTAAATTTTTATATACATAAATATTATATTTTAATAATAATATAATAAATATATTGTATAGTAATATTATATATATATATATATAGTAGGAATGAAGAAAGATAAAAAGTGAGGGAGGAAGGAATCGGAAAGAGAAAAGGAAGAAGAAAAAAACAAGTGTGGGGCCCACCCCTTTTGAAAATTGAGGGGGGTGCCTACTTTTGAAAAAAATTGAAGGGGGGGAGGCAACGATGCCATAATTTGTGGGTGTGCCGTTGCCGCCCATTGAAAAAGGGGTGGGGAATTTTCCTATAAATACCCCCACCCCAATACACAAACACACACACACTTTCATCGTACGCAGAGGAGAGCATGAGAGAAAGAAAAGAGAGAAGGAGAGTAAGGTGGTAATTATTTGGGAGCCTTATAGTAGCTTTTTTGTGATTATTTGGGAATTAGCAAGTAACAGGTAACTCTGAATATTCTTCCATATACTTGTGAATTGTGTCTGATTGTAAATTTTATTATTTTTATAGACTGAATTATGTGTATATGTATTATAATATTATTTTAATAAAAGATGAATGTTACGGTTTTGTACCCACGAAAATTATAGTTGTGTACCCACGAAAATTATAGTTTTGTACCCAAAAGAAATTACAGTTTTGTACACATGAAAAATTATAGTTTTGTGCCCAAGAAAATTACAATTTTATGCCCAGCAAAAATTACGGTTTTGCCCCTAAATTTCTGAAAATGACAGTTTAGTCCCTCGAAAATTCAAAAATGACAGATTGGTTCAATGAGGTTTTTATGAGATGTTTGAATTACTTTGTGATGATATTATATATATATATATATATATATATATATATATATATGGAAGTTTATTTTAATACACTTTATTTTGTTGAGCATAATTATCATGGCGGCTGTAAGTGTGACGGGTTGGAGTAAGGAGGAGCTTGAATGATAAGATTTGTTTATACCACCACTCAGTGCACAGTGGAAGGTACTTTTTAGGGCCGCATCTTCCATGTTTTCCTTTGGCCGGGATTGCATTGGAGATATGGGACATGTGACACCTCCTTAGTTGTTATTTTTAAGGAGGGGAGCCATGGTCCAGATTTAAGCTTTATACCTTTGGCCGGGTGTATCTTAAGTTTTGGTGAGCTTGAAACCATCCAGTCAAATGAATGATTTTTTATTGGACTATATGTTAGCCTATGGCTCCAGTCAGCGGTACAAGGAAGGACGGTGATATAAGGGAGGCTGCATTTTTGCATTGTATATTTATATAGCTCACAATTTCACTTTATGATGATTACTTTTGCAAATAATTTTGTATGAGAAATTATGGTATATATATATACAAATATATTTGAAATTAGCCCATGCTTTTTTGTCATATGTAATTTGCTTGTGTACGGTAGAAATTTTCAGTAGTTACTGAGACGTGGAATCTCATCCTATATTAACATTTTTCAGGTGAATATCCTAGTAGAGAGCAAGGGAAGGCACTTATGGAGTGAGCTTTGGAGGCTCTTTTGTACTCCTATAGTTTATGTTATGTTATTTTATTTGCCATGAATCTAAGACTTCTGCTTTGTATTGAGCTCTGAAATATTTTTTTGAGATTTATTTTGATTATGTATTATGAACTTTATTTGAAATAGTAATGTAATCCGATGATTTGGATATTGATAAACTCTGTTGGAGGTATTACAAATATTTTGGCCAAGTTTTCGGGTGATGAATATGAGGTGTTACAGTCTATGCCTTATTTCTGATCGTCACAAGAGCATAATAGCAGCAATCAGTAATGAGATGATTGGTTGGCAGCCTCCTCATGCGTACCATGTGTTTTGCATTCGTCATGTTGTGAGCAATTTTAATACCCGCTTCAAGGACCAGGAGATGAAGAAAACTTTAACGAGATTAGGTAATATAGTCCAACTGATGTGCATTGACGTACATTTTTCTCATTACTACAACCTTATAATGACCAGGCTCTTTCTTTCTTTTTTTATAGGATATGTTCCAAGCAAAATACACTTCGATGCTTTATACGCCGAATTCTGCAGTCACGATCGTCAAGCGGCTGCATGGATTGAAAGAATTCCAAAAGAGAAATGGTGTCGAAGTTATGATGAGGATGGACGAAGATACGGTCATATAACGACCAATTTGTCCGAATCAATCAATAAAGTTTTCAGGGGAGCGAGGAACATACCCATAACAGCATTGGTGAAATGCACCTATAGTCGACTTGTTCGATATTGGGTCAAAAGAGGGACCAACGCACAAAAAGATGCAATGACCGGAAAGCATTTCTCGAGTGTTGTGGGAGAAGCTATGGCAAAGAATGGAGAGCGAGCTACATCGATGTGTGTTCGGGAGTTTGATGTAGCGCGTACCACGTTTGAAGTTGATGATCAAGGCGATACATACTCAGTGTGGCAAGTTTCAGGCATTCAAATTCCCATGTAGTCATGTAATTGTTGCATGTTCAGCGGTATCCCTGTATCATGAACAGTACGTGAACCCAGTATAATCAATCTACAACATTATGAAAGTTTACTCTTCGTCATTTCAGCCGATCGGTAGTGAAAAGGAATACCACCCGTTGCCGGACCAAAGATTATCCCCGATGGATCGAAATTACGTGGTACGGGGTGCCCAAAATCTACACGCATTCGCAATGAAATGGATGAGGTGGAGGTCCAACCTAGCTCCAGTCGAAGTAGATGTAGTATATGTAAACAGTTCGGACATAATATGCGATCATGTCCTACAACGCGCACAGCAAATTAATTCAAATTTTCTTTCCTATTTGCTATCATATTTGCCTTCGAATGAAATGTAGTAATTTCAAGGAAAAATTAACCTTCATGTTCTCATAATTTTATTTTATAGATTTTATACTTATGGGCTAATAATTCACTTGATTTTTTTTATTAGTTACCTTCTGACGTTCAACAGCAACATACCATGCAATACGCTCAGAGAGTTCAATAGAAGACTAAACATTAACAGTGAAATACAGTAATCCATAATATAGTATGACATAATACAGTAATCTATGCAAATGATACAAAACATGCAATACACTCAGGGAGTTTGATAGAAAACTAAACATTAACAGTGAAATACAATGATCCATGCAAATGATACATAACATGCAATACGCTCAGGGAGGAGTATATGGAGGCCACGGTCTCGAACGCGCATCACGATCAGGGTTCCTACACAGGCCATCGGGATTGCGTGTAAAATTGAAATCCTCAACAGCTGCCCGTATAAAGTCATCAGACTGGTCACCTCCATCTCCGGGCGTGCGGTCTCCTTCCTGGTATGGACTACTACTAGATCCAGCCTCAGTATAGCCCTGTCCATGATGGGACACATGAAAGGCAGTAAAGCCGTGGCCAGGCTGGAAGCCAGGAAAGCCATATGGAGGCTGATATGCACTAAAACCGTGTCCAGGCTAGTAAGGGTTGAATGTAGGAAAGCCAGTCTAGGAACTCTGAGAAGGCCACTGAGATGAGTATGAAAACTGTGTCTCCGGAGCATACATCGTCTCTGGCTGTGGGTACGTAGGGATGGGTGCATGTATCTCTGGAGGCACCTCTACTGGCATCTCCTCTGGGTTCCACGAAACGGGAGTATAGGTCATGTCGGCCCATACAATCGGTCTATATACACCTCCGCCACGTGGACCCGGCTGCGGTATCTCATATGCCTCCATCTCGTGCCGTGGTCGTCGTTGACCTAGTCCTCGTCCCTCCCTCGCACAGGGCAGGACCTCTAAAGCGGGATTCAGTACACTAACTAAGAGACCACTTAGTGCGCTAGGACCAGGCTCTGCAATGCGGCCAAACTCTCTTAGTGCTCGCAATAACTGGTCACAGACCTTTTGAACCTCCCTCTTGCTATAGTGGGAACTAAATTGTGGAGAATTCATCCACCAAATCCACTCGACACCATCAATCTGCATTTATACAATAAAACCGTGTTAGATTAAAGATATAGGATGAAAAAATGGAAGCAAGAGCAATACATACCACGTGACCGAGCCTGGAGACCTGTCTCGTCATATACCGTCTAGTGTGTGTGAAGAACCAAGCCATGTACTCGGAGTTTGGGGAAATCGGCCCCTCCGATGGATCTGCAGTCTCGATGCGCTCATATCGCATGTTCCATAACTGAATAAATGGAATCATCTTGATTTCCCAATCAACAGTCATCTTTCCCCGTAAGATGAGATAATGTGCACCCTTAAGCTGTGGTGCATTCATCGGGATGTGTTGTTGCAACCTAAATTGTCACATGCAGCGATCGGACTGGTGCATCTCGACAATGTGGAAAGCAAGTATGGGCGTCAATGCCCTCCACCGCGACTGCACGTGAACATCTGCACCCATAAAGTCATACCCGGCGTCCCTATATGGCTCCCACTTCACCTATACATGTACACAAACGGTCACACATATAATGCGAATTAGTTTACTGTTGTTGTTCTCTAATCTCAAATTTATTATACATACATCGTCTCGACCATCTGGTCAAGCTCTATCCGATATTTCTGTAGATTACATGGCAATAACCGCAGGTCGACATTATTGAACCTGCAATATGTAACTCAATATCATTAGTGAGCCGACCTGCAAATAAGGACATAATCGCTCCATTATACCAACAACTTGAAAATATTCATTCCAACAAATTGCTTCCATACCTACGTCCATAATGATCATCTACGTCACTAGGTGGTGGAATGGGAGGTGATATAGTAGGAAATCTAGACCATGCCCATATTTGCAATAACAACAAACAACCCCCGATGTCTTTAGCTAACAATGAAGTGGCCTGACATAGCTCGCGAAACAGTGTAGCAAGTACAGCAGACCCCCAACTGTATGTAGCAGTCTCTGTAAGGTCACCACCTAGTAATTGTATATATCGGCAAGGGACCTCTGAGCTGGACTTGTCACACAACAAAAATCCACCGAATAGGCGCATGAGGTAAGCACGTGTGTACAAAAGCTGACCATCAATAGTAGCTGAGTGCTCCTCCCAGTGGCCCCAATAACGGTGAAACCAACTCATCTTGATGTTCCCGCCAGTCATTTCAGATGGGAGTAGAGTTCGACCCATGTGTTCCTGCATAATGCTGCCCAGTTGTCATGCGTCTGACCGGAAACAACTCGGCCTTCAGTGGACAAACCTAAAATGCCCTCTACATCTTGTAGAGTAATAGTCAACTCACCAACCGGCATATGGAAGGTGTGAGTCTCCGGCCTCCACAACTCAACCAAAGTAGAAATAAGATATTTGTCCATCTGCACCAACATAAAAGTAGACCACTAATATTTAAAGGTCCTATATTATCTGTATCATGTACAAACACAAGTTTATGCATATAATTAATTACATAAAGAATTTTGAAACATACCGGGGGTCTTTTCATGCGACACACGTGCCAGAAACCTGCATGCATAAGGTGCTCCTACAAATCTAGTGGGATGAGATCTGGGTCATGGACACTGTGAGGCTCACCTTGGCCTTAAAGGAGCGCAATATCCTACGTTCCACACCACTTGTGATCGGTATGACTGCTCACCTCCTCACTAAGAACTCCCTACTTTTTGGGGCCAGGGTCAACATTGTGGCCGCGTTGATCATCCATTTAACTAATAAAAATTTACGATAACACTACACATGATTAATTTACTAATTATTATTATCATAATTTTATTTAATTCACTAATTCTTATTATCATAATTCTATTTAATTCAATTTAGCTAATAATAATATTTTCAATTTATGTTTCAAATTTTTAATTTGCAAAATATTAAATAATTAATTCACTATAATTTTAATTAGTGTTTCAAAACTGATTATATTTTTTAATTATACAATTTGAATCAAACATATATTATAATATATAAGGAACACATTAAAAATAATATTTTGAATCCTTTTTATATTAAGTTTAATTGTATATTTACAATTTCAGACAAAATATCCCTTAATATAACTCCTATGATTTTAAAAATATAATTAGATATTTATATAAACCTTTTTAATCCCATTTTTTAGGTTCTTTAATATTTAATTATCACTCACATGTCTATGTCTATTTTGGAATACATAATCACTTAAAAAAATT
Source organism: Acacia crassicarpa (assembly GCA_034222035.1). Taxonomy (NCBI): domain Eukaryota; kingdom Viridiplantae; phylum Streptophyta; class Magnoliopsida; order Fabales; family Fabaceae; genus Acacia; species Acacia crassicarpa. Next base: position 27,215,518 of record JAWXYG010000004.1, read on the forward strand.
ATGATCTGAAATAGTATCATTATCTTGTTTGTCCCCTCTCTTTTACTGCTAGAGTCTTTTTTATATGATTCAAATTATTGAATTAAGTGGATTAAGAAGTTGGTTGAAATAAGTTGAAGAAAGGGTTAAGGTGCAAAAATACACATGTGCTTTTCTCTGAGGAGCACCCAATAGCAAATTTTTTTTTTTTGTGCAAAAGTGCACACGTGGTTACAAATTAGGTGCAAAAATACCGTTTGACCGTTAAGTTTGACTTTGACCGTTAAGTTTGACTTTGACTGATGACGTGGCTTTTCAAAGGTACAAAAATACACATGTGATTTGTCAAAAAGAGCGCCCAACAACAAATTTTTTTTTAATTTAATAATTTTATTTTAATTAGTACTGGGTGCTACAAAGATATTTAGAATACTGACCTATACTGAAAAAATACTTCATAATCTTGAAAAATTATTTTTAGATCTGAAAAAAAATATTTCAGGGTACTAACTGGTCCTAAAAATATACTTTGAAGAATTTTTTCTGTACCAGTCAGTATCCTGAAAGTACTTTTTAGTACTAATCAGTACCCTAAAATATTTTTTTCAGTATCCTTTTAGTATCGGTAAATACTTGAAATATTTTTTCAAGATCCTAAAATAATTTTTTAATATTATGAAGTATTTTTTCAATATCAGTCAGTATCCTTTTAGTACCGGTCAATACTTGAAATATTTTTTCAAGATCCTAAAATAATTTTTCAAGATTATGAAATATTTTTTCTGTACTAGTTAGTATCTGAAAAAAAATATTTCATGGTACTGAATAATACTAAAAAGTACTTTTAGGATACTGACTGGTACAAAAAAAATATTTCATAATCTTGAAAAATTATTTTAGGATCTTGAAAAAATATTTCAAGTATTGACCGGTACTAAAAGGATACTGATTGATATTGAAAAAAATATTTCAGGGTACTGACTGGTACTAAAAAGTACTTTCAGGATACTGACTAGTACAGAAAAAATACTTCATAATCCTGAAAAATTATTTTAGGATCTTGAAAAAATATTTCAAATATTGACTGGTACTAAAAGGATACTGACTGATACTGAAAAAATACTTCATAATCTTGAAAAATTATTTTAGGATCTTGAAAAAATATTTCAAATGTTTACCAGTACTAAAAGGATACTGAAAAAAATATTTCAGGGTACTAACTAGTATTAAAAACTACTTTCAGGATACTGACTGGTACAGAAAAAAATACTTCAAAGTATCTTTTTAGTACCAGTTAGTACCCTGAAATATTTTTTTCAGATCTAAAAATAATTTTTCAATATTATGAAGTATTTTTTCAGTACAGGTCAGTATTCTAAATATCTTTTTAGCACCCGGTAATAATTAAAATAAAATTATTAAATTAAAAAAAATTGTTGTTGGGCGCTCTTTTTGACAAATCACATGTGTATTTTTGCACCTTTAAAATGCCACGTCATCGGTCAAAGTCAAACTTAACGGTCAAACGGTATTTTTGCACCTAATTTGTAACCACGTGTGTACTTTTGCACCCAAAAAAAGTATTTGGTACTGGGCGCTCCTCAGAGAAAAGCACATGTGTATTTTTGCACCTTAACCCGAGAAGAAAATAAATGTGTAAGGAATATATTTATGTAACTTATCAAACCTAATAAATACTAGATATACAATAACTAAAATTCTCTAATCTACATTTATGAAACAAAATTTTGGTGAAGATTTTAAAATCTAACTATCAATTAAATTAATTTTAAAGCTAAACTGTGATAATTCATGATTTTATTTTGTTGGCAAAGGTTTTTTTTTTTCTCCAAAAAAATTAAACGCTTGTGATTTTCTTTTTCAAGTTTTTTTATACGATTTGTTTTCTTGTTTTTATTAATCATGTTTTTATTGGCTCTTTTTCATTTTTTTTTACAATTTAACCTTCCCTAATTGAAGAACAATATAAAATTGGAAATGTGAAAGAAAATAAAACCCTATAACATTCAGCATTGCCAGAGGTAAAATCTAAAGTAGGAGTAAACTATTTAAAACCCAATAAGAAAGATTAAAGCAAAAAAAAAGCAATTACACAGGAAATGTTAAATATTAACAATAAAAATAACTAAAAAATTAAATGTTACCTATGAAGTATGCATGAGAGTGAAAAAAGATGGAGGATGAAACCAGCTTTCAGATGAAGAAGATGAGATGAATAATGGTGAGGGACAGGGAAAGGTTGTGTGTGAGGGATAGGGAAGAGTTGTGTGTGTGTGTGTGGGGGGGGGGGGGGGGGGATGCAGAGGGGGTGGGGGCGGCGGGGATGTGTGTGGGTGGGAGGAGGGGGGCCTACAGAAGAGGGGGTGGGGGCGGGATGTGTGGGGGTGGGGGAGGGGGGGGGGACCTACAGAAGAGGGGGTGGGGGCGGGATGTTTCTGGGTGGGGGAGGGGGGGGGACCTGCAGAAGAGGGGGTGGGGGCGGGATGTTTCTGGGTGGGGGAGGGGGGGGACCTACAGTGGGGGCGGGAATAATGGTGAGGGGGAAGGAAAATTATCGGGGGGGGGGGGGGGCTGCGTGGCGTTTTTTTAGGGAGCCTACATGGGTTGCTTGGAAGGGGGGGTTGGGTGCCAAGATTCCTGACGCTGGGTCAGGAATCCTGACTGCGTCAGGATTCCCAAGCTGACGAAACTTGTCCCAAGTACCGTCAGTTGCTTGTGTCAGAGACCCTACTGGAAGTTCGAATTCCATCGTACCACTCGACGAGTCTTCTCCAAGACAACCCTAATCCGGTAAATTGTTTCAAAACAACGTGATTTTGGTACTTTTTTTTTTCCCTAAAAGTTGGTATTTTGGTTTTTTTTCCTCTTCTTGCAGCTGATATTATAAAGGGGTGTATCCTATTAGATGGGTTTAACGACCAACACCTGCTTTATAAGAAAAGATTTTCAACAATTTTCCCATTTATTAATTATATATTTTTATTATTTTTTACGAGGCGCTTTGATCATTACCTGATAATTTTATAAATTTAATATTTTTATTTGTGAATAACTTCTACTTTCACTCTCAGTCATATTCAATTATTCTGTCATTTTTTCCCATAAGTCAAAAAAATACAAAAAAGTGAACATTTTAGTGATCACTCTCCCTCTAGTCCTTTGTCTCATTATAGAGTTGTCTTTTCATTAGACTGAAAATGGTGGGCCCTTATCCCCACTTGTCTGGGCCCACACCTCATCCGTCGTCGTGTTGGACTCTGCTTCTTCTCGTTTCGGGTCAGCATACGTGTATGATAAATATGTGAGGCATATCCATTAAGATTATATATATGCCACCAAAAACAAGCGTACCCACACAAGAAAATTATAAGGCATATACATTCTCATTAATTATTTTTTATATAATCAATGATTAAAAAAATTTGGTATAATAAATTAAAGAACTAATCCATCCTTCAACTAAAGTTAAGTTTTCAAAGAGTCAAAAACTAGAAATGAAACAAAAACCAAAACTATTTTTATAACGGCGGACAAATTCTGAGCTTGACGAAAATATTTTAAAAATTCCTGTAAAAAATAGAAAAACTTGACACTCTCAATAAATTAAATTTGAAAACTTTGAATACTGTAGGTTCATTACGTTGAAAATTAAATTTATTATAGATTTACTTTTATAGTATATGATTATATTTGCATGTGATTGCTTTTAATAAATTTTATGCATATCCGTTTGGTTGAGTCCGGATTGTCTCAGAAGCTCTTCCTTCAGGATCCCTCAGTATCTTTGCATCTGAATCGTCCAAAAATTAATTTGAAGGTCCAGAATCACTAATTTCAAAAACCGCATGCGGTAAATATAAAAATTTTAAAACTCTCTTTAGTCGTTAGATTTATTTTTGGACAGCCTAGATTAAGATTCTAAGGGAAGAAGAGGGAAGGATACTGAGATTATCCTCTTCCCCGTTTGGTGGTTATCATCCTCTCGCTGCCTTTGTCTTATTATGGAGTCAGACAACTAAGCAAATGCTCCTCCTTCCTAACTACTCCTACCTTCTACTTTTAATACAAGAGCTATTCAACTTTTGTTTAAGAGAAATTAAGAAATTTAAATAAATTATTTAATTATAGTATATGTTATCTATCATTATATTATACTCTCTCTAGTCCTTCATATCATACATATTTATGAGAAATTGATTTCAATCCTAATTATAAGACAGGGTTTTTATATTTGTTAATGTTTTTTTAATTTACTCTTATTGCTACTCACTCAACAATAATTAATGAGAAAAGAAAATAAAGTAATTAAAGAAGATGATTAGGGTGTGTTAGCTTAGAATATATATGTTATATTAACTAACTTCTTTAATTTAATAAATTAGGTAAATATATTTTATATTAAGGATAAGAAGGAGTATAATAGTTTTTAATTTAAATAAAATTAGTTTAAAAAATAATAAATATAATTATTTTAATATAATTATTTAACCTCAAATAAAAAATAAATAACCCTGGTGTTAAAGATAAAGATGGTGCCCTATTTTGATGGGGGACATTTAAAAAAAAAAAACCGTCTTGGCCCATCTGGGCCGTCCAGATTTTATTTTTTTAAACTGTTGTTTTTTGAACCAAAAAATCATTTTTTGAAAAAAATGTTAATTAAGAGATTATCTTTATTTTAGATTCTGTACCCATTAAAATAATTTTTTTTGAAAAAATAGAAAGTAAAAAAAATAAGATCTGAACCATCCAGATTAGATCTGGACGATCCTAAGAGACAAGCTCTCCCTACCTATCCAAAGGATAGGTACCAGTTCCCTGGGCCCACACCACTTCCGTTGTAAAGTACAAGTAGGATTTTGCTTTTTTCTTGCTTCTTCGTCTTTCCTTCTTAATTATGTGTGGCTTCTTGCGTATAAGGGCAGAGGTTTTCCGCTAACTTAAAAGTTTCATGGCAAACTAGTTACGTATTTTTTATGGTTTCCTCTTTCATTTAAATCATTGTCATTTTTATAGGCATTGGTCACTAATGATCATAATTTCACATATGTATTTTATTTTATGTCTAACAGTCTTCAACTTTCATACCCAACTACTTCAACTTTGAAGCTCTCACTCTCCTTCTGATTTCTGGTCATGATCCCTTGCTGCCATTGCCGTCGTCTCTGTCTCCTTCTCCGGCTGGACGTCTTCAACTTTCACACACTGCAGTTTCTCTTTTAGTCTACAAGCAGATTTCATTTACAATCCTCATCCTAATAGCCGAACCATCATCGGTTGAGCTTATCTCTCTCACTTGTTCCGCTGCTGCGGTCACGACCGGTGATTCCTGGCATCAAGAACCATCGAAATAGCGGGCGGCGGAGGCTGATAAGGTTAGATACTTAACTGTCACGTCTCTAATGGAGTTAATCTTGTGTGTCTGAATGATTTTTTTTTTTTTGCCGGTGTCTTTTCTTGCTTAGATTGGTGCTATCGTGTTGTAGTTTTCATTGATTTAGGAGGAATTATTTATTTTGAATTCCTTTCTGCATACAACATATTGTGAGTCTTTCATCCTCTGAATATGCCTCGACATTGACATTTCAAAAAGATAGGGTTCTTTTTTGCTCGAAAAAAAAAAAAAAAAGATAGGGTTCAGTGTCCCTTTTAAAACGCAAAGTACATAAATGGGACCATGGAACTTGTGGGGCTAGCCTAGCACAATATATTTGATTATTTGTTAAAAATAATTGTAAAAGAAAAAATGTGCTGGCCTTTTTTTTTTAAAGAAGAATTAGGTTTCAAGAAGGGATGTGTGTAATAACTAAAAAGCCCTAATAACTTATAACTAATATGAGTTTGTTATCATTTTTTATATTAGAACTTTTCATTGCATGATGCTCACTAATTAGAACACTTTTGGATTATTACAATACTTTTTCGGCACTTCATAATAATTTTCTTTTTGCGGACTATGGCAGACATTATTTTACTTGAATACTTTTTAATAAAAAGTTCAATTATATATTGAATAATTTGTTTATGTTTTAACAAACACCGGGTGCATTCTTAAAATATTATATTTTTATTGTTGTTTAAATCATCATTTATATGTAACATATGCAGAATCCCAAACAATTGAGGTGGTTATAATTGACATAATCCTTTTTCCTTTTGAATTATCGCTAAGAAATAAAAGCAATACATCGAAATTGACTTGCTTGTGGAATTGAGTCAATGACCAAAATCTTTTTTTTTTTTTTTATACAAATGACCAAAATCTTTAAAAGGCCTAAGAGCCCATTTGGATGAGCTTTTAAAAAAAATGTTTTTTTTAAGTGGTTATTTTTTAAGCTCTAAATTAGAGCTTTTAAAAAAAGCAACACTTTAGCTTTTTTTTGTGACTTTTTCTTGTTCAAAAAAATATCATTTAAACACATAAATTAATTTAAAAAGTATTTTTTTTTTTTGCATTAAAAAAGTGCTTTTCTTCTCAAAAAAGCTCATCCAAATGAGCCCTAAGAATTGAATTGTAACATCCCAATTTTCTAAATCGTTTTTGAAATATTTGATCAGAGTGGCGCATCAGAAAAAAAAAATTTTAAAAGAGTGAGTATCTGATATACATTCCCTGTTGTTGAGTCTGGTTGCTATTACAATGGTACAATTCTATTAATACAAGAACTCATGACTATCTTCTCTTCCCGTGTCCCCTCGTGTGCTCTGTATCCTTGTTCTTGTCCCGGGTTCCGTCAGAATCTGAGACTATGAGCTGAGGTTCAATTCCCATTGAACCTCAAGTAACGGTTAACCTCATGCTTATGTACAGTTATGTATGACAGATATTCATGACATGACAATGACAATCAATATACATAACCACGTATGAAAAACAATAACAATATTTGTAACATAACCACGTATGCTACAACAACAATTAGAACATAACCACGTATGTGACATAACCACGTATGTAACATAACCACGTATGAAAATCTTAGTCAATGAGCACAACCATCATATACAATCATACAATAAGCACTACGCGAACGCACCTTCATTGACGGGAAATGGTACTTTTGACAGCGGTACGATAGCGGTACGTGATTACAGATATCCTATAGGGATAATATCACATTTATCAGTGATCCACATCATAACAGGCATTTTAGGTACAAATTACCATTTTGCCCCTAGTTTGACTAACCGGCGAAATTTCGCCAGAGCTTCGCTATTTTGACTCTAATCTTCCAAAATTTTGACATATCTCCATCTCCAATATATTTTTGAAATAAATATCATATTTATCCCTAAAACATGATTTCTAAACTTACTTGGAAGATTAAAGATTAATCTAGCATTTCTACTATAACTATCGAAACAACTACGAAAACTAAAGACTAGAGACCGAAGAACTTACCCGGAACTTGCTATTTTCTCCAGACTCCTCCTTCTCTCTAAAATCTCTCTCTAAGTGGCTCTAGGAATTGTGAAGAATGAAGTGAAGAGGGGTTGCCTATTTATAGGGAATTTGGATGGATCTCAACCCTTGGATCAACTTTTGTATCAAGGGCTAAGATGATGAAGATGTGGCCTTCTCTCTACCACACAAGTGTCCCCTTCTCTCTACCACACAAGTGTCCCCTTATGTCATCAAGATGATGTCATCCAGGTGATGTCACTCATTCACTTTATGAGTTTTTACCGATAAAGTTCCCTATTCGGTGTTCTGGTCGCGTAATTTTGCAAAATCTCAAAAATCCGGGAACACAGCCTTGAAGTTCTATTCTTCCTCTTTGGAAATATCTGAGTTAACTAAATTTTTGATTCCATTAAGGGTATTTCGTAACCTGCCGAAGATTCTAAGCCGGACACTACCGGTTACGGAAATTACTTCGGGTGACACCAACTTCGGGACAAAAATTCACTGATTCATAATATGTCCAGTTGTTTTCTACTTAGTTCAAGGATTTTAAGTTATGATTTATTTTCTATTCGTTCTTACTTTTCTTATCTGCCCTTTGTTTACAAAATATCTTTTCATCTGATATGTTATTTGCCCCGCCGGTTATGGAAATGACTTCCGCTAACACCGACTTCTGGACAAAAATTCACTTGTTTGTAATATGTCCTGACCTAAGAAACTTAGTTCACGGTTTTTTAGATAGGATTTAATTTTTATCGGTTCTCATTCATCCAACTGGTTCTTTCACAAATATCCTAATTATAATACGTCTCTCACCCTAGCCGTTGGATCTAGACTTAGTAAAGAAGTTTTAATCCTCACCCTCCATGTGTTCTTGTGATGTCATCCTTATGATGTCACTTTGATGACATAAGCAAGGCTTAGGTGTTATTTGTGTTTAGAAAACCCTAGCTTAATCAATAAGTTGTTGACTTCTTCTATAGCATTCTAGCCAATTCTTACTTCCTCTCCAAGTTTTCCCGACTTGCTCTCCAAGTTTTCCTGACTTGCTCGACTTACTCTCCAAGTCTTACAACTTGTCCACCAAGTAACTTGTTCGCCAAGTAACCGCGTCCGCCCCGTAACTTGTTCACCAAGTAACCGCGTCCGCCCAGTAACTTGTTCGGCAAGTAACTCGTCCGCCAAGTAACTTGTTCGCCAAGTAACCTCATCCGCCTAATAACTTGTTCGCCAAGTAACCTCGTCCGCCCAGTAACTTGTCCGCCAAGTAACCTCGTCCGCCCAGTAACTTGTCCGCCAAGTAACCTCGTCAGCCCAGTAACGTGTCCACCAAGTAACCTCCTCGGCCCAGTAACTTGGCCGCCAAGTAACCTCGTCGGCCCAATAACTTGTCCGCCAAGTAACCTCGTCCGCCCAATAACTTGTCCGCCAAGTAACCTCGTCCGCCCAGTAACTTGTCCGCCAAGTAACCTCTCCGCCAAGTAACCTCTCGGCCAAGTAACTTGCTCGGCAAGTAACTTGCTCACCAAGTAACCTTGCTCGGCAAGTCAACCAAAAATCGCCCCCTACCTTCTTCCTTTCTTTTTGTTCATTTTATGCTTTAATATGGAAATTTTGTGGTATTTTATGATCCCAAAATAAAATTCGAGAATTTGGATTTTGAGTACCTTAATTCTTAGAGAAAATTCCCTAAATTAACATAAATATGTTACTCAATTTTGAGACCATATATTCACCGATTTTGAATAAATATTATTTATCAAAATATAATATTTATGATGAATATGAATTTTGGGGTATTACATGAATAACCTTAGGTTAGGCAGATTTGAGAATCTTTTGGACCCGAGATTCACATTAATTAGATCCAATTTCTTTCGTTTTCTTTTCTCATCCATCTCTTATCCCAAAAGGCCAAAACTACACCATTTGGATAAAATAAGAGAGGATGAGTACTGTTTTTAAAAAATAAAAAATGCATATCTTAGTAGCATTCAATATACTAAATTAATTTTTAATATACACTGTGTTACTAGAAAATACTCTAGAGATGAGTGCTAGGTATTATATGCCACTAAAAAAATATTTAAGGTGTGAAGTGTACAAAAAATTAATTTGAAACATTAAATGTTATTGAAAAAATATTTTAGAAGGGGAATGCTTTTTTTTAAAAAAAAACAAAAATGCACATCCCCCCTTGTTTTGTCTCAAAACGCAATACAAAAAAACTTCGGATCAAAAATAGAATTACTAATGGAAAAAATTCTGTCGAAAATTACCTACGAAATTTCATAGGTAATTCCGTTGATAATATCTTCTACCACAATTTTGTTTGCGATAGACATTTTTTGTCGGAAATACAATTACCGACAGAATTCCATAGCTAATTTCGTTGATAATTTCAATTACCGACGAAATTCCGTGGATAATTTCTGTTGGTAATCCAGCGATTTTTTATAGTGACAGTGTAGTTTTAGGGTAAAAGATGGGATTTGACGGGAAAAGAAAATGAGAGAAACCAGATCCCAATTAATTAGAATAACAAATAACTATTTTAATGAAATTCTTATAATTGACACAGTATTCTGAATTAATGATTAACGCAATGGGTTGGAGATGGTGGTGTGTCATCCAAGTTTTGCTTCTGCTTGGTCCGTTCATGGCTTCTTCACATTCAATTATAAGGAATTTACCTGGCTTTTCTGGTGACCTCCCTTTCAAGCTTGAATCTGGGTGAGTTGTTTTGTTTCATCTTCTATCAAAATAATATTTAATTATTTTTATTTATTTATGAGTTCTTTATGATTTTCCTGTATTAAAAGAAAAACCTTACATTTATATATAATTCGACTTCATGTTGTTTTACTCCCTGCAAAGTGTAAAATGTATTTTTTTTTTTAAGTCGTTTCCATCTTTATTTATGATATATATAACCCTTAAAATTATTAAAGTATTTATAAGGTGGATGTTAGTGTCTGCATTTTTAATTCACAAAAAAAAAAAAAAAGTATTTATAAGCTGACTGTATTCCCGAGCTTTTTTTTTTCCCCTCCCTGAACTTTTTTTTTTTTTTTATACACAATTTCCTCCCTGAACTTAGCGTTATACTTACACATTATAGTCTATTATTTATATTGGGGCCTTTGTCTAATGTGTTTCTATTTCCATCTGTGTAATTGTCTCTATGCATCTTCTAATAAAACGATATTCTTTATTTCCCTCATAAACTATACAGCAAACCTCCTAAATTACCCAAAAAAAGAAATATATTCTAGATAGTTTCTCCCCTTCAGATTTAGCCTATACTTGTAATAGTAGTATGTTATGTACCCACACCTTTGAATATATTAAGAAAGCTTCAACGAAAAGAATAATATGACATACAATATTTTCCCCATTAAGATACCTTGAAAACATTGAAAATAATTCAAGTTTGTGTTTCTCATGGCTGTTAACTCTTATTATTGGAACAAACAAAAATTTGACAAATATAGGACACACACACACACGTGTGAGAATAGTTTCATGTTAATTATGTTGTGCAGATACATAGGAGTGGGACAAGAAGAGGAAGTGCAATTATTTTACTTATTTGTGGAATCTCAAAGAAATCCCTCAAAAGATCCAATCTTACTTTGGTTTGTTGGAGGCCCTGGTTGCTCTGCCCTTTCTGCATTTCTTTTTGAAAATGGTATATTTTATTACCCCTAAATTATGAGCCAAAATGCTATGCTCTTGTAATTCTCAGTGCATCAATATTCAAAAATTTTGTGATGACTGTGTAATTAAATATCATTAATCTTAAATTTAATATATGTAAATTGAAAAATATGTAAAAAAAAAAAAAAAATCATGAAGTCCTCAATATTAGAACCTGGATTGTATTAAAAAAAATTAGTTTAATAATCTAAATATCAAAACATTGATTTCATTTTCAACGATTTGTCGATTTATTTAATTTTAACAATCTAAATATATTATTTTAAAATGTTAAAGTTAAATTTGTTTTATCAACTGCACTATCATCATTTAAGTTTATTGCGTCAACATTTTCCTTAACAACATTAACGATGTTAAAAATATAAAATCAAAAGTATACTTTGTAAAATCAAGGGATCAAAAATATATCTCATATAAAACTTAAAGGATAAAAAGTATATTTTTGATTTTTGATCCCCCTTTGAAAATTCTCTGGTGTATGGTAATTCTATATCTCATCTGCTCATCTAAGTATTTGCATTTCTTCATTAAATTGCCTTTAAGTGGTCCAAAAGAGGAAATCCAAACAACCATTTGGACAATTATTACTCTGTCCCCTTCCATACCATAATCAGAATCTCACTTTTTTACTTAACAATTTGCAGGGCCAGTAACAATTGACCGCAATTCCAGTGGGATTCTTCCAACACTTGTATTAAACCCTTATGCTTGGACACAGGTCATGATCTTTCTACATCTAAGCGCCCATATATATTCATATTGCTTTGCCAATCAATTTTATATATACTCCTTTTCCATCAATGCCATTTTTCCTTGCCTTTTCATCTTCAAGCTACAATCATGACATTATGCTGCTGTTTTATGATTCTATTATTAAGTGAGTACTCTCTCCATCTCTTTTTATAAGATCCAAGATTTTGAATCCCTCGTTTGTCCCTGCTTGTTATAAGATTTACTTTGGGGTTGCCTAAGCATTAACTGTATATTTAACAATTTTACCTCCAATTAATTTTCCCATAAAATAAAAGATAAGACCTGTTATGCCAATGATGATATATAAAAATTATTAATCTTTGAGACCTGTTATGGCTTTTAATTAGCAGGTACTCAATGTCATGTACATAGATTTACCAGTTGGCACAGGATTTTCTTACTCACAAACACAACAAGGCTACTATAGCAATGATACTCTATGGATAGAAAATACATATGATTTTCTACAGAAGGTAAACATTATTTGATATAAAATTACTAACACTAAAACTGGCACCCAAAGTTTCCATTTAGCATAGAATTATAATTCACCAGACATGGATCTGGCCATTAATGGAGGAACCGGATCCTTGTATCTAATTTTCAAACAAGAAAGTAAATAAATGGTGCGCGCGCGCGCATATGTTACACTTAATCTTCTGATGATGATTAAAAATTAATGCAGTGGTTTATTGATCATCCTGAGTTTGTCTCAAATCCATTTTATATTGGTGGCGGTTCATATTCAGCTTTGCCTACTGTTCCTCTTGTTAAAAAAGTATATGAAGGTGAAAATGTGTTCTATATTTCCTCATATTCAGCTTCAGCCTTCTCGATCGCTCTCTGTTTTTTTAATTCCTTTTGTTTTGCCTTGTTTTATTTTTCCCCTGTTTTGCTTGAGTAGTAGGTAACAAAGCAGGAAGCAGTCCACTCATCAATATCAAAGTAAAATAGAGTACAAGCATTTACTTTCTGAAAATGACCTCCCTTGTTCCTCTTGAGCCGTCATATTCCAAACTAGTTCCTTGTAAGGTACCAATCCGGTCCTTGTTATAGGTCACTTTTAGGGGTAGTTTTTTGTCTTAAATATGAGTCCGTGTAGGGTATTTATTTTTTAATGATTGTTTTTCAACTTTATACGTTATGACTGTTTTTCAATTTTAGGTTATTTAATTCTTATTGGAAAGAGAAAAAGAAGTATGAATGATTTGTAAATACAAAGAAAGAGGGAGAAAACTTAATAAGGGTAAATTTGAAAAATGTTATAATTTAATGCATTGCTTAATATATAAGAATAAGTTACAAGTGACTTATAGTAAAGATCAATGTTGTACTCCAGTTGGTCCTATCTATAAACAACATTCTTTCACACAGGATTGGTCCTATATATATAAGTATCAATTTGAATTTGTCTAAAAATTTAAACTATTTTTTTTTTCATTTTTATCCTCAACTAATTACATTTCTCTCACCCTTTTTTCTCACTTATACATCTTTTACCTATTCATTATTTTTAACTAATCTTAACCAATATTTTGATCTCCATGATTTAGAAAGTTATTGCTTATATATAAGATAGGAGGGAGCAGTTCCACATATACTCTCTTTTTAAGAAAATGTACATTCTAAAGTCATTAATGAACACACTAGAGGTGCGAATATGATGGCTCATGAGGTTCTAATTAAACTGCCTTTGTATGGTATTTATGATAACAGATATCACTAACTTTTAGTTAGCCTTTTAGGGTTTTGTACTTGCCAGCCCATTTACCGATGCATTTCTGGATATGAACTCACGAGTTGCTTATGCACACCAGATGAGTCTTATATCAGATGAGCTCTATGAGGTAATTTTGGTCACTCTAGTCATTTCAAAGCTGATGATCAAGTTGTGTCTTTCTTAATTATGATAGTAATTATATGATAGCTTTCCATGTTCATTTGTATTCCCTCTAACGCTCTCTAATGCCCGTTAAAATGTCTCAACTTCCTAAATAATGTTTTCTTTTAGTTCCACATAAAATTATTGATATTTTAATATATTATGGACATATACATGATGGTACAATTTTGAATTTTTTATGATTTTTCATAAAAAAAAAATCAAAACTACATAATTTTATACTACCTCTGGTACTAAATTTAGGTCAAAGGTTTACATTACAAATTTGGGATAAGGGTCTTAAATGCCATGGAAGTTTTCGCTCAGGAGCACTGGTAAGATGAAAGATTTTTTTGGACAAAAAATGTCATGGAAGTTCACAAAACGTAGTAATTTTGCCCCTTCATTAATTTTGACCGTTAAGTTTAACTGAGTGCACACGTGGCATGCCACCTCATCACACGTGGCATGCCACCTCAACAATCAAAAGTATTATTTTGCCCCGGAAGTTTTCACTGAGGAGCAATTTTGCCCTGGAAGTTTTCACCGAGGAGCAATTTTGCCCTGGAAGTTTTTACTAAATAGCAATTTTGCCTCGGAAGTTTACAAAATGTAGCAATTTTGCCATACTATCTCCCAATATTAAATTTGACTATTAAATCAGTCAAAGACCACACATACCTTGAAAAGGTCGAACTTGGAGTCAGAGAAGGAGATCCTTGAGATGTTGAGCTCAAGACAGCCAGAAATTGTGAAGCCGAACTGGTCAAAGGGACTGAAAGGTCTATCGCAAAACTCAAATGAAGCATCACTTATGATTTAGGCAAATGAAATGCAAAACGAGAAATAAATTGTTCCAAAAATTGGTTCAGTAAAACAAATCAAAAGTTATAATATTTATGTTTGTATAGATTGATCATTTTCTTAGATCATAAGTGATGCTTCCTCTAGGTTTTGCGACAGACTTTTCAGTCCCTTTGACCAGTTCGGCTTCACAAATTCTGGCCGCTTTGAGCTCAACATCTCAAGGATCTCATTCTTGGACTCCAAGTTCGACCTTTTTAAGGCATGACATGTGTGGTCTTTGACTGATTTAATAGTCAAATTTAATATTGGGGGATAGAAGGGAAAAATTGCTACGTTTTGTAAACTTCCGGGGCAAAATTGCTCCTTTGTGAAAACATCCAAGGCAAAATTGCTCTTCAGCAAAAACTTCTGGGGCAAAAATGATACTTAACTTTTTTTATTGATGAGGTGGCATGCCATGTGTACACTCATTTAAACTTAACGGTCAAAATTAATTGAAGGGCAAAATTGCTACGTTTTGTGAACTTCTGTGGCATTTTTAGTCCAAAAAAAACTTCCGTCTTACCAGTACTCCTAAGTGAAAACTTCCATGGCATTTATGACCCTTATCCCTACAAATTTTGTCCTACATTTAGGACCGGAGGAGTATTATTTTTCTTTGAAAGATAGTTAAAAAAAAAAAAAAGCACTATTTTATACTCATAAGGTACCAAAATGTCACTTATTTTATATAGAATACAATGATAAAAAGAAAATAAAAGGGGGGGAAAAAACATTTGGGAGGTTAGGGCGTTATAAAGAACATTAGAGAGATGTATATTAGAGACCTAAACTCTATTGGCATGGGTGTTATTTTTCCATTTACCTCTAAAATGATATATTTTTGAGATCTCCATGATCCCTAAAGGTTGAGTTGTGTCTTACCTTTACACACACACACACAAAGATTCTATTACTCTAGTTTCTTAGCTAGCTTATACTATCTCCGGTCCCCTTAATATGATATCTAATTATATATATGGTTTTATTGCAGTCAATCAAGGCAAGTTGTAATGGTGATTATGTCAACAGGATTCCAAACAACACAAAGTGTGTCTCAGATTATGAAGCCTACTCTCGTGTCCGTATAAATTTTCCTTCCCCGCTTGTTACAGTTTCTTTAATCATTATATGGTATTTGCATAGAAATAAAAAAAACTAAGTGTATATAATAAGCCATATTCATTTGCAGCTGATTCGTTATATAAACATAAATCAAATTTTGGAACCTGTTTGCATTAATACTCCCGATCTCAAAGACAGAATTCTCTTGGAAGATTCATCATCAGAAGGGATCCTCCAGTCTTTGCTGAAAGTTTCAAATTTCTGGTGTCGTGTAAGTAAACTTCAGAATTTTGTATGAACACACATGCACAAACAAACATAGACAGTGAAACAACAATGATAACAAGCCTTAACGGCTACATGGATTACATGAAGTAATTATCCTCTGTCAGCTACAGAATCTTTAGATATATTGTAAACTAAAGAAAACAAATATTCTCCTCTTCTCTTTTTCTCTTTTCTTCTCGTTATCTTTTATCTACTGTTAGATAAAAAAATGGATAGTTTATATTTGATATTTTATAAAATGATCAATAAAAAATGGGTGGTTTATATTTGGTCTTTCTCTGCCCTGTATCACATGACTCCATATGGTCCAATATACTCTCCTCAATGGCATCTCTAATTTCTTTTTATATATCCAAACAATCAAATGATTTTCTATCAATCTCTCTTCAATAAGTGCTACTCCCACTCTTTCTTTGATATGATAATTTTGAATCTTATCTTTTATTTTATGATCACACACACATTCATCTCAATGTCATCATCTCTGCTTTTGATTGTAGGGGTATGACCACATACGTGTTAACCAATGGGCAAATAATGAGGATGTTAGGAATGCTCTTCATATTAGAGAGGTAAATAAGAATCCTACTCAATCTACTGATTATATAAGTATGTATTTAAAATTATATAATTCAAGTGTTAACTAAGAATTATTATTATTATTATTATTATTGTTATCATCATCATCATCATCATCATCATCATCATCATCATCATCATCATTATTATTATTATTATTATTATTATTATTATTATGCCATTTTAGGGAACTAAAGGAGAGTTCTTGAGATGCAACAAGAGTTTATCGTACGAAACGAATCTGCAAAGTGTTGTTGATTATCATCGCGATCTCACTAAGACAAACCTTCAATGTCTTGTATACTGGTAAGTTTCATCATCCTTACTTTTTCTTGAATATCTAATTTTTAAGAGTTAGTTTGGCTCATGTGCCTTGGATTTCATTTACTGTCACTGAAGCATGAATTAGACTAATCAAGATAGGTTCTAAATTAAGATTCTTTGAAGCCAGTTGCTATAAGTGGCTGAGCCAGGACCTTTGGCCAGAAGGGGCAGGATATTATTTAAATATCAAATAATTAATATGAAGTTTATATATTTCTAAAAAAGTGATTTATATTGTTAAAATGAAGATTTTTTTCTCCTCTAAGCTGTAATGATGATTTCACCTTAATTTGTTTTTCATTTTGATTTAAAAATGATAATATGTAAAATTTATTTAATCGAAATTATATTCATATAGAATATATGATTAATTGTAAATTCAAAGAAATATAAATTTAAGATCATATGTAAACAAAAATTAATATAAAAAATGTGTTTCTCAATTATTATTTTTTACAAATATCAATGCATTTTGGTAATTAATCTATTACTCTATAAAGACTCATTAAGTAGTTCACAATATAAGTCACTCCAACTAATTAGTCTTAACCAAGAAATGATAATTAACTTGATTATTAAATTTTTCTTAAATCGGAATGTTTTCCGACTTACTTGTACATATTAAATGAGGCTTTAAAGAAGAGAGAAAAACAATGAGTCACATTTAAATATTAATTATAGGAATAAACTTAACAAATAAGTATTACTTGCTCAATAACATCTAACTAATCTAGTTAACTATACTTTAGAAAATATTTTAATCTATCCATTCTCGATCTAATACATCTATATCACATATCTTTGGGGAATTTCACTAATGTTTGAACTCCTTATAATAGTGCTGATCTTGACTTGGCGATCCCACATGTTGGTACACAAGCTTGGATTAAGTCACTGAACTTGAAAATAGACGATCCTTGGCGTGCATGGTTCGTTGATGGTCAAGTTGCAGGGTATGCCAATTGTTATTCTAACATTTTTTTCAGCTTTCAATTGTTTGAATAGGTTATTAGATGTAATACTACCTCATATAATTAATATAAGAGCTAGTTGACTTATTTAAAAAGATTGATGAAGTTAAATAATTATAACATATGTTATCTGACCTCTCTAGAAATAAATTAGTTTGGAGAAAAATAATAAATAAAAATATTTTAAAATAATTTATCTAATCTCTTTAATATCTCCAAAATAATCAATTGGCTCAAATTGGAGATAGTAGTACTTACCATTAGTCCATGAAAATAACTAATTGCTTCTCTTTGTTATGCAACTAAATGCATTTAAATTAAGATAAAACTTAGGTCCATTTGCTTATATTTATTAAGTCCAATTATCCCATCGAATATCGCTATGTATTATTCTTATTATTAATAATTAAGGATTTGATAGAAGTTTATATCCATATGAATTTTTACTATTAAAAAAGGTTCATGCATGCGCTAATATTTGATTGGAGAATAAAATCTCATGAATATAAGCAACTGGAATTAAGTTTTGTTTTTAAAACTATATACGTACGGTTCTATCGTTATATTACTTGTACGTGAAGCATAAAAAGTGAATTAAAATGGTTAGATTACAAAACCAAAGCTGCTCCAAGATAGGCACATCAAAATTTGGTATTTTCTGACACCCAACGAAAGAATAATTGGTATTGTCTAAATTAGGAAAATGTGTGTGTGGAGAGATTTTTTTAGTATTTTTATTATCAGTTCTATGGTGGAAAAAAGTTATAAGAAGTTTTTTCTTTTGGTAAATAAATGTATGTTTTCTTAATTAAATAATGTGCTTATCATATTTTAATGAAAAATTAATAACAAAAAATATAATCCTTTGAGATATTTGTATATTTTAAACATATTTGTATATATTTGACCAAAAACAAATACATATTTGTATATATTGTCACATCTCTCCTTTATTGAATATGCAGATACACACAAATCTACAAGAA
Organism: Acacia crassicarpa; assembly: GCA_034222035.1. Lineage (NCBI taxonomy): Eukaryota > Viridiplantae > Streptophyta > Magnoliopsida > Fabales > Fabaceae > Acacia > Acacia crassicarpa. The sequence continues at coordinate 27,234,340 of JAWXYG010000004.1, forward strand.
CCATGACTACTTCTTGACATACGTTGGTGTGAAAGTAAGCAAAACCTTCTTCACATAGTTTCCTTTAGTTAATTTATTGGGAGAATATAAGTTTTAACGAATGGATTCTGTGCAAGATATGACAGTAGTCTTATGTTGTTTACTTGTCATGGGAACTTTTTGATTATTAAATCTTTTCATTGGGACCTTATAATAATTTTTTCTTTTTATTTTATTTTATCGGTTTTCAAGCCAATTCAAAAATGCAAATTGACTTTCACCTTTGGTTTTTGTGACATAGGGTGCTGGTCATGTAGCCCAGTCATATAAACCTAAAGAAGTTCTCCAAATGATAGAGAGATGGTTCTCATATGCTCTTATTTAAGGAACGGGTCAGCCGGGTCATCATCGGGTGATAGGCCCAAAATGTCACTCCAACAAGATTGGTTGCTGCTGGTCTCAACAAAAAAATCATACAAGTAGTTTGGTTTGGCCTTTGTACATCCCTAGCTAGTTTGCTACATTGGCTACAAATACTTCAAGTTATTGTGTCCGAATTCAACTTTATTTTATTTTGTGTAAACCCTAACTACCTCAAAATTTATAGTTTTCTTAAAAGCAGCAAAAACCCCGTTTTTATCCAAACATGTCATTTCTTTCTTTAAAATTGACTTTAGGGATAAATAAACTTTTGATAGATTATAATCACTTGGTTATAGCTTATTCCTTATATTTTGACATAGGGCAACTTTGTGATTATAGCTGAGTCATTTATATTTGATATTAATACTAATAACTGTATTTAGTGATGAATGTGGAGAAAAATGTCAAAAAGTTATTATAAAAAATTACATATTGTTATGAATATTGATATTGTGGATGTCCATTGACTCATGTCTCAATCAGCATTCATAAGTACTTGTTACAAAACTAAAAATGGCTAATTGGTGACTCTTGGTTTGACCCTTGAAAGCCCACAAATAGATGTCAATATCAAACATTCAAGTGAATAAATTTGCTCCCCATTCTCCCCTCAAACTTTTCTCTTCTCTTGACTTCATTTATTTTTACGACCCATATAATATTAATTGTAGTATTATTGTTATTATTTCTTTCTTTCTGTTTTTTTTTTGGCCAATGCATGCTTTCATAAGCGGTGTAAATACAATTCAGTGGAATAACAACTTGGATTTTAGCGTAAGCGGGATTACTTTCACTCCCTGTCTCCATTGTTCATGCCCCTTCACTTTTTACTCCTTGCTGCTGGTTTTATCCTTCTCGTGTTGTGTTATACGCTTTCTGCTACGTCTCGCCTTCCTCTATGTGGATCTTCCCGCTTGGATTTTTCTTTAAGCCATTATCTCTTCATATGCATCCTTCGTACCTGCTCTGTTCATTCGGCAAAGATTCAAGCTCTTATCTTCATTCACTGGCGCAGCTCCGAGGTCAGTCTCCGTACCACCTATGTGGTGTCATCTGCATCTTTTACCACGGCTTTTCTTTTCTTTCATCGATCATTCCTAGAGCCACTACCAGATAATCTCCACTTGACTTTGCTCAATTCCTCTTTGATGTCAAATCTTTTCTTCTAATTCTAGATAGTTTGAGGTGTCATCGGAATCGACTTGCCACCTTCCGTCTTCACTTCTCCGGCTTTACATGGCGTGGACACGTGGGATGTCTTGGAGGTTCCTCTGCATGCATTCATGCATGGTCCTCAACCTCTCGATATATACAGTTCACTATTGCTCTGCTCTTCACAAACAATCTTCAAGGTGAACCAGCCTTTCATACTTTTAATAGTACAGACGTGTCAAAGTTTCAACATCTGTTGGATCTTCATTACGGCGTGTGTAAAACATGTATATGTCTTATGCATAAAAAGAGTGTTATTTTGATTTTATGAGAAAAGGGTAGAAAGGTAATATTGATATGAGAGTTATTAAAAGTTATAAAAAGACAATTGTTGATAGGTGCAATTGTTACAAAGTGAAAAGGCATATATATTCGAAAAAGAGAAATATATAAAAAGCGTAAAGGTCTTCATTGTTTGACTACAAAAAAGTTATATCTTATTTCAATCACAAGAAGATACAAGTTAAAGAGAAAGTTAAGACTCTGAGAAAGTTTTTCATCATAAAAGATCTTCCGCTATTATTGATAAAGGTTAGTGCATTTAACCTTATTAAATATGAAAACATGAATTTCCTAAGATCCTTAAGAATTATGTTCTTGCATTAGAGAAAACAAACTTATGTTTTACATGTTGTATTAGACAGTGTTTAGGAATTCATGTTTTCCATATATGATTATAAGTGGATTCTTGATTTTGAAAAGTGAAAGTTTCTAAAATTTATGATTTTTCCCTAACGATTTTTGGAATAATTTTATGAATTCATGATATTGAATCCAAATAATGATTCTGACGATTATGCGATTATTTTCACTGGATAAAGAGACCAATTCCATTATTTTTGCTAGTTGCCGTTATTGTGACGATTCCATGATTTCTTTTTTTGGCCAACGTTTCTAGCGAATAAAACCATGACCAGATGAATTGGATCATAAGAAATTGGATCCGGTTTCTCTCATAAGCGATTTTTTGCCCATATCTCATAAGATCTCAATCTTAGCCATCCATTCAATCTAAGTGTTCAGATAACACCACGTCATCTAGCTTTTAAGTCAGCCAAAACACACACACACACACACACACACAAAAGTCGATTGAGAGCTACCGCTGAAGCAAATTCATACGTCAGAGAAAACATGGCCGAATCACCCTCTCCAACACCTGAGCAACCCTTACTGAAATGTGATGATTCGCAGTTCTAGTGCTACGGTTGTGAAAAGCGTGTGTCCGTAGAGACACATCCTGGGGCCCGAACATTCTCTGTTGCAAGTTCAAGCATGGGTTTCGTCAAATCAATTCCTTTGACGTCTTTGGCTATGGACTCTAGTGGGTCCTGAATTTGTGAAGCATGTTAGTATGTGATATGTATGACTCAAAGCATTAATGTTTTCAAATTTTTTTTGTTCCTTATAGTACATGTTGCCACGCATTTGCTATTCTCAATTATTGCAGTTTTTAATGGACTGAACTTCTCTAAATGGAAGGAACAAATCGAATTTTACCTTGGGGTAATGGATTTGGATTTAGCTCTTAGAAAAGAGAAACCCAGTGCTATTACAAAAGTTACTCCCAAAAAATTAATACAAATGTGGTGAATAAACTAGTTTAGTCATACTCAGACACAATAAAGTATTCAAGGTGACATTAAATTGCTTTCGTGAAGTTTTTTTTTTTTTTTTTTGAAAAACCATCTATTGCTTTTATCGAAGGTTCCTCTCCTATTATAGGAAGTGTTCAACTCATTACTTTGACTCAAGGTTCCTACTCTGTTGATCTTTTTTGAAGTAATTTCAGAAGATATGGATCTCTAAGCAAAAACAACTTTTTTGGAAGTATCCATATTTCCAGAAGTTACTTCGAAAAGATTAATAGGAATATGATAAATAAACTAGTTCAATTGTGTTAGGATCCCACACCCCTTATTATTTTATTCTAGGAAGAAAAGACATGTGTCAGATCAGTTAGAGTAGTTATTTAATACCTTTTCTGTTTGGTAGTTTTTAGAAGTTGTTCTTATCCAATCTATTAAGTAGTTTTAGATATCAGTTATGGGTAGTTATAGAATGTGTGCTAACTGAATTATATAAATGTTTGTATTATGTTTTAGAGAAAACAAGTTTGAATATATGAAGTTTGTTGTTCATTGGCTAGAGTTTCACATACTGACTCTAGAGTTTTCCTTTTCCCTCTTCTTGTTCTCTTATTAATTCTGCAAATCTTAACAATTTGGTATCAGAGCAGCAGATTTCTGGTCCTGTAATCCGCCATGGTTAACACCCGTACATCTTCGTATGAAGATAACCCACCATTACGTCCAAATCAGAACCCTGAATTTCCATTAATTCCTGACCCTCAGAATGATCCTGCTGTTATCATAGTCCAACAACCCTCACAGACGCAGCCAGAGTCCAACCAACAGCAACTAACAGCCACACTTGCGCAACTGAACATAATGAATGCTGAGATTAATACATTAAAGAAACAAAAGGAACCTACAATAGGTCATGGTGAATCAAGTCGTAACAACAGGGAGACTTATGATGAACATTAAGATGATGATGGAGAAGCACCTTGGTGGAGTAGGAATTCTTCGAACCGACCTTACTTGAAAGTGGAGTTTCCAAAGTATGAAGGAGGGGATCCGAAGGGCTGGATACTGAAAGCGGAAAAATATTCGCTATTATCAAACACCAGAAGACTTAAAAGTTGATATTGCAGCAATAAACTTGGAAGGTGATGCATTGGATACTTTTTCCTGGGTATCATCAGGAAGAACAATAAGATATTGGGATGAATTAATACAAGTGTTTCAAGAGCAATTCGGCCCTACGGAATTTCAAAATCCAAACATATATCTTTGCGGCATCAGGCAAGTCAATACGGTGGGGGAATATAAACAAGAGTTTGTATGCCGTCAAGCGCAAGTACAAGGGTGGCCGGAGCATTGTTTTCTTGGCGTTTTTATCAATGGGTTGAAAGAAGAATATCAGGCTGATGTTAAAATCCAAAAACCTCATACAGTGTATAAGGCAGCAAGCCTGGCTTTGGAATTTGAGGCAAAAATTCAAAGCGCGAGTACTCAATGCTCTCAATTCCATTATAATAATTTTTGGACCTCGGATTGTAATTGGCGAGATTAGCGAATCGAAGGGAATTGGAGATATCAGAGGAATAATTCTACCATTACGCTACAAAACAAGGAGTTCACAATACCGCAAATCAGGGGACGCAATATTCAAATTTTCAAAATTCAAATAGCATTAAACCGCCTCCTTTAGTTTTAGCCAGTACCCAATATTCTCCTAAATTTCTGCAACAACCATGCCTATCTGAATTCGAATGGCAAAACCGGCGTGACAAAGGATTGTGTTTTCACTGTGGAGACCGTTTTACCCCTAGGCATCGCTGCAACTCATCATCACTCCGTATTATGGACGAAACAGATGATTCGATTGATCAGGACGAAGAGGAATCAGCGCCAATTACGGTCCATATGGCTGAAATTTCGCTTCACGCCATTTTAGGCAATAATTCGAATACTACCCTGAAAGTCAGAGGAATGCTTGGCACTAAATCAGTTCTAATTCTAATAGACAGTGGGTCCTCGTATAATTTTGTCTCCAACAAACTGGTACAAACCCTGAATCTGCCTTTAACCCAACTTCCCACTTTCGGCGTTCAAGTAGAAGATGCCCGTATGGTCTCATGTAACTCAATCTGTTTGCAAATTGAGGTGAAGGTTCAAGACTCGACAATTAAAGATGATTTTTTCCCCTTCTCCCTGGGCAATGTAGACAAGGTCCTTGGTATAAAATGGCTAGCATCGCTGAACACTGTGGAGGCTAATTGGCAGCAACTGTTTATCATCTTTTATGTTGATGAAAGAGATACAAATTACAAGGAGTTCCCCAACAAGTCTCTTCTACTACTTTATGCAGTTTCTTATGCACTGAAATGGTTCAACGGTTTGATACACTTGTAGAATTTCTGCAAGCCCATTCATCTGTGTTTCAGGAACCTCAAAGCTTACCCCCTTTCAGGCAATATAATCATGCCATTTCTCTCTTCCCTACTGCTGTACCTCCCAATATTCGTCCCTATCGATATCCTTTTGCTCAAAAAGACGAAATCGAAAATCAGGTGGCTGCCTTGTTACAAAAGGGTTTTATACAGCCTAGTGTCAGCCCTTTTGCCAGCCCTGTGCTTTTAGTTCCCAAGAAAGATAAGACTTGGCGATTCTATGTAGATTATAGACAACTCAATCGTCTTACTATCCCAGATAAATACCCCATACCTACCATTGATGAACTCATTGATGAATTACATGGAGCTAAGTTCTTTTCTGAAATTGATCTTCGTTCAGGTTATCATTAGATTCGAGTACTTCCATCTGATGTTCCTAAAACAGCCTTTCGCACTCATTCTGGTCACTATGAGTTTATTGTCATGCCTTTTGGCCTCACCAATGCCACTGTTACATTTCAAGCTGCAATGAATGACCTCTTTCGTCCCTTATTAAGAAAATTCATCCTGGTATTTTTTGATGACATCCTGGTGTATAGTGCCAACTTTGAAGATCATATGAGGCACTTGAATATTGTAACGTCCTCCATTTTTACTTAACAAAATGATTAATTAAGGGTTGATCAACCACTGATTAATATTTCATCATTTACCAAAATATACAAAAGTAAATTAGAGTATGCAGAATGAGCCCTAACGTGGCAATATACAATCATCCAACGTATACCAGAAGATGGAAGCACTACCGTCAGAAGGAGTAGCCTAAGCTTCCAAAGTTTTTCCCTCATGGACCCGGACGAAAACTATCACCTGGAAAAATGTGGTAACCATCAATCCAACTCATTACAAATACTAATATGTGCTAGTGAGGTGCCATGTGGAACAATTTATATAACAAAGTATTTTAAATAAAATGATATACATAATTTGCCAATATCTACATCACAAAATTTCATATCAGAAATTAAGTATCACAGTTTTCATTAACACAATTCCCAAGATACCTCCAACCAATCCAACCGAACCGCCTTATTTCCTCCGACTAGACCCATGGGCTAAGTTACATCCATATTACTGGTTACTCAAAAGCTCACTGGTCATGTGATGAGGATCAGCCAAAATCCTCAGAGCACATGTCCCAGACCATGGGTCTTTCCCTCTCATTGAACTAGCGGGGTGTTGTACGCCCTCATTGAACTAGTGGGTCAGTCCCTCATTGAACAAGTGAGACAATATAAAGCCAATCCATCGTGCACCAATGGAGGCCTCACCACATGGTGGAATATAATATTTCATTTCCTCCCAATTCAACCCTTCCCATAATTATCATAATAAATATCATAATATCAAAACTTTCAATTCTTATACATAAATAAATAAATAAATAAATATATATATATATATATATATATATATATATATTCATAATCTCAATCATAAGGTTCCGCAAGGCAATTTATATTAAAAATATTCATAATGATTTCACAAAATACTCACAAACAACATATCAATACACATAACAAGTGGAAAGTGGTTACCTCTCGCCAAAGCTAATTATTTTCACACTGCTCCTAATCCAAGAGCTCAAACACATGCCAAAAACCAATCTATCACAACCAATTTACTAACCATTAATAACTCTTTTAAAACTCTACATAATTAAAATTATAAATTATAATTTCCTACAATTTAAAATATAAAAATTTTAATAATAAAATGTTTGGAATGCTTGAAATGGGCACGTTATGATAAGACTAGAAAATCAGAGAAACCATTATAATTATTAATTCTCTTTCTATTTATTACTAACCAATAATGCCCTTTTTCTATTTATTATAAATTAATAATTTACTTTATTATTTATTCCCCTTAATAATAATAATAATAACAATATCTATTTATTATTATTTATTCATCTATCTTATTACTTATTTTTTTTCTATTATTTATTTTATTATTACCCTTGAATCAATTTAAACTTCCTGAGCACTTTAAATGGGGAGGACGTTTAGATTCAATTATTAACAACATAATAATATATTTTATTACAATATATTTATATATATATTTGTAAGTAATATTAAAGTGAAAAAAATATAGGAATGAGTTATATTAGATCCTATTATATAGGATTAAGTTGGATTAGATTCTGTCCCTCATATTTATTTATTTATTTATTTAGAGTTTCGAATTCCCTAAATACAAGGGTGTGTGTGTATACTTTATGTGTTTGCAAAACCCTCCTTTTTATTTTTCTCAAATCATATATATTCATATATATAAAATAGCAACGTCCTTCCACATGCAACGTTTTTTTTTTTCCTTTGTCTTCCTAAAATATCTCATTTACTTATTTGCATTATGGTAATAACTCTCACTATGCGAACCTCTTAGATATATGAGATTCATAGAAACAATTTTGAGAGATCATAAATTTAATATATAAAAATCAATTATTATTTTGCATTTGAAATCAAAATAAATCTCTCAGCTCGCAATAATAGAAGTAAGTAATTGACGTTGGTTCCAAATCCTCTTAAAGACAAGTTAACCGCTACATATATATATAAAGTTTTCTTATTCTTCTTATGAGCAGCGTCGCATATCTATATATATACACACAGTGAGATTTTCTTAATATATATATACGTACTACCCAGCACAACATGAGAGCAATGTAAGTGAAAAGTTTGAGATTACCCTGTATGCAAAGCGTCTTATAGCCGCGATGGCGGAGGAAGAAGATGAAGAACGCAACCGTAAAGAAAAGAAGATCCCAACCATCTCTACCGTAGAAGCAAACGAACCAGAGGAAGAAAAAGTGAATCCACCACTACACCCATAGCAACTAGCAGAAACAATGAAGAAGGAAGAAAATCTCAGCTACCACAGAGGCTCCTACTCTGTTATAAACGCTGACCCACATAAATGGCGAGGCGTCAATGGTGGAGGAAGACAACGTCCACACCCACACGCATGCAGGATAATGATCATTGGTCCTCTGCCTCTATTTTCTATTTCTCCGTCTTCCTCTCTTGTTTCTCGGTTGTCTCTCTGTCTCTCAATGTTTCTGTCTCAGCTTCTTTCTATCACTCTCTTTCTCTCTATGTTTCTGTTAACGAATGAAGAAAGGCAGAAACTCTCGGTCTCTCCCTCTCTGCGTGATCTGGTTTGAATATATAAGGAGGAATGCAGAAGTGCACTGGGCTCAAGAGGCATGGCATTGCTGTTACGTGTGATCTCTCTTTTTTGCGCTTACGGCTGTGGTCTGACCGAGAGGTATGGAGTGGGCAGACGCTGGGCTCGAGAGAAATGAAGAAGTATGGCTGTTGCGTGTACAGTGATAAGTCGAAAGTGAGATTTGGTTTGCTGCAGCGTTTTGTGCTTCTGACAAATGAAAAGTGGAGATCGAAGTATACATGTGTATGTATGGGGGCTGATACGGGCTTGAATGAATTGGATTTAAAGTGTGTATGTAAGGTGACGTGAAAAAGGAGCTGTGAAGGAAGTATGTATTGAAGTTTTGGGCTTTGGTGTTTTATATTTTGGTGTTGGCCGAAATGAATGATTAATGGATCAGGAGGAGTATTGTATTCTGCATGTGCACATGGGCACGTGGCTTATTGGGCCAAAATTCCTAACCTAATGAAACCTAAATTGCCATTAAATCCCAATTATTTAATAACTAAGGCCTAATTTTCTATAATTAGTCCCACCATAATATTTTTTATATTCTCGAAATATTATTTCATAACCTTCCCAAATTCTCAAGGTACAAAAATTTAAAAATTATCTTAAGTTTTTCCTCATAATAAGCTTAAGACTTTTAGATTCTACTGGCTAGAAGCCTTCTTATCACAGTTTTATTTCCAACCTTCCTGTCCAAAAATTTAGGATGTTACAAATATCATTTTTCAAACTTTGCAGCAGCATGAGTTTTATGCTAATCCCAAGAAATGTGATTTTCTTCAGTTGGATATATCTTATCTGGGACATATTATTTCTACTCAAGGAGTTTCTGTTGATCCTAACAAAATTTCAGCCATTATTAAGTGGCCTTTACCAAATGATATCTCTGAATTGCATGGGTTTTTAGGCCTCACTGGATATTATAGACGCTTTGTCTATCAATATGGCCACATTGTAAAGCCTCTTGTTGACATGACCAAAAAAGACGCTTTTCATTGGGATCATGCCTCTACATCTGCTTTTGAAGATCTTAAGACAACCCTTACAAATGTTCCTATTTTGCACTTGCCGGATTTTTCTAGGCCCTTTATTGTAGAATGTGATGCCTCCCTCCTCTACTAGATTGGGTGCTATTTTACAACAGGATGGCCATCCTATCGCTTATTACAACAAAGGATTGTCACTTTCTAATCAGCATAAGTCAGTTTATGAGCGAGAATTACTAGCTCTGGTGATGGCTTTGAATAAATGGCGCCATTAGTTACTTGGGTGCAAATTTTTGGTTCACACAGACCATTTCAGCCTAAAATATCTCTTGGAACAACATGTTACAACTCCATCCCAGCAACGTCAGCTCCTCAAACTCCTTCCATTTGATTTTTAGATCATTTACAAGCCAGGAAACACTAATCAAGGTGCTGATGCGTTATCCCGTTGTCCTCATTCGGGTGAATTCTTTAACTTAGCAATCCCACATGCATCTGATTTTGAGGAATTACCAGCCCTGTTACAACAAGATGCCTTTACAAATCAGATTCTACAATCTTTGCATAATGATCCCCATTCAGTTCCTCACTATTCCTTGGTTTCTGGAAGGTTATACTATAAAAGTCGTTTGGTTCTTCCAACAAAAGGTTCACTCACTCAATTGCTTATTTCTGAGGCTCATACATCTCTGATTGGTGGCCATGGGGGAGTCCTCAAGACTCTCAAACGATTGCAGCCTTTCTACTTTTGGAACCATATGAAAGAGGAGGTGACAGAATTCATTCAAAAATGCCTCATTTGTCAACGAAGTAAGTCTTTACCTCAACCATATGCTGGTTTATTACAAGAATTACCTATTCCCCATCACATTTGGGAAGACCTTTCACTGGATTTTATTACTAGGTTGCCCAAATCAAGTGGTTTTGATGTCATCTTAGTTGTGGTCGATCCTTTCAATAAGTATGCCCATTTTTTGGGTCTCTTAAGGCCTTTTACAGCAAAATCAGTGGCTTCTCTCTTTTGTAAAGAAATCCTTCGTCTTCATGGGACTCCTAAATCTATAATTTCATACTGAGATCCTATTTTTTGAGTTCTTTTTTGCAAGAATTGTTTAAACTTTCAGGCACCAAACTCAAAATGAGCACATCTTATCATCCTCAAAAGGATGGTCAAACAGAGGTTATTAATCGCTGTTTGGAGACTTATCTCTGTTGCTTCTGCCATGATCACCAGAAGAGTTGGTTTCGTTTTATCCATTGGGTAGAATTTTCCTACAACACTGGATATCATACTTCCACTGGTTTTACACCTTTCAAAATTGTTTATGGCAGGGAACCTCCAGCTTTATTACCTTATTTAATCGGTGCTACTCCTATTGCTGAGTTAAATGACTTTTTTACTGAACGGGATGCTGTTTTGGAACTTATCAAATCTAGTTTAATGGATGCACAAGAACACATGAAGCACCATGCAGATGTGCATCGCCGCCACCTAGAATTTCAACCTGGAGATATGGTTTTCCTCAAGATTCAACCTTATCGTCAAAAATCTCTATCTGGTCAACGATTTCAAAAGTTGTCCGCACGTTATTTTGGGCCTTATTCTGTAGTTCGTCGCATTGGAGTTGTCGCTTATGAACTCCTTCTTCTACCTGATTCACAAATTCATCCAGTCTTTCATGTCTCATTGCTCAAACCAGCATTCGGATGTACTTCTGCTGTTGTTTCTCCTCTCCCAGTTACTGATAAATGGGAATTAACTCTTCAGCCTACAAAAGTGCTAGATGCTCGTGTTGTGGAGGTGGCTGGAGATCAGATCATTGAACTTCTAATTCAATGGAAAGATAGACCAGAGGAAGACTCAAGTTGGGAACCTTATGACTACATTGCCACTCAATTCCCAGAATTCAGCCTTGAGGACAAGGCTTATTTTCAACGGGGGAATATTGTTAGGATCCCACGCCCCTTATTAGTTTATTCTAGGAAGAGAAGATATGTGTCAGATCAGTTAGAGTAGTTATTTAATACCTTATCTGTTTGGTAGTTTTTAGAAGTTGTTCTTATCCAATCTATTAAGTAGTTTTAGATATCAGTTATGGGTAGTTATAGGATGTGTGCTAACTGAATTATATAAATGTTTGTATTATGTTTTAGAGAAAACAAATTTGAATATATGAAGTTTGTTGTTCATTGGCTGGAGTTTCAGATACTGACTCTAGAGTTTTCCTTTTCCCTCTTCTTTTTCTCTTATTAATTCTGCAAATCCTAACAAATTGTACTTAACGTCATAGATGAACAAGCAAATACCTGCGGTATTTGTGAAGTCACAATGTGATAAAGCATTCAAGGTGATTTTTTAAGTAGCTTTTGTGAAGTTTTTTTTTTTTTTTTCCGAGGGGGGGGGGATCATTATTTCTTTGATCAAAGGTTTCTCTCCTATTTTTGTATTGAGCAGGTGGAACTAAGTTAAAAGCTCTAAAATTCAACATTGTCATCAGCCTTAAACTCTTCAATGTGAGAGTTTATGAGCTACTGGATCTCAACTCAATCTAATAAAGCAATACTTCCCACATCAAGTAGCCATGTCATTCGAGATATATCAAGATTTTTTATGTCTTTTAGCTAGAATCAATCGCACTCATAACCTATATATCTGATAATTTTAGTATTCACCTATACCTTATGTCTCTTCATCAATTAAGTCTAAAAAGAAAACACAAATGGGGAAAAAAAATATCCCTATCAAAAAGGGCACAAGGAGTATACAAACCCTTAACCTCAACGGTTTCCATACCCCTATGCCCATTTTGATAGGGATATATGTTTTTCCCCAGAGACCTGTGCTTTCCAGGGTTTATTCTTGTGAAGAAAAACAGTTATAGGTCAACAGTGACATAACACACACACACACATGTCAACACTTGCTATTGATTCTTCCCACAAAGTTTAGAATGTCTTGATCTATCCCGAATTGCATAGCAACTTGCTGTGGGAGGTACTATTCTATTATAGACTAACGAGTCCAACTAGCTTAGAAACTCTCACTTGAAGAGTCTCAAATTCATATACATCACGGTTATTAGCGCCAAGTATATACAGCGCCTGCATATATGATGACTCAGAACCATGATTTATGGGCAATAATAACTGTCAAATATCTTGATTTATGTAATAACGGAGGAGAGAAAATAAGTGATATTTACTATGACAATAATGTCCTTATTTAACTTTTAACCCTTTTGTAAGCGTTGCAGGAAAAATAAATTAAAAATTAACATCATCAAATTAAATATTAAAATCAAACTAAAATGCAATTGTTTATGTATTGTATTTTAAAATCAAAACATTAAGCTAAATGTATTTCCTAACAAACTAAATAACAAAAAGTTAAAATAAAAACAAACAGGTCTCAATAATAATAATATCTCTATATCCATACACTCTTATGGCTTGGCGACCAAGTTCAATTAATACGGTTAGATGTCACAAAACTTGATCAAAATTCCCTCTGTTGCCACTTCAAACAGGCTTCCCGAATGTGAAGAACACGTAAGGTGAAATGGCTTCACCTAGGTGCACGGTAACTCATCATTTACTCACGGTAAAGCTTTTTTTTTTTTTTTAATCGAGACAAAATGATACTCTTCCGGTCCTTAATATAAAACATGTTTGAGGAGTTAATTTTGATCTTAAATACTCCCTCCGGTCCTAATTATAAGGCATAGTTGACTTTTTTGGAAAAATTAAGGAAGCTAATTAAATTACTTTAAAGTATTTTTATTTTTATTTTTTTCTTCAAAGTAATTAGTTTGACTAATAAACTAATATATAATCTAAAGATATACAACATATAAAGTGATTAAGTAACTTATTTAGCTTCCTTAATCTCTCCAAACAAAGTCAACTATGCCTTATAATTAGGACCGGAGGGAGTATAAGACATAGTTTTCATATTTGTCAATCATTTCCTAATTAACCCCTATTGTTGCTCATTCAACAATAATCAAGGGAAAAAAATGATTATTAGAAAAATGACCATAGTGTTTTAGAAAAATACGTATCATATTAACTAACTTCTATAATCTAATCAAATTAAATAAATATATCTTATATTAAGGATCGAATAGAGTTTTAAGTATATAAGAGTTTTACAATTACATGTAGTCAAATTACCAATATGAAATCTTAAAAACTAAAGAAAACTAGGAAATGTAATGGTCTTAAAACCTATGGAAGAAAAATCATAAAGTAACGTCAAAATCTCATGTAAAGTGATAGTCAATGAATTAGAGGATTGAACTCGACCAAAAAAAAAAAAAGTAGAGGATTGAACAGAAAAATAAATAAAGCATTTCTCGATACAATAGATTATGAGGCGCGGCTCTTTGTCAACTTCTATCATATCAGACTTATGAATCTGGAATAATTGGTCTCTTAGACATTTGGAAAAGAAATGAAGAGCTGCTTTAATTTGATTGATTCATATTCCATGACAATAAAGTGGCATTACATGGAAGGCAAAAATGAAAAATATAAAATGATTCTTACAAATTCCATATATTTTGTTTTCTTCTTGGTCGGTGTTTTTTTATCTGCGTGGACAAGTAATTAACGACGGACAGAGGAACACATATTAATATTTCATATTTGATAAAAACAAGATTTTGATTTGTCTAAGAAAAAAAACGTGTCTCTATTATTTCCATTAAAGTAGTTGACTTAATTTCCATTGGATTAAAAATATATAACTTCAATGAAATAAAATTGTTGGAAGGAAAACAGTTTTTCTTTTATATATAAATACGTGCAAATTAAATAGTCAAACTGACTTGATACAAAGAAATTAAAAGAGGAAAATACATAAAGCAGTTTTCTAATATCTGTAACTACGAAAGTCATATCCGCAACACTTGAACATTTTCCCTAGAGAATAGGATAACTGACACTCACTTGAATCTGACACTTATGAAGATTTTCAACTGATTGCTGTCTGAGGATGAACAGAATTAACCTCATAAGCTCCAAAAGTGAATTATGAAGCTTCCCTCTCTCCCGGAGGTAAACTCGGGTTGGGTTTCTCTCATTATCATTTTCTCATTATCCCTCATAATTTCTAAATCACATTCATCCAATCAATACAATACTACTTTCACTTTTCTCTCACTTCCTCAAATCAAGGGCCTAGATGAGGCCAATGAGAGAAAATGAGAAACAAGATAAGAAGAAGATCTCCTTCTAGCAAACTTAGCAACGTTCCTTCCGTTATTGCAAAGCTCATAGGAATTATACATGGACTCGAATTATGCCGGAGCAGGAATTATAGGAGCATTGTTCTCCACACAGACTCTTTAGAGGCCATAAATTTTCTCCTTAGGAGATGTAATACTAATCACCCTTTTAAATGATGCTAAATTGCATTTTCACAGGGACTAGCAGATTTCAATTAGTCATAGTTTTAGGGAAAATCTAGAAATGATGGGCTAATTAGCTAGTATATCTTTCAATTAGGACTTCCATTTGGTGAGATGGCGATTGGTAAAGGAATGCATCCAGCTTCTATTATTATATATATATATATATATATATATATATATATATAGGGGGAAAAAACTAAAATTAACCCTCCAATTTAAATTGCTACTATCAGCTTGCTGAAGAATCCAACGTGTTCATGCCAGAATCTCCTGGAGTTCACCATTAGTTGCATAACATTGCACACATGAAGTTTGATACCAAGAGGAACATTACGAATTATATAAGCCAACCCTTCCTGTACAATGGAACCTTGTGAACTTCCAAACTAAACAGCTTAAGCCCAATGACTGTCCAAGAACAAGGGTTCTTGGGTCCCCCGTTGATTATCACAAAATACACAGTTCAAATCCGATCCATCTGAATTTGGTGTATTAAAATGAAAAGAACCTTTGGCATTTGGTGTGTATGGCATTAATATTTCTAAAAGTACTGTTTATATAGTTTATTGTAAAAATATTTTTGATCATCGATCAACTTGTCCTTCCTCTTTCATAATTTGATGGTTTTATAATAGAAATGACTTCATATCATACAATTATAAAAAATGATAAGGATAAATAAATACCTTTTAAATTTACAAAACCTTCAAAAGTCTGTTAATACATTAAAATAACAAAAAGATGAAATGGTAGGAATTTAAAATTTTAAAGTTTATTAGTTTTTACCAAAATGTCCCTAATATTTTAATTTTTTTAAAGGGGAAAAAAAAAAAGCACCCCTGCTAGAGCATCATTGCTGGCCGACCAGCAGCCTCCAGCAAAATGAAAAATGGAAATGATTAAAGAAGTAAAGGTGATACCATTCGACCTTTAATCAACTCATTATTCATTTAATAAATATTGTTATGTCTTTAATTAATATTATTACTCATGTAGTCAATATTATTGCACCTTTAGTCCGTATATTTACACCTCTAATTAATATTATTACGCCTCTAGTTAATATCATTACGCCTTTAATAATTTATATTACTTATTTAATCAAATACCTTTATGCCTTTATTTGTATTATACATATAAATATTCTTATGCATATATATAACAAAGAAGTTTTGTGGCCACCAAAGCCTCTTGAAAACAAGGTGAGGTGGGTTTAAATCTCATCTTGGCCACACATTTTTAAACAAATATTTAATCCCCTCCCCCAACGAAAACAGCCACTAGAGCCGATAGCTGGCTGTTGGTGCTCCGACGAGATTCCTTCTTTTTTTTTCATTTTCTGAAAATTAAAATATTAGCAGCATTTTGGTAAAGATATATAAACTATAAATAACCAGATCACCTGTTTATCATTTCAATATGCTAACAAGCTTTTGAGGGTTTACAGTTAAAACACCTAAATAGAGTAAACACTTGTTTAGAATATCAGTAACTATCGAACAAGCAACACAAAAAAATTAGCGGGGGAAAATCTATAAGGAAAAATAACAGGCATGATATGATTCCTCCCCTTCATCAATTTCATCTACTTTTTCTAAGTAGTTTATAAACCACCCCTGGTTCAACGTCAACTTACCTCTTCAAGCAGATTTGAGCTTCTTCAATGACGTCGCACACTAGATGACGACAACAAAAGCAATATATGTTGAAGGTTTGTTAGACGGCAACGAACCCCACACACACCAGACGCGACGGAGAACCACACGACGCGACGACGACAGGGGCAGGGAGCAAAACGGGAAGCGGGAGATACGACGGCAAGGGAAAAACGCTGCCGTTTTGCTTTTCAAGTGGAAATAGAACACTTTTTGCAGAGCTGTTTTTTTTCTGGGATTATGTTATGGCCCCCCCCCCCCCCCCCCCCCGGGTTTTGAGCTTCTTACTTTTCAAATTTCCTATTCATTTATTTATTTTGAAACCATTCTACCTCAATCATTTAGCCCATCGGATTTACCTCCTATTATTCTTGAGTTCAACTTATCAAAGGGTTGCACGCTCTCACTAAAAAGGGGAAAATTCAATGCTGAAGTTGTTTGAGACATTGAGGGAGACATTATAAGAGTCTACAAAGCAATGATAACTCAAGCTAAAGTGAAGACATGTGTACTCTTAGTTCTAAATTTTATGCGGAGTGGACTCCACACTACAAGAAAATGTGAAATTTGCGACGGAATTTTGCGAGGGACAAAATTCCGTCGCAAATTTTAGATAATTTGCGAGGGAAATTTAATTCCCTCGCAAAATAGTGATTTTGCGAGGAAAACAACATTCCCTCGCAAAAAGAATGAAATTTTGCGAGGGACAACATATTCCCTCGCAAAATTCACAAAATTTTGCGAGGGAAGTAATATTCCCTCGCAAAATTGTAGACATTTTGCGAGGGAACCGTCGATCCCTCGCAAATTTACACACATTGCGAAAAATTATAGGGAAAATTTTCCCCAATTTTTTCGCTATTTTGCGAGGAAAGAAAGAATTCCTTGCAAAATGGTCAATTTGCGAGGGACCAGTAGTTCCCTCGCAAAAAAGAAAAAAAAATGAAGGGAAATTTCCCCCCTACATTTTTCAGAATTTTGCGAGGGAGGAAGTTTCCCTTGCAAAATATGCAAATTTTGCGAGGGATTAAAAGTTGCCTCGCAAAATTTGCATATTTTGCGAGGGAACCGTAGTCCCTCGCAAAATTCTGAAAAATTTGGGGGGAAATTTCCCCCCAATTTTTTGTAAAGGACATATTTTGTGAGAGAATAGTTCATCCCTCGCAAAATGTCTAGAATTTTGCGAGGGAGTAATTGGTCCCTCGCAAAAGTCGCAAAATAGAAAAAAATTGGGGGGAAATTTCCCCCCAAATTTTTCTGAATTTTGCGAGGGAGGATGGTTCCCTCGCAAAATTTGCCAATTTTGCGAGGGAACCTTCCTCCCTCGCAAAATTCTGAAAAATTTGGGAGGGAAATTTCCCCCCAATTTTTTGTAAAAGACATACTTTGCGAGGAAATAGTTCATTCCTCGCAAAATGGTTGGCTTTTTGCGAGGGAATAAATGTCCGTCGCAAAATATCTAGAATTTTGCGAGGGAATAATTTGTCCCTCGCAAAAGTGTAGACATTTTGCGAGGGAATTTTAATTCCCTCGCAAAAATCATTACATTTTGCGAGGGAACTTTTTTTCCCTCGCAAAAATCCTTACATTTTGCGAGGGAATTTTGTTCCCTCGCAAAAATCCTTACATTTTGCGAGGGAATCTATATTCCCTCGCAAAATAGTATATTAATATTTATATATATATTTTATTAAATATTTCTCCAAAGTAAACCCAAAGCAATTAAAACCAATAAATTTAAGTCTCTCACTCATTTTTGCCTCTATTCAACTAAGTAGCATATTGATTAAAATCAAGACAATTTTCCTCTAAAGAATAGTATTTTAAAATATATTGATAAACATTTGTCTTATAATTAACATATATATATTATTTCTATATATCTTCCTTTTTTGTTACCTTTAACATGTATGTAAGCCTAACTCCTCACACTGCGACATAAGTATTTGGAGCCTACCACATTACCTTTTCCAATGCACTCTATCCATTTTGATCTTACCAACCACTCTTCCTTTTTTTATTTCTTATTCCCTCTCATACCTGATAACAGTTGATTGTGTATCAATAGGCTAGGGATAAAGAAAAAAAATTGACCAACATGAAAAAAAAAACTACTCCCTCCGATTTAAAAGATAAGACAAAGCTTTTAGAATAAATCATACTGCAAACACTATCTTATATTTAAAATCAGAGATAATATTATATATGAGATCAATATCAATTCTTCAATTAGATCCTATATTTATGATTGAGGACACTACTTACTTGTATTTGGTCACAATTCAACTATCAATAAGTTTTAGCTCCACTAATCAAATTAGCATGAATATCCGTTTAGGAATTAGTATTTGGTCACAATTGAACTATTAATAAGTTTTAATTAGTTTGATTATGAGAAAAAATCTTGCAAAAATTAAATAATCGACATCAAATACTTTCTTAAATATTCCTACAAAATTATGAACTGACAAATGTTCTAACATGGTTCTAACTTCTTGATATTTAATTATACGAAATCAAAATTAATAAATAATGTGCTGCGATTTATCCCATCTAAAGTGCAAATATTTATTTATTTAGATTAAAATGATTTGAATCTTCAGCAAAGTCAAATATAATGCTACTATATCTTTTCCACCTACCTAAATGCAATATACACTTTCTGACAAGGTATCAACTTTTAAACAATGGTACGAACAAAAGCCTGGCTCAGTCAATAGATTGTTGAGTCTCTTAAACATGATGTTCTGGTTTGAATCAAGCCATATGCATGGAAAATGCTTAGTTAGGAGAGGCAAAACTCGTATGATCTATATGCCCCGATTGATAAGATTAGTCTCTAGCTATTAGTTGGAAGATATCGTCTGGATTCTTAAAAAAATTTGATCCCTATTATTCCTTGACTTGGAGCATGATTCACTCAGTATAATTTCTAATTCAATAAATCATAACAACTAAATTGTTTAAAACTAAAGTTTATGAATTGAATCGATAATTAAAAGAAAATTAAGAGAAAAACTTTGAGTAAGAATAATATGAATTTTTTAATGATATTTTAATCTAGATAAGTCATAAAAAATCATTTTTGTCCTTCTCATAATAGTAAATTGACCATATATTTCTATATATCTTCCTTTTTACCATTTAATCAAATAAATATAATATAACATATGACATATTTTTAAAAAATGTAAATTAGTAAAAACCTTCATAACAAATATATCAAAAAATTATAAATGACATGATTAAAAATGTTTAAATAAGCGAATAATTATTGCTAATAAATGGTAGAATAAAAGTCATTGAAATCATGAACTATATGACCATTGTAATCTTATCTCTGATTTATAGTTATCTCAACTTTCGATGTTGTCATGAATTAATTTATAGGTAAAACGTGATCGAGGACGATGAAGTTTTACTGATAAATGCAAAAGGCAAAGGTTGGAAATGATGATTATTTGAACCGTTAAGTTAGCACACACTTGTAAAATTCAGAAAAGAAGAAAAGATTATTTATAAATGTTTTCTTGATTAATCAGCGAAGGCATTTGGTTAGAAGTTTGGCACAAATTGTACTTATTAGCAGTTCTATCATTTTGGTCCATGGTCTGGCTACCTTTAACATGTATGTGAGCCTAACTCCTCATACTGTGATATAAGTATTTAGAGCCTGCCACATTATCTTTTTACAAAGTTTCTGAATTTTTTTTTTTTAAATTTTAAATGAAAGAATGAAATACCTCCCCTCCTGATTGTACCATATTTTTATATGATCCTTAATAATAAAATTGGGATTCTTAATGCACTTTCTGTGATATTATTGCATGATTAAGTTCTAATTTTAATTATGGACATTTGCATTGAATTAAGTAAAATTAGGGGTAAAAATGTCATAATTTATTAACTACCCATGCAAATGATTCATAGTAGTTTTGATGCTACCTTGTGCTTAATTTTGTATTTTAGGAATTTTGAAAGGACCAGAATTAATGTCAGAGAAGGGCCTCAATTACTGTCAGAGAAGGACCTAAAACTGAAATCATATCAGAGAGGGACCATAATTCATATCAGAGAAGGACCTAAGATGAAATTCATGGCAGAGAAGGACCAACTCGAAAACACTGCGTTTTGGATTTTTAGGTCAGATTTTTAATTCAATCTGGACCCAACAGATTCAATGGATTCAGCAGACCTGAGATAGCAGCTGGAGGTCCGACATTTTGAGGCATCTGGATTGAATAGGGCCGAAAACTTCTGGAGGATGGAGAGACCTGGAAAATCGATGGGTCCATGAATGCTCTCCACCGTCACCTACGTCACTCACCACGAGACACAGCCACCTCCAGCACTCCTTCGATTCTCCTCTCTTTCATCATCTCCTTTAGTCCTCTTCACCGTTCCTTCACCGTTTACCACTCACCTTGGCCGTTGCCATCATCGGACTGAACCACGTGAGCTAAGAACCCTGAACCAGCGCAGAACCTCCAGCCTACACCTCCACACACCAGCGTAGGGTTGATCGCCGGTAGATCCACACCCACAAGACCCATACTCACTCTCGGCTCTCCGTCTCTCCTCCGCCGGTAGATCCACACCCACAAGACCCATACTCACTCTCGGCTCTCCGTCTCCAGTCCTCCGCCGGTAGATCCACACCCACAAGACCCATACTCGCTCAGTCCGCCGACAATTAGGTATGAAATTTGAAGCATATGAATATTTTTGTTTATCCTATGTCCTCATGATAAATAAGTGTTGCAAGCCGAAGCCAGTGTGGTTGTCAACTGCCATTATGCTTAGCCCAACAATTTCTTGTTCGTTTGTCCTTGTAAAAATTGTTCAAAATTCATGTTATAATCATATAATGGATGGTTTCAGTTTATGGTTCAATGGTTTTTTTTTTTTTATGAAGTTTACTATGCGTGTTGTTTGATGAAGAAATTTGCTATGTATTTTTTTTCCCTTTTAAAACAGTGAGTATTGAAATGATGATTTGATTCTATTGCTTTGTATTTTTTTTTTTCTTTAAACAGTGGATGTCTGTTTTATATATGTAGGGATTAATTGAAGTTGGTGAATATATATGTAGGATCTCTGTTTTATGTTCAGCGATGAATTCTCTAAACGAGCCAAAGATGGAGACAAAGATTTGTGTTTAGAAGAATGAGTGGACCTTGAATGAGAGAGAAATTGCAGTTTTGGGTTTGTTTGGTTGAAGCTTATTCCTTCAAATATTTTGGAAAAACTAGTAATGTAGAAAGCACTTGGTCAAGAAATGCATCCGCACTATCTAATCCAAACTTTGGAGAATATTTTTATCTTAAGCTTAAAATTCTGTCTAAGGCTTCTCATTTCAGATTTGAAGCCTCCTAATTTTTTACATTATTGAAGTGAGAAAAAGAGATTGAACTCCATATGAATATTTTTGTTTTATATCATATCTATGTACTTACATTGCTAATGAATATTCTCGAGTTTCCTGAAGTAGTACTGAACATTTAGAGGATTTTAACCAATTCTGCTGCATTTTAATTTCTTCACTTAATTGATCAATATTTGATTTTCATTTTAAGAGGGTGAAGACGTTAGAAGCGAAGGTGAAGGAGCAAGAAGCGCAGATGAAGGAGCAAGGAAAGATGATTTTAGAGATGCGGGAACTTCTCAACTCCCTTATGAAGGACAAAGGTACGAGGCCGCCTCCTGATGGTGATGGCGATACCAATGGTGATCCTGCTCAGACTGCTGCAGTTTAGACTTTTTTTTAGTTTATTTTTGTTGAAACATTATACTTTGTAATATTTTGTTATTTTTATGTAAACTTTGATGATTGTTACAATATCTTTTTATCATATATAAGTCTTTTTAATTTCTAATTTTTAATATTTTTTATGAAATTAATTACATTTTTAAAATCATTTTATTTTTTAAAAAATTTAATTGGGATTATCTAGGTTTTGCGAGGGAAATAGTTCCCTCGCAAAAAATTCAAATTAACATTTCAAATTTTGCGAGGGAAGGGAAAAATTCCCTCGCAAAAGGATCAAATTTTGCGAGGGATTTTTTCCCTCGCAAAATATCAAGGTTTTGCGAGGGAATAAATTCCCTCGCAAAATTTTGGATTTTGCGAGGGAATATTTTTTCCCTCGCAAATATCGAAATTTGCGAGGGATAATTATTCCGCCGCTAAATCTAATTTTTGCGACGGAATTGTGCATTTTTGCGACGGAATTTTTTTTTGCGATGGCTGTTTTTGCGAGGGACCTTTTTCCGCCGCAAACCTTTTTTGAGACGGAAATTTGCTCTTTTGCGAGGGAAAAATTCTGCCGCAAAAAAATGATTTTTTTGTAGTGCCAAGCACCCTATCCTTGGACTATAGGTGATTTTAACCCCTTTTCTAAAATTGTTGTTAAAAAAAAAAAAAAAGTTAGCCCTCCGGATTTTGAAACCATCTTACCGCAGGATCCATCACATCCCTCTTTCCTTTCCAAATATGAACAGATTTTTTGGAAGTTAGTTCTTTTTTTTTTAATACATCATGGTAGGGGAGGGGGCAGAGTTCGAACCCTGGACATAGGGGAGGGAGTCCAATTAATACTGACTCCCATGCCATTACGCTACTAAGACGCTGGCTTTTTGGGAGATAGTTCTTCTTCCATCACTACCCTTCACCATGTCATCTTATCATTCCCGCAACTTTCACCATCATCATCTCACTTAAGCCAACCTTCAATTAGTCATATGGAAAAATATATTTATTTCAATTTATTTTTAAACATATATTATTTGATTATATTAAAACACATATTATTTGATTTTTTTTTTCAATTTATTGTTTGATTTTGAAAACATGTTTTAACACATGGTGATTTTGGTGGATAGAAATTTTTGTTTTATATCTATTTGTAATTTATAAACCTTGTTAATTATTGAAATATCATTTTATCTTTTTCAACAAAAAGAAAAACATGTTTTAACATACAAAATTATTTGATTTCATAATATACAAATGTTAAAATATACTTTTTTAGATAATTTTACTTGAAAATAATTTAACAATATTTATTTTATATAGTTTTGTCATAAATGATTGTCTGAAATACACTCCATGTGTCTCATATATATAAGAGCCTTTTTTTTAATAAATTTGTTTCTAAATATAAGATATTTTTTAATTTTGCCTCAATAATAAATGCATTTTTTTTGTTATTATACACTTAATTAATTAATATACTACATAAATTATCTTTCATCCTTTTCTCATTATTACTCTCTCATACTCATCCATAAATAAGGGCTTTTTTTTTGGGGGGGGGGGGGAGTTAAATTTCCTATATAATTATTATATATAACTACTCTTAACTTCTTGTTAGAATCTCGCATTCAGTTAAAAGGCTCTTTGATATAGAGATAGAGGGAGTAATAAATTAGGATATAAGGATATTTTTGTAATTGAGACAATTGTCCATTTTCTTCCGTCCACATGTTTTAATTTCTCCTTCATTTAAATAGGAGGTGTGATAACTTTGGACTTTTTTTGACTCTGTTTAACTAGTAATCAAAAAGATGTTCTAATTTTCTTTCGAGTAAAGCTGTAAAACTATGTATTATCTTTTTCAAAAGGGATGTTGACACCATAATCAAATTTCAGGCTTAAAAAAATGCACATAAACTCTTAAAAATGGAGTAAAGATGCCACCTTCATTAAATACCTGTTACTTTTTGAAAGCATATTTTTGTAAAGTTCTAAAAATACCCAGAATCTTTTTCAAAAAGTGCTGTTGGCACTAACTCGAATCCTAGGTGCACAAGTGCCTAATCATATTAATCTTATATGTGACCTTGTCTCTGTTCTCTATGATTACATTACTTTTATTGTGCTTAATATTTTTAAAAAAGAATTTTTCTTTCTCTACTCCTGATCTACTTTGCCTCCTCTGCAAGTTCTTTGCGGTTTTCATCAAGCTCACCTCGATCCATCACCACCACCAGAAGTGATACAGAGAAGGGTTTATTATATTCTAACTAAGCCTAACAAAATATCTCCTATAATCAAGGAGTATTCAAAATTCAAATAAGTTATTGAAATTCAAACAAAACATTATAACATAATAATCTAATAATATAAATAGGATGATTAACCTTACTCTAATTAGGGTTAGGGTTTCGACTATTATAGACGGAATAGAGTCCAACTTCCAACAATCATATTTGAAAGCTTATATTGGATTGGTTGCTTTTCAATGAAGTTGCAAAATCACAACTTTCAATCCTTTGTACAATCACTCTATATGTGTGTATGTGTGTGTCTGTATGTGTGAGATTTGTATAAGGATGATCACATGGAACTCCTTAAAGGTATCATCACATTTCTCCATACAACTTGGTTCAAGTGAAATATTGCACTCCATCATGGTACATTACGAAAAACGGATTATTACCCACGGAATTATCGAGACAATTTCAATTTACATACGGAATCACTACATTATACATGGAAAATTGGCTTACCAATAGAATTTCAATTCCGTCTGAAATTACCGACAAAAAATATAGTTTGAAATTATATGGAAATTTCTGTCAGCAATTTACCAACGGAATTACAGACTAAAACAGAAAATTTTCCATGAGAAATTGCTAATGGAATTTTCTATCGGTAATTTATTTTTATAAATAGAAAATGCCATGTGGCGCTCCTCAAAAGCTACCACATGTCCGTCACCAGCCCTATTACTGCCCTTCCACCGCTCCCGCGCTGCCGGCGTACAAATGGAGGATTCCAACCCTCAATACAAAAAAGGGGTCCGGTTTCTCTCACCTTCCCCCTCTCTCATTTTCTTTTACCTTTCGATCTGGACCTTCTAAAACTTGATCCAACGGTTCAGATTTTTTTTTAAAAAAATTACTTTTATCTTTTTCGAAAAAGACAAAAAACAAAAATTTTGTTTTTTTTTATTTGGACCGTTGGATCAAATTTTGGACGGTCCAAATCGGAAGGTGAGAGAAAATGAGAGAGGGGGAAGGTGAGAGAATCTGCTTCCTACAAAAAACATTGGTAATTCGTCGGTAAAATCTGTAATTTATTACTATTATTATATTATAATAATTTGTATAATATAATAAAATAATAAAAATTTAAATTTAAATATGAGAAAATAATATTTAATATAAGTGAATTATTATATTTTAATATTATATATCATATTAATAATAAATATTATATTTTTTGAATTGTTGTATCATATATATATATATGATTTTATCGTTTGTCATATCACTTGACATAAGATTATGTCAAGTCACCCCAAAATTTCGTCATTTTGGAAGTTAGCAGAATTAATGAATGGTATTTTGGTAAAATTTATATAATAAATACAAAAACAAAAATACCAAAACATCCTTCATTAATTCCCCTAACTCCTAAAGCGACGTAGTTTTGCGGTCTGGAGAATTAATGAAAGGTTCCCTAATCTCCAAAACGACGTATTTTGAGGTGACTTGACATAACCTTATATATATCAAGTGATATGATAAACGATAAACCTATATATATATATATATAATGTAAGGTCAAAATAGCTCAACTATAGTTCAGGCATCACGGACATAGCTGAGGTTCAGGGTTTGATTCCTCCATTACCACGCGAGCATTCCTATACTAGTTAAGCTGTTTTCACCTATTAATCTTTATTTTCGTGGTCATATATATCTCTATATTTTCATTATATATTATTTTTATTTTAATTATTTATTATACTAATATATATTATGGACGGAATTTTGCTACCTAAAAAAGAAGAGGAATGGTTCGAGCGAAAAAGAGAGAGAGAGAGAGAAGAGGAATGGATTAATATCATGTCATATTAGAGCTGATTCCCTTATTTGGCAGTTTTGTTGGAAAAGAAGAGTTTCAAAGCCTGATGTTATTCTACTTTCATGCTTACAAGAAGCTTAGTACTGCATGGTAAATAGATTTAGTTACTTTTCTACAGCAATGAGCCACTGGAGATCATTTGCACAAAGATGTAATCAATCAATCTTCTCCTTCTGAATTTGACAAGCTCGTCTGTTATATAGAAGAACACTCTTTACTTACCATATTATTTTTCTAGTATTAAAACTTCTCCTTCTCTTTGTTACCACATTAGTTTGTAGTTCTCTTCATATGTATAACTATCATATTATGTACTGTAACATTTTATTTTTATGCTAATTGTCTTTCCTGGGAAAAGCACCAAAATAATAATTTTAAAAAAAAAAATTTACCTAATTAGAGCAATTTGAAATAAATTTATCAAACTAATGCAGTCAAATAAATTGATGGACAGGACGCCATCAGTCACGTCAGAAAGGGTCACCTCATTAGGTAGTCATGTAAGAGGGTCACACGCCACTCGTGGCATAGTACTTTATCACGCCTAGAGTGGTGTGAATGTAATTCACGCCACTGGTGGCGTGATAAAATACCACTTACATGACTACTCAGTGGCGTGACCCTTTCTGACACGATTGATAGCGTCTTGTCAGTCAACTTATTTGACTGCATTAGTTCGGTAATTACTTTCAAAAATGCTTCAGTTTGGTATATTTTTTCAAAAAACTTCTTATTTTGGTGTTTTTCTCGTCTTTCCTTCAATAAAAAAAATTAGGGAATTAACTATGTTTTGGATGTAAATAACAAACAGAGGAAAAAATATTAAAAGAAAATTCTCAACCTCCCCCCCCCCCCCCCAAAAAAAAAATTTTTTTTTATGGAGAGGAAACTTTGGGGGGAAAGGGAGGAAGAAAAATAGGAGTCAGAACTTTCAAAAATAGCAATTTTTTTTTTAATTATTTATGAAAGTTTTTTATCTTAGTATTCCCTTCCCCTATTTTCTTCTCATTTTTCTCTCCATCCAAACATAGTATAATATTCTTCCCCTATTTTTTTTTCACTTTTCCTTGCATCCGAATAAAAGATTAAGGTTTTTTAAATGTAAAGAGATGTTTCTCACAGTCTATTGTGTCAAGAAATACTTCATTTGTCTTCCTATTCAACAGTCTGATTCGTTGACTATCACTTGGTAGGAGATTTCAACATTGCCTCATGACTTTTCTTTCATAGCTAGGTGTTAGGACCTTTACATTGCCTCATTTTCTTAAGCTTCTTAGATTTCATGTTGATATTTTAACCATATATAATTTGTAAAATCGTATTTAATTAAGGGTTTATAAGTAAAAATATACATGTGCTTCATCCTCAGGAGCGCCTAACACCATATGCTTTTTTTGGAAGCAAAAATATACATGTGATTACATTTTAGGAGTAAAAGTCACACCATCGTTAAAATCTTGCCTGTTGTAAATATGACTTTTTGTTGTTGTAAATGACCATATTTTAAATTTTGTTATAAATACAACATTTCCTATTGTAAATCTAGCTTTTTTCTGTTGTAAATGGCATTTCTATGTTCAAAATCCATGTATTTAAATGTTGTTATAAATATGACATTTTTTTGTTGTAAATATGACCAAATTTTAAATTTTTTGTTGTAAATACAGCACTTCCTGTTGTAAATATAGATTTTTTTTTTGTAAGTGACCTTTCTATGTTTAAAATCCAGATATTTAAATGTTGTCGTAAATATGACATTTTCTATTGTAAATGCACTGTTAAGTTAGATTTTAACGGTAATGTGATTTTTGCTCCTAAAATATAACCACATATGTAGTTTTACTCCCAAAAAAGTATATGGTACTGGGTATTTCCAAAAATAAAATACATATATATTTTTACTCCTTTACCTTTTAATTAATTAATATCATTATATCTTGATTAAAAAACACCCACACACAAGATTAAGGTTAGAACTGAAAGGAACAAGGCATTGACATGTCCATTCGTATTCAAGAAGGACAAGAATAACACTGGCATCAATAGAGATGATTGACATGTCAGTTCGTAGACAAGAAGGACAATAATAACATGGGCATCAACAGAGATGATGAATCAGTTTTTGTCTCTATCTTTGTCTCCAGCTGGACACAATAGTGTATTCAATTTGAGAGAATTTTTTTTTTTTAATTAAGAATTTGCGAGAATTTTCTCATAACCTTTTTCATTCTTTTCTCTTATAGGTTTATCTAGGTCGTTGATTAAGAAAAGAAGAGAAAAGTTAAAGTAGTATTGTGATTGATTGGACGGATATGATATAAAGATGATGAAGGATAATGAAAAAGAGATTAGGAGAGAAACTCAACCCGTATCCAATAGTCTGTATGAATATCACAACTTCTTTAATTAATTTGTTTGGAAACTTTAATTCACTAAGAACTTGTTTAGATTGGTTTTTGTAATCATAAAAATTAGCTTGTAAACTCAAAAATGAGTTTAACTAAAAAAAAAATTATGTTGTTTTCACTATGTCAAATGATTTTTTTCCCCAAAAATCAAATTAGACATAAACATTCAAACTGCCTTTTTTTTTAAAGCGTGTCCAAATATAATTAAAATGCATTACACTAATTAGCTTGTACTCCAACCTCAATTCATAAAATATTGATGGAATGAAAGTTACACTTACAAATATTTAATATTCAAGCCGGCTCTATGTTCCTAAGGAAACTCCATTTTTGTTTTTTGGGTTAATGGGCTAAAACAGCCTTCAACTTTATTAAAAGTGCAGCAGTGACCCTAAACCATTTTTTAAAGTAAAAATAACCATAAAAATTAAAATTGAGGAAAAATAGTAAAACCCAAGTACCCTTAACTGTAAGGAAATTCTCTCATAAGCTTTCCTTCTCCATCTCTCCTCATCCTATCTGGATCATTGATTAAGAAGAAAAGAAAAAAAAAATTAAAGTAGTATTGTAATATTTCAGATTAATTTGATAGATATGAATTAGAGATAATAAGAGAAACCTGACCCCAACTAACTTTAATCTGTTACAATGAGGAAATTAATCTTTTGGCTCTTAAAATTTAAAATTGAGGAAAAATGGTTAAATCCAACTAACTTTAATCTATTACAATAGGGAAATTAATCTTTTGACCCTTAAAATTTTGAGTCACTTATAACTCAGTTCCTGAACTTTTAACTCACCTGCAACTTAGTCTCAAATATTTCTTAGTCATCCTATATGGTAAAACAAATGTTCAAATATTGTTAAAAATTGATTATGTGGATTTTACATATATAAATTAAAAAATAAAAAATAGTGTCCCTATCCCCAACCACTTGCATTCCCCTCGTTCTATTTTCCAGAAACCTCGTTGAGCATCCGAACGTCCACGACAGATCCTTCTGAACCTCTAAACTTTGGTAGTGAACGACATAGGGTGGAGAACAAGTTAAAGGCATTTATGATGTTTTAAACTCTGATAAAGCACTCAAGTATACCAAAAAAAAAAAAACACCATTGTAGGAAAAAATATTTCTTAATTTTCGAATGATAAATGATTAATAGCTCTTGAAAGAGAATGAGACTAGAAAAAGTCGAAGCAAACCTACTTCACAGCATACTTGACGCACAATCTCTCTTTTTAATAACAAAAGAAAATACATATCCTTTACATGATTCTCATAATTTTAAAGGCTCTTTAAAATAAGAAAATTGATGTCACCTTATGCTTAAAATGAGCTTTAGAAGGATCTGTTATGGATGTTGCGAATGCCCAGTGAAGTTTCTGGAAAATAGAGATGAAGACAGATGTGAGTCGGTGGGGATGGGGATGCTATTTTCTATTTATTTATTTATTTATTTTTGAATTAGGTAAAATGCACCTAAACAATTTTTAATAATATTTTAACATTTTTTCGCATAGGATGACATAAAAACATCAAGGACTAAAAATTGCAAGTGAGTCAAAAGTTTAGAGATTAAGCTATAAGTGACTCAAAACTTTAAAAGCCTAAAGATTAATTTTTCCCATCCTAATAATATATGGAAATTGGTTGGTTTTAGGTTTTGCTCCAATTTCAAAAGTTTATAATTACTTTTACTTTTAAAAAAATAGTTTATAGTTATTGTTACACTTTTCATAAAATTTATTTGAATGTTATTTTACCACTTTAACCCTTATTTTTTTCCTAAAATCATTAGCGGACTGCGTCGAAGGAGTTAAAAAAAAAAAAGAATCACTGTACTTCACTAGCCAGTCTTCCTCTCAACTCTCACATGAATATATGATATACAGCTACAAAAGATGACCAATCAAATAGATATATATATATATATATATATAGACAGCTAAAAAAGAAGGTAAAAAATAGAATAAAATTCATGTTCTTGGGGAAGAAGATGTTTCTAGGACAATGAAATAGCGGGAACATGATTATTAGTTAACAGTAGCGTGACATTAAATAACCTATATGTATATAGTTATTGATTATAACATACTACCTCCGATCCTAATTATAAGAGCTAGTTAACTTTCTTTGGAGAGATTAAGGAAGCTAAATAAGTTACTTAATCATTTTATATGTTAAATATTCTTAAATTATATATTAGTTTATTAGTCAAACTAATAAATTTGAAGAAAAAACTGAAAATAAAAATATTTTAAATTAATTTAATTAGATTCCTTAATCTCTCCAAAAAAATCAACTAACTCTTATAATTAGGACCGGAAGGAGTAATATTTTATTTTTTTTCTTATTTTTCCTAGAATTATTTTTTGTTATTATATTAGGAAAAATAATTGTAATATAAATTAATTATATATAATATTAAATATTTTTCGTTTTTTATAATATAATATTTAAATTTTCTTAATTTCTTATTTCATTTAAATATTTATTATTAATATCATATATTATAATAATTATATTTTATTTAAATATCATATTTTATTTTATAAATTATTTTATTTTATTCTTTTATATAAATTATTAAAATATAATAATAATAATAAATTATAAGGAAAATCCTATTTAGGGCCCTTTTTACCAAAAAAATGCTAAAAAAGACCCAAAGATTTTGAAAATTCAAAAAAAGGCCAAAGATTCTGAAATTCGGAAAAGGCCCAACGTAGTCGTTGATGAGGCTGATATAGTTATTAGCAGGGTACTGATATAGTTGTTAACTGGGCTGATTTAGTTGTTAAAAATAAATTTTGAAATTTCGGAAAAGGCCCAAAATGAGTTGTTAATGGGGCTGATATAGTTGTTAGCGGGGTACTAATATAGTTGTTAACTGGGCTGATTTAGTTGTTAACCCTAAAATTTTTAACAACTAAATCAGCCCCGCTAACAACTATATCAATACCCCGCTAACAATTAAATCAACCCCATTAACAACTCACCTTAGGCCTTTTCCGAAATTTCAAAATCTTGGATTTTTTTTCGAATTTTCAAAATCTTTAGGCCTTTTTTAAAATTTTTTTGGTAATATGTGCCCTAAACAGGATTTTCCTTAAATTTTACCAACAGAATATCTGTCGATATTGTGTCAGTAATTACCTACTAAAACTATTTTGTCGGTAATTACCGACAGAATCTTTTTCCTTGGTAATTTTGTCAACGGTATTTTTCTTACGGAACCAATTCCATCAGTAATAACATGTTTTTTTGTATTGATTATTAAGAGTAGTGAAAGACACTAGGGAATAATATGATATTACTACCTCCGGTCCTAATTATAAGGCATAGTTGACTTTCTTTAGAGATATTAAGAAAGCTAAATAAGTTACTTAATCATTTCATATGTTGTGCATCTTTAGATTATATATTAGTTTATTAGTTAAACTAACTAGTCTGAAGAAAAAAAAATAAAAATAAAAATAGTTTAAAGTAATTTAATTAGCTTTCTTAATTTTTTCAAAAAGGTTAACTATGTCTTATAATTAGGATCGGAGGGAGTAGAATTTAACAGAGTTTGTAACGGTAATATTAAAAATTACTTGAATTTTGTGACAAATTTATCACTTGTAATTTGTTTTAATCAAACATATAAATTAATTCAAAAAGTGACTTTTTTTTTTAATTTAAAAAAGTGAATTATAAGAAGTGCACGTTTATTATAGCTTCAGACATGCGAGGAACAAGTGTTCAAGAAAAAGACATGCGAGGAACAAGTGTTCAAGAAAAAGACATGCGAGGAACACGCAACTCCCTCAAGCAAAATAGATTTAAACTTCAATTAAGATCCATCATTATATATTAACAAACAAAAATCAAACTAGCGTTCTAAGATGACACTTATATTTAACAATAAGAATTGATTCTAGCGTCAAGCGCGGCTAACCTTAGGAGCTGGTCTTCCCCCTTGTCTAGGTTTTGACCCTTGCCTCCCCCTCCCCCTCCCCCACTAGCTATATCAAAAAAAAAAAAAAATTGATTCTAGCTAAGAGAAAGGGCTTTTTGACAGCTCACTACCACAAAAAATACATTTAATGTCTGTTTTTTTAGCCTTTCTATGACCATTTTCGGAGAAATGTCCATGTGAGTGACGTTGTAAGTTTTTGGGAGAATTCCACTAAAATACCAATTGAATTTGTAAAACCCCCAGAAGTGACATGGACCTTTCAGGGTTATGCAAATTCATGGAAAATGACTACAATGCCCTTTTACTTCTCTCTTTCCTCTCTCTCTCTCCTCTCTCTCCCTGTCTGAAACCAGATCCGCCGATCTGCTGACTGCGCCGCCGTCTACCTCTACCATGGACGTCGACGCCAACGCTGCACCCACCGCCACCTACGCCGCAC
Source organism: Acacia crassicarpa (assembly GCA_034222035.1). Lineage (NCBI taxonomy): Eukaryota > Viridiplantae > Streptophyta > Magnoliopsida > Fabales > Fabaceae > Acacia > Acacia crassicarpa. The sequence continues at coordinate 27,267,903 of JAWXYG010000004.1, forward strand.
CCACCGACGGTGAAAAAGAAAAAGAAAAACGAAACACACGAACGAGAGAACGAGAACAAACGAACACGAACGAACACTAATTTTTTTTTGTCGATCCAGAAGAAATTAGAAGAAGAAGACATGAGTGAAGGAAGGAAGGAAGAAGAAAAGGAAGGAAGGAAGGAGGAAGAAGGAAGAAGACACTGAAAGTAAATTTTGTAAATGGGTTGAAAAGTGTGAAGTTGTAAATTGCGTTATGAGATTTGTAAATGGCGTTATGAGATTTGTAAATCGCGTTATGAATTTTGTAAATGGTTTTTTGATTCAGGGTTCAAAAGTGTGAACCTAAAAAAAAAGTTGTAAATTGTGTTATGAGATTTGTAAATGGCGTTATGAGATTTGTAAATCGCGTTATGAATTTTGTAAATGGTTTTTTGATTCAAGGTTCAAAAGTGTGAACCTAAAAAAAAAAAGTTGTAAATTGCGTTATGAGATTTGTAAACCGCGTTATGAATTTTGTAAATGGTTTTTTGATTCAGGGTTGAAAAGTGTGAACTTAAAAAAAAGTTGTAAATTGCGTTATGAGTTTTGTAGATGGTTGGTTCACACTGAAATGAGTGCACTGGAGTGGTTCACTTGAGTGCACTGAAAGTGCACTCCAGTGCAGTGCGAACAACCCATTTACAAAACTCATAACGCGATTTACAAAACTCATAACGTAATTTACAAATCTCATAAAGCAATTTACAACTTTTTTTTTAAGTTCACACTTTTCAACCCTGAATAAAAAAAAAAAGTTGTAAATTGCGTTATGAGATTTGTAAATTGCGTTATGAGTTTTGCAAATGGGTTGTTCGCATTGCAATGGAGTGCACTTTCAGTGCACTCGAGTGTTCAGTGCAGTCCAGTGCACTCATTTTAGTCACTACAAGAAAATATCATATTTGTGACGGAATTTGCGAGGGAAAAAATTCCGTCGCAAATTTTGGGACATTTGCGAGGGACATTTATTTCCCTCACAAAAAGGTGATTTTTGCGAGGGAAATCAGCTTCCCTCACAAATTGAAAGAAATTTTGCGAGGGACGAGACATTCCCTCGCAAAATGACCAAAATTTTGCGAGGGATAAACAATTCCCTCGCAAAAAGTCACATTTTGCGAGGGATAACGTATTCCCTCGCAAAATTGTAGACATTTTGCGAGGGAATCGCCGTTCCCTCGCAAATTTTGTGCCCATTGCAAAAAATTGGGGGGAAATTTCCCCCAATTTTTTTTGCTATTTTGCGAGGGAACAAGTATTCCCTCGCAAAATGGTGAATTTGCGAGGGAACATATGGTCCCTCGCAAAATTGTGAAGAAATTTGGGGGGCGGGAATTCCCCCCAATTTTTTCGCTATTTTACGAGGGACCAGATGTTCCCTCGCAAAATTTGCCCATTTTACGAGGGATTCTCTGATCCCTCGCAAAATTACAAAAAAATTAGTTGAGATATTTCCCCCAATTTTTTATAATGTACACAAACTTTGCGAGGGAACGATGATTCCCTCGCAAAAATGTTCGTAAATTTGCGTCGGAAAATGATATCCCTCACAAAATGTGGTCACATTTTGCGAGGGAAAATGTTATCTCTCGCAAAATCCCTTAAGTTTTGCGAGGGACTAAAAGGGAATAAGGAAACTAGGTTCCCAATTTTCAGTTTCGCCATTCTGTTCTTGTAGCGTCTTTCTCCCACAATCGGCCTCAGATCCACCGCTTCTGCTCCCTCCGGCCACCGCCGTCGACCTCTTCTAGTCCTCCCCCTCGGTCCGCCGCTCTTCCTTCGGATCTGTCCCCTACTCCGGCGTCGCGAACCACCAGCCCTTGCCTCCTCATTTCGGCGCACTACCGGTCCTCTCCTCCTCCTTGCTCCACGGTTTCGCAACTCCGGTCCTCTCCTCCAACTTGCTCCACGATTTGCCAGCTCTGGTCCTCCCCTCGTCTCCTCTCAACGTCCGGCGCCTGTGGTTGCCATCTCCAATCTCTCCTTCCTCTCTCCTCAGTCCTCAATCGGTGAGTCCAGCTAATGACATGATCAATTGGTCTTCTCCTCTAAAGACTTGTGGGACAAGCATTCGTTGCAGGAACAGCATTGGTGGATTTCCGTTTTCTTCTTGTCGTTGGAAGTTTCGCATTTCAATCATAGCCAACACGCAGGGATTCATTGGCCCAAAAAAAATTACAGAGATAAGGGACAACAATCTAATTCATCCCTTTTATATTCTCGTCAGTTTGGCATCGATTTTTCATTTACAGAAGATATTATAGAAGAATCTCCTTTCTGAATTGGCGAGTCTTAGGGTTCAATTGGGCCATCTTTCGTTTTCTTGATTTATCTGGAAGAATTTTCTTAATTTTTCCGGTGAATCGATTACGGGGTTTGGAATCCAAGTGGTACAGGTAATCATCGACCTCTTAGTCTCTCCATGGTTACGCTACTATTTGATTTTGGATTGATGATGTGGTGGGTATTTTTCTGGTGCGTTATTGATTCGATTTCGGCCTGTTGGGTATTCTTTATTCGATTTCGGAAATATGTCTGTTAAAAGTTTGGAATGCTCTTGCTATTTAACATAACAAGATAAAATTTCCAAATTCTGGTTCGTTGAAGTTTGCCTGGCGTGCAAACTATTATTTTTTGTGAACATGGAAAGTGGAATATTTGGCAGCATAGTGCCCAGTTTCATTTCTATTTACCTAATAAAATTTGGTGGAATATAGCGGCAAAATCTTTTCTTGTGTTGTATTTTCCTTCTGTGGGAGTCTCATTGTACTTCTTTATTAGGATTTTGTTAAATTTAATCTCATCTCAACCAGGATTAGATTAACTTTATTGTGAAGGGATATATCTTTGTTTCTTTGTTTAAGTTAGACCTCCTGATGATTTTAAAGGTCTGTGATTTGCAGCTATGCAGAGTCAGCTTGTGTGTAATGGGTGCCAAAGTGTTTTGCATTACCTAGGGGGGCTACTAATGTTTGTTGTGCATTGTGCAACACAATTACCTTTGTTCCTCGTCGTGGTAAGCTTCTTTTGTGCAGTCTTGCTATAGCCTAATCGATGATGTTTTTGACTTTGGAGACTAATACATTTTGGGGATAAGAAAATGAGTCACTGGATATGAAGAGCATCTGCATGATGGTAAAAATGTGCTTTGTATCCGGAGAGAAAGAGATCACATTCTATCCGGAGAGACAGATTCCAGCCTTCTTCCCGCAACAAACAATCGAGCAGAAGTTCCTATGAGATTTGAAAGATAGGTCTTTGTCCCAACCTTTCTTTGTCCCAACCTCTCTCTGCATTCTGCTGCACTATTTTAATTGAGAATGAAAAGTGGTTTATGACATGTTTGATTTGGTTGCTTCTTTAAGGATTTTCCTTGAAAATGATTATGCATGAATTCTTTGATTTTTGGATTTCTCATGTTGTAGATCTATTGTTTTTTTGCTACTGTGATATTGACTTGCTGCTGTCATTATAAAATGCCATTGTGCTTGGCTTTTCTTCTGCTATAATAGCTGACAAAGACATTAGGGAAGAGTTCACATACAGAAATGTGAGTCTCTCAACATGATATTCAGTAATGCTATAATCTTGTAGAAACATGGGCAAGATAGGTACACAAGCAGATTGCACAAGCGGTTGTGGATTGAGTCACTAACATTTTTCCCTTGTCCATTTCTACTGTTGTTCATTATATTTTTTCTAACATTATAATTTGTAATATTTTGTTTTTACTATGTAAACTTTTATGATATACAAGTATTTTTATTTTCAAATTTTTAATATTTTTTTATGTTATTATTTTATTTTTCTGATTTTTTATATTTTTTTTAAAAAATAAATTTTAATTTGCGAGGGAAACTTTTTTCCCTCGCAAAATCATGCAATTTGCGAGGGAAAAGTTTTCCCTCGCAAATTCTGGATATTTGCGAGGGAAAATTTTTCCCTCGCAAAATCCTGGATTTTGCGAGGGAAAAAATTTTCCCTCGCAAATTTGCGAGGGAAATTCCTTCCCTCGCAAATCTTGGAATTTGCGAGGGAAAAATCATTTTTGCGACGGAAAATTGGTTTGCGATGGCCTTTTTTGCGACGGAAATTGTTCCGCCGCAAATTCCGTCGCAAAATCAGTTTTGCGACGGAAAATGGCTTTTTTGCGAGGGAATTTTTCCGCCGCAAAAAACTGTTTTTTTTGTAGTGAGTGTGAACCAACCATTTACAAAATTCATAACGCGATTTACAAAACTCATAACGCAATTTACAAACCTCATAACGCAATTTACAACTTTTTTTTTAAGTTCACACTTTTAAACCCTGAATCAAAAAACCATTTACAAAATACATTACGCGATTTACAAATCTCATAATGCCATTTACAAATCTCATAACGCAATTTACAATTTTTTTTTTTAGGTTCACACTTTTGAACCTTGAATCAAAAAACTATTTACAAAATTCATAACGCGATTTACAAATCTCATAATGCCATTTACAAATCTCATAATGCAATTTACAATTTTTTTTTAGGTTCACACTTTTGAACCCTGAATCAAAAAACCGTTTACAAAATTCATAGCGCAATTTACAAATCTTATAACGCCATTTACAAATCTCATAACGCAATTTACAACTTCACACTTTTCAACCCATTTACAAAATTTACTTTCATTTACAAAATTTACTTCAGTGTCTTCTTCCTCCTTCCTTCTTCCTTCTTCCTCCTTCCTTCCTTCCTTCCTTTTCTTCTTCCTTCCTTCCTTCATTCATGTCTTCTTCTTCTTCTAATTTCTTCCGAATCGACAAAAAAATTTACTGTTCGTTCATGTTCGTTTGTTCTCATTCATGTGTTTCATTTTTTTTTTCTTTTTCACCGTCGGTGGGTGCGGCGTTGGCATCGACGTCCATGGTGGAGGTAGACGGCGGCGCAGTTGGCAGATCGACGGATGTGGTTTCAGACAGGGAGAGAGAGGAAAGAGAGAAGTTGAAGGGCATTGTAGTCATTTTCCATGCATTTGCATAACCCTGAAAGGTCCATGTCACCTTTGAGTCTTTTTACAAATTCGGAGGACTTTTGGGGGTTTTACAAATTCAATTGGTATTTTAGTGGAATTTTCCCTAAGTTTTTTTTATCTATGTCTATTTTTTAACATATGTTAAAAATGACTTTTAACTTCTTTTTTTTTGTTTTTTTTAAAAAACGAGTGGATAGTATGACTTTCAACGTTTGTTTTTTTAAAAAAATTACGATGTTGATATTTTAATTTTAAAAAATAATTTTTTCCATGCGTGCTGAAGAGAAAGGTCGTCCGACACTATCAATTCTAAGATCCGACTGTGGCGGTGTTTGGAGAAAGTAAAGATTGTCAGAGCTCACACCACTCAAGCTCGGCCTCCAAACTCCCTTTGCTTCAAACTCTGTCGTCTCTACAAGCTTTCTCGGCGCAACTCTGTCAAGATCAATTCTCAGTTCAAAACGTCGAGTCTCACCGAGAAAGAAGAATGTGGTGGAAGGGTGAAGGTAGAAGGAGCTTGAAGATCGATCTCCCTCTTAGGTCTTCTTTCTGTGGCGCTATGCATCTTTGAAGCTTTTCTCCGATCAATTTTGATATTTTTAAAGAAGCTCTAGTGGTGGTGCAAAACAGAGGAAGGGTCGACAAAGAAGCCACAAAGGTCGTCGACGACCAAGGAAGAGTGGGGAGTCGATGAAGGTGAGTTACTCTGGTTCAAGTCTTGCCTCCCATCAACTAAGATCTCTCTCGCTCTTCCCCAGTTTCCACCTGCCACGTGTCTCTATGAACTCCAAGAAGAAGAAGACCTTCAGCGCTCCCAGATTCTGACCTAGCCCTAGTCAAAAGTGAAAAGATTAAAAAGTGGGTGATGTTGGAGGTTGTGATGGGAAGTGGATTTGCATGGCAGTAGAAGAAGGTGGGTTTAATGATTATTACTACGTGCTCCTAATTATAAGAGTTAGTTGATTTTTTTTGGAGAGATTAAAAAAACTAAATAAGTTAATTAATCATTTCATATATTAAATATTTTTAGATTATATATTTGTTTATTAGTCAAACTAATAAGTTTGAAGAAAAAAATAAAAATAAAAAACTTTAAAGTAATTTAATTAGCCTCCTTAATCTCTTCAAAAAAGTCAACTAGCTCTTATAATTAGGACCGGAGGAAATATATTTTTAACATGTTTTTGCAAAACAGACGTTAGAACCTTTCTTTTCCGTTGGTTTGGGTGGGAGTAGGAGAAAAAACTTGGATATCTGCATGTAGCATCCGTTTTGTTTTGTTTTTTAAAAAAAATAGATGTTAAATGTGCTTTTTTAACATCTATTTTTTAAAAACGGATGTCAAAAGTAAAACAAAAATTATGAAAATATCACCACCTATTTTTTAATATTTATTTTTTTAAAACGGACGTTTATTGGAGGCGGTATATCTCTACTTTAATGTAGTGGCTCAAGCACGAAATCTCAAATTTAAATCCATGTGAACGTAAAAAATATGTTTAGGAGAATTATCCCCAGTTACACCTAACAATATTCAAAATTGATTTAGTTAGATAGTTATATAAAAAGATCACACACAGATTTATCATGATGTTTCTACAAACGCCACAAATTATGGATCTAAGTATCTAACTATGTAACATACTCAGTTTTTGTAAGCTTAATCATCTTCAAATTATGGATCTAACTATGTTTTGGACGTGAATTAGAGTATGGAAGTGAAAGGAATAAAGCCTCTCACCATGTCCATCATGAGACAAGAAGAAAAATGACAACGTATACTTGCCCACAGATATTGATAGGGAATTAGGGACCAGTCAGTTTTGGCTGTTTGTCTCCACAGCTGGAAACTTTAGGGCCCGTTTGGTTTAAAGAATTTGGAAGGAGGGAAAGGAACTTAAAAGAAGGGAAAGGAAGATTTGAAAGATGAAGGAAGATTGCTTGAGTTGTTTGGTAGGAAGAAAATGAAAGGGAAATAGTTGGTAAAGAATCAGGAAATATTTATTTTACCTTCAAAAGAAATTAATTCAAAATAAAAAAGAATTTTTTTTTTGCCAAAATATATTTTTTTAAAAAAATATTCTTGTTAAGTTTGAACTCTTGGGAAAAAAAAAAAATTTGCTAAATTCGAACTTCCTACCAAATTTGAATTTTAGGGGTAAATCTGTCCAAAAAAGTAAATAGTGACATTGGAATTTGCCCACATATGAGGGAAGAGTGGTGTGTCCGGTGTGGGACTGGGAACTTGGGAACTTGGCGCACCAAACACGTTTTTGGCGGGAACTCTGTTAAGTTCTCATTCCCTCTCCCAAGTTCTGTGAACCAAACAGGCTTAATTCATCAAGTTTGATGTTGTTGTATCAAAAAAAAAAAAAAAACAGTAAGATGTTGTTTACATTGGCTCTCATATAATCTTCACAGCCACCAACAAGGGTTGGCATAAGTGGTAAGCGGTTTGTGTCGCTTAAGCAAAGGTCTCGGATTCGAGCCTTGTGAATGCAAAAACCTCCGCTGGGAGACTCTCCCACTAAAGCAGGTCTCGGGTTCGAGCCTTGTGAATACAAAAAAACCTCCGTTGGGAGACTCTCCCATCAAAACCAGGTGCGTGACATAGGTCAGATCCGGAGGGGGAAAAAAAAATCTTCATAGCCAATTTAAAAGCTAACAAGTTATATATATGTGTGTGTGTATATATATATATATATATATATATATATATGGGTAAAGGATTTCTCCTGTCACTGGAGATAGAGTTATCTCCAGTAACCCTAAAACTACGTTGTTTTGAATTAATGAAGGGTCTATTTATAATTTCAGGTGAATTAATAAAGGGTGTATTTGTAATTTCAGGTGAATTAATGAAGAGTGCAAATACAGAAACACCCTTCATTAATTCACCTAAAATTATAAACACACTCTTCATTAATTCAAAACGACGTAGTTTTAGGATCACTGGAGATAACTCTATCTCCAGTGACAGGAGAAATATTTTTCCCTATATATATATATATATATATATATATATATATATATATATATATAAAGCAACAGCTTTATATATATTTCCAGAAAAACTAAGTTGGATCTAAAGCAGCATCAACAGCTTTTAAGGCTACAAAAGGTATTGAAACTAAATTGTTTAAAATTAAAAAAATATCCAAATTTGACTATACGTTATCTTCATTTTACAAAATGCAGTTAAGATAAAAATTACTTTTAAAATTATTAATCTAAACATTTTAATTTACATGAAAAAAGGAAACTCATTTTTGTTTTCCTATGGAGTCATTAGCCGAATGCGTCAAAGGAGTTTTTTTTAAAAAAAAAAAAAAATCAGAACCCAATCTTCTTTTAAAAAAAAAAAAAAAACTAGAAAACCATAATTGTACTTTGAATGATGTCGAAAAAAGCAAATCATTTTCATTGACAAAAAAAAGTAATAGGTAGGATATTATCACTACTATTTATTGTCACTATTACTTTTTTACTGTTAGATCAGAATTTCATCTACCTTTATCATTTCTCTCTCCTATTGAGATTCTGATCTAACGATGAAAAAGTAGTAGTGACATTAATAGTGATAAAAAATGATATCCTATCCCAAAAAGTAAATAGAAAAAGCAAATCATTTGCCCACAAAAAAAAAAAAACACACAGAGAGAGAGAGAGACACAATTGCGTTTAATGGCGGGGAGCAACGGTCCTTTATAAGCCTCACAGTTTTCTTTCTCAGCTACTTCACCATTGAAGCTTCTCCCTCTCCTCTTCTGGCTTCTGAAATCCCTCACCATCATCACCGTCTCCGCTCACACATTACCACTGTTCCACTGCAGATTCTCTCAATCGACGAACATTTCTATTAATTTCTTGAATCATCTTCCGAATCGCCGAGCTCCTACTCATCAAGCTGCTACAATAGCCGGAGTTTCCCCTGCATGTAGACCTCCTTGGAATCATCGGAATCGCAGCGTTGCCGAAGAAGGTCAGATATGCTTCAAACTTAGGTTTTCTAATGGAATCGATTTTGCGTCTAACTATATTTCTTCTGCTTTATCTTTTCTTGCTTGTATTTGTGCCATCATTTCGTAGTTCCAATCGATTTAAGCAAAATTGCTTCGTTTGAATTCCTTGCTTCATATAGTTACTGTTCAATCCTCTGAAATATATTTCGATACTGATATTTCAAAAAAGTGTTCAGTGCCTGTTTGATAGAAAGCAAAGAAGCAAAAGGCATAATTGGGACTTTAGTTACTTGTAGCTGTGGGGTTAGCACAACATGTTTGTTAAAAATAATATTAAAAGCAAAAATTGTGCTCGCTTTGTTTCACTTCAATTATTTATGTTTTAACAAACACCGGGTCCACTTGGGAAATCTTATTTTGTTATTTTTATTGATGCTTGAATCATCATTATACAATAAACATTTCATGGTCATTCTCTCTCTCTCTCTGTGAATATTGCTAAGAATTAAAAGTGATGCGTCAGAATTGAATTGCCTCATGCTTGGAACCAAAATCTTTAAAAGGCCTAAGTATTGCATAGCCTTGGGTTAGGCAGATTTGGGAAGTTCTTGGCACGATTAACACAATTAATTAGAGTACCAATGATTAATTTAATGAAATTTGTATAATTGGCACAAAATGCAGTATTCTGAATTAATTATTAACGGAATGGGTTGGAGATGGTGCTGTGTCATACTAGTGCTGCTTCTTCTTGCTCCGTTCATGGCTTCTTCACGTTCAATTATAAGGAATTTACCTGGCTTTTCTGGTGACCTCCCATTCAAGCTTGAATCTGGGTGAGTTAATGAGTTGTTTTCATCATCTGTGAAAGTCATATTTAATTCCTTTTATTTATTTATTTATTTCTGAATTCTTTAATTTTTTTCCTGCATTGAAAGTAAAAACCTTTCAGCTTAATACATAATATGACTTTAATTATATTTGACTCATTTGTTCTTTAAGCTAGAAACTTTTAGTATTGGCGAAACCCTTTATAGTCTAAAAAGTATACTTTATAAGATGTTATGGTCCCTCTCTCTCTTACCTCTTTTTAACTTGGAGGATTTATTGGGGCCAGACTAATCCTGATTCACCCTAGGTCAGTCTCCCTGTTGGGAAGGAAGAGCTACCAATGTCACTTACGCCATTCACAGCCTCAAAAATACCTTACCACTTGATCCCAGTGGGTGTTGTTACATTGTTGTCTTTATTAGTGACACACAGAGCCCTAAAGTTATCAGAATATCTATAACTTGAGCTCTAAATCTGCTGATATATCTACACGTTATATTACCTTATTTATATAGCGGCCTCTGGCTTAATGTAATCTTATTTCCAAATATGTAATTGTTCTCTCTGCATCTTTATAAAAAATTATATTCTTTATTTCCCTCCTATATTTACCCAAAAAAAAAAACATATTTACATAGTCGTTATTTTCTTCCCTTCAAATTTAACTAATACTTGTAAATTGTAATAGCATGTTACATATCCTGCCTTTGAATATTAGAAGGCTTCAAGGGAGAGAATAACATGGAAACATATTTTACCCCCAATAAACTATAGCTTGAAAACATTGAAAACAACTTAAGTTTTTGGAGAAACATATAGGAGCTGTATTTTTTCAAGGACATAAATATAAGGAGACCATCTAATGCACTTTTTTTATTAGTTTTGTTTTTGTTGTGTTTCTCTTGGCTCAGGCTGTTAACATTTATTATTGGCGCAAACTAGAATTTCATGTGAATATATATTTTTCATTTTATAATTATATTGTGCAGATACATAGGAGTGGGAGAAGAAGAGGAAGTGCAACTATTTTACTTATTTGCGGAATCTCAAAGAAATCCCTCAAAAGATCCAATCTTACTTTGGTTTGTTGGAGGCCCTGGTTGCTCTGCCTTTTCTGCATTTCTTTTTGAAAATGGTACATATTTTAGTTAGTTAGTTAATTAGTTTATTTTTGAAGTATACTTTACCCCTGAGTTGTGAATTGACATGCAATGCATTTCTTGATGCATTAATTCAAATTTCCCCATTAATCTGATTGAGTTGCCTTGTTCCCCCTCTGGCTATAAAGTAGGACCATATATTTTCATAAATTCATAAGTTTTCTCAAGGTTAAACATCATCAGATTTTATTTACTCTGGCTATTTTGCATGATCCATTTTGGCATTTTAGTGTGGATTTGTTTTTTACCTTTGAAAATTGTCTGATGTATGGTAGCATATTTACTGATGTATTCATCCAAGTATTTCCATTTCTTCATTCATTGCCTTAAGTGGTCCAAAATAGGAAACACAGACAAATATTTGGGCAGTATTACTCTTTCCCTTTGCATACTGTCATCAGAATCTTACTATTTATTTAACAATTTGTAGGACCAGTAATGATTGATCGCAATTCCAGTGGGATTCTTCCAACACTTGTATTAAACCCTTATGCTTGGACACAGGTCATGATCTTTCTAAATCTTAGCTCCCATATTTATATTGCTTTTCCAATCAATTTTATACTCCATTACCATCAATGCCTTTTTTCTTGCTTTTCTTTTTTCCCTTCTTCATGCTACAATCCGGACATCATTTTGCTGTTTTATGATTTTAATGCAAATTATATTACATTACAGCAAACTGTATTCTCTCAACTTTTTCGGCAATTCTTCTGCCATTGATATATCAACAAGGGAAAACAATCTTAGACATGGTCACCAAGGCCCTCAGTGATTAAGTATTTAGTAGTTCCTTCGTTAGTTACATTCGTTACTGCTATGGTCTTTGAAACAGAGACTACATATCTGGTTTATTAAATTAGTTCGGCCTCTCCTCCTTTGAGACATGTGGTTATTAACAGGTGATGGCTTAGATAAGCATTACTGAACACATTACTGACTTATAATTACCAGGTACTCAATATGATGTACATAGATTTACCAGTTGGCACTGGATTTTCGTACTCTGAAACACAAGAAGGCTACAATAGCAGTGATTTACTATGGATAGAGAACACATATGATTTTCTACGAAAGGTAAATAATATTGGATGTAAAAGGGTTTATAATTTGACCAGCACTTAAATGGCACCCAAAGTTGGTTTATTTAGCATACTACTGTTGGCCAGGCTAGCTTTCTAATTTAACAAGCATGGATCTGGTCATTAATGGAGGAACCAGATTATGCATCTAATTTTCAATGGAGAAAGTAAATAAATGATGAAGTGTATATATATGATTCAATTTAGGAGGAACTACTATGACATCCCAAGTAAGAGACTCAATTATGAAAAAGTCTCAATAACAAGTGAGGTGGTGTCATTTATTGCACTAGAACTTGTCAGTGGGACTTCTTGGTAATTAAACGCTTTTCTTGAGACCTCATTGTAATTTCCCCTATAATTTATCTTCTGATGATGATTTGCCATTAATGCAGTGGTTTATGGATCATCCTGAGTTTGGCTCAAATCCGTTTTACGTTGGTGGTGGTTCATATTCAACTATGCCTACTGTTCCTCTTGTTAAAAAATTATATGAAGGTTAAAACAGCATACTGCTTTAGGTTGTATATGAATGTATGTAGGTGTAAGATTTTAGACATTTTTTTTTGTTGTTTTTAATTTCGTCTCTGCTTTGCTTGATTGGCAGGTTACAAAGCAGGAAGCAATCCGCTCATAAATATCAAAGTAAAATTAGAGTACTTTATGTTCTGTGTTGAGCTTTTTATTTTCTGAAAATGGCCTCTCCAAATACTGGTGAGGTATCATACTCCATATCCGTAGAGGTGGTAAACCGGGCCGCGGGTTAGCCTGTAGTCGGTTGGTGGGTGTGGGCCGAATAGGCCCGCATCAAAATGGGCACCCGTTTGGCCAACCCAAGCCCGCCATTTTTTGTGGGTTGGCTTGTATTAAAACCTCTATTGCAAACTGGTGCCTTATAAGCTACTCCATTCAGTTCTTAATATAGTATTTATTAATTTGACTAGATTAAAGAAGTTATTTTAGTTGGTTAATATGAAACACCTTAGTAATCTTCATTAATTTCCTCTCCTCCTTAAAAATTAGAGGGAGAATCAATAGGAATAAATTAGGAAAAGATTGACTAATATGAAAAAAATGTCTCAAGACTAAGATCAATTTTCAAAATATTTCTTACATTAAGGAGTGGAGGGAGTACCATATTCTATGTTAAGAGAACGTTCTAAAATCGTTGATGATACTAAAGATGAATATGATGTTTTTTGAGGTACCGAGGGAGAATTTTCACTATTTTTCTTGGCTCAACTTATATAGAATACTACTTTCTTTTACATATTATTTATGGCAACAAATATTCTAATACTCAGCTAGCCTTAGGGTCTTGTGCTTGCCAGCCCAGCAACTGATATGTTTCTGGATTTCAACTCCGTAGTTGTTCAGGCATACCGGCTGAGTCTTATATCGGATGAGCTCTATGAGGTAATTTTAGTCACTGTATTTCAAAGCTGATCAAGTTTTGTCTGTCCTAATTATAACAATAATAATTAGGAAAAATTAAATCTGTTAGTTCCTCAACTTTTAATTGAGTGTGTTATATATCATCCAGGTGGATCTGAGTTGGAGGCAATATTTAACCCCATATTAAAAGTAAAAATTTCAGAAACTGAGTTATAAGTGAGTCAAAAGTTTAGGGATTGAGTCATACTAAGTCATATTTTAGGAACTGAGTTATAAGTGAGTTAAAAGTTGAGGGACTAAATATTGATTTTCCCTAGTAATTAATGTATATGATAGCTTTTCTCATTTATGTATAAAATGAATTACTCCCTTGGTCCTTTTTATAAAAGCCAGATAATTGAATTATACGGTTTAAGAAATTGATTAAAATTAGTTGGGTCAAAATTAGTTTAAAGTATTCAATATGTCCAAAAGCTATTTTCTAAAAATCATTTTTACCTCGTAAATCCAAAAAGCTATTCTCCAAAAACCATTTTTATCTCATAAATCGTGAAAAACATTTTTTCAGTATTAGTTAGTACTCTGAAATATTTCATGATCTTAAAATTTTATTTTAGGATATTAAAAAAATATTTCAGGGTAATAACTGATGTTGAAAAAATATTTCTGTACTTCTCATGGCCTTAAAAATTTATTTTAAGATATTAAAAAAATATTTCAGGGTACTGACGGATACTAAAAAGATACTTAATACTGACTAGTACTGAAAAGATACTTCTCATAGTCATAAAAATTTATTTTAGGATATTGAAAAAATATTTCTGGATACGGGTACTGAAAAAATATTTCCTGATCTTTCAGGGTACAAAAAGGTACTAAAAATTATTTTAAGGATACTGACTAATACTGAAAAAACACTAATGATGGCAGAGGAGAGAGAAAAAGCTAAAAAAAATAGTTTTTTGTCAAAACCTAGGCTTTGGCCTCAACCTAAGTTTTAATGAAGAATAGCATCTGGAAAAAATTAAGGTTATGACAAAACTTAGGTTTTGATGTCTGGAAAAAAATGGGTGTATGACAAACTTTTACAAAACCTAGGTTTGATACAAAATAGCTTTTGGACAATTTTGGGGTGTTTGGAAAACTTTTGCAAAACCTAGGTTTGTTGTAAAATAGCTTCTGGACAATTTTAAGGTGTTTGACAAGCTTTTGTCAAAACTTAGGTTTTAAAGTTATCCAAACACTCATAAATTTATCTAAAAGCTATTTTTCAAAAATCATTTTTACCTCGTAAATCCTAAAAACTATTCTTCAAAAGTCATTTTTACCTCACAAATCCGAAAAGCTATTCTCCAAAAGTAACTTCCAAACGGGCTTGGGAAAGAAATGACGAGAGAAAACAGAGATAAGGAGAGAGAATAAAATATTAAAATATGTGGAGAGAAGTATAGTCTCCAAAATTAATTAGGAAAAAAATGGTAAAACACATTAAATACTCAAACAACTCTTAAATAGGATTTTATAAAAAAGATTAAAGTAATTCAATTTCCGACTCTTATAAAAAGAGCTAAAAAGAGGAGAGAGAGAGTATTTAAGAGTAGCATTATATATACTCTAGATGCATGTCAAGATTCTTCTTTTCATTTCTTTATCTTTTATTTTTTTGATACATGCATATCAAGATTCTATCACTCTACTTTTCAGCTTATAATTATAACTCAGCCAATGAACTAGTGAAGTGAGATGTGAAAATCTTGAGATGGTGGAAATTAAAACTCAATCTTTCGAGTGAACTCTTGGAATTACCTGTCTACAATTAGTATGCTATTTTTTTGTGCAGTCAATTAAAGAAAGTTGTAATGGTGATTATGTCAACATTAATCCAAACAACACAAAGTGTGCCTCAGATTATGAAGCTTTCTCTCAGGTTCGTCATAAAACTTTCCACACACTTGTCTCAGTTTCTTTTGATCATTGTAAGTAATACTACCCTAGTTATTTATATAAGAGCTAAATAACTAATTTACAGATGCTGAAGAATATAGTTAAGTTAGTTATTTGTAACAAATATTTGTTTATTTCCCTAAATTACCCTTTTTAATTATGTTCATTGGAAATACCCTTGATGAAAACCCTCTCAATATGTGCAATCAATAGAGATATTTTGGAAAAAAATTATAAATTTGGAAAATAAAGTGGATTGAAGTTTTATATTTAGGACCAAAGTAAACTACTATTTAATTATCTAGCTTTTATATTTAGAAGCGAAGGAAGTACAGATTGGAAAAACTAAGTGTATATAACAAGATAATTAATTCATTTGCAGCTGATTCGTTACATAAACATAAATCAAGTTTTGGAACCTTTTTGCATTGCTACTCCCGATCTCAAATACAGAAGTCTCTTGGAAGATTCATCACCAAAAGGGGTCCTTCAGTCATTGCAGAAAGTTTCAGATTTCTGGTGTCGTGTAAGTAAACTTCAGAATGTTGTGTACACACACTTGCTCAGAGACACACGCACCCAGATGCACATTTACACTTTTTATAATTTGGAGTTTTACTTGTAGGGTTATGATCACATACTTGTTAACCAATGGGCAAATAATGAGGATGTTAGGAAGGCTCTTCATATTAGAGAGGTTAGTTTATTGATTATATGTATATGTGTGTGTGTGTGTGTTAAAACTATATAATTCAAGATTTAACTAAGAAATTGATATTATAATGAATGCCTTTTAATAAGGGAACTAAAGGGGAGTTCTTGAGATGCAATAAGAGTTTATCATACAAAGTTCATCTACGAAGTGTTGTTGATTATCATCGCAATTTCACTGAGACGAACCTTCAATGTCTTGTGTACTGGTAAACTTCGTCATCCTTACTTTTTCTTGAACAAGTTGGAATAATTTCAAGTGTCTACTGCCCCTTAAATTTTCCTAACTTCCCATATGTTTATTTCTTGTTTTGTTTGATTATTAGATTGTACATAAAATCAGTGCCATTTTGGTATCTTGTGGGTAAAAGAGTTACAAGTGTCAATTTTTTTTTACAATTTTTCAGAGGAAAATGCTCTAAAATTATGTAGTTTCTATTTAGAGTATTTTTCTTTGAAAAAAATCGGAAAAAAATAAATAAAAAATGGACATTTTTTACTCATAACATATCAAAATGTCACTTATTTTATGTACAATTACAATCTAATGATCAAAAGGAAAAAAAAAAAGTCTGAGAGGTTAGGAAAATTGAAGGGGCAGAAGAGTACCGGGTAGTAGAGAGAGGGTAGCAGACACACCAATCCCTAGTTTGGCTTTTTTGCTATAGATTTCATTTACTGAAGCAGGAATTAGGCTCACCAATGGATAAGTTTTATCAAATTAGCATTCTTTGAAGCTTGCTGCTTTAGTTCTTGCTCCCTTTTGGGAATTTCACTGATGCTTAATTTGAACTCATTATCACAGTGCTGATCTTGACTTGTCCATACCACATATCGGCACACAAGCTTGGATAAGGTCTTTGAACTTGGAAATAAAGGATCCTTGGCGTGCATGGTTTGTTGATGGCCAAGTTGCAGGGTAACTAATCAATTTCAATTATTATTCTCACCAATTTTCAGCTTCGAAGTGTTTGAGTCTATTATTATTTAGAGTAAAATACTCTAATCACCCTTCTATTTTGCCTTAATTATACAAACCTTCCTTCTATTATAAAAGCATACACTTAAGTTCAAACAGTTAACTCTGTTAAGAATATTTTAAAAAGATTCTAAAAATATAATTTTTAATTGAAAATTATACAAAAATAAAATTTACTTAGTTATTTACCCTTAGTGCTAAATCCTAAATTTTAATTGACAACTTCCAAACATCACAATCTTTTAAAAATTTAAGTAATTTTTTTAGATGTTTCCAGGAAAAAGAAAATAAAAAATCAAAATTTAAATATAAATGACTTAATATAATCTCTCAAACTTATATATTTTATTATATTTGATAGGAAAAAAATGTGTTTGATATATATTTTTAGTCATTTAAGAAACTAAAAATAAATAACTTTCAATAAATATGGTTATAAATTTTATAATCTCAAAAATAATAAATTTTAACATATTAGAAAGCTAAAAAGAAAAAAAAAATCTATTAAGATAAACATTTGGTGGTATAATTTTTTTTTTTTTTTGCACACACATATATATGGTTGAATAATTCTAATGCCAATGAAGGGCATTTTGATAAAACAAAAGTTTAAAAATCAAACTTGATGGTCAATTAACAGTTTAGATGGATGGAAATAGAATCTCAAAATATGATGAAGGTTTGTATAACATATATTTTAATTTTAAGGGAGGTATATATGGTATGGGCTTTCCAAATAGAGGGGAGGTATCTGTAATTAAAGCAAAATAGAGGGGTGACTAGAGTATTTTACTCTATTATTACTACTTAACATTAGTGCATTTCAACATTTAGATTTTAGATACTATTTTTTTTAATGGTGCGGCTAGTTCTTTAAATTTTACTTGTTTTAAAAAGTGTTATTTAAATAATTGTAATTTAGTATGCAATGCGTTTCTATGAAAATTCATTATTTTAATTATAATATTTGTGTTAATAGAATATACAAGCATAATGGAATTTCCTTGTGTGTAAAAGTCTGAACATTTGAACTATTCTTGGTTTATTCATTATAATATGATACTTGATTGGCACGTGATCAAAATATGGTATTATCCCTTACATCCAAAAAGGTCAAAAAATAAAATAAAACGGTATTTGTCTTAATTATTAGGAAAACCTGTCTGCAGTTAAAGAAATATATCCTTTTTTGAATCTTTTTGTTATCAGTTCTTTGATTAAGATGTGAGTCGTTTTTGTTTTTGGTGAATCAGTGCATGATTTCTTAATTAAATTTTATTTTTATCATATTTTAATGAAAAAGTACTAAATAATAATAATAATAATAAATTGTAGGGACCTTGTAGCCTAATGACACCAAACTCCCCCCTTAAGTTTTTCTTAAATGTGAAGTAGTGAATTCAAACCTTCTATGGGTGTAACAAGTGTTTGCGCTATAGGAAGAAAACAAAAAGAAAAAGAAAAAATTATACTACTATGAAAAAAGAAAGGGAAAATGACAGAAAAATACCATTTAAGTTTTAGAATCATATTGACAACAATAATAATGAGATTAATAAGAACAGTAAATCAATTGACAATTCGTTTTCTTGAGGAAATCAACTACTTAAAATTTTAAAATTCAAGTTGTATTTTCTTAGGATTTTTCTAAAAAGGAAAAGAAATCTAATCCTTGTGATATCTGTATATATCATATTAATTGTCCTGTCCCATCACTCTTTTATTAAATATGCAGATACACACAACTGTACAAGAACAATGACTACTTTTTGACATATGTTGCAGTGAAAGTAAGCAAAAACTTCAACACTTAGCTTCGTTTAGTTGATTTAATTATCTCTATTTGTTTTCATGTCTATTCATTTATGCTGATTGACTTGTACTTTTCATCTGATCACATAGGGTGCTGGTCATGTAGCTCATTCATATAAACCTAAAGAAGTTTTGCAAGTAATAGACAGGTGGCTCTCATATGCTCTTATCTAAGGAATGGTCAATCTCTCAATCCAAGAGCTTTAAGTTTGGCTATTTCCTAGTTTGGTTTGGCATGCTCAATCTCTCAATCCAAGAGCTTTAAGTTTGGCTAATTCCTGGTTTGGTTTCGCATGCTCAATCGCTCAATCCAAGAGCTTTAAGTTTGGCTAATTTCTAGTTTGGTTTAGCCTATTGTTAGTACAAATAAAAGGTTGAACATGCAACCTTTTGCTTAATCAAGACTTGAGGAGGTGCTCAGTTTGTTGAAGGGAATGACTTGGACCATTGTGTCAAAATATTAAGTATGGTCACATTTATTGTCCATTTTGTATTTAGATTAGTGCTGAAGGATTGATTTTGTGTTTTATGAGGTAAAATATGTTTTATGAGTTAAATTTTGTACAAGGCAATGTTGCTTTAAAAAAAAAAAGAAGAAGAAGAAGAAGAAGAAGAAGCTAAACTAAGCAACCGGATGAGTGAGATTTTGTCTTTTGTTCATTTAGAGAAAACTGTTTGTTTCCTTTTCCTAAATATGTTTTGAACATTAATATTAACAAATGGATTGAAAATATATTTTGAAATATTGTTATTTTTTCCCGCGCCGAAAGAAAAGAATTTGACCTCTTCACTTGTTAGGGTGAGTCTTACAATTTCTCTTTATTTTTCTTCACCTTCAGTCATAACAAGGGGTATCACCGTGATGTTTTTTTTTTTAAAAAAAAAAAAAAAAAAAAATCTCGTGGTGGGTATTTTTGACATACTCTCCGGTTTTTTAATACAATATATATTCGTCTAATTTAATTATATTAATAAAGTTGGTTAAATTAGTTAATCATTTTCCTTAATTTCTTTATTCTAATTATTATTGAAGGAGTAACAATAGCATAAATTAAGAAAAGATTGATAAATATAAAAATTTTATCTTATATTTAAGATCAAGATTAATTCTTAAAATTGGAGGTAGTTAATCCCTCCAAACACAAGTATAACAATATTGTGTATAATCAATTTAATTCATTTTTTTTAAAGTTGGAAAAAAAATATTGATACGGATCTGTTTGGTCCATTTCATGAAAAAGATAGCACTCTAGTAGCTCACATCTCACTAAATACTAGGAAAAATTTACCTTAAAGGTCCAAAGTAGCGAAAAAATGTCAAAAAATGTTTAACAAAAAGTCACATGTTAAAAAAGGCCTCAGAGCCTTTTCTGATATTATTTTATAAACGTTAACAACTAAATTAGTACCCGTTAACAACTAAATCAGTAATATTAACAACAATGTCCTAACAACTAAATCAGTATAATTAACAACTAAATTAGTCCCGTTAATAACTATATCAGTACACATTAACAATTAATATTTTATGAATTAATATCATCTGTTTTGGGACCTTTTTTAACATGTGACTTTTTATTAGACTTTATTTAATATTTTTTTTGCTAGTTTAGGCCTAAGATGGATTTTCCCTAATTACTAGTGTTGTGTCAGTGTGCAATTGATTGGTTTTGTTTTATATGGTAGTGAACATTATATGGTAATGTGGATTGCAGATTTTGCTATAATCCCCACTCATACACTAAATAGGTTAAAATAATCTAAACAATTATTCTAATTTTTAATTTTTCAGTTAAAATAATCATGATTTTTAAATTGTTAAAAAAGTTATTTTAACAATTTAAAGACACGAGGGAGTGTATATTGAAGATGAAGGAGATAAGATTCTGTGTATAAGCTTTCATACTCTGTACGTACGGGAAAGATATTAATTAATTTGCTGAGAAAGGACGCCACGTAAATGCATGAGGGACCTTGCATTTGGCAAATTCAACGCCTCACATTTCTACATTTTGTTTATATATAATATATATTGCTAGGGCATACCTAGAAAATTATAGAAAGGAGTATAATTGGTAGGGATATTGCTGCCACCGAAATTTTTTTAAAAGGAAATTTTGAAACGTATTAAAAAATAAAAGAATATAAATAAGAAAAGAAACATATCAAAAAATATTTATTAAATCAAATGAATACTGATGATGTAATAAGAGAGACATTTGTTTTTTAAACCTTTCATTTATAAAAGCAAGGTTAAGTACTGTTAGAAATAAATGCAGTTACACAAATTTAATGAAAAGTGGGCACTCAATAAGTTCAAGTACATATATTTTAATAACAAAAATATATTATGATAAAAATAATTACAATATCATCCTTCTAGGCTCTATTTTTTAGAATTCCATCATAATTGTCTTATTATCAATACTATCAAATACATCTTTTTCACTATAAAATACTAAATAATCATTCAACCATTCATCCCTTATCCGATTACAAAATACAGTTTTGATGTGTTAAGGGTGGACACTTAATTTAAAAAAGGACGATGATTTAAACATGTATTAATTTTTTTAACCCCAAAAAAAAAAAAAAGTTTCCCAAATTTAAGGTGGGCAAACCACCCCCCCCCCCCCCCCCCCCCCCCCCCAAAAAAAACTACTATGTAGGTCCGTCAATGTATATTGCCAGCACAATTGACATCTTTTTGGGGTACGAAGGCAAGCTGGAGCCTCCAAACAACCGGAAGAGTCTTATTTTGTGGTCACCCAACTGTTTATTTTGTTGGCCGAGCTATCATAAATTACAATGAAAGAGAAAGATTGGCGTGTTGTGAGGATATCCTACGACCACACATTTTTGGGAGTCCTGTTCAAGTAGGCAAGGATGATGAACTGCTTTTCTACACAAATGATCTCACTTTGTCTCTTCTGTTTGAGGAAGATATTCCATTTTCAGAATAATCCAGCAAAGAACAAGACGGAAGCATATCAGTAAGAAGATATTCCATTGTTGCCAGCATTTCAGACCGCAGATTTGCATTGGTGATTATCATTGTGATGGACAACCTACATCTGCTCATCCCTGTAATAAAATATAAACTATTTAAATTTAATCTAATTGGTTTAACTTTACTTGTTTAAATTTTTCAAATGATAATTTTTTTTTTATAAAAAATTATAGCTATAAAATTATTTTTATTTTAAATTTTATATATATTACAATAAAAAGTATTTAGCAGTATAGAGTTGAGATGAGCACATTTATGGTCCTCACAATTCACAAAGGCAAGTCATAGGGAAGATGCCCATGTATTGGGGGACCCACGACTATTAGCAAAGGCTAACGATGAGAGAGTTAAGGAAGCAGCCGGATGCCTCTTGTGCCAAATAGTGTTACTCAGCACAATGATTCCACAAATTTACACACACACGCTGAAAAAGGACTTGTGGGAAACAGCTAAAACTAAGGAACAGAAAGAGAAAAAGAAGATAAAAGCTCCAAATGAGCCTCAGGAGTTATGATATTTAGACCAACATGTCACGCCCGGAAAGGAACGCTGGATAATTTGAGTGTACGGACACTCTACATGTGATTAGGAGGAGTCTACAAACTCCTAGAATGTTGTAGATATATGTACATAATTGTAGAATTATGTAGAGGATTCTAGAAACTTTTGTAATTATGTAAATATCTAGATATTTCTAGGGAAGGTTCTAGAGAACCATTATACACCGTAGGATGCAATCAATCTTAGATGTTAATTGAGGAGGTGGTAAGTTATAAATAGGGGTACCCTCCTCATTTGTAAACATCCAAGGGAATTCAATCAAAGTATTGTACAAGAGCTTCTCTCTCTAAGTTCTCTTAGTCTGTGTTCCTTGCTTACTCGTGAGGTTTTGACTGATTTAGCAAAATCAAGAGGGGTGATCAAGTTAAGGCCGGCACGATATTTGGGAGATCAAGTCCAAGGCCGTGACAAAGTGGTATCAGAGCTTTGGTTCAGAGCAGCTAGGTTCGAAGCTGAGAACGTGGTTTGTAGGCAAGGATGTCGGGAACGACTGAGGAAGTTGTTGTGGCTAGAAAAGAAAGGGGTAAAGAGACCTAACTTGCTCAAGAGGTAAAGAAGACCCGAGGATCAAGTAAGTCCCGCCAAACTGCAGATATTGCAACTTTGATGGCAAAGATAGAGGCTTTAGAGGAGGTCTTACACGGGGTAGCTAATAGGGTGACAAGGTGAAAGGTGACTTTGAGACACTTGAAACCCACACCCTTGGCCAATTGGACAACTTGAGGTTGGATCTTGATTAACACCTCAATGTTGAGGAGGAACGAGCTGAGTCCATGAGGCGACTCGAGGCAAAGGTAATGAATTCCATCACTGCGATGCAGGAACAACTCAACTCTCTAAAGACTTCTTTGGAGAGACAAACAAGGACTCTGTTGGTGGGTGGTACCATTGGAGTAAGGGAGGTGAGGTTGGATCTCCCTAAGCCGAAGGAATTTCAAGGCGTTCGTGATGCTAAGGAGGTCGAGAACTTCTTATGGCAAATGGAGAGATATGCTGAGAGCCTGAATTTGGTCAATGATGCAACTAAGGTACGCACTGCTTCCTTATTCCTTACTGATAATGTTATGTTATGGTGGCGTAGGAAGTATGGCGTCATGGAGAAGGGCCTTTGCACAATCGAGACATGGGAAGACTTCAAGAGGGAGTTGAAAAAGCAATTCTATCCCGAGAACGTGGTCTATGTGGCTAGAAAGAAGTTGAGGGAACTTAAGCACAGGACCTCGATTTCGAATTATGTAAGGGACTTCACTGCCCTCACATTACAAATTCCTAATCTCAGCAACGAAGAAACATTGTTCTACTTCATAGATGGTCTTCAGAATTGGGCCAAACATGAACTCCAACGGCATAGTGTGACGAATGTGGATGAAGCCATTGCCGTTGCGGAAAGTCTCACTGATTATTAGAAGGAGGAGAAAGGTGAGCCATCTGAACCCAAGTCTTTTGAACCTAAACAAGGGAACGGTGAGGGAGACAAGGGTAAGGAGTTCATTAAGGGAGGAAATGGAAGATCCTTCTAGAGGAACAAATCTGAAGAGAAGAAGAAGATGATAAGCTGCTACATGTGCAAAGGGCCACATTACATGAACAAGTGTCCCAAACTCGGTAGTTTGTCAGCCATCGTTGGAGGGAAAGATGGATCTGACGAGGAGGAGCCGAGTATGAGGATGGGATCTCTCCGAGTGTTGAATGCCTTAAAGTCTAAACATGAGGAACTTGTTTCAAGGAGTAAAGGCCTCATGTTTGTTGATGTGGAGCTGAATGGGAAGCCTGTAAAGGTGATGGTGGATACCGGGGTGACTCACAATTTCATTACTCCCGAAGAGGCCAAGCGAGTCGGTCTCTCAGTTACTCAAGTGCGAGGTGGATGGTGGAAGTTTGTCAACACTTCTGCCAAACCTCTTGAGGGCGTAGCTCGTGGAGTAGAGCTATGCATTGGTACTTGGAAGGGGACCATAGACTTGTCAGTAACCCCTATGGATGACTTCAATGTGGTACTGGGTCTGGACTTTTTGCGCAAGGCAAAAGTAGTCCTTGTGCCGGGTGAAGATTCGTTGTGCTTCCTTGAAAAGGGGATTGGTTGCACAGTACAAACAACAAGCGATGACCGCGATGTTCGTTTGTCAGTCACCTACCTTGCGGTTTTGAAGGTGGTGGATCCTAATGTGGAGGATCATGGGAATGTTCCCCCTGTCTTGAAGAGGAATGAAGACCTCATATCACCAAGACTCCAAGAAAGGTTGCCGCCTAGACGAGAGGTGGATCGGATGGAGTATGGTATTGGTATGGCTAATGTAATGGGTAATACATTGAGCCGAAAAGTTGAGGTGACGAGATCCTTCCTGGGCAAAATAGCCAAGAGGAGGAAGTTTGTGGAGAGGAAGAAGCAAGTCTCTGAATACTGAGTAGGAGACAAGGTGATAGCGAAGCTCCTTCCTCAGCAACTTAAGGTGTTTCGAAAAGAACACAAGAGCCTGCACAGTGACGAGGGCGTCACTGGATTTGGTGGGGGAGAGTGTCACGCTTGGAAAGGAACATTGGACAATTCGCATGCATGGATACTTTACATGTGATTAGGAGGAGTCTAGAAACTCCTAGAATGTTGTAGATATGTGTACATAATTGTAGAATTGTGTAGAGGATTCTAGAAACTTTTGTAATTGTGTAAATATCTAGATATTTCTAGGGAAGGTTCTGGAGAACCATTATACACCGTAGGATGTAATCAATCTTAGCCGTTCATTGAGGAGGTGGTAGGCTATAAATAGGGGTGCCCTCCTAATTTGTAAACATTCAAGGGAATTCAATCAAAGTATTGTTCAAGAGCTTCTCTTTCTAAGTCCTCTTTCTCTCTCTAAAATTCTCTTAGTCTTTGTGTTCCTTACCTACTCATGAGGTTTCGGCTGACTTAGCAAGATCAAGAAGGGTGATTAAGCTAAGGCCGGCACGGTATTTGGGAGATCAAGTCCAAGGCCGTGACAAACAACTCTGTTTAAAGCCTTTTTTGCAAGGCTATCTTAGTGAAGTTGGCATTAGTGTTTTTGAATCAAACCTCAAACTTGGTAATTAAGACTGAAACTTCAAAAATTGGTAGGGAAACATCCAAATTACCATGATGCTCTTACATATTGATACAAGATAAAAAGTTGCTCCAACGTTTCCTCATGTTGGCACACAAAGAAACAAAGGCCAATGGCATTATAAAAATGATGCTTCTTTCTTATACTGTTGTGAAGATCATTTCCTCCTTTCCCAGACCTAATTTACAATGAATAAACTGTTCATCTTTCAATATGATGTCCACAATTAAATCATCTGTCTCCCATGGGATCCATATACCCCTTGAGAAACCTTCAACCTCCACTCTAATTGAATGATCAAAACCCCAGTTTTTGATATCTTTATTTGCTTGGTTACCACCTATTCTTGGCTCCAAAATGACAACTACATTAAATTTATATCTCTTCTTCATATCTCTAATCATAGCCACAGTCCCTTTGCAAGGTGCTCCTCTACAATTCCATATTACAATCTTCATCATAACGACAATATTGATAAAGGAACATAACATAATTACCTTTCTTCAGCAAGCACTTGCGCAGCATAATCATTTTCAATGCTCATACTAGTACTCTCAATTGGATCTTCATCCTCTCCCCCACTATGCACATCCCCTGTATCCATATCCTTCTTACGCGTCTCCCTACTTTTTTGGTCTCTAAGGTGCAAGTTCTCTTTATCAAATATTTTCATTCCATTACTCCTACACAAATCCAGATTGCTCTCCGAAACATACTCATAATTGTCTTGCATATTTTGAGACTCTTTTAGACAACTATTCTCACCTCTTTCCTTATCT
This sequence comes from Acacia crassicarpa, assembly GCA_034222035.1. Classification (NCBI taxonomy): domain Eukaryota; kingdom Viridiplantae; phylum Streptophyta; class Magnoliopsida; order Fabales; family Fabaceae; genus Acacia; species Acacia crassicarpa. The sequence goes on from JAWXYG010000004.1 coordinate 27,294,233, forward strand.
CTCGCTGCTACATTCAAAACCTTCCCCTCCTTTACCTTACTTTTTTCCTGCCCTGCAGTCCCCACACCTTTTGTTTTTAACAAATCAGTGCTTCTCTTGCCCACTCCCATACTCACATTTTTCCCTTGCCTTCTTTGCTTCCTAACCAGTCCCTCCCTTAGTCTCTTTGAATCTCCCATGGCCACCGGCAAATGTATTACTCACCCGAACCCCGTCATCACCCCTCGTTATCCCTTCCTCACCAACTTCCCCTTCTAGCACAGGGAATCTCGACCCACTGTGATGAGTCTGAAATGGTACTTTAATTCGCCTCTGTCTCCTAAGCCTTTGCATAGTCTGTTGTAGCTCCCTCTTTACCTCATTCCCTTTTGTATCCTTCTGTTTAACCCTTATCTCCTCTACTTCCATTTTTTCTTCAATGTTCCTCTTATGAAACTCCTCACAAACTATCCCTGACACGACCAAACCATCCACATTTATTAAATACCATCCCTAAGCTTTCATAAACCATACTAAGCACCTGCCCTTCCACATTGAATTGAAGCACTAGAGGTTTAGTGATATCTAATTCTATACACATATGCACAAACTTTCCCTAGCTCTTTGCGTTGTATGGATATCCAGTTTAATCGCTTTACCAATAACATTGCCCAGATTTAGACCTCTTAGTCATTTTACCCTCTAAACAGGATTCACATACTGGTATCGGTTCAAAGTACAGGGATTTCAAAATCCCACTTTTGACCAAACCTTGTATCCTGTTAGAGTTAATATGACCCAATCTCAAATGCCAAAGATAAGTTTCATTTGAAACTTTTCTTTTCTTTGATGAATTAATATGCTCAACATCTTTTGATTCAACATGATTAACTTCACGGGGAACAGGATTAAGGAAATAAAGACCATTAAGTTTTACACCAGAACAAATAAAAGAAGATGAACTTCTTATTGAAACTGAGGAATTAAACTGAACTGTCAAACCATGTTTATCCAAACAACTAACAGAAATTAAATTCCTCTTAAAATCTGGAATAAATAAACAGTCTTCTAAAACAAAAGTCCTGCAATTATCAAAAGATAAAATAACTTGTCCTACTGCTACTGCAGACACAAGCTCCCCAGTTCCAAGCTTCAAATCTCTTTGTCTTTTACTTACAGGCAAGCTATGTTTGAACCACTGCAAAGAGTAACAAACATGGTTAGTGGCTCCTGAATCAACGATCCATTTATCATCGTAATTCTCCACTAAACAAGCCTCAATCACATGTAAATCACCCATGCTAGGCGTAGCAAACATGTCATCAAGAGTCTGGAGCATTGTTGCTCCACTCTCAATCATGCTCACTTGCTCCTGAAGGTGATTGGAGAGACTGGCCAAAATGTAGCAACGAACTGACACATTCGCCTTCTCCCATCTATCCTTCTCCTGCTGAAATCGAGTCCGAATTGCATCAGACGCATCTGCAGCAGGCTGCGCTGGCATAGGAGTAGTGAGAACAAAGTTGAGCTTTTCATATTGAAGAACAATATCCAAATTAGTTTTCCATTGTTTGTAGTTTGTACCATCCATAGGTTTTTAGCTCAAGATAGTAGCTAAAGGATTGAATAAAGACATTTTTCTGAAAATAAGGAAAAGCACACTAATTACAAACTAGATTTAACAACAAACAGATATATGCTAGTAGATTCTAATAACTACTATTCGTTTATTGTTTAACAATCCATTAATTATCTTTACAAGGCTTACGATAGGCAAGATTCTTGTAAAACTAATATTGTTAATTTGGGCCTTCAGTTCCATTGCCAGAGCCTCGATGGGAGGGTTAACAATTTTACCAAAGTTGAATGTATTTAACCATTGTTTACTTTCAAAATTATTTTTAGTGTCTAAGTGTTGCCGACGATGGGCCGTACAAAACTTTACTAAAATTTTGAAAATATTAAGGTTTAATCTAGTGAAACCCGATTATCCTTATCCGATGGAGCTTCAGCGACAACCATTTCACTAATAAACCCACAATTGAGGCCCGTAGGTTTTAAAATTAAATACTTAATTTAAAACCTTCACCCATTCAATATTTTAAATTTAGAATTTTCAATTTCCAAGAATTTTTTCAATTTAGAGTAAATTATTAGGTATATAAAATCTAGTCATAATTGGCAGAATGTGCGTCACATGACCATTTTAAATAACCAACAAAATACTCCAAAAGGTACAATTCTCTTAGGAAATTGCCTGGATTATTTGTCTAGACTTTAATTCCACAATTATTCTAGATTTTAATTTAAAATCATAATAATTGATAATTAATGTCTAAACTCTAATCTCACAATTAATTAATCCAATTATTATTCTAGATTTTAAAATCATAATAAATGATAATTAATACAGAGATTTTAATTCCGCAATCAATTAATCCAATTATTATTCTAGATTTCAAAATCATAATAAATGATAATTAATGTCTAGATTCCAATCCCACAATTAATTAATCCAATTATTATTCTAGATTTCAAATCATAATAAATGATAATTAATATAGAGATTCTAATCACACAATTAATTAATCCAATTATTATTCCAGATTTCAAATCATAATAAATGATAATTAATGTAAAGATTCTAATCCCACAATTAATTAATCCAATTATTATTCCAGATTTCAAATCATAATAAATGATAATTAATGTAGAGATTCTAATCACACAATTAATTAATCCAATTATTATTCCAGATTTCAAATCATAATAAATGATAATTAATGTAGAGATTTTAATCCCACAATTAATTAATCCAATTATTATTCCAGATTTCAAATCATAATAAATGATAATTAATGTAGAGATTCTAATCCTACAATTAATTAATCCAATTATTATTCCAGATTTCAAATCATAATAAATGATAATTAATGTAGAGATTCTAATCCCACAATTAATTAATCCAATTATTATTCCAGATTTCAAATCATAATAAATGATAATTAATGTAGAGATTCTAATCCCACAATTAATTAATCAAATTATTATTCCAGATTTCAAATCATAACAAATGATAATTAATGTAGAGATTCTAATCCCACAATTAATTAATCCAATTATTATTCCAGATTTCAAATCATAATAAATGTTAATTAATGTAGAGATTCTAATCCCACAATTAATTAATCCAATTATTATTCCAGATTTCAAATCATAATAAATGATAATTAATGTAGAGATTCTAATCCCACAATTAATTAATCCAATTATTATTCCAGATTTCAAATCATAATAAATGATAATTAATGTAGAGATAATCTAAAGAATCTCGCATAAATGCATACAATGGACTAGTATGATAGTTATTATGCATTTATGACATGTGATTATGCAACAATATGGCATCTTCCTATTCTATATGACATGTTATTTAGAGACATCATGATAATCGCATATATAATTCATACAATTAACTTTAATCCATGGCTTTCCTAAAAAAATAGGAATAAAAAAAAAATTACAACTTTGGAATTCCTCTTTTGTCAGCTCATAGTATCTGTCTCTAGCCCCTTTAGGATATCTATGGGCACAAAAGTCCAAATACCCATACTTTAGCTAGAAACCCTAGGACACACAAGAGGAACCCTAGCCGTCACTCCTGTCAATGCCTTCAGCCGAAGTCATCTCATCTTCTTCGCAGTTTCTTGATCTCCAACTTTTACAAAATTTTGAAAAATACATAGAAATTCCAAAATAAAATTAAAAACAGCAAGGAGGAAACCTAATCATATGGGATTAGCCTCCTTGTTACAAATCAAGAAATATACAAGAAAACCTAACCATGGATTAAAGCGATTTACCGATTGAAATTAAAACTAATACCAAATATGAATTATAAACGAATAGCTACCATGAAATAAATAACAAATATAGAAAAAAGATGCCATATTTTCGAAAAAAATAATTTTCGAAAAAAAACCACATAAAATATAAATTAATATCAAAACTCGGTTCTTTTCCTCATCGCTATTGGCTCTGATGCCAATTGTAGGAATCTCACCAGAAACGCGGAAGCGTATCGTACCACGCGATAAGGAAAAGTTAAAACCTTCATTGTTTTGATTACCTGGAAAGATGCAGCGATCTGAAAGCTTCTTCACGAACAGTCCTCGTATCTGAAGAGCGATCTACAAGCCTCTCCACGAACAGTCCTCGTCTGCTCTATGATCGATCTTCCAGACTATCTCTCAAGGGGAATAGGATGGTTGTGTGGGTAACCGTTCAGATGATGAACGTCTGCCTCTAGAGTTTGTTTCTGATGAGAGCCTCCTTATGCGTCTCTTGCTCTCAAGCAGGTGAAAGTAGGATTATATGCTACTACACCCAAGACCTAACCCTAAACCACATGGGCCATAGAGTTTTTGGGCTGTAGTCTCAATTAAGCCTTATTGGGCTTAAGTGACCAAAGAGCACATTAACCCAACAATTTAGAAGAAATTTTTTGTCAAACAAAGGCACTAGTAAATCTGTAAAACAAGTCCACGCTACCACAAACTCAATTCTTTCATTCTTCGAATTGAAATCAGGGAGCCACCGAGCCACATTAAAGTATGCATCATTAATTACCCAAGGCCCCCAGTTAACGCCTCCATATAATCATCCGTGCGTTGAAAATCAACTAGGTAAAAATCATTTTCCAAATAAAAAATGTCTATTACCTTTTCACTCCTATATATTTGCCTAAGCTTCTTTCCCCATGAACCCATACGGTGACTGCCTCGCCAACAATTTCACCACCAGAGTCCTTCCACTCAGTATTACACGTTTTCCACCAATAAAATGTTTGAAAGCTTTAACATTAGAGTGTAAAAAATAGAAGCGATTAGATTTTATCTAGCAATAACGAAGTCCATTATCACCCTCAATTCATATAATGAACTTCATTCTGCAATAGGTTGGTTTTTTTTTACCAAAATAATAATTTTTTTAAAAAAATTTACCAGTCTGGAGCACTTTTTAAACTATTTCCCAAAGTAATGCTGACGCCACTAATGACGTTGTACTTTCTGACGTCACTGACTAGTGGCGTTGTACCTTCTGACGCTACTGTGTCAAAGAAATAAATTAACACCTTCGCCCATGCTTTAATTTTTTTTTACCCAGGCATTAAAATTTTTTTTTTAACGTGAAGTTATTTGTTTGACGAAGTGGTGTCAACATTATTTTGGTAAATAGTTTCAAAAGTGTTCTAGATTGGTAAATTTTTTTAAAAATTATTATTTTGGTTAAAAACCCGCAATAGGTGATATAAAAATTAACGAAGTTTAATTTTGGAACTTATGAAATACTAATGCTCATTTTCATGAGGCTTTGTTGTTACCACGTCCACATCATATCACACCAATCAGTGACTCATTTCCCATCATCAGACTTTAATTTGTGGCATTCTCTCTGTAATATGTGTAAGGTGCAATCTCAATAACTTCTAAAACTTAAAGAAAACCTTTTGACAAGAAATCTAATTTGCCTATATAAAAATTTTAATATAATAATACGCCTCTTAAACAAAGCCTTTTGACTGGAAAATCTAATTTTCATATATGAAAATTTTAATCCAATCATAAGTTTTAATTCTCATATGCCGTGCTATCTACTTGAACGACGGTCACCCAGAAAATCAGCCTATGTAATTTTGAAATTTATTCAATTTTGACATTTTTTTATTACATATAATAATATTATACATGTATATAATATTTTTTTGAATTTAATTTTTTATGTCACGGTTCTGATCAAGGGATATAAACAAAATATGATAGTTTGTTGGCACACAAACAAAAAAAACGCCAATGGCATTATTAAAATGATGCTTCTTCTTTTCTTTTCTTTTTTTCCTTTTTAATTTGTCATTAGTAGGAAGTGCACGATGCAAAAGTTTCCAAATAAAGAAGAGTTGTCTGTAAAGAAGGAAGATGAACCATAGAAATTCTCATAAAGGATATGAAACTACTAGAATTAAAATCATAATCTAAAAAATTATTGTGAGTCTATTTGAGTTAACGTTTAAAAAACACGTTCACACCATCGAGATAAAACCCTCTCACATACTTATCTTGTATATTGTAGATCACGTTAGGAAAACAGCATTCGCTCCTAATTCAAACAGGAATTGTATGAATCCATCTTTACCTATATACAGTAGCGTCACTACAAAAAAATAGAGTTTCAGTGGCGACTAAAAGTGTCGCCACTGAAAGTGTGACTTTTGGTGGCGACTATAAGTGTCGCCGCTGAAAATCAATACTTTCAGCGGCGACGCTTTTAGTCGCCGCTGAAAGTCATCTTTCAGTAGCGACATAAATTGTCGCCACTCTGAAAGTCATACTTTCAGCGGCGACTTTCATAAGTCGCCACCAAAAGTGTGTTTCAGCGGCGACTTAATGTCGCCACTGAAAGTCTTTTTTTTAATATACAATAAATATGTTTATTGATGCAATTTCTTAAAAAAATAAATTAATTTTTTGGATCATTGTCACATTATTTTAATACCATGGTTATTAATATTAAATACTAAAGATTTTATTTAGGCAAAAAAAAAAAAAGTCAAAAGCTTAGGAAAACACCAATAGATTTCTATTTAAAAAAAAAAAAAAACATATCAGCAAAACTTATGGCTCGAACACGGGATGGATGAGTGGAATCAAATCATCCTCACCAACTGATCTAACAGGCAAAGAGAGTTTGTGATAGAGTAACAGATTAGTTAGAGATTTTAGGAATAAATATTTATTAATATAATTTTAGATATTGCTTATTTTTTTTATGGATATTTTCTTATCTTTTTTAGGAAAATTATTAGAGAATTAATGAGAGATTCTTTTTGGGCTTTAATAATCCGATGAGTTACAGATTTTGACTCATCTTTCTATTTTACCTTTCCTAAAATAAAAAGAATCAATTTCTATTAGTTTAAAAGATATTTATGTTGTGCATGAAAGAGTAAAAAAAAGAAATAAGAAAAGAGTGATATAGTGTCACTAATTTTTAGAAATTAATAATATTTCAATACATTTTTTTATTGACAAAAAACTAATTTAAGTTACTTTAAAAATAAAATTTTTTCAAAATTTTACTTTCGGTGGCGACAAAAATTTGTCGCCACCGAAAGTTCTATTTTCAGTGGCGACAAACCGAAAATGTGTTTAGTCGCCACCGAAAACCTAATCTTTTTCAGTCTCGCGCCCCTGGTTCAGCGCGTTTTTCCTTTTCCCTCTCATATCCCTTCCCTTTGCGAAAAATTCTGGAGCGTCTCCTTTCGACCTTGCATCCCCGTCTGCTCAACCTCGCTTTCCTCTTCGGGTTGGTTTGGGCGTGAGGCAGAGGCATCAAAGATGAGATCTGAAACTATCACCGCTAGGGTTTTGAAGGAGGCCGATCTGTGGGTGGTGTGGCCAAGAGGCTCGGACAGATCGGGATCGACGAAATGAGTACTTTAAAACCCTAGTTCACTTCTTTATTTTTCATCTATCTTTATTTAATTTTTCCCTTTTTTTTGTTTGGAATACCCATTTCATATAGGCACACATATTTTTTAAATATTCTTTTTTGGGAAAAATAAGAGAAAAACGTAGCTGTGTCTGGATTGAGCTTCCTGGTGAGGGCAGTAATGGCGGATTCCGTAGGGCAAAAGAGGAACAGTCGTGAGTTTACTTTGGTATCAGTTGCTGAGCTCTCTTCGCCAGCCTCTGCTTCGCCGGGTATTGCTCGCTTCACCTCCGACGGTTCTGTCACCCAGCTGCAAATTCATCAAGATTCTCATCAGATTGATATCCATGTTGATCCTCGAGCTGTTCAGGTTGGTTTCCCTTTTTTTATTTAGTGCCTATATTTTGTTTTTTTGTTTTGTCGATTAGTACCGGAAAAGGGGTAATTTAATAAAGCTTTAATGAGCTGATCATTTCTTATTCCGGTTGTTCCTTCAATGCCGAAAGCATGCGCCGAAAATATCTAATCTTACTCAGGCAATTATGAAGTATACAGTGTATGAGACATGTATGATGAACGTCTAATCTCTTGATGATTGTGCATTGCTGATTTGCAGATATTCAAATTAGGTCCTGTTCAATCAATTTGCATGGTCGAAGGGTCTGTTGCCCATAACCAGGTATAGAGGATCAGCCTATTGTAGAAAATCTGGTATAGTAGCTTTGCGGGATTACTTAATATTATTTCATTCTGTTGAAACTTCGGAAGAGCTAGGATTGTTCTCTGCTTTTCGAGGATTTGAGCTTGTAGAGAAATTTGATGGAGCTCTCTGATTTTTACCGCATTCAATGTGAAATGCAGTAATTTTTAGTGATTGTAGAACTGGGATATTTTTACTGCATTCAATGTGGAATGCAGTTCTCTGATTTTTTGCTCCTTTATTCATAATCTAATGCTTATGCTCTAGCGTGATTTGATTAATATAATGTTGCAATGTCACAGTTGTATCAGTTGTACAAGAAATGTTTAGTTGTTTAGCCTTTATGAATCTGAAGAATGCTGCTTTTGAACCAGACTTAGTTTAGAAATGAGGAGGAAAGTGGGGCCTTTGATAGTGTGTTCCAGCAATGGAAGAAGGAAGGGAATGCTCAAGGTGCTACTTTGGAAGCTTTTATTCTCAAGGTGCTCTTAGATTCAGGTAGAAACTTACCAAATGGAATTATACCAGGTTCTAAAAGTAAATTTGATGAGAAGATAGAGGAATCTTCTGCAAAAATGTATTTCCATTACTATGTTCAGCTTCTGCATCAGCAAAATATGTTGCAAGACTATGTTAGAACAGGTAATACCATTTTGTTTTCAATGGCCTTGTTGGTTTTAAGTTACATTTGAGTGAAGGTAACAACTTGTTATTTTTTTATACTTTTTTAACAGGTTATAATTTGATTTTCAATGGGATACTAGAGTACCTGATATTTTCCTTATCTGAAAAATTTGTTCATGGTCTTGTTTCAGGAACTTACTATGCTGCAGTTATTGAGAACCGTGCTGATTTCATGGGCCGTGTGGTGGTTGATGTTGGTGCTGGCAGTGGTATTTTGTCCTTATTTGCTGCTCAGGTATTCAGTACTTAATTTGGTTGAATCTTGTTTGCAGTATGATAAGGGCCATTGCTTTTCAATAAATGAAAATTTAAGGCATCTTCCCTGCCTCCCACATCTAAAGCTTTGTATTGGGTCTTTAATGTTCTGCTATTTTCTGTCAGGCTGGTGCAAAACATATTTATGCGGTTGAGGCATCTGAAATGGCAGAATATGCACAGAAACTTATAGCTGGAAACCCAACGCTTGGTGAACGAATTACAGTATGTTTTTCTTTCCCGATTCTTTTATGTAATGTTCTTCATTCATTTTTTGTCTCATTATTCTGGGCAACCTTTTTTAAAAAACTACAGGTGATCAAGGGCAAGGTTGAGGATGTAGAATTGCCGGAGAAAGCAGATATTTTGATCTCTGAGCCCATGGGTAAGCTTATATTCTGCTTGCTTCAGTAAATATCGAAAACGTATCTGTCTTGTCCATGTATTTTTGCTTTATGATAGTTTAATAGAATTTTTTTTCACATCATTGTCAGAGTATATAAAAAAATTTCCATTTAATTTTTTCTTTAAAAAAATTGTGACTTTAAAGTCGCCACTGAAACATTTTTTTTTTTAAAAAAATTGTGACTTTCAGTGGCGTCGCCACTGAAAGATTTTTTTTTTTTAAAAAATTGTGACTTTCAGTCGCGACAAAGTCGCCACTGAAAGATTTTTTTTTTAAAAATTGTGACTTTCAGCGGCGACTTTTGTCGCCACTGATTGTCAACTTTTGGCGGCGACATTAAATTGTCGCCACCGAAAGTATCCGCCACGGTCGTATCAACAACGACTTGGTGGCGACGTTTTGTCGCCGCCGAAACACCTTCGGTGGCGACATTTAGACTTTCAGCGGCGACAAGTCATTTTTTTTGTAGTGCGTTACCTTTCCAATATAATTGATCTGACTTATTGGCCAGTGAATGAAATGGCAGGGGAATAATAATGATTATAAATTAATATAAAACATTCCATTGTACAGAATTCCAATTAAAAAGTATATATGCAATAATAGGTCAACCATATGGCGATAATTCATGTATGTCGCTAAGCCTTGATATATAGGCTTTCAAAAAAGGTGGTTGAGTGGATTAGAGGAGCCATTACCTACTCCTCATTCGAGTTTATCGATTATGATGTGAGCATTTTGAAGAATACCTTTCTAAATCAATGAAGAATTATCCTAACATTATATAATTTTGATACGGATCTGTTTGGTCAGTTTCACTAAAAAGATAGTAATACTCATTAATTACTAATGTGTGTCAGTGTGCAATTGGCTGGTTTTGTTTTATATGGAACCGGCTTCTCTCCTATTCTTTTAATATCCGCTCCCTTCTTCATTTTTGGAACGTCGTCGTTTTGGTGGAAAAAATGAATAGCTGCTCCTTTTTTTTTCCCCTTAAAAAGATATTTTAGATACTGAAAAATACTTAAAAGATACTTCAAGATTCTAACTGGCACTAAAAAAATATTTCCCAATCTTCAAGAAATTATTTGAAGTATTTTTTTTAGTACCGGTTAGTATCCTGAAGTATTTTTTAGTACCAGTCAGCATCCTAAAATATTTTTTTAAGACCTTAAAATAATTTTTCAAGATCATGAAGTATTTTTTCAGCATTAGTTAATATTTTAAAGTATCTTTTTAGTATTAGTTAATATCTTAAGCTATTTTTTTAGTACTAGTCAGTATGATAAAGTATCCATTGAGTACCAGTCAATATTCTAAAATAATTTTTCAAAATCATAAAATATTTTTTTGGTGTCGTTCAATATCTTGAAGTATCTTTTTAGTACCTTTTTCTGTAGAAGCCAGTATAATGAAGTATCTTTTTAGTACCAATCAGTAAGATGATAAAATAATTTTTATAGATCATGAATTATTTTTTTACTACTAATCAGTCTCCTAAAGCATTTTTTGGATACCTTTCAGTGTCTAGAAATATCTTCTTCTTTTTTTTCCTTTTTTTTTTTTAAAAAAAAGGGACTAGCTACTTCCTTATTCCTCCAAAAGGACATCGTTTCAAAGAAAAGGAGGGGTGGGGATATTAAAAGAAGTTCCGTTTTATCTGGTAGTGAACATTATATTGGTAATATATTGCAGATTTTGCAGTAATCCCCACTCATACACTAATAGGTTAAAATAATCTAAACAATTATTGTAATCTAAACACATATTTTTTCCTTCCTCCACACGTTTGTGGTCCCACGTTTTAATGCCGGAAAAGTTTGTTCATGTCGTGGTCCATGCGCACATGCGCTAATGATTCGTGAGGGTATGAATTATTCCCTCCAGTCCTAATTATAATAACTAGTTGACTTTTTTTAAAGATATTAAAGAAGCTAATTTAATTACTTTAGAGTATTTTTATTTTTAGTTCGTGGTTCATGTCGCGCTATTTGGTTGACTTGTGAAATCCCTATAGGGGCGAAGCTGTGAATTTTTTTATTAATAAAAAAGAAAAATGATACTCTTTTCTTTTTATAAACAACTCTTATTCTTATTATGTAAAATAAACTAGTGGTTAAGATTAGTTAAAAATAATAAATGTGTCAAAAATGTCATGTTTCTTCTAAATATGCCCTTATTTATGAAATGAACATAGTAGAGAGACTGAGTAATAAATATATGAGAGTATGATTATAAAATATGAGAGAGAATATATATATCATAAATGACCAAATGAAAGAGAATTAGTAGTGAGTGGGAGACAATTAATATAAAGATATGTATTTGATAAAGGTACAAAAAAAGTAGTTTAAATTTTGAGACACAATAAGAAGTTACTTATAAAAAGGATCAACACTATAAGGAAAAGAAAGTTGTTTATAAAAAGAATAGAATGAAGTACTCTACTACCTCTCTTGCTTCAGTATAAAATATACTTACCTAATTTATTTACATTAAGAAAGTTAGTTACTCCTCCAGTTCTTAATATAATAATACATATGTGGTAGGTGGAATATATGCACATAAAAGTGCCAACAATGCAAGTAAAAGGAAGAGGTAAATATATGACATGTGGTAGGTAATTAACAATTGTGCGAGGCCAACAAAGCAAAGGTAAAGGAAGTGAAATTGATGACTTTATCCTCCTATTAACCATGAATTTTGAACGACATAAAGGGGAGACATGTAGACTAAAAAATTAACATAAAAGTAAGACAAATTGGGAGCCAAGAAAGGACCTAGTTTTCGCCAAGCACAAATGAAGAAGGGGTAGGATTTATTTACTACAAGATAAGATACAAAATAGACATACAAGCAAGGGGCAATTTGGGATAATTACCAAGAGGGTTATTTAGGTCATATTCCATCAATGATAAAATACAATATACCTTCTTGCTAAGTGAATTTCGCACGAGACACTAGGTGAGAGCACAAGAATAGCTTAGACCAAAGCATAGAGAGAAAGAAGGAAGAGAGTCACAAGGAATCAAGGTAAGAAGTATGATCAAGGTTTCTAATTCTCTTCAATCTTTTAATTGATGGAGATATTTTAATTTGAAAATAGACATACCAAGGGTCAATTAGGCTTTGGAATCACTTGATTTGAACATGTGGGTAATTAATTATGAATTTCTCAATATTGAAGACAAATTCTAGAAATTCTGGGAAAAAGCTGAAAATGAAAGTGAAAAGGGCAAAATTGGAAATTTTGGCGTTTTGATAGTTAATAAAGGACTTTAAACTAAAGGAGGATTAAATGGTAATTAATTCAAGTATTATTTAGATTTGCATAAGTGACTAATATTATATATAAGGGTGAAGGAGCGTTTTTGCCAATCAACTATTACGCCAGGAGCGATTTTGCCAACTAACTTTTAATGGGCCCAAAAATGCCAAAGAACAATTAAATATGTCAAAAAACTACAATGCTGTTTAATGAACAGTAACGTCCGTCTGTTTGCATGCCACGCGTGATTTTGAAGAGCGCCACGTGGGATTTCTAATGCCAGCTCAGTCTCCTATGTGGAAATGTGAAGGAGCGTTTTTGCCAATCAACTATTATTCCAGGAGCGATTTTGCCAACTAACTTTTAATGGGCCCAAAAATGCCAAAGAACAATTAAACATGTCAAAAAACTACAACGCCGTTTAAGGAACAGTGACGTCCGTCTGTTTGCACGCCACGCGGGATTTAGGTGCTCTCCACATGGGATTTTGGCTCACTTATGTGGAAATTTTATTGCCCAGGTGGCTTTTGTGTTTTTCTTTCTTTTTTTTTTTTGGTTGAATCCCTATATTTTTACCCAAACCGAACTTGCTTGACAGACGAACCCTTCCACAGAGGTATCCTTCGACACCCGAGAGCGAGCGAAAGCGAAGAGCCAGACGAACCCAGCCAAACCCGACGGAGAAGGCTGAATCGAAGTTACGGAAGCAGTAATATAAAGTCATAGAGCAATAATACTCTTTTATGGGAAGAGAAGAAAGGCTAGCCGAAAAGAGAAGAGGGGCATTAAAGTCATTTTACACAGATTTTGAAATCCTAAATTGGGTTGATGACTTAATTAATGATTTGTTGAATTTACCAACCTGATTTAGAATTTTTCTATTTTAGGTACCTTTATATGGGATTTTCCCGATTTAGTGAAATGAGTGAAATGTGAAAAGACGAAAAGATTAATCATCATAGCCTAATAACGATGACGAAAAGATTAGTCATCATAAAGAAGAGTAAGGATAAATGAGAGAAGGATGGGACATTTTATATCTTGTAATATATAACAAGTAAGTATATTACTGCTTCTGTAACTTAGATTCAGCCTTCTCCATCGGGTTTGGCTGGGTTTGTCTGGCTCTTTGCTTTCGCTCACTCTCGGGTGTCGAAGGATACCTCTGTGGAAGGGTTCGTCTGTCAAGCAAGTTCGGTTTGGGTAAAAATATAGGGATTCAACCAAAAAAAAAAAGAAAGAAAGAAAAACACAAAAGCCACTTGGGCAATGAAATTTCCACATAAGTGAGCCAAAATCCCACGTGGAGAGCACCTAAATCCCGCGTGGCGTGCAAACAGACGGACGTCACTGTTCCTTAAACGGCGTTGTAGTTTTTTGACATGTTTAATTGTTCTTTGGCATTTTTGGGCCCATTAAAAGTTAGTTGGCAAAATTGCTCCTGGAGTAATAGTTGATTGGCAAAAATGCTCCTTCACATTTCCACATAGGAGACTGAGCTGGCATTAGAAATCCCACGTGGCGCTCTTCAAAATCACGCGTGGCATGCAAACAGACGAACATTACTGTTCATTAAACGGTGTTGTAGTTTTTTGACATATTTAATTGTTCTTTGGCATTTTTGGGCCCATTAAAAGTTAGTTGGCAAAATAGCTCCTGGCGTAATAGTTGATTGGCAAAAACGCTCCTTCACCCTATATATAATTATAGGAAGAGCAGTCACCGGGAGATTTTAAAAGAAATTTAGGAGTGATTGTCAGTATAAAAATCTATCAGATAGTGATTCTAATCTCACTACATCTGTGTATGCATGTATGTACCATGATTGTGGATCCGTGTCTGGGACATGCGTTGTTGCATTCAGTTGTATTCTGCCGAGTTGATGTTGTTTTTCCAACGTTGTGGATCTGGGACTTGTAGGGTCCTGCGTTTCGCAATCTACATGATTTGTGATGCTATATTGCATTAGGTCGCTGCGCGTGACATTTACTGAATGCCGGTTTGTTATTTTCATGATTGTGGTTGATTATCATACACTGTTTTTTGAAGATCCTAAAATAATTTTTCAAGATCATGAAGTATTTTTTTAGTGCCATTTAATATCTTGAAATACCTTTTTAGTATAAGCCAGTATCATGAAGTATCCTTTTAGTACCAGTCAACATTATTGTCAAACTTGCGAGTTGACTTTCTGAGTTTACCGTTTTTATGTTTCTAGCTTATAAAAACGAGTTGAGTCAGTAGTAAACTCGTGCTAGTTGTAAACGCGGTTAAACTCATGAGTTTATACATCGAGTTTACCATTTTTACGTTTCTAGCTTACAAAATCGTGTTAACTTACTCTTAAACTCGTGTTAACTTTTTTGATTTGATCATGCTTAGCGGCTTTACATAGAATAGTTTTAGTAAAGTCTTTGGTTAGTACCCTGAAATAATTTTTTATAGATTATAAAGTCTTTTTTTTAGTACCGGTCATATCTTAAAGCATCTTTTTATTACTTGTGAGTACTTGAAATATCAATTTTGTTTTTTAAAAAAAGTACTAGCTACTCCCTTGTTCCTCCAAAACAAAGCAGTTTCAAAGAAAAAGAGGGGAGGGGATATTAAAAGAATAGGGGAGAAGCCAGTTCCGTTTTGTATGGTACTATGGATTGCAGATTTTTGCAGTAATCCCCACTCATACACTAATAAGTTAAAATAATCTAAACAATTATTGTAATCTAAACACATACTTTGACCTTTCCTCCACACGTTCGGGGTCCCAGGTTTTAATGCCGGAAAAGTTTGTTCATGTCGTGATCCATGCGCTAACGATTCATGACGGTGCGAATTATTATTTGGTTGACTTGTGAAATCCCTACAGGTGCGGAGCTGCGATTTTAAAAAAGCAAAATGATACTCTTTTCTTTTTATAAACAACTGTTATTCTTATTATGCAAAATAAATTAGGGGTTAAGAGTAGTTAAAAGTAATAAATTTATAAAAAAAATGTCATGTTTCTTCTAAATATGTCCTTATTTATGAAATGAGCATATTTTAAATTTGATATTTAATTTGACATCACTAATGTATATAAAAGGAAAGGATGGATATCTGGTCGGGAACATGATCCGGCCGGACCGGTGCAGTATATACTGAGAAGTTAAAAGAAAAAAAAAGACCCCTCATGGACTGTGCACCCCGCTGGGATCAGTTAAGAAATGGGATCTCAGACGGAGCTCCCACCTAATGCCGACGAACATACGTACGCAACGACAGCGCATCCAATATTATTTTCCTGTCCCATCCCGAAATAATGGATAAAACAAATAATGCAAAAACACGCTTTAATTAATAAAATATCTCGCATGGCCTCAACTTCTTTCTAACTTCCATGTCTTCTGTTATTCATGTGTTTATGCAGATCTCTTTAATTACCATTGGATCGTGCTCATCTTATGATTGTTTACTGTGTTGTAAAAGTAAGAAAGTAGAAACAATAATGGTTCTTGACCAAAAAATAAAAAAGAAACAATGGTTGACTGTTTTTGTAATTTTACATTCGGTTCCTGTCATGCTGTTTTAGGTAAACTTTAGTATCATTCGATCGAGTACTAATATTGGTAGGTGTTATAGGCCGGTGGCGTAATTATGGCATTCCCTCTCTACACACCACGTATCATCTTCCCAAATCACAATCACACCACCTTTTCTTCTTCTCATTTTCTAAGAAAACGTCACTCCTTCACCAGATGCCACCTGCTCTGCTTTAATTTGCCTTTGAATTTAGATCCACGTCGTCACGTACGCCTCATGACCCTCTCAATCCCGAACGTGACCATTTAAAAATCGATTTAAGCTTTTTAAGATAGTTTTTTTATGGTAATTTATAGTATACAAGATAAATATATGATAGTAGTTTTATTTCGATTTATGTAAATAAATATTTTTACAAGATCCAAACGTGATCACAAATAATTGTACTATATTGTCTATCATCACCACGCGAAATAATTTTTCAAGGTCATAAAATAATTTTTATAGATTATAAAGTATTTTTTTTAGTCGCGGTCAGTATCCTGAAGCATCTTTTTATTACCTGTCAGTACCTGAAAGATCTTTTTTTTTAAAAAAAAAAATTTAAGGACTAGCTACTCCCTTGTTCCTCCAAAACAAAGCCGTTTCAAAGAAAAAGAGGGGAGTTTCAAAGAAAAAGAGGGGAGGGGATATTAAAAGAATAGGGGAGCAGCCAGTTCCGTTTTATATGGTAATATGGATTGCAGATTTTTGCAGTAATCCCCACTCATACACTAATAAGTTAAAATAATCAAAACAATTATTGTAATCTAAACACATATTTTGACCTTTCCTGCACACGTTCGTGGTCCCACGTTTTAATGCCGGAAAAGTTTGTTCATGTTGTGATCCATGCGCTAACGATTCGTGACGGTGCGGAGCTGCGATTTTTTTTTTTTTAAATAAAAAAGCAAAATGATACTCTTTTCTTTTTATAAACAACTGTTATTCTTGTTATGCAAAATAAATTAGGGGTTAAGAGTAGTTAAAAATAATAAATTTGTTGAAAATTTCATGGTTTTTACATCGTTTGTAGTATAAGAGATAAATATATGATAGTAGTTTTATTCCAATTTATGTAAATATGAGATCCAAATGTGATCACAAACAATTGTACTATATCGTCTATCATCACCTCACGAATGAATAAACGAGGACCATAATGCAGTTGAGATTATAATTTTGTGTGGTTGTAATTATTGACTTTGCATAAGGACATACAACTTCCTTAGTTGTTTGCTTTCGTTTTAATTTCACATGAGTCACAAACCAGCCATGCAGCATAGCGAATCATGTGAAATTTCACATGGTTCCTCTCTCACGTACCAAATCATCTCATCTTTTCAAGTTACATGTTAATTTACCATGTATTTATAGTAGGTGATGGGCACATCAGTGCTACACCCATTCAGATAAACATCTCATCACATCATTAATTGTTTTTCCATAATTCACTCAATGTATGTATAAATAATCGAACCCACAATTTTACGATTGAAAATGTCATGTTTCTTTTAAATATGCTCTTATTTATAATTGCAAAATAGCATAAGCAAATAGGACAAGAACATAATTCTAACAACTTGGGAGGGCTCGGGGGTGTGTTGGTGACGAAGGCCGAGATATCATAAATTACAATGAAAGAGAAAGGTTGGCGTATTGTTAGGATATCCTACGACCACACATTTTTGAGAGTCCTGTTCAAGGAGGCATGGTTGAAGAACTCCTTTTCTACACAGATCAGATGATCTCTGGTTTGTCTCTTCTGTTTCAGGAAGATATTCCATTTTTTCAATAATAATCCGGCAAAGAACAATACGGAAGCATGTCAGTAAGAAGATATTGTTACCAGCATTTCAGACAGAAGATTTGCATTGGAGATTATCATTGTGATGGGCAACCTACGTCTGCTCTTCTCTGAGAGAAAATATACAAATATTTAAATTTAATCTGATCGGTTTAAACTTAAAATTTAAAAGATTTTTATTTTTAAATGATAAATTTATTTATAGGTAGGAAGTGCATGCATGATGCAAAAGTTTCCAAATAAAGAAGAGTTGTTTGTAACGGAGGAAGATCAACCACATAAATTTTCGTAAAGGATATGAAACTAATATAATTGAAATCAGAATGTAAAAAAGATTGTATTTTTTGAACAATTAAAAAAATATTGTACGAATCCATCTTTACCTGTGTATTGACCACTAGCACATTACCTTTCCAATATATTATATATGTAATTTATCTGACTTATTGGCCAGTGAATGAAATGGCAGGGGAATAATAATGATTATAAATTAATAAAACATTCCATTCCACAGTATTCCAATTAAAAAATTATATATGCAATAATACGTCAGCCACATGACGATGATTCATATATTTTGCTGAGCCTGGCTATATATTATAGGCTATCATACATACAAGGTGGTTGAGTCGATTAAATGAGCCATTACCCACTCCTCATTCTAGTTTATCGATCGATTATGATGTGAGAGCATTTTGAATAATACTTTTCTAAATCTATGAAGAATTATCCTAACACTATGTGTACAAATGACTTGATGAGAGACAAACGAGAGGCATAGGATAAAAATTTGACAATATGGATTGCAGATTTTGCAGTAATCCCCACTCATACACTAATAGGTTAAAATAATCAAAACAATTATTGTAATCTAAACACATTTTTTTCCCCCTTCCTCCACACGTTCGTGGTCCCACGTTTTAATGCCAGAAAAGTTGGTTCATGTCGGGGTCCATGCGCTAATCATTCGTGACGGTGCGAATTATTTGGTTGACTTCTGAAATCCCTACTGGTGCGGAGATGTGATTTTTTAAAAAATAAAAAATAAAAAAGCAAAAGGAAAAATTATAATAAAGGACCTAAGAAAAATAATATTTATTAAGAATGATCATAAAAATGATAATTATTTTGAAGGACCATGAATCAAAATATTAAAATAGGATGACTAAATTGCCCTTAGTCAACTTTTCTATATTCTCTCTAATTAAATCATTGGAGTGATGGAGTGATTGATGGAGCTCAAGTAAATACTCAGTGAAGATGGAAATAATTAAATTGGTTATCATCAAATCTAGGAGGAATCACACTGGGGCTACGATGGCAATCGTCCAGCATTGGAGCCCTCAATTGATGAACCATTCCTCCCTCCAAAACAAGGAAAATAACATAAACAAGCGTCAGATTTCAGGGCTGGATGAGGAAGCCTCGTACCCATCAAAGAGGTATCTGAGCTCATCCTGCAGTTTCCCTAATAACAATACCAATCATCAACTCGACAGCCCACAATGGAACTTCCCCCTCAAGCAGTCGCTGTTGAACCAGCAGTTACTCCTGGATCCTCATCTTCGTTTTCAGGGATAAATCCATACACTTTTTGAAAAAAAAAAAACCAATAAAAAAAGTATTTTTTTAGGAGGGGATGGAGATAAGTAAAATATCCAGAAGCCGAGCCCACAGGGCAGCACATGCATATCGTCTGGTCTATATCTGCTCATCACGTATCGATCAGTACGACAAAAAAATAGGTCCCTTTTTTCTCTTTTCCTCTTGTGGCCTGGGTGTGTTGGGGAAGAAATTAATGGTGAGGTTAATTAATTAGAATTGACAGGAGAACTGTTTTATTGAAAAGGAATTTCAAAGGGAAGGTTGTGATGGCGTCAATAGTGAAGAAACTGTTGACGGATGGAAAATGATTCAGTGTACAAAATTACTGGATGACGATGTTAACTTTTAAGGGTTGTGTTGGCAGGCTTCACCAAGATACCTGTAGATAAGGGGACTATTGCAGCAGATTGTGAACTATGATGATATGCCATTGTTTTCTTTTTCCCCAAGAAAGTCTTTACAGTTTCTGACTCTGTATTTCAGAATTTGATTCGTCGATCTGGTCATTATATAATTCGCAATTAATGACTCATTCTAAAACTGTGCCGTCGTCTTTTATTCCCATATTACACTACCTGCTTGGCCTTTTGTCAAGTAACTAGATGAGTCCATGAGGGTGAATTAGAAAATTTAAATTAAAAAACCCAACTAAATAAAGCATTTGTGTTTTGCAAGACTGGAGGAAAAAAAAAAAAAAAAAACAAAGGGCGAGGAGGAATGTGGGAATTGGGAAGTCGCGCATGCATTAAGGAGTTTCGGAGTTATTAAGGTTATTGCATGAACGAAACGAACAATTGAGGCTCCAATGTCCCGGCGTGATTGCTCCTAGATTTGATTTTTTTATAGGCAATTTTTATTCTTATGATGTAAAACAAACTAGTGGTTAAGATTAGTTAAAAATAATAAATGTGTAAAAAATGTCAAGTTTTTTCTAAATATGCTCCTATTTATGAAATGAACATAGTAGATAGGATGAGTAATAAATATAAGAGAGTATGATTATAAAATATGAGAGAGAATATGTCATAAATGATCAAATGAAAGAGAATTAGTAGTGAGAAGGAGACAATTAATATAAAGATATGTATTTGATAAAGGTAAAAAAAAAAAAAGAAGTAGTTTAAATTTTGAGAATATAAAAGGGATTAACACTATAAGAAAAAGAAACTTGTTTATAAAAAGAAGAGAATGAATGAAATACTCTACCACCCCTTTTGCTTTAATATAAAATATACTTACCTAATTTAATTACATTAAAGAAGTTAGTTACTCCTCCAGTTCTTAATATAATACGAGTAATACATATTTGAAGAGTTAAGTCTTGGTCAAAAATATAAAACTTAGTTTGCATATTTATCATTATTTTTCTAATTTACTACTATTGATACTCTTTCATCAATAATTAAGAAGAAGAGAGAATAAAGAAATTAAGGAAGATGATTAGGGTAGTTAAATTAAGTAAATATATTTTATATTAAAAATTGGAGGGAGTAACATGACTTGTATTTCCAATACACTATAGTCACATTCCTCAGTTCCCTCATTTCTCCTCTCTTCGTTGATTATTATTGAGGGAGTATTAAAAAGGTAAATTAAGAAAAAAAAATTGTCAATGATATAAACTACGTATTATATTAAGAATCAATATAACCCTCTAAATATGTCTTATATTAAGGGAAGTATTAACCAATGGAAATATTACAAAATAAAATAGCATAAGCAAATAGGACAAGAACATAATTCTAACAACTTGAGGGGCGGAGGGGTGTTGGTGATGAAGGCCGAGCTATCATAAACTACAATGAAAGAGAAAGATTGGCGTATTGTTAGGATATCCTACGACCACATATTTTTGAGAGTCCTGTTCAAGGAGGCATGGTTTTTTTTTTGGGTCGAAGAAGGAGGCATGGTTGATGGACTCCTTTTCTACACAGGTGATCTCTGGTTTGTCTCTTCTGTTTCAGGAAGATATTCCATTTTTCCAATAATCCGGCAAAGAACAATACGGAAGCATATCAGTAAGAAGATATTGTTACCGCCATTTCAGACAGAAGATTTGCATTGGAGATTATCATTGTGATGGGCAACCTACGTCTGCTCATTTCTGTGGGAAAATATAAAATATTTAAATTTAATCTGATCGGTTTAAACTTAAAATTTAAAATATTTTATTTTAAAATGATAAATTTATTTTTATAAAAAATAATAGGTAGGAAGTGCACGATGCAAAAGTTTCCAAATAGAGAAGAGTTGTTTGTAAGGAAGGAAGATCAACCATATAGAATTAAAATCATAATCTAAAAAAATAATGTATGAACCATCTTTACCTGTGTATTGAGTATTGACCACTAGCACATTACCTTTCCAATATTTTATATATATATTATCTGACTTATTGGCCAGTAAATGAAATGGCAGGGGAATAATAATGATTACAAATTAATAAAACATTCCATTCCACAGGATTCCAATTAAAAAAAAAAATGCAATAATACGTCAGCCACATGACGATGATTCATATATTTTGCTGAGCCTGGCTATATAGGCTATCACACAAGGTAGTTGAGTCGATTAAATGAGCCATGACCAACTCCTCATTCTAGTTTATCGATTATGATGTAAGCATTTTGAATACTACCACTAGTTTTAATTATAAGACAATAATTGATTTTTTTTGAGAAATTAAGAAAGTTAAATATATTATTTAATTATTTTATATGTTGTATATCCTTAAATTATATATTAGTTTATTAGTCAAACTAATTAGTTTGAAGAATAAAATACAAATACAAATACTCTAAAGTAATTTAATTAACTTCCTTAATTTCTTCAGAAAAGTTAACTAAGTTTTATAATTAGGACCGGAGGGAGTAATACTTTTCTAAATTTATGAAGAATTATCCTGGCATTATGTGTAAAAATGACTTCATGAGAGACAGAAGAGAGACATATGATAATAATTTGACTTCCAAGTACTAGTTCTTCGCTCAATGCCAATGTGTTTCCCTAATTTAGAGTAAAGCTGCGATTTTCAATAAAAAAGATGTACTTTTCATATATATATATATATATATATTTGGCTACTGAAAATTTTAGATGAAAGTAGACATTGGTATTTTACCAGAGTCAGGATATACCTTCAGAATTAAAGAACGCTTATAGAAATAGGCTTTTTTCTTTATTTGCCACTTTTTAAATAACTAATTACCATTTTGTCACTGCTTCCAACCAATTTCCCAATGTGCCCCTATTGGGACTTGGATTTTTTTGACTGCCCTCGTGATTTAGTCGACTAAGCCACAGTGCTTAGTGGACTAAATCGCGACAGGGGATTTTTTAAAAACCCCAATCGCGACATTTGGAACCCTAATTGACTACAACCTCCCCAAACCTCTCCCCCTCTGTTTTTTCACCAAATCCTTGCTGAATCCGTTGGTGGGTAGCGACGGAAACTTCATTCTAGCGTCATTTGCGTCGATTTCGGTATGTTCTCATCTCCATTTCGAATTTCTGTCGTTGTTCTTTCATTCATATGAACCCATTTCCCTAGAAGGTAGACAAATTAATTAAAAGTAAAAATGAGTTTTATATTTAAAATCAAAGTTCATCTTGTTGGATGTGATTAGTTTTGGTGATGTCTTATATAGATGCCATCAATAAGAGCAAAAATCTTGTATAATATATTTATCTCTTACAGTGACTAACTACTATGCTTAATGTAGATTAGTCCAAGTTGAATCATGCATAATAATCAAGAAGGAGATAAGGGATTAATGGAAAGAAGAAATTGCAGAGAATGTCAAGGAAGCAAGAAGCTATTAAAGTATTTTGGGAATAATCAAGAAGAAGAGGAAATATTGAAGAAGGTATAGAACTTGCAGAGAATGATAAACCCTAGTTTAATGAGAGAGAATGATCAAGAGAAGAGAAGAAAGAAATGAATTGTGGAAAATGATCAAGAGAAGAAGAAAGAAAGGAAGAACTTGCTGAATGGAAAGAAGATATCATTATTCAAGTTCTAAAAGTCTCCACGATCAAATAGAAGTTGGAACGACTCAATTAGGAGTTAAAACAAGCAAATATAAGCTTCAGGATGAGAAAACTCGAGTTAAGGATACAAAACTCGAGTTTATGACTTAATACTCGAGTTAGCCATCAAAAACTTGAGTTAGTAGTCTCTTCGGCGTTTCTGACGTCTCTAGACTAGCAAACCTCGAGTTTCCAAGTGAAAATTCGAGTTTTCAGCACTGATCAACAACTCTGGTCTACTCTGTTTCACATTCAGCTTAGGCGAGGTCTGGTAATTCAGTAATGTCTCCCAAACCAGAGATCCGATTGAGGTGAAACCAGTGGTATATGAAACAAGACTCCCAATGCGTCATTTTGATGTAAAGTTTAAGCTAAAAGGAATTCAAATCAAAGAGATATGAATTGTTGAAGTTGATAGAAAAATCCATGCCACACAGCAGACCAAGCTTAAATGTTTCGAGTGTAACTCACAAACTACAAATCGGATTGAGCTGAAATCAGTGGCATATGAAAGTAGGCTCAAAAGGCTTTCCATCAAGACTTGAACAAACAAAAACGGAGTTGAGACCAGGGAGATATGGCCTTTGAAAGTTGACAGTCAGTTCAGGACGTTGCAAAAACGCTGGTCAAGAACAGCCTTCATTCATCGGATCATCACGGACATAATACAATGAGTTTGGAGCTGATTCTTCTTGCATTGGATTCTCACCTTGAGCTTGGACATATACATTTGAGTTTGAGATTGGCCAAGAGTTTTTCCAAGTTTTGGTTTTACAGAGAAGAACTCAAGGTTTCTAAACTAAAGCAAAACCTCCAATTTTTATCTAAAACCTCGAGGTTTTGTTTTTGACTTGAAAAATTCAGTTTCCACAAGTTTTGTGAAAACTTAAGGTTTGGTAAGAAACCTCGAGTTTTTGACTGGCAGAGAAAACTCAGATTTAACCAATGATTCAAAACCTCCAGTTTTGTGAAAAACCTCTAGTTTTGAGTTTGATAAAATTTTCTCAAAGTTTTCACAATGAGTGAAAACTTGAGGTTTGGGGACAAACCTCGAGTTTTATCCAGGCAGAGAGCATCTATGTTTTTCTCACTTTTCAAAACCTCCATTTTTGCTTCAAAACCTTAAGGTTTCTGCCTTGGCGCAAAACTTCAAAGTTTTCACTTTTGAACAAAACTCGAGTTTTGGTGAGAAAACTCGAGGTTTTGGCAAACAGAGAGCAAACAACTTTTCTCAGTTTTGAAAACCTCCACGTTTCAAGAAAACCTCAAGGTTTTCCCTTTAACGTAATTTTTCAAAACTTTCATATTTGAATGAAAACTCAAGGTTTGCCCAACCCAAGAGCTTTGAAGTTTTTAAAGTTTTGAAAACCTCTAGTTTTGGATAGAAACCTCCAATTTGATGTTTTTGACATAAATCAACTTTACATGCTACAGTCCAAAACTCGAGGTTTGGAGACAAACCTCAAGGTTTCATCGCAGATCCAGAATTTCAAAATTGACGAATTTGTAGATCCTTCTTGTTTGATCTCAATACTTTCAAGTATTATTCTCTTATGTTCCTAGCTATGCTTAATCAATTTGTTAGTGAGTTTCAGGTGATTAAACGAAGGATTAGATGCAAATCTTCAAAATATCATATTTGTGTCAGAACATCAAAAGCTGTGCAAAAGTTTTAACGGCTAGTTTCTGACGGCTATATTTCTTTATCCAACAGTTATTGAATCTTCTCAACGGTCATATATCGATCTCTACCTATAAAAGAAGAAGCATTCAAGGTTGATGAGATTGAGCTTGCACTATCAAGATGCCAACACTCTGAATTCATCATCTTTCTCATACACACTCTGTTTTTCAATGCTTACATAGTTCATCATAGAGAGTGAGATTATTTGTAATGCACTTCAGTGTTTATCTTATTCACTTCTGAAAGAGAAGATTCATTAGAAACATTCTATCTGTTTATTTAAGAGTTACTCAAGATTGGGTGATCTTGAGAGGGAAACAGATTGTAATCTTACATTGTGTAAGGGGGAGTATCTCGGTGAGAGATTTGGCTTCACAAGTGCCTGGGTAAACTTGTGGTTTGTAAATGCTTCTCTTGTGCCCGGATTAAACAAGAGGATAGTGGATCAAAAATCTCAAGTGGAGCTTGAGGACTGGATGTAGGTCAAGGATTGGGCCGAACCAGGATAAATCTCAGTTTGCATATTCTCTTCCCTTATCTCTTATGTTTCCAGTATATAAGGTTAAATGACTATCTATTGTTTTATAACTCTTCACGGTCATACAAACTGGTTTTACTAAGTTGCAAAAAGATTTCAAAAAGTTTCTAAATTTTGATACTTCACCCAATTCACCCCCCTCTTGAGTTCAACCGGTACTTACACATCCAAGATTAGTGAGGATCAAGGATATGACTAAGAATCCTAACAGAAAAATCTCCAATATAAAATTTTAATTAAAAAATTAATTTTATGGTTTCTTAAACCTGAATATGAAGAAATATTTTTCAAAATTTATAATTTATATTGATTACATTCAAAATATCAAATTGATTAGTTAAGATACTGATTTAAAATAGATATGAAAATCTCTAATGGTGTCTTCATTTTCAAACTCATCAACAACAACTTCTTAAGGTACTTATATTAGTTAAAATATTGATTGAAAATAGATATGAAAATCTTTAATGATGTCTTCATCTTCATTTTCATGCAATTATATAAGTTTTAAACCTGAAAATGTCTTCTTTGTTGATTTTAATCTTAAATATAAGACATAATTTTCATCTTTGTCAATCTTTTCATAATTTACCTTTATTAATACTCTCCGAATTAAATTAAATTAATGTCTTATATTAAAAAAGTATATTATAAAATATGCCATATGATTCCCCTTGTAGGAAGGGAAGCCCCTCAAAATACGATCTTTCTACTTAGCTATAATATTATATTAGTATATGAGATTATAGAGGATAAAAAAATTTACTATATCAAAATATATGAAAATGATATCCTCATTACCCTCTTTTATATCATCATCTCATCTCTATCCTTAGATAATGAAAAGTATATTTTACATTTAATATTTTATAAAATTATTATTATAATATTTTATAATTTAAAATTTCTTTATTTATTATAGATTGCAATTATGAAGGGTATAGTTCAAATTTTAAAAGTTTAAATTTATGAAGGTAGACAAATAATTAAAAATAAAAATGAGTTTTACAATGTTCCAAAGTTAAGTGAGGATTGTGGACATAACTAAGAATCATAATAGAAAAATCCTCAATATAAAAACTTAATAAAAAAATTAATTTTATGGTTGTTTTATAGCTCCACGCGTCAATAGGATCCGAACTGTATAACAAAGGAGTTGATTATCTAACGGGTCCCACAATATTATCGAGCGTGTTATACACGCATGAACATGATAAAGAGTTTCACGTTTAACCCTATAATTTATACTAAAATATTAATAAAATAAAGAAATAAATAATCGGACAAAAGAAAGGTAAAAGCCCCAGCATAAACGAAAGAACAACGGAAGAAATTCGAAATGGAGATAAGAACATACCAAAATCAACACAAATGACGCTAGAATGAAGTTTCCTTCGCTACCCATCAATGAATTCAGCGAGGATTTGGTGAAAAAAATAGAGGGGGAGAGGTTTGGGGAGGTTTCGTAGTCGATTAACGTTCCAAATGCCGCAGTTGGGGTTTTTAAAATACCCCTTGTCGTGATTTAGTCGACTAAGCACTGTGGTTTAGTTGACTAAATCATAGGGGCAGTCAAAAAAATCCAAGTCTTGCATTTTAATCGACTAAACCTTAGTTTAGTCGACTAAATAGGGGAATCTTGAGAAATAGTTTGGAAACAGTGACAAAATGATAATTAATTATTTAAAAAGTGACAAATAAAAAAAAAAAAGCCAATAGAAATACTTTTCGTAATTTAGTGGCGTCTCATACCCACGGTCATGCTTAGATGATGAATAAAGTTTGATGGGGCGGATTGCCGCATTTTACACACAGAAAAATGTATATGTTATGTTCGTGTAAAAAATACTTATTATATGGATTTTTTTCAACAAAATAATAAAAATATCATTCTGTAAATACTTGGCGCTATATATTTATAAAGGTTTGTGGTTGTGGTGATCTGTGTAGAGATGCTGAACATTCAAATCATTTGATATGGCGCCATATATTTATAAAGGTTTGTGGTTGTGGTGATCTGTGTAGAGATGCTGAACATTCAAATCATTTGATATAAAACCATATAAACTGTAACATCCTGGGTTTTTAGCATTTAAAGTTGTTGTAGCGTTAGGATTTAAATATTTAAGGAAAGTACATTAAATTACTAATTTATAAGAAATATCAAGATTTTTTTTTAAAAAAAGTTAATATACAAAAACATTAATTAAACACATGAAATACCTCACCAAAATAACTGTTTTGAATTTATGGGTTTGTGTGTGGAAATATTTTTAAACTGAAACGAAATAAGTAATATAAAAAAATACTTCTACTAATCTGGATATTAATATTGTCATTCTATTGATTTATATATATATATATATATAAATTATTTTAAGGAGATGAGTCAAACGCTAGATGCGCTTTTATATAAACCCTCTCCTCCTAACTCAACCCACATTTTCGGCGCCGCTATCCACTCTCATCTGACAGGTGCGCATCATCTTCATTTTTATCTTCTGCCCAATCTCTCGTCAGCTACATTTTGTGTGGCCTTTTCTCTTTCATTTCTTGAATACTGTTGTTTGTCTTGTCAACTGTAGCCTGTAGGGGATGTGTAATAATTAAATAAATATCCTTGCCCACATCTTCTCTTAGTTACTGTTGGGCTCTGTGTGTTTTACTCACAACTCATTTTTCTACCATCAAACCGACTCTGTTTGTGTATATTATTTTTGGAAAATAACAGCCGGGTTTTAAGGAACATACAAAGTATTAAAAAAGTCATAATCTAAAGTTACGTGATATTAGTTATATTGAAATAAAATTCAAATATTTAAATTTTGTTGTGAATATAATACTTTTTGTTGTGAATATAACTTTTTCTATTTTAAATGACTAGATTTTAAATTTTGTTGTAAATATAGTACCTCTTGTTGTGAATTTAGCTGTTTTTGTTGTGAATAACCTCTGTATGCTTAGGGGTCTGAGTTTGAAACAAAATCCAGGTGTTTAAATTTTGTTATGAATATAATACTTCTTGATGTGAATATAGCTTTTTCTGTTGTGAATGACCAGGTTTTTTAAATTTTGTTGTTAATATAGCACTTTTTGTTGTGAATATAACACTTCCTGTTGTCAATACAACTAATATCAAAAAAGTCCTTAGAGACTTTTTTAATATGTGATTTTGGGTTGAGACTTTTTAGATATTTTGTATGTTTACTTAAGACCTGAGTGTTATTTTTCCTATTATTTTCTCCAAAGGCTTGTTTTGTCCTTTTATTGTGTGTATGTATCGGATCCACATATATTGGAACTCACTTTTCCTCTTTCAATTCCAACCTCCAGATTTCTAGTGTATGTAAGAATTTATTTAAGTTTAATTCTATTTAATCCCACAAGCTTTTATCCCTCCTCTGTATAAATGGATGAACGTTTTCAAGCTTCTACATGGGCATAAATTTTTTTATTTGATCTCCTTTTTCATCCCGTTTCTAGAATTCTGGTCCTTCTTTCATCTTTGTTTTTTTCCTTCTCCCTTGTGTTTTCCTTTACCTTTCTTTTCCACAATATCTCCATACATCACGTGCTGCTTCAGATTTTTAAATCTTTAGCCTTTGATAAACAATTTTATATTTCCAAATAATACTGCACCATGATAAAAATAGTTTATTTCATGGAAGCTATTGTGTGTATTGGATACTAGTTTTAGATGGTAGTTTTAAGTATTTACAGAATCTTTAAAGCAACTCTAAAATAGTTTCGAATTATATATTACTCTTTCCAGCCTAAAAATAGGACATAGTTTGTAGTATAAATTGTACTACAAACTATCTCCTATATTTAGGATTGAAGAAGTAATATATATTTATATTTGTGATAATGTAGACTCTCATTGAGAACTTTGGAGTAACTCATGTGTAATTACTAGAGCTGGAAATCAGGGTCGGCCCAGCTCTATAGGCCAGGGCTTAACAAGGTCGGCCCTACAAGGCCTGGGGTAAAGAAAACATCTGTTTTTCAAAGCTCGGCCCGATAACATTGGGGCCAGGGCCGGCCCTACAGGGCCTGAAAATTACTATTTCAAATTTTAACTATTTTTCCTTCGTTTTTTTTTCAAAGAAATATAATTAGTAAATTGAAACAATTAAAGTTCTAATCTATCTAATAAATGTTATCAACATTAATATCTAAACAATATAAATAACAAATAAACGCATTTATTGATTCATAATAAAAAACAAATAAACACAAAGAATATGTTTTTTGTTTTTTAACTTTTAAAAAAAATATTAAACAAAGGAATTGCTTTATGCCCACGACAAAATCCTTTCCCTCTCATAATTGTGTGTGTATCTGCAGATTCCTTCGGTTCATTCATGATTTTACTGACATGTAAAAATAATTATACTTATTTTATACAAAATATCTTTATAATATATTACTTATATAATATTGTAATACCAAAGTATGTGTTTATTTAATATGAAAACATTCCTTCTTTAAAATTTATAATAACTAATTATATGTTTTAATAAAGAATAATAATAAACATAAAAAAGGGGTTATAGCTTAAACTAAAAAAATCTAAGTAATTATAAATAAACAAATTCATTAAGTGGAAGTCTAAGTAATTATTATTATATATATATTTTTAAAGCTACAGTTAAACGGGCCTAATGAGTCGGCCCGATTAAGCCCGAAGCTCTACAAGACCGGCCCTGCAGGGTCAATTTCAAATTTTGGTCTATTTTTCAAGCCCGGCCCTTGATAGGTCGGCCTGATGGGCTCGGCCCGATTTCCCAGCTCTAGTGATTACCTTTGAACTACTCCCTCTGGTCTTTATTATAAGAAACTAACTAGTAAGTTTACTTGATCCTTTTTATAAAGCATTTTCTTATTCCTAAGAAGCATTAATTATTATTTGCCATGTATGCCCCTAATAAATAAGGATAGTGGGTGATAGTAATAATTAATATGATATTAAAGTTTAGTGCAATTAGTAGGAGTAATATTGGAAGTTACTTAAATTGTAGCCTAACTTTATCGACTTTAACTATTTTTATTGGTTTGTGAGAATTGTTAGTTGGTGTCTTATAATAAGGACTAGAGGAAGTAAGTAGCAAGTAACTCTTAATATTCTTTTATATACTTGTAAATTGTGTATGATTGTGAATGACTATCTTTTGTTAAAAAAATAATAGACTGAATTATATAATGTAATTTGATATTTTATATGAATGGAAGCATGATTTATTGTATCTTGTCTTTTAATTATATTGTTGATGATTAAATATATATATTTCATGACGATTGCATTTATGATGAGTTAAAATAAAGAGGAATTTGTATGTTGAATGAGATCTTTTACCACGTGGTATGTCACCACTCAGTGTACAATGGATGACACTTGTCAGAGCCCCTCTTTCGATGTCTCTTCTATTGGTGGGGATTGCATTGGAGCTGTGGGACATGTGACACATCCCTAGCTGTGCTCTTTAAGTAAGGGAGCCATAGTCCAGGCTTAAGCTTTCTTCCTTTAGCTGGTTGTACCTTAAAAACTGGTGAGTTTGAGACAATCCAGTCAAATAGATGGGTTTTCTATTAGACTATGTGTTAGCTTATAGCTCTAGTCAATGGTATAAAGATGGACGGTGATATAAGGGTGGTTGCACATTGCATATTGCATAATTGTATATTATATGTTGTGATGAAAATATAGATTGACATAATGACGATTCAATGTGAAATCGTTTTGTTTTATATGAGGATTATGATATATACAAATATAAATTTAATCAATTCGTTCCTTTGAATCATATGTGATTTACTTGTGTATAGTATAAACTTTCAATAGATACTGAGATGTCTTATCTTATTATATTAACATTTTTCATGTGAATGTTCTAATAGAAAGTAAAGAAAGACACTAATGGAGCGAGTCTTGAAGGCTCTATTCGACTCCTCGTGCACTTTTATACCACTTTATATTTAATTGCCATGACAAGAATATTATTTTTTGTCCTAAAATATTTGTGTTGATAAATATTTGTTTTAAAACTAAACCTTTAAACTAATATTTGAAAGTATCAAGTAAGTGTTGTTCAAGTTTTATTGGATAGAGTCCCTAAGTTCATAAGTGACGTTTAATGGATTGAATGTTATGTGTGTGTGTGTCATTTGGATGTGGTGTTAGATAAACCCAAAATTTCGACCAATATCATAATCAATAAATTTTTTTGATTCGTTGTAGGAAATTTAATTTAAAAAGTGGAACAGCAATTTTAAATTTGAGAACTTGTTTTTTCACTCATTCATTTTGAAAATCACATTAATAAGGGGAGGCCCCTTGCATTTACTACTATTTGATGTTTTTCTGCGAACCGTTTAGTACTACTTAGTTAGGGTTTAGAATTATATATATTAATTTTTTGATACAAAAGTAGAAAAAATTATATGTTTCTATTACTATAAATTTGTTTGGTGCTTGAAAAAATAAATTCATTGATTTAAGATTTAATTCTCATTCTCATAGTTCAAAATTTTGCACCAAAATCTTCATAATTTAAATAATTTCAAATTTAATCCACACACACAAATATATATATATATATATATATATATATATATATATATATATATATATATATATATATATATATAAACGAACATATAAAGCAAACTTAAATAATAGTCATAACTTATAAATAATAGAGCATGATACTAATGATACTATTATTTTATTTATAAAAAAAATTAAACCTTCTCCTATTATATAAACACTTACCAAAAGCAGAAAAAATTAAACCTTCAACCACAAAATTTAAGGTGTGATAAAGGAATAGATTGCACTGTAGAGCAGAAACCGGTGGAGGGAAATAGAAGTGCACGCAAGTGAAAAACACAAAAAGGACTTGACCAGAGTCCAACTGTAAACTACCAACCACCACTTTTTAATTCTCATTAAAAGAGGGAGCGAAAACGAGTGGTTCTGTTTGATAATACTTGCCCTTCTGATTATTATAAATCACAAACTAACAATTATATTTAGTCTTTTTTATAAGATACTTATTTATTTATAAAGATCATTAAATACTTTTTTTAAGTATGTCCATAATTAATAAAAGCAATGGATGAGAGTAATAAAAAATACTGAGTATGATATTAGAGTTTAGTGCAATTAGTAGCGATAATATTAAAAATTACTTAAAATTTAGGACAAATTTAATGACTTAACTATTATTATTAATTTGTGAGAATTGTTAGTTAGTAACCATAGGAAGTATAACGTTAAAAAATAAAATAAAATCGATACACCCAATCACAAATATCGATTTTTTTATTATTAATTAAATTTATTAGACCCAACATACGTCACGTTTCTACGTTTTCTTCTTCTTCCTCGCCTACGTCATGTTTTTTTTTTCCCCTCACATAACAAGCTACCTCCGAATTGGTCCCCAATTTCTAGGGTTTCTGATATTTTTTACCATTTCCTTTGGATCATTATAGTACACCACCCTCTATATAAAGGCATTGTCTTGTGTTGTTTTTACACTGTCACTCATCAGCTTTGCTACAATGGCTAATTCTGTGAGTGATTGCGGCTCTCTTGTGTTCATCCTTTATTAGTTTCATGCTTTTATTCCTTCTACTTACGGTTTTTTTTTTTTGGGTGTGTGTAGGACGAGTGCACGTACCTTATAAGAATTCAGACAGGGCAGTCCTGGGAGGCAGGAACGTCCGCGAAGATTAGCCTCAAGTTGGAGTCCTCTGACGGCACTAGCTTCCCCATCGACGACCTCAGACAATGGGGAATAATGGAGAGTGGCCACGACTACTTCAGCCACGGTAAAGTCGACATTTTTAGAGGCACTAAACCGTACCTCAATGTTGACAAAATCACTCTCACCTCCGACGACACAGGGTTCAAGCCAGGGTGGTACGTGGACTTCGTGGAAATCTCCGTCTATGGCCACGGCTTATATAAGAAGATGGAATTCCCAGTGGACACGTGGCTGTCTAGTGAACCACCCTATCAGCTCTCTGTCACTCGCCCTGCTAAGTGAGTTAGTGACAGATATTTCATATTTGGCTTTCGCCGGCGTGTTGTTGTGTGTTACGTAATGTAATGTTTGCTGTGTCTCATTTTCATTATCATAATAATCATTACCTCTCTCGGCTTATTTATAGTTATAAATAGGCCTTGGGAGAGTAATATGCATCTGGCTTATGTTGATGTATTGTGTTGTGTGTTGTGTGTGTGTTACGAAATATAAGTTCACTGTAATTTTATACGGATCTGGTTTCCTTGATATGCATTTTGCTTAATAGGGAAAGCGATATCTTCATCTTGGCAGTTGATGAACAAATCTTGGACGAACAACTTGTCGTAAATATTGTATGTGAGTGTGTCAAATGAAGAAGTCTCATATAACTCAAGACTAAGAACACTTAGTATATAATAAAATTGGAGATTGAGTCAGTAAAAAGACTAATAAGAGGAGTCTGTGAACTGACCCTTGGATCTTCAATGTGTTGTGTTACATAATATATGTTTGCTATAATTTTATAATGACCTAGTTTCTTTGTTAAGCATTTTCCTTAATAGGCTAGAGCATTGCCATTAATCTGGCCGTTGATTAACAACCACCTTCAATCAGTCATATAAGAGCTAGTTCGAGGTAGATTTTGTGTTAAATAAAAGACCTCAATATATTTTGTACCCTATATTTGTTGATGAGGACCTTAGATTTTGTTTTAAATATAATATTTCAATACAATTTGTACTCTATATTTGTTGATGAGGACCTTATGTACGTTAGCCTTGAGGTTTACAATATAAAATTATTTAAAAATTATGTATA
Organism: Acacia crassicarpa; assembly: GCA_034222035.1. Lineage (NCBI taxonomy): Eukaryota > Viridiplantae > Streptophyta > Magnoliopsida > Fabales > Fabaceae > Acacia > Acacia crassicarpa. The sequence goes on from JAWXYG010000004.1 coordinate 27,329,083, forward strand.
GGCAAACATGGGACCGTTTTTTTTTTTTTCCTCAATGAGTCTTTTATTGATTCTTAAGTAATCTAAAAAACATGCAAATGTAGAAATTGGTTGAGTTTTGTTTGAAAATAGGTAAGTTCAAAACTTCATTAAAATCCTAAATCAACTTTTTTTTTTTTGTCTTTTCTTTATAAAAAGGAATGTATATGAGGCGGAAATAAGTTTTGATAGCAAAGTTTATAGCTTCCCTAGCTTCTCAAAAATATTTTGGGAGTTAATTTTTTCATCAAGTCAAATTAAAAACCTCAAGCAATCACATTAAATCCAATTTATCTAATTATTGACTAGTTGAATTCATAGTCGTCTATGAGATAAATTGTTAAAAACCACTTGATATGTGGTTAAAAATCATTTTAATGTACTTGTTTCCTCCTAAATGAAAACACAACCGTCACACTCAACATGAATTAACTCAATGACATACTATATATATATATATATATATAATCACATACAAGGTATAATCTCATTAAAACACAAGGAACTCATTCAACTCTCACAAATATATATCAATACAAAATTAATTCAACCAAAGCACAACAAATATAATGAGCTAATGGAAAACTAATGAACTCCCACTCTGTAACACATTGAAACTCTAGTCACTTTCTCAACCACCAATAATCAGAAGATTCAGCTATACATAGCCATGAGAACATCTAACAAGCAGCAAAAAGTGCTCGCCGGAAAGTTACAACACTAGTCCGAAATCACTAAAGAACTCGGCGGAGGAAGGTGTCTTGAAGTGGAAGAGGTCGATGGTACGTGGTTGAGGGAAGAAGAAGATCGAATATGATGCTGGTGTGAAGCTTTCAGTCCACGGCGCTTCTCTCATTCTCGGGTTCCCGACCCTCCTCTGTTCCCTATACTGATATGAAAGTCGAGTCTGTGGCGAGCTGGTTATCGGCAGAGGAGAAAGGTCGCCGTGGAGGAAAAGAAGATCCAAGGTCTGGTTCGCCGAAGGAGAAGCTGATGAAGGAACCAATATCTTGTTCTAAAATCAAGAGTTAACAGACCTTAGTTTTCATTTTTTTTTTTTTTTAAAGGATAGAAGAGTTGCCAAACGTCGTTGTAATTAAGGCCACACATGAGGGTAGTTGTTTTTATTGTTTTGTGACAGCTACCAGCACATGAGAGGCAACTTAAATAACCTTAATATAGGTGTTGTTTTAGGTCGAATTTATAAGAAACGCCCTCATTAGGAACACTTTTCCCACATTGAAGTAACTTAAATGTCGTTACCCTTTGTTAGGCATACCTCAAATTGTTTGAAGGATGCGAATTAACCGCATCGTACGGCTCCACCAGTTTTCTATCATGTGCGTACAGTGAACCTGAAAGCATCATGAATAGCCGCGAATGCATGGGAACTTCACCATGAAGGAGACGTAACAATGAGACAGAGCCTCGGGCAAAGGTAAAAGAAAGAATAGGTACATTGCAATTACAGTGCATGACTTACCATATTGAAAAGGATCCTGGGACAAGTTTGTCCATATTATTATCTTAATTAATTTTAACTGTTACACTACTACAGAAATTGAATTTAACGTCCCTGATTGGCGTCCTATTATTAAAAAAGGAAGTAAAACAAAGCGCGGTGGCATTTTTGTAATTAGCATGTTACTTTTAGAGTCTAATTTTATTTCTTAGGAGCCAAAAGCAAGCGAAAGGAGTCTAAGTCTGAAAATTAGACTCCTTAGGTCGGAAAAACCAAACCATTTGGAGTCTAAGTCTGAAAGTTAGGCTCTCTAGGTATACATTTGGAGTCTAATTTTTAGAATTAGACTCCTTAGGCCATCCCAAAAACACCCATTCCCGCGGGCCATCACGATTCTCATTCTCTCGGAATCGACTCTCATTCTCTCGGAGCCATCGATCATTCTCATTCTCTCATTCTCAACCCTGGTCTGCCTGCCCTCACTTCGCTGTTGCTCCGTTGTCCCCCTCTCCACCGTAGGTCCTTCGATCTCCATCCTCTCTCTCACCGTCCTCCTTGCCTCCTCCCTCACACCATTGGACCTTCGTGGTCCTTCTTGTGCTTGTCGCCGTGGACACCGTCGCCTTTTCCTTGGTCGCCGCTGTTGCCATCGCACCTTCAGGTATTTTCTTCCTCATCCCATTTGTGCCGAAACAAGCCAAGTCTTTCCGTTATTTGCCCTAAAAGCAAACAGCACTTCTGAGGCTTAAAATGTTGTTTTGCAGTACATAGTCTTTCCGTTATTCCTTCCTAAAGATCACACGTTTTGTGTCTCTTTTTTCAGTTTGTTAGATTGAGGATGCAACGGCAAGGATGGGGATATGAAAGCTTCGATCTCCTCCGATGACGGCTCCGAGGGTGACGACAGGGGTGAAGTGGCTGTTGGATCTCCTCCGATTAACCACCTACTACTCCAACCCCTTCTTCTTCCTCTTGTTGTTCCTTTCCACCGTGTCTTAACTGCGCTTGCATGTTCTTCCCTGTACCTGAACCCCGCCTGAAACGACTTTTAGCTCCGTCTATAGTGGCTGGAAACAATGATGGCAGCCATTCGTGTGGCTTCTTCTCTGTTTCTTCCGATCGCTTTAGTCTTTGTTGCTCTTCATCTTTCCAACTTTGTTTGCAACTAGTCATGTACTGGATTTAATTTTATGCTTAGTTAACTACCAAACCGAAGCCTCACTTGATACTTATAGATTGAACGACGTTCTGAAAATTTTACTCACTAAGACGATAGTGTATCTTTGAACTCCAGGATTCGAAGCTACAGCAATTATGCCAGTGGTGCTTCAAATGGTAATCTATTTTGAAATAATTCTACAGTGGTTTCTTTCCTTCTCAATTCATCGGAAACTTGCGGTCTGATTTCAATTTTATATTCTCTGTATCTCTAATGCCTTCAGATTTTTTAAATTTCAAGTGATTTCTTCTTGATCAGGTCTTAAATGTAGTTTCAACACTAAGAGTTTCTCTCCTAACTTGTATAATGGCCACAATGCCTTCCACTGGACTAGTGGTAAGACTATGACAGTCCGGTCTGCCATGGTAATACACCAAAGTCATTGTCTACTCCAGTTCGTGATCACATTAAAAAGAAAAGAAAAACTCCACTGGCTTCTTAATTTTCTAGTTACCTTCTTAGGGTGCTGAGCTAACCATCTTTAGGAATGAGAGGAGGTTGTCAACTACACAAGCTAATGCCCCTTCACAAACACGAAAAATGGTGAGATCTTTTATCACCGTTCATCTTCTTTTCATAATGAAGAAGCATTTTGTGCTTTTTTGTATTTATATACCACTTAATTATTGGATTGATTGAATTTGTGGAAGCTCCGTTGGAAAGGAATTGGGAACTTTTCACTTGGGAGTTTCGCTGATCCTTCTGTTGGAATTGAGACTCTACTTATTTTAGCTCGTAGAGTACATTTAGTTCACTGGAATGAGGATTATACTCCTACCTCCACTACTGGGGAATGAATGGATATGCATCCTTATCATTTTTAATTTTATATGCATATATGTATAATTATTTCTATGTATGTGATAAAGGGTGGTTTGTGCCTTCATCAATGAAGGACTTATTAGCCCAGAATGAGTGAGGCTGGCCAAATTTGTCCTCTACGCAATGGCATCCTGCATATGATTGCAGAATGCAGTGTGTGCAATTATCCCCATTTTTTTACAACCTCAACTAGAAATTGAACTTTGTGCACTATATTCCCATTACAAATGATCATTTGAAACATGAATGTAAGAAATGCAGCATACGATTCATTATTGAGACATACCAAGAAGGTTGTTTGAGCATTCACTCATTCTTGACAATTTTAATAGTATGTGTAGCAAATGATCATTTGCTTTGGTAAGTTGCACAGGAAGCTTTTTAACTTTGACCTTGATACGCCCTAAGTAGGCACTCATGCTGTATATGCCTTCTCTAAAATATATGACCAAGGGATTATATGGAGTTTATGTTCTTTTATTTAACTCTTGGAAATTATTTGTGTCTAATAGTTTTGCTTTCCTCGTATTTTTAGTGAATGACAAAAGATCTATTGTAGCTGTGTTTCGTCTCTTTTTCAAATTATTGATAATATAATTTTGATGGTTGGATAATATCTTTGATGCTGGCAGCACTTAAAGTTTCCATGTCTAGTCCTGGATTTGTATATGAACCATATGCACCTCGTGAACCAATCTCATTATTGCAGAGGTTAGGCCCCATTGGTTCAATTTTTTATTGGTTTTCCCTTGAATGAGCTGTTGTCAAAACTTACCCGAAGCCTTTATAACTGAAGAAGTTTTGTACGTTGCAATTAAATTTTAGGATATCAATTGTTTTTCCTACTTTTAGTCAACATCTAACATACAATCTCATCAGTTTAATGAGAAACTAGTTTTTCTTTCACCTCATGATGATGACTCCCTACTCTAATATAGTTTGCATTGTTTATTTCTCTTATTATTATGTAGCATTTACACTTTTAACATTTCATGAATCAGATGGTTCACAAGAAGTGGTTGGAGAAGAACCAAAGATGATATAATTTTGGAGGTGCTGTTGCATGCCAACTATCTTAAATTTCCAAGCTTTTTTGTTTTTCACTTTTACAAATGTTAGCTTAATGCTATAAATAATTAAATATGTCCGTCAATCCAAATATTTATTCAAATTCCTTCTTTAGTTTTGCTTTGACTTCAAAGGACAATGTCAGATCATTGCTTTCTTCTTTTCCGATCAAGTACTAAAGTTACTTTTGAAGACATTGAGCCCCAGGCCCTTTTGTTTTTCTTAATGCAGGCTAAATTTACTTTTAAAGCTTATATAAAATTTCTAACTTTTCTTTGGCAGCTCAAAAGTGCCTATGCTATATCCAAGTTGAGAAAATCTGGATACTCAAAAAAGTAATTTTACAATGAGGCTGTCATTATGTACGAGGAGGTTAGTAGCCATAATGTTCTCAAGTTTTATCAGTTATTACAAATTTTTTGAAGGCATGGTGCCATTTCATTGTAATCTTCTATTCATTTCCTGTAAGTAGCTTACATAATGGAAACCGTGTAAAGATTTTATAATATATTTTCGGGTATATGGGGGAAATATTATTGAAGAGAAAGATCATGAAGCAGAACAAGGTGCATTGATTATTATGAGTTGATAATAGTTTCCTTCTTTTGTCTTGTAGCACGCATCTTTATATATATATATATATATATATATATATATATATATGTATGTATGTATAATATTCTAACTGTTCTCTTAGTGATTTCTATGTGTAGTCATTTTATCTTGTCACTTCTAATTGCATTTTATAGTCTGTTTCATTATATAGTCTGTAGTAGTACATAAACAATATCCGTATTTGATAAGTTTTCCGGTTCCTTCTTTAGATACAATGTTTCTGTGACGTCTTGCGGATACGATGGGAGTCATCACGCAGTAAATCCTGTAATTACTTTCCATTGAATAATGCAATGTTGCATTATTGCTTAATGTTGACTTCTATTGCTTAATGTGGTGCATTATTATGTGTTGAATTCTATTGCTTAATGTTTATTTTTTCCGGTCAATTGTAACAGTTTAAGCTGCTCATCAATATCCCATGACGGTTCATTGGTTGCTGGAGGTTTTTCTGACTCATCACTGAAGGTTTTTTCTGGGCTTTCTATCTTTGACCTCCCAATAGAAGAGTTCAAACCTTTCCTTTTCTCTTTTTAGAGGGTTATTTCACTTGATTTGGTAATTTCTGAATTGAACGTGTAGGTTTGGGATATGGGAAATCTTGGACAGCAGACTGTCAATTGTAAGTTTGTAGTTATCACATTTAATGTTTTATATTTAACTGTGTGTCCCATCCTTTGCTGAAAATTTGTGGATATTTGTAGACAGGACATTGATAGTTCTAAGAAATTATCAATATTCTACTGAGTGAATGAAATCCAAAATTATGTTGCTATTTGACAGAGTCCAAAAGTGAGACGTACATATCTTGCAAAGTAACACCTGTAGCAAATTGTATGGAGAAGGGAAGAAGAAGAGTTTGAACCCACATGCAAACATGGATTCTGACTAAGGTGAGTCTCCTAAACCTCTTCCCACCTTCAATTTTCAGAATGCTGTAGTTTGAGGTGTATGTGAGGAGTGATCGAAATTAAAGCTTGGGGAAGGAAACCACCGTATACATGAAAGCTAAGTTAAGATAGAAACTTTTATGAAAAGAAATTAGTGTTGCATGTATTTGTTTGGTTGTGTTTTTGTTATGGCCGAAGCTAAGTGCTCTGTTTTGTTGCGTACCTTTTTTTTTTTTTTTTTTTTTTATCTAAGGAAAGGGTAAGAGGAATTATAAATGGTTAAAAGTGCATGATAGAAGTGTTCTTTGATCGATTGATGTTTGTTGACGCTGTTTGGTTTTGGTGAGTTGCTGTAAAGAGGCATTATTTAGTATCTTTATGGCTGGACAAATTTGAATATGAGTGGTTGCATAGATGTCGTTTGTTATTGAATCTGGAAATTTCTCCAGAATTCAATATAAGGTCACGCCACCAATAAGGAAGAGATTTGAAGGAGCCAAATATTTGTGAATGTAATACATATAAAAACATATTTATGCATGGCTGAGGATATTGAGTTTGGGAGCTGGTAATACCGACTGAGTTGATGACTATTCATGTGTTAAAAGTGTATTCAGAGCAATGTAATCCCAGATCGTGCAGTTTCGTTTATGTCTGAAAGTTGTTAGTTTTATTTCTCCTGTTTGCTTTGTCGTAGCTGTATCAGGTTTTCATGTCTGTTATCTAGGTCCTTATCTTTATTTAGTCTACTCGTCTTAGTTTCTGATTGTCTCTTTGTGGCTTTTCCTATTTTAGTACCTCTCGTGAGTGTTCTTTGTTGCTAATGTAATACCTTCTTGAATGTTAATGAATTCAATAGGTGTTGTATGCAATTATCACATTCTGGTGATTGTTTATGTGAGGATGTTTTTTGCAAGAAATTGTGGGATAGTGAATGTACGAAGTAGTTTTTTTTTTTTTTTTTTAAGAACGCTTAAGGAGTCTAATTATTGAAATTAGACTCCTAAAGTCTCATTTAAGGAGTCTAATTCCAGTAGTTAGACTCCTAAAGTGAGGCTTAAGGAGTCTAATTTCCGGAATTAGACTTCTTAAGTCTCACTTTAGGAGTCTAACTACTGGAATTAGACTCCTTAAGTGACATCAAAGAGCGTAACTGTCATGACTTAAGGAGTCTAAATTTAGGAATTAGACTCCTTATGTCATGACTTAAGGAGTCTAATTCCTAAACTTAGATGCCTTATGTTAGGCGTCTAATTTTAAAATAGGACTTCTTAAATTTTCCCTACGGCGCCCCCCAGATAGACGTCCCCCCCGAAAAGGACGCCAAAAGTACAAAAAATAGGACTCCGTATCCCTGTTTTGTAGTAGTGTTAGTTAGCTAAATATGTTAAACTGGATGTTCACTTATTATCCATATCAATTTTTTTTTAAAAAAATTTATTACAACCATGTTTGGCAACTTTGTTTTTTTCTTTTAAAAAAAAATGAAAACTGAGGTCTATTAACTCTTCATTTTAGATCAAGATAAAGGTCCCTTCGTCGGCTTCCAACTCTTGATTAAGATTTAAGAGGTCGATGGGGATCAATGATACAAAAACTTTCTTCAAGTTTATATGACAGCTTAGCTAACTAATTGACCATGGCAAATCCTTCCCCAGGAATATATGATTAAACAAAATCTTCCAATCCCTGTGGACTTGTAATCTTGCTTAATCTATATCTATAATATCACTTAAAAGAATGACTTCTGTCTACTAGCTATCACAACCCTTGATAATTAGGTTAACAACTTCTATTCAAATATGTATTCTATTTCGAAATCATGTATTTTAGGTTAAATCTTCATTAACACTATTAAGAAATATAAGATATGGCAAAGAATGATGCAATCATTCAAAATCAGCAAGTAACCCTAAGAAACCTTGAAAACCAAGTGGGACAACTAGCTACTGCCCCCAACAATAGACCCTTAGGATTTTTGCCAAGTGACATTGAAGTCCCCAGAATCCAAGGAAAAGAGGAAGTCAAGTTAATAGAGCTCTGAAAGCGGCAAGAGTTTGGAACCCATGAGGGTAACCAAGCAACTAATGGTTGTTGCTAATTCGAAATTTGGGAAGTAAAAGGAGGGGCAAGAAAGTACTGAACAACTCCTTGAGGACGAGCAGAGGCATCTAAGACTTTCACGATTTGAACAGGATATCAGCACCACGACATTGCCTCCACTTGCCACACTGGATGATCACGTGCAACACCCAACAACGAATGCTACTACATCAACATCACAGCGTAATCATGATCTCGGGTCTTCAAAGATGCTAAAGCAACCCCCGCCTTTTCCACAAAGACTACAGAAGCAAGGTCAAGAGAAACGATTTCAGAAATTCCTGGACATGCTTCAGCAGTTGCACATTAATATCCCTCTGGTGGAAGCATTAGAACAGATGTCTAGCTATGTGAAATTTATGAAGGAAATTTTGTCCAAAAGGAGACGGCTAGAAGAATTTGAGATGGTAGCATTGACCCAAGGCTACAGTGCCATGCTAACAAACTGGCTCCCACCGAAATTAAAAGACCCTGGTAGCTTCACAATCCCCTATGCCATCAGACCTCAATATTCAAGGAAAGCTCTATGTGACCTCGGTGCCAGCATTAATCTCATGCCTATGTCTATTTTCAAGAAGTTGGCAGTTGGGGAAGCCAGGCCTACAATAGTTACGTTGCAACTAGCCGATCGCTCTATCGTCTTACCTGAAGGAAAAATCAAAGACATCCTGGTAAAAGTGGATAAATTCATCTTTCCAGTGGATTTCATTATTCTTGACTTTGAAGCGGATCGCGAAGTTCCAATCCTCCTGGGAAGACCTTTCATGGCAACTGGGCGGACGCTTATTGATGTGGAAAAAGGAGAACTTACTATGCACGTTAATGACGATCAGGTCACCTTCTCAATCCTCAAGACTGTGAGATTTGAAGACCCAGCAGAGAAATACTTAACTTCTGAAGATGATAGCAAAGGCAGTAAAGAAGTAGGCAGCCCTCCTGCACTATCTCAGCATTAAAATGCTACAGCAAAGTCTGGCTGAAGACTATAAACCAAGCACTACTGGGAGGCAGCCTAGGGTTACACTTTAACTTGCTACTTCAATGAATAGATAATGTGCCACCTGAAGGCTCAAAAGGATCCAGGGAAATAATGAAGGGATACTATAGCAACCTGGTCTAATCGGTCGCGGACATGGACGAAATCAATGGTGGGCCATAAAAGACTGGGCCCAATAGAGTGAGAGTATATTCAAAACTTTGAAACCGCCACCGGCTACACCAAGCGTCTGCAGCACATCTTACCCCGAGACTTTCGAACGGATTGCATGCCACGCACCCGACTTATGTGCCAGCAATCACTCATTTCTATCCTTACTAAAATCCAACTGAACCTGTCGACACAGACGCTCATGCTAGTTACAATACTTCCCCTCTAATTCCAACCCCAGATTTCTTCAATGGCACGCACCAAAGGCTCAAGGCAGAAAACACCTGCTAAAGCTCCAGACACTATGCCCTTCACCACCCGAGAAGCCGAATCCCATCCGTTTTCACTCCCTATAAGTGGACAAAACCCTAGCACCGGAACGGGGATTTGATGCAGATGCATTTGAGCAAGGAGCTTATCCTAGATGTGTTACAAGAATCATACGCCAGCGTAGGTGGGAAAGGTTCTGCCTCCACCCGACCAAAGTAGTAACCCCTCTCATTCTTGAATTTGGTGTAAATTATTTGGGCGGCTCCCCTTATTTCATCACCGTCCGGGGGAAAAGTGTCCAATGTAGCGCAAGTGCAATCCATAAGGTCTTCGACCTAGATCCCACAGACAACGACTATAACGAGCTTCTCCAGCAGGGGGAAATTCTGAAGTCCTCGCTAAGGTGGTCTCCCGACTCTGTGTGCCAGGAACTGAATGGCAAATTTCCAAGGAAGGGTCCTACAATTTGAAATACAGCCGTTTTCGACCTGAAGCCCATATTTGGTTCCACTTCCTCCACTACCAACTGATGCCCACGTTGCACACCGAAACCATCTCTAGAGAACGCGCATTCCTGCTGTATTGTCTCTTAGAAGGAAAACAAATAGATGTTGACGCACTCATTTACAGGGAGCTATTCGAGTCGCTGAAACACACCACGGGAAACCTTTGGTTCCCTGCACCTATCACTGAGCTCTGCTAGAATGCTAGGGTGATTTTTGATACCATCGAGGAGAGAACTGATCTCCCGCAACCTCTTACCGTGGCAGTTGTACAGCGCATTCCGCAAAAATGTCAACCACGAATCACTCAGACCAACTTCGTAAGTTCCTCCGTCGAGCCTCCGATTGACACTACACCAATTTCGGTAGTAGCCTTCCATGCTCTAGCTGCCTAGGTTACCGCTTTGCAATGCTCAGTGAGCACACTACTTCTTCAACAGCAAATGTGGTGGCAATATGTTGCCGAGCGGGATCGCAGCCTTGCTGCAAATCTCTTGGAAAATGCCCCAAAGTACACCCCATTACTGGCTTTCCTTGAAACGACTTTTGATATGCACAACTCTGCCGCTGGTCCACCACAAAAGGAACCAAGCAGCTCGCGGAAGCATCATTGTAGCAAAAGCTCTCAAGAAGGTGAGCCAACCAGCACACACTCCGTCGACATTGAGGACGACGAAGTGTCTAATTCTCATGGACCTTCAGCAAGAAAAGGTTAAGTTAAGATGAGGTGCTCATTTTTGGTACTAGACTATTTCTTTGTTTTGATATTTTAATTTTAATTTTTAATATGGTTTCCTATTCCTTGCTGCTAAAAAAAACATGCAGGGAATGATTGGGTATTTCCTTAAAGCTCTGAATAGTCTCTCTTCTCTCCCTTTTCACTTCTCTGTTGCAATGGGGGCATTGCATCGTTCAGGTGTTGGGAGGGAGTAGTTATGTTAATCTATGATATAATCTACTGCTATTTCACTGTGCATATGCCATCCTAATTTACCCTAAATTTAACTTTTGCACAAACTGATTTTTTTTCCAAATTGCATGATGAAGCATGAACAGATTTTTGTAGCAGTAAGATGAATGTCTGTATAATGGAGTATCGCATGATTGCCCAAGAGAATTGGACCTTTAAGCTTGGGAAATTGACAGTGCTAGGCAACCTAATATGGGGTAAAGTGGCAATGACGAAGTTTAGAGAGAAGAACCCATAATGGAAGGATTTATTTGAGCCTAATTATTTTATTTTTAGTGTGCACATCTACTAGCCCATATATAATCCTTGATTTGTCTTAGTTCTTTGACAGACTGTTTAGCATCTGACCATAAAGTTCATAGGATAAAGGCATTCATAGTACACCCTCCATTCCCATATACAACCCACTTATCATTATCCCCATTTTGCTATCCTATTGAACCTACATGATTGTGCTATAGCGGAACTAGTTAGACAGACAAGCTTGAAGAAAACTGTGAAGAAATGCTAGAGCAGAGTGCTCCCACGAAAATTGCTACAAAAAGAGCCGTTCTTTTGCTTTATTGACTTATCAAAAAGGAAAAAAGAAAAGAAGAAGAAAAGAAAAATGGAGAAAAGACCTAGAATAAAGAGCAGCAAGGAATACAAAATGCCAAAAGAGGCATTCTGCTGAAGCTAAAGGAACTTATCTAAATACCCCGCTATAGCACTCCTCCTTTCTTCTCATCTCAACACCTAGCCATCCACACCACAACAACCCAAGAAGCCCTTTGGATGAACGAAAACTCAGATGCTAGGAAGCAGTCTTAGAACTTTGACAAGGCTATGGAACTTCTAAGTTAGCATGACAAGAGAGAAAGTTAAAATCCCTAGAGTGAGAGAGCGTAAACACTGAACCTGAGAGTCTCTTGACGCTTCTTCATCTAAGCAAGGCCACGCATCATGAGCCGCTAGATCTGGGTAGTGGGATTGTCTATATGGGGACAAGAACTGAAAGCAATTGTGTAAGCAAAGTTATACAGACAGGAGGACTACGCCTATGAGTTTTTATTGGCTTTATCTTATTTTGCCCAGGAGTGCAAAAAGTTAAGTATGGGGGTATTTGATGAGCACAATTTATGCCATGTTTTCCCTGTATTTTATGACTGAATTGTATGGTAAATACGAGTTTAACTGTAATCAATCTAAGCAAAAAGATATTAATTCATAATATAGGGAATTGAAGAATAAAAACCATTTACATTCTAAACATGTGCTAAGAAAAGAACAAGTTACGAGGTTTTATGAGAAGAACGTATAGCAAAGCTGATACTATGCTATAGCATCATGGCAACATATGAAAGTGCAATATAAGGCATCCCTGGCGATATAGCAAAGTAAAGGACGCAATGCTATGTGATATATGTTCTAATCTTTTATCAAGGTTGTTTTAGGAAATATAGTGAAGGTCGAGAACAACAGGTAGATTGCTGACGTAACGGAATAGAAGATGCAAAGGATCGAAACTAAAAGATTTGAAGAATCTCACAAGATTAGCAGAATCAATCTACTAAGATTGGAAAGAGAGATACGATGGATCTCGACAGATTAGGAAAGGCCTAGCTTGCTGGAACTTACACCGCAAGAAAGCTTGATTATATAAGGAAACAGTAAGCCAACTCTAAAAAGGTCGAGTCATTGAGAGTCTAATCCAATTCACATTCAGCCAGACTTGAAAAGAGAGAGAGAGAATTCACAAGGCATGAGAGCTCCAGGAGAACCCAACATCCTTCCTTGCAGTAAGACGAAGAGAAGAAGACGTGGAGTGGTGACGTGACAAGGCTTCTTCCATGCTGTCGGAACTTTGTCAAGCTTTCTGTTTTCTTTTAATTTAAACTTTTGATCATGAGTCATTCTGTTGTTATCTGTTTTGCGTTTCCCTCGTCAGTCATGAACTAAATTTCCTATGGCTGAGCGAGGATGATTTCTTAAGTTTGGAATGAACCCAGTTGCTAGTTCTTAATTCAATATATTCAGTTTTCTTATTAGTGAATTAATTTCCTTGTCGATTAGTGGAAGCTAAGGGCTAGATTAGTGGCATCGGCTTAATGGAAGGGAGTCGGGGTTAGACGTTTGAGAAACAATGATTGCTAGGCAGGCTGGTGCAAGACTTGACCTATTATTTTAGGATTCAGGAATGGGTCTACTGCGCATAACCATAACACCTTGCTTTGTAATGTAGATCTAACTAGAAAATTGCTATAGGCATATGAAAGGAGTAAAGTTAGCATTAGATGTATTGGACGTGGAAGCTTCAATAGACTATAGTGGTGGATTAACTAAATAGCGTTGTCATTAGTAGCTATGTTGTAGCATTGTGGAAGTTGTGCAGTATAGATGCTATAACAATGGGTAAAGCAACTACGGGATTGATATGCTTAAGGATGATTCCGAGTTCAGCCTAATTTCCTACTGATATCTTCTTATGACTACGATACTCTGTTTACTTTTGTTTGTTATTTAGCATAACCACAAAACCTCTCAAACCAATTAGATTTACTTTCTATTTCACACAACTATCATAGCATTTGAACGTCACTTCCTGGTATCTCAGTCTCTGTGGGAGGATACTCTACTTACACTTTATTACTTGTTCAACTGGTTCACTTGCCATTCAGGAAATCGACCAACTGTCACTCGGAAGGTGTTTTTTTTTTGTCTCACTTTTGCCTCGGATGTTTAAAAACATAGCAATCTTGCCCATTTGTTGATCTTGACCGTTGAATTGTTGCTCTTCTTTGTAGACTTCTAGAGTAAAATTGCTTCTAAAAAAATTTCCAAGGTAAATTTGCTCCTAAAAACTCCCAGGGTATATTTCCTCCATTTTGTTAATGTCTACGGCAAAAATGAGACAAAAAAAACTTTCGGGTGACCAATGCTCCTTAGGCTAAACTTCCACGGCAAAAATGGTATTTAACCTGAGTGTGTGTGTGTGTGTGTGTCAATATATGTTTGTATATGTGTGTGTGTGTGTGTTAGTTCTCTATGTTTGTTTTGATGATAATAAACAATTGTAAATGAAATAAACTTAATGATTCAAGCGGATATATTTATCTTGATCAAATCTTGAATTAGTAAGTGGATTCATATGTTTGTCAAAAATGACTCAAGTTAAGGTTGAAAGACTTGAGTCAAGTGTTTTGAAACTTTAGTTAAAATGTTTTAGTTTTAACTAACTCGAGCTATTCCTCAACTCAAGTTAAGTCTTTGTGAAATGTTATTATGAAAAGCATCAACTTTAGTTAACAGTGTTAGACTCGAGATCACCTTGAGTGGACTTAAACTTATCTTTTCAAAATCCCAAGTTTCGCGTTCAAATATTTTTCAATAGTCTAAAGATTGCCTCGAGTTAATTTTGATTCACTCGAGTCATATCTTGTTCAAATCACATTGAAAAAGTATTTCTCAAATTGACAACTCGAGTTAAGATATTATTGACTCGAGTCATTCGTTAGAGTCATCACTTAAAGACTCGAGTGTCCTTTTTGTTCAAATCATTTTTCAAATATAACTTGAGACATCTGTTGTGAAAAATGATATTGACTTGAGTTAGAAATACATGACTCGCGTGTCCAACTTGAAGTATATAATACCCCAAAAATTTGTATATCTCTTGAATATAATATTTTGGCCATTTAGGACCCATTTAAAATAGGAGAGTATGTTGTCTCCAAATTAGTAAGTATATTTATTCTAATTCTTGAATAAGTTGTCGGTAGGACTTAATAGGGCAAAATTCAACTCCTTAAATTTTTATTAGGAATCATAAAATATGGTAAAATACCATAAAAGCCCTTAAACCAATTAAATGGAATTTTCAACAATTTAAGAACAATTCAACTCACACTTAGTGATATATTGTCATATAATTCACATATTGGCAAAATTAAGCCGTAAAGGGATAGGAAGAGGTCTAAAATAATTAGAGGACACTAAAAATAATTAGTAAACACCAAAAATTAATCTTAATTGAATTAACAAGCATAATTAATTTAATGATAAATATTTACAAACAATTTGCAATATTTTGGCTAAATTCAACAATAAAGCCTAACAAGGGATCCATAATTGTAACAATTGGACTTAGTAGGATCATATTTGAATTGGAAACCAATAGAATCATTTCAAAACTAAATCTAATTAAGCTAAATTAAATAGTAAACAAGAAGAAAATTTATTTAGGGCTTTAGTCACAACAAAAATCAATTGGATCATTTTTGGTAACCCAAACCTTTACCAAACCCTTGCCCAAACCACCAACAAAGCCCAAAACCAACCCAAGACCCAAAAATCCAGAGGAGGCCACGGTTTGGGGGAGCTTCAAAGGGAAGGAATTGAGTTTCCATCACATGTGCCAAATGGTGGCTTCTAGAATACAAAACACTATTCCACTCTTGCACCTCAAGTTTGTGTGGCTTCTTGGAGAAGGAAAAAGAAAGAGAAGAGGGGGAGAGAGAGAGAGAGAATTCGGATGATGCATTGGGTGGTGAGGATGTGAGATTTCAACTTTACCCTAGATCCAATGGTGTATAATTGACAAGAGGAAAGTTGCAAAAAATTACACAAATGTCCAACCTTTTTCCTATAAATAGGGGCCAAGCTCTTCACATTTTCCTCAAACCAAGCAATACAACACTTGCTTATTTGAGAGAGAGTTGAGAGAGAGTTGAAGGAAGGCTTGAAGGAGTCCAAGCTCTAGGTAAGCAAAGTTCTTAGTTTTGAGTTTTAAATTCATAGGTAGAAGTAGTTTTAATCTTTAAAATTCTAGAATAATTTTAGTTTCATGTTTTTATAGTAAAAAATAGCCTTATTTCGAAAATTTAGTAAAGATAGTGGTTCTGCAAAATTTCTGGGCCAAGAACACTGCGGTAACGAAGTTCTGGCAAAAATTCGTCGGTTAGGCGATTTCTGAACTAGTAACAGAAACACTCATATTTCATGTTGAAAATGCTATTGAAAAATTCTGAGAAAATTCATGATGAAAGTAGACATATAGAGCTTTTTAAATATGTAAAGAAGATGTTGAAATGAGCTCTGTAAAGTGAGAAAGAAATTCTCAAAGTTTATGTTGCGAAAATGCTTGAAATTCTGGGCAGAGGATGAACACGTGAAATATGGGAATGATTTTTGAATTCTGGGCAAGGCCTGATATTTGTTCTGGAAAATAGACATCCTAAGCAGTCTGGAACTTTTTACGGATCTTCGGTTCGATTTTTCTAGAATTAGTTATGATTTTTCAAAGATAGGCGAAATTCTGCCCAATATTGTCCAGCGTTTTTCCACGAATTTTGAAGAAATAAAATAATAGTTTAGTGTACCGAGGGTAAAATATTCAGTAGTGGCCAAAATATATTCAAGAATATTATTTACAATTAATAACGCAATATTCCTATTATAGGACGTCTGCAAACGTATACCGATCGTCGTCATACCGGAATTATCAACCCAGGTACGGACGCATACTGTAACACTAACTCTGATGCTTATGGTATGCTTATATGTGATAGATAGTCTGAAACTCTGTTTTGAAAATTGATCATACACATACAACTTGATACGGGTTATGGTTTTGATAATGCCGTTATGTTTTCCTAGCGCTGAGGACACGATAGGCCATCGTGGCACTGGAGATAGTGCAGACTATAATAACATGCATATTGCAGTGGCTGTGTTATGTTATTATGTGAATATGTGAATATTGTATGTGATTAAATGCTGTTTTGCCATGGATATCTGTCATACATATTTGATACATAAGCATGAGGTTAACCGTTACCTGAGGTTCAATGGTAATTGAACCTCAGCTCTTACTTTAGCCCCAGGACCCTCAGGAGGTCAGTCCGAAGAGAAGGGTAAGCAAATAGCGTGACGAAGCGGACGAGGAGATTTCTTTTGAAATTTTTATTTTACCGTCTTTCTGAATATTCGAATATTTTGGATGACTGTAACAGTACACAGATACATCATTATTGAATGTTATTCAGTTACTCATTTTTACGATTATTCTGAAGCTCTACTCTGATAAACCCTTTTTGAACTCTGATAATTTTATTTCGAAAACGCTTTAGAAAACGGGGTGTTACAAAGTAAGTATTTTAGACTCAAGTTAAGTTCTTGCAAAAGTTATCTTCTCATTTTAACTTCTATTTTCAAACAAGTCTTTTAGAAGATAATGCTCGTGACTCGAGTGTTGGTTTATCAACTCGAGTCAATAAGTGATTAGCTCAAGTTAGCTTTTCTACTTCTATAAGTCACCATGTTCATAAAGTTAAAATCGATGCAGAGTCGTAGACTCCTGTAACATCCCGCCTTTTTAAATGTGGTTTTCAATGAGATTATCAGAGCTTCGAATAAATTAATCAGAGTGACATCGAAAAAGATTTTCTTTTTATAAAACAATATCTCAATCAGAGTAGAGCATCAGAATAATTTTTGAAAGAGCGAGTAACTGATATGCATCCCTGTTGTTGAGTCTGGTTGCTATTACAGTGGTACAAATCTCTGAATATTTATGATTACAACGATCCCTAAGTACTTCACTGCCCGTGTCCTCTCGTGTGCTATTCATCCTTGTTCTTGTCCCGGTTCCACCAGTATTTGAGATTATGAGCTGAGGTTCAATTCCCATTGAACCTCAGGTAATGGTTAACCTCATGCTTATGTACAGTTATGTATGACAGATATTCATGACGTTACAATGATAATCAATACAAAAGCCCATAACAGATGTATGATTAGAAATACATAACCACGTATGTAAGATAATAACAATGTATGTAACATAACCACATATGCTACAGCAATATTTAGAACATAACCTCGTATGTAACATAACCATGTATGCTACAACCATAATTAGAACATAACCTCGTATGTAACATAACCACGTATGTAAGTCTTAGTCGATGAGCACAACCATCATATACAATCATACAATAAGCATTACGCGAACGCACCTTCGTTGGCGATATCGGTACATCGTCGCTCGGACCGTGATCACGTTTACCCTATAATGGTAATATCGTATTTATTAATTCACAATTAATGTTCTAGAAGGTATCCTAGTCACTAATGACCCTTTTTACCCTTGGTAGTATTATTTTTCAACTTATCCACTTTAATTCTCAAAAAAACGCTGGTTCTGAAATTCTAAACAGATTTTCGCCTAACTTCGAAAAATCATAACTAATTCTAGAAAAATCGAAACGAAGATCCGTAAAATTTCCCAGACTCCTTAAGATGTCTAGTTTTGAGGAAAAATATCAGTTTTTACCCAGAACTTAGGAACAATTCCCAGATTTCATGTGTTCAAACCTTGCCCAGAAATTCGCCCAGAATTATAGTCTAATATTCAAAAATTCATATCTCCTTGTCCAGAGATCACAACGTTACATATTTTATATATTTGGAAAGCCCTACATGTCTACTTTATTTCTGGAAATTTTCGTGATTTTTAAAGATCATTTGATGCATAAAATAATGCTCCTTATCCAGTTAACTCCCATAATCCAGAAATTCCAGAATTCTTTTATTTTACTCTAACTTATTCCCTTAATCCTAAAAGTTATTTCCCAACATGTTCCCACCTTGTTAGACATCTTTCGATGCAATAAGGCTTGAGAACAACTATGAGAAATTACTTTACCTATTTTCTAGATTAAAACTAACAATTCTACTAAAAACTACCTAGAATAACTATTAAGAACTATAAAACTAAAAACTAAAAACTAAAGACAAGCTTACCTTTTGAAGACTCTTGCTCTTCCTTCTTCTTGCTTCACTCCACTCTTTGTTTAGAATGGTTTTGGTGTGAAGAATTGTGAAGGGAGAGCTCTCTATTTATAGGCAAGGTTCAAGGGTCAAATGGTCATTGTCCAAAGTCTCATCTTTCCTCTCATCCCTTGAATCTAAACTTAGCATAGAAGTTTTAATCCCATCCCTTCATTGTAAAACATGATGTCATTCTTGTGATGTCATTTGGATGACATAACCAAGACTTAAGTGTTTTTAACAATTTTAATTAACTTTTCATTGTATTTCACTAGACAAAAATTCATTTGAGGTTCTTAATGAAGTCTTAGGCTAGTTTTCTCTTTGGTTTTGTAATCTAGAATTTCTTGGCTTCATTTTGAGACCAATCTTGCCTATCTTTTCTATTGGTTCCAATTCTTAAACAATTATGAAAATGGCTTTGGTTATACTTATTTTCATGCTTGATTTATGCTTGTTATGAATCCCAACTTAGTTTTCATACTTAGTTCATGGATTTCAAGATATAATTTAGTTTGTATAGATTTTCACTTATTTTATGTTTAGGATTCGTTTTCTTGAATTTTCCTCATTATGCAATTATTTAATTTCCCATTGGCCCTCAACTTGACTTTCTCCTCTCCCTTCATACTACATACACACATATGCACAACATTAGCATACACACACATGCACAACAATGACATCATCACATGCATCATCTTATCCTCTTCCAAAAGTTTGAAGAAGTCTTCATGCATTCATGAAGCTTCATGACTCATCATCTTTAGGCTTGTGACTCATGACTAGGTTGGTGATTCACTCATGTTTAGATTCATGACTCACTTGTGCTAGATTTATGACTCATATGTGCATGTGTTATTTGATTACTTTAGGAAATTTCCTCCCCTCCTTCCTTTTATTTATTTTTTTTAATTTGTGTTTTAATTCCTCTACAATATTAGAAGGAAATCTCCCATTGGTTAACTTTGGTTCACAAGGATTAAGCTTCTTAATTATATTTAAACCCTTAGATTAGCTTTATGAGGTTAAATCTTGGCCCTTAGATCTTAGTTGCAATTATTGACTTTTCAAAGCTTGATTAAGTCTTAATTAACATCTTAATCCAAAGCTTAATTGTCTCTTGATTATTGCATTATTGGTTCTTAGAGTAATTTATGGTTGTTGATAATTCATCTTATGCTAATCCTAACCTCTTATTGGTCTTGGATTTTTAATTAGCTTAACACACCTCTAATTGATGATTATTAATATTAAATGTAAATAAGTGTCCAAGTATTTTATTAGTGTAGTTTAATTGTTCATTAATGGTTGGTAATTGCCCTTTAATTATCCAAGTGTTTTTGATAATTTTTTATGGCCTTTTATGAATTAAATATGAACTTAGGCATTAGTTTGTTAATTATAGGGTATTTAGAAAACTTAGTTTCTTACCAAATTATGAAAATTGAGGCTTAAGTCTTCATTGGTTAATCCCTTAATTAATTATGAAAAGTTGCACAATTATTTAATTTAGTGAAGACCTAGTTGTTCATTAATTCTTATTGATTTCCCCTATTTTGTTTAGGTATTTTTATGATACTTTCTTACTCTTCTTAATTCTACATGAACCATAATTTAATTTGGTAATTATTTGTATTTTTATAATATTTTATGATTCCTAAGAAAATTCAATCTTCGGTTACCTTAATCCTAAAGGAAGATTTCCTAGAAAATAGAAGAAATATATCTCAAAATTTGAGATCACATATTCACCTAGTTTAAATAGGTGTCATTTATCAAAATATTGTAGTTATGAGCCATTATAATTTTTTTGGGGTATTACAACTCCCGTCTTTCTTCCTCACAAATAATACTGGAGCTTCCCATGGTGACACACTAGGTCTAATAAACCATTTCTCCAGTAGTTCTTCAATTTGCTCCTTCAGTTCTTTTATCTCATTAGGAGCCATCTGATACAGTACCAGGCATTAGTTCAATTGTGAACTCAACTTTCGTGAACGGAGGTTGTCCGGCGAGATCTTCTTGGGCCATTTTAGAAGATTTTCTGGCCTCTTTATTTGTCACAGCAAAAGACCTACCTGGGTTTTGTGGCCTTATCTCCGCAGCATTTTGTGGACACTCTCTACTATAATGCCCTAGTTTATGGCACGTGGAGCAAACTTATTTCTCAATGTAGTTGATTCCCAGATGATTCTTTCTGCATTTAAGGCAACTTCAGGAATCTGACAATCTTCTATAGTCTTGCTACCTTGATTGGGAGGACCTTTTACTCTTACCTTTGGACTTGAACCACGATGCTTTTCTCTTCTATGAAGAACTCTTAGGGTTAAAACCGCCACGAGCTGTATTGCTATTGCTCTGAATAACGTGCAGCTTTTTCAAGTTACATTCAATAATTCGGCAGGCTTCTATTGCTTTATTCATCTTTGCCTTTCAGCTTATTCTATTACCTCAATGCTACATGTTCGGGCTTTAATACTAAGGGAATCAACCCTATGTCATAGACATCTTACCTCCAACCTGGTACAATTTGAGTATTCTGCTAGCCTCAAAATATACTTTAGGCATATTGGTCCTAAAGTTATTATATTAGACTATACATAGTGCTAGGCACATGGGTCTTATGGCCTAGGGACATCGCCTCGTGCAAAACCTGCACACTCGGTCTTACCACTTCAAGCCTCTACTCCTTTATCCAGTCTAAACTTCTTTAATTGAAGCTCTCAAACTACTTCCTCTCACTTAGCACCATAGTTGGCCAGTATTATCTGAGCTATTCGGCTCAAATTTCTAGACCACCCTATCAGTTTTTGTTCCAGTATTATTACAATCACCAACTGCATTGCTTTTCATTTCAGCACATCAGTGACATCAGTGACATCATTGTTTTTCATTCTCTTTGTTGTCCCATTTTCAAATTTTCACATCTGTGATCGCAATATGTTGCACAATTTACACTATACAAAGTAGTAATGCTTTCACATTTTCAAACTTAATCACCGCCAGTTCAAATTTTGTGAAAACAATTCACTGCTAGATCAGTTTCAGAAAACATTTACTACCGACACATATTTTTTAGTAGGATAAATCATTTTACAATTTAACATTTGAGAGCACAAGCCACCACTTCAAGGCCTCAAGGACTTCTCGATCTACTAGATCAAAGTCGAGTCACCAAGCATTAGCAGTTCCGTTAGCCGATGTGGGAGAGTTTCCTTCCCCCATAAGGAACCCAATGTCCGCACTGGCACATATAGTCGCAGCCCTATCTACCAAGAGCCACTGGACTCCATCCGGGCCCAGCCATAACTACACAAGCCCAGCCATAGATAGTCCAACTCTACAAGGTAAAAATATGAGCCACTATAAGGCGAAATGTTTTGGATTGGGTACATTAACTGCTCGTGCGAGTTTCAATCTCTCAAAAACTAATCCCCTCAGAGAGATTTTATCAATGGCCAGCGATTCAAAACATTCTAAAACATCTGGTAAGATCCAGCAAACTGAGTATGTCTACAACAGTTTCTGACCTCTTCTAGTAAACATTCTAAAACATCTGGTAATATCCAGTGTAATACTCTAAAATTCATATTCATTATAAATATTATATTTTGGCAAATAATACCTATTAAAAATAGGAGAATATGTTGTCTCTAATTTTGTAGTTTATTTATTTTATTTCTTGGGAAAATTTTCTATAGAATTTAAATAGGGCAAAATCCAACTTTCTAATTTACATTATGGATCATAAAACACCATAAAATTATCATATTACAACATAGTTCATATTTAATCATAAAGAGCCATAAAATGTTATAAAAATACCTAAAGCAATTAAAGAAAGTTGCCAACAACCAAAGGCTACATTTAAGGATCAACTAAAAGACAAATGGAAATATGTAAAGATGAAGGTACACAAAGCTTGATTTAATTAAACACTAGTTAGTTAACAAATGCAATTAAGGGTTAATTAAACTTTGTTAATGACACTTAAGCCTTGATTATGTCATCAAAATGACATCACAAGGATGACATCATGCTTTATAGTGAAGGGTGTGGATTAAAACTTATTCATTAAGTTTAGATCCAATGGCTTGGGATCAAGATGAGAGGATAAGAGATTTTTAATATTTAAAGAAAATGTAATTAAATTAGCACATGGGCTCATAAATGTAAAATGGAAGAGGATAATATAAGAATATAAGATAATACTTAATATAGGATAAATACACTAGCACATGGGACTACAATTGCAAAACATGCAAGACAACAAGTGAGAGAGAGGAGGAGCACGGATGGGGGGAGGAGAAAAGAGAGAAAGAGAGAGAGAGGGAAAGAGGAAAAAGAGAGAAAGCAAGAGAGAAAAGTCAATTGGACAACCAATAGGAAAATAGAATATAAATCCTATATAAACTAATCAATGGAACTAATTCAAGAAATAAGCAAATGAGAATCTATACAAAATACATTGTATCTTGAGATACGCTAATCATAGATCAAATATAAGGAGTTATTGTTAACAAGCAAAATTTAAGCTTGAGATAGGGTATAACCAAAGTCAATTCCTAAATTTGTGAAAATTGTTTCCAAATGAGAAAAAGGGAATTAGAGGTTTCTAATTAAAGCCATAAGTCCCAAGATTACAAAACTAATGAGAAAATTTGAATAAAACTTCATGAAGATCCCCAAATATATTTTCATCTAGTGAAATGCAAAACAAAGAATAGATGAAGGGGGAAATTGTTGGCTTGGATAAGGAGAGAGAAAGAGCTTATTTTATTGAATTTCAAAAAGCAAAACTTAGAGATTAAGTTAAGGTTTTCTAATCACATGGATGGATGAGATTAAAACTTATTTACTAAGTTTAGATCCAAGGGTTCATACACAAGATGAAGTAGGTTAGAAATATCTACCAAAATGTCACACCAAATTGCTATAAATAGGAGCTTAGGTTCTTCACTTTTCTTCACACCAAAACAAGCTTAGCAAAGCAATATAGAGAGTGGAAGTGAGAGTGAAGGGTCTTGGAGAAGGAGGAGCAAAGCTCTTGGTAAGTTCTCTAGCTTTAGCTTTAAGTTCTTTAAGTTTTAGTTCTTAAATTCATAGTTAGAAGTAGCTTTGATCTTAAATATGCTAGAGTAATTTCAATATCATGATTTTATAGTCAAAAATAGTGATATTTCGAAAATTAGATGAGCCACTTGGTATAGCAAAATTTCTGGAAAAATTATGAACAAGGTAGCGAAGCTTTGGCGAAAATTCATCGGGTAGAGATTTCTGAAGTCAGTGATAAAAATGCCAATATTTTATGTTGAAAATGAATTTATAAAATTATGGGAAAATCATGGTTAAATTAGACATATAGGGCTTTTCAAACATGCCAAGAACATGTTAAAATGAGTTCTGTACAGTGAGATAAAAATTCTCAAAGTTGGGTTACGAATTTTTGGATAAATTCTGGGCAGAGGCTCAAACCTTTAAAACTGGGAATGAATCGTGTAATCTGGGAAAAATTGAGTATTTTTACTTAGAATTAGACATCCTAAGGATTCTGAAGAATTTTACGGATCCCCGTTTTGATTTTTCTAGAATTAGTTATGATTTTTCAAAGTTAGACGAAAAATCTGCCTAGAAATACTGTACCAGCGTTTTTCAAGAAATAAGGGAAATAAGTTGAAAAATAATTCCACCAAGGGGAAAAAGGATCATTACTGACTAAGATATCTACTAGGATATTATTGGTGAATTAATAAATGCGATATTACCATTATAGGGTATACGAGACCACTGTCCGACCGACAAATGTACCAATATCACTAACAAAGGTACGTTCGCGTAATGCTTATTTTATGCTTATATGTAATAGATAACTTTACAACTGCTGTGTGCTTATGGAATACATCTGCTGTGTGCTTATGTACTACATCTTCTGTATGCTTATGTACTATTGGGATACATCTGCTGTGTTCTTATGTATTGATTACGCCATGAAGATCTGTCATACATATACTGTCATATTTAAGCATGAGGTTAACCATTACCTGAGATTCAATGGTCATTGAATCTCAGCTCCTACTATAGCCTCAGGATCCGGAGGAATCAGGTCCAAGGACAAGGGTAAGCAGCACTAGTGAGGACTCGGCTGAAGAATTTCTTTTTGGTTGTGTATTAACGTACTTATATTCGGATAATTGTACCGTTGTTTAAAGCAACCAGATACACGAGCACTGAATGTTTATCAGATACTCGCTCTTTTAAATTGTTCCGATGCTCTACTCTGATTAAACTATTTCAAAAACGCTTTAGAAAATTGGGATGTTACATCCAGCAAGCTGAGTACGTCTACAACAGTTTCTCACCTCTTCCAGTAAACATTCTAAAACATCTGGCAAGATCCAGCAAATTAAGCACGCTTACAATAGTTTGAGATCTCTTCCAATTTTGTACTGCTTTCACCACCACATAGTTCAAAATCAAATTTCAAATTCAAAGTTCTATTGAACCCCTTTTATGAGACAATATCATTAAAAAAAAAAAAAGTGACAATTACCTTGGCCTTAACTTCTGTTGAAAACTTTTGATTCAAAAACTTGTTATCAAAAATTCACAAATTCGAAAATTCTATTATGAAAATTTAAAATATAGCAGATGCATTGGCAAGTTTAAAATTAATTCTTAAACATAATCAGGAATTAGAAAACTGTTTATCAGGAATTAGATAACTGTTTAGAAAGTCATTATGGATAACACCTTTCAAGCTATAGGCCTTGTTATTCATGTCATTCACGAGACACTTAGTCCATTCCTATCCTAATTTGGCACATATATTTTACAATCCTATGAGCTTAATACTAGGTTAGGGTTATCCCATTTACGGACATGTGTCAGCCACTTCAGTGGTTTACATGTTGTCCACTAGCGTCCTCATGTAGTCCAGGAAAGCTTCAAACTTATGGGTGAGATTACCCTCTAGACTCTCGTACATCTCGCTGACCAAAAGTTTGTCTTAGGGAAGAAGCTCACAGTGGTGTGCACCCATTCTTTTGTGGTAAACACTAGCACATATGCCACTTGATTTGGATATAGCTCCCTAACCTTCCCTAGATATGCCTTATAGCAGTCAGCCAACGTGCAAATCTCCCACCTCGCCTATTCGAACTTCTTGCTAAAGACATCCCATAACACAATATCCATAACTAGGGAATTCCTTAGCTCCATGGAGCTTCAGACTTAGTATCTGATTCCACTAAGTTATAAGAAGTTGGAAACTCCCATGGTTGGTCAG
Source organism: Acacia crassicarpa (assembly GCA_034222035.1). Taxonomy (NCBI): domain Eukaryota; kingdom Viridiplantae; phylum Streptophyta; class Magnoliopsida; order Fabales; family Fabaceae; genus Acacia; species Acacia crassicarpa. Next base: position 27,355,267 of record JAWXYG010000004.1, read on the forward strand.
TATCCCCTACGGAAGAATGGATAGATGTCTCTTCTTTCACGCCCTCTAGTTCAGCAGGCATGATAGTTATTAGATATGGGGCAAGCACGTTGCGGTGCCTCAGGTCTCTTATTAATCTAACCACATCTATAACACCCCTAATTCTATGTCTATTATGATGTCCAATTATATTCCTAGGTCTCTTATTAATCTAACCAATGTGTAATTATCACAGTGAAGGCGTTAACAAATTAGAGTGAGTCACAACAGAGAGCATGCATAACGTTTGGACAAATGAGTAACTGATAACATATGCTCAGACATATGCTGGTTAATTTAAAAATTCTTGAAGGAATATTCACACGATATTATATAAAATTCGGAAAGAGTGAGGGTTAATCCTGTTGGAGGAGATATTCATTATACAATTATCCTAAATTAATATCAATCGAATAGTTACCAAATATACAAATCTAAAATAATATATGATCCACCCCTCCTTCGGGGTCTTCTTCATTTACTCCAGTTGTATTGCCTTACTCCCTGATCCAAAACATCTTCCTGAATCTTTTGGCATCACTGAGATTCAGTGATAAGATGAATCTCATGGTAAAGGTTAATCTCACATTCAAATGTAAAACATGCATGACAAATATTTCATATATTCCAGAATAAAAGGAAGCACTTAGCAAACACACCGCTATCCGACTACATAGCACACAACATATGTATGGTTAACAGCGAAAGCACACACAAGTGCTATGTGTCCTAAACATGAATCTTCAATACTAGGAAAAACAAGCATGCAACATTATCATTTAAAAACAATAATCTACAGCTAGCTGAATAAAACGCATAGACTCGGGCATATAAACCCATCCAAGAATTCACAATAAATGAACATACAAGGCTATAAAAACACAAAGAATGAGAGATTAAGTTACCAACCTCAACTTCATGAATAAATACAATCTCCGATGTTAGGAACTTGAACTTCTTCAATCTCATAAAGTAAGACCATTATAACTATTAATTCCCTCTTCTATTTATTATTTATTCCTCTTTTAATAATAATATTGTTTATTACTATTTATTATTATTATTATTATTATTATTATTATTATTTTACTATTAATTATTATTTCTCTTCAATTAGTTTAAACTCTCAGAGGCTATTCCAATATTAAGCATGATATTAACGCTTTAAATTTTGAGTTTAATAAATACTAACACCAAGTAAACTATGACTTTATATATATATATATATATATATATATATATAAGTAGTAAGTTTTTCTTTTGATTTCATGATATCTATATCAATTACATGGAAGCATTGCTGCAAGTAGTGAATGCTTCTGTTAACTATGGATCTCTATTATGAAAGATACATAAGAGTTAGCATGTACTGGACATTTAAGGTTTGGAAGGGTGGATACATTTTCTTGTATCCCACGTACATGCAACAGTTCTTGCTTTCAAAATATTCATAGTCCATTGAGTTGAGTTTTTAGTTATTAACATATATATGACAGTAAGGTTTTCTTCTCCTCCTTTCCAAGTTCAACAATATAAATATACATATACATTATAATATGACTTCCTTTTTGTTTCCAAACCAAACACACACATATATACATGTACATATATATGACAGCAAGGTTTCCTTTCATTTATTTTTCCCAATGCAGCTATATATATATATATATATATATATCTATATGTACCATACAACTTTTCTTTTTGTTTTCTAAGTGCAGCTATATATATCTATATATACCATATAGCAACGTTTCATTTTTGTTTTCCATGTGCAGCTATGTATCAGCAAAATAACATGGTTTCAGTTTCCTATATATAGCAGCAACTTACACACACACATGTATATATGCATATGGATCAGCAAGCAAGACTCATACTCAAAACCATATTTTCCAGCAAGAACGAAGTGCTCATGGGTTATGCAGATCCTATTCAGTTTTGGTTTTTAAGAATCATCAACTTATATACTTACTGTATATGTGTGTGTGAGCGCGTGCGTTTAGCAACATATTAGCTAACGCCCTTGTTTTTAGTTTCATATCGCAGCAACTCCTAGCTCATTTCCGATGGCTTTTATGCTCAAAAGTTTGCATTGGGAAGTGACGGAAATCAAAAGGAAGAGAGACCCAATGACTTACCATCAACCTCCCGCTTGCACGATGAGAATTTCAGTTGAAACCAAACACCTCTACTTTTTGGTGTGCTTTGCAGAGCAATATAATGGCTGAACTCTCTCTTTCTCCTTCCTCGTCTCTCTCATTCCCATTTTGGACTTGGCTCTGGTTTTTGCTAAAGCAACGCGGTTGAATGGAAGCCAAGAAGCAACGTTTAACTACGGGTCCAGTCCGAGAAAGAAGAAAACGGTCTGAGGGGAATTACATAGGGGTTCATGACGTTGAGTTCGAGATGCATGGGGGGTCTGGGTTTGCTGATAGGAGAAGCGTGGAGTTGCTATTTTCACTGTTCTTGCGTGTTCAATCGCTGGCCGAGGAGATACGCTAACGAGGGAGCGCATGGCATGATCTTTCTTTGCTTTACGTGTTTCAGCTGTGCTGAGATGATTAGACATAATGGGTTGGGTGATTTTATTGTTGTTTGAATGGAGCATAATGGGTTGGGGTTGAATTATTAATAAGGAAGAATATGGACGCTGCTTAGTTTGGATGGGCTGATTGAGAAATATAACATTGAGGTGTACATGTGTTGTATGTATATTTGTACAGATGAGTTTTTAGGCCAATAAAGATTTAAGGTATAAAGAATTGGGCTTATGGGATACATGGTTAGACAATCTGTTAGACTAAGAGAGTATATATAATCCGCTGGACTATAAGAGTATATATATAAGTTTGGTGTCTCAATTAAATAATAAGAGGGTGTTTGTTGTGGTGTGGGTCCTATTTCAAAATTATCTCTTACAAATATTCCCTTGATTTTATTCCTTTTTCTAAATATTATAAGGAAAAATAGTTCCTAATTTTTCAAATAATTAATTTTAATTATTTGGCCAACTTCCATAATTTAATTCCCATATATTATTTCTAATTTTTAAATCCTAAAATTTGGGATGTTATACCTAGAGAAGGTAACTACTATACTCTAAACCTTCATAACAACAATATTGTTTCTTAAAACTGTTTTATTAATAACCTGGATGAGAGTTAGCTATGGCATAGCGATTAGCTCATGTCAACATGTTTTAACTGGACAAGTTGCTAAGAAAAGATTTGGTTCTTGGTTTACCAAAACGCGTCAGGAATCGTGACTTTGAATCAAGATTCCTTCCCCACCCCACCCGGCTGCCCTCCCCAATACACGCCCCCCCCCCCACCCCACCCCACCCCAACCAATCAGATTCCACCCCCCCCCCCAACAAAAAAAAAAAAAAAAGCCCCCCACTTCCCACCCCAGCACAAACACACACATAACCTCACTCCTTCCCCTTCCCTCTTCCATCCAATCTTTCCCTCTCCTTCATCCGATTCCTTCCCTCTTCCTTTCAAAACTCTTAACATTTTTCTTCATTTTCCTTCCCTCTCTTTCATCCAATTTACCCCTCACATTTTCTTCATTTCCTTCATTCTAAAAACTCTCTCTGTCCTCCATTTTCTTCATTCTTTTTCACTCTCACCCACAACAGCCACTCATAACACACACATACACCTCCTCATCCTTCCAATCTCCATCCATTCCCTCCTAATCCTAAAGCTGAGAAAATGCTGCGAGAGACTGAGAAACTTTAAGACATAGAGAAAAGAGAATCACTCAAAGGAAGGAGAAGAAGGCTCAAATTCACTGTCTCACTCTTGACTTCACATTTGCACAGGTAACATTTAATTTTTTTGTTATGTTTATTATTTAATAATTTGATTTAACTTTTAATTATGTACATTCATTTATTATAGATGCTTAATAAATATATAACGGTAGGGTATGATAGATACCTAACTACTTACAAATTATTAATAATTATAAATACTAAAAAGAGTAAATAGTAATTATAATTAATAATGTAGGGAATTAAAATATTTAATTTTTATTATTAACCTTATGATAGAAAACTAATTAGTAAATTAATTAGTGAATGAATTCTTTATTTTGTATGTTAATTATAAACCTTAAGATAGATGGCTAATTATTTAATATTTTGTAAAATAATAATTTCATATATAAAAAGTAAAATATTATGCTTTGCTAAATTTGATTTAAGAAATTTCTGAGAATAATAATTAGTGAATAATAAAAAGATTCTGCGAAATATGCTATATATTATTATTTACAGTACCCTAAGATAGATAAGATAAGTTTAAATAGATAATAAAAATTAGTCAAATAATTAATTCAGGGGAAATGCCTCGATCAATATACATTCCTCTTCTTTCACCTTCAAAACTCAATTTGATTGCACCTGTACATTTCAAACCATTATAATATACAAATAAACGAATTTGATTCATTTTTTGCAAAAAAAAAAAAAAAAACAAAAAAAAAAAACAAACAAACAAAAATAAAGAAACAGAGGGAGTTTTTAGAATGAAGGAAATGTAGAAAATGTGAGGACTGAATCGGATAAGAGAGATGGAAGGAAAATGAAGAAAATTTTTTTAAAAAAATGTTCAAGAGTTTTGAAAGGAAGAGGGAAGGAATTGGATGAAGGAGAGGGAAGGATTGAATGGAAAAGGGAAGAGGAAGGAGTGAGGTTGTGTGTGTGTTTGTGTTTGGGGGGGTGGGGGGGGGGGGTTTGGGAAGGAATCCTGACGCGTCAGGCTAGTGCGTCAGACGCCAGCTCAGTGGCATCACCACTGTATAGTGGTGTCTGCTGGCATCAGTCAAACCAGATGTTTGACTGCCTTCCTTTGGTAAATCTTTTCCAATTAGCCCCAGTTCGGTACAAATTTTTTTTAAAAAATAATAAAACACGATTTTGGTGTTTTTCCTTGAACTTATGCCCCGACTGTTAACTTTGAACGCCATCACTCTCTCTTTAGAGTGAGGTAGTAATAGACATTTGGCTTTTGTCAGCGTGGTGTTGCGTGCAATCACGTAATTTAGTGTCTGCTGTGTGTCTCATTTTAATAATAATAATGTAACATCCCGCCTTTTTTAAATGTGGTTTTCAAATAGGATTATCAGAGCTTCGAAGAAATTAATCAGAGTGGCATCGGAAAAGATTTTCTCTTTAAAACAATATCTCAAACAGAGTAGAGTATCAGAATAATTTTCAAAAGAGTGAGTAACTGATATACATTCCCTGTTGTTGAGTCTGGTTGCTATTACAGTGGTACAAATTTCTGGATATTTACGATTACAACGACCCTTAGGTACTTCTCTGCTCGTGCCCTCTCATGCGCTATTCATCCTCATTCTTGTCCCGGTTCCACCAGTATCTGAGACTATGAGCTGGGGTTCAATTCCCATTGAACCCCAGGTAACGGTTAACCTCATGCTTATGTACAGTTATGTATGACAGATATTCATGATAAAACAACAATATTCATATTCAATATTCCTTTCTCAAAGATAAAAACATAACCATCATATATCCATATTATTTCATATTCATATCAAACTAGTCTGCACTCTTCACCAGTGCCACGATGACCTATCGTGTCCTCAGCGCGTTAGGAAAACTCAAACGGCATTACCAAAACTGTAACCCGTATATAGCTGTATATATATCCAAATAATAATTTGTAAAGCAGAGTCACAGTTTATGAGCATATCTACCACATACAAGTGTACCATAAGCATCAGAGTTAGTGTTACAGTACGCGTCCGTACCTTCGTTGGCGATATCGGTACGCTGTCGCTCAGATCGTGATCACGTTTACCCTATAATGGTAATATCGTACTTATTAATTCACCAATAATACTCTAGAAGGTATCCTAGTCACTAATGACCCTTGGTAGGAATAATTTTTAACATATCACATTTAATCCTCAAAAACGCTGGTCTATTATTTTGGACAGATTTTCGCCTAACTTCAGAAAATCATAACTAATTCTAGAAAAATCGAAACGAGGATCTGTAAAATTCCCTGGAATATTTAGGATGTATAATTTCAAGAAAAATAATAGCTTTTGCCCAGATCACATGGTTCATTCCCAGTTTTAAAGTTTTGAGCCTTTGCCCAGAATTTTCAGAAATTCGCAGCCCTAATTTTGGGAATTTTTATCTCACTACACAAAATTCATTTCGACATGTTCTTGGCAGATTTGAAAAGCCCTATATGTCTAATTTCACCATGAATATTTCCAGAATTTTTAAACAACATTTTGAACATAAAATATTAGCAATTGCATGACTAATTTCAGAAATCGCCTACCGACAAAATTTCGCCAGAACTTCGTTACTTCGGTGTTTCTCTTCCGGAAATTTTGCTAAAACCTCTTCTTCATCAATTTTTCAAAATAAATCTGTTTTTAACCATAAAAACATGAATATAAAATTATTCTAGAATATTTAAGATCTAACCTACTTCTATCTAAGAATTTAAAGACTAAAACTAAAAAACTATAAAACTAAAAACTAAAACTAAAGACAAGCTTACCTCTTGAAGACTCTTTCTCTTCCTCCTTCTTGCTTCACTCCACTCTTGTTTAGAATGGTTTTGGTATGAAGAATGAGGGAAGACAAGGCTCCTATTTATAGGAGAGTGGTGTGGCAAATTGGGTAAATAACTCAAACCTACCTCATCTTAATTCTTGGCCATAGGATCAAGTTGGAAGTTTGAAACACTCATCCTAGCCTTACACCACACCCATTCTAGCCTCTTCCATTGTTTGATGACTCACCCTATCCTCTTCCAAAATTGCCAAAAGTCTTCAAATAGCTTTATGACTCACACCTAGAGTTATGACTCATTTCATACATAGATTGGTGACTCATGTGTGTTTAGGTTAATGACTCATTCATAGAGTGATGACTCATTTTTGCATATGTGTAATTGCTTCTTAGAATTTCCTACTTCTTTCACTTTGTATTCCACTAGATAGAAATTCATTTGGGGGTCCTAATGAGGTTTCATGTACATTTCCTCATTGGTTTTGAATCCTTGAAGTTATTAGCTTCATTTAGAGACCAATTTTACCTATCTTTTCTATTGATTCCAATTCTTAAACAATTATGAAAATGGCTTTGGTTATACTTGTTTTCATGCTTGATTTATGCTTGTTATGAATCTCAACTTAGTTTTCATACTTAGTTCATAGGTTTCAAGATATAATTTAGTTTGTATAGATTTTCATTTGTTTATGTCTAGAATTAATTTCATGCATTATCCTAATTATGCAATTAACTAAATCCCTATTGGCTAACAAGTTGACTTCCCTTTCCCTCTTCATACTAGACACACACATATGCACAACAATAGCATACACACACATACACAACAATGACATCATCACATGCATCATCTTTTCCTCTTCCAACTTTCCCACTAGGCTCACAACAATAGCACTCACAACACTCTCTCTCTTTCCCACACACATGCACAACTCCCTCTCATTGGTTGTTTTAAATTCACATGGATTGTGTTTTATGAGAGTTAATTTAAGCCTTAGGATTTATCTTTACTTGACTTAATCCAAACCTTTAATTTGTATTAGTCTCTTATTGGTCCAATGAATTTTATGAGGATTAAGAACATTTTCTTGATTTATCATTGGCTAATCCAATTTCACAAGGATTAAGCTTTTATAATTATTTAAACCCTTAGATTGGCTTTATGTGGTTAATTCTTGACCCTTAAAATCATAGTTGATTTTATTGACTTTTCAAAGCTTGATTAGAATTTAATTATCATCTTAATCCAATACTTAATTGCCCCTTGATTATTGTATTATTGACTTCTAGGGTAGTTTAAGATTATTGTTAATCTATTTTATGCTAATCTCATCCCCTATTGGTCTTTGAAGCTTAACACATCTATTAATTGTAAATAATTAGCTAAATATTCCCTTAGTGTAATTTTAATTGTTCATTAAGTGTTGGTAATTACCTTTTAATTATTCAAGTGTTTTGATAATTCTTTATGGCATTTTATAACTTAAAAATGAACTAAGTATTAGTTCTAGGGTTTTAGAAAATTTGGTCTTTTAAACATTTGTAAAATTGGTGTTTAAAACCCTTTGATCAATTATGAAAATTAATACAATTATTCGAATTATTGCAAATTAAATTGTCCCTTAGTTGTTAGTAATTTCTCTTATGATTAAATCAGGATTACTCTTAGTTTTAGTGACTTTAGGGCATTTTATAATGTTTTATGATCCTTCATGTAATTTTTAAAATTGGGTTTTGCCCTATTTAAATTCTAGAGAAAATTTGCCCAACATATTCTCCTATTTTTAATAGGTATTATTTGCCAAAATATACTATTTTTAATGAATATGAATTTTAGGATATTACATTCCTCCAATTTTATTTATATATTTTCATAACGCTTTCTTGTTCTTCTTGATTATACAAGAACCCTAATTTAATTTGGTGATTGTTTGTATTTTTATGATATTTTATGATCCCTAGAAAAATTCAATCTTAATCCTATATAAGGATTTCCTAGAAATTAGAATAATCATACCTCATAATTTGAGACCACATATTCACCTAGTTTAAATAGGTGTCATTTATCAAAATATTGTAGTTATGAGAAATTATAATTTTTGGGGTATTACATTAATAATAATAATAATAATAATAATAATAATAATAATTACCTCTCTTGGTTTATTTATAATTATAAATAGACCTTGAGAGAGTCATATGTATCTGGCTTATGTTGATATATTGCGTGTTACGAAATATAAGTTCACTATAATTTTATAACGATCTGATTTCCTTGTTAAGCATCTTGCCTAATAGAGAAGCGGTGTACTACTATAAAAAACACTTCTAATGTACGTTGTTAGGATCCTTAGACAACTGTTTTAAAGGGGTCGTGAATGTGAGAGTTGTTGAAAGTTCAGACTTACAGTGATTGTCGTTAGAAATACATGACTTACAACGACTATTTTTTGCAAAACAGTCTTTGTAAGTGTTTTTTTAAAAAATAAAATAAATAAATCTGGGGATGTCAGATCTCGCCGTATTTGAAAAAAATATTTCCAGGGTGTCAGTTCCCGCTCTTTGCGGAATTGTTGATGACGCAAATCTAACCACTCCTCCTCCAGCAGCTAAAAATGGAATCTCAGTACTTTTTATTTAGCGAAGGTAATTAGATGAAGAGTAAATAGTAGAAGCAGCGAGATATCTTCCGTTGGGGAATCGATAAAAGAAAGGACCATAAAACAAAGGGTTATTTTATAACCTTGGCTTGCAATAGTCAAAGTCAAACCTTCTCTTCCTTGAAAGAAAACTCAAGAAAATAGCCAGAAATCTATGCAGCATAAATTATTGGATGAGATATCTTCCGTTGGAGAATCGGTAAAAGAAACGACCATAAAGCAAGCGCATTTGCTTTTCCTTTCCATCTTCTCTCTATTTTGAAAATTCCCTTCAAGATCAAAGAACAAAGAATACGGTGAATTTATCATGATTCTATACCTGAAAAAATCAGTACAGTATAAAAACACAGAGGGGGACCCAGATTGAAACGCAACCAACACACCGAAAACAAAACAAAAAAATCGAAGACCGAGATATCGAGGCAAGTCTATTTGTCGCTGGGGGTGATGAGTCGCCACAGTTGGCCGATAACAGACGAGTCGCGTTGTAGATCGAAGGATGAAGACAAGTCAAGGCCGTTCTTGAAAGAAATTTGGGCTGGAGGAGGATACCCTCTCTCTCTCTCTCTCTGAGGAGCCTGATGATGGTGTTTTTGTCCCTAAACAATCAATTAAACTAGATCCTAATTAATTATGCAGTTTAGGGTCAACCTAGGTCATTTTCCCAAGAAGAATATGTAGGTTTTTCTTTAGGTTAAATTTAGGTGATGAAAAATGAAATAAAATGAAACTAAACTAACTAAATGCAAGATGGTAATAATTCTAAAACCTATATGAGAATGAAATTAATCTAGATAAGAATGCAAATTTGGGGGTTTTGTTTTGAGAAAAATAATCAAAATTTAAAAAGAATATTAAATAAAAGCAAATCAACAAAATTATGATGATGAAGGGGACAATTTAGGAATTGCATGGAGTTAACTTTCTTAGCTCAAACCAATTAATTAGACCAAAAGGAGATTAATGAAAGATTGGAACAAATAAATTTAATCAACTAATTGAAACATGGGAAATCCTCAAGTTCAATAATACCTAATCCATTAGAAAACTCATAATGGAATGAGTGCTAGTTAATTAAACTCATTAAAACCCAATCACAATTAATTTCTAAATAATTTTGAAATCTTGTTTACAATTATCTAATTAAACAACTAAACAATTTATCAACCCAATTAAACAATTAAATCAATAAACCCAATTGACAATTGAATTAATAACGAAAACTCAATTATTAATTCAATCAACAATTAAAGGTTGCAAATAAGAATCCAGCAATAAACATAAAACTTCAAATTATCAATCTAATCCAAAAGAAATAAATTTACAATCTAAAACTAGATTGTTCTCAATTAACATAACTCGAAATCTTTTAAAACTAAATAATCTCAAGTTTGAATTAAAAAGATAAAAAGAAAGACACTCCCTAGTGATATCCAAATGTAAAACCCTAGGCTCTAGCTTTCTCCATGCTTCTCCCAAGTTACCTCCTAAAGATCTCAAGCTACCATAGAAATCTCCTCTTCAAACTCCAAACATGTCAAGGCCATGAGGAATAATGAATGGAAAATCAATAGATGCAAGAGAAATAACGTGGTCCCGTGAGAGAATGATTGCCAAAAGCAATTCACCAATTCCTCCCAGCATATGCAGCAACGTGATAGATGGAAGATGAATTGATGAATCAATGGCCTGCGTGATGCTCTGCGTGCGTGAATCTGAATCTCTGTGTGCGTCTCAGCGCCTCTCAACGAGAGCGTGAGTCCGTCTGCTCTCCATATAGCGGCTAGGTTCAATAAATGGGGAGAAGAGATAGATTTTTGGGTACCAACTTAAGTCCATCCAAATTAGGAAGCCCACTAAAATTCCACTATTGGATCTTCTTTTAGCTTTCCTGAAAAATTCTGCACCATAGAATCTTCTAATATAATAAAATCGTAATCTATCATATCTTAAGAAATATTATTTAATTACAAGATAACAATTAGGATATTAATAATTTAAGCACAATAATCTCATAATTAATTCAGATTTATATTATTTCTTGCTAACAATTCAAATATTATCTAATATATCCAAATTAACCTAAAATAATCCCCAAAATAAATGAATAAGGTGGGATAAAATATATTAAAATTGGGATTTATCAACTCCCCCACACTTATCATTTGCACTTCTGGGCAAAACAAATCAAGACCAAGGGAAAATAAACAAAAACAAAACAAAACAAAACCAAAACTTCAAAAATGAATGTTCCAATCATAAGCAATAAGTAAACAAAAGCGTTTCAACACTTATCATATCCAAATAATCTTCTCATAAATTAAGAAAGCAAACATCATGGCAATTTACTTGACAAAGGGGAACATAAGCTAGAAATCCCTCACTGAGGATAATGTGTATGTCACTCTTCACTCAAAAGTGTATAAGTTTGTGTTTTAGCTCAAATTCATCCCTATCCAACACTCTTTCCATAGGCTTGACAAGAATCTAAGTTCTCCACTGCTAATAAAGCAAGTGCACGCATAAATCCAAAGGACTTTTATTAGGTTGTAATGGGGCTAAGGTTAATAAAGAAAGGGTATGGTGTTTGGAAAAACAAAGTTGAATATCTTAAAAGATGAAGAGAATGATACAATAGAGAATATGGGATGCAAGAACCCAAACTAAATCTGAATTGAGTCATGATTCATCTTTTCTTTTTCTTTTTTTCTTTTTTTATTCCTTTTTTTCTTTTTTTTCAACTCTTTTTTTCTTTCAATTTTCCTTTTTTTTCATTTTTCCTTCTTTTTTTTTTTTCAAGATAACATACCATATTTTTCACAATGACCCAATTCCTAATAACTTTCTTATGCATGTTTTTCCATCCAAAAGAGATAAATACAATGTTCTTCAACTCTCAAGACATTTAAAAGGGTAGAGATTTTTTTGTTTTTTTTTGGGGTTATGGATGTAGACAAAATGGAAAAATAAATAAATAAATAGGCTCAAAGGGCTAAACAAAGGATATACGCATGAAAATGGTAGGCTTTTTGGCTTATCTGGCTAAAATAAAATGAATGCCTTTATCATTTTTATGAATACCCATGCATAAAATGCAGCCTCAAATAAAATTCAAGCCAAGTTCTAGATCAAGTAAAGAAATAGGGGTACACATTGAAAAAATATATATGTATTAGGCTCAAAAATTTCACTGGGAATATGATCACTAACCTAAATTCACCAAAGTCAAATTCATTGCCACTAGGTTCACCAACTCAAAACATGATCAATCACTTTTCAAATCAAGAATGCATCATACTAAAGTTACTAAAAACTTGCAATTTCACATTAAAATTTTTTTTTCTTTTCTTGAAAACAAGGAACAAAAACCAAAGTATTTTTATTTTTCTCATTTTAAAAACAAAAAACAAAAACCAAAAGTAAGAACAAAATCCCTCCCCCACACTTAAATCATGCATTGTCCTCAATGCAAAATATAAGTCTAACCAATAACAACCAGCAATGCAAGTGGAAGAGTAAGGAAGGAATACAACCGGACTATTAAAAGCTTGGAGGCTCAAATGGAGTAGCATATTTGGCTTGTCCCCTTTGTCTGGTTGTAAGTCACATGAAAGCACAAGTGATGTCTTCTTTTGATGTTCAGCAAGCATCTCCTTTTTTAAGCTCCGCAGATAACATTTCAGCTCAAGTATAGAAGGTGTTTGGATGAGAGGAATCAATCCATGTACCTGCACAAAATCATAGCTCCAAGCAGTATCTCGTCCCATATAAATGTAATCAATAAAATTTGATTGATCAAGAATAAAGGAAGATCCCAAAAGAAATTGACCAACAGAAAGTATTGGAACTTCCAAATATTTTGAACAACCCACAAAGTCAATATGACTCTTCTCAGTAAGAGTCCAATTTTCTAAAGAATGAACCAAGTGATCACTCAAAATGGTCTCACCATGCTTGCTCAAATCATCACACGATACAAATTCTACCTGTGAAACATCATGATTCAATGTGGTCTTTCCCTCTAAATGCATATCTAAATCACGGCTTCCCCCACACTTATCTTTAATAGTATCCCCACTAACAATAGTCATGTCAATATCATGAGTAGTATCAATAAAATCTGAAAGAGGAATATCACCTAGAGGGGGGGTGAATAGGTGATTTAAAAAAATCTTTGAGCGTGCGATGGGTGAATAATAGGTACAGTAAACAAAAATAAAGTCGACACAGAGGGATTATACTGGTTCGGTCCAACTCTTTGACCTACGTCCAGTACCCAGTCACTCTGGGATTTCTCACTATCTCACAAATGCAATTACAACCTCTGTAATATAGAATGACTCTCACTCTCCAGAATCAGTCCCCCTTACAGATCGTAATTGTACAACCGTACTCAAGATACCACTACCTTGAGATTTTGAACTAAACTGAATACAATTGATAAATCTCTCTTATAGAGTAATTGATAAGCACTGAGGCACACTTATATCCGAAGATATGAACAAGTATAAGAACTGATCTCTTTGAGTACAATTATCTGTGTATGCGCTGTTGGTGTGGATGAACTCTGTTCTTCGTGGATTTATAATAGTTGGAGAAATAGCCGTTGGTAGGATTTGAATTTGTCCGTTTGATTATGACCGTTGTTAGCATTTAACCATTCGCGCTAATCTCGCTTCAATTGAATTCAATGCATTGTCTCTGCTTTACGAATCCAATTCCGTCCGTTGATCAATCAGAATATGACCGTTGCTAAATTATTTGAAACTTATTAGCAAACTAGTTAAAAACATTTATTAATCATAATAAGTAATAATCAGAAGAGATAGAATGATTTAGTTGAATCCATGATTTTTGGAGACGGTAATTTGAAGAAACAGAGGATGATCATGCTCGAGCATCCTTGCTTGTATGCTTGGGCAACCAAGGTGTAAATACGTTGTAGAAAGTGATCATCGTCTTGTGCTCAGGCAACAGGCTATGCTTTGCTCGGGCAGCATTCTAACTCACTCTCGCTATTGCTCGGGCAACCCAGAAGGCATGCTTGGGTAGATGACAAACAGAGGCGGAGACTTATAGATTTGGTGTTGTTGCTCGAGCATGACCTTCCCTTTACTCGAGCACAGGTCACTCAAGAGCAATATAATGTGAAGAGGATTGGTGATGCTCGAGCACTCTTTTTCCCTTGCTCGAGCATGGTGCTCGAGCATGACATTTTCATGCTCGGGCAAGCGTCATCCAAAGACTGAAAAATGAGAAGAGACTCGTTGTTGCTCGAGCAAACTTTTGCCTCTGCTCGAGCATGGTGTTCGAGGAAGATTTTTACTCTGCTCGGGCAAGACTCTTCAATTTGCAAATCTTCGCTCTGAGTCCGATGATACTCGGGCATTCTAATTACTTTGCTCGGGCATGACTCTTCAATTGTGAAAATATGCTTGGGCATTATGTTCTATGCTTGAATGGTCATCTTCAAGAGTCAGATTGCTAGCTACCATTATCTTGTGCAAATTTCAGACTTTCAAGAAGCGATTATATTGACATCAATTTCCAGCGAGCATAACGTCTTCGGTGTAAACCCAAATATAGCAAATCATCCCATCTCAGAAATCTCTTCAAATGTTCTTTCTAATTCAATAAGAATCAGCTGCAAACTATTTGTATTTCGTCCATTAACATTAGATGAATGGAGGTTGATCTTATCCAGCGTTTTTCCAGAATCCAGAACAGACAGTCAACTTCAAAACATCATAACTTCCTCAATTGATCTTCTTTTTCTGTTTTCTTGATGTTTTTGAAAAGGTTTTTGAGTCTAGTTTCAAATGGCGCTGGTTTCATCTCAATCCAATTTGTCGTTTGTAAGATATGCTCAAAATACTGAAGCTTGATCTGGACAGTGACGGTGATACTTGTTCCAACTTGTAAAATTCATAGATAATTCATATGAACTCCTTTGGGCATGAATTTTTGTCAGATGTACGTGTTATATGTCTAGTTTCATTTACCGCTAGTTTCGTGTCAATCCAATTCTTGGTTTGAGAGATATCATCAAATTACCGAAGGTCGCCAGAAACAGAGCTGAACAGAGGAAGCTGATGGAACTACCTTGCTCGAGCAAGCCTCCGTTCTTGCTCGAGCAAGGACGGATTTGTTAGTTCTCAGTGTGTTTTGATGATTAACAACAAGCGTAAACATGGTTTGAAGTTTCCAAAATCAGTTTAAAAGAGTTTGACAGTTGCTTACTCGAGTAGAGATAAGCTTACTCGAGTATAGAACTGTTGAAGGATTGCTCAAATGCATTTTGACAAGTCTTTACTCAAGTAAAGGTATGCTTACTCGAGTAAAGGACTTACAGAGAGCAAACCTATTTTTCAAAGAGATTGCATACTCGAGTAAAGGTTTCCTTACTCAAGTAAAGAGCTCTTAAACTAATTTTCAAACATGGCACCTGTTCTTCCTTACTCAAGTAAGAGTTTGTATACTCAAGTAAAGACTTGGAGTAACTTCTCACTTTTGAGGAATTAAGTAGCTTACTCGAGTAAAGGTTGTCATACTCGAGTAAAGCCCATACAGAGAGGTTACAAACTTGTCAAAGACTTGCTTACTCAAGTATACAAAGCCTTACTCAAGTAAAGAGGCATTTTGAGTTTAAAATTTTTCACATGAACAGTGTCTTACTCGAGTAGACTACTAACTTACTCGAGTAAAGCCTTTTGTTTTCAAAAACAAGTCACGATGGTTTGCCTCTGGAAGGTGCTTACTCAAGTAAACTTTGGTTACTCAAGTAAAGACACTTATGAACAGTGCCTTACTCGAGTTAAGATGAATTTACTCGAGTAACCAACGGTAACATTTGGATTTTGAATTTCACGAATTCACAAATCACTGTTGTTTGATCTAATTGCTTTCATTATCACTCACTCATGTTCCCAGATATGTTTAACAAGTCTGTTGAGTGTTTTTCAGTTAGCACAGATCAAGATTATTGAAGATTAGTGAGATAAAGCAAAAAGTGAACAGTGCATTTAATGCACCTCTGCAATCTCACCTACTTTCAGCTAATCCACCTGAGCACGCCTAATGAACGTTAAAGAATGCTTACTACATCAAGTAAAGTCATCTCCAACGGGCAAATTCTCAGAGAGCCACATCAGACTCAATTAACTCTTGGATTAGCAGAAGTTTAGAGAGAGAAGATGACCAGACTTAGTGCAAATCACTCCCAACGGTTGGAATCATCTTGCAACGGTCATTTAATGTTCTCTACCTATAAATAGAGAGCATTAACTCCTTCTCAAGCTGATACACATTCTGAGAGCGAAAATTTATTAAGTGTCATTTATTGTGTTCAGCTTTCACTTGTAATAGTATCAATTTCATACTTGTGCTTCAGTGTTCATTCTATCTACTCTATGAGAGAGTCATTTACTTGTAAATCATTTATTGATTGAGATAACTACAAGTCAGGGGACTTGGTAGTTGGGGTGTATTGATTACAACTTGTAAGGGGGAGTGTGTTCTAGTGAGAGAACAACTCTTAGTACAGAGTGTGTAATCAATATTGTTGAGTTAGTAGATTGAAAATCCCAAGTGAGGCTTGGGGACTGGATGTAGGTCAGAGAAAGGACCGAACCAGTATAAATTGTTTGTGCAAAGCTTCTTCTTCCTTACTCCTCTGTCTTACCCTGTTTTAAGGTGTCAAAAACAGAGTTTTATCTTTAAATTTTAAAGATACCCAATTTACCCCCTCTTGGGTATCAAGCTCCAATCTACAGGATTTTGGCCTAAAAATGGGCTGAAAGCAAGTCTTGCTCGAGCATGAACCATATGGACATTATTCTGCTCGAGCATGACACTGTTCATGCTAGAAAAAAGCTGAAATTGCATAAATGCCCCAAAACAAACTAGTATTCTTCCGGAAGCTTGAACTTGCTCATTTTAACTCCAAATTGACTCGTTCCAACTTCTATTTGATCACAAAAACTTGAATATTGATATTTTCATTATAATTAACAGATTCTTCTTTCTTCAAACTCCATTCTTCATTATATTAAACTTTGCATCTACATTAAATGTAATAATTAGTCAAAGTATAAGATAAATGTAGTATACAAACTTTTTGCTCTAGATAAAGACATCAATTTAAGACATCATCAAAACTAGTCAGAACTAACAAAATCATTAGAGATATTACTTCCTTCATTCAAAGCATCATCGTGGTTAGTGTTAAGCAAGGTATCTTTAAATTCAATAGTGTTAGAGGTGTCAACAACAATTTCTTCATCAACTTCCTCATCCCAATCAATAGAATTCATAGGACTGGAGGCATGAGAAGAAATATCAATGCATGCACTACAAGATTTAGTATAATTTAAGTCAACAGAACTAGTCAATTCAGAAACATCATTAGTGCATGCATACTCAGCTAATGTCCCAATCATCCCATTATTTGAAGTGGTAGAAGAAAAAAGGGATGAATCATTAGAGGGTGAGAGTATATTACCACATGGAAATTGACTTTGAACTTCTTCATCTTCACTCTGTCGATTGTTAATTAGAGTTTGAAGCTGGTCAAGCTGCTCTCCACTTTTTTGAAGGAGTTTCATCATAACATCCATCTGGTTTGATAATCTTGAATGCTCGTCCTGAATTGGAACAGTTTGATTGACATATCCAAAATTTAAGTGATCATGCCATCCAGGATTATATGCATTTGAATATGGATCATATATATGCTCAACTTGCGTCATGGGCCTAGAAGGATATATTGCATTGCAAGATTCAGCTCCGTCATTCAAGTAGGGGCAAGAATCTGTGGCATGAGTGGCTAGAGAGCAAATAGGACAGCGTGGCCCTATTAAAGCAGAAGACGTAGGCTGTGGGGTACAAGAAGTAGAGAGGCTCATAGGATTGACCATATTAGAAGAATTTTGCATATGGGACATAGCCATTTTTTCCATAGCAGATGCAAACCTATCAATTTTGCTCTCCAGGCGAGACTCATAATTAGAAGAAAGTAATCTCACCTCATTTATCTGCTCAACACCATAGTCATAATGATAAGGCATAGAATTATAATAGTTATTTCCATAAATTGAAGCATGCCAAGCCATCATATGAGGGATTAAGTTCAATTTTTCAAGAGTGGATTGGATCCAATAAACAACTACCTAAGAAAAAAAACACCTAGAAATCAAACCTAAAGCCTAACCATTGCTCCCCGGCAACGACACCAAAATTGATGATGCTGCTTTTGTCGCTAAAGTAATCAATTAAACTAGGTCCTAATTAATAAAAGATAATTCTGAATTATCTAATATATATATATATATATATATATATATATATATATATATATATGATCTAATATATATATATATATAAAGATCCAATAATGATTGGATAAATATAAGAGAAATAATAAGTTTGGATTGATTTAAAATGATTTTGAATTTTAGTTTAAGAGATGAATGTGATTCATCATCTTAAATTATCATTCAATTAAGATATGAATTTAATTCATTATGATTTGGATTTTCTAATTCAAGTTTGGATTGGGTCATTCTTGTGAGCACTTAAATTAGGGTTAGACTCTTATAAAGTGCCGATTTTTTTAGTGCCATTTTTATGCACGTTTTTTGAAGGGAAAAAAAGGAAATAAATGTGATTCATCATCTTAAATTCAATCCATCGATCAAGATATGAATATGATTCATCATATTAAATTCAATCAATCAATTAAGATGTGAATTTAATGTGACTTGGTTGACAAGCAGTGACTTATTACCTAAAATCCCTTTCTTAGTGCATAAGCTGAAAATTCTTAAGGCAATTAGGGTTAGGAATTTTTGGCCCACCAAGGCTATAAAAGGGGGGAGGTTGGACATGTTATGGCAATCCTTATGCTCTCTAAATTTAGGTCTTTACCAAAGGTTTAGAGAGAAAAAGGCACCACTCATTAAAGGGTAAGGTTCCAATCTTGTTCATCCTATTTCTAACCTAATCCTAAGAAACCATCATCTTCTTGAAAAGATTAAAATCCAAAGAAACCAAAACTTAACCTTGTCTTCACATAGCAAGCTGTTAGTTCCCAATGTGTGTTGATGATTAACAACAAGTGTAAACATGTTTTGAAGTTTCCAAGATCCTTTAAAAACCATCTGATAGTTGCATACTGCAGTATGGGTCTGTATGCTGCAGTAAAGGGTCATCCAGAAAGCAATAATTTTTCAAGTTAAGTCAATACCGCAGTATAGGGTGCTATACCGCAGTATTGGACTTCCAGAGAACAATCAAATTTTTCAAGTTAAGTCAATACCGCAGTATAGGGTGCTATACCGCAGTATTGGACTTCCAGAGAACAATCAAATTTTTCAAGTTAAGTCAATACCGCAGTATAGGGTGCTATACCGCAGTATTGGACTTCCAGAGAACAATCAAATTTTTCAAGTTAAGTCAAAACCGCAGTATAGGGTGCTATACTGCAGTATTGGACTTCCAGAGAGCAATCAAATTTTTCAAGTTAAGTCAATACCGCAGTATAGGGTGCTATACCGCAGTATTGGACTTACAGAGAGTAACCAAATTTTTCAAGTTAAGTCAATACCGCAGTATAGGGTGCTATACTGCAGTATAGGCCATCCAGAAAGCAATTAAATTTTTAAGTCAAGTCAATACCGCAGTATAGGTATGTATACTGCAGTATAGGGCCATCCAGAGAGCAACCAAGTTTTTCAAGGCAAGTCAATACCGCAGTATGGGTATGTATACTGCAGTATAGGCTTATACAGAGAGCTCCCAAATTTTATAACTATTGCATACTGCAGTATAGGTTTGCATACTGCAGTATTGGGCTCTAAAACTGATTCTCAATTTGTTAAGAACTCGCTTACTGCAGTATACTACTTACATACCGCAGTATAGGTCATGACTTTCAAACACAAGTCATGATGTTTTGCCTCTGGAAGCTGCATACCGCAGTATGACTTTGGATACTGCAGTATGGACACTTATGCACAGTGCCATACTCCAGTATAGAGGAACTTACCGCAGTATACAACGGTCAAAATTGATTTTTGAATTACGCGAATCTGCAAATCTCTGTTGTTTGACCTTATTGCTTTCATAATTCATTTACTTATGTTCCTAGCTATATTTAACAAGTTTGTTAAGTGAATTTCAGCTAGATTAGATGAAGATTAATGAAGGTCAAAGCCATAAAGCAAAAAGTGTACAGTGCATTAAATGCATTTCTGCAAATCAACCTACTTTCAGCTAATCCATCTGAGCACGCCTTCTAAACGTTAAAGAATGCTTACTACAACAAGTAATGTCATCTCCAACGGGCAAATTCTCAGAGGGCCACATCAGATCACATTAACACTTGGATTAGCAGAAGTTTAGAGAGAGAAGAAGACCAGACTTAGTGCTAATCACCTACAATAGTTGGATTCATCAAGCAACGGTCATTTAATGTTCTCTACCTATAAATAGAGTGCATTAACTTCTTCTCAAGCTGATACACCAACTGAGAGCGAAAATTTATTAAGTGTCATTTACTGTGTTCAACTTTCATCTGTAATAGTATCAATTTGATACTTGTGCTTCAGTGTTCATCTTATCTGCTCTGTAAGAGAGTCTTTTCTTGTAAATCATTTATTGATTGAGATAACTACAAGTCAGGGGACTTGGTAGTTGGGGTGTATTGATTACAACTTGTAAGGGGGAGTGTGTTCTAGTGAGAGAACAACTCTTAGTACAGAGTGTGTAATCGATATTGTTGAGTTAGTGGATTGAAAATCCCAAGTGAGGCTTGGGGACTGGATGTAGGTCAGAGAAAGGACCGAACCAGTATAAATCGTTTGTGCAAAGCTTCTTCTTCCCTACTCCTCTGTCTTACCCTGTTTTAAGGTGTCAAAAACAGAGTTTTATCTTTAAATTTTAAAGATACCCAATTCACCCCCCCTCTTGGGTATCAAGCTCCAATCAACACAAGCATCCAAAGAGTGAGAGATTTCAAGAGAAGGAGTTCTTATTGCAATCAAGGGATAGTCGTGTGGATCAATGTACGTTAGAGGACATCAAGAACCTTTGAAGTTTTCGAGTGATCTTAGGTAAATCTAATCTCCAATAATTATTTTATCAAATTATCATAAACCCCAATAGTTATTTTAACGAGTAATCTTAAAACTCATGAATATTATAAATTGTTATGAATTCTCATGAGTACCGTAAAGAGTTACATATTAAGAATTATTAACTAATTAGTGTAATAAGTTAAGATTAATAATTCATGAGGACCGTAAGGAGTTATGGGTTTCCGCAATGATTAAACAAAATTTTGATTTCAACCTCATGAAACTTTGCATGAAAGTCATATAATAGGCAAAATTAACCATGAGGTGGAAGTCCTCAAAGGTGGTTGATGAAGGCCTTTTTGTCTTTAGCCTTGGGGTCCACAATCAAAAATAAACCAAGGATTGCGTATAGACAAACCAAGGATCGTTCTCTCTCTCGAGGAGCCTTTTATTGAGTCCTAAGTAATCTAAATGACCTGCAAATGCAATTAAAACAAGGGGAAAAATAGGTTTTGGATTTTTCAATTAATTAACTAAAATAAGATTGCAATTAAATTAAATACTAAACTAATGTTTTTGGTTTTTTTTTTTAATGAAATGTATGAACGATTGCCCTTGGGATGGAATAGTGACTATCATAGTTCAATTAAATGTGGGAGTAAATTTTTCACTAAGTCTAGATGAAAAACCCTAAGATAACACTTGAGTCCAATATTCCCAATTAATAGTAGCTCCTAGTAACGTAGCTAACTACTACATTTTGAGATATTGTTTAAAACCACTTAATGTGTGATTAGGATTAAATTAATGTAGCTTGCTTCCTCTTGACAAGAATGCGATAACACGCCACTCAATTAATCCAATTCAATCATACTATCTAACAATAACACGTAGAAAGCATAATTTCACTGAATCAATAAGGAAATATAAATTTATAATTCTAACAAACCATAAAATTAAATCCAATCACATAGGTTCAATCCACAAAGTTTTCCAAACGGACAAACTAAGTCTCAAAACAAAATACAAAATAATATTCCTAAACTAGGAAATTAAAATGTAAACAGAGAAAATAGATTGAACAAAAAAAACTCCCCTTTGAAGCTTTGGAACTCAAGTCAATGTCCACCACCAAGAGAAAAAGGAAAATCAACCACCCATAGCAATAAGCACACTCGCCGGAAAAAATGGAGGAATGGAGGTTGAAGATGAAGGAAGACGGTGGAGAAGATGAAACTTGCCGGCGGACTTGGTGGTGAGTGATACCGCCGGCGAGAGAAAGAATGAAGGTGAGAGCGTGAGAATGGATCTGCGTGAAATCCCAGCTCCCCCACTCGTTTCTTCGCGGCGCTGCTTCAATTTTATTCCTTCCAATGAATAATAATTCCCTTTCGCGGCGCTCGACCTCCCTTTTTCAATTGATGTGTCTTGGGCCTGCTGGTCTTTTAATTGAATGAAGAAAGGCCAAACTTCAGCTGCCCTCCTGATGCTCCAAAACGCAGAGTTGTGAGGCAAGGACCTAAGTGCAAACTGTGAAAGTTCTTTAGGAAGGGACTAAACTGCAACTTTTAAAACTTGAATTAAAACTTTCATTTTTAAATTTGATTTAATCTTTTTAGTCATCCACAAATAAAATAATTAATCTAATATCAAATATTCTCAGAAAAATCAATGATTAAGAGTAATTACAATTTTTTTGACAATTTTGCCCTTTTTAGCCCTATTTTAATGTATTTACTCCTAATCTTAATTTATCACAAGAAAAGCATTTTAGGCTCAATTACTATGATAAAGTCCATTAAAAATCTCTATTTAATCATGTAAATTCATGTAAAAATATGGTTCAATCAGTGGTGGTCGCTCTCTTTCTCTTTTCTCCCATCCTAAGCTCTCTCAAGCTCCTTGGTGTTACTGGTTCTACGTTACACTCTATGTCGGGGCGGTGTTGAGACTCTATCGAGGAAGAAGACGTAAGATTCTCACATTAGTGCTGGTCAAAACACTAATCTTCGAACTTTATTAAGAGTTCATGGATGAACGAAACTCTAAATATTTGAAACTTTTGTAGGGTTCAAATGTAATTTCAAAACAGTATGAGCCCTTTTCTGTAATTTTCACCAGTTCTCAAAAATATTAATTTTGACCCTAATTAACATTTTCCAAAAATCTTCAATTTTCTTCTTAAACACCTACAATGCAAGATTAAGCATAAGGGAGTACAAAAAATCTAAAAAATCATTTGCATGAATTATTAACAAATTGTGACCATTCCCCCCTAATTATACTTAATTTAATACAAAAGTCTCTAACTTAAATTAAAGCTTAATCATGGAATAATGACCTATAAAATACATTAAATTCTCCAAATTAATAATGAAAAAGCATATAAAAATAAGGTTTAATCATTTGTCATATTCCCCCCTAAACTATAGTTATTAATTGCACATGTCAAGTGAGTTTGCATTAAGAAGTAGTTTCAATATATTGTTCAAAAAAAAAAAAAAGAAGTAGTTTCAATATAAATAATTTAAGAGGTATTTTAGAGGGAGGAAAAATCAATATTCATTTTTTAATTAAAAAAAACGATGTTTCTCTGTAAAAATACAAATTCTCAGCCGACCAAACAAATAATCACATTCCTTCACCTTCACCCTGTGGACGATGATGAGGGCATGCGTCTTTTGAAATATCTCATATTCCCTCCTATCCTTTTTTATTAAGAATAACTATTAAAATTATGTGGTTTAAAATGTTATTTAAAAGTAATAAATTTGTATATATATATATATATTCTTTTCAATTATACTCTTTTTTATCAAGAGAGTATATGATATATGATTAGTAAAAATTTATTGCAGATAGATAATAGGTGACATATATTTAATGGAAGTAAAATGGAAAGACTATTTTAATATTTTAGACAAAAAGTATTTATTCTTTACAATAAGGGCCACCCTTGTAAGAGAAATTGTTCCTTCTAAAAAAGATGAGAGGGAGTGTTTCTTATCAATTAGACTAAAGTTAAATTATATTGATAATACCGCAAAAAGCTCATGAAAATCATAATTATTTTAAAGTACAGAACACAATTAAGTAACTATGCATATTGTCATAAAATATATTATTCTTCTCTTTACTAATTAACTATCATAAACGTATGTGCCCCCGTTAGGGTGTTCATTAAAGTAATAAGCAAGTTCAAATATAGTTCCTTAATTGAAAATTTTTCATTGATGACTTTTAAATAAAAAAATATTTTTTGAAATATTGGCCGTTAAGAGAGATTATCTTGCAAAAGAGAAGACCTCAAAGCTTTTGGTTTCTCTCCCTTGAACTTATCCAAGAGAGGTCATAAATTTGCCCTTTGCACAAATTCCATAAATAGATAATGTTCATTTATCCTTTTACTTACCATTGCCTCTTGCGTTAGCTTTTTTCTAAAATATCCTTTTTAATTTTGTTTATTGAAAATACTCTTGATGGAAACCCTATCAATACGTGCAATTAATAGAGATATTTTAGAAAAAAATTATAAATTTAAAAGATAAAATAGAAGTATTTTATTTAGTATCAAAGTAAACAATTTAATTATCCAGCTCTTATAATTAGAGCCAAAGGAAGTACATCTATTGGAAAAACTAAGTGTACATAATAAGATAATTAATTCATTTGCAGCTGATTCGTTACATAAACATAAATCAAGTTTTGGAACCTGTTTGCACTGCTACTCCCGATCTCAGACAGAATTCTCTTGGAAGATTCATCACCAGAAGGGGTCCTCCAGTCATTTCAGAAAGTTTCAGATTTCTGGGGTCGTGTAAGTAATTAAACTTCAGAATGTTGTGTACACACACTTGCTCATCAGAGACACACACACAGAGATGCACATGTACACACTCCTCTTATAATTTGGAGTTTTACTTGTAGGGTTATGATCACATATGACATACTTGTTAACCAATGGGCAAATAATGAGGATGTTAGGAAGGCTCTTCATATTAGAGACGTAACCAAGAATCTACGTAGTTTATTGATTGTGTGTGTGTGTGTTTATGTATGTATGTATATTAAAACTATATAATTCAAGATTTAACTAAGAAATTGATTTATAATGAATGCCTTTTAATAAGGGAACTAAAGGGGAGTTCTTGAGATGCAATAAGAGTTTATCATACAAAGTTCATCTACGAAGTGTTGTTGATTATCATCGCAATTTCACTGAGACGAACCTTCAATGTCTAGCGTACTGGTAAACTTCATCATCCTTAATTTTTCTTGAACAAGTTGGAATAATTTTAATTGTCTACTGCCCCTTAAATTTTCCTAACTTTCCATATGTTTATTTCTTGTTTTGTTTGATTATTATATTGTACATAAAATCAGTGACATCAGTGACATTTTGGTATCTTGTGGGTAAAAGAGGTACAAGTTTCAATTTTTTTTACAATTTTTTAGAGGAAAATGCTCTAAAATTATGTAGTTTCTTTTTTATTTAGAGTATTTTTCTTTGAAATCATCGTAAAAAATTTTTGTAAAAAAATCACAATTTTTACACATAAGATATCAAAATGTCACTTATTTTATGTATAATCTAATAATCAAAAGGAAAAAAAGTCTGAGAGGTTAGGAAAATTGAAGGGGCAGAAGAGTACCGCGTACGAAGTAGAGAGAGGGTAGCAGACACACCAATCCCCAGTTTGGCTTTCTTGCTATAGATTTCATTTACTGAAGCAGGAATTAGGCTCACCAATGGATAAGTTTTATCAAATTAAGATTCTTTGAAGCTTGCTGCTTAAGTTCTTGCTCCCTTTGGGGAATTTCGCTGATGTTTAATTTGAACTCATTATCACATAGTGCTGATCTTGACTTGTCCATACCACATATCGGCACACCGCGCGCACACAAGCTTGGATATGGTCTTTGAAGCTTGCAGGGTAACTAATCAATTTCCATTATTATTCTCACCAATTTTCAGCTTTGAAGTGTTTGAGTCTATTATTATTTAGAATAAAATGCTCTAACCACCATTCTGTTTTGCTTTAATTAGAAAAATCTCCCTTCTATTATAAAAACATACACTTAAGTCTAAACTATTAACCCTGTTAAGAATATTTTAAAAAGATTCTAAAAATATAATTTTTAATTGAAAATTATATAAAAATAAAATTTATATACTTATTTACCCTTAATGTTAAATCCTAAATTTTAATTGACAGTTTGTAAATATGACAACCTTTAAAAAATTTAAGTAATTTATTTAAAATGTTTCCAGAAAAAAATCAAAATCAAAATTTAAATGACTTAATATAACTCTCAAACTTATATAGTTTATTATATTTGATAGGAAAAAACATGTGTTTGATATATATTTTTAGTCATTTAAGAAACTAAAAATAAATAAATTTCAATAAATATGGTTATAAATTTTATAATCTCAAAAATCATAAATTTTAACACATTATAAAGTTTTAAAAACAAAATTCTATTAAGATAAAAATTTGGTGGTATAAATTTTTTTTTTTTTTTGCACACACATATATATGTTTAAATAATTCTAATGTCAATGAAGGGTATTTTGATAAAACAAAAGTTTAAAAATCAAACTTGACAGTCAACTAACGGTTTGGGTGAATGAAAATAGAATATCAAAATATGAGGGAAATTTGTATAACATACATTTTAATTTTAAAGAAATGTCTATATAGGCTTTACAAATAGAGGGGAGGTATCTATAATTAAAGCAAAATAGAGGGATAGTTAGAGTATTTTACTCTATTATTTACTACTTAATGTAATGCCCAAAAATTTCTATTTATCATAAGTACTAATTTTGATAAATAATACCTAATAAATAAAGGAGAATCTGTTGTCTCAAAAATTTTTAGATTATTAATTAGATTTTAGACAATTTTTCCTTGGAATTAAATTAACCAAAGGCCAATTTTGAAATTACATATAAAGATCATAGAAGACAATATAACTATCATATTAAATCATGGTTCTTATATAACTAAACTAAGCAAGAAAATGTTATGAAAACACTTAAATTACTTAAAGGAAATTAATAACAATTAATGGGCAATTAAATTCACACTAATTAAAATGATTGTATAAATTTTCAAAATTAATCAAGTGGCAAATTAAAAGTCATCAATTAAGGATATTTTAACTTAATTCAAAATCAAGGACTAATTAGAAGACAAGTTTAGCCTTGAATGAAGCACTAAAAGAACCAATCATACAATAGCAATTACACCTAATAACATGTAACATTACGGATGCTAATTAGAATTAAATCTTCATCCCCTAAAGTCAAGTGTGTAGGACGATTTGCACATGGAGGAGAGAGAAAAAGATTAAACAATGATATATTCAAGAGCACAAGTGTTTTGAAAATAAAATCTTTAAATAGTTGTAGGATTTTTCTGTAAGAACCGGCTGAACCCAAGAGGGAGGTGAATTGGGTGAAGTATAAAAACTTGGAAACTTTGAAAATCTTTTTGCAACTTAGTAAAACCAGTTTATATGACAGTAAAGAGTTATAAAGCAATAGACAGTTATTCAAACATATGTGTTCGCCTCGCAAGTGCACAAGTTTCGCAAGTAATAAAATGATATGTACAGTATCGTTCCCACAAGGATTTGTTTAACAAATTGGTCAAGCAAGAGACTTAATTAGTGAATTCAATCAAGTTGAGCTAGAACAAAGTTTTCATGTGGAATGAGGATTTTTAAAGACTTTTTCTAATACTAAAAATTGCTAAAGGAAAATGACTTTTGACTTCAAGGATAATGGAGCCTAGAATTCTTCTTCCCCTTTTGCATTTCATAAAACTTGGTTAACTTCCTCTCTAATAGCATTTCAATACATATATGTGTTAGTCTAGGGTTCAAAAACACTTGAAACGCTCTCTCAAGTCAAAATCAAGTTTCTCTTCTCATTAAAATGCACAATCTCTTGCTATAATTAGTGAGAATCAATATTTAAGGAACAACCCTAATGTGACAATGCAAGGTTAGTAAATATATCTCTATTTTACCAACAAATCATCCATTTATCAAGTAAACTTCAAGACAAGCATGATTTCAATCAAGTTCTACACCTAGATAAGCTTTCTCGAGTCAAAACCTATGTGAATGAATCATCTAAATGGAGGCCAATCACTTAGAAGCATTAAGCCAAGGTTGAAATCAACACATATATATATTTATCTACTAAAAGAGAGGAAAGTCCAAGTATTAATCCATACAAAGGGTCAAAAGAACCCTAGAATGAAAGGTTTAGCCACTCATGTTCAAATACAAAGAGATTCTAAGCAAAGAAAATGAATACATGAAGAAACTAGGAAGAAAAGAGAAGAAAAGAGGAAGAACCAAGGTGAAATCCCCAAAATCACTCTTGAGAAGAGTACCCAAGCATCCAAAATGCTCAAAATCTCTCTCCCAAGCTCTTCCCTTGTGTGCCCACTTGTTTCCTTCGGTCAAGAGTGTGTTTTTCGACCCTTCCCTTTAGGTTAAATAGGGTTTTTCTGTTTCTGAAATGTAAAACGTGCAGCTGTACTTTCTACACTTTTTCACGTATGGCTGCGGCCAGTTGTGACTTTCCGCGGCCACTACTGACTGCGGCCAGTTGTGACTTTCCGCGGAAACTACTTGCTGTGGCCAGTTGTCAACTTGCTACGGCCAGTTGTACAGGTTATTCTAACTTTGAACTGCTTCACCTCCTTCATTTCTTTCCTTGTTTCTTGGTTCTTATAGAGGTTCAAAACTTGTCTCTATTTTCCTACAAAAGGGGAAGCAATTATCAATTCTCAATTGAATCATAAACTCTATAATAACAAGAATTTCTTTTATTTTTGCCTTATACTTTGATATGCACATTTTCCTCTATAAATTCATTTATATGCACATTTTGAACCAAAAATAGGTAAAAAGAGAGAGAAAATGTGCTGGAATGTTGTCAATTTCTAAGAGTTAACACACCCCCAAACTTAAATATTTGCTTGTCATCAAGCAAAAACATAAGTTTCTTCAGTATTTGTCATTGATACATGAATAAATTTATCCTCATCTACTGCTCAAAAATTTATATAAAACAGGAAATCATCTAAATATGCACAAATGGACACTTCATATATAGATTTAAAACATGCTTTTCAAGAATTTCCAAATGTGAGTGTGTGAATGGAGTTGACATGTACTCCTTTTACACCTGCTAAAGTTAAAAGCAACAATTCAAGTCATATAACTATATTCAAACAATCAATTCCATCATTCTCTAATTTCTTCTTCTTTTCTTTTAATTCATTACACTTGACTTAAAAATCAAAGGGACTTTTCAGCTTGTAATGGGGCTAAGGGTTAAGGTTCTCAAAAGAAAAGGTAAAGGATAATCAACAAATACCTCAAGATAGATGATAACCACTTAAGGAGTTAATTCCTTTTCTCATTAAACACACTCCCCTAAACTTGAACCAAATTGATCTTTTCTGTATCAAGCCATCTTGGACTTTCTTCCTTTTCTTCTTCTTCTTCTTTTTTAATACACAATTTTTTGTTTTTTTTTGTTTTTGTTTTTTTGACTTGATTTCTATACATTATGAACCCTTCTACTTTCTACAATCTTTTCTAATCATTTGGCACTCTACTCATTACTATATTCCACAACCCCAATAAATTATCATATAGCTCAAAGCAAAGGAATCATGGTTTTTTACATTGGCTAAAGTCGGTAGATGTCAGGTCTTTCAAAAAGAATCTATAGTTGGTTTTTCAATTAGGCTCAAAATAAGGGTTCAAAAGGGTATAGAATCAATTAGGTAGGCTTGAAAGGCTCAATCGCATTTTATGAAGTGCCCTAATCCTTTCTTTAAATCTTATGAAATAAATCAAAAGCTCTGAAAAAGTCCAAAGATTATTTTGAAATCAACAGTTTGAAACAAAAGGCATATAACCTAATTTGCCACAAAGCCCTTCAATAAGAACATCCAGAATAAAGTTAACTCCAAGAGTGCTTTCTTAATTTAAAAATTCCTGAATAACATGATTCATCACCACAATACATCCATCAATGCACATTAAACAAAATTTCCTTTAAAACATAAAAGATTGAGCAGTAATTTCTATCATCGGATCATTCAAGCAACATTGACAAATACCTAGAATTTCAGTTCATTTTTAACATACTTCACAAACAAAAATTTAAGCTTGAGAAATTTCAAACATTCCAACAAAGTTTTTTTTTAGAGACTATTCAAAATTGTCACTGTGCACCCATCAAAATTGCAGCAAACTTCAGAGATTGTTCAAAATTTTCAAAAATTGTCACTGTGCACTCATCAAAATTGCAGCAAGCTTTCACACCCCCAAACTTAAAATTGACAATGTCCTCATTGTCAACTAACTAAAAAAAATAGGATGTTAGAAAAGTAGCACATGTACCTAATGTAGCTCATATTCACAGCAAGAACAAAGAAATGAAGCAGACAATGGTCAGAATAAATCCTATCTGGCTCTCACGATTAGCCAATAAGTATGAACAAACATCATCATGGTGGAAAAATGATCAGTGCAACTTGTGACCAATCAATTTGGTGCACAGAAAAGTCCCAATATTCACAGCATAGAAATTCAAAAACAGTTCAAAAATCCTGAAAACATGTATATATCATTCAGCACAACATAATCATACTAGTGAGTCCCAAAGGTAACCATATCCAGCAAATTGTCAAAGTGACCATCAGTAGGCACTACACAAAAGCCACAATAGTGTAACACAATGCCATATGCCAAAAAAGAAAGGACTATCACTTCTCAAGGGACATAGAACCCCACAATAAATAGAAAGGCAAGCACAACATCAAAAAAAAATGGTTAGAAACAATAGCATCAGTCCTCCTCATTGTCAGAGAGTGTATAATCTGAGTCTGAATGCTTTCTGGATGCCTTTCTTGAGCTCGATCTCGTCTCCCCCCCCCCCCCCCCGGTCTCCTCATCATCACTAGCACTACTCTCAGCATCTGTGCTGCGGATGTCATCATCATCACTCTCATCGTGCTTGTCACCATCCTCATTGGTTGTCCTGTTCATACCCTGATTGATTGGGAGGCCTTGATGTTGTGCTAGGCGAGTAACAAGGGAGGTGAGGTGGCTAATGGCAGTACTGAGGGTGTTTTCTAGCCGATCAATCCGGGTAGTCATGCTTCAAATTGTAGGTCCATCTCAGAGCGAGGTCCTTCATGTCGAGCCCTCTTGGTCTCTCTTTTTTCATGGTTTTGCTGTGATCCCAAATTGCTGTAAGTGAATGGGCGATCAGGCTCAACAAGGGGATCAGTAGGGAATTGTTCAACCTTAGCTTGCAGGAAAAAAGAAGTAATGGTATGCGGAAAAATTAAGCTCGTATGATGTTTTTCCCTGCACTTGTAGAGGGCTTTGTACATGATTTTTCCTAGATTGATAGGCTGGTTGGTTTGCAAAAGGAAGACGAGGAGGGCCAATTTTTTTAGAGATGTAGGTGAGGTGGGAAGTGGGCTTAATATTGTTGCCTGCCAAATGAAGCCAAGATTTTGCTTCCTGTGTTAAATCACTTCGAGCCAGGTATTTCTTCTGCTGGAAACTAACGAACCAAGAGTTCTCACCATTCACCACAATCTCCTTAGCTATGTCCTCATAGGGAAACGACTGCTTGTTAGCAGTGATCTTCTGATACATACAGTCATCAACGGATACTCTAGGTAAGTTGTAATGCTTGTTCATTTCATCAGCATCAATGACAATTGTCTTGCCCCGAAAGGTCACAAGCCCATCATAGAAGATGTGTTGAGTGTAGTATTGGTGGACAAACTTAACATTCACCTTCCTCTTTGCCATGAGTTTCCCGAGACGCCAAACTAGCTTGCTTATAAAAATGATATTGGGTCGTCTTCTGAAACTCTCATTCCTATGAAGCTTTCTGTCACTGATCAATTGTTGGACATTGGCTAGGGTGAGTGGAGGGGGATTACAGGATCGGAACTTGTGTTTCTTTCCAGGAGTTTTCATGATCTGCACACAAGAGAAGGAAAAACACACCAAAACACAATGCACACTTATCAACAAGAAAGCAAAACCAAAAAGAAACTGATTTAACCTATCCTAAAAAGAAAAGAAAAGATCCCCCAAACTTAGGTTTTATCTAATGCCAAAGCTTTCAATCAATATTCCAAGCCTAAACCTACTCCTCACAGCCTTAGAAAACTAGTGACTTTCTCAAAAGGACATTTCAAAGACGGCAGAGGCTAAGCCTTACATGCTAATCCTTACATCACATCTAAATGCAAGCGTAATTCCCAACGGTCCCCATGACAATTCAAAGCATTTTGTAATATGACCATTTCCAAAAGTAACATCGTGTACTCAGACTTCCACAACGATTACATGTTAGGGAACAATAAACTAGTTAATCCCAATGCTTCCACTGTTCAATCCTAAGTTCTCACAATATTAAAACATGGAAACTTAGAATTTTCAAAGAGACTCGGCATATGCAGGGTGTCCACAATTCAGCAAATTTCCAATTTCCTATGTAAATCTTACGAGTTAAAATTTGAGTTCTGAAACTTTTGTATTCAGATGAAAATTTGAGCAAAATCCACTTAACTCCTGTTAAAAGAAATAAAAAACATAGCTCTGGAGTAAACTCAAGTTTTCTTAAATCAATGATGTTATTCAGATTTCTTGAACACCCAGCATACACAAGCAATCTAGAAAAT
Source organism: Acacia crassicarpa (assembly GCA_034222035.1). Classification (NCBI taxonomy): domain Eukaryota; kingdom Viridiplantae; phylum Streptophyta; class Magnoliopsida; order Fabales; family Fabaceae; genus Acacia; species Acacia crassicarpa. Next base: position 27,388,337 of record JAWXYG010000004.1, read on the forward strand.
TAAGAATGTGTATTCATGCCATTCAGATACTAGCCAGGCAAGCAATGTAATAGACAAATCCTCAATCCAACCACAATAGTTCAAGCCTAAGTTAAACATGGTTTGACATCTAATAAACAACACAGAGGCACCATACTATAATCCATCGAACTGAACTCAAAACTACCCAAACACAACCACAAATGAGAGAGGCATGAGCTTTACCTTGGAAGAGGAGCAAAACCAAACCAAGAACTCAGATGAGGTAGAGGCATGAACACCACAAAATGGACAAGAGAAATCAAGGCTGCACCAACACCACCGAGTTGTTGGTAGTTTGTGGTCAAACCTTTCAATGCAGAGAAGAACAGAGTTGGCGGTGAGGAAGAGTAGAAGCTACCGAACACAGCAAAATGGGTACCAAGAATCACGGCTGTCTCTATTTCTCTGATAGTCAAGCTACGGCACGTCGAACGGGAGGGGGGAGAGGGCTTGCTATGCGAACAGAGCAAGCGAACAACAAGGACGCCGGAAAGAGCAATGGCAGTGGTGGTTCTCGGTGAAAGGCCGATGATGGCTGACTTAGGGCGTGGCTTGCGTCAACGGTAAGAGAAGGTGGCAGTAAGGAGAGGAAGAAGGGGGAAAGACGCGGTGGAACCAATAGGGATGGGACGGTGAGGTCAAATGGGGATTTGGAGAGAAGGAAAGGTGAAGCCGACGATGAAGGATGAATGGAGAGGAGGAGGGACGAAGGCTCCGGTGGTGGTGGATGTGAAGCACGATGGTGATGGGAACAGGGGAGATCGTTCGACAATGAAGGGGTGGAAGACCGATGGTGGTGCGTGGCTTGTGACGGTGCAGTTGAACGGAGAAGAGGAAGAAGAAGGCAACGATGAGCAAGGAAGGAGAAGGGGGTCGGATGAGGTGAGAGCCGCGATTTGGAGATTAGGGTTTCCAATTGACGGATTTAGGGTTTTGAAATTGGGGATGAATGTGGCCCACTATTCATTTGGGTAAAATGGGAATTATGTGAAATAATGAAGGGCAAAGTGGGAAGAATGAAAAAAAGAATTTTTTTTTAATTAGTTTTTTTTTTAATTTTTTTTCGATTTTTAATTTAATTGTTTTTTTTCATTTTCATTTTTTTTAAGGAGCACTGGCTGTACTTTCCACGGAAAGTGAACACAGAGAGCACTTTCCACAGCCAGTTGTGGGCTTTCAGCGGAAAGTGAACACAGAAAGCAACTTTGAGCCACTTTCCACAGCCAGTTGTGGACTTTTCGCGGAAAGTGAACACAGAGAGCACTTTTCACAGCCAGTTGTCACTTTCCGTGGAAAGTTTTGCTGTCAAAAACAAAACCAAACAACAAAATTGCAAAACACAAGAAACATTCCCAAATACCACAAGAATCACCCAATAAGCTTTATACCAATCATCATCAACCAAATTACTCAAGATCAAGCACTTTAAACCATCCAAGACCATAAGGCACACACACACACATATTCATAGGGAATACCACAACACATCAAATTTTGAGCATTCAAGTCATAGTCACAAGTGGATTTCACATAGAGAATCAATCAAATGATCACAATAGCGACAGTATTACTCAAAATTAACTAGTCATCACAATTTCAGCCCAGAATCATGTATATACCAGCTTAGAGTCAAATGAACTTCCCTCAAAAGCATTTCTTTTATAGCTCATGAATTCTTCCTCCTTCAAAAATACTCCACCCAGCTACAATAATCCAATTCTAAGTTGGGTACCTTTTCTTCCTACAAAACAAAAGATCAAACATAAACCTACTAAAATAATAATAATAAAATAAAGACACATACACACCCAAATTGAAAAGATTTAGTTTAGAGCTTGGGTTGCCTCCCAAGAAGCGCTTAGTTTATAGTCTTTAGCTTGACTCTTCATGGTGGTCACTCCTCATTAACTAAGTAGATAGTGGACACAAGCCTATCCAAATCTCCACCCCAATAATGCTTCAATCGTTGACCATTAGCCTTGAATCTTTCACCTTTCTCATTTTCCAGCTCCACATCACCAAATTTAGATACTTGAACCACAGTAAATGGACCGGACCATCGAGATTTGAGCTTTCCCGGAAATAACCTCAACTTGGAATTATAAAAGAGAACACTTTGACCGGGTTCAAAACTCTTGGGTATGATTTTGCTGTCATGATCCCGCTTGGTCTTCTCCTTGTATATCCTTGCATTCTTATAGGCATTTAGGCGAAATTCATCTACCTTGTTGAGTTGAAGTAGCCTCTTCTCTCCCACAGCTTGGGGATCAAAATTTAACTTTTTGATAGCCCAATAAGCGCCATGCTCCAATTCCACGGGTAAGTGGCATGCTTTCCTAAACACCACACCAAGCGATAGGGGGACATACCAATAGGCGTTTTGAAAGCCGTTCGGTATGTCCATAGAGCATCATCCAACTTGGTAGACCAATCCTTCCTCTTAGTTCTCACCACCTTCTCAAGAATGTTCTTGATCTCGCGATTGGAAATTTCTGCTTGCCCATTACTTTGAGGGTGGTATGGCAATGAGACCTTGTGCTTGACACCGTATTTCTTCATCAAATCTTGAAATTGGTGATTGCAAAAGTGAGAACCACCATCACTTATAATTGCTCTAGGTGTTCCAAAGCGAGTGAAAATGTTCTTCTTGAGGAATCTCAACACCGTCTTGGCATCATTAGTGACACATGTAGTGGGCTCAACCCACTTGGAGACATAGTCAACTCCAACTAAGATATATTCATTATTAAATGACTTAGGGAAAGGGCCTATGAAGTCAATTCCCCAAACATCAAAAAGTTCAACTTCAAGCATGCTAGTAAATGGCATCTCATTCCTCCTAGATATATGTTCCCTACTCTTTGGCATCTATCACAATTAAGAGTGAAGGCATATGCATCCTTGAATAGAGTGGGCCAATAGAATCCACTTTGGATGACTTTTGCAGCAGTCCTCTCTCCTCCAAAATGTCCACCATATTCAGAAGAGTGACAACAGTGTAGAATACATTCTCGTTCATTCTCTGGTACACATCTTCGAATGAGTTGATCAGGACACCTCTTGAATAAGTATGGTTCATCCCAAAAGTATTTCTTCACTTCATGTAGAAACTTACGCTTTTGGTGAGAATTGAAATCTGGAGGTAACACTCCACATACTAAGTAATTGACAAAATCAGCATACCATGGTGTGGATAAGCTATTAACAACAAACAACTACTCATCCGGGAATGATGCATGAATCATATCTGAATCATCAAGTTTAGCTTCAATACTCAACCGTGAGAGATGGTCGGCTACTTGATTCTCGGTGCCTTTTCTATCAATGATGTTCAAATCAAACTCTTGAAGTAGAAGTACCCATCGAATTAGTCTGGCCTTAGAGTCCTTCTTTGTGAGTAAGTACTTCAAAGCTAAATGATCGGTGTAGATAATGAGCTTAGTATGCACAATGTAAGGCCGGAACTTGTCACAAGCATAGACTATGGCAAGTAATTCTTTCTCAGTGGTGGTATAATTAAGTTGGGCACAATCAAGAGTCTTGCTAGAATAGTAAATAGGATGAAATAGCTTTTTCTCCTTTTGCCCAAGAACAGCACCTACTGCATAATCACTAGCATCGGCCATGATAATGAAAGGTAAAGCCCAATCCGGAGCTATCAAGATAGGAGAAGAAATGAGACATTGTTTCAACTCTTCAAAAGCTTTTAAGCATTCCTCATCAAACTTGAATTCTACATCTTTTTCCAATAACTTGGAAAGTGGCTTGGCAATCTTTGAAAAATCTTTGATAAATCTCCTCTAGAACCCAGCATGACCAAGGAAACTTCAAATACCCTTTACACTAGTAGGAGGAGGCAATTGCTCAATGATAGCAATTTTGGCTTTATCCACTTCTAGACCCTTCTTGGACACTCGATGGCCAAGTACAATGTCTTCTTGCACCATGAAGTGACATTTCTCCCAATTGAGAATCAAATTTGTTTCTTCACACCATTTAAGCACTGCCTCCAAATTATCCAAGCAAGAATCAAAAGATGGACCAAACACAGAGAAATCATCCATAAATAGTTCAATGGTCTTCTCAATCATATCAGCAAAGATGGACATCATGCACCTTTGAAATGTGGCAGGAGCATTGCAAAGTGCAAATGGCATTCTTCTGAAAGTGAATGTGCCATAAGGACAAGTAAAAGTAGTTTTCTCTTGATCTTCCGAAGCTATAGCAATCTGATTGTACCCAGAATAACCATCTAGAAAACAAAAGAATTCCTGGCCAGCAAGCTTGTCAAGCATTTGATCAATGAATGGCAAAGGGAAGTGATCTTTCCTTATAGCAGTATTAAGCTTCCGGTAGTCCATGCACACCCGCCATCCAGTCACCGTGTGAGTAGGAATCAGTTCATTTTGGGTGTTAGCCACTACAGTCATGCCACCCTTCTTAGGGACACATTGGACTGGGCTCACCCATGAACTATCAGATATGGGATATACTATTCCAGCTGAAAGCCATTTAAGAATTTCTTTCTTGACCACTTCTTTCATAATTGGATTCAAGCGCCTTTGATGCTCAATGGAAGTTTTGTGATCATCTTCCAATAGAATCTTGTGCATACAAATAGAAGGGCTAATTCCTTTGATATCGGCAATAGTCCACCCAATAGCACGCTTGTGCTCCCTCAAGACTCTCAGTAGCTTCTATTCTTGCAAATTAGAGAGGGTAGAAGAGGCAAGCACTGGTAGAGTGTTAGAATTCCCAAGATAAACATACTTGAGATGAGAAGGTAATGGCTTCAACTCTAAAACAGGAGGAACTTCAATAGAAGGCTTCAATGGAGTACTTAAGGCGTCAGATACCTCAAGTGGTTCAAAAGTCCTCGGTCTAGACTGAGGAAATGAGTCCAAATGAAAGAGCTCTTCAACAACATCTTCATCAAACTCTTCAAAGCTCTTCTCACCAATCAAGAATGCCTCTAAAGGGTCTTTAATCATGGAGGCATATGATTCTTGAGGAATAACTGTATCTAATATATCTACAAATGAGCATTGAGCAGAATCATTATGAAACTCCAAGGCTTTTTGCATGTTGAATATGTTGGATATGATTAGTTTTGATGATGTCTTATATAGATGTCATTATTATGAGCAAAAAGATTGTATAATATATTTATCTCCCTCAATGACTAATTCTTATATTTAATGTAGAATCAAAGATGTGAAGTTTATTTATGATGAATGATCAAGAAGAAGAACAATGAAGAAGTATTGAATTTGAGAAAGAAATTGAATCAAAGAAGATGTGAAGTCAAATGATAAAGAATAATGAAGAGAAGAGAAGAAAGAAAGAGTTGAGTTATGGAGAATAATCAAGAGAAGAAGAAAGAAAGAAGAGCTTGCTAAATGAAATAAGAAAATCATCATACAAGTTCTTATATTGATTCAAGAAATCTCCACGATGATATAGAAGTTTGAATGGCTCAATTCGGAGTTAAGATAAGCAAAATTAAGCTTCGGGATGAACTAACTCAAACCAAGGGGTCTTAACTCAAGTTAGAACGTGTTTCTACAGTATTTTACGCATTTGATGGGAGTTGACTCGAGCCAGGAATTTATAGACTCGAGTTTGACTCAAAACTCCAGCCAACCAGCATTGGCTCGAGCCAACAGTGCTTTTTCAGCAACTCTATTCTACGTTCAGCTCGGGCGAAGTCTGGTAATTTGATGATATCTCTCAAAGCAAAGATCGAATTGAGGTGAAACCAATTTTTTATGAAACTAGACTCCCAATGCGTCATTTTGATATAAATTTCAAGTCCAAAGGAGTTCAGATCAATGAGTTATGAATTGTGGAAGCTGACAGTGAAATTCACGCCACACAGCAGACCAAGCTTTGATGTTTTGAGTGTAACTTACAAAATACAAATCGGATTGAGCTGAAATCAGTGGCATATGAAAGTAGACTCAAAAGAATTTCCATCAAGATTTAAACTGACTAAAACAGAGTTCAGACCAGGGAGATATGGGCTTTGAAAGTTGACTATCAGTTCTAGATGTTGCAAGATAAGCTGCTCAAGAACAATCTCTATTCATCTAATGACAATGGACTACATAGAATGAGTTTGGAGCTGATTCTTCTTGTATTGGAAAGAAGTCATAAAAGAGGAATAAGTGGTTTAAACAAATTTGGAATGATCCTCTCGAGTCAAGGCAAGTCCAAACTTGAGAGTAGCCGAGACAGAGAGTAGGAGACCTTCGAGAAAAGGCATTTGACTCAAGCCAGGGAATGTGAAACTCGAAGTCATGAAAAGACCAAGAGTTAAGCAATTTGAGAAGGGGATTTTGACTCGAGGCAAAGTTGGGTGACTCAAGTTTAAGGCTAAACTCGAGCTAGCTCCATTTAACTCAAGCCTATTGTGTTTTTCTTCAAACTCCAAAAGCTTCTGTATGAGGTAATAACTCGAGCCAATTCTTCTCAGATCGCAAACCATCGACTCGAATCTTGTTAAATCTCTAAGTATGGTTTACTTATTTTATATCTTCACTCATTATTGTTCCTAACCATGTTGAATGAGTTTGCTAATGAGTTTCAGAAGAATATTATATGGTTTAACGAAAAATTCAAATTAAAGCATTCGTGTGTCAGGGGCATTTAATGCAAAGTAGGGACATTCACCATTTTGGAAAGAAACCTCTGTGCAACAATAAAGCCACACAATCATTTCTTTCTACATTCTTACTGAATCTCAACGGACAAAATTAAAAGAAGAATGTCAACGGAGAATAACGGAATCAACGGATGAATTCGAGGAACCAGAGTAATTTCCAACGACTATATTTATTTATTCCAACGGTCATATATGCTACATGCGAAGAATTGCTCAAACGGTCAAATACACTACATCAACTATAAAAGGAGAAGTCTTCAAGATTGAAAGATACAGATAGACAGAGAAACACGAGCTTACATCTTCAAAATGCCAATACTCTGATATTCATATCACTTACTCTCTGATTATCTCAATGATCATATAAACTTCTATAGAGAGTGAAATGGTTCGTATTGCTCTTCAGTGCTTATTCATTTACTTCTGAGAGAGGAGATTCATTGTAATCATCTTATCATTTTATTTGAGTGATACTCAAGATTGGGTGACCTTGAGTGGAAATCCATTGTATTGATTACAGCTTGTAAGGGGAGTGGATCCTAGTGAGAGGATTACTTCGAATACAGAGTGTGTAATCAAGTGGGTGTATTGATTACAGCGTGTAAGGTTGAGTGAATCCTTGTGAGAGGATTACTTCGAGTACAGAGCGTGTAATCAAGTTGAAAGAAGATAGTGGATTGAAAATGTCAAGTGAAGCTTGGGGACTGGACGTAGGTTAAGGATTGGCCGAACTAGAATAAATCTCTGTTTGCATATTCTTTTCCCTAATCTCTTATATTTCCAACATATATGCTTGAATGTCTATCTATCGCTTTATAAAGTATTACTGTCATACGAACTGTTTTCAGTAAATTGTGAAAAGATTTTCAAAGCTATCAAAAGTTTTATTGGACACCCAATTTACCCACCCCCTCTTGGGTGATAGCCAGGTCTAACAGAATATCACTTGCTCATTATCAACCCTCAAAGTGACCTCACCCTTCTCTACATCAATGAGAGTCCTTACAGTGGCTAAGAATGGACGCCCAAGGATTAGAGGAATTTTCCAATCAACTTCACAATCAAGTACTACAAAATCCGCAGGGAAGATAAACTTGTCAACTTTAACTAGGACATCCTCAATGATTCCTTTAGGTCTAGAAATGCTACGATCGGCCAAGAGAAGAGTTATTGTAGTAGGTCTTGGCTCTCCTAAACCTAATTAGTTGAAAACAACTAAAGGCATCAAATTAATACGTGCACCAAATCACAAAGAGCTTTACCATTAAAGTTGGTCCCAATGTTGCAATGGATGTAGAAGCTTCCCGGATCTTTAAGCTTAGCAGGTAACTTCCTTTGAATAACCGCACTATACTCTTCAGTCAATGCCACAGTCTCAAATTCATTGAATCGCCGCTTCTTGGACAAAACATCTTTAAGGAACTTAGCATATTTAGGCATGCTCTCCAAAGCTTCGGCAAAAGGAATGTTCACATGGAGTTGTTTGAACATGTTCACAAAATTTTTAAACTGAGCATCTTCCTCTTTCTTCTTGAACCTTTGAGGAAAAGGTAGCGGTGGCATAAAAGTAGGAGTAATTGGCTTTCTTGTTTTCTCAACATTCATGTCTTGCTCAACCTTCTTGTCTTTACCAACATCACGCAAGATTTTTAATTGCTGTTTTATGGAGAGAAAAAGTAGCTTTAGAAGATTCCACTTCAGACAAGATTCGAGCTAGCATCTTGTCCGTTTTAGACTCTTCTTCCTTAATAGGAACCTGCCTTGATTGCATTTGAAAACCAGGTGGAATAGACTTAGTACTAGATGAAGACCCATGTGCTTGATTCAAACTATTACCTTGACTCCAAGAAAAATTGGGATGACTTCTCCAAGCACTATTGTAGGTTTGTGAATAAAGGTTGCCTTGAGGATGTTGAAACTTGTCCATGTAGTTGACAGATTCAGTAGCCATGTAAAGAGGACAATGGTTAGGCATATGCACATCATGGCATTGATCACATGCAATTGGTGTAGCATGAATAGAATGCACACCTTGAGAAGTGCTTTTTTGCATTTGAGACTCAAGCACATCAAAACGCTTGTTCATAACGGATAAGAGAGTTGCAATTTGTGAGGAAGAGTCTTCTTTTGCATTAGGCATAGCTTGGTTCGTCCTCCTATCATTGCCTTGGGTATTGTTTGTAGACAATTGATCCAACAATCGGATCACCTCATTCACAGGAACATTCCGGTATCCTGCATTGGTCATAGAATCAACCATTGCTTTAGATTGAGGATTAAGTCGAGTACAAAAAATTTGGACTAGAACCCATTTGTCCACCCCATGATTAGGGCATTGCTTCATTAACATCTTGTATCTCTCCTAAGCAGCATAAAGATGCTCATCTGGATGTTGTCTAAAGCTTAGAAATTCATCCCTAGCTTCTACAGATTTGTCATCAGAAAAGAATCGAGCTCTAAATTTAGCTTCAAGATCGGCCCAAGAATGGATAGATCCTTCCGAAAGATTGTTGAACCAGTCTCTAGCCTTGCTTTGTACAGAAAGAGGGAATAACTGTAGCTTCAAAACATCTTGGGGAACTCCATTTTGCTTGAAAGAATCACACACTTCCAAGAAGTACATCAAGTGCTTGTTGGCATCTTCATTATAAAGACCATGGAACATCCCATGCATTTGAAGCATTGTTATCATAACCGGCTTGATCTCAAAGGTACGTGCTTGCATTTCCGGCATCCGAATACAAGATTGAGGGCCTTGCATATTCCGACTAGCAAAGTCATTGACTGTAGCTCTATCATATTCATCGTCTGCCATGGTTTCAGATGCAGATTCAGTCGCTTCTTCAATGAGAGGCACTTCGTCAAGTACCACTACCAATCCGTCCGAATGCAAGTTTTGCATATACTGAGATGGTACCTACAAGAGAAACAAGCAAGAGCGAGTATCAAACTAAAACAAAAAATCAAAAAGGAAAGAGAGAAAGAAAAATTGTAAACCTAACTATAAGCTCAAGCAAAATTTACTAACACAAGCCTAAGGTTGACCAAAGGATTTGTTTGCACAAATCCCCGGCAGCGGCGCCAAGAACTTGTTCGCCTCGCAAGTGCACGAGTTTCGCAGGTAATAAAGTGATAAGTACAGTATCGTTCCCACGAGGATTTGTTTAAAAATTGGTTAAGCAAGAGGCTTAGTGAATTCAATCAAGTTGAGCTAGAACAAAGTTTTCATGTGGAATGAGGATTTTTAAAGACTTTTTCTAAAACTAAAAATTGCTAAAGGAAAATGACTTTTGACTTCAAGGATAATGGAGCCTAGGATTCTTCTTCCCCTTTTGCATTTCATAAAACTTGGTTAACTTCCTCTCTAATAGCATTTCAATACATATATGTGTTAGTCTAGGATTCAAAAACACTTAAAACTCTCTCTCAAGTCAAAATCAAGTTTCTCTTCTCATTAAAATGCACAATCTCTTGCTACAATTAGTGAGAATCAATATTTAAGCAACAACCCTAATGTGACAATGCAAGGTTAGTAAATATATCTCTATTTTACCAACAAACCATCCATTTATCAAGTAAACTTCAAGATACGCATGATTTCAATCAAGTTCTACACCTAAATAAGCTCTCTTGAGTCAAAACCTATGTGAATGAATCATCTAAATGGAGGCCAATCACTTAGAAGCATTAAGCCAAGGTTGAAATCAACACATATATATTTATCTACTAAAAGAGAGTGAAGTCCAAGTATTAATCCATACAAACGGTCAAAAGAACCCTAGAATGAAAGGTTTAGCTACTCATGTTCAAATACAAAGAGATTCTAAGCAAAGAAAATAAATACATGAAGAAACTAGGAAGAAAAGAGAAGAAAAGAGGAAGAACCAAGGTGAAATCCCCAAAATCACTCTTGAGAAGAGTACCCAAGCATCCAAAATGCTCAAAATCTCTCTCCCAAGCTCTTCCCTTGTGTGCCCACTTGTTTCCTTTGGTCAAGAGGGTGTTTTTCGACCCTTCCCTTTAGGTTAAATAGGGTTTTTCTGTTTCTGAAATGTAAAACGTGCAGCTGTACTTTCTACACTTTTTCACGTATGGCTGCGGCCAGTTGTGACTTTCCGCAGCCACTACTGACTGCAGCCAGTTGTGACTTTCCACGGAAACTACTTGCTGCGGCCAGTTGTCAACTTGCTACGGCCAGTTGTACAGGTTCTTCTAACTTTGAACTACTTCACCTCCTTCATTTCTTTCCTTGTTTCTTGGTTCTTATAGAGCTTCAAAACTTGTCTCCATCTTCCTACAAAAGAGGAAGCAATTATCAATTCTCAATTGAATCATAAACTCTATAATAACAAGAATTTCTTTGATTTTTGTCTTATACTTTAATATGCACATTTTCCTCTATAACTTCATTTATATGCACATTTTGAACCAAAAATAGGTAAAAAGAGAGAGAAAATGTGATGGAATGTTGTCTATTTCTAAGAGTTAACAATATACTGGAAACATAAGAGATAAGGGAATAGAATATGCAAACTGAGATTTATCCTAGTTCGGTTCAATCCTTGACCTACGTCCAGTGCTCAAGCTTCGCTTGAGATTTTTAATCTACTATCTTCTTTCAACTTGATTACACGTTCTGTACTCGAAGTAACCCTCTCACTAGGATTCACTCCCCCTTACAAACTGTAATCAATACACCCACTTGATTACACACTCTGTACTCGAAGTAATCCTCTCAGTAGGATTCACTCCCCTTACAAGCTGTAATCAATACAATGGGTTTCCCACTCAAGATCACCTAATCTTGACTAACTCTTAAATAGATGGATAGGATTATTACAATAAATCTTCTCTCTCAAAAGTGAATGAATAAACACTGAAGTACAATACAAACCATCTCACTCTCTATGATAAACTATGTAAACATTGAAAACAGAGAATAAAAATATGAAAATCAGAGTATGAGCATTTTGAAGATGTAGGCTTGTGTCCCTTCTCTTCTATCTTGAATCTGTCTTCTTGTATAGATAGAGATCAATATATGACCGTTGAGAAGATTCAATGATTGTTGGATAAAAGAATATAGTCGTTAGACTCAAATGGAACTAGCCGTTAGAACTTTTGCACAGCTTTTGATGTTCTGACACAAATTTAACATTTTGATATTTGCTTCTAATCCTTCATTTTAATCATCTGACACTCACTAACAAATTGATTCAACATAATTAGGAGTAGTAGTGAATGATGATAGGAATTATTAAGATCAAATAAGAAGGTTTTGCAAATTCGTTAGATTCTAATTTCAAATTCTACGATGAAAACTCAAGTTTTGTTTCTTAAAACTCGAGTTTTGGACTTTAACATGAAAAGTCGATTTTAGTCCAAAACATTAAAACTTGAGGTTTTCTACCAAAACTAGCAGTTTTCAAAACGTGGAAAAACATCAAAACTCTCTGCTTAGCCAAAACTCGAGTTTTCATTTAAATATAAAAACTTGAAGAATTTGTGCCAAGTCAAAACTGGAGGTTTTGAAGGAAATTGGCAGTTTTCAAAATTTGAGTAAAACATGAATGCTCTCTACCAGGTCAAAACTCGAGTTTTGAAATCAAAACTCGAGTTTTCATTTTATCATGAAAACTTTGAGAAAAACTGTGCTAATTCAAAACTAGAGGTTTTCTCAGAAACTGGCAGTTTTAAGATCTGAGTAAAACATCAATGTTCTTTGCCTATTCAAAACTCGAGTTTTCACAAATCTTGTGAAAACTTGGAAAATTCATGTTAAACTGACGACTGGAGGTTTTAAATAAAACTGGAGGTTTCCAATAGTTCAAAACTCAGGAGACTCTTTGTATGGCCAAAACTCGAGTTTTCAATGAAAACTGGAGTTTTGTCTTTCCCAGAAAACATAGAGAGCTCTCTGTATGGGGAAAACTTGAGTTTTCTCTGAAAACTGGAGTTTTAGTAAATGTGGAAAAACTTGGAAAACTCTTGGCCAATCTTAAACTCAAATTTACATGTCCAAGCTCGAGGTAAGAATCTAATGCATGAAGAATCAGCTCCAAACTCATTGTATTATGTCCGTTATGATCCGATGAATGAAGGCTGTTCTTGACCAGCGTTTTTTGCAACATCCTGAACTGACTGTCAACTTTCGAAGGCCATATCTCCCTGATATGAACTTCATTTTGGTTCGTTCAAATCTTGATGGAAATCTTTTTGAGTCTACTTTCATATGCCACTAATTTCAGCTCAATCTGATTTGTAGTTTGTGGGTTACACTTAAAACATTGAAGCTTGGTCTGCTGTGTGGCGTGAATTTCACTGTCAACTTCTACAATTGATAACTCCTTCATTTGAACTCCTTTGGGTTTGAATTTGATATCAAAATGATGCATTGGGAGTCTAGTTTCATATGCCACTGATTTCACCTCAATCCGATTTCTGGTTTAGGAGATATCATCGAATTACCAGACGTCGCCTGAGCTGAACGTGAAACAGAGTAGAACAGAGTTGCTAATCAGCGCTATAAAACTCAAGTTTTCACCCTAATCTAGAAATGCTAGAATTGCTAAAGACACTCAAAACTCGAGTTTTGAGTCCTTAACTCGAGTTTGCTCGTCCTGAACCTTATATTTGCTTGTTTTAATTCCAAATTGAGCAATTCAAACTTCCATTTGATCGTGGAGACTTTTAGAACTTGAACAATGATATCTTCATTCCAATCAGCAAGTTCTTCCTTCTTCAATCTCCTATCTTGATCATTCTTTGTCATTCAACTTGAAGTCATCATTCTTAGCAAGTTATACCTTCTTCAATATCTCCTCTTCTTCTTGATTATTCTCAAAATACTTTGATAACTTCTTGCTTCCTTGACATTCTCTCCTTCTTGATTAAGTTCTATAATTCAACTTGAATTAATCTACATTAAATATAGTAGTTAGTCAACGTAGGAGATAAATATATTATACAAGCTTTTTGCTCTTACTAATGGGATCTATATCAGACATCATCAAAACTAATCATATCTAACATTTTCTACACAAATGGAAGGCTAAGATTTAGTTTAATAAAGTGGAATCTAATGGTTCTAATTAACTACACAATTAATCTAAATCCATGTGATAATTGGAGGACCAATGGGAAGTTTGAGTATTTATCTAGTAGAGACCAATGGGAAGTTTGAGTATTTATCTAGTAGAGACAAAAGAAACACAATTCCAAGAGTCAAGAATGAACCCCGAGCACGGTTTGGCTTGGATAATAAGAAGGAAGGTTAATTGAATTTAATCTAGATAGTAATTAAGCAAAGTCCATGGGGCAATTAATGAGGTTGGGGGGGAGAGAGAGAGAGAGAGAGAGAGAGAGAATTTATTACATTAAATGGGTTAAATCCTATGAAATTAATATTGGCCAATGGGGATCTTTGATCCATAATTTGTGTCTTCATAAAAAACGAATGCACATGAACCCTTGATGAAGGAAGATGATCCAATGGTTGTGGTCCTTAGACTTTTCCTATAAATAGAGGCCTTGACTCTCTTCATTCTTCATACAAAAAACCATTCTAAACAAGAGAGGAGGGAAGCTGAAGGGAAGCTAGAGTGAAGCAAGAAGGAGGAAGGAGTAGCAAAGTTCTTTAAGGGTAAGTTTTCTAGTTCTTAAGCTTTAAATCTTTAGTTTTTGTAGTTTTTGGTAGAATGTTAGTTTTAATCTAGAAAATAGTAAAATAAGTTCCCATGATTGTTTTTAGGCCGATGCCTAACGAGGTAAAAACATGTTGGGAAATAATTTTTGGGATTAATGGAACAAGATAGAGTAAGATAGGCAATTTTTGGGTTTGCTAGGCTATTGGAATCAATCAGATAGAGGGCATTATCTTATGTGTAAATTTATCTTCAAAAATTATGAAATTTTACCTAGTTATAGTAGACATGTATAGCTTTCCTTGATATAAAATGTGTATCAATTAGAGGTCTGTAGAAGAAGATAAAAATTCTTGAATTTGGGCTACGTCTTTTGGAAAAATTCTTGGCAAGGGTTGCAAAATGTAAAACTGGGAATGATTCCCATGTTTCCAGAGAATACCATTATTTTTCCTCTAAAATAGATATGCTAAGGTTTCCGAGGAATTTTACGGAACCTCATTTCAATTTTTTAGGAATTAATTATGAATTTTCAAAGTTAGCGAAAATTCTGCCCAAAAATGTCAAATCAACATTTTTTAGAAATAAAGGGATATAATTGGAATAACAAATCCACCAGGGGTAAAAAGGGTCAATAGTGGCTAAAATACCTCTTAGAATATTATTTATAAAGGAATAATGCAGTGATACTATTATAGGCTATTCGAGGAAACGTACTGACAAATGAACGTAGCGCTAAACTCTACGGACTAAGGTACGGACGCGTACTATAACTCTAACTCTGATGCTTCTTATATGCTTATATGTGATAGATGATTTCATAGAGTTATGGACAAGACTTGGTCTTGGGTCATGCACCGTGTCTAAGACTCTGTCTTAGGTCACTATTTATACATTCAGCTTTATATGGGTTATAGTCTTGATAATGTCGTTGAGTTTTCTTAGCGTTGAGGACACGAGAGGCCGTCGTGGCACTGGTTAGTGCAAACGTGGATGACTTTACATGTGCTGTGTACTATGTACTGTTGTTGTGTTGACATTACATCTGTTATGTGCTTATATATAGTTGTAATCATACATCTGTTGTGTGCTATGTATTGGTTAATGCTGTAATATGTTATGAATGTCTGTCATACATATATTGTTATACTTGAGTATGAGGTTAACTATTACCTGAGGTCCGAAGGTATTGAACCTTAGCACTTACCATAGCTTCAAGGTCTGGAGGATCAAGAGCTAGTGATAAGGGTAAGCAGCACGCGTGAGGACTCGGCTGGAATTTTATTTTAGAGATGTACTTATAGTTAGAATTTTAAATACTCAGATAAATGTACCGCTATTATAACCGACCAGATACACCATAGTTAATACTTTGTCACATACTTATCAGTTACTCACTCTTTTAAATTGCTCTGATGCTCTACTCTGATAAAGATATATTATTCTTTGACCAAAAAAAAAAGATAAAGATATATTATTCCGCTTTTAAAAATGTGATGTTACACTTAACATTAGTGCATTTTCAACATTTAGATTTTAGATACTATTTTTTTTAATGGTGCGGCTAGTTCTTTTAATTTTACTTGTTTAAAAAACTGTTATTTAAATAATTGTAATTTAGTATGTAATGTGTTTCTATGAAAATTCATTATTTTAATTGGGAATAAAGACTATTTTTGCCACGGAAGTTTTGCTAAGGGAGCATCCAGCACCCAAAAGTTTTTTTAGTATTATTTTTGCCCCAGAAGTTTACAAACATTGCAATTTTGCCTATCGGTTAATCTTGACCATTGGATTGATATCATTTTTGCCCCAGAAGTTTACAAAAATTTTCTCCTAAACAAAACTTTCGGGGCAAATTTGCTCCTAAAAAAAACTTTCAGGGCATATTTGCTCCATTTTGTAAACTTCCGGGGAAAAAATGATACCAAAAAACTTCCAGGTGATGGATGCTCTCTAACTAATACTTCCGTGGCAAAATTGGTATTTAACCCTTTTAATTATAATATTAGTGTTAAGAGTATATAAGCATAATGGATTTTCCTTGTGTGTAAAAGTCTGAACATTTGAACTATTCTTAGTTTATTCATTATAATATGATACTTGATAGGCACCTGATCAAAATATGGTATTATCCCTTACATCCAAAAAGGATAAATATAAAACGGAATTTGTCTTAATTATTAGGAAAACCTGTCTGCAGTTAAAGAAATATATCCATTTCTTTATCTTTTTGTTATCAGTTCTTTAATTAAGATGTGATGAGTTTATGTTTTTGGTGAATCAGTGTATGATTTCTTAATTAAATTTTATGTTTATCATATTTTAATGAAAACGTAATAAAAAAATTGTAAGGATCTTATAGCCTAATGACACGAAACTCCTCCCGTAAGTTTTTCTTATATGTGAAATAGTGAATTCAAACATTTTATGGCTATAACAAGTGCGGGCATTATAGGAAGAGAAGAAATAAAAATGTTATATTATGGAAAAAGAAAAGGAAAATGACAAAAAAAATATCATTTAAACTTTAAAATCATATTGACAACAACAGTCACTAGTGCAAAAGAGACTTTTAAAACCGGACAAAAGAGGCATCGTAAGACTGGACTCGCGACCGGTCTTATTTCAGGCGGTATTAAAAGTCTAACATTTAAGGCCGAACACGAACCGGTCTTAAAGAAAATCTTTTAGACCGGACATTTAAAACATTAGGTCATAAAAGTCGTATTAATTAAACTTGAAATATTTTTTGTTCGGTCCTAAAACCCAACTTTTAAGACCGAATAAAAACTTGGCCGTTCTTAAAAGGATCGAAATTTTAAGACCGGACAAAAATAAATCCGGTCTTAACAGTTGAATATTTAAGACTAGCGTATTTATTCCGATCTATATTTTCCCGAATTTTTTTCCTATTCTTCCTTATCAATATATATATACACAAATCCACTACTCAATCCAGCACATAAAAGTTGATACTTTAAGCTACAAGCTATGAACAATTATGAATAAATTGAATTGGGATAAAGAATACAAATATTATTCATTATGAGTTATGTGGCCTCTTAATTAATGATTATACTATGACTAAAACACCTAAATTAATTTATACATTAAGATAACTTACTTACAAATACAATGAACTGAGTTACAAATACAGTACGTAAATCAACATACATGCCCAATATAATATATTCACCATGCCTTCATCTGATTCCCACCCAACAACGTAAACACATCCTCTTTTATAACATGCCCCTATGGATCGGATCCTACCACAAAAATAAAACAAGAACAAACTTCATAGTTAATGACATTGTTTAAGAACATAGAAGGAATATCATAGTATCGATGCAACAACACATTATCATCCGGAAGCATGTCCTTAAAAGCCTCAAGCATTTCAGAAAAATTATTGTCGCTCCATCCATGACGTGTCTTCAAGCTTACCAATTTTAATACAGCGTTCAACAATTGGTATTTTTTACACCTAGAGTATAGTGGGATCTTTGCATCACTGCATACATTACCATATGCATGTGATTGATAAAAAGCCTCTTCTCCTAAATCACGAATAATGTCTTCTATGCGATCATCCATATCTGTGTCATTATTATCAAAGGCCACTTCCCCATGTTGAGACCACTTAGCATTTTTTCACCATGCCATACCCATACTGTATAAGTCTTACAAAATCCTTCACAAATTAAATGTATGTATATCACAAGGGCAATAAAACTTCTCACTATCATCATGGGCATTTTGTCTAGCAAATTCTATAAATTCCCTCGCCCCATTTTGTTTAGCATACATAATCCGAAAAATTTGAAACTTTAATATAAAATAAGCCAACTCAAAATGCATATTTATGCTCAATGTCGGTTAGGTCTTCCTTTTTTTTTTTTTTTTTTTACGGAGAAACTTGCGCATTAAATGTATAACGAAAAATCACTTTTGGTCATAAATATCACAGTGAATCCAAGAAGCAAAATGAATGCATGACGAGGAAATTAAATGCATCGCATGAAGGTTTTGTAGACTCACCTGTAGCATATTAATTCAAATGTGTTTGCAGAGTCTTTCTTCTCTGGCCACGAACATTATTGTTGCAGACAGCAAGAGTAACCTAGAAACACTTGTTGGTCAGTTGGGTTGGTCTAAAGTGCAAATATAATCTTCAAAATACAATATTCATTAACAACAGAGGAACCCACAAGAACATTTCATCGATTTCATTAACCCTTGAAAAACCCAGAACGATAAGCAGGAAAATCATAAAGTTATATAACCAAAACACCTCTTACACACTACTACAAAATACCTAAAAGACGACCTAAATAAGACCCAATTAACGTCCTTTTTATAAGGGACGTCGGGGAGAGTGTAGTAGTTTCTGTTGTATTAGGTGACCTGAATTTAAATCAGGTCGCCTCATAGTTGTTTATGAGGCGACTTGAGAAGCTTAAGGTCGCCTCATATGAGGCGACCTGAATAGCTTAAGGTCACCTCATATGAGGCGACCTAAAACTAATTAAGGTCGCCTCTTATTAGTTTTGAGGCGACCTGATTTTCAATTCAGGTTGCCTATTATATATTAATAGGCGACCTTAGTACTATTCAGGTCGCCTCTTATGTTCCATAGACGACCTAAATTAATTTTCAGGTTGCCTTATATTAGTTTAATTTTTCAAAAAGTTTGTTCTTGCTGTTTGTTTGGCCAATTTGCTGCAAAACTGAATACTTCACAAACTGAATACTCCTACCAAATTCTTGTTTTTTTAACACCAATTACAGCAAGGCAATTCATAACTCAATGGACAAGTTTTTACCATAATACTCAGCAACCATAGCAAAATTCAAACAACGTTAATGGTACATGTCCATGGGATATTCACAACAAAACTACAGTTACAATCAATCAAATTCAAGCCATTCACTCAACTCCCAGACTCAGAAACTATCCGCTGAACAAGTTACTACAACAATTTAAGTATACCACTGTAAAACAGAACCAATTTTGTAGAATATTAACAATAGTGTCTAGACAGAATACTTAGATGATATTTTCCATTAAAAGAATATCACAAGTCATACCGCAACCAGCACAGCTTAATAAGTTTCACATTGACAATCACCCTAACAAGTAATGACTTGCCTATATATTTACAGTGAGCCATGTTCAAGAAGATATCTAGCCAACATGTCTCGAACCGAATCGATGTCATCTTGTGAGTACGGATCCTCAGTACGAAAAAACTGTAAATTGGAAAACAAGGTATAATTAACAACTGAAGTACCACAACAAAAAATATTATCATTTGAGGATCACGGAGCATTACGTACGTTTTGAAAGCCAGTAGTTTTTCCGATGGAAACGATAGATTGCATCCAACTGATAACATAGTATCCGTACTCGATGTTCCCTGGTTGTTGATGGCACTATAAATCAAAAACAAATTGTTAAAACGAAAGCTACTGTGTCTCAGAAAAAACTTGAATTGAAACTACTTACCTTCAGATAAAACCACTTCGGTCCACCCTGATCTCGTGATCCAGCAAGCTGTCTATATGTCCTAAGACCCCTATCATTAAAATGGAAATTAACAGACATGAAAACAATTCATTTAAAAGAAGAATTGATGATTTAGACAAAAATTTACTTACTTGGCAAACACGTTTTTGATATCCTCGGTTGGCCTGCCACTTAGGGAATCGTACCAATAACATACGTTCTTGGCGGGGCAAACTACACACAGGGTCCAATGACCACTACAACATATACATATTAATATTAAACTAAGATAAGAAAGCAATTTATTCTTAAAAATCTTATATAGACAAAAAAAAATACGTACCTTTGAAGTATTGGCGCTAGATAACAAGATGATTGTAGGTCGCCCATTGCTAAACCAGCATAAATGGCCCTCCTGGCTAAGATATTGCGAGCCGAAGCCGTGCTTCTAGGACATAAGAATCCGTACGAACCTAATCGGTCTTCCTTTTTGCACATGTCGTGGCAGACACTATGATCGAAAGAAAATGATAGATGTTGTTGAATATATTAAATAAAAAAAGAGTACTGACATAATTAAAGGGTAAAAAAAACTTACAAGATTGCAAGTTGAAGCCACTGTATATCTAAACAGTCCATAAGCATAAACTCTGTCAAATCTTTCTTGTCAATATTGATCAAACATGTCTTGTCTGCACCGACAACGCCCGAAGGCATCTGCAAGCCTATAGAGATGATGTCCTTGTAGAGCTCTTGCAGCTATGCTAAGTATGGAAATATGTCCGCAGCTTGTTCATGCTATGAAAACATAATAAACAGATTATGAGTGGGTTAGCAATGAAAATCAAACGGGAACCTACTCATCGTCAATCAGTAATGTATTTCCTACCATTGGAGGTGTCGTCCCCATCTCAATAAGATGATGCGGCCAAAGGATGAACGATGTGGTGGCAGCGCCTAGATTGGGAACCTCCTCATCATCAATCGGGATGGCTGTCTTTTCCTCCCCCTCTCGCACACTTTTTATAGCCACCCTACGTAGGTCTTGTGGGATTTGCATATTGTGGTGTATGGTTTGTTCTGGATAAACAAGACCATCGGCAACAATACGCCGGTATGGGTCTTGTGGAATAGAGTGCAGGGTTGTCCACCCTGTGGAGTGTGAGAAGGCTCGCTAATAAGTACATCTGGAGAGTGATGAGAAGGTTCGCCAACAGGTACATCTGGAGTGTGAAAACTTTCTTTGCTGCTTGGGAAGGCCAGGGATTCCTGGTTTATAGGTTGCGTATTTCCCTTCTCTTGTATCATAGCCCTCATTTCACCCCGTAGTTGTGCCATAACCTCATCTACGAGGGACACTCGAATTTTGGCTACAAGCTGCGGGCTAGGGTTGTCATCGTCATGCGAACAACGGGAATGCCGTCCAAAATATTTCGCGACACTAACTCCCCTCGGCTCCCCTCGAACAGCATCAAGATAATCGGGCTTCCCAATCGCCGTGGACAAAACGTCCATCTGTGTACCCGACGTGAATGAACCTTGGCTGCTCTGCTGCTCAAGCGCATCCTGTATCATAGGATTTTTCATAAATAGTAACTAAACTCTAAAAATATGAAACAACAGAGGCTATTTAATACTTCTAATTTAACTACTTACAATCTTTAAGGCAACCTCAGCCACATCTTCATTTACGTATTTGTCACCCTTCTTCCTCGCAGCTATCCATTTTTTGTGGTGAGAAGGACGCTCAGGGGCCTGGATAACAGTGGAAGGATCGGATTGCGCAGCTTCCTTCATTCTCTGCAACTCTTCTTCCATCAGCTTCCGTTCAAGCTTCTTATAGCCACCCCTAGACATGCAATGCGGATACTTATTCCTCGCTTGCCTCTCTCTATTAGCCTGACTTTTTTCCTGTGACACGAAAACAAATAAAACTGCGCCTTCGATGACAAATAGATTCAACTAAAAGATAAGATATGAAAGAAATTTTACAAGAAATTCAGGATTTTGGCGTGACGCCACAAACTCCCACCAGTCCTCTAGAGAAATGTAATAATAGTCCTAACATGGGTCCTTGTCCCTCTTTGCCCCTTGAATATACTTTTTAGTGAGCTTGTTCTTAAAGTCTTCCAATGTAGACGAACCTCGCCCATCCAATGGTTGTGCATAGCCTTATTGTTAGGCACATCATACGTTTGCTGCAAGGTAAAAGAGAAGATATGAAAGAAAACAAGTAATAAAACTAAAGATACAAATGCAGAAGATATCGAAAGTGAGATACCAAAAATTGTGCCCAGATCAACTCCTTCGTTTTAGGAGGAACAAACTTCCAAAGAGAGAATACAATGCGAACTTTGCTTCGAGCCAGATAGGCTGCGTAGCTAATGAAATTGTCTTCCTCTAGACCAATTGGATTCATATTGGCATCGAACTCCACATGCAGCCTCTTTTTCTGACTCTCACGACGTGCAATTAACGCACCCATATGTGTGCTACCTCTACCCTTTCTCCCCACTGGTACATCATTCCCACTATCACCCGATGGCTCGTCAGAGCTAGACATATTCCTGTTCATCAAAGACAAATCAAAAATGTTAGATAGGGTTATTATTAAATAATAAACAAATGAATAAAATGAACTAACATGTTAAACCTGTACAAAAATAACATAGGACTTTTTCATAACTTAAGATCTTACTTTATATGGTTTCCCATATTCCTTCAGAATGATCCTTTCTTGGAGCATATTCTTCACGTGTTGTAGGTGGATTTGTTGTGAAAGGGAGTGTATCGTCCAGGTTCAAGGATTCTTCACCATACGTCTGTTTTTTACTTTGAAGTACAATGGACATTTTGTTATTTGTAGGGTCTGTAACATAAAACACTTGTTTCGCCTAGCTTGCTAGAATGAAAGGCTCGTCTCTATGACCAAGTCTTTGAAGATCAACTGAGACAAATCCAAATTTAGGATCTATTACAACAGCATTATTGTTAACCCACTTACATTTAAATAAAGCAACTTTGAACTTGGTGTAGCTCATCTCCCATATTTCTTCAACAACTCCATAATAGGCCATTGATGCTAACACCGGGTTTTTGTCTTTCGAACTCGAAAAGTGCATGGATTTAGCTTCAACCATCACCCCACTGTTTTGGACAGAACTTCTGTCATCTTGGTCTTTTGTGTAGAAAGAATATCCGTTTATATTATAACCTATCCAAGTGATGACCTGATAAGAAGACCCCCAAGCTAACCACTCGATTGTATCCGACACTCCAGTCTCGTGCGATACCTTCTCCTCGAACCACTTTATGAACGTCTTCTTTTGCTCATGAGCTATTTGCATGTCATTCTTCCTTGGATTCTTATTCTTCAAACTCTTTATGTGTTCATCAATGT
The DNA here is from genome assembly GCA_034222035.1 of Acacia crassicarpa. Lineage (NCBI taxonomy): Eukaryota > Viridiplantae > Streptophyta > Magnoliopsida > Fabales > Fabaceae > Acacia > Acacia crassicarpa. The sequence continues at coordinate 27,411,577 of JAWXYG010000004.1, forward strand.
ATGGTTGAACTTCTTCCATATTATTCAAGATGTACAGGTGTGCTTGCAACACCTCTTCACGAGGCTTATTCTTCAGTTTGATTCCTCGAGTTCCCTCACTTATCCCCTTATCATGTTGAGATTGTAACGTCGCCCCTAATAGATAATCTTTACAAAACTCCATAGCCTCTTCCACTACATATCTCTCAACTATTGAGGTTTCCGGTCGATAAGGATTTTTAGAATACCCTTTTAAGATCTTCATGTATCGCTCGAAAGGGTACATCCACCTTAGGTAAACTGGACCGCAAAGCCTTACCTCCCTTACCAAGTGCGCTATCAGGTGCACCATTATATCGAAAAATGCAGGAGGAAAATGCATCTCTAGTTGGGACAAAATAATATAACCCTCATTTTCCAATTCATCTAACTTTTCAATGTCAATGACATTGTTACATATAGCATTAAAGAAAATACACAATTTTGTTATAATGGTCGGCACTTCATCTTTCATAATGCCCCTAATAGCTACTTGTAATAGTTGTTGCATCAACACATGATAATCATGGGACTTCATTCCCACTAACATGAAATCGTCCATTGAAACACACATTCTCAAATTTGAAGAATATCCTTGTGGAACCTTAATGTCATATAGACACCCACACAAACTTTTTTTCTCCGCTTTTGATAGTGTATGAGCTGCTGGCTCCATGTATGTCCTCTTACCATCTTCCATTACTCGTAGATGTAACCATTCTCTTATTCCCATATCAACCAGGTCTAGTCTCGCACTAATTCCATCCTTAGTCTTCCCTGGTATGTGCAAAAGAGTACTGACAAGGCTATCACAAACATTTTTTCCACATGCATCACATCAAGACTGTGTCTCACATCAAGACTACGCCAATATGGAAGATCAAAGAAAATTGATCTCTTCTTCCATATATTCTTCTCACCCGCAATCCTTTTCTGCTTACCCAATATGACATTGATATGCATCACCCGACTATAGACTTCCTCTTCGGTTAATGCCTTTGGAGCCGTTCTATGCTCCGGTAAGCCGTTAAAACGCTTTCTTAACTTACGATATGGGTGAAACCGATCAAGAACCCTCCTGTGACCGAGGTAAACCATTTTTTTTTCATGCTTTAATTGCTGGAAGTTTGTGTCAGCTTCACATATATTGGACATGCTTTATGCCCCTTCACACTGTACCCAGACAAATTTCTGTATGCAGGAAAGTCGTTGATCGTGGTAAAAATCATTGCACACAACTTGAAGGACTCCTTCTTATATGCATCAAACACATCTATGTCTTCCTCCCACAACTTCTTCAAATCCTCAACCAAAGTCGCCAAGTATACATCGATATTGTTACCGGGTTGTTTTGGTTCAGAAATCATCATAGAAAGAATCACATACTTGCGTTTCATACATAGCCAGGGAGGTGAGTTGTATATTACAAGGAGAATCGGCCATGCACTATGGGTACTGCTAAGAGTTCGATACGGATTGAAGCCATCTGTACAAAGCCCCAGCCGAAGGTTTCTTGGCTCACTGCCAAATTGAGGGAACATTTCGTATATTTTCTTCCATTACAGAGAGTCAGTCGGGTGCCGAAGATATTTTCCATCAGATATTCTCTCATCAGAATGTCATCTCAACTTCTTCGTTGTTGCTTCACTAGTAAACAGACGCTTAAACCGTGGAATTATTGGAAGATACCACAATGTCTTCAAAGGTTGCCTTTTTGTTGTCTGCTCTCCAGAAACACTACATTTCTTCACTTTGTATCGTGAAGTTTTACACTTCGGACAATTACTGAGGCCTTCGTACTCGTTTCTGTATAATATGCAGTCATTAGAGCAACTGTGTATCTTTTTATACTCTATACCCATCGTAGATAAGATTTTCTTGGCCTCATACATACGATTTGGAAGTACATTATCATCTGGCAACATATCACACAACAATTCAAGCAACGACGTGAAACTGCTATCGGTCCACCCACAAGTTGCCTTTAAGTTGACCAAATGTAAGGTCCCAGTCAACCGTGTATACTTAGTACACTACAAAAAAAGCGGTCATTTGCCACAGTTACTTAGTAGCGGTTATAAAAAACCGCTGCAAAATAATATTTTGACGCGAATTTGTCACGGTTTAAAGCCAAACCACCACCAATTAGTAACGGAAACATTGGCGGGAAATGGTGACCATTTTGCTTCGAATTTTGTAGCGGTTACACAAAACAAAACCGCCACAAATATGGCGCCAGCCTTGGCGCGTTTTAGCGCGAATATTGTGGCGGTTTATTAGTAGCGGTTTGGTTGAAATATCCGCTACAAAAATTCATCGACACCTTTGCCGCGTCTAATTGTTAACGTTTGTAACGGTTTTGACTATAACCGCTACAAAATGTATTCGAAACGACACCGTTTTCTCGCGGTGAGAAGAAACCGACACTTTGACCGCGTCTAGATATTACAATTTGTAGCGGTTTACGCTGTAACCGCTACAAAAGTTAGTCTATAAATAGGCAACAACTAGAAATATTAAAAAATATTCTAAACCTAGATTATTACTAAACGAACATTCTCTGCTTTGTTGTCGGGAGATGAGATAAGAGATGCAAAGCCGAGAAAGTTTGTTTGGTGAAAATCCAGATTTAGTTATTCCATTCACTTAAAGATGTCTAGTCTTCTGAAGATTGTCCAACATATCATCGGAGATTGGGGCCAATATAGACACCAATCTCTCTGGGAAATATCTCTGATGAAAATGAGTCATCAAGTTTTGCTAGAAAGATAGGTGGCTATATTGAATCCAATTTTCAATAAACTTGTTATTACTAACCCTAGCTATTTTAGGGAAATTAAAGAAAATAAATGGAAATGTTTTTATTGTAATAAAGAAAAAAAATCCAATCAAATTAGTTTATCAAATTAATTAGATTGGATTTTTTTTAAAAAAAAATATTAAATTGGTAGCGGCTCATCTCAAACAGTTACAACGTGTATTGCTTTTGTGGCGGTTAACTAACCGTGACAAATTTCCACGAAGATTGAGGCGCATTTGTCGCTGTTTAGGTGGCGCTTATACTCTAAATGTTACAATTAGTCGCGGTTTAGGATATAACCGCTACAAAATTTATTCTATAAATAGCGACCGTACAACAACTATAAATATTCAAATTAAAAATAATTCAAGTCAAGATCATCACTAAAAGAGCATTCTCTGCTCTGTTGTCGGGATATGAGATAAGAGATAAGAGATGTGGAGCCAAGAATGTTCTTTTAGTGAAAATTTTGATTTAGTTATTCTATTCACTTAAAGACGTCTCCTCTTCTGAAGATTGTCCAACATATCATCGGAGATTGAGTCCAATATAGCCAACATTCTCTCTGGGAAATATCTCTGATCAAAATGAGTCAGTGAGTTTTTCTAGGAAGATCGGTGGCTATACTGAATCCAATTTTCAATAAACTTGTTATTACTAACCCTAACTGGAAATTAAAGAAAATAATTGGAAATGTTTTTATTGATAAACTAATTAGTTTGAATTTTTTTAAAAATAAATACTAAATCGGTAGCGGTTCCTCTAAAACCGATACGAAGTGTCAACATTTATGAAATTTGTAGCGGTTTCTATAACCGCTACCAATTTTCACGAAGATTGAGGCGCATCTGTCGTGGTTTAGGTGGCGGTTTTACGCCTAACCGTTACAGAATCTCACTAGTCAAGTTTTTTGTAGCGGTTATAGAACTGCCACAAATTTGAGTGAAAAACGAGGCACATTTGTCTCGGTGTAGGTGGCAGTTTCTCTTAAACTGTCACAAAAGTTATTACTTTGTGACGGTTTTTGAGATAACCGCCACGAAATGCAGCGGTTATTATCCCTCGCTTTTCATTTTCAAAATTCACAGCGCAATTTTTGTTACTATTCACTTCTCAATTTCAACTTTTACCTTTCACCATCATGAATCCTGAGGACAAGGGAAAAGAGAAAGTAGTGGAACCCCCAAGAAGGCCTCTCAGGGGTGGTAGTAGTAGAGGTAGGAGAGGGCGTGGGCCTCTAAATACCCCCGTTCAGGCCCCTCAGGTTGGGAATGAGTTTGACGAACTCTTTGCAAATGACCCAATCCCACACCCAAAGACCCTAGAGATCGTAGGCGGAGAACGAGGCGTAAGTCTATCGATTGAGGACATCTTGAATAGCCAAGATGGTGAGGAGATCCAGATTGAGATTCCCATTGCGGAAGCGGAGCAGTTCCTCGACGAGAACAACGAGCGGGACCAAGGGAACCCTCGACCGTCGTCTTCTCGTTCCACCGGATTTACGGTGGATGTCGAAGGTAAGTATAAGTATTTTATTATCGAAAAATAAAATTTAAATTCCTGACGTGTAATGATTGTTTATCTAAATACATTGCAACAATTTTGTTATAATTGTGCAGATCCACAGGGGAATGTCAGTAGGAGGATGCTGGACGTTCCCACTCTCAACCACCAGAACAACACCTACCATGTGATCGTCCCGTGGAACGCAGACATGGACCAGTCGATCAGCAACAGTGGTCACTTCTTGAACCGATTCCTGTCACAGCTTGGCGGGAATTGGGGGTTTTTCCCTATCTATTTCCAAAATTGGAGAAAGGTTCCAGATGAGAACAAGGATAGGGCGTTTACGGACGTTGTGCAAGTAAGTTATGTTGTGTAATTAAAATTTACATGTTAATAGTTTTAAGTTGTATAAATTGTGGTTAATTTAGTTATTTATTTATTAAATAATTATTAATTAATTACTAATTATTTAATGGTATAGAAAAAATTTAAACTGCGAGTCGAGGCGAAGAGGTATGTAAAGATGAAGATGGGAGAAGCGTGGAAGAGCCGGAGGGGTCGTCTATATGACAAGAAGAATGGAGATGGGACTATGCCTCTGCAGCAATTGATGGTAAACGTCCCAGACGGTGTTCCTCCAAATGACTGGGCAGCTTTTGTCCAATATAGGAGGAGTCAGGGTGGATTGGTACGTTTTTTTATTAATCATAGTTTTGTTTTTCAATCATGAAAGTATTGAATATTTTAAAATTTGTTTTAATTAATTACACTCATTTATTTTGCAGGCCCTAGCGCAAAGGAACACCAGAAGCAGGGGCAGCACAGAGGATCAATCACACGGGAGGATCCAAGACGTTTGCGGTGACGTACAGTGAGATGATATGTTAAAAGTGGAGTTAATGACGCGCTAAATGACTATTGTTTTGTTCTAGTCATAACAAAGTTTATATTTTTTTAGCAAGAGAAGGCTCGGGAGGAGAACCGTCAGACGGATTATGGGGAGTTGTTCACACGCACCCATAGGCACCGTGATGGGACGCCGATCTCTGAGGAAGCAGAGCAGATAATAGTAAGTTACAAAAAACTAATTGTATATTTAAATTTAATTAAATTGATTGCTTAATGTTTTATGAAATATGTGTGTCAGGCCCGGATTGAGCAGAGCGCGTAGGAGTTGCGATCGTTGTAGACCGTGGAGTCACAGGGTTCTATTGATCCTACGGCCGCATTGAAAGCTAGTGTGGGCCCAATCGAGCATCCTGGACGTGTTAGGGGCTTTGGGCTAGGCGCCAGGCCTAGCATGGTGTACAGTAGGGTTGATCAAGTTGTTCAGTGGTCCAGGTAACCCAATCCGGTTTGGTCTTGTCTGGTCCTGTCTGCTAAAAAACAAAACATTCCGAGACCAGTTTGAGCAGACCAGACCAGACTGATCTGCTCGGCCTGGACCAAACCTCGGGCCAGGGGATCAGGCCACTTGGTCTGGTCCAGTCCGGCCCGACTATTTTTTTTTTTTTTGTTAAACTAATTTTTTTTTGGGTCAATAACTAATTGAATTAGGGCTTACACGCATATAGCCATATATTTTTACCCCCTTCTCGGCAGAGTTGGCACCACAGATCTGCATTCTATTTTGTTTTTGTTTTTTGATAATTCCACAGATCTACCTTTTGTACACACATACTCGACCAACAGTCAACTCCTTCTCCAGTCTCCAACTCTCCACCACAGATCTACACACGAGCTCGACTCATCTGCTCTGTTCTTAGAGGGATGAGTGACCTGAGGGTGAACTTCGGACAGTTGAAGAAAAAAACCAAGGTTGTACACAACGGGTATATAGTGTAGCTGGAAAAGAAACAGAAGAAGAGCGTGAACTGAAGGGAAGTGAATATAGTAGCTGGGCATGGAGATCTGCTGCTGGGCGTGGAGATTAGAAGTGAATATAGCAACGTCAAACCTGATATTACAAATTACAACGCAGATGTTTCTTTTTGTTTGTAGATTACTTAATTCTATCTCCCTCCTAAAAATCTCAAACAGGTCCTGAACTTCGTCCCAAAAAAAAAAGTAAGGAGTCCTGGACTGCCTAGACTGGTCCAGCCAGTCCCCTAGACCAATCTGGTCCAGCCCGAGCTCGGGTTCATGTTGGACTAGACCAGACCTCGGGCTGATTTTTCCAGCCCGAGGACATACCTGGACTAGACTTCAGGTAAGGGCCAGACCCGGTCTAGTCTGGTCCATGATCAACCCTAGTGTACAGCAAGGCCTCCTCCTCTGGCGCCGGGACCTCCGGCTCGAGCATGCCACCACCTGCTGCGGTTGATGCGATGATTGCCGAGAAAGTTGCCGCGCAGGTTGCCGAGAAGGTTGCTGCAGAGAGGGCCAGGAATGAGGCTAGGACTAGGCGCATGCAGGAGAGTCTCCACAGTTGGTTCGCTACTCAGAGGCATAGCTGGCAGTCACTTGCCGGGGCCTTGACAGAGTTGCTGCCGGACAGACGGTTTCCATCTCCCGAGCCTCCCCCTACGTTCATCTTTGAGGATTCCCCCCGGCTCACCTGCCTCCCCCGCCTCCACGTCCGGAACCTGATGCTGCTGCTGACGAGGACGATGTTACCTCTGGTCGAGCCCGCGTCGCCCCTGAGAGTGACCCCCCTGAGACAGGACCTAATCATCGGGCTCCTGATAGTTAGTTATTATTGTCTACGGACATTATTTCATTTTGTACGCCCCGGATGTTTGTTAACAATTTTATTATATTTAAATATTTGTTATCTTTGTTTTCACTAGCTTTTTTAAATTTTAATTGTATTAAATAGAGTTTATAATTAGTGATTAAAAATGTATGATTCTCAAAAAAATTACAAATGTATGTTTATAATTTCGTAGCGGTTAAGATAAACTAGGACAAATGTTATTTAATAATATATTTGTCGCGGTTATAGTAAAACCGCTGCAAATTTGAATTTCAGAAATAAAAATATCTACCAAAATTTAAAAACAGTCATCATTTGGTACCAGTTTATGTAGCGGTTCTTAACCGCGACAAATATACGGCGGGATTTTCAATTCAAATTTGTATCGGTTTCTTAACCGCGACGCTTTCACAATTACAGTTGGTAGCAGTTCTTTAACCGCGACAAATTGTATTTCAAACTAATTCGTGGTTTGTGTCGCGGTTGTGAACCGCTACAAAGTGACCAAGATTGCATTTAAACATCTCAAGGTGAAATTTATTAAACATTGTCTCCACATTGCTATACTTTCTTAGCTTAATTTGCTACAAATGGATAAGTCATGGATCAAGATGCCGCGCAGTTCTCCTGTATATTTAGCAGGATTGAAAAATTTCTTAGATTTCGCCTTCTCTCACGCTAGCATTAATGGCAAGATTGTGTGTTCTTGTTGTAGATGCAAGTTTAAGAAGTGGCAAACACGAGAAGGTGCTATGGAACATCTTCTTACTAAGCCTTTCCCAGAAACATATACATTCTGGGGACTTCATGGTGAGGAGCATGGTATGAGATATGGGGATCATCTTCCTCAAACCTCACAAATAGGAAATCAACTAGATCAAGATGATCCGGTTAATGAGGTTGTTCGCGATGCTTTTGGTGTTCAAGACGACAACTTCACGGCAGAAGTACAAGGTCCTCAACCAGTTTTCTATAGGAATGAAGTAGCTCGGGAATTTTTCAGCCTAATGGATGAGAGCGATCATCCGTTGTATCAAGGTTGTCAGAAATACTCAAAATTATCCTTTCTGATCAAATTGTACCATATCAAGTGCATGTGTGGGATCACTGATAAGGCGATGTCGATGCTGCTGGAACTATTACGAGATGCTTTCCCTGACGCGGACATTCCCACAACCTTCTACGAGGCCAAAAAGATAATCAACAAATTAGGATTGAACTACGAAAAAATCGACGCCTGCCCCAACAATTGCATGCTTTATATGGGGGAGGACGCTCGGACGGAGACTTGTAAGAAGTGTCACACTTCGAGGTTCAGGACAGTTCAGAAGGGAAAAAAGCAGAAGAAGAAACCCGCAAAGATTCTAAGGTACTTTCCTTTAAAACCTCACTTACAGAGATTGTTTATGTCGTCTAAGACAGCTGAGCATATGAGGTGGCATGAAGCCGACAAGAACGACGATGGTAAACTCAGACATCCACGTGATGGTGAAGCGTGGAAAGCGTTCGACTCAGACTTTCCTTATTTCACGGCGGACCCTAGAAATGTTCGTCTTGCTTTGACGACCGATGGTTTTAATCCGTTTGGTAATCTTAGTACAAGTTATAGTATATGGCCAGTTGTTTTGATACCTTACAACTTGCCCCCTTGGATGTGTATGAAACAGAGCTCCTTCATTATGTCCATGATCATTCCGGGCAAAAAGGCACCAAGAAATGACATCGATGTGTATCTCCAACCGCTCATCAACAAGTTGGTGGAGTTGTGGGACGAAGGCGTCGAGACGTATGACGCGCATGAGAAGACACTTTTCAACATGCGTGCGGTGTTGATGTGGACTATCAGTGACTTCCTTGGACTGGGAACATTATCCGGGTGGAATGTGCATACCGACCTTGCGTGTCCGGCTTGCAATTTTGACTCTGACTCAGTGCGCCTTCCCCACAGTCGTAAGTGGTGCTTCATGGGTCATCGGAGGTTTCTAGATGGTACACACAGGTTTAGGTTGCCGCGCAATCGTTTCAATGGGCAACAGGAAAGAAGAGGACCTCCTCGAAATTTATCCGGTGCAGATATAATAGAGCAAATTGTGGATGTTGAATTTGAGTATGGGAAAAAAGACGACACAGCAAAGGCCGGGACAAAGACGTCCGGGACAAAGACGGCCAGGGCTTTTGGTTCTGCGACCCAGCAATGGCGGAAGATAAGCGTCTTCTTCGCGTTTCCGTATTGGAAAGATAATTTGCTCCGACACAGTCTGGATGTCATGAACATTGAAAAGAATGTGTGCGACAATGTCTTGTACACGATTATGAACGAACCAGGCAAGTCAAAAGATCATCTTCAAGCGAGGAAAGATTTACGGGAGATGGGGGTTCGTGCAGATGCGTGGCCGGATGAGCATGACAAATTTCAACCGGTAAAATTCACCCTGACAAAACTGAATAAGGAAATCTTCCTTGCCACTTTGAAGAAAATAAAAGTTCCTGACGGGTATTCGAGCAACATTTCACCATGTGTGGACGTGCAGGCTCAAAAGGTTACTGGGCTGAAGAGTCATGACTCACATGTGCTTATGCAGCAGTTACTTCCGCTAGCCATAAAAAATACACTGCCTCTCGATGTGTCGATCGTTTTGGTCGAGCTTTGTACTTTCTTCCGGAAGTTGTGTTCCAAGGTGTTGATCGTGGAGGAGCTCAACCAGCTGCAACAGCAAATCATTCTTACGCTGTGCCATTTGGAGATGATCTTTCCTCCTTCATTTTTCACGGTCATGGTTCACCTGACAGTACACCTTGTTCACAAAACAAAGCTTGCTGGCCCAGTTCACTACCGATGGATGTATCCTATTGAGAGGTACTCTTTTAAAATTAATTACTTCAGCATATATAATACATTACTTCTTAGTCCCATGTTTAAACATTGATGTATCGACATTTTTCCTCATTACTTTATAGGTTCCTTGGGAAACTGAAATCTTACGTGAGGAATAAGGCGTGGCCTAAAGGTTCAATAGCAGAAGGTTATATTGGGGATGAGGTCTTGTATTTTTGTTCCAGGTACTTTGATGACATTGAGACGTCATTCAACAGACTACTTCGTGTGGACGATTGTCCTGAGCCAGAGCCAGAGCCATCAGGTTCAGAGTTGTTATTCCCTCATGTTGGTAAACCAGTTGGCGGACGTGAGACCTTCAAACTCACGACACTTGAGAAGTTTCAAGCACATAGACATGTCTTGATCAATTGTACTAAAGTTGAACCGTACCTTCAGTAAGGATTGCGCACATAATTACTATATGTTATCCTATATGTTTCCTTACATTTTATAGGCACATTTCTTGCTCGTCATCACATGTTTAATTGCAAGCAATTCAGGAGTCATGTGAAGCGTCAGCTGAGGATCCGTACACGAACATCCTCCGAAATTGATAGAAAGGTCCACAGAGAATTCTAGGGTTGGTTTAGGGGGAGAATAATGAATGACCACAACCTCCACTCACCAGAATTCAGAGCTCTCGCACTCAGCCCGCTTGACCACGCCCAAAGATTTACAGCATACAATGTCAATGGCTTCAAGTTTTGCACGGTTTCATGAGATCAGGGATCGCTGACCCAAAACTCGGGTGTATACGGCACATTTGGGACGAGGAGTTATGCCAGCAGCAGTGACGGGAACATGCAGTTCGGGGACGTCCCGTATTATGGAAAGCTGCTTGATGTGGTCAGGATAAGTTACCAAGGCCTTTTCTCTGTGACGCTGTTCAAGTGTTTGTGGGCGAATATGATAACGTCCCGGGGACTCACAACCGATTACTTAGGCATCACATCCGTGAATTTCTCCCGCCCTATTCACACTGGTCAATCTGAAGATGACGAGCCATATATTCTTGCCTCAGAGGCCCATCAGGTTTATTACGTCGCCGATGAGAGGCACAGGGATTGGAATATGGTGGTTCACTTAAAGACTCAGGACCTATACGACATGGGCGATGGTGAGAACGTCGTCTACGATTGTGAGCCACTACATCCCGCCAGTTTCGAAAACTTCTTCCCAGACGGCGATGACACTTTACCTATAGTTCGGTACGTCTTTTAATATCCGCAACTTGAAATATACAAATTTCACTTCCAAAAATTTTTCTATGTCTTATTTTATATTAACTCACACGTAACTTTTTATACAAACTTTCTTTGCAGGGAGGCCGACGAAGATTGAGAAGAAAAATTATCCCTACTCATCAGTTTACTTTAATTTTTTTTTAAAAAAAAAACCCCCCAAAAAAGTTATTTGTATCCCTACTCTTCCTTTTACTTTTATTTTTTAAAAAAAATGCCAAAAAAAAGTTTTTGTCGCGGTTTGAAACCGCCACTAAACCCTAAAAAAACCGCGACTAATTCTTCAACCGCGACAAACCATAACAAAACCGCTACTAAAATAAACCGCTACAGAAAACGCAACCTCAACCGCGACAAAATGATACGTTGAGATCAAAATAAATACCCCCACCAAATCACATTCAATATGCTCCATTTTGATTTCTGCACACGTTTTCTCTCCAACTTCTCTCATATTTTTACGTTTTCTCAATGAGGCAAAGTGTCTGAATCGGGCAAGTGTCACTCAGATTGATAATATATTTTTTTTCTTCTACCCTATTGATATTAACTTGTAACTTTTTTTATTTTACAGGTACATTTTCTTAATTTTCAACTTCTTTTCTACTTTCATATACTTATTCATCGATCCACTTTTCCACACTTTTCTTTTGTAATTCATTTTATTTTTACTAACTCATAAGTTATTGTCATTATATTTGGATATTCTCATTATTTTCCATATCTATACTACCTTATACAATCAATTATTATATTTTAATATCATTTTCCGTAAAAATATAAATGAGATAATAATTTAATTAAGAGTTGTGAAATATTTTTTTTTAATTTCACAATTTTGTAGCGGTTTCAAAACCGCTACAAATATTAAAGTATCAACAGGCACACCACCTCAACTAAGAAAAACCGCTACAGAAACCGCAACCTAAACCGTTACAAAATGCTACGTAAAGATAAAAAATGGCGCCAACATTTTTTGTAAAAATCTTGGCGGGAATTATTTGTGGTGGTTATAAACCGCTACAAAAATATGGCCGTAAACTTTTCAGATATTTGGACGAATTATTTGTGGCGGTTATAAAACGCTACAAACAATATGGCCTTCTTCAGATATTTGGACGAATTTGTAGCGGTTACTGAACCGCGACAAATGTAAAATAAAAAAAGGCGCCAGAACTTTTTTCATTTTGTATCGGTTTTTCTACCGCGACAGTTGTGCGTACAAGTTGTCAGCGTAGCCATATATAGTGGTGGTTATTATAAACCGCTACAGTAAATGTAGCGGTTTATTTTCATGTAGCAGCGGTTATTTTGAACTGCGACAAAATATTTTGTTTCATTGGTTTTTGTCGCGGTTTTGTAACCGTGACAAATGTCATTTGTCATGCCCAAAACCACCACAAATGGGCGGTTTTTTTTTAGTGGTACACCCAGGGAACAAAGGTGTCTTTGCATCACTCCGCACGCTATCATATTCATGCGGTTGTGCAAAAGATTTGACCTCAACATCATGAATCATTCTCTTCATTCCATCGTCATCTACCTCAACTTCATTTTCATGGGACGCACTGGTAGTTACCTCCTCACCATGCCATATCCATGTTGTGTATCGAAGGTTTATTCCATCACAAATTAGATGATCCCTTATATCAGCAATATCCCTTCGAATCCCATTCAAACAATTAACACATGGACAATAATACATCCCGTTTTTTGTAGCCATATTCCTTCTAGCAAATTCAATAAACTCTTCCACCCCTTTCTCATATTCTTCGCTAGTTCTCAAAGCATTCATCCAACTATGACTCATTTTATTATCACCTAAGACATTTCCAACAACAGTCAAGTTCATAACAATTTCAAAAAATTTCGGCAGCATTTCCCCTTAATAGTAAGACATCCCAAAATTTCAACAACAAACCATTTCAACTTAATTCAACAAAACTTACTAACTAAGGCAATTTAGAAAATATCAGCTATTAAATCCAATACTTTCATCAATACAAAAAACTAAAATATATCTAAGTTGTCTAAGTCATAAAGTATAACTTATGAACATCTAAGCATCTCTATTCATACTACAAAGATTACCTAGTTCAATGCACATCAACAACAAAACAATATTTAACTATAATTACCTCAACTTTAAATTCCTCTCCTTGAAATTTATTTGCTCTATTCAACCTAAAGACAACAACAATAAAGACAACGTAACATTAGAATTATTCAAACTAACATATGAGAGGGAATAATTGTATGGCAAAAGGAACATGATTAAAAATACCTACCCTAGGACCCCTCAAGCTAGCTCTTATGGGTTGCTGTCGTAGCCAAGTCACAATAGTCAAAAGGGTTATTAGCTTCCTGTAGTCAAAAAAGAAGTAATCACTGAGAACTTAAAACTACAAATTTTCAGATAGTAAAGTTCTATTATATATAGTAACAAGGTTAGAAACTAACCAAGTTAACTCATAATGCCACATATCATAGTAGGTGAAACTTGTGGAACAAAACGCAACATAATTAAATGTAGATCTAGACACTTTTCAAACGAGTTTTTTTTTAGGGAAAATGCTAAAGAAAACAATACACACAATTCCCAAAGCTTTTCACTAGTAAATAAAAATGACACCATTGACAAAATTATGAAACTTTTAAGATATTATTAAGCTTATAGGAGCTTGCCCCAAAAAATTTATAAGCCATGAAGATTGGCTTTATTTTTGAATCTGAATGCATTGAAATAGAAAATATACCACATGTGTTTTCAATATAATAAAAACATCAACACAAAGATTCATTTTCATAAAGCAGAAAAGCGAGACGTACACAATTCCCAAAGCATTTCACTAGTAAATAAAAATGACACCATTGACAAAATTATGAAACTTTTAAGATATTATTAAGCTTATAGGAGTTTGCCCCAAAAAAGAAGCAAACAAGCAAGAAAGTTTGAGCATATTAAAAAATTGCAGTGGGCACAAATTCACGCACTTCCAGAAAAAGAAGCAAGCAAGCAAACAAACAAACAAATGGATTTGACACAGTTTTATAAGTTAAAAATTAAAAATGATAAACTCACATATATAATTAATTAACTCATGAGTTTGACAACAATAGTAACACCCGATATCCTAAGTTTAGAGCATTGGTTGCTATAAAAAAAGATTAAAGACAAAATTGTACAAAAAAAAATGCTTTATGATACTAGGTGTTATTGAAAAAAAAAATTACTTTAAGGCTTTAGATACAGAAAAAATTAGTTTGAGATGCTGACTACTACTTTAAAAATATACTTCAAAGCTCAATGGGATAACATGTTATTCACTTCATAGAACCCAGCATGATTCATACAAACAAAGTTTAAACAAACAAGAAAGTTTGACTGTTCTCAGCACTGAGTCCTTTTTAACTGAATTTCAAACAGACTGCATTTCCTTTTCTTAGAGAACCTTCAACAAAGCACTCAGGCTACCACTAAACACATCACCTCCTTGACTAGGTCTAACTAGGTGACACTCTAATCCACTATATTGAAGTCAAATCTTAGCCGAAATTAAAGGTATTTTGGGAAACAGACTGCCCACAAACTAGAGGTATTTTTCACAGTTATTTAGAGACTGCTATATGATATATAGACTTCAAGAGATTCTAATACACATAACAATCGTGAACTAAATCCACAAGATGCCTTTTTTTTTGGATCAACATGTCCCCTAATCGTAAAGCCTAGTGGTTGTCTCGTCAAGTATGTTTGACAATTGATTCAGCATATGTTTTGCAAGTAAAAGTGATTTGTCACTCACCAGTTTCGTCCTTCTTGTGGAAGATTATGATTGTAGAGTGGTAATTCAAAAAGAAAATATGTTTTGAACCACAAGGGCAAGCTTCCATAGACAGAAGGGAGCAGCAGAATCAAAGGGCTAAAAAACAAGGATTTGGGTTAGTTGTTTCTCCTCAAAAATGCACAAACGCAAATAATTACATAGAGGTAAAATTACCTTGTTCTTCGTTTGTATATCCGCTATGCTTCCACATTTCCATACTTCTTATCTGCTGATTCCTGTGTAAATTAATTCAACCATCAATCAGCTATGTCAATCGAAATTATAATACAATCCAATGGGCTTTTCCAAGATCAAATTAAGAACAGAGTCGGAGTCGCGAGAATCTAAAATGGAGGAGCAGAGAGATCGAGCAGTCGGAGTGAACGAGCAGAGAGAACGATGAGACGACATAGAGAACGAGTTTTGGTCTGGTCAGTAGGGAGCACGACGGCGACAAGTGAATCAATGATGCCGCGATGGCGACGCCGTGAGTGGAGGAGGTAGCGGATGATTTGGGTTTTAGGGTTTGGGAAGAAGGAAGCCGTGCGGGAGAGTGAATGATCGACTGCTGGAAGTGTTGAATTAGTAAGCAATTTTAGGTGACCTAAAAGACTTCAGGTCATCCAATAAGCAATTTAGGCGACCTGATAGAAATTCAGGTCGCCTAAATTGGAATATAGGCGACCTAAATGGAATTCAAGTCGCCTATATTCCAATTTAGGCGACCTGAATTTCTATCAGGTCGCGTAAATTGCTTATTGGACGACCTGAAGTCTTTTAGGTCGCCACTTTTAGGCGCCAAACAAATAAATTATATTAAAATAAATTCCAAGGTCCCAAAATTTATTGCAATTTAGGCGACTTGAAACACAATTTAGGCGACCTGAATGTGTTTCAAGTCGCCTATATTCTAATTGTAACCACCTGAAAAATAATCAAGTCGTCTAAATTTCGCCAAACAAATTAATTTTATTAAAATAAATCCCATGGTGCGTATATTTATTGCAATTTGGGCGACCTGAATTCTATTCAGGTCGCCTAATAAACCGTGGCACCAAACAAAATAAATCTCATGGCGGCAAATTTTTTGGAATTTGGGCGACCTGAATAAAATTCAGGTCGCCTAATGAAATTTTATCCAAGAAAAATCCCATGGCGCCAAACAAAAAAAAAAACCCCACATGGCGGCAAATGGAAAATTCTGGCTATTGGGTGTCCTGAATGTAGTTCAGGACGATAAAAACCAATAAAGAACATCAAATACCATGGCTTCAAAGAAAAAATTCTCGCGCGAAACTACTTAAAACGTCTTGAATATTTGTTAGAACGCCAAAAATCAATTTTACAAGTCCTAATTTTTTATGCAGGATATTGAAGCCTCATTTTCCTTCCATATATTTACAAAAATGTCACTGCCTTCATTTTTTACTTCCTATTTTTAAATAAGGACGTTTTTTGGGGTAGTGATATCCAATTTTTGTAGTAGTGACAGCTTGGTGTATAGACATTTAACTAAGGAACCAGAAAGTGATTGTCAAGAGAGCGACGCGAAGCAGCGACGAAGCAGCACATAAACATTGGAGACAGAACTTGAGTAATCACTTTCGGCGCGACAAGAGAAGTTCAAAGAGTGAAATTTAATTTTACGCGCGACAGAGACATCTTTTAGTATTTTGGATTTTATTAAGACCGATTAATTATAACATATCCGGTCCTAAAGATGTAATTTAATTAATTTAATTTTTAAGACTGGAGGTTTAGAAGACTCCGTTCCTAACTTTTTACTATTTATTTAATTTTAAGACCGGAGTTTAATAAAATATCTGGTCCTAAAGGTCCTCATTTATTAACCAAACCAATAATTTTTTAGCCCAGAGGTGTAGGAGACTCCAATCCTAAATTTTTATTAATGTTTAGACTGGAGATTTATAAAACATCCATTCCTAAAAGTCAAATACTTTTTAGACTAGTTACTTATAACGTATCTAGTCCTATTGGTTTATTTATTAACCAAACCAAGAAAAAAATTTAAAAAGAAAAAAAAAGAAAGGGGAATGGCTTTGGCGAGCGCAGCAGCAACTAAATGAATAAAATAAAGGAAAACTGGAGAATTAATAAGCTTCTTTAATTACTGGTGAGAAGTTAGGAGCCAGTGAGGAGTTAATAATAAGGACAGAGAGGTAGTGTGAGGAGTTAATATAAGGGCAGAGAGTAGGAGAGATACGCAATTGATGATGAATTTTGGTGATTTTCTACTTTAAGAGCATATTTTATAAATATCTGGTCCTAAAAGTCTTTTTTGAATTCACTTACTTTTAAGATCCACCTTTTATACATATCCGGTGCTAAAATACTTTTAAGATCTACCTTTTATAACATATCCGGTTCTAAACTTCTATTATAAGACCTACCTTTTATCTTGTATCCGGTCCTAAAATTCATTTATTTTTTTAATCAATTTTTATTTTTAATTTCTTAAAAATATTACTTTTAAGAACAGATATTTTAAAATATCCGGTATTAAAAGTTATGCAGAGTCGTATCCTTACACTCTGTTCGATGAATAGATTCAGAGTTTCTTCGGCTTCTAGATAAACTTCCCAACTAGGCGTCTCCTCCTATTCTGAGGAACTATGCAGCTCCTGGTTATAGTTTCCAGCGTTTCACATTGTTCAGGATGGGTTCTCTATTTAAACCCGTTGTTACTTTACTTTCTTTACATTCTTCTCCATCACTTCTACAACCTCCACCAACGTAATGACTGCTCCACCACCACCAGGTCCTTCTTTTCCTCGTCCTACCGGTCTTCACAATCTATACCCTCCTCCGCTACCTCTGAACCCGTCATTCTACCAGATGATGCAGCACCTCCTGGCCCACGTCGATCATATAGACCGACAATTGGGCCAACTGTTTCAGGTCTATCACACCGTCAACAACAAGGTGACAGCGGTACTCAACGCCCATGACGTTGAGTACCGTCTTTCTGATGACGACGTGTCCGACCTCTCCGACGACTCCCTCCCCTCCGACAACGATGAGGAGGATTAGATATTTTTATGTTTTTTTTATGTAAAAAAAATATAATAAATAAATTTTTTATTTCAATTTCTACATGTTTTTCTATTTCTCATCGCAAGTTAACTTCAAAGACCTTACCATCTCTTCGCTGGATGATAAAGTCAAAGGCAAAGAAACGATATCGATCGCCTTGTCCTTTTCATTCTGTTCTTTTTCTTTCTGACAAACACGAAACAACCAAAACATTGTCCTCATGTGATCAACATTAAAAATTCCCAAGATACTGTTAAGAACATTAAAAAAAAAACATCTACCTTATTCGAATAAAAACAAACAAAGTGACAATTCTTCTCAAGGTTGGACCGTCGTTGTTGTCGATTTTACCTCGCCCTGATTTGAATATTTTCAGTGTCCTTTTCATTATCTTCATTCTTTTTCCGACAAAGAAAAAAGACAAAGAAAAGGCAGACCGATAATGCTGCTCAACATTAGGAGAGATAAAAACGACGACATCGAAGGTCCTAGCTTGAGGAGAACGCCAGAACCTCGATTGTCTTGAACAATATTAATGATTTGCCCGATATTTAAAGGAAGACTATTAAGACTGGATATTTACAACTACACGGTCCTAAAGTTTATGTGCTTTTTTAAATTCAAGACTTTTAGGAGTGGACAATTCATATATATACGGTCCTAAAAGTCTCGGGACTTTTAAGACCGCAGTTTAACAAACATACGGTCCTAAAAGTCTAGACAAATTTAAGTCCGGTCTTAAAATATTTAACTTTAAGACTTAACAAATTAGTACCCGGTGTTAAACATTATCCTTTAAGACTAGTCCATGTATAAATCAGGTCATAAATTTAATGAATTTTTTATTTAATCGTTTTTTATATTTTGTACCGGCTGCATTTTATGTCCAGTCTTAAAAGAATAATTGTTAAGACCGGTATTAATTATGTTCGGTCTTAAAACGTTAATACTTTAATATTTAAATTTTTCCTTATTATTTTTGGACCGCAGAAAATATTAGTCCAGGATGTATGAGATTTGTCGATAAAGTAATTGATATTTCAATATTCTTAATAACATTTAAAAGACCGGTTGTTTTTTAGTCCGGTCTGAATAATATATTTAAGACCTATGAAAAAATGATTCGGTCCAATAAGTTCTTTATATTTACAGAACTGCCCTCGATCATTCGTTTAAGACCGGGGTATCGCTATTCTGGTCTAAATGAGGCTGTCTTGAAACCCTTTTTTGCACTAGTGAGTAATGAGATTAACAAAAAGAATAAACCAATAAACAACTCGTTTTGTTGAGAAATCATATATTTGAGATTTTGAAATTTAAGTGATATTTATATATATTATATTTTATTGTCCTGTCCCATCACTCTTTTATTAAATATGCAGATACACACAACTCTACAAGAACAATGACTCCTTTTTGACATATGTTGCTGTGAAAGTAAGCAAAACCTTCAACACTTAGCTTCGTTTAGTTGATTTAATTATCTCTGTTTGTTTTCATGTCTATTCATTTACGCTGATTGACTTGTACTTTTGATCTGACATAGGGTGCTGGTCGTGTATGTAGCTCATTCATATAAACCTAAAGAAGTTTTGCAAGTAATAGACAGGTGGTTCTCATATGCTCTTATCTAAGGAATTGTCAATCTCTCAATCCAAGAGATTTAAGTTTGGCTAATTCCAAGTTTGGTTTGGCATGCTCAATCTCTCAATCCAAAAGCTTTAAGTTTGGCTGATTCCTAGTTTGGTGGCCTATAGTTGGTACAAATAAAATGTTGAACATGCAACCTTATGCTTAATCAAAGACTTGAGGGGGCGCCCAGTTAGTTGAACGAAATGACTTGGACCATTGTGTCAAAATATTAAACATTATCATATTTATTGTCCATTTTGTATTTAGATTAGTGGTGAAGAATTGATTTTGTGTCTTATGAGGTAAAATATGTTATATGAGTTTAATGTTGTATAAGGCAATATTACTTTTTTTTAAAAAAAAAAAAAAAAAAGGTAAACTAAACAACCGGATGAGTGAGATTTGGTCTTTTGTTGATTTACAGAAAACCTTGTTTCTTTCCTTTTTCTAAATATGTTTTGAACATTAATATTAATAAAAGGGATTCCAAATATATTTTGAAATATTTTTATTTTTTTTCCGAAAGAAAAGAATTTGACCTCATCACTTGTTTGGGTGAGTCTTACAATTTCTCTTGATTTTTCTTCACCTTCAGTCATAACAAGGGGTATCACCGTGATGTTTAAAATAATAATAATAATAATCTCGTGGTGGGTATTTTTGACATACTCTGTTGGGATCTGTACACGCAGCGGATTGTAATTTCTTAGGAATCCGAATCATACCTTTGTGGAATTCGTTCACGTCTCGTTCTTTCTTGAACAGGTGGGCTACCTCCTCGATCAGCAGAAGACGACTCTTAGAATCCTCTTCCTCTACCGGTATCCACACGAACAATCCTCGTACACGGCTACGGCAGCGTGCTAGCGCCTCTTGTGCGTCCCTCTCAATCTTTCACTCTAGGGTTTCTCGCGGCTTTCTGTAATACGCTCGACTGAAATTCCCGTAAGTTTTTCTAAACCTATTAGGCGTAATATATAATCAAAATTAATCCTCATTAATTTTGAAATTCAAATTTCGAATTTGGATAATATATTAATTAAATCTATCTTATAGATCTAATCTAATATATTAAAAGCCAGATCTGAAATCCGAATCTTGAATTTAGATCAAATCTAAATTAAAAGCCTTCTGATTTAATTTATCTCTATAAATTAAATCCGAGAAATAATATCTATCTATTTAATTAAATCTGAGATACTATACCTCAATTTAATATTAAAAAGATATACGATATCTTTATTCGAAATCAAATGAGATACAATATCTCTATTTGTTTCAGATATTTAATTTATCAAATAAATTAAATACAAAACAAATATTATATATATAATATTATAATCTCCATTAATAATATATATATTAATTTCAAATTTAATATATATATTAATCCTAGATCAAATTCATTATTCATTTAATCTCAGATTAATCTGAGATTCAATGAATCTGGACACTTTTACCCGTGTTGGATCATTCTTTTGTGCGACCCTGTAAACCCATATGAGATTGGCAGTTGGCCAAGACTATATCAGCCCACAAGTCGCAAGTGGCCTCTAGCAAGACATTGCGACTACCCAATTCACATGGGGATCGATGACACGATACTACCTATCGTACAACCATGTCACGCCCCTTTTGTCACGCGATAATTTGGTCAAGGATGAGGCATGGATAATATCAACTTCCTTTTCTTGACCATTACTTTCTCGATTCTCGAGTAGTCTCATAAATGAAATGGAAACTCCTTTCCATCACAATATGGCCATACATTTCTTAGACTCACTCATCGAGGGGCCTAGTATTATCTCTCTACATATGTGAGTGACAAATCCCATCTTGACCACTCACATTCCTCCGCATGAAAACCACTAATCTCGATCCTAGCCTTTATCATCACCCGGTCAAAGGTGACTTTTGACTAGGTCAAAGACCAGTAACTCATCATGTAGGAATCCATGATGATCTCAGGTCATAGGGCGTCGTGACACGGTTATACATGAGATAAGCTTATGACTTAATCCATGCAGCTTTCTCATAGTAGGTCGGTCCAGCACCTTGTACTCTTACAAGTGCCCATGACTTTGATTCGTATCTCCATACCTCATCAAAGTCATACTGGTCTTATTTCATCTTCACTCCTATGTAGATGACTGACCAGGGACATTTAGGATAATCTATAAGATTATCCAGGGATGCAGTTATCAATACGAACATGCAAACGAAAATGATAACAAAAGAGAATACTTTAAATAACTTAAATATCCAAAATACAATGAATTGCCCCTAAGGCATAATTTCCTACATACTCTCCCAGTTTTAAATACAAAATATGTTCATCTAATTTAATTATACACAATATTGCTATACTTGTGTTAGGAGGGATTAACTACCTCCAATCTTAAAAATTAATCTTGATCTTAAATATAAGATAAAAATTTTATATTTGTCAATCTTTTCCTAATTTACGCTATTGTTACTCCTTCAATAATAATTGAAATAAGAGAATTAAAGAAATTGATAAAAAAAATTAATTTGTTTTTTTTAAGTTGTAAAAATAATTTTGATACGGATCTGTTTGGTCCATTTCATGAAAAAGATAGTACTTTAGTAACTCACATCTCATTAATTACTAGGGAAAATCTACCTCTCGGTCCAAAATAGCAAAAAAATAATGTTAAAAAAGGTTTAAAAAAAAGTCACATGTTAAAAAAAAGCCACAGGACCTTTTCTGGTATTATTTCAAAAACGTTAACAACTAAATCAATTTTATTAACAATTAAATCAGTAACCGTTAACAACTAAATCAGTAATATTAACAATAATTTCCTAACAACTAAATCAGTATCATTAATAACTATATTAATAGGCGTTAGCAACAAACATTTTATAAAATAATATCAAAAAAAGTCCTAGAACATTTTTTGACATGTGACTCTTTTTTTAGTCTTTTTTAATATTTTTTTTACTAGTTTGGCCCTTAAGATGGATTTTCCCTTATGACTAATGTTGTGTCAGTGTGCAATTGATTGGTTTTGTTTTATATGGTAGTGAAACATTATATTGGTAATATGGATTGCAGATTTTGCTGTAATCCCCACTCATACACTAAATAGGTTAAAATAATCTAAACAATTATTCTAATTTTGAATTTTTCAGTTAAAATAATCATGATTTTTAAATTGTTAAAAAAAGTTATTTTAACAATTTAAAGAGATGAGGGAGTGTATATTGAAGGTGAAGGAGACAGGATTCTGTGTATAAGCTCTCATATTCTGTACGGGAAAGATATTAATTAATTTGCTGAGAAACGACGCCACGTAAATGCATGAGGGACCTTGCATTTGGCAAATTCAACGCCTCACATTTCTACATTTTGTTTATATATAATATATATTGCCAGCACAATTGACATCTTTAATTTTTTGGAGTACGAAGGCAAGCTGGAGCCTCCAGACGACCGGAAGAGTCTTATTTTGTGGTCACCCAACTGTTTATTTTGTTGGCCGAGCTATCATAAATTACAAAGAAAGAGAAAGATTGCCGTGTTGTGAAGATATCCTACGACCACACATTTTTGGGAGTCCTGTTCAAGTAGGCAAGGTTGATGAACTGCTTTTCTACACAAATGATCTCACTTTGTCTCTTCTGTTTGAGGAAGATATTCCATTTTCAGAATAATCCAGCAAAGAACAAGACGGAAGCATATCAGTAAGAAGATATTCCATTGTTGCCAGCATTTCAGACCGCAGATTTGCATTGGTGATTATCATTGTGATAGACAAGCTACATCTGCTCATCCCTGTAATAAAATATAAACTATTTAAATTTAATCTAATTGGTTTAACTTTAAATGTTTAAATTTTTTAAATGATAAAAATTTTTTAATAAAAAATTATAGCTATAAAATTATCTTTATTTTAAATTTTATATATATTACAACAAAAAGTATTTAGCAGTATAGAGTTGAGATGAGCACATTTATGGTCCTCACAATTCACAAAGGCAAGGGAATCGGTTTCAGACGAGCTCTCTCTCCTCGTCCATACGGATAAGATCTAGACGATCCAGATTTGATTTTTTGTTTACTTTTGTATTTTTTATCAAAAATAATTTTAATGGGTAAAAAATCTAAAATAAAGATAATCTCTCAACTAACATTTTTTAAAAAAATGATTTTTTTTATGTAGGAAAAAAATAAAAAACGAAAATTAAAAAAAAAAAGAATCTAGACTATCCAGATCAGATCTAGATGGTCCAGATCTCGTCCGTACGGATGAGCAGATGCCCATGTATTGGGGGACCCACTACTATTAGCAAAGGCTAACGATGAGAAAGTTAAGGAAGCAGCCGGACGCCTCTAGTGCCAAATAGTGTTACTCGGCACAATGATTCCACAAGTTTAGACACACACACACATTGAAAAAGGACTTGTGGGAAACAGCTAAAACTAAGGAACAGAAAGAGAAAAAGAAGCGATAAAAGCTCCAAACGAGCCTCAGGAGTTATGATATTTAGACTAACAGCTCCTGTTTAGAGCCTTTTTTGCAAGGCTATCTTTGTGAAGTTGGCATTAGTGTTTTTGAATCAAACCTCAAACTTGGTAATTAAGACTGAAACTTGAAAAATTGATAGAGAAACATCCAAATTACCATGATGCTCTTACATATTGATACAAGATAAAAAGTTGCTCCAACGTTTCCTCATGTTGGCACACAAAGAAACAAAGGCCGCGCCAATGCCATTATAAAAATGATGCTTCTTTCATATACTGTTATGAAGATCATTTCCTCCCTTCCCAGACCTAGTTTACAATGAATAAATTGTTCATCTTTCAATATGATGCCCACAATTAAATCATTTGTCTCCCATGGGATCTATATACCCCCCGAGAAACCTTCAACCTCCACTCTAATTGAATGATCAAAACCCCAGTTTTTGATATCTTTATTTGCTTGCTTACCACCTATTCTTGGCTCCAAAATAACAACTACATTAAGTTTATATCTCTTCTTCATATCTCTAATTACAGCTACAGCCCCCTTGCAAGCTGCTCCTCTACAATTCCATACTACAATCTTCATTATAACGACAATATTGATAACGGAACATTACATAATTACCTTTCATCAGCAATCACTGGCGTAGCATAATCATTTTCAATGCTCATGCTAGTACTCTCAATTGGATCTTCATCCTCTCCCCCACTATGCACATCCCCTGTATCCATATCCTTCTTACGCCTCTCCCTACTTCTTTGGTCTCCAAGGTGCAAGTTTTCATTAAAACATTTTACATAAGGGCAATAAAACTTCCCACTATCATCATGGGCATTTTGTTTAGCAAATTCTATAAATTCTCTCACCCCATTCTAATATTCAACACTCGTACGTAAAGCATTTATCCAACTGTAATCCATAGTAGAATTCCTATAGACGGAAAGATTTAACATACATAATCCGCAAAACTTGAAACTTGTTAATAAAATAAGCCAACTCAAAATGCATATTTATACTCAATGTCGGTTATATCTTCTTCTTTTTTTTTAACGAAGAAACTTGCCCATTAAATGCATAACAAAGAATCACTTTTGGTGATAAATGTATCACAGTGAATCCAAGAAGCAAAATAAAGGCATGACGAGGAAATTGAATCCATCGCATGAAGGTTTCGTGGATTCACCTGTAGCATATAAATTCAAATATGTTTGCTGAGTCTTTCTTCTCCCACCACAAACGTTGATGTTGCAGACAGCAAGAGTAACCTAAAAACACTTATTGGTCAGTTTAGTAGGTCTAAAGTGCAAATATAATCTTCAATATACAATATTCATTAACAACAGGGAAACCCACAAGAACATTTCATCGATTTCGTTCAACCCATGAAAAACCTAGAACGATAAGCAGGAAAATCATGAAGTTATATAACTGAAACACCTCTTACAGCTTGGTCTATAAATGTTTAGCTAACGAACCAAAAAGTGATTATTGAGAGAGCAATGCGAAGCAGCGACGAAGCAACACACAAACATTGGAGATAGAACCTTAGTAATCACTTTCGGAGCGACAAGAGAAATTCAGAGAGGGAAATTTAATTTTCCGCGGGACAGAGACATGTTTTAGTATCTTAGATTTTATTAAGACTGATTAATTATAACGTATCCGGTCCTAAAGATAAGCATTTTATTGATTTAATTTTTAAGACCGTAGGTTTATAAAAAAAAAAATCCGGTCCTATATTTTAATTATTCATTTAATTTTAAGACCAAAGTTTCATAAAACATCCGGTCCTAAAAGTCAAATACATTTCAGATCAGTTACTTTATAAGTATCCGGTCTTAACGGTCCTCATTTATTAACTAAAAAGAGAGAGAGAGAGAGAGAGAGAGAGAGAGAGAATTGGCTTTGACGAGCGCAACAGCAACTGAATGAATAAAATAAAGAAAAACTAGAGAATTAATAAGCTTCTTTAATTAGTGGAGAATATGAACAAAAAAGATACACAAGCTTAGTTCTTAATGCTTCATACATTACTGGAGAATATACACGTACACAAGGGGAAAAAAAAAAGAAAAGAAAAGAAAAACAAGTTGAAAATTATCAAAAAACAAGAATCTAACTGAACATCTTAAAGCTTATTATCATCCAATGCCTTGGCGATATCGACGTGAACAGCATTAATTTCCCGCCGAAGATCAGCAAGTTCCTGTCTTTGTTGCATCAGCCACAAGATATCACTAGAGGAAAGAGGAGAGGGATCAGATGTAGGCGCGCTAGGGCCAACAAGTTATCACCCTCAATTCATATAATCAACTTCATTCTGCAATAGGTGCTATAAAAATTAACGAAGTTTAATTTTGGAACTTATGAAATACTAATGCTCATTTTCGTGAGGCTTTGTTGTTACCACGTCCACATCATATCACACCAATCAGTGACTCATTTCCCATCATCAGACTTTAATTTGTGGCATTCTCCCTTTAATATGTGTAAGGTGCAGTCTCAATAACTTCTAAAACTTAAAGAAAACCTTTTGAGAAGAAATCTAATTTGCCTATATAAAATTTTTAATATAATAATACGCCTCTTAAACAAAGCCTTTTGACTGGAAAATCTAATTTTCATATATGAAAATTTTAATCCAATCATAAATTTTAATTCTAATATGTCGTGCCATCTACCTGAACGACGGTCACCCAGAAAATTAGCCTATGTAATTTTGAAATTTATTTAATTTTGACATTTTATTTTTTATAACATATAATAATATTATACATGTATATAATATTTTTTTGAATTTAATTTTTTATGTGACAGTTCTGATCGAGGGATATAAACAAAATATGATAGTTTGTTGGCACACAAACAAAAAAACGCCAATGGCATTATCAAAATGATGCTTCCTCTTTTCTTTTCTTTTCTTTTTAATTTGTCATTAGTAGGAAGTGCACGATGCAAAAGTTTCCAAATAAAGAAGAGTTGTTTGTAAGGAAGGAAGATGAACCATAGAAATTTTCATAAAGGATATGAAACTATTAGAATTAAAATCATAATCTAAAAAGTGAGCCTATTTGAGTTGATGTTTAAAAAACACGTTCACACTATCGAGATAAAACCCACTCATATTATAATACCCCAATTATTAATTAGTAATATTATATTATATATTATATACTATATTATATATAAAGAGGAGTAGTGCATATGTCACGGGAGGCAACCAAAAAGAAAAGAATGATATTATATTGGAGACGTGTAATTTTATACCTTAGGGAAACAATAGAAATTAAATTATACCCAGTAAATCGTGAACTAGGTTTCTTGGGTAAGGGCATATTATAAACAAGTGAATTTTTATCTCAGAGTGGGTTATTTCCGAAGTCATTTCCATAATTGGCGGAATGATTATTGAGATAGGTCGAAACCGATATTTTGAATCAGGACAGATAGTAGAACCGGTAGAAAATAAATCATAACTCAAAATCCTTGAACTAAGTAGTAAACAACTGCACATATTATGAATCAGTGAATTTTTGTCTCGAAGATGGTGTCACCCGAAGTAATTTCTGTTACCGGCAGTGTCCGACTTAAAATCTTTGACAGATTACGAAATACCCTGAATGAGGTCAAAAATTCAGTTGACCCAGATATTTTTAAAGAGGAAGAATAGAGCTTCAGGGCTATGCTTCTGGATTTTTAAGAATTTGCAAAAGATCATGCGATCAGAACACCGAACAGGAATTTTATCGGTAGAAAAATACTATTCACATTATTAAAATAACAATTTTTTTTAAAAAGGGCACAGATGCACCCCGTGAACAATTTTAATATTTTTTTAATATTTTTGGAAATTACGAAAAATGACCCAAAAACAAGAAATTACACTTAAGGACCCAATTTCCAACACTATAAATAGAGGCCTCACTTCTTCATTTTCTTCACACCAAACTCAGATCACAACGGTCGAGTTTAATAGAAGAGAGAGAATTCTTAGAGTTTAGAGGGAGAATTTAGAGTAAAGTTCTCGGAGCTGGAGAGAAGGAGTAAGAACTTCAAGGGTAAGTTCTTTGGTCTCTAGTCTTAAGATTTGGTAGTTTCTTTTGGTGATTATAGTAGAAATGCCAGATAGAGTTTTTTCTGAGTATGCTCTGTGGCTGCAGCTTAGTCTGATCTGTCACATCAGAAAAGAATTATTCTTGGGCAGTAATGTTATTTACCAATACAGTAAATACTATTTACCAAACAGTAAAAATTATTTACCGTCACGGTAAAAATATTTTTACTGGTACTATTCACATGAATAGTGAATACTATTCACATGAATAGTAAATCTTCAACGTAGAATTCCACAAGTATTGCAAAGTTGATGGCCACTGATAAATGTGATATTGTTCCTATAGGGTATCTGTGAACTTGTACCGCTGTTTTTCGTTAGAAATACCGTTTTAGTCAAACGTACCAAAACATCATCAACGAAGGTACGGACGCGTACTGTAACCTTAACTCTGATGCTTATTGTAAATTTTTATGTGATGGATAGTCTGAGATTCTGTTTTTTTATAAAATTGGGCATACACATTCAGCTATATACGGGTTATAGTCATGATAATGCCGTTTAGTTTTCCTAGCGCTGAGGACACGGATGTACACCGTGGCACTGGGTAGTGCAGACTGGATTAAAATATGAGGTGGTTGTGCTGTTGAAATGTGATTATGCTGTAACTATCATGAATATCTATTATATATATGTTAGTTCTCATAAGGTTTTGATGATGATTGAACAAATTGGAAATCATTGGAAGATGAAGATATGAGTTTTTAAAAGAGAAAAACAGTTGATCATTTTTAAACATAGCAACACTCTAGTGTTGAGTTCCAGAACTCGAGTGTTGGACATTGGCAAGATGTTTTAGAAAGCATCACCGCCAGTGTTCTAGCAAAACTGCCAGTTTTGAACTTATGAAAAGTTCAAAACTCGGGTGTTGAATTTTCAACACTCGAGTGTTGGCCTGGCAGAGAGATATCAAGCTTTTCAAAACCCCAACACCTCCAGTGTTAGTCTAACACTGCAGTTTTGAGTCTTTTACCTTTTCAAAGAAAGATCAAAACTCGAGTGTTGGAAACCAAAACTCCAGTGTTGAAGAGACAGAGAGCAATCCATGGTTTTCAAAGTTTCAACACCGCCAGTGTTGCTCCATCACTGCCAGTGTTCAACTGAACCTGAGATTTCAATATAAGTGAAAACTCGAGTGTTGCATACCAACACTCAAGTGTTGACAAGGCAGAGAGCCTTTAAAATTCATCCAGTTGAAAACCGCCAGTGATGACTCAAAACTATAGTTTTGGAGTTTGAAACTTTTTATCAAAGTTTCAACACTCGAGTGTTGAGAAGAAACTTGAGTGTTGGCCAGACAGAGAGCATTGATTTTTTTTTAAGGATCAACACTGCCAGTGTTGTTTTTGAACACTGCCAGTTATGAACTTAGCACAGTTCATAACTTGAGTGTTGATACTCAACACTCAAGTGTTGGCCATTTTAACTGAAAAACGCTTTTCGCTTAAATTTGCCTAAATTATCTTAATCTTTGATCTGTTAAGATACCCATTGTTTATTTACTTCAAATAAATCATTTATGTATATTCCTGAACTGTTCTAATGAGTGTATTCATGAGATTACAGGAAATTTATACATTTGAATTAAGAATCAAAGAAACAGAGCCACTTTAGGAAATTTGCTGAAATGATGGAGATACATAACTCTGGATCACTAGCCGTTAAACAAGATCAAATAGTCGTTGCAGAAGATCAATTGACCATTATGAATCATCCCCAACGGAACAAATCATTAAGAAGAAACAGAATCACAAGATCAGCTCAGCAAACAGTCAAGGAGCAACTTCAGCTGTACAATTCATGCAAATAACTCCACCAACAGTTTTTTCTTTAAAAAGAACAAAGCCCCAACGGTCTTCTAACGTTCACAAGCCTCAAGATATTATAAATAGCTAAGGATTTCAACCTGGAAGATACAGAACTATCATATATACATTCTTGCTTGAAAACTCAAGAAAGGTCCAGCTCTTTTGATATTATTGTACCTCAGTGATTATCAGAATTCACTCTTAGAGAGAGATTTCATTGTTGTAATCCTTTTTCTGTAAGGAATCTCAAAGTAGAGGGACTTTGAGATTGGGATTGTATAATTACATCTTGTAAGGGGGAGCGAGTTCAAGATTGTGGATCCTCCTTCGTTTGCTGAAGGTGTAATTAAGAAGTTAGTGGAAATCCCAGAGGATCTGGGGACTGGACGTAGGTCATCTGTTAAGACCGAACCAGGATAATTGCTCTGTGTTCTGCTATTCTCCTTTTCATACTCTTTTCATTCAGTTGTCTTTCTTCAAACTTTATTTTGAAACTAAGCTTATCTGAAAAGAATTTTAAAAAATCCCCAATTCACCCCCCCTCTTGGTGATTTAGCTGCGCTTTCATTTGGTATCAGAGCAAGGTCTTCTCTAAAGAGCTTAACAACTCGAGAAGGATCACAATGGAGGGAATTTTGCCCGATGGAGCCTCTATCAATCGTCCCCCAGGTTTTAATGGTGAGCATTACTCTTTTTGGAAAGCTAAATTCAGAGTCTTTGTTATGGCTACAGAATATGGCTTATGGAAAGTGTTCGAAAGAGGAGACTATGCTCCAACTATTGAAAGGGAAGGCATCAAGATTCCAAAACCTGAAGAGAACTATGATGAGAATGATAGAAGAAACATCACTCTCAATAGTAAAGCCATACTCATGTTACAAAGCGCCTTGAGTCAACAAGAATACTTCCGCATATGTACTCTGAGCTCAGCTAAAGCCATGTGGGATGCTTTGGAGATTGCACACGAAGGGACAACTGGGGTGAAACAGAATAGAATCAACACCCTCATGACAGAATATGATCTCCTTCGCATGAAACAAGGAGAAACCATTGGTGAGTTTCAATTAAGATTTACTCATTTGATTAACCAACTTGCTTCTTTAGGAAAAGTGTATGAACAATCTGTACAAGTAAGAAAGATCCTAAATATCCTCAACAAAGAATGGGAGGCAAAGGTCACTGCCATTGAAGAAGCACGTGGTGAATCAATGACATCTGTAGCAGCTCTCTTTGGAAGTCTCTCTGAATATGAGGCTAAACTGAAATTCAAAAAGGGACTTGAAGAAGTGCATGGTAAAAGCAAAAGTATAGCTCTCAAAACCTCTAAAGAATCCAAATCTGATGATGATGAAGAAGATGAGGATGATGATGAAGAGATGAGTCTGATGGTCAGAAAATTCAAGAAATTTTTCAAGAGGGATCAGGCCAACAAAAGATTTCACAAAGGTAGCTCAAACACTGAAACAAAGAAATCCATCACATGCTACGAATGTGGACAACCTGGACACTTCAAATCTGATTGCCCACAGCTCAAGAATAAAGAGAAGAAATTTAACAAGTTCAAAAGAAGAGCTTATGTGTCAGGTATATGGGGAGACAGCTCATCCGATGATGATGAGGAAGAAGAAAAATCCAACATTTGTCTTGTAGCCCAAGAAGGGTCAGATGATGAAGAGGTAAATGCTTCTAATTCTTTCTATGATGAACTATCTTCTGAGTATAATTTGCTTTTTATTGAGTTTAGAAAAATAGCCAAAGAACTTTCATCTGCAAAGAAAAAGATCAAACTCTTAGAAAAACAAATTCAAAATAATGAAAATATCTCTGAAAAAGTTTCTGAAAGGAACCTTGAAAAGAATTGTGAAAATTGCTGTGCTTTAGAAAAGAAAAACCTGTTTCTTACCAAAACTCTTGAAAAATTCACAAATGGTAGTGAAATGCTAAATGTTATCCTGAAACAACAAAGATTTACAAATGATAGATCAGGAATAGGGTATAAACCAGATTTTGATAAACAAAAAGGAAGGAAGAAATTAGGACATAAATCCTACATGAATTTTTTTCAAAAATCTGTGCATTCATCCAATCCCTTTGCCCACTGTGACTATTGCAATAGAAAAGGACATACTACTTCTTCTTGTTTTCATAAAAAGGAAGGTAAGAGCAAGCCTGTAGGTAACTATAAATGGGTACCAAAAGGATCCTATAAGGATCCTAAGACACAAACTAACCCCAGAGGACCCAAGAAAAAGTGGGTACCTAAGACTTGATACTTTATGTTTTGCAGGTTTGTCTTAGAGCATCAAAATCCAACAAGTGGTTCATTGATAGTGGGTGCTCAAGACATATGACAGGGGATCAATCAAAGTTTGTAACAATTAAAACTAAGGATGGAGGCAAGGTAACGTTCGGTGGAAATCAAACCGGCAAGATTGCAGCAATTGGAGACATTGGAAATTCCGATGGACCAAAAATTAAAGACGTATATCTTGTTGAAGGATTATGTCATAATCTTCTGAGCGTAAGTCAAAGCACAGATAAAGGTAACTTAGTTATCTTTAACTCTGAAGAATGTTTAATTGTTAGCAGTAATATACTTCCCCTAGAAGAGATTAAGTCTAAAGCATTGTTCAGAGCACCTAGAGAAGGTAATTGCTATTCACTTAATCTTTCTAACGATGATATCTCAGAGAAATGCTTTATAAGTAAATCAGATGAAACTTGGCTATGGCATAAAAGATTAGCTCATGTGAATATGGTTCAACTTGACAAGTTAGTTAAGAAAGAGTTGGTTTTTGGCATTCCTAAACTATCTTTCAAAAACGACATGATTTGTGACTCTTGTCAAAAAGGTAAACAAACCAAGTCGTCTTTTAATTCCAAAAATGAAATATCAACTCAAAAACCTCTTCAATTACTTCACATGGATTTAATTGGACCTGCTAGAGTTAGAAGTCTAGGAGGTAATTTATATACCTTAGTTATAGTTGATGATTTTTCCAGATTCACATGGACCATATTTTTATGTTCTAAAGATGAAACATTTGATCAATTTGCTGTTTTTGTCAAAAAGGTCCAGAACGAGAAAGGTCTTTCTATTTCAGGTATTAGAACTGATCATGGAGGAGAATTTGACAATCAAGCCTTTGCTGACTTCTGTGAAAGCATAGGAATTGATCACAATTTTTCAGCGCCAAGGACTCCTCAACAAAATGGTGTAGTTGAAAGAAAGAATAGAGTCCTCACTGAGATGGCAAGAGCAATGCTGAATGAAAACAAAACATCTCAAGCATTCTGGGCTGATGCAATGTCAACAGCATGCTACATATCAAATAGGGCGTATGTACGGAAGAAACTAAACAAAACTCCTTATGAGCTGTACAAAGGAAGAAAGCCCAACTTAGCACATCTACATGTATTTGGATGTAAGTGTTTCATCCACAACAATGGTAAGGATAACTTGGGTAAGTTTGATGCCAAGGCAGATGAAGGTATTTTTCTGGGATATTCTAATAGAAGTAGAGCTTATAGAGTATTTAACATCCGAACACGTTGTGTAGAAGAATCTGTGCATATGGTATTTTGTGACTCTTCTTCTAACAAGCTTTTGAATGATGATGATGATGAAATGATCTTGAAAAATCAAACTCAAAATTCTGAAAACAAACATCTTCTAAAACCTCCCTCTAATACAGAAGAACAAGATGTTTTTGAAACAGATCCTCAAAATCATTTTGAAAATCCTGAACCATCACAACCTAAAGCTTGGAAATATAACAAAAGTCATCCTTTAGACCAAGTGATAGGTGATGTTAATCAAGGTGTTAAAACCAGAAAAAGCACCTTAAATGAAGTTACATTTTCTGCTTTTATATCCAACATTGAACCTTCTAAAATTGATGAAGCACTTTCTGACAATGATTGGGTAATTGCAATGCAAGAAGAATTACACCAATTTGAAAGAAATCAAGTTTGGGATTTAGTACCTAGGCCTAAAGACCATCCGGTCATTGGCACCAAATGGGTATTCAAAAACAAACGTGATGAATCTGCAATCATAGTCAGAAATAAGGCAAGACTAGTTGCCAAAGGATACAATCAAGAAGAAGGAATTGATTATGAAGAAACTTATGCTCCAGTGGCAAGATTGGAAGCCATAAGGGTTCTTCTAGCTTTTGCTTGTGTTAAAGGAATAAAACTCTTTCAAATGGATGTTAAAAGTGCCTTTTTAAATGGTTTCATACAAGAAGAAGTTTATGTTGAACAACCACCTGGTTTTCAAAATGAAAAATTTCCAGATCATGTTTATCATCTCAAGAAAGCTTTATATGGCCTTAAACAAGCTCCTAGAGCTTGGTATGAACGCCTAAGTAAATTTCTTCTTGATCAAGGCTTTGTTAGAGGAAAAGCTGACACTACTTTATTCATTAGAATTAATAAATTGAATGAAATTTTAGTTGTACAAATATATGTTGATGATATTATATTTGGTGCTTCTAATGATTACTTGTGTGAAGATTTTGCAAAGAAAATGCAGGGAGAATTTGAGATGTCTATGATGGGAGAACTCAACTACTTCCTTGGTTTACAAATTAAGCAAAAGAAAGATGGTATCTTCATATCACAAGCCAAGTACTTGAATGATCTCTTAAAAAAGTTTGGAATGGATCAATGTAATGGTGCTGACACTCCTATGAGTTCAACTACTTCATTGGATGCAGATGAGGAAGGAAAGGATTTTAATATTACAAAATATAGAGGGATGATTGGTTCTTTACTCTACCTTATAGCAAGTCGCCCGGACATCCAATTTAGTGTTGGAATGTGTGCAAGGTTTCAATCAGCTCCAAAGGAGTCACATGCTGAACATGTGAAAAGAATTTTCAGATATCTTGCTGACACTAAAACTCTAGGATTATGGTTTCCTAAAGGACAACCAGAACACTTAGTAGCCTATTCAGATTCAGATCACGCTGGATACAAAACCGATAGGAAAAGCACAAGTGGACAGTGTGAATTCTTTGGTGGATCACTTGTGTCATGGTTTAGCAAGAAACAAACAACAGTAGCTGTATCATCCACTGAAGCTGAATATGTGGCTGCTTCAAGCTGTTGTGCACAAGTTTTGTGGCTGAAACAACAACTTTCAGACTTGGGAATCAATCTCAAAGAAGTCCCAATATTGTGTGACAACACAAGCACAATTAGCTTGGCCAAAAATCCAGTCCAACACACTAGGACCAAACATATTGATGTAAGGCATCATTTCATAAGAGATTATGTCCAGAAAAAGGAAGTTAAAGTAATGTTCATCCCAACTGATCTCCAATTGGCAGACATCTTCACAAAGCCACTAGCTAAAGAACAATTTAATTACATAAGAAGAGAATTGGGAATGGTAAATCCCAATGAGTTGTAAGTATTTTTAACTGAGTTCCAATGTTAGTTCTGGTTTTGATGATTACAAATTACTAACTTAAACATCGGAGTATGTAGTTTTCTTTTTTTGCAGGATTTAACAAGTTAATTTTTTTTTAATCAAAAATTGAACACTCGAGTTATGAGCTGAAACACTCGAGTGTTGAAGTTTTCTCTTTTAGGACTTAACAAATTGATGTTACATATCAAAAGATGAACACTTGAGTTATGAGATGAAACACTCAAGTATTTGTGGATCAATGGCAATACCAAAGTACCTGCAAATTTGAACACTCGAGTTTTGATAATCAAAACTCCAGTGTTGGGAGTCCAGTGTCGAGGTCAGAGAAATAAGAAGAAATGAAAACTAGAATGTTGAAACTCAACACTCGAGTTTTGAACTCTAGTTTTGAACAAGAAATGCCAACGGTTCTCAGTACACTATTGGCACCCAGGTTAGTCAAATTTTTATCAACACTCCAGTGTTGATTGTGAGAACTCGAGTGTTGGTAGTGTAAACAGTTAAACACTCCAGTGTTGATTATGAGAACTCGAGTGTTGACGCTTCTATATATATATGCTCTTCAAAACTGCCTTCATAACCGCAGTTTTGCCCTAAGTGTTCTTCGGTGCTCTCACTACTCTTCTTCTCAAATCTTTCTGATTCTCTCTCAGATCTCCAATCTAACCTCGAAAAAATCTCACAACTCTACAATGGCCTCTCAATCGACGAAACCCACTCAATCTGAGACTAAATCACCGTCTGAACAGTCTCCTTCTCAAACCTCTCCTCCTTCACAGAGACCATCGAGAATAAAAATGATAACCAATAGATTTCACGATGGAATAGACCAAACACTCCCAGGAATTAGTGGTGAAATTCATCAATCATCTTCAAAAGCTGTTTCAGCCACACCCACTCGTTCAAAGGGTGTATCGTTTCAAGAACCGATTGCGGCCCTCTGAAGAAAAAGAAAGAAGCTGAACCAGAATCAGCTACTAAGTCTAAAAAGAAAGTCAGAACAAAAAGGGCATCAAATTTTGAACCAGAGGAAGCACCTCCCCAGAAAAAGAAGAAGTCCTCTACTTCACAACCTTCTTCATCTAGCTCCTCACTGGTAAAAGAAAATGCCATTGAAGAAATTTATCATTTTCAGTTTCCACCTAAAGACTTTGATTTTACTACTGTGCATTTGAAAGACCAAGATAATATTTTTAAAGAGAAATTTGCTTCAAGAGAATCCTGTGCAGTAGTAGCCTTGGATTTGGACAAATTTGAGGAAGAAAACAGTTTGGATTTGAAACCTTGGCTCAAATTCTATGAAAATTTCATTTCCATTGCTTGTCCCTACTCACCTACATTAGTTAGGCAATTTTATTCTAATATGGCCTATGACAACCTACTGGGTCCAGAGGGAGAATTGTTAGAAGAAAGGGTAACCACTACAGTGAGACACACCAAATTCACCCTTTCAGCCTCTATCTTGAACACGATTTTGAAAATGGACCAATTTCCAATTCACACTTCTGAATATGGTAATAGGACAATTTGGTCCATCCTCATGCCACACAAGCCATTTCCTGAAGCCCAATCTCACTATTTCAATTTTAATCCTAGCTCAATGCCCCCTAAGAATAGAGTCTTGTGGTATATCTTCTCTAGAAATTTCATTCAAAAGAGTGGTAATTTCACTCATTTTGCCCAGAGAGATTACCCCTTGTTTACTTCTTTTGTCAACAAGACTCCTTTCAATCTAGGCCATCACATTTTGAAGGAAATGATCAGGTTCAAGTTCCCCACTAGGAAACTCTCTCATATGCCATTTCCTTCACTAGTATCTGTTATTCTGTTTTACTTCAAGATATGGCATGTTGGGTCTGTTGAAGCTTTAAAGCTTCCACCATTCTTTGATAAGGGCAAATTGAATTTGATGAATTTGACATTTGAGGAAGAAGGATCAGGGCAATCAAAAGCCCCTACTAGATCCAAAGGCCCTGCAAGATCAAAAGCTACACAGTCTCAGTCTCAGAATCAAGAGGCTCAATCTGCACCTCCTCCTCCTACCTCTGATTTTAATGCCCGAGTGAAAGAGATCATTGACTCAGCTATTAAAGAAATGTCCAATAAGATTGCCTATGAAATTGGACAGCTGAGGGGTGAACAGTATAGGAGTACCAAACAGCTAGCTGACATTCAAGATGACATGAAGCTGGACTTGGTCAAACTCACTGAGCAAAATGCCAAGCTTATAGACCTAGTTCAGAATCATGATATTCTGCTCACGTCTCTGAGTATATCAAACTCAAGCCTTCATGACAAAGCTGATTTGTTGTTAAAACATTTCAACATAGGTCTTTCTTCAGGCTCAGATCCTCAACCTTCTGGAACTGCTTCTGATATACCTTCAGCCTCTACACCACTTGTAGAACCTTTGGGCACTCCAGCTGCAGACATTCAACCATCTTCTGAGCCTCACACTTCAGAGCATCATACCTCAGATCCTCTAGTCACTCCAGCTGCAGAGACACACACACCTCCTCTTTCACCAACACCTCTATCCGTTGTACCCCCATCTATTGATGATGCCAAAGGGGGAGAAGATCAGAATCAGAATTTGAGAGTATTGTGATTTGAGAGTGTTGTGTAATTTCTGATGTTTTAATTTGTATCTTTTGTAGTGCATATTTTATAATCCTTTGTAAGTGTCTTGTCAAACACTTGATTCTCTAGTTGAAATACATGAATGAAGTCATCTGTCTTAGTCTTTTATGTTTAAACTTATTTGGATGCATAAGTTTTTAAAATGATAAATGAACTTCATGATTTCCAAATCAGATTTTCTCAAATTCTATAAAATTTGTTTTTCAAGGGTTGTCATCATCAAAAAGGGGGAGAATGTTAGTTCTCATAAGGTTTTGATGATGATTGAACAAATTGGAAATCATTGGAAGATGAAGATATGAGTTTTTAAAAGAGAAAAACAGTTGATCATTTTTAAACATAGCAACACTCTAGTGTTGAGTTCCAGAACTCGAGTGTTGGACATTGGCAAGATGTTTTAGAAAGCATCACCGCCAGTGTTCTAGCAAAACTGCCAGTTTTGAACTTATGAAAAGTTCAAAACTCGGGTGTTGAATT
The DNA here is from genome assembly GCA_034222035.1 of Acacia crassicarpa. NCBI lineage: Eukaryota > Viridiplantae > Streptophyta > Magnoliopsida > Fabales > Fabaceae > Acacia > Acacia crassicarpa. The sequence continues at coordinate 27,450,203 of JAWXYG010000004.1, forward strand.
TTCAACACTCGAGTGTTGGCCTGGCAGAGAGATATCAAGCTTTTCAAAACCCCAACACCTCCAGTGTTAGTCTAACACTGCAGTTTTGAGTCTTTTACCTTTTCAAAGAAAGATCAAAACTCGAGTGTTGGAAACCAAAACTCCAGTGTTGAAGAGACAGAGAGCAATCCATGGTTTTCAAAGTTTCAACACCGCCAGTGTTGCTCCATCACTGCCAGTGTTCAACTGAACCTGAGATTTCAATATAAGTGAAAACTCGAGTGTTGCATACCAACACTCAAGTGTTGACAAGGCAGAGAGCCTTTAAAATTCATCCAGTTGAAAACCGCCAGTGATGACTCAAAACTATAGTTTTGGAGTTTGAAACTTTTTATCAAAGTTTCAACACTCGAGTGTTGAGAAGAAACTTGAGTGTTGGCCAGACAGAGAGCATTGATTTTTTTTTAAGGATCAACACTGCCAGTGTTGTTTTTGAACACTGCCAGTTATGAACTTAGCACAGTTCATAACTTGAGTGTTGATACTCAACACTCAAGTGTTGGCCATTTTAACTGAAAAACGCTTTTCGCTTAAATTTGCCTAAATTATCTTAATCTTTGATCTGTTAAGATACCCATTGTTTATTTACTTCAAATAAATCATTTATGTATATTCCTGAACTGTTCTAATGAGTGTATTCATGAGATTACAGGAAATTTATACATTTGAATTAAGAATCAAAGAAACAGAGCCACTTTAGGAAATTTGCTGAAATGATGGAGATACATAACTCTGGATCACTAGCCGTTAAACAAGATCAAATAGTCGTTGCAGAAGATCAATTGACCATTATGAATCATCCCCAACGGAACAAATCATTAAGAAGAAACAGAATCACAAGATCAGCTCAGCAAACAGTCAAGGAGCAACTTCAGCTGTACAATTCATGCAAATAACTCCACCAACAGTTTTTTCTTTAAAAAGAACAAAGCCCCAACGGTCTTCTAACGTTCACAAGCCTCAAGATATTATAAATAGCTAAGGATTTCAACCTGGAAGATACAGAACTATCATATATACATTCTTGCTTGAAAACTCAAGAAAGGTCCAGCTCTTTTGATATTATTGTACCTCAGTGATTATCAGAATTCACTCTTAGAGAGAGATTTCATTGTTGTAATCCTTTTTCTGTAAGGAATCTCAAAGTAGAGGGACTTTGAGATTGGGATTGTATAATTACATCTTGTAAGGGGGAGCGAGTTCAAGATTGTGGATCCTCCTTCGTTTGCTGAAGGTGTAATTAAGAAGTTAGTGGAAATCCCAGAGGATCTGGGGACTGGACGTAGGTCATCTGTTAAGACCGAACCAGGATAATTGCTCTGTGTTCTGCTATTCTCCTTTTCATACTCTTTTCATTCAGTTGTCTTTCTTCAAACTTTATTTTGAAACTAAGCTTATCTGAAAAGAATTTTAAAAAATCCCCAATTCACCCCCCCTCTTGGTGATTTAGCTGCGCTTTCAATATAAAATTGTTACATAAGCATGAGGTTAACTGTTACCTGAGGTTCAATGGGAATTGAACCTCAGCTCTTACCATAGCCTCAGGTTCTGGCGGAGACAGGGTTACTGACAAGGGTAAGCAGGCTGCTTAAGGACTCGGACGGAGGATTGTTTATCTATTGCTGTTTTCTTATGTATTTTGAGTACTTGAATATTTGGATGACTGTATTAGTATCAACACACCAATGTTGGTTAAATATCAGATACACGTTTTGTTTAAAATGAAAACTCTTTTCCGATGCCACTCTGTTTAAATTATTCAAAACTCTGATAATCTCTTTTGAAAATCGCATAATAAAAGACGGGACGTTACATTTTGGTATCAGAGCTTGCATCCTGGCACGAAGTTAACTAGGTTACTTTAAACAGTCTTGTAAGGTTGTTTAAGTAGCAGAGTTAAGTTCTAGCCTTCAAAAGTATTTTATCTGGCATGAACCCGACTTAGTTACAACAAACCATTGGTGCCGAAGGTAGGGCCGAGTCTATGTGGATCAGCCAATCAGTCACCCTAGCACGGTGAGGCTCCCATGATAGACGCCTACCTGGCCAATCGGTTGATTAACTAAGTTAGGCTCTAAGCCATGGTTTTCTTTAAAAAAAAAATATTTCAAAAAAAAAAAAATATAAGTACTGATATGACCCTGGTGTTGTTGTAGAAATGGACAAAGAGGAATTTCCGTATATCAATTACTTTGGGAAAAGAAGACGTATTGCACGTCGGTCGATAGTCCCCGAACCAGTAAGTAGGAGATTGAACCCTGAGCCGATAAATCCACTCTCTGTACCAATGCCTGAACCTGTGCCGGTACCAGAACCACTCTACCCCGCTCTTGCACTTGATAATGATCCAGAACCAGAATACCATCCTGGACCTGAGTATCCCGACCATCTATATGACTCAATACCCATTCTTGCAGAGCCCTACTCACCGGAACCCGGAAATCCCAGCATTTCACATCACTCCTCAATAGGTGATAACTTTGACTATCCTCAGATACAAGATCTCGACTATGACTCTGACGCCAACTCTGGCAACCTGGAGTACGTCTTAGATGAAAACTCCATCTTAACTTTAGCCTTACACTTGGAATTTCTCCATGCCGCTCTCACTACTAAGACCGAGAAAGACAAATACCTACTGTATCTGACCCGAGTCAGAGAATTTTACCAGGCAAACTCTCGCTACCATTTTCCGTATCCTTCTAGAGACTGGGTTAAATCCACCCTTCATCACTTTCCTCGCACCCGTTTCTGGAAAACTAAAATCAATGAAATTCTGAATGAGGGCCACATCGAGGATGTGTGCTCGTGCATTTTCTGCCTCCAGCATTTAGTTCACCTGGTCATGTAGAAAGACAAAGACAACCCTACAACAGTTCAATGAACCATGGAAGTAGTAGTAGCAATAGTTTTGTAACAGTAGGACTAAGTATAATAGTAGTTTGTGTAATCACCATTAATGAATAAAAGGGGTGTACTATATACGCTTTGGTGTGATTCATATGAAATTTGTGATCTTATGTTATGTGTAATCTTTTTGTTTTCTAGTGTTTATATCTATTAACCTTTGCAATTTAGAATATGGCAACTTTGGGAGGCGCCGGAACTCCTAGAGGCCGAGGCCGAGGTCGAGGCAGAGGCCGAGGCAGAGGTAGGGGTAGGCAACTGCGAGTAGTACCAAACCCTGAACTCGAACAACATGAACCTCCACCACCAGTACAAGATGAACTTCAAGAAATGAGGAGAATAATACAAGAACAGAGAGCTCTCATCGATGCGCTTCTCGCCAACAGGCAGGGAGGACAAGGGGATGAAGAACAACAGGCTGACGGAGAGCAACAGCAACAACAACGAGAGGGAGGAGAAAATTACGATGAACAAGAAGACGAGCGCAGCAACGCATTTGAGAGACCAGAACGATCTCAGTCATCTCCTCGACAGGAGAGAGTACTAGTGGAACAACATCAACCTGTCAGAGAAGCTAAGGATACACAATACTGGGTGACATAATTCTGCAAACACAAGCCACCAGTATTCCGAGGAAAACTTGATTCAGCTGAGGATTGGCTATTGCATCTTGAAAAGATCTTTGAGGTCTTAGAATGTCCGGATAACAGGAAGGCTCAATTGGCAATTTACAAGCTAGCAGGAGACGCCGATCGTTGGTGGCGAAACACCGCGGCAACCCTCCGAAGCCGAAACTGTCCCATCACATGGGAAACGTTCCAAGAAAAGTTTAACGAGCAGTACTTTCCACCCTCAGTACAGATGATGAAGGAGACAGAGTTCCTGCACATCCGTCAGGGTCGGGAAGAATCTTTCGATGATTACTTCGCTCGTTTCACCAACTTATCTCGGTACTCATCACTTCTGAGGCGAGATAATGACGAGAGCAGCATTGCAAATGTACTTGTGTATGGACTAAAGTATGAGATAAGGGAAAGGTTGGTATCGCACAAATTTCTGGAACTAAATCAAGCTGTAGAAGCCTGCCGACTCATCGAACGAAACTTGAAGGAGCTTCGCAAGACCAGAGACTTCAGCAGTAGCGGCCCCAACCGTAGCGGTTTCAATCGCAACAACCCAGCACAGAAGAGGAAGGCACCTTGGAATAATTCCCAACAAGGGAATAAGAGGCCATTTCAACTGAGACAGCAAAACTTTCCAAGAATGCAGACATCCCAAGCCTGTCCGCAATGCAGAAGATTCCATCCGGGAGCTAACTGTGAGGGAAAGCCAGTGTGCTTCAGGTGTCAGAAACCGGGGCATATTAGCTTAAACTGTCCTCAAAAAGCTTTGGAGGCGAGACCGCAGAACGCAGGACGAGTTTTTGCTCTGACTAATGAGGAAGCCAAGAAATCTCCTGAGATGATCAAAGGTACTATTTCTCTTAATGGAAATCTACTACAGGCATTGTATGATTCGGGTGCTAGTCACTCGTTTATTTCTTTCGATTGTGCAAAACGACTAGGAATGCAAGCCTATAGACTACCATATGATTTGATAGTAGCTACCCCACTTGGCGCGAAATCTTTAGCGTCTGATGCATGTCTTAATTGCATTGCGAGTGTGAACGGTCGAGAATCTAACATAGATCTTATCCGATTACCGCTTCATGGCATTGATGTCATTCTTGGTCTTGATTGGCTAACGGCAAACAACGCGGTCATTGATTGTGGTAATAAAGAAATACGATTCTCACCACCACACGACCAGAGCAAGATCAATGTGAGTCTGAATTTCCTATCTAGTGCAGAAGCAGAAAAATGCATGAAGCAAGGTTGCCAAGCGTATATGGTGTTCTTCTCAATCAAGATAGACGACGAACCATCACTCAAAGACATTCCCATTGTGAATGAATTCCCTGATGTGTTTCCCAAAGATCTCACCAAGTTACCCCCTGAGAGAGAGGTTGAATTCGCCATCGACTTGATGCCAGGCACTGGACCAATATCAAAAGCACCATATCGTATGGCACCAAACGAGATGCTGGAATTGAAGAAACAGCTTGAGGAGCTACTGGAGAAAGGATTTATTCGACCTAGTGTGTCGCCATGGGGAGCCCCAGTACTGTTTGTAAAGAAGAAAGATGGAAGTTTACGACTTTGTATCGATTACCGCGAGTTAAACAAGGTGACTATCAAAAACAAGTACCCACTTCCTCGCATTGACGATCTACTCGATCAACTATCTGGTTCCTGTGTATTCTCTAAAATTGACTTACGCTCAGGATACCACCAGCTGCGAGTGAAAACCAGTGATGTTCCAAAAACAGCCTTTAGAACCAGATACGGGCATTACGAATTCCTTGTGATGCCTTTCGGATTGACAAATGCGCCTGCCGTATTCATGGATTACATGAATAGAATCTTTCGTCTACACCTAGACAAGTTTGTAGTGGTGTTCATCGATGACATCCTAATCTATTCTAAAAGCAGGGAAGAACACGAAGAACATCTGCGACTCGTGTTGGGAATACTCCGTGACAAACAACTTTTTGCTAAATTGAGCAAGTGTGAATTCTGGCTACCAGAGGTAAAATTTCTGGGTCATGTCGTATCTCGCGATGGTGTAGCTGTTGATCCTAGTAAAGTGGAAGCGGTTCTAAACTGGAAGAGGCCGGAAACAGTGGCAGAGATACGTAGTTTCCTGGGTTTAGCGGGATATTACCGCAGATTCATACAAAATTTCTCACGTATTGCTTTACCATTAACGAAGCTCACAAGGAAGAAACAACCATTCATATGGGACGATGATTGTGAGGCGAGTTTTCAAACTTTGAGGGAGAAGTTGACTACAGCTCCAGTATTAATAATTCCAGATCCAGACGAAACGTACATTGTCTATAGTGATGCTAGTGGGCAAGGATTAGGGTGTGTTCTCATGCAGCAGGGCAGAGTTGTGGCATATGCTTCTCGCCAGTTGAAACCTCACGAGTTGAACTACCCTACTCACGATTTAGAACTTGCGGCTATCGTGTTTGCTTTGAAGATATGGAGACATTATCTCTATGGAGCAACCGTGGAGTTATATTGCGACCACAAGAGCCTGAAATACCTGTTTGATCAAAAAGAGCTCAACATGAGACAACGTCGCTGGATGGACTTACTGAAAGATTACGACCTGGAGATCAAGTATCATCCCGGAAAAGCAAACGTCGTAGCAGATGCACTTAGTAGAAAGACGGTGCACGCAGCATACATGATGATTCAAGAGCGGAGACTACTTGAAGATTTCAGAGACCTGAACCTGTCCAATCAGATTTGCATGAGACACTACGCGCCCGATGACGTGTATCTTGCAAGTCTCCTTGTTAGTCAAGGAAAGTATAATTTAAGAGATGCGGTCGAGGAAGCTCAAAAGCACGACGAATGGGCTATAGCAGCTCGAGAAAAGATCTCACAAGGTGAAACTCAAGACCTTGACCTATCACCTAGTGGTTTAGTCAGGTACAAGAAGCGGATCTACATTCCAAAGGATGGTGAATTACGACAGAAGATTCTAGACGAGGCTCATAAGAGCAGATACACTCTACATCCAGGAATGGTGAAGATGTACCAGAACCTGAAATCCGAGTTTTGGTGGCCCAGGCTGAAGAAAGACGTAACCGAGTACGTGGGTAGATGCTTAACCTGTCAGAAAGTTAAAACCGAACACCAACGACCCCCTGGTCTTCTTCAAGGACTGGAAATTCCGGAATGGAAATGGGAGAATATTACCATGGATTTAGTGGTAGGTTTACCCAAGATTAGACATCACGACGCGATTTGGGTGATTGTGGACCGATTGACTAAGTCGGCACACTTTCTCCCCATTAGTATTAATTACTCACCAGAACAATTGGCGAGGATTTATATCAAAGAGATCGTAAGACTTCATGGTGTACCTAAGAGCATCGTTTCTGATCGGGACCCACGATTTACATCCCGATTCTGGGAGGCTTTGCATGCAGAAATGGGAACTAAGCTAAGGCCTAGTACAGCTTATCACCCGCAGACCGATGGTCAATCTGAAAGGACAATACAGACTCTAGAAGATATGCTTAGAGCGTGTGTATTGGATTTCAAAGGCCATTGGGATGAACATTTACCGCTGGTCGAATTCGCTTACAACAATAGTTACCATTCGAGCATACAGATGGCTCCGTTTGAGGCATTATACGGGCGGAAGTGTCGATCACCTATATGCTGGACAGAATTGTCGGAGCGAGAATTCATCGGGACAGATTTAGTTGATAAGACCTCCAAGCAAATTGCATTGATCAAACAGAGACTCCTAACAGCACAAAGCAGACAGAAGAGTTACGCTGATAAGAGGAGAAGACCATTAGAATTCGAGGTTGGAGACCATGTGTTTCTCAAGGTATCCCCGGTAACTGGTGTTGGAAGAACGCTTAAACGGCGAAAGCTAAGTCCTCGTTACATTGGGCCATTCGAAATCTTGGCAAAACGTGGACCAGTCGCATATCAATTAGCTTTGCCCCCGAATCTGAGTAAACTCCACGACGTCTTCCATGTTTCTCAATTGAAGAAGTATCAACCTGACCACGAACATATTATCCAATATGAAGATGTCGAAGTGCGACATGATAACACTTTTGAGGTCGAGCCAGAGCAAATTGTTGATTACCAGGAGAAGCGGCTTCGACAAAGAAGTATTCCGTTCGTGAAAGTAGTATGGAGAGGCTTATCTCCTGCTGAGGCAACTTGGGAAACAGAAGAAGATATGAAAGAAAAATATCCGGAGTTTATGGCTCAATGTTTAGTAGGTGTAGAGTAAATTTCGAGGACGAAATTTTATTTAACGGGGGGAGAAATATAATACCCCAATTATTAATTAGTAATATTATATTATATATTATATACTATATTATATATAAAGAGGAGTAGTGCATATGTCACGGGAGGCAACCAAAAAGAAAAGAATGATATTATATTGGAGACGTGTAATTTTATACCTTAGGGAAACAATAGAAATTAAATTATACCCAGTAAATCGTGAACTAGGTTTCTTGGGTAAGGGCATATTATAAACAAGTGAATTTTTATCTCAGAGTGGGTTATTTCCGAAGTCATTTCCATAATTGGCGGAATGATTATTGAGATAGGTCGAAACCGATATTTTGAATCAGGACAGATAGTAGAACCGGTAGAAAATAAATCATAACTCAAAATCCTTGAACTAAGTAGTAAACAACTGCACATATTATGAATCAGTGAATTTTTGTCTCGAAGATGGTGTCACCCGAAGTAATTTCTGTTACCGGCAGTGTCCGACTTAAAATCTTTGACAGATTACGAAATACCCTGAATGAGGTCAAAAATTCAGTTGACCCAGATATTTTTAAAGAGGAAGAATAGAGCTTCAGGGCTATGCTTCTGGATTTTTAAGAATTTGCAAAAGATCATGCGATCAGAACACCGAACAGGAATTTTATCGGTAGAAAAATACTATTCACATTATTAAAATAACAATTTTTTTTAAAAAGGGCACAGATGCACCCCGTGAACAATTTTAATATTTTTTTAATATTTTTGGAAATTACGAAAAATGACCCAAAAACAAGAAATTACACTTAAGGACCCAATTTCCAACACTATAAATAGAGGCCTCACTTCTTCATTTTCTTCACACCAAACTCAGATCACAACGGTCGAGTTTAATAGAAGAGAGAGAATTCTTAGAGTTTAGAGGGAGAATTTAGAGTAAAGTTCTCGGAGCTGGAGAGAAGGAGTAAGAACTTCAAGGGTAAGTTCTTTGGTCTCTAGTCTTAAGATTTGGTAGTTTCTTTTGGTGATTATAGTAGAAATGCCAGATAGAGTTTTTTCTGAGTATGCTCTGTGGCTGCAGCTTAGTCTGATCTGTCACATCAGAAAAGAATTATTCTTGGGCAGTAATGTTATTTACCAATACAGTAAATACTATTTACCAAACAGTAAAAATTATTTACCGTCACGGTAAAAATATTTTTACTGGTACTATTCACATGAATAGTGAATACTATTCACATGAATAGTAAATCTTCAACGTAGAATTCCACAAGTATTGCAAAGTTGATGGCCACTGATAAATGTGATATTGTTCCTATAGGGTATCTGTGAACTTGTACCGCTGTTTTCCGTTAGAAATACCGTTTTAGTCAAACGTACCAAAACATCATCAACGAAGGTACGGACGCGTACTGTAACCTTAACTCTGATGCTTATTGTAAATTTTTATGTGATGGATAGTCTGAGATTCTGTTTTTTTATAAAATTGGGCATACACATTCAGCTATATACGGGTTATAGTCATGATAATGCCGTTTAGTTTTCCTAGCGCTGAGGACACGGATGTACACCGTGGCACTGGGTAGTGCAGACTGGATTAAAATATGAGGTGGTTGTGCTGTTGAAATGTGATTATGCTGTAACTATCATGAATATCTATTATATATAAAATTGTTACATAAGCATGAGGTTAACTGTTACCTGAGGTTCAATGGGAATTGAACCTCAGCTCTTACCATAGCCTCAGGTTCTGGCGGAGACAGGGTTACTGACAAGGGTAAGCAGGCTGCTTAAGGACTCGGACGGAGGATTGTTTATCTATTGCTGTTTTCTTATGTATTTTGAGTACTTGAATATTTGGATGACTGTATTAGTATCAACACACCAATGTTGGTTAAATATCAGATACACGTTTTGTTTAAAATGAAAACTCTTTTCCGATGCCACTCTGTTTAAATTATTCAAAACTCTGATAATCTCTTTTGAAAATCGCATAATAAAAGACGGGACGTTACACATATACTTATCTGATATCTCGTATACCGTAGATTATGTTAGAAAAACAGCATTCACTGCTAATTCAAATAGGAACTGTATGAATCCATCTTTACCTACATACAGCAGCATTACCTTTCCAATATAATTGATCTGACTTATTGGCCAGTGAATGAAATGGCAGGGGAATAATAATGATTATAAATTAATATAAAACATTCCATTGTACAGAATTCCAATTAAAAAGAATATATGCAATAATAGGTCAACCATATGACGATAATTCATGTATGTCGCTGAGCCTTGCTACATAGGCTTTCAAAAAAGGTGGTTGAGTGGATTAGAGGAGCCATTACCTACTCCTCATTCCAGTTTGTCGATTATGATGTGACCATTTTGAAGAATACCTTTCTAAATCAATGAAGAATTATCCTAACATTATGTGTAAAAGTGACTTGATGAGAGACAAACGAGAAGCATGGGATAATAATTTGACTTCCAAGTACTAGTTCTTCACTCAATGCCAAGGCATTTTCCTAGTCTAAAGTGAAGCTACGATTTTCAATCACAAAACATGTATATATATACTACCTCCGGTCCTAATATAAAGTTTATAATGCAATTTATATTATAAATTTTGTTTTATATTTCAGACCAAATGGAATACTTTTTATGGGTTTGTTGGGTGTCTCACACCCACAATCATATTTAGATGATGAATAAAGTTTGATGAGGTGGATTGCCCCATTTTGTACCCAAAAAAAAAAAATGTTATGTTGGCGTAAAAAATACTTATTATATGCATTTTTGTCAACAAAATAATAAAAATATCATTGTGTAAAGACTTGGCGCCAGATATTTCTAATGGTTTGTGGTTGTGGTGATCCGTGTAGAGATTCTGAATATTCAATTCATTTGATGTAAAAACAAATAAACCCATAAATTTTGACTAATATCATAATCGGTTAAAGTATACTTTTAGTCCTTTAAGTTTTATATAAGGTATACTTTTGGTCCCTTAATTTCATAAAGTATACTTTTGGTCCTAAAATTCTAACACCGTCAATGTTGCTAACAAAAACTACTGATGCAACGAACTCAAGTGATGACTAATAGCGCTTAATTACATAAATTTTCCATATTCTTTAATTTATTCATATTTTAAATTTAAGTCTAATAGTATTTAATTACAAAATCATCACTTAAATTTACACTGTTATCACTTGAGTTTGAATTATCCGTTAGCAAAACTAACGGTGTTAAAATCTTAAGACCAAAAGTATACTTTATGAAGTTAAGGGACCAAAAGTATACTTCACGTAAACTTAAAGGACTAAAAGTATACTTTAGTCTATCATAATCAATAAACTCTTTTGATTTGTTGTAGGAAATTAAATTTAAAACGTGCAACAGCAATTTTAAATTTGAGAACTTGTTTTTTCATTCATTCATTTTGAAAAGCACACATTAATAAGGGGAGACCCATTGCATTTAGTACTATTTGATGTTTTCAGGCAATCGTACTAAATGCAATGGGTCTTGTGCAATGGAATGGTTTATTAATTTATAATCAAAATGTAACCCATTAATTTATAATAGGTCAGCCATATACATCAAATAGCACTAAATGCAATGGGTCTCCCCTTATTAATGTGTGCTTTTCAAAATGAATGAATGAAAAAACAAGTTCTCAAATTTAAAATTGCTGTTGCACGTTTTAAATTTAATTTCCTACAACAAATAAAAAGAGTTTATTGATTATGATATTGGTCGAAATTTGTGTGTGTGTGTATCAATGGATTTTAACATATGCACACAAAATCAAAACTAGGTGTCAATAGCCAGCGCCTTAGTAGCGTAGTGGCATGGGAGTCAGTACTAACTGGCCTCTCTCTCCCATATCCAGAGTTTGAACCCTGTCCCCTTCTTCTACCATGATGTATCAAAAAAAAAAAAAAAAGCAAGATGTCAATAATTAACCTTCTTAGTTTGAATTACTGAAAAACATCCCTCAATAAAAAAATTAGTAGGAAACATCTTAGTTAACTTGTTAGATTAGTGATTTAGATATGTATTAGGTTGATTTTTCTATCAAAATGACTCAAATCAATTTGATATGAACTACCATTGGATTATATACCTTCACTTCAATGTTTTATGTAATCAATGTGAGACTTTTCTTGATGTATTCTAATACTACTTCAACTGTTGCAGCTCTTGTTGATAATTTGATAGCCCACCAATGGCCTTTTAGGTTATTGTTTTGAATGGTCTTTATGAGTGAGAAGTCGCAGATTTAATCCTGCTTGCATCTCAGGTAGTTAGTGTTTGGCTTGTAATTCAAAATAATAATAATAATAATAATAATTTGACAGTCCAGTCCTTAAAGACAGAATCAAAAGGGAAAAAACAGAAATTGGAATTCAATTCTAAGCTATATATGATTTACTATTTGTTCACTGTCGTTCTCTTTATTCCATTTCACGACATGAAAAAAGGAAGCAAGAACATTCTAATACAAGCAAGTGTATCCTAGGACCGTTGACTGTTTTAACCAACTGAAGATTGCACCACCCTGCAATCAAGCAGAACTCTGGAGAACTTTTCTTGCATACGAATTCTAGCTAGTGGCAAATGGAAGGAAACAAAAACAATAATTAACCCTCAAAAAGACCCAAAGTAATTTTTATTTATTTAACTTTGACTCATAATGCTGATCACCAAGAAATTTGGTGGACTGCACCAGTAGATTAACATATGAAGGATGACAGCCTCGAAAGTTGCTAAGTTAATACTCCCTCTAGTCTTTTATTATAAGGCACCAACTATCATTTATATTTGGTCATTTTTATAAGGCATTTACTTATTTCCAAAGCGCATTAATTATTTTTTTCCATGTATATCTATAATTAATAAGATTAATGGGTGGAGCAATAATTAATATAATATTAGAGTTTAAAGTAATTAGTATGGATAATATTAGAAGTTACTTAAGTTGTAGGATAACTTTATTGACTTTAACTGTTTTTTATTGGTTTGTGAAAATTGTTAATTAGTGTCTTATAATAAGAACTAGAGGAAGTATCGCTATATAAAAAATTTTGGATGGTAGGCGCTTGATAACTTGAGAAAGAGAGAGAAAGGACGGAGAAAAAAGAGAGATTCCAGGTCAAGTAGAGGGTAAGAGTAAAGGGTTTAACAAACATTCAATATCATTAAGGTAAATTTACAAAATTCATAAATCTCTAATAAGTTCACTTAGCTTGATTAGAACTTTGTCTAAAGTATAGGCCTGAATCTGAATTACACTATACTGGATTTAATTGAGATTTTCCCAATTTACTATCCTGTAATACCTAAAATTCATTTAATGATGGGCAATTTATCTTTAACTGCAACATATTTTCAAATTTCAACTATGTGCAAAATAAAAAAAATAAAAAAAAAACATTTATAGACATATGAAGATATTTTGCAAAGGTTAAAGAAAAGTTAGCCCACTTAAGAACTTGAGTCCTTAGATATCTTTTTGGTGATAAATTATGTAATGGGAGATTTTTTTTTTTTTTTTAGCAATTTTTTTCCCTAATTTTCATAATTTTTCTAAAATTTTGAGTATTATAAAATGCACCGTCTATGGATTTTTTTGTTTTTGGGAGATGAAGGGTAGATAGATAAGATGTGAATTGAATGCTTGGTGACAAAGGGAAATATTGAGGAGCAACCTAACCCACAAATGGACTTGGCACCGTCCACAAACACCCACAATCAAGTTGGGCCCTACACACTGTTATGACCTCTTTACCCTTCACAGTTTCCAAAAATGACCCTTCAAGCCTAACTTGAAAACAGCCTATTATTAATAGGGATGCAAATGTCGAGTAGTTTGTGAGTTTTCAGTTTAACTACTTTCTACCTTCCTTGGCCGGCACGGAAACCCTGATCTCCCATCTGGTTGGAGGGAAGGGAATAAATAATTTAATGAGTTTGATGTTTTTTTTAATAAGAAAAATACTTGGAGTTGAAACTTTTTTCATAGGGATATGATACAAGAAAATAATTATAAGTAAAATTAATTACATTTTTTTTGGGAAAATGACAGCCAGGTCCTAAAGAACATACAAAATATCAAAAATGTTTCAACCCAAGATCACATATCTTTTTTATATTATTTGTATTGAAATAAAATCCAGGTGCTTAAATCTTATTGTGAATATAGCTTTTTATATTATGAATGGTTAGGTTTTAAATTTTATTGTGAATATAGCATTTCTTGTTGTGAATCTAATTTTTTCTGTTGTGAACGACTTCTGTACACTTAGTGACTTAAATTTAAAATAAAATCCAGGTGTTTAGATTTTATTATGAATATAGCTTTTTCTGTTGTAAATGACCATGTTTTTAAATTTTGTTGTCAATATAGCATTTCTTGTTGTGGATATAGTACTTCTTGTTGTCAATACAAATAATCAATGACTTTTTTTAACTGCGATTTTGGATTAGGATTTTTTTGATATTTTGTATGTTCTTTGGGAGCTAAGTGTCATTTTCCAATTTTTTTTAATCCCTACCTAGAATGACCACAATGATAAAAGAATGAAAAGCATATCATGCATTTGTTTTAATTATATATTGATAAATCAATAATTTATATTAAAATTTATAGAAAATGATATAATAGTCATAACTTATAAATTATAGAGCATTATACTAATGATAATAGTCATAACTTATAAATTATAGAGCATTATACTAATGATACTATTTTTTTTATATCAATAAAATAAAAAACCTTCTTTTATTATAAACACACACCAAAAGCAGAAAAATTTAGATAGAGTAATAGATTGCACTGTAGAGAAGGAACCGGAGAGAAATAGGAGTGCAAGTGAAAAACACGGAAAGGACTTGACCAGAGTCCAACTGAAAACTACCATCCACCAGTTTTTAATTCCCATTAAAAGAGAGAGAAAGAGAGAGCGAAAACGAGTGCTACTCGTTTTGATAATATACAAAATAAAATAAAAAAAATCGGTACACCCAATCACAAAGATCGATTTTTTTTTAAATTAATTAAATTTATTAGACCCAGCGACTCCTTCACGTTGCTACTTTTTCTTCTTCTTCCTCGTCTACCTCTTTTTTTTTTGCTCACATAACAAGCTACCTCCGAATTTTCCCCCAATTTCTAGGGTTTATGATATTTTCTCTAATCAGAAACCTTAGCTGCCTTCTCCCGGCTCCAACTTCTGTTTTTGGTGCTTAATTTCAGGTGAGTTTGCTTCTCTTGCGATTCATCGCTCTTCTTCTTAGAATTCTCCGTCTGGGTCGTTGCATGAAGCTAATTTGGCGATAGAGGATTAAAAAGGGGTAATTGACATGTTTTCGACTGGGTATTGGTTGATTATTACTTCGTCTTTGTGAGACTCCTTTTCTTTGTTCTTTTTTTTTTTTTTTTGGGGGGGGGGGGGGGGGGAGGATGTGGTGTTCTTGCTGCTCTTAGTTGACTTGCAATTGCACGTGGAATTATTAGTAATGAAATGGATGTGTACTGTGTTTTTTGTTTGTTTAACATATGTGAAGGATTAAGAAAGGAAATGAGGGGATTAATAGCTAAGCAATTACTGGTGTTGGAGGTTTGAAATTCACAATGCCTTTGTTGATAGGAAGTTTGGTTCTTTCAGAAAGTACAATAGTGGCTCTTGTTGGAAATTTGAATGCTGAAGCTTTCAATAAGGCTAGGACTTGGAAAGATATAAGTTTGGTAGATTTTTGTGTATGCTAATAGGTTGTCCAATTAAAATATAACGGGGATTTTTATTTTTTATTTTTATTTTATTTTTTCAAAACCTCCAATAATACGGCTTTGAGGTGATTTAAATATCCACACGATATATTGCTATACAAAATTTGGTCCTAAAAACTCGCTGAAACGTTGTCCAATTTAGAAACTGCTTTTAACATATGTTACCACAAACAAGAGTTATATCGAATGGTTTTGCGCGTTACTAAAAAGTAAAAACTGTTATCATAGGAGATATTTTCAATTGGAGTCATGTAGACGTTAGACTATAATTAAGTTCAACCAAAGTTTTCAACTAATCTGTAATTCTGTATAGAGGGTGAGATCTAACAAAATACTAATGGAACGAGAGGAGTTAGCTTTTGTGTCATTCACCCGAAACATTCACAGATATTGCAGCTTCTAAGTTGGTAAACTGATGATCATAGAGATATTATTTTGGAATTTTTTATACCGGGTTTTCAATATATAGTTGATTTATTTCTTCGTTGACTTAGGATTAGTTTTTGTCCTTTTGGTGTTGCCTTTCTTGTATTATCCTTTTATATTTGTCTATCCTGAAGAGAATCACTTGAATTTTGGTTGAACTGATGAAAATCTGAATGTCCTTCTTACAACCTAAGGATAACAGTTGCAAGCAAAAGTTCATTATTCACAGTACTCAATTCTCACATCTTTTGCCAGATTCTTTGATTCATCTGCATCACCATGTCAAGTTTGGAGGAGCCACTTGGTCTTGACAAATTGCCAAGCATGAGTACCATTGATAGGATTCAGAGATTCTCATCTGGAGCTTGTCGTTCCAGAGTAGATAATTTGGGCATGGGAAACTGCTTTATTGAAGGACGGAGTTGCAGTACATCCAATAGCTGCAAGTGAGTTAATATAATTTCTTACAAGTCAGAAACTTGACTGTAATTTGTTATGAGATTAATTAATCTCTTTTGGTAATTTTTTCTTTCATACAAACATGTTACATTCTATTTGCTGCTGCGTATGTGGATTTTTACACATGATTTGCCCTTTTCTGCTCATTACATCCATTACATAACCTAATATCTCTCGGTTTCAGTGACGATGATGAAGATTATACGACAGAAACATTTCCATGGAAGAGACATGCTAGGGACATGTCCCGAGGGGGTTCCTTTTGTCAGAGGGCAATGAGTTCAGGGAGGAACTCAATCAAATTTGGGAAAAATGATGATTCATTTTGCTTTTCTGAGAGTCCGTATAGTCCCAATTGTAATAACAGAGACATACCTGAAATGACATATAAGGTGATCCATGGAAGCAGTAATTCCTGTTCAAGTTCTGGTAGCTAATAAATAAGTTTTAAACTCTGGTCCATGCCTCTTTTTATATCCTTCCAACTTTCTATCATTAGTAATTTTATCTATTTTCTTTGTTTAACTAGCATCTTATATGAAATTATTCATTGGAAAATGCAGTTTCTGAAAGGTATACCTAAGGTTGTAAAGATAGTAGAAGTTGGTCCGAGGGATGGATTGCAAAATGAGAAGAATATTGTACCTACGGATGTGAAGGTTGAATTGATACATAGACTGGCATCTTGTGGGTTGTCTGTTATTGAAGCTACTAGTTTTGTATCTCCCAAATGGGTCCCACAGGTATGATGGGCTCAGAATTTTACCATGTTTAATTTTTCTTGATATTGAAAGTTTAGGGAGTGATTGTTCTCTTGAAATATAACCAAGGTTCATCCAACTTACGTTAGTTCAAATTTTCATGGATGTGTTTATTGTTAAGGTTGGACGCCTTGAATAATTTTAACATACTAAAATGATTAAATCTGATTTAACTATACACGAGATGACTTAACAATATTGAAGTAATGATATTTTTATTTATTTTTCAATGCAAACTGGATTCAAAAGGGGAAATGTGACTTTTTAATACATAATTGTATTTTGGCTAATAGGCTTCTCGTCGCTACTTAATTTTAATGTATGCAGCTGATTCAATCATAAATTGGTGGTGTTTTGATTTTTAAGTTTTTCTGCAAAAAAATTTGATTCTGTTTGGCTCATACCCTCATGGATATTATTTAATTTCTCTGTCTCAGTTAGCTGATGCTAAGGACGTAATGCAAGCAGTTCATAAGTTGGAAGGCGTCAGATTGCCAGTTTTGACTCCTAATTTAAAGGTACATACATCTAGAATAACCATGGAGAGGGATATTTATTTTTAGATCTCTGACCGGCTACAATTACAGGGCTTTAATGCTGCTGTATCAGCTGGTGCCAGAGAAGTAGCTGTTTTTGCATCAGCTTCTGAATCATTTTCAAAATCAAACATTAACTGTAGCATTGAAGAGAGTCTTGTCCGTTATCGTGCTGTTACGAGTGCAGCTAAAGAGCTCTCAATTCCTGTTCGAGGGTATGCCTTCTATCTCATTTTACCATGATTGTAAGATTCCGTTATATTGCATTCTTCTTTGCATATGTGTTTAATTTTGTTGGACAACAATTTTAATTGATTTTTTTTATTATTTTATTTAGATTGATCTTCTCCAAGAAGAGTTGTAGTTGTTGTTCGGCAATTTTTCTTTTGATCTTGGATAGTGCCTTGGCTTAACTTAATAAAATATCTTAGATTGCTGGGATTTACTCTTATTGTGGGACACAAAATTCTTTGTATATGCTTTTTATATGTTTTGACTGGATACCCCTCAAAATCAGACTTTATGGCTATAGTTTTATGCATTCTTGAACTTGTTATCATTTGGGACTAGACCTTTCCTGATATATCTAAAAGACCATTAAGTCAAGACCTAATGGTTGGCCACGAGATTCCAATCTGTCAATGAATTTTGTTTACATAGAAATTTTATTTCCATCCTGCTTATTTCATTGAGGATATTTTATTTACATTTTATAGGTATGTATCATGTGTTGTTGGATGTCCAGAGGAAGGACCAATCTCTCCCTCAAAAGTGGCTTATGTAGCTAAAGAACTACATGATATGGGTTGCTTTGAGATCTCCCTTGGTGACACAATTGGTGTTGGCACACCAGGTGGTGATTTAGATAACTTGGTTTCTTTAATTCAGCGCCTCCATGTTTGATTTAATAGTAGTGGTGAACTCCTCTCATTCTCCCAGTAGACAAGGTGTTTTATTAGTCAAATTAAAATTTTTCTTTGGGTATGGCCTCAATACGTTTATCAATAATATACAAGCATCCGCATTTTATGTGTGCTTAGTTTCTTCATACAGATCAATAGGATTCTATGTTTGGTCATATACCCATTTGGCCGTAGTTTTTTGTTGGTCAATAGTCTATCTCTCTTTAATCTATTCCTATAATTAGGCATATTGCCTCATCAATAAAGCATTCAATATTTAGAGAGTAAATTGGTATAGGAGATTCTCTTGGGCTTTTCTAGAGAGAAGGTGAGATTCTTGCTTGCTTTTTATCCCAGATTATCTTATAGCTTTCTCAACGTAAATTCTCAAATTATCTTATAACTTTCCCATCTTATCAACTTATTTAAACCGGTATCTTATCAGTGCCTTATGCTAATTAATTGAACTCCTGACCTATGATAATTTCCTATGATCTTGCACTTATATTGTTCTCCATTCATTTTTGTTTTGCCCAGGAACTGTCATTCCCATGCTTTTGGCTGTAATGGCTGTCATTCCAACTGAAGCAATTGCTGTCCACTTCCATGACACTTATGGCCAATCCCTTCCCAATATTCTGGCGTCCCTTCAAGTAAGCCATCAAAATATCAAGAATAGCTTGTGCTTTTATTATACTAGTCTTTTACTGCATAGAACATGCTGAGTTCCCCTCTTTCACATTATACCATGAAAGTTTTTATTGATGCACCAATCCATGGGCACTATCGATAATCCTAGATTTCATCATAAGGTTAAATCTATAATTTTTAAGTCCATTTTCATAACTCATAACTGTTCAAAATAGAAAAGACTCACGCCACATGAGTAGAACTGTTAAATAGTGGCCATTCAGGTTTCAATACCTACAGCATTTGTCACTAGAGCCAGCTTGGCTTGAGCTTTGGTTTAAAGAGTTAGGATAACTTAGAAAAGAAATGATGATGGAAAGAAAAGCAGAGTTTGATTTTTCTTCTGCCACTTGCAGAATGATGTGACTTTTTTTTTTTTTTTTTTTGCCAAAAGAATGATTTGATCAAGCAGGCCCTACGTTTCAGTGTTATTGATACCGTTTACTTTTAGGCCTCTTTTCCTATATTGCTTTCTCGTTAAAGGGGTAATTAAAATTATGTCAAAGTCTCTGGATGGGAACTACTTGCAATTATCTTAAAAACAAAAAATCACATTACCTATCATTTTTCTATTCCTATTCATTCCCGTCCCTTTCAGTCTCTAATTTTTAAAACGTTGAATGTGATATTTCAAACCGCACATGGGAACTGATTACAATTGTCTAAATTCATAATACCTATAATTTTCTTACTACTTGTTCCCATCCATTTCTCTCGCTCATTTTTAAATCATTGAATGTGATGTCCTGCCAGAAAGAAAATAAGGAACAAATAGTTTTTGAAAAAAACGAGAACTAAAACCTTGATATGCAGAGTCTTGTCTGCACAAAGTCAGTTTTTTCTTCTTCTTTTTTTCTTTTTTTTTTTTTTATTTTTTTTAATGGTGATGTAAGTTTATGGGATTCAAATTTATATTGACAAAGCATAATGTGGAGCTACAACTTATGTTTCATTAGTATGAGAATCAACCAGCAACCTTATTCCACTAGATGGGGTTGGGTTTGTAGAGAGCATTACATTATTGTGATTTATCAACAAATGTGTTTGTGATTTCGTTTGGGACCCCCAAAAGTGTTTGTTCACATAAATCGGAACAAAATTTCTCTTACATACTTACCTTATATACCATAAATCACTTTTAAAAAAACCTTTTGAAGGTTTAGATCATTATTCCAAACAAACATTTATATCTTTGGATAAATTGATGACTAAGAGGTATAAGAATCATTAATGAATTTTGATTTGCATTAAACAGATGGGGTGCTGTACAGTGGACTCCTCTGTTGCTGGTCTTGGTGGCTGTCCATATGCTAAGGGAGCTTCGGGAAATGTCGCTACCGAAGATGTTGTGTACATGCTGAATGGGCTGGGAGTGAAAACTAACGTCGATCTTGGAAAGCTCATGTCGGTTGGGGATTTCATCGGCAAGCATCTGGGTCGACCCTCTGGCTCAAAGACTGCTATTGCCTTGAGCCGAGTCACAGCTGACGCCTCCAAGATATGAGATTATATATTGCTATCAGTAACAATATTTATACATATGCTTCAGGCAATTACAAACATCTCCATCCATGTAATGTTTCTATTCTTACATACTTGTAGAATATAATTAAAATATTCCCTCGTCTTATGAGGTGATAAGGAATAAGTAATGCTTCTACCTATCTACCAATCTCAAAGTGCAAAGAGCACTCATGTTTGCCATTGTTGTCACTAGCTTCTTTCCTTAAATGTCCTTTCTCATTCTGTGCAGAAAAGTTAGTTTAAATTGACTGTAGTTCAAACCTCACGCACTTTTTTTCGTCTGAGGGGGGAAAAACTAAGGTTTAAGCCATTAAACACATGCTTGCACAAGCTTGCACATTCTTCTGTTTATGTTATGCAAAAGGGTCTTAAAAGTGTTGTTTGTTCCCCACTTTCTTCATTCCAAATATACCCTCAAGTAATCAAACACTTGGAGCCATGTTTTTTGAGGTAAAAAACCATGTCACCTTCACAATTGTGGATGTATTTGAGACTCCAATGATGGCTGAGGGAGCCGTGACTTTGACCATCACAGAAAAGGGAAACTAAAAGGCAAAGAGACTACCTTTCATCATTTTGCATTTGCTTGTGCTCCAATTTATTTCCAAACCTTCATAATAGCTATATGTCTTCTCTTGAGTCCTTTTTGAATGTGGTTGTGGCAGTCAAAGGAGCAAAGCCATTTTAACACCCTGAAAATATCATCACTCAGATCCCTTTCTCAACCTCAACTTTGAGTATGGTGGGTATTTGCTATTATGATGGAGCCTTTTCTTTGATAATCTCATCATTAAGTTTTAGCTCTCTTTCATCTGGTATATTTTCACTATAATTATTTATCAAATTTCATTGTTTTCAATTCATGAGTAAAAATAAAGGTATTAGTTTTTACATAATAAGTGCTAAATTAGAACCCCCCCCCCCAAAAAAAAAAAAAAAAGTTCTAAAAGTCAGGAACTATGGTTTATGGTGAAGAGCTTAAATGTGAGCAGAAGTTTTAAATTAAATTAGTTGTATATGCTTGAGCAGAGTAAAAAATAATAATAATAATAATAATAAAAGTGGTGATGGAGCAAACAAGTGCATGATGGCTTTAGGCTTGTTTGTTGGTGAGGACTTCGTAGTGAAAAGGGTTAACTTTATTCTTAATTTGTTCTATTGACATGAATAGGAAAAAGAAGAATGTTTTAGTTCCAAGGATCAAAAGGATCTGATTTTATATAGGCCTTTTAATTAAGATGATCAAGATAGTAGAGATATTTATTTATTTTAATATAAAATCTTCAGTAATTTTTGGACGATATGATACCTCCAAATTGTTTTTGAAAGGCTTTCAAATATATAATTTTTGAAGTATATCTTGTTTCTTAAATTAAAAAAAAATTATCATTGAAGTAGAAAAATAGTCAACAAAGTACTAATTTAAATTAATAGATGGTATTTAAACAATGGAAAATATTTTTGGTGGAAAAATTCTAAATAAACCATAAATAATTTTATGTAATTTATTATTTTTATTTTTATATTTCAATTTGTAAACCACTTTAATTTTTTTATTAACTTGGGCCCTACATAGCTCAAAAATCAGTCCTCATTTCGCTATTGACCCCAATTTTTTTTCTTAAAAAAAAATTATGTGAGTTGGGTCTCTGTGGATGATCATCAGGGCTAGTGCATATCACTGGACTCAAAGAGTGTGTACTTACAGATTGTCTATCAATAAGGTCCTCACATCAATAGGATCTAAACTCACAACTTTATAGTTATAGGTAGAGGCGGACCCACATATAAGAGAAAGGGGCAAGTGCCTATCATTGAGTTGAGAATTTTTTTTCTAAAAAAAAAATTAATACATATTTAAATGATTGCCCACCCTTAATACATCAAGACTGTACTTTGTAATCGGATGGGGGGTGAATGGTTGAATGATTGTTTAATGCCTTATATTGAAAAAAATGTATTTGATAGCATTTATAATAAAACAATTATGATGGAATTCCAAAAAAATAAGGCTTAGAAGGATAACATTGTAATTATTTTTATTGTAATATACTTTTGTTATTAAATATATGTACTTGAATTTATTAAGTTCCCACCTTCATTGTAATTTATGTAGCTACATTTTTAACAGTACTTAGCCTTACTTTTTTAAATGAGAGGTTTGTAAAATAATTGCCTCTCTTATTACATCATCAGTATTCACTTGATTTAATGAATTTTTTTTTTATATTCTTTTCTTTTCTTGTTTATATTCTTTTATTTTTTTAATACATTTAAAACTTTCATTTAAAAAAATTTGGCCCAAATCCCCCCACCACTGGTGTCCACCCTTCATTAATTTTCTGGATCTGCCACCAGTTATAAGCCAACCCTTTAACTAACTGGATTGCTAATCCCAAATATTGATGAAGAGGATGAATATACCTATTATAGAAATGATGGGATCAAATTCTAAGAGAAATGGAAAAAGTGAAGGAAAAGGATGTAATCTAGAAAGTAGATTTTTTGAAATATTTTGAAGATTTTAAGGCCACAAAATAACTTTAAAAAAGTTAAAAAGGTTCCAATGCTTTTTAAATCGGATGTGTAAAGCATATGAAGACAACATCATTCTTTGTAAGAAAAAAGATGCACACATTTGTTCATAACCCTTTTGTCAAACTCCCCCACACGTTTGACCAACTTCAATTAATGTTTTATCAAAATAATTCACTGCTGGATTCCACATAAAAATGATCATTATTTTGAAAACATTTTAATTATTTTTTTAATGGAAACAAAAAGTTTATAGTGTCTAAATTTAATTTAATGGACATTAATTAAGTGCCTCTTTAAGTCTTTGTCTAAGTAAAAGCTTGTGAGTTCTACCCTTCTGTAGGCTGAATGATGTCAAAAAAAGTTTTAATTAACTTGGATAATTTTTTTTGTTTTTTGTAATTTCTTAAATTAAGGAGTGTCAATGAATAGAGTTGTGGTCAATTTTGGTCAAAATCTCTATTCTTACCCCAAAAAAATCATTTAGACACAAGGGGAGATGTTATTGTCATACTAGTGACATGTTATATATCTTGATGATGTTAATCAAAGTTAATTGTAATTCTAAAGACCAATTCTTTGATGAAATTTAATATCAAATTTTACAAAGCTTAATATTAATTTTTTTAAAAAAAATCATATAAAAGTAATTTAAATTACGATTTCTTAATCAACACAATATATATATATATACACACACACATATATATTGTATTAAGGGAACAATTAGGGTTCACATCATGTGTTTCTTCTTTCTGTGCTTCTTAAGTGTTAATCCCTCTAATTTTGGGGTCATGATATTATATATATATATATATATATTATTTATATTAAATTATATGTTGTATCCTGAAATAATTTTTACACATAGTATATCAAATTAATTAATTTTTAGTCCTGCATTTAAAAATATTTTTCCTATAACATCTGTATCTTGGAAATCAATTAATTTGAAATACTGGATATAAAAAAAATGTCAGGATGCAGTATATAAATAAATAAAATATATAAATATAAAAAATGTCTCTACCCTAAAATTAGAGGGATAAACACACAAAAGAAGGAGAAGCATATAATATGAATCTTATTCAATAGGTTGGTTTTATAAAGAGGAGTAAACATAAATAGTAAAATGACACATTCACCGGGGTAGAGAGAGACAGAGACAGAGAGAGAGATTTGTGTGTATCTGTCTCTCACGTCAGATGATCAAATATGTCATAATCTTCCCTTCCTCTCTCTGTGTGCAGACAATAAATATATGATCACAGTGGGCTTCATGAACAGCAGGAGCAAACAAAAACAAAATAAAACAAAAAGAGGCCTCTTTCCTTTCACTCTTTCACTGGTCCATATAGTTGTTTCCCAGGTGAAAAAAGGGCTCAGAAGAAAATGGCATACTTACACACTCTCTCTCTTTCTCTCTCACTCTGCACCATATTTATTTGCATTCATGGCACCCTCCCCTATGCACCATATTAACTCCTGCTCCTCATTTTCAGAGCTCACTCTCCAAAAACCAACAAAAATAAAAAATCACAAGACAGTGAGAGAGAGAGAGAAAAAAAGGCAGACTCAGATCAGCAGCATCAGAAATTCAGAATTCAGACAGATCCTTAGTATTACTGTTTATTGCTTTTATTATCATTTTCTTTTCCCATCATCTTCCAAACACCTTCTTCTTCTTCTGGGCTTGCTTTGTGATACCCTTTTAGATTCAGACCCCAAAAGTTGCTTCTTTTTTTCATTTCCTTTATGGGGTTTTGAACCAATTGTAAAAGTTCTTACTTGTTTCCTCTTCATATATATACATATTACTGTTATTATTATGAGGCTGATAGGTGTGGCTTCTTGTCTCTCTTTCCTTCTGCTTCTGCTTCTGCTTCTCTTTCTGCTCAAAACCTCTCCTGCTTCTGCAAAATTTCAGAGCTTTAAATCTGGGCCTATTCCTTTTCAAGCCAAGCCAAGTTTTGCAAACAAGAAGACTCATAAAGGTGAAGATCATGGCTCAGAAGTAGCTCCTGCTTTTGGTGATGAAAAAAGAAAAATCTACACTGGTCCTAATCCTTTACATAACAGATAAGTAGATGTATGTTTATTTATATGTATAATTCTTCTATTCAGAGCTTGATTTTTCTTCTTCATTTCAAGGTCTCTCTCTCTATATGTATATATAATAGATTTTTCTTCTTTTCTTTCATTTCTTTGTATGTTTTGCCCACCCAGAATTTGTGATTATTGTCCTCCCAAAGGATATATCAGTATGTTTCTGGTGTATTATTCATCGCATTATTTTCTTGCTTATCTACAACTACATGATTGATGATTGATGTCTAGTCCTTTATTTTAAATTTAAGTATCCTTGCGATTTAAATGTATGGGTTTTTTTTTTTCAATTTAAAAAGTTGAATTCAAAATATTTTTTAAAGAAAATGTCAAATTCCATCTACTAAACCGAATTGTTAGTTGTGTATAGGATTAATATTTAATGTTGGAGCTTCATGGTACAATTTTTATTTTAATATGACAACAACTTTTTTTGAAAAAAGGAGTAATACAATTGCAATGGCATTTAAGGATTGTGATGCAATAAATGGAAATGAAATGGTACAAATAGAACAGAGTGTTCATTATGAGATTGGGTCTGCCATTAATGGAGTTTGTTGGAGTAATGACTATTTGACAGTGTTTGTTATGATTAGCTCATTTGTTTCTTACCACTATGTTTCCGTACATTCTTGCAATGTTTGATTTTTGCATAAAGCTGCATTGGATTTTCACTCTGTCCTTTACTGGTAGTCCTATTTTTTCCAACATAATTGACAGCAGATAAGTTCTGCAAAATCCTTTCTTGATATAAAAAATATAAAAAAATGTAATAAATAGAATATACTCCCTCCTGTTCTGCACGATAAAACTATCTCAATATCAACTGAATATTGATAATGCGGTTTATCAAGTAATTATAGTAATTGAATATCATACTTAAACAAAAATAAAGCCAAGTCCTGTTCAAGTTTACCAAGTCAGAAACAATTGGCCAAATCAGCCTCTACTTGAATGGCCCAAGAGATTTAATGAATTAAATGTTAGTTAGATTGATTAATATTTTACTAAGGCGATGGAAAATTAAGTAAATAAGTTAAATTGATTTAAATTATGATTATTTTAATTTCTTGACTTATTATTTCAAGGCTTTTAAAGATTTATGTCTTTATTTTTTTATCAAAGAAGATTTATATCTGTATAATTACTCATTATCCTTCCTTTTCATATTTAACCTAACAAAATTTATTGTCCAAAATTACCTAGTTTAAGGAATCAGGCGCAACCTATTTTTAGCGCTATACAGCTTTTCTTCATTTGTATGCACATATCTTCAAGAGTCGGGTTTCTCTCCCCATCTTTTTCTCATTATCCCTCATCATCTTTAAATCATATCTATCTAATCAATCACAATATTACTTTAACATCTCTCTCCTCTTCCCAATCAATAGCCCAGATAAGGCCAATAAGAAAAAAAGAGAAACAAAATTATGAGAAAATCCCTGTCCTATCTTCAACTATGTATTAAAAGATTTACATATATATAGCCGAAAAAAGGTGCTAAGCCAACTGGGCACCCATGCCTTGAAATTGTAAGGGCTAGCTTTGGAATTTTTACCTTCAAATTAAAAACGAAATTAAAAGGGTTAGTCTTATAGAGTTGAGGGCCTAAAAAAGATGGCCCGTTTTCCCTTTATTTTTTAAAATTGTTCGTATTATACTGATTTTTTCTCTCTCTCAATGATGTTGCAAATATTAAGTTATTATTATCTTTTTTAGAATTAAATTTCATATGAATATTATGTATTAAGAATACTAAAATTTATAAATTTATAAAAGATATTTCTTATTTCTTAATTATTTTTACTAATTTTGTAATTTTCTGACTTATTTTCTAGTGTTTTTTTTTTCTTGGGTATATATCTTGTAACTTTCACTTTTCAAGCATATATTAACACAAGTGTTGTTTATTTTGTAACTTCTTGCACTTTTCATGGCATATTTACTAGAAGTGTTATTTGTTTTATTAAGTCTCCTCATCAATTAAAAAGGTACTCAATTTTCAAAGAATATTTCATTTGGTTCTTAATAGTTCTACAAAGAAATTTTCCCTTATAAAATATTGGATAATTCATCATGATTGATGTAAAATTAAAAAAAAAAAGATAAATGTTTTTTTTAAATATATCTAAGGAGGTCCCAATATCATGCAGAATATCAAAAAGAGAAGCCAATAACACACATGTATTAAAAAAAAAAAAAAAAAGAAAGGTTGAGTTTCTATCTTAGGAAGGATTTTGTTTCAGAGCGAACAACCTCTTATCCTATTTATTAGAAAAAGATAGAGCAATTAATTCTTTAATATTATATATGTCTTTAAATTAAAAATAAATATTTTATTGTTTTAACTTAATTTCTTTGAAAAAGTGCAAAAAAGTTGTTAAACATACTCAAAGCCCACGGGTTCGCTCCAATAACTCAAGGGTGGAGTTTAAAAAAAGTTACCCTTTTATGTAAGTTGAGCCTAATTGGCTCGTTTTGGTTGAGCCCGTGAAGGGTTGGCCCAACCTTTTTCACAGCTTTATCTATATACCTGTTTAGGTTCGAGCCCGTGAAGGGTCGGCCCTGCCTTTTTCCCTACTCTATGGATATAGATAAAGAAGAATTGTACTTGCTAAAAATGAGTTATTATCCCCTCAATGACATACGTTTTCTCGTACCTTTGTACAATAAAATTTACAATAAAGAATTTTTCAGCAATTTTTTCATGGGTTAAGATATAAAAATATACATGTGCTTTGATCAAAGGAGCGTCTAGTAGGAAGTGCTTTTTTGAGATGCAAAAGTGACTATGTGATTACAAATTAGATGTAAAAATATCGTTTGACTATTAAGTTTGATTTTTTTATTGATTGAATGATGACATGGCATTCAAAAGTGTAAAAATACATTAGTGGTTTGGTCAAAAGAAAGCCCAACGATAAATGCTTTTCTTAGATGTAAAAGTATCGTTTGAACGTTAATTTGACTTTTTTTACTGATTGGACGATGACATGGCTTTCAAAGCAACTGTGTGAAAAAAAAAAAAAACCATGGCGACCAGTCACAAGTTGGAAAAAGTTAATATCACATCCCTATCCCTCTGTTCGCCTCTATAACAACACTGTACCTAAAAATCACAACCTGTCCAATGCGGATATATTTTTCATCCACGCGCCACTTTAGATGTAAGAGTTTCACAGAGCTATTTCTGAGGTAAAGGCAGGTAAACGTCATGTCATGTGTACTCGCTCCAATTGACATTGTGACGGTTCAATTTTAATGGATTGAAGGTGCAACGACATTGAGAACGCTAGTCTTGGCAAAGTCTCTAATTTCTGGCGGAAGGATATGTTGGCAATCATCGATGGCATTTTTAGCAGGGTGAAGGGTGATATATCGGCATTGGATAGATTGTGATTTTTAGGTAAGTGTTATTACAGGGGTAAATAATGGGATAGGCCGATAGGGATGGTGATATTACTTCTTCCCAATTCAAATTTGCGACCAATTGGCATGTTTTTCCCACACAGTTGTTTTGAAAGCCACGTCATCGTTGAGTCAGCAAAAAAAGTCAAACTTTTGGTCAAACGGTATTTTTGCATCTAAAAAAAAATTGATGTTGGATGTTTTTTTTTTTATCAAATTACATGTATATTTTTGCACTTTTGAAATCCATATCATCGTCCAGTCAGCAAAAAAAGTCAAACTTAATGGTCAAACAGTATTTTTGCACTTAATTTATAACCACGTAGTCACTTTTATAACTAACAAAAAACACTTGCAGCTGGGTGCTTCTTTAACCAAAGCATATATACAATTTTACACATTAACTCTTTTTTCATTAATCTATTGTTCAATCGACATAACAACTTTTATATGCACAAAACTAGCTTTACCCTAACACATAATAAATGCTCTCTCTAGCATTAGACATATTTAAGAAGTTGATTTTGATCATATATATAATACATAATTTTCATTTTTTCCAATATTTTCGTAATTTACCTCTATTGATACTCTATCAATAATAATAAATAAGGAGATGAAATTAAAGAAGATGACTATAATAATTTTAAAAATACTTGTTACATAAACTATTTTTATTTAATCAAACTAGATAAATATATCTTATATTAAAGACTGAGGGAGTATTTGTTGAGATGTGAGTGAAGATTTAGAATTCAAACGTTCAAACAATTACCATATAACAAACAAAAGAGTCGAATCGTCCAAATCGCCTGCGTTTTTGTGGGGGAACTTTGTGAATGATCATTTCAAGAGGTTTGTTGAGCGATCTCCACGTTATACACCTTTACATCATTTTTTTTAAAAAAAATTAGGGGAAAAAGGATTAAAAGTAGAATCTACATTCTTTATATTTCTTCCATCCATAGATCTTAGAGGATCCATGGCGTACTCGCTCTCAAGTTTGATCAATTCAGACAATTACCAAAAGTGACTGTAATATGCGCACTTCAACTTAGAAAAACACTTATTTGAACATTTTGGTATAACAGGATTTTTTTTTTTTTTTGGTACAAGGTGAGGGGAGGGGGTTCGAATACGGGACCTGAGGGGAGATATAAGGCATCTCAATACCACCAGCTGTGCCACTGCACTGCTGTCCTCGGTGGTGATATAACAGGAATTAGGGAAGAGAGAGTTAACAAGACATCATCTTTTTTTTTTGATACATCATCAGCCTGTTTGACATGAGGGAGGAAAAAAGCCCAACTTACAATGATTTAAGCCCAATGAATAAAAAGTGACTTCTAAGAAATACCAGTGGTCTTAGATGGACTTTTTTAAAAAAGTGACTTCTAAGAAATCACTTTTTGTAGTTTCTAGTGTGACTTTTTTTTTTCAGAAGAAAATGTTAGGAATGTATTATTAAATATACATATGTATGTATTTTAATTTATTTATTAGAATATATTTAATTAAGTACTTTGGATTTTTTAAATTTTTTAGTAATAATTTTTTTTATCAAATTTAAAATTTTCTCTTCAATTATCAAAGTATATATATGTACGTATAGTATTTAATAAGATTTATGTTATTTTCGGACATTTTTCATATTAATTTTTCAAATAATCATTCAAACAAGAGCTCATGGGGGAGTCCATTTCTCCTCCTATTACTCCAAACACAAATCACATTTACAATCTGACTTTTATCCTATCTTACCTTACGTTTGCAAAAGTTCAATTACAAATAAGTCACTTCTGTCACCATTATCTCAAACCAACCGTTTATAAAAAGAGCATAAAATTAAAAAGAATAAGCTCGTTTGTAGTTTCAATTAATCACATACTGAAATCAGGTAATTAATCTTTCATATAGAAATTTATTTCTTGTGCTATTGTATCAGTTTTGTCTTTGCATTATCAGTACCATTACAACAAACACAGAACCCAAAACATCAGCACAATTCCTGAATGGAAAAAATGGATTAAACTCAAAAATATGATACAATATTTATATATAAGGATAATCTTAGAACAGAACAATGAAATAAAAATCAGACAAGAGTCCTCTCTATTTCTTCTTAGACCTTATTTCTATAGTTTGTCTAATTCTTCTCATCCTTCTTATGGATGATGAAGAAGTTATCAAAGGTTAAAGCCAATTTATCATGTACTTGTTGACTCATCTGCTAGATTCTTCAATATAAGAATCATGTTTCCCAGAAAGGAGCTTAATTAGGGGATTCTCTACATCATCATTGGTACTCTTATCTCGCCGAACAGTAATCCTCGCAGAACCAGTGACAACCACCACTTCCTCCTTACGAGTGGAGAGTTCGTTTGCGACAACCGCATGCATCTTGTACTTTTCAAGGGCCGTAGAAGCTTTCTTTAGAAGAATGTTTGTATCTGTCTCTAACTGTCAGCAATTTAGAAAACAATACATATTAGATGAAAAGGTTGTAACATAAAAAGGTATTAGTATCACAGTATGTCATTTTCATTTCAGTATAGTTTGAATCTGAACTGTTCATTTTTATTTACATATTTCAACTGTTCTTCATAATGAAGATTCGTACGGAAATAACATAACATCATATGGAAAGGCAGACAAAACTGAATTCAGCTTCAAACTTTGGCAAAACTTAGTGACTGGTAACTACAAATTAATCGTGCATTTAATATAACAGAAGAGACCAATGAAAAAGTTTTTCCCACAAGCATATAATAGCCAAAGAGGGGGTGATCAAAGCTAACTATGCATTCAACTGGCTAGGAGTAGGAACCAGGTTTTGTACCTTGAAAGATATGCAGAAGGCTGATGGAGCCCATTTTTCCCTCAGCACTTTCAACATTTTCGGCACTTGAACGAGTTTCACGTCCAAAAGATCAGATTGTCCTGACTGAATTTTGTGCTCCACCTGCAGGATTAATACAAGTTAACACCACCAATAGCAAGTACATCAAATAGATGTATCCAACCGGAAAAAAAAAAATCTGATGTGTTAGTAGAAATTGAAACTTTCTAGTTTTATGGTACACCTTTTAAAGTAATAACCGGTCTGCAGAAAATAGAATTTCTTATCCGTTTATGTTCAAAGATGAACTATCCAAACCCAAGACTAGAATTTCATCTATGATGAATATAGAATTTCTTATCCGTTTATGTTCACCTAACCCGGTCTACAGAGAATAGAATTTCTTATCCGTTTATGTTCAAAGATGAACTATCCAAACCCAAGACTAGAATTTCATCTATGATGAATATAGCAGTTTCAAAATCTTTATGGAATTATAAATTTTCTTTAACAATAAGAAATTACATCATCAGAAGCAATATTTAAGAGTAAAAACTGCATTGGAAACAATCTAGTAATTAACATATATCTACACCACTGAATAGCAGGATTCAGAAATAAGGAACAAGACTACAATATTGAAGAAGAACTAATTATCAAATTATTACCATGTCTTTCCAAGGAACATAAAAATCAGACACTGCAGCTGAAAGATAGAACATAGCATGACGCCCAAGACACCTCATTGACATTGCAGTCATCTGCAACATCTGCATTAACAAAAAGTTATATGGTTATTTTGCACAACAAAACAACTGGTTCAGCACTAAGATTAAAATTACTACAAGTAAAGAAATGGCTCAATCTCAAAATATGAGTATATATGACTAAAATTATGGAGGTGAAATACTAACAAATCCACCTCCAAAGTTGACTGCCAGTAAATACCCAGGTACACAAAGTAACAGAGGATATACACATAATGTATAAAAACATAAACTAAGGCTTACCTGGAGATACTCAAATATTGTAATGTATGGAAGTTTTAATAGGAGACCATCTGCTACTGCCTGTAGGAAGAGTGGAAAACCTATTTAGCTCTAATCATACCCAGCTAAGGTAAACTTAACATGAACTACTAGTAAAAATAACCCAAATAAACTTCAAAATAAGAATAACATAATATGCAAAAATCAAAGCTATGGTTCATACAGCATGATGATCAATGATAGCCCTCTTCACTGCTTCAGCATGAGCTTCGCGAACTGAATTATAGAACAGAATTCAGCCATATTCATAAAAAAGGTAAAAATAAAGATGAAGAAGGAAAAATTTAGTTCAGCTGATAAAGTAGGTTCTCCAAATTTGAATTGAGCAGAAACTTTCTGTCTCACACATACATTTACCAAGAATTCACCAGAAACTACAAACCTCGAATATTGGAATCACTGGTAGACTCAAAGCATTCAAGTAAAGGATCATCGGGCAGGGATCTGCAAAACGGCTGGAAACTTCCCCTGCAAATATATTTATCCATGAGCAATCCACTAATTCAAAAGAAACCATATATCATAATAGAAAGCAGCAGCATCATCAACAAGAAGCGGCTACATGGATTTCGAGGCGCCATTTTACTTGAAAACCAAATCTTTGGATAGATTATTCACCAAAAGATCCCACTCAATCACAATAACTTCATAGAGTGTACGCTCTGGTCTTCGTCTACCTCTTTTCAGAAAAGAGAAAGCAGCATAACAGTAACAGAAAATAGAAATTCACCTTCGGTAAAGAAAGATAACAGCATATCCAGCCTTCAGAAAATACCTAAAACAAAAACCGGCAAGCTAATCATTTTAAGAAAATTCAGATAAGAAGTAGACATCAAACTCTATAATATTAACTCACACGAGATTGCAACATACTCTGTAGATGTGGCTCCTCTATGACCTGAACTGAAATTGTCAACATAACGAACACACCGTTGCTCTAACGGAGCAGTGGTACCACCAGATGTTACACAAACAACTCTTCTGGCATTTCCATCTGAACCAGACCCTTCACTTAGAAATAATGCAAGCAATTGCAAAATGCATAATTAACTGTTGTGAGAACAAACTTACCGGGAGGCGAAGAATTATGCGCAATGAATTGCTTCAATTTTTCACTTATTCCATCTCCGTTTTCGAATGGAGGAGCTGAATCAAAAAACGCTTTCACTCCCTCTTCAAACGTTAGCTGTGGAGTTTGCAATCCATCAGCCGAATCCATCAATTTCCTGCAGCCATATCCTTTTATTAGACATTCATAACTTGCTTGCGAGCTCATTAACGAAAATCAGAATTGGAAATCAATATAACTCTTTCAATAAATTAGCGAGGAAAAAAAAAAATCAGCATCCCCTACAAGAAGGCCCTCACAAACTACAACCTAATAATTCCACCGCAATATCCAAATGAAGCAAACTTATATTCAAAATCAGCAAGGAAGATAGCGAGATAAGCCCAAATTTAAACCGACAAATTCACATTAAGCATCAGTTCATCAAATGCCAGCAAATCCAACCATTGGAATTCAAAGAAAGAACGTCGGAGTGCTCACCACCAAAGAGGGGAAATATTCCGGCGTAATGCGTTGGGAAAGGATAATGGAGAAGAAGGGAGGAAACTGATGCTTTTTTTTTTTTTTTTTTGGTATACTTTAAACTGATGCTCTTTGCGTGATAGATTTTTGGAAAAATCCCCTTCTGGCCCAAATAAGCGAGATATTGTCAAAAAGACCCAAAAAATCCACATATCAAAAAAGGCTCCAGCACTCTGGTTGATCCTATTTATAAGTTCCATTTGACTAAATAAATGAGATTGTGACAGTTTTACCCATATTAATTGTACCAATAAAAATAGAGATAAGAAAAAGTTGAAAGTACCCCATCATAAATGAAGGCAAAGTTGAAAATTCACCTCATAATCATTGAACTAACTACGTCTCCTTGGTATGTGTGATTTGATCAAAAAAGGACTTATAAATAGGATCATAATGGTCGTTGTTAACATGTACGGATTTAGTTGTTAGTATTGTACTGATTTAATTATTAAGATATAGTTGTTAATGTATATTAATCTAGTTGTTAACATTATATTAATATAGTTATGAACATTTTTAAAATAATAATATAAAAAAAAAACCCGTAGGGTCTTTTCTGACTTTTTTTTAGGTTTTTTTTTAATAATATCTTGTTTATTTGGGTCTTGATGAGAATTTTCCCATTTTTGCTTGGAAGTTGGTGGGAATTGGAAAAAGCGAAACGGTAGTTGGAAACCTACCATGGAGAAATAAAACGAGTACTTCAAAGTTAAAAATCTCCTGATCTAAAATCTCTCGATTAAAATATAATACGAGTAACTTATACCATTCTAATGGATGTGACTCACTGACTTGCCTAAAATAATTCTTTTTTTTAAAAAAAAATAAGCATTTTAATTTAAAAAACTAAAAAAATATTTTTCATTTTATTTTAGAATTTGTTGCTAGAGTATATTCAAATATAAATAATAATTTATTTTTGTCTAAAAATTGTTATACCAATACAATTTAGAAATCTAAAATATATGTTTTATTTTAGAATTTGTCATAACTAATCTGTTAACTTTAAATTTTAATTTACTATCCGTACATATTAAAAATACAAACAACTTGTTTTGTTCTCTTACAAATTACTACCCCGTGTGTAATATAAGACATATTTGTAGGTTGATGTTGGTCCTAAATATAATACATAGTTTTTATATTTATCAATTTTTTTTCCCTAATTTACCCATATTAATGTTCTTTCAACAATAATCAAGAAGGAGAAATAATGAGGGAATTAAAGAAAATGACTATGGTATTTTAGAAAATACATATAATATTAATTAACTTCCTTAATCTAATTAAATTAGATAAATATGTCATATATTAAGGCCATGTGAAAGTATATTAAAATTAATCATCCCATACATATTAGTAATATAAACAAGGGTTAAGGAGCAAATTTACCAATAAACTATTGGTCCAGGAGCACCTAACACAATAAACTCTTATCTAGACATTAAATATCAACCAACTTTTTAAAATGTTAATTGAGCACAATGAATGACATTAGTTGACCGCCAACGTCCGTTACTATCTTCACCTTCCTCCACCTTTAACATTTTCCCCACCATATCAATGGAAGATCAGCACCAATTAGGTTCTTCTCCTTGGCAGAAATACAAAACCCCAACCTTCGCCTCCACCTTTTCAAGATCTCCTCGATTCATTCTGCCTTTATGAGGGCCAAACCACTTTCCTTTCAATTCGTTGCTTTCCCTTTCAGTGACGACCAGCCCTAAATTTGCAGCCATCAAAGGACAGATTTGTCCTAAAAAGCTGTTAATTTTCTTTTTGCCTTGGAAGGATGGGAGATTTGGGACTAAGAAAATGGCAATCTCTCTCTCTTACTGCTACCTTCTTCGTCGTCCTGCTTTGCTTCCTTCTGTTTCACTCTTCTAAATTTGTTCAAAGTGGTAATCAGAGGAGGATTTTGCTCAAGCCTCCAATTGTAAACATCATTGTTTAGCTCTCTACATATTTTTCTGGGTTTTCTCATATTTGATTCTGCTCTCGTTTTCTTCCTTTCTTTTTTGACTGTTTCTTCCATAACTAATTGAAGATGAAAGTATGTCCCCCCCCCCCCCCGCGGCCCCCCAAAAAAAAGAGAAAGAGGAAACAGACGGCGTTAGTTTCACCATTAACGTCGTTGTGCTCTATGAACACTTTAAAAAGTTGGTTGGTATTTAAAGTTCAGATAAGAGTTTATTGTGTTGGGTGCTCCTAGGCCAATAATTTATTAGTAAATTTGCTTCTTAACCCTATAAACAACATTATGCTATTTTCAACAAATGTGATTACCACATAAAGGGAAAATTGCCTTAAGGTTCTAAGTTAGAGAAAATACGACCTAAAGTCCATTGAAATATTCAATTGTAGGTAAGTTCCGTGAGATATTTGTATAATATAATCTAATCGTGAAAAGACCAAAATATCCTTAATAAAGTACAGAAAATGGGAATGTGCCACTCTTGTCAAAACCCTCTAGCTCATCGCGGAGGGTTTGTTTGGAGTGGGCGTTTGAGAGCTTTTAGAGAGAAAAAACTCAATAGAGTTAGCAGTAGAAAAAAGGCCCAGTGAAAGTATTTGAGGTAGAGTTTTTGCCATTGGGCTTCTAAAAAAAAAAACGCTGATTGAAGGAAAAGCTCTTAGCGTTGGATAAGTCACGAGACCCCACGTTTGGGTTGAACGTGGCCCCCACCATCTTTTTTTTTTTAAAATAAATTTTTAATTATTATTGTATTATATACAATAATACAAACGTATATGATGATTGGGTTGAGCGTGGGCCCCACCACCAGGTAAATATATATATATAATATATATATATATATTTTAATTTGTTCGGTCAAATAAGCTGGCAAAACCCTATATGATTAGCCAAAAATTGAATGGTTTCATTTTTTTTTTACTTTAATTCTTTCCTTTTCCTTTTTTTTCTTTTTAACAATTTTTATATTTATATGTGTTCTGTTTCAAGAACATAGATATACTGGACTTGACTAGGTTGTCAAGCCTAGAGCCTACGTACCCTACAAAAGGATCAAAGTCCACGTAGTTCGAGACACATACAGGCGTATAGCCATGGGGGTGAGGTGTGTGCTCTGTGTGGCAGAAAGTAAAGGAGTTTAGAGTTAGAAGCCGTGCACCTGATTAGGGTTTCTTCCTATTTATAGGGGAGTCTGGTGCGCATATCTCCATATTGATGAGCGATATCCCTAATTGATAGATCATGGGCTGATTTGTTGGGATCACGATTGAAGGGGAATCTTTATTGATGAGATCCTAAATCTGTGGGATCTCGGATCCTTTCCAAATATGGCGTGGATTCTCCTACTGGCGTAGTTGGGTCGAGGTCCGGACCTGGGCCTATTGGGCCGGTCCGTAACAGTTGCCCCCCAGCTTGGTCGTTCAGGCTTCTGGACGGCCGAAGTGCTTACTGCCCCCGTTCCTATTCGTGGCCGAAGTCTTTCGTTTAGACTGAGTCGGCTTTTTGGTGCCGTGGCCATCAGTCCGGTCCGGAGCAGTGGTCGGCTTAATCTTTCCTCGTCCTGCCGAGAACGCCGGGTTTGTTTTGACTGGGCGGTTATTTGTCTTGCCCGGGTTTTTGGCCCTTCCGCCTTTTGGGATTCTCCGGACGCTTTGGGGATTCGCTCTTACCGCGCCAGTATTATGGGTGTACAGGTGTCAGGCTTTTATTGGGGGCGTTCTGCTACCGCCGCT
Source organism: Acacia crassicarpa (assembly GCA_034222035.1). Lineage (NCBI taxonomy): Eukaryota > Viridiplantae > Streptophyta > Magnoliopsida > Fabales > Fabaceae > Acacia > Acacia crassicarpa. The sequence continues at coordinate 27,488,346 of JAWXYG010000004.1, forward strand.
CCTTTTCGCCTTTCTAGGTGAGTGTGCATTTATTGCGCTTGCGTCGTGCTGTGTCAATCCCATCACGTCTGCACGGGAATAGACCATTGCACCCTTGCGTTGGCCTTTAAATAGCCCTCTTTCTCTTCTCTTTCACTTTTTCCCGCTACTTCACTCTCTTGCCCAGATTTTTCTCTGACTTCACTAGAGCTTTTCAGAGGGGATTCTTCTTTGGCTGGACCGGCTTATAACTGCCGAGGCCCATAGGGTGGCTTTGAGTCCGGGGCCTGGCTTCTCATGACTTTGAGAAGTTCAACTCTCGTCATTGTGCCAAGAATGCCCTGCTTTAAGTAGCCGGGGTGATTACCCAACCCGGATCGACCCAGGATGCGTTGCGTTTGAATCCAGGTGTCGATCTCAGCTGTTGAAGTCGTCTACTCCTCAGATCCGAGGTAATGTCTCCAGGATCTGGGGTAATGCTAAGGCGGTTCGCCTGTCTCTGGGTTTGGAGTCTTTCTTCAGATTAGCCCGGGCTAGATTGTTTGTGAACCTATACCCTCTTGGCTATCTACTGCATAGTGCGGGGTTGTGTCGTATTGACCCCGGTTACCGATGCCTTTTGCTCAAAGATCCGAGGTATGCCTCAAGGATCCGAGGTAATGTCAAGGAGTTCCATGACTTCAGGGTCAGGATTCTTATGCCTTCGCCGCTATCATTGACTGACACCTGGCGGTTTGTGACTTCTACACGGACTTGATGCGTCCGTCGTACTTCAGCCCTTCCTTCTGGGCTCAGAGGTCGCTAGGTTGCCGAGGTGCCTTTATGGTCTCAAGGCTACCAAGGCGCCTTTATTGTTTATTCTGGATTTCGTATCTAAATTGTTCCATCCTGATATGCTTTTGTCCAAGTATTGGATGAATTCGGATTTGTATCCTTCTACTTATTTGCTTGTTCGGGTGCCAGGTTTTCTTCCGAGGCGGGATCTATTTCTCCTCAGCCTCGGTTCTTTGTCTTTGCTGACCTCGGCCTCGGTTAATGGTGAACATACTTTTCAAAGTTGCTTTGTGTTGTTGACAGCCTAACGGTGCCACTCCTGTCTTGTTGCCCCCCAGCCTGGCAGTCGAGGGCTCTGGGCTGCCGGGGTGCATTGACAACTTAGCCTGGACTTCATGCCCGAGGTTTTTGTTCCCTCCGTCGAGGTGGTTCCCTCAAATGATGTCATTCCTCCGAGTTGGTCTTGACCAAAGATGCTCTCCTGGCAGCGCCTCAAACCCATTCTGACACAACTCCTTCATTTGAAGCAGACTGCCTCGGACTACCTCAGCCGTGCCTTTGATCTAACCAAGCACTTGAATTCGGACGTATCCCTGAACCTTGCCGGGTATGCCTACCGGGCTTATGTGAAGGACGGTGTCCGGGTCCCGTTCCGTCTTGCAAGAAGGTGATGAGGCCGGGTCAAGAGCTCCTGAGGCTAGTCTGTCCAAAGAGGTGGCTCCTTCTGGTGATGCTGCTTTCCCGAGCTAGGGCTCCTGTGCCCTATCACTCTTCTATACACTCGACCGGCGTTTACGTCCGGGAGTTTATTCATCGCATTAAGTACAGGTCTATATACTCGACCGGCGCTTACGTTCGGGAGTTTAGTTTATCGACCGCATTGAGTGCAGGTCTATATACTCGACCAGCGCTTACATTCGGGAGTTTAGTTTATCGACCGCATTAGTGCAGGTCTACATACTCGACCATCGTTTACATCTGGGAGTTTCGATATTTGTCGGCTGTTATGGATACGAGCCGTTTTCACTCTACCACACTTTCGCGTGGGAGGTTGGGGCAGGGTTGTCTTATTTCAACCTCGTCAGATGTAACTAACCGCACTGCCTCATTCCAACTTTCACTAGTCGGAATTCCAACTTTCATTAGTCGGATTATTTTTAACCGACGTAAGGGCTAAACTACCACATGTTCAACCGAGGCTTCGTCTGCCTCTAATCAAACATTTTGACCTGATCAGGGTCGACATGGTAGTCTGCTTGCTTAGTCGGGCGAGCGTTGACGCGTCAATTTCACGAAGGGCCACGTATGGCGCCTTCGCCGAGCTCTAACCAATGCCTGTCGGAGTACAACGGCTGGTTTTCATACATCTAGATGTTTTTATATTTCGGCCGGGTACATCACCTCGGAGCCGTTTTTTGGACCAGGCTTATCGGCCTCGGTTCCATGCCGGGTTTCAGGACCTCGGCTTCACGCCGGGTTTATGGACCTCGGCTTCACGCTGGGTTTATGGACCGCGGCTTCATGCCGGGTTTACTAACCTCGGCTTCATTCCGGGTTTATTGACTGGACTTAATGGTCTCGGTGTCAAGACTTGACCGGGCTTAATGCCCTTGGCGCCAAGTTTTTGACCGGGCTTAATGGCCTCGGTGTCATGCTCAAGCAATCATTCATGCACGTTTGGAAATTTTCACTGAAGAATTCTTTGTCTGGGGTCCGTGCGCGGAGTCAATTCTATACGGCTCTTTCACCGAGCTTCTTGTCCTGGGCTTGTTGGCCCTGGTTTAATTTATGCGGGTTTAGGGACCTCAACTTCATGCTTAGGCAAATGCTTGTGCGCATTGGTGAATCTCCTCAGTGGGATCCTTGTCAACGTTCCAGGTTCTTTTGACTGGCTTTCGTGCCAGGGTTTCCAGGATGTATGCCCCTCTGTCGAGCTTCTCCTTGATCCAGTAGGGGCCTTCCTAGTTCGCCGCAAGCTTTCCGTCCTTGGCATTCTTACTGCCTATGTCGCCCCGTCGGAGTACGAGGTTCCCCCGGTTGAATGACCGTGGTCTGACCTTCCTATTGTACTTAGCCGCGAGTAGCTGCTTGACGGCTAATTCCTGGCAGCGAGCCTTGACTTGGATTTCGTCTATGAGGTCCAGGTCGGTCTTCAAAGCATCGTCATTCGACTCCTGCCCTTCTTGTTTGGCTTCAACCTTTCTCCAGGATGGTTGCCCGATTTCGACCGGGATCATCGCTTCGCATCCATAGGTTAGCCTGAACGGGGTTTCCTGAGTCGAAGACCGTACGCTTGTCCGGTATCCCCAAAGAACGCTGTGCAGCTGATCGGTCCAGTTAGTGTCCGCTTGCAGCATACGCCTCATCAGTCCGTCCAGGAAGACCTTATTGGCAGATTTGGCCTGGGCGTTTGACTGTGGGTGTTCTACGGATGAGAAGTGCTGCTTAATGTCTAGGTTGGGCATTAACGCTTGGAACTTGTAGTCCATGAACTGGGTCCCATTGTCCATGACGACCTCGGCGGGTATTCCGAAGCGGGAGATTATGTCGTGGCGGAAGAACTTTATTACTCTAGCCGAGGTTATTGTGGCCAGTGGCTCCGCCCCGATCCACTTGGTGAAGTAGTCTACTGTGACGATGAACCATCTGCATTGCTTTGAGCTGGCTTGAATGGTCTGAGGATGTCCATGCCCCATTTATAGAAGGGCCAGGGGCTGGCATTCCTTTCAGCTCTGTAGGCGGTGGCCATATGATCCTAGCGTGTTTCTGGCAACTGTCGCACTTCTTGGCTGTTTCCAAGGCGTCATGCTGCATGGCAGGCCAATAGTAGCCGGCGCGTAGTGCCATTCTAGCGAGAGCCTTGCCCCTCATGTGGTGGCCGTTGCTACCTTCGTGTAGCTCGGCCAGCACGTATTTTGCCTCGGATTCGCCTAGGCATCGGATCATCGGGCAATGGAGTCCCTTTCTGTAGAGTTGATCATCGACCATGCCGTAGCTAGCGGCCTCCCTGATCAACTTTTTGGCCTCCGTTAGGTCAGTAGGGATAGTTCTCCATTCGAGGTAGTCTTCTATCGGCCTCTTCCAGTCTGAGCCTACCGAGATGGTCATGACACAGCTCGGCTTGGTTAGGTTCTGTTGGATCGCAGTCCTGTGATTGTTCGGTCCCTTAGTTTTTGCCGGTTTAGGGAGGATGTCGGCTCTGGCGTTCTCGTTGGCCATGAGCTCTTTGGCGTGTCTTAGGTATCTTTCCATAAGAGGGCCTTTTGCTCGATAGCTGCCGTTGATCTGGGCCTTTTGCGAGTCGGTTAAGACCTTTACTCGCTGTGCCCCATTGTCCCTTGCTTGGAGCAGTCCGGCCAATAAAGCTTCGTACTCGGCTTGGTTGTTGGAGGTCGGGAACTTCAGCTGGAGGGAGTGCTCAGTGGTGACCCTCTGGGGGCTTTCAACGATGACTCTTGCACCGCTGCCCTTAACGTTGGAGGTTCCGTCCATGAAAACTTTCCAAGCACCGTCGCTCGTTATTGCCGGGGTGAGTTCCCTAATGAAGTCCGCCAGTGCTTGTGACTTGATTGCCTGCCGGGCCTCGAATGTTATGTCGAATTTGGGCGGCTTAATGGCCCAGTTGGTCATTCTTCCAGCTAAGTCCGGCTTATGGAGGATCTGACGGATCTGTTGGCTTGCGTACCACTCTTTGATGTCCTTGAAAGTAAGGCCAGAGCTTTCTTGCCGTGGTAGGTAGGGCGAAGGCCACTTTCTGAAGTTTTTGGTACCGGAGTTCAGAGCTCTGTAAAGTCTTGCTGATGAAGTACATCGGCACTTGTCCGGCCTCGGCTTCTCTTACCAAGGCAGCGCTGACGGCTTCATTGCCGATCGAGAGGTACAAGAACAAATTCTCCCCCGGGTCCGGTTTAATGAGTACCGGCGGGGTGGCCAGACACCGCTTGATTTCTGCGAAGGCGGCGTTGCAGTCCGGATTCCAACCATCTTGGGTTTCTTTCTTTAGTAACTTGAAGAGAGGTAGGGCTTTCTCGGCCGACTTTGGTAAAAACCTTGTCAGGGCAGCAAGCCGGCCTGTCAGCTGCTGTACTTCCTTCTTGGTTCTCGGGAGCTGCATTTCTAGGACAGCCTTGCTTTTGTCTGGGTTGGCTTCGATTCCTCGGTTGGTTAACCTGAAGCCTGAGAATTTTCCAGCTGGAACTCCGAAGGCGCATTTGGCCGGGTTTAACCTGATTTGATGTCTCCTTAGTTTTTCAAACGTCTATTCTAGGTCCCGGATGTGATCTTCTGGAAGCTTCGGCTTGACAATCATGTCGTTGTTGTAGACTCTTATGTAGCGGCCGATTTGGTCTTTGAAAACCCGGTTGATCATCCTTTGATAGGTGGCCCCGGCATTCTTCAGTCCAAATGGCATGACGTTGTAGCAGTAATTTGCTTTATCCGTCATAAAAGATGTCTTTTCCTGGTAGTCCGGATGCATGGCAATCCGGTTGTAGCCAGAGTAGGCATCCATGAAGGAGAGGAGTTGGTAACCGGCCGAGTTGTCCACTAATTTGTCGATGTTAGGCATTGGGTAGGAGTCCTTTGGGCAGGCCTTGTTGAAGTTGGTGTAGTCGACACACACTCTCCGGCCCTATGCCGAGCTTGTGGCAGCAGAAGTGGGGGTCGATGCCGGGTACCTCGGCCGATGTCCTGGCGAAGACGTCCTGGTTCTGCCTCAGAAAACAGGTCATGAGAGCCTTTAGATCGTCCTTCATGTCTCCTTCTGGCTAGCACTATTTCCTCCAGTTCTCCTTCCGGCTCGGACCTCGGATTATCCTATTCTCGGAGGTCGAGCTCTACCATGTTGACTTGCGACCGTAGGCGCGCGTCTGAGCCAGCTTCGGCCACTTGCTCATTGGATCCGGGCCGAGGTGGAGACGAGGGTCCTCCTTCCTCGGCCCGGAGAGCTTCGAAGTAGCATTGCCTCGACTCTTTCTAGTCTTCGGATACCACGACTATCTGGTTCTTACTATTGACCATCCTCAGCTTCTGATGCTTGGTGGATACTAGTCTATCCCAGTTGTGGACCGTTGGTTGGCCCAGGATGATGTTGTAGGAGGACCGGAAGTCGGCGACTACGAATCGTACCCGTTCAGATTTAAAGGCTTCTTTGGTCCCGAGGGCTAGCCTGAGTCGACGTAACCTTTCGGGACGGATTGCTCGCCGTTGGATCCAATCAGGGTGGTCTTGCACGGCTTGAGATCTTCCTTGTCGAGGTGCATCCTTTTGTAGGCGTCCAGCTTATGACGTCGGCCGAACTTCCTGAATCCACGAAGATTCAGCAATTCACCACGGTGCTGGTGATCACTAATCCGTCCAGGTGGCCGGGAATGACGTCTCTTAGCTCGTCGTTGGTTAAGGTCAAGGTGGGCGGCTTCGGCCTTTTAGGATCATCCTTGAACTTGGGGAGGTCTCTGGCGGTTATGACCTCGCAGAGGTATTTCTCCCGCTGGCTTACGGTATCTCCGCCCCCTCCGAATCCTCCGCTGACGATGTTGCACTGGAAATCCGCCTCGGGAAATTCGTCGTCCGAGGCCGTCTTTTGCTTCTTCCCCGGCTTTTGGGTCTCCTTGGGCGAACTTCTAGTGCGGTCGCGGTCGTTGCGCTTGCCGCTCGTCCTTCCCTGGGTCTTGATGACATACTGACGTAGCTTTCCTTCTCTCACGAATTTTTCAATGGCGTCGCGGAGATCGTAGCATTCGTCGGTGGTATGTCCGTGGCAGTCGTGGAACGTATAGAACTTGGTACGGTCCGTGTTGGAGAGGCCTCTAATCGGCCTCGGCTTGTCAACCCGCCTCATCTCGACCTGGGCTACTTCTTTCCATACCAGAGACCGAGGGACATTCAGGGGGTGTAACTGTAATACTTGGCCTTTTGGTCGGCTCGGTCAGGTTTGGCCCGGCTCTAGAGGTTCCATCTTCTTGGTTCGGCCCTTGGCCTTCTCGGCCGTTCTTCATTACTGGGGGAAGCGTTTCTCGTTCGTTCGGGTTCATCAGCGTTGGCCGCCTCCATCTGCTCCACTTCCAGGTACTTTTTTGCCTGGGTGTAGAACTTGGTTAATGTGTAAATTGGGCTTTGGCATAAGTTCCGGGCCAGTCTTGACGACGGGTCTAGCCCGTTGACCGGACAACGTACGTGGACGTCCTCGGATAGCGATCGAACTTGCATTGCCACATCGCGGAATCGATCCATGTATTTCTGTAGCGCCTCACCTTTCTTCTGTCGCGCTTTACTCAGCGTGAATTCGGATTTCGGCTGCTTTTTACTGGTGGCAAAATGGACCTCGATCTTTCGTCCGAGGTCTTCAAAGCTTCGGATGGAGTTATCCAGGAGCGAGCTTAGCCATCTAATTTGCCGGACCCACATGAGCTTTTCAAACACGTCAAGATGGTCGCCGCCTCCCTTGAAAACGGGGATCAGCCGGAGTCCGACAGATACGTCGCCCGGTATTCCTGGGGGGATCTGCTGGTGAGGTGATCCACGGGTCCGGGGAGTTCTATCCTCCACGCGGTGTCTTTCTCGGTCCCGGCCTTCTCTAGCAGCCCGATCAGTGCAGTTAGGACCGTCACCGTGGTTCTCTTAATTCTCCTGGGACTGTGGTCGGCTTCGCTCCGTGCTCGTCCTTCGCTCCGGCTCGCCGTTACCTCGGCGTGTGCTCCTCGGCTCTGGCCGTGAAGAGACGCTGGATGACGGCTCCTCTGGTTGACCGTACTCATATGAGTGTTTCAAAGACCTCAAGGTGGCTTCGCGGATCTTGAGCGCTGTCGTGTTTCGGAAGGTCGGCAATGTCAAAGTTTTTTGGGTAGCGGGCCGTCGCCGCCTCCCTCGTGATCGGGGATCTACCGAAGTCTGGCAGATACGTCACTCGATATTCCCGGGGAGATCCGTGGCGAGGTGATCTACAAGTCCGGGGAGTTCTGTCCTCCACGCAGTGTTCTTCTCGGTCTTGGCCCTCTCAACCTTGGCCCTCCGTGGCGATTCGGTTGGTGCGGTTAATACCGTCACCCTGGTTTCCCGAGTCATGGGTATTTTCTGGGCATGTTAGGCGGCCTCGTACTGCGCTCGTCCTACCATCCAGTTCGCCGTTGTCCCGGCGTGTGTTCCTCGGTTCTGTGGTACTCGAGGAGCTGCTGTCGTCCACGGGGGCCCTTCTTCCTCTTTTATGATTTCGCCTACGGTTTCCCTATCGGCGGTCGCGTTCGAGTGCGTCTTTTATCATATGGCCAAAGGCTTCAAAGTCAGCCTCTCGCTGAGGTGATCTCGTTTTTCCTTATTTTCGAGTTTTTGAAGGAACGACTCTTGCGACCTCCATAAGATGCGGACGTCGGCTTCGACCACCTGGACGTCTCGCGCTGGCTGTTCTGGGTGCGCTTCTTGCAGTGACGGCTCATCTGCTTGCGGGGAAGTCGTCGTGTCGGTCACGTGTCCTTCAGGGGGTTTTTCCCGTTGCGGCGGCCCCTGAAGCTGGTTGGGCTCGATCGGCGGTCGGCTTGCTTGGGGGTCTCCGCCAACCGGTGTTACGGTGGGTTTCTGCTGTGGCTTCTGGTGCTTGCCATCAGTGGTGTTTAACCCGATTTGGTGTGACCGAGTCCGCCTTCGAAAATTCACACGGAGCCGGGATTTTGACCAGATTCTGCGTTACTGGGGTCCGTCTTCAATAATTCACACGGAGCCCAGGCTTTAACCAGCTCGACGTAGCCGAGGTCCGCTATCAAGAATTCTGTGGGATTCCAGGTTGTAACCATATTTGGTGTAACCGAGTCCTTCTCACAAACAATTATAGCCGGCGTGGATTTGCTCAATATTATAGCAGGCTTGAAATCTCAACTGAATGCAAGGTTGACACTCTTGCTTCCGAGTCTGCCCATGAGGGATTGCGGCTTTTGCAGCACGAACACTAATGCAAGTGATTGTCCCTATCTTCATATTGATGGGAAACGGTTGGTGGATAGTGTTGATGAGGACAAATTTATGCCGTTATGCGGAATTGTCGAAGCTAGTGGGACTAATGGTTGACATCAGCCTGCTCGGAGCTGTTGGGGAGTGCCTTCATAATCATCCTTGAGAACGAGGATGTGATCTCGGCGTCTCGGCTCCTACTCATCTCGGCGTATTATCAACCTCGGCTATCGCGATGGAGTCGAGGTGCGTTGAATCAGCCTCGGCTTAACAACGCCCTCAGCTACCACGATTTGTCTGTTTGCCCTGCCTCAAAACAATTCTCATAGAAGAATAGGTCAATGAGATCAGACGCTATTACTATATGATTGGAGGATTTTAGTAATCCACTAACTTTTTCTCATGTGAGAAATATAGAAAAGACAAATAGATATAGTAAGGGCAGACGTAAAGTAGACTTCCCTGCATCACCGAGCCGTAAAAATAACTCCTTTGGGGTTGACTCAGCCTCAGGTTACCAGCAACCTCGGCTATCTCAAATTGCTCTTCTGGGATTCTCAAATAGGTATTGAACTCGCAGCTGTATCAATCCCTAGATCTCATCCTCTGTCCAGTGGCTGTCGTTGTGCGATGGGCCCGGAGGCTGCTGCGCTGATGGCTGCTGGCACGATGATAGGAGGATCTGAAGTTTCCGAACAAGATCCTCTAGATCTGAGTTCTTCCTGGTGATCCTTCTAACTCTTTGGTTTCCCAATGATAGAGGAGGAGGAAAGAGGCCTGGGTTCCCAAAGAGAGATGTTGATGATCTTCATGGCATCCTCTGGTCAAACAATGCTTTCTATTGCCAGTTGATTAACCAGGAAATTCCTTCGACTTCTTCGTTGCGACTATCCTAGGTCGCGGGAATCAAATAAAAATTTACCGATTCCCCACGGTCGGCGCCAATGTTCTGTTTCAAGAACATAGATATACTGGACTTGACTAGGTTGTCAAGCCTAGAGCCTACGTACCCTACAAAGGGATCAAAGTCCACGTAGTTCGAGACACACACAGGCGTATAGCCATGGGGGTGAGGTGTGTGCTCTGTGTGGCAGAAAGTAAAGGAGTTTAGAGTTAGAACCCGTGCACCTGATTAGGGTTTCCTCCTATTTATAGGGGAGTCTGGTGCGCATATCTCCATATTGATGAGCGATATCCCTAATTGATAGATCATGGGCTGATTTGTTGGGATCACGATTGAAGGGGAATCTTCATTGATGAGATCCTAAATCTATGGGATCTCGGATCCTTTCCAAATATGGCGTGGATTCTCCTACTGGCGTAGTTGGGCCGAGGTCCGGATCTGGGCCTATTGGGCCGGTCCGTAACAATATGTATTCATTCTTTCTCTTTTTTTTAAAAACATAATTTGGGATTATACCTCCAAAATTTTAATCCTTCAATAGAAATTTTTTTACATTGAATTAATATATGTAAATATATTTTTAAATAATAAATACATTTATTTTTCCTTTTTTCCAATTTGAAATATAAAAATAAATATTTATCTTCAATTATCGCTATATATACAACTAATATTAATATATGAAGTATTCAATAAGATTTATATCATTTTTAATCATTTTTTAACTCAAGTGACTTTTTAACCGCTAACTTAAACATGTTTCTATTTGGAAAAAAAGCCATTTCTGCCATTATCAATCTAAACACAAATCAAATTTACAATTTGATTTTTTTTTTCTATTTTACTTCTGCAAAAGTTATATAAAAAATAAATCACTTTTTCCACCACTAAACCAAAGTGGTTTGACTCCAACATGAAAGCCCCTCTTTCTTCTTCTTCCTCCATAGAAATCACAACACTAGACATGATCATTTCCTACGCTTCATCTCTCCCTAATGGCTTCCTCTGTATTTTTGTTATATACTGTTATTAGGTTAAGTTATATATTTGGCATTTGACAGAGAAGAGGAAGGTTTCTTCTATGGGGTTAACATGAGAGGCACCAACCTTTTGATCTTTATGCTCGTTTCAAAGGAAAGAACATCCACGTCTCTGACTTAGACGGAGAAGAAATCTCGCCCCTTCCCTCCTCATCTCCTAGATGCAACCAGACAGGTTATCTTCTTCCTTATGATTTAAATTAATTTCCTTATGTAACTGATATACAATGAACTTATATATATATATATATATATATATATATATATATATATATATATATATATATATAGTAGACATGTATTATGTACTTGACAGATCTAATAGTGAATAAGAATTACTCTCTCTATGAGTTTATGACATCTTGTTCTTATTTATATCTTGTTGCTGTTTATATATACTTATTTCTTTTCTTTTTTTTCTGTGTAGCTTTAACTCCGTTGAGTTTTTCTTTCTTTATGGGATGCATAATTTAATTATTAGGATTAGAGACTTTTTCATTGTCTTGGGAGGGAAAAAATAGATATAATACCAACTGGAGTAATCTAAAAGGTTCGATTCTGCAAGTCTCCTCATATCAATTCTTCCATCAAAATATCTCGGAACAAGGTACTCTATTCTGCAAACTTAGAAATTTAGAATGGTCGATCGTGTTAATTAATTAACTAAATATTTTAAAATTTAATATATTCATATCTGAAGGAATATAAAAAATTATATTACTTACCCAAAAAAATGGTTATATTTTTCATAATAGGGAATATTCATTCTAAATCTATATGTTGGGTTGATATGTTTTCCTCTAATCATGAACTACCCTACTATGTGGATAGTGTTGTTCTTCTTCCGTTAATCTCATACTATGTGGATATATCTTTTATTTTAAACACAATTGAAACTTTTATGATTTATCTTGAAGATTGAAACTTTTTTTACCTTGAAAATCAAAACTATTTTCAATACTTTTGTCACATTCCCTGGTTAGGTCAAATTGTTTGAGGGGAAAAAAACCTATTAGATCAAATTTGGAAAATCTGATTATTATTTGGATTAAATTATTTTAAATGACTTTAATCCGTGCAAAATAAGTATGTAAGCAAAATTTTAGAGCTTTTATTAATTTTTTTTTGATACAAATAATAGGGGAGGGGGCAGGGTTCGAACCTTGGACATCGGGGAGGGGAGCTAAGTTTCTATACCACTGCGATACTAAGGCGCTGGCTAGAGCTTTTATTAATTTCTAGTGTAAAACAAACACCAATTTTGCAAGCCCAGAAACAAATATATATAAGGACTGTCAAGACTCAAGATACTTCACCTTACCGTGAGAATGGAATATGAGAGGCTATGTTGTACGTAACCATATCAATGTTAATATATTATTCAAACTCACTCTGAGTAACATATGATTTACTCACCCCTCTTTTCATCTTTACTCTCTTTTATCAGCTCCCTTCAATATAATTAGAATTTAGGTTAATATAATCTTTAGTCTCTAAATTAGTCCTCATTTTAGTTTTTAGTTCCTTAAGATTCAAATCATAGATTTTTGGTGTCCTAAGTTTATTTCATTTGAAACATTGGTCCTTATACCTGTCTCCCTTGTATCTTTTTGGATCATCCTCTTTGGATGTTTTGGGGGTTCCAAGTTCGAGACGTGGTATCATATAGTCCCTCCTACAAACCAAAAAAACATTGGTCTTTATATCTCAATAAAAACTTCGACTATTTTTCTACTCTAGCCTCTAGGGACTATAAGAATTTTGAGTGTACTTGAAATTCAATTGACTTGCTGAAGTACCCACACGAAACCAGAATGCTGATGTGGAGTCTAATTACGTTACATAGCAAATACACCAAAGAAAAAAGGAGAAGATAACACTCTTATGGGAGATCATTTTAGAGGGAGGAGAACCTTATTCTGTCTGTGTAATTCTCATTATATACTCCCTCAATCTCATGTCATAGATAAAGTATACATATAGTCAATAGAAATATATGTAACTCTTAAGTGTACAATTACATAATAATAGACATAACTTTAAAACCGTAAAGTGATATTTCTCTTTATGAACTTGTGACTCTCCATGATAGCCCCTTTTAAATTTAGTTTAGGCCCTAATCCATCAAAGATAAACTTAGAGGTAGATTTAGGGGGGTTAGGGGTGGCCTCCGCCCCACAACCCCCCATCCAAATTCCTCTCTTGTGATGGACCATTGCAGCAGTAGCGGCAGCGGAAGAAGAAAGCTTCTTGGCCTATGAGACGGACTTTGCTTGACGGACCTTGCTTGATTCTTGAGATGTTGTTGACCTGACCTTAAAGAATGGTTCCACCCGCACACGCCTTGGTACTTCAAGGCCTCCACAACTCCAATACTTGTTGCCACGATCCAAGCTCTGCTCTTTGTTAATTTGCTGTGTCACTGTGAAATGACATAGCAAATTAACAAAGGCGGGATTTATGGCTAATGAAATTAGGCAATACAAGCCTCTTATGTATGTGTGTGTGGATACGTGAAGTTTCAGATCTCTGACACTGAGTCGGGGAAACAGAAGAAAAGGCCAATCTTTATGGAAACCAGGGATTGTTCGAGAATTCCAAGGGCGGGAAAGCCTCTGGTTTTTGGGGTGTGTTCTTTTTCTTTTTTTTTTTTAAATTTCATTTAAATATCTTTTGAATTTGTAAAACTTCAGAAGTCTTCCGAATTTAAAAAAAAGTTGAGAGGTACCAAAGACCTATGAGAGATATGCAAATTCAGATGAAATTACCCTTATTTTTAAATAAATTTTAAAAAATAACCCCCCCCCCCCCCCCCGCCAAAGGGCCACCGGCTGGGCGCCGGCCACTGGTGACGGGGTGGGGGGGTTTTTTAGGAAAAAATTTATTCATTGAAGTGCAGGGGTGGGGTTCGACTCCCCACCCCTCACACATGCTTGGGACCAAGAGGTCCACCAGTTGGGTCACTTGGTTCCTTTAATATATATATATATATATATATATATATATATATATATATATATATATATATATATTCTTCTTAACTTTTTTTCAATGATAGTTACAAATATATCATCGCTATTTACAAATCAATTATCGCCATTTACAAATATACTATCGCCATTTACAATTTGTTTTAAGGTTTTTCATTCTTGCCTTTAAAATAAAAACATAAACTTAATGCATTATTACAAATATACCATTGCTATTTACAAATATACTATCACCATTTACAATTGTTTTTGGGGTTTTTCATTCTTGCCTCTAAAATAAAAACATAAACTTAATGTATTATTATAAATATACCATTGCTATTCACAAATCAATCATCACCATTTATAAATATACCATCACCATTTACAATTGTTTTTGGGGTTTTTCATTCTTGCCTCTAAAATAAAAACATAAACTTAATGCATTATTACAAACATACTATCACTATTTACAATTCTTTTTGAGGTTTTTCATTTTTGCTTCTGGAATAAAAATATAAACTTAATGCATTATTACAAATATACTATCACTATTTACAAATATACCATCGTCATTTACAAATATACCATCGACATTTACAATTGTTTTTAAGGTTTTTCATTCTTGCATTTGAAATAAAAACATAAACTTAATGTATTATTACAAATATACCATCACTATTTACAAATTTTTTTGGGGTTTTCATTCTTGTCTTAAGTTTATTTGTAAATGGCGATGGTAATTTTGTAAATGGCGATGGTATATTTGTAATAATATATTAATTTTATGTTTTTATTTCAGAGGTAAGAATAAAAAACCCTAAAAACAATTGTAAATGGCGATGGTAATTTTGTAAATGGCGATAGTAGATTTGTAAATAGCGATGATATATTTGTAATAATACATTAAGTTTATGTTTTTATTTCAGAGGCACGAATGAAAAACCCCAAAACAAATTGTAAATAGTGATGATATATTTGTAAATGACAATGGTTGATTTGTAAATAGCGATAGTATATTTGTAATTATCGTTGAAAAATGTTAAGAAGAATATATATATTTGTCAATGTATATATATATATTAAAAGAATCAAATGGCCCAAATGGTGGACCACTTGGTCCCAAGTATGTGTGAGGGGTCGGGGGTTCAAACCTCGCCCCCTACACTTCAATGAATAAATTTTTTTTCCCAAAAAAACACACTCCAAAAAAGAAACCCCACCTCCTTACCGGTGGCTAGTCGCCCAGCCGCCAGTGGCCCTCCGACGAGGGGGGGTTTTATTTTTTTAAATTTATTTAAAACTAAGGGTAAAAGGATAATTTCACCCGAATTTGCATATCCCTCATAGGTTCTTGGTACCTCTCAGTCTTTTTTCAAATTCGGGAAACTTTTGGGGGTTTTACAAATTTAAAAGGTATTTAAATGAAATTTTCCCTTCCTTTTTTAATGGGCTAAATAATACTCCCTCCCGTCCTAAATTCTGAATATAATATAGAATTGACTTGTTTTTTGGATTAAAAAAACTAAATAAATTATTTAATCATATTATATATTATATATTCTTAGATTATATATCAGTTTATTAGTCAAACTAATTATCTTTTATGTTATAATTGATTATCAATTACAAAAATTAAATAATAGATTCAATGATAATACTATTGAATTACTTGCGTACAAGTTAATTAATTAATAGTGATGATATTTGCAAACTTTTTGATAAATTTTATTTTAGAGATTTTACGGAACAGGAAAAATTCCATTTGAAGATGAAATTATAACATTTTGAGCTTAACATTTCTAAACATCCAAATTTGATTAATTTATCATTTATATCTGAATTATGTTAAGGGCTAGCAGAAACTAGAGAGTCCATTATTTATCCTCTTATTGATAGAGTGATTAGAATTGTACTCATTTTTTCAATTGTTACAGCAACTACTGAAAATTTTTTCTTTGCTATGAATATAATCAAGAATAGGCTTCAAAATATAATTGAAAACTAATTTATTGATGATTCTTTGATTACATACATTAAAAAAAAAATTGTTGAGTTTTGGTACAGATTCAATTATATATGAATTTAACAATATAAAAACATGCACGTAGTAAGAGTCAAGTAAAGTGATATTAATTTTTGTAATAGATTTTTTTTCAATTTTTTTTTTATATATTATGTTTATATTGTATTTCAAGTACTTTTATTTGCCATATACTATTTTTTATTTTCGCCCCAATTATTAAAATTCCTAACTCCGCCATTGGGTAGACCAATATATTTCGATAGGGACTAAAGTCAAAGGTTTGAAACTTGATGGATTAAAATCAAAATGAGGACAAGCTTAAGGGACCAAAGATAGTATTATTCCTTAAAACTTTATAAACTTCAACTTGAATAGGGGCTTATATTAGATTTAGATAGGAATCTAAATCCATGACATTAACCCAATATTTGAATGGAGAGAAAATTAGGTAGAAAGAATACTAACAGGGAAAACTCTAAAAAATGGTTGTTATTTGTTATTATTTTTAAAAGTTTTCCTTCCCAGTACCCCTAAAAATTTTTCCTCACTTTTCTCTCCACCCAAACATAGTCTAAGATTAGATTTTCGGAATACATAACATAATCATCGAACCTCAATGCCTTTGCAATACAAAAAGCAAAATTGAACATCTTTATGAGCAACTCCATTATTAGTGCATTGTAAAAAAATATTGCAAACTCAGGGGACTTTTATGTAAAGGCAATAAGGCTCCAAATAAACCAGTTACCTGGATCTAAAATGTGAAATTTGTGTAAGAGAAATGTACTTAAAAGGTAACATAATGATTATCAAGGTTTTGAAGTTCAGACCAGTCACTGAATCGGTAGAAGTATTGGGTTAAGAGTTAGTGGGTCAGATCGGAGTTATACCGGAGTCAGACTGGTATTAATTAAAAAAATATAATTTAATTAAAATAGGAAAAATATTTATATTTTAGTAATAAAAATTTAAAAATATTTTGTGGTAAAATTAAATCTGGAGGATGTTCCTTGCAGATAAAATGCGTTTAGCTAACCATTATTGAGATACTTGCGGATAAGCAAAATAATAAGAAAACCCCTCGTACCTATGATGTGATCATTGGAGCGTAGGATGTGCAATAGCCAATATTATATATATTTTTTTGAACAAAGACATCAGGCAAATGACATGACATATTAGAGTCTGAGAACGTTGGAAGCAATGACTTGTTTCTTCATCTTCTGCTGCTTTTTATTATTGTACCTTCTTTTCCTAAAAAAAAAAAACTAAAAGGGCTAGAAAAAGATTTCAAAGGCAAAGCGTAACTCATTTTTCATATTCTTCTTGTGCTTTTCTTTTCTGAAGGTGAAACGCCCCTCCCTCCCTCTCTCTCTCTCTCTTTCTTTACCAACCCACACAAAAATCAAACTCTCTCTTCCGATGGCACTTCCAGCGACGCTTCACCATCGTCCACATGCTTCTTATCTCCATCCGGCGACTTCCCTACTGGTGGAGAGCCTCACATTGAGAAGCACTTCAGATCTCTCGCTTCCATCCTTCTTGTTCTCCATCGCCGGCGTCTTCCCCATAGTGAAGAGGTTCGATTTTTTATTTTTTTAAAACAACGAATTGTAACTCGGTTAACTCGTCTGGGTTAGACTGAGTTGGACGATTTAACCACGGGTCAACTCGAAATCCCGGTTTGTCCTTTAACTCGGACCGGCTCTCTGGACGGTTCACTGGTTTCCGGTTCAAACCGGCCGGTCCGGGTTTAAAAACCTATTATTATAGTCAAAATACCTGAGTTTAACTATAGCTCACTTCATTGCCTCTTGCAACCTCACCAATTTTGTAGACTTTTCCTAGTTCATCACTACTCTCAAGTATTTTAATTGATGCTTCAGGGCTCACTACAAGTACCATCCCAATGCCCATATTAAATGTTCGCCTCATCTCGCTGTCTTCTATATTTCCCGCCTAATTATGCAAGAAATCATCAATATAAATTATCTCCCAATAATCTTCAACAGAATTATTTTCAATGGAAAAAGCAAAAATTAAACTTTCGGTCCTCATAATTTTGACATGATTGTAACTTAATCCCTAAATTTTAACTTGATATAACTCATTAGCTATAGCTTTAACTTTTTTGTAACTTAGTCCATAAACTTTGACTTAATGCAACTGAGTCCCTATAATTCTAACAATTTAAAACTTTAGTCTCTATATTTTTAAAAAGGTGAAATTATATATTTCATTAAGGTTAGGGTCCAAAGTTTTAAATGTTTAAAAATATACGTATTGAGTTGCATAAAGTTAAATTAAGGAACCAAGTGATATGATATTGTAATTAGATGATTTTTGAAAGTTAGTTAGTTCAGTTAATTAAACAAGTGGTGTTAGCTATTAGTGGCACTAGCCGTTGTTAGGAGCAGCCCTAACCAAACATGGTCTTAGCCGTGTCTAATAACTAACTAGCTTTAGGGTGTTAGATGCCCCTGTTTTAATGAATTTCCTGTTGGCTGCTGCCTAAATTTAGGGCAGATTTCTCCATGTACAAATCATATTTGCATCGTTAATGAAAGCAGTAGAGAATATTCAGATTGCTCTTCTCTCTATCTCTCTCCTACTCTCCTCTACTTCTTCTTCTTCTTCAACCCTTTAATCTTCTTCTCTTCTATCCTAATTCGCAATTCTTCAAGATTCATATTACAACTTACTATAGGGATAGAGTTGCATCGAGTCAAAATTTTAAGGATTGAATTGTAACTGAGTCAAAATTATAGAGACCAAAAGATTAACTTTCTCATGGAAATATAATAGCAGTAGTTTTACCTCCTGAAGCCATTTGAACACAGGAGGAACTTCCCACGAGTTCTTGTATATATTGGCGCCAACGCCTTCAGGAAACACTCTGGGTATGTTATCTGTGAAACCACCACCAGTTATGTGAGAAATTCCCTTAACCCCTCCCTTGCTAACTAAGTCAAGAACCTGAAATTAAGAAAGAATACTCATTTGTCAGTAAAAATGGTCTCCAAGAACTAAAATCAAGCATTATCACAAGTCACAAAGATTATGACCTTTTTAACATAAATTACAGTTGGGGCCATTAGAGCTTCTGCTATTGAAACATCCCCTCCAGGAAGTTGATCTTGCAATGAAAGACCACTTTGAGCAAGCACTCTGAAAAGATACGTATTTTTAATATCAGTCAAGAATTTTCAGAATTAAATGGAATCTTCACCCATATCTAACCTTCGTACAAGAGAGAAGCCATTAGAATGAACTCCACTGGATGGGAGACCAATAAGAACATCCCCAGCAACTATATTCTTCCCATTGATCACAGAGTCCTTCTTTACGATGCCAACCGCACAGCCACTAAGACTATCATTCTCACCTTTTCTATGGAGATCAGGCATCTCTGCTGTCTGAAAAGATATGAGATCAACTTTTTGCCTCGGTAAAAGTGGTAAAAATCTTAGGCATTTATAAGTCAATAAAAGAATGTGAGTGGGGTGAGCATACGGAAGAATGTCCATTTATAACATCAAAAAGTTTCAAACAATAAAGGCCCGTTTGGATGCTTTTAAAAAAATTGTTCTTTAAATTGGAGCTTTTAAAAAAAAAGCAGCATTTTGACTTTTTTTTTGTCACACTTGCTTTTTTTTTAAAAAGTATAATTTAAACACATAAATTAATTAAAAGAAGCTTTTTTTTTTTTGGTATTAAAAAAGTGCTTTTTCCTCAAAAAAGCCAATAGGTTCTAAATTAATAATATATTCATAGGGTTCATCTTTCCACAATAAAATTGCAGCGGAACAAATCACTCAATACTTAAAAATGGATCAGTCAGAATTGTTTCAGTCATCGACCTTGCTATATTAAACTGAAAAATATAAGGAAGAATCTACAGTGGATTGCTTAAAATGTCAATATAAATGATGAGTCTGGACTACAAAACTCAGCAGTACATCTGATCCCAGAACTTGAGACTACTCATCTTTTAGACACTTACTGCAGAGTTATACTTCTCCAAGGAAAAAATAATTTTAACAAAAAAATGCTTTAGTCATCTGATGACGCCTAAATTTCTCTCCATCAGATAATGGCTTTACATGATTATTGTACAACAAATTCAACACCCACTACAAATAATAAAGTAAATTATAAAAATTTCCATACCTCTCCTCCTAAGAGCACGCAATCAGATTGCTGGCAACCATCAACGATTCCTTTGATAATCTGCATTATGCAATATTAGGTGTGAATATGATAAACTTCTATTCTGTTGATAGCTTAATAGTTAGTTGCTGTTCCTTGTACATGAAGAAACTTTATGGCCAATTTTGTGCGACTCTAAGCAAATTTATTACTACCTTTTCAGCAACGTCAACATCAAGGTGGCCAGTGGCAAAGTAATCAAGGAAAAATAGTGGCTTTGCCCCAGAAGTAACGATGTCATTGACGCTCATTGCAACCTAAAGTAAGGAGCATAGTCAAAAGACATGCATCTAAGCAATACACGATTTCTTTTTATCGTGAAAAAATATATATATATCCAGTTGCCTACCAAATCAATCCCAATAGTCTCATGAATCCCAGTTTCAAAAGCTAGCATCAATTTAGTACCCACACCATCAGTGCCAGCAACAAGATATGAATCACCTATCCAAAAGAAGCTGATTAGTCTTATCATACCAAAACCTATAAGAAGAATTGATCCATGGTTGAAAGAGGTAATACCAAGAGGGAAAAGACCACCAAAGCCTCCTATTCCAGGCGCCATTTTTGCTATCCTTCGTACAAGTTCTGAACCAGCATCAATATCAACACCAGCATCCTTGTATGTAAGACCTTGGTTATTGTTCAAAGCACCTGCTATAACGCTATCCCTGGACACAGGTTTTACAGGGCTGCACCAAGCAACTGATCCAATTCTCAAATTTTCAACTGCTCCATATCTGGCAACAAATCTGCCATCAATTCGGCTACTTGTACACTGACAACTTTCACTGTACTTGTTAGACCTTGGTCTGATGGAAACACCAGGAAAGCAATGCGATAGCTCTGCACAAGCTCTGATACTCATGGCTGTTATGAGGAATTCGTGTGGCAATTACAAAGATGATAAAGAAAAGCAGGAGAAAGACAAATGGGATTGCTGACAAAACCGAACGCAAATTTTGTAAAGAAAAAAGTATCACTGCAAACTGTTAAATAGAGTGAAAGATGAAAGTGAATGAGAAAGTGTCCGAGTAGAGACAAACATAATGAACAAGATATCGCACTGTATTTGGATGTTACCGGAGTGAGACCGTACATAACAGCTATTATAATGGAATTGTGACGACCCGCAGTGAGAGAAATTGAAGGATTCAAAACCTAAACTAGTAGAAGAAAGGGACAGTTGAGACGGCAAATAGACACAGTTGCTTGTTCAAATTTTGTATTTAGTTAGCTTCCATTACACTCGTCCAAAATTCTTTATTTATTTTGTTGATCAAATTCAACTCTTTCAGGAGATGATAATATAGAAAATTGTTAAAGTATCCTCCACCCTTCTAATATTTTGAGATCACCCAAATTATCAAAAAACATCAAATGATCACCCAAATCTTCAACCTCTACCCATCCAATTTTAGATGCTTTTGCCATAGAAACATTAAAGTCCAACTGAACCAAAACTAGCATCAAATCTCTAAAAATTACATCATGTGCTAAGCGAACAAATTCACAAACATCAATATTTAACTTACCAGACTTATCCAAGCCAAGAAGATTATAGATTTCTACACCATATGATCTTCAATCATCTAGAACATATAATAAATTGCGAATCACAGTTATATCTATAAATTGTCACACTCTCCCATCTCTAATTGAATTCCACAAGTTTATTCATCATTATACAGAAAATAATTCCCCAATTTGCAAAGGCTCACCAAAAAAATTGTGTCATCATGGCAATTATTTTGGGAATGTGATTAACAAGTACATCCTTAAATGTTAACAACTACATCAATAGGTGTTAACAACTACACCAGTACGCGTTAACAACTATATTAATACCAAGTTTACGTTACCGTAAAAATATGAATGATGGTAATCACACGTTCCCAAAATAATTTCGATGATTACTCTTTATTTATTTATTTTTTTGAACCATGCAAATTGAGGAATTATTTTCTGTAAAATGATGAATAAACTTGCGGAATTCAATGAGATATGGGAGAGTGTGAAATTTTATCGATATAACCATGATTGGCAGTTTATTATATAATCTAGATGATAGAAGATCATATGGTGTAGAAATTTATAATCTTCTTGACTTGGATAAGTCTGGCAAGTTGAATATTGATGATTGTGAATATGTTCACTTAGCGCATGATGTAATTTCTAGAGATCTGACACTTGTTTTGGTTCAGTTGGACTTTAATGTTTCTATGGTAAAAGCATCTACAATTGGATGGGTAGAGGTTGAAGATTTGGGTGATCATTTGATGTTTCTTGATAATTTGGGTGATCTCAAAATATTAGAAGGGTGGAGGATACTTTAACAATTTTCTATATTATCATCTCCTGAAAGAGTTGAATTTGATTAACAAATTAAATAAAGAATTTTGGAAGAGTGTAATGGAAGCTAACTAAATACAAAATTTGAACAACAAGCAACTGTGTCTATTTGCCATCTCAACTAGCCCTTTCCTCCACTGGTTTAGGTTTTGAATCCTTCAATTTCTCACTATTTACACGATTCATCACAATTCCATCATAACAGTAGGTGTTAACAAGTATATCATTAAGTGGCAAGAACCACATTAGTAGGCTTTAACTACTATATTAGTAGATATTAACAACTAAATCAGTATGCATTAACAACTATATTAGAACCAAGTTTAATTTACGTTACCGTAAAGAGAGGAATGATGGTAATCACGTTCCCAAAATAATTTCGATGATGACACTTTGTTTTTTTGTTTCTTTTGGGCTGTGCAGATTGTGGAATTATTTTATGTAAAATGATGAATAAACTTGCGGAATTCACTTAGATATGGGAGAGTGTGAAGTTTTATCGATATAACCATGATTGGCAGTTTATTATGTGTTCTAGAAGTTTGAAGATCATATGGTGTAGAAATTTATAATCTTCTTGACTTGGATAAGTCTGGCAAGTTGAATATTGATGATTGTGAATATGTTCACGTAGCGCATGATGTAATATCTAGAGATCTGAGGCTAGTTTTGGTTCAGTTGGACTTTAATGTTTCTATGGCAAAAGCATCTACAATTGGATGGGTAGAGGTTGAAGATTTGGGTGAGCATTTGATGTTTCTTGATAATTTGGGTGGTCTCAAAATATTAGAAGTGTGGAGGATACTTTAACCATTTCCTATATTTTCATCTCCTGAAAGAGTTGAATTTGATTAAGAAATTAAATCAAGAATTTTGGAAGAGTGTAATGGAACCTAACTAAATACAAAATTTGAACAACAAGCAACTATGTCTATTTGCCGTCTCAACTGGCCCTTTCCTCCATTGGTTTAGGTTTTGAATCCTTCAATTTCTCACTGTTTACACGAGTCATCACAATTCCATCATAATAGTAGGTGTTAACAAGTACATCATTAAGTGGTAAGAACCACATCAGTAGGCTTTAACTACTACATCAGTAGGTATTAACAACTACATCAGTATACATTAACAACTATATTAGTACTAAGTTTGCATTACTGTAAAAAGATGAATGATGGTAATCGTTCCCAAAATAATTTCCATGATGACACTTTGTGTTTTTTTTGGGCCTTGCAAATTGTGGAATTATTTTTTTTAAAATGATGAATAAACTCACGGAATTCATTTAGATATGGGAGAGAGTGAAATTTTATCGATATAACCGTGATTGACAGTTAATTATATGTTCTAGATGATTGAAAATCATATGGTGTATAAATTTATAATCTTCTTGATTGGGATAAGTCTGGCAAGTTGAATATTGATGATTGTGAATATGTTCACTTAGCGCATGATGTAATTTCTAGAGATCTGACGCTAGTTTTGGTTCAGTTGGACTTTAATGTTTCTATGGCAAAAGCATCTATAATTGGATGGGTAGAGGTTGAAGATTTGGGTGATCATTTGATGTTTCTTGATAATTTGGGTGATCTCAAAATATTAGAAGTGTGGAGGATACTTTAACCATTTTCTATATTATCATCTCCTGAAAGAGTTGAATTTGATTAATAGATTAAATAAAGAATTTTGGAAGAGTGTAATGGAAGCTAACTAAATACAATATTTGAACAACAAGAAGGAACTGTGTCTATTTGCCGTCTCAACTGTCCCTTTCCTCCACTCGTTTGGGCTTTGAATCCAAAAATTTCTCATTGTTTACACGGGTCGTCACAATATGTTTGTCTCTACTCTGACACTCTCTCTTTCGCTTTCATCTCTCTCTATTTAACAGTTTGCAGTGATACTTTTTTCTTTAAAAATTTTTCGTTTCTGTTTTGTCAGCAATTCCATTTGTCTTTTTCCTACGTTTTTTTTATGCTCTTTGTAATTGCCACACAAACATGACTATCCGAGCTTGTGCCGAGCTATCGCATTGCTTTCCTGGTGTTTCCATCAGACCAAGGTCAGACAAGTACAGTGATAAATTTCAGTGTACAAGTAGCCGAATTGATGGCAGATTTGTTGTCACACATGGAGCAGTTGAAAAATAGAGAATTGGATCAGTTGCTTGGTGCAGCCGTTAAAACCTATGTTGAGGGATAGTGAGAAAAAAAAGACAAAAAAAAAACCAGTTGTCATCCAAATCAATCCAATAGTCTCATGAATTCCAGTTTCAAAAGCTAGCATCACTTTAGTACCCACACCATCAGTGCCGGCAACAAGATATGGATCACCTATCCAAAAGAAGCTGATTAGTCTTATCTAACCGAAACCTATTAGAAGAATTGATCCATGGTTGAAAGAGGTACGTAATACCAACAGGGAAAAGACCACCAAAGCCTCCTATTCCAGGTGCCATTTTTGCTATCCGTCGTACAAGTTCTGAACCAGCATCAATATCAACACCAGCATCCTTGTATGTAAGACCTTGGTTATTGTTCAAAGCACCTGCTATAACACTATCCCTCGACATAGGTTTTAACGGCTGCACCAAAGCCTCCTATTTCAGGCGCCATTTTTGCTATCCGTCCTACAAGTACTGAACCAGCATCAATATCAACAGAAAGAAATAGTGTATTGCTTAAATGCCTAACTATTAAGCTATCAACAGTATAGAAGTTTATCATATTCACACCTAATATTGCATAATGCAGGTTATCAAAGGAATCGTTGATTGTTGCCAGCAATCTGATCGATTGCGTGCTCTTGGGAGGAGAGGTATTGAAAAGTTTTATAATTTACTTTATCATTTGTAGTGGGTGTTTAATTTGTTGTACAATAATCATGTAAAGCCATTATCTGATGGAGAGAAATTTAGGCCTCACCAGATGACTACAGCATTTATTGTTAAATTATTTTTTCCTTGCAGAAGTACAAGTCTGCAGTATGTGTCTAAAAGATGAGTAGCTCAAGTTCTGGGATCAGATGTAGAAATGAGTTTTGTAGTCCAGACTCAATTTATTCTGACATTTTAAGCAATAATCCACTATAGATTGTTCCTTATATTTTTCAGTTTAATATAGCAAGTTTGCTGACTGAAACAATTCGGACTGATCCATTTTGTAAGTATTGAGGCGACTTGTTCAGCTGGAATTTTATAGTGGAAAGATCCCTATGAATATATTATTAATGGGTTAAGGTGTAAATTTGCCAATCAACTATTATCCGAGGAGCGTCTGGCACAAATAACAATTGAAGGGACCAAAATTGCCAATCAACAATAAAAAGTGAAAAAAAAAACATCAAATAACTATTTAAAAAAAACAACTATCACAATTAAGTTAAAATATGAGGCACTGGCGTAAGATAGTGGCGGAAACGCTGAAGAAAAGAAATGTTAAGCCTTCTTGTTGGATAAGGCAAACACCAACAGAAATGGGACTTATGGGAGCAGGCATTGTGGCAGCGGCGGTTGTTGCTTGTGGCATCAGAGGGATGGAACCAAGGTGTAAGGTGCGTGTCGGTCGAACGCTGTGGACTACTGGATGAATTCAAGAGGGTGAGTGAAACACCTAGCAACAATGGAAGCTTTAGAGACGCCGACATCGTTGACACTGTGACAATTAATGGAAGACGGAGACACTAAGATAGTGACGAGGTAATAGTTTGTTGGCGAATCTGCTCTAAATTGTGTGTTCCCCCCCCTCCCCACTTTTTAACTGTTAATTGGCAATTTTTGTCCTCTTAATTGTTATTTGTGCCAGACGCTTCTCAAGTAATAGTTGGTTAGCAAATCTACACCTTGATCCATTATTAATTTATTGTTTGAAACTTTTTGATGCTATACATGGACATTCTTCCATATGCTCACCCCACTCACATTCTTTTATTTGAATTATAAATGCTTAAGATTTTTACCACTTTTACCGAGGCAAAAAGTTGATCTCATCTTTTCAGACAGCAGAGATGCCTGGTCTCTATAGAAAAGGTGAGTATGATCGTCTTAGTGGCTGTGCGGTTGGCATCGTACGTAAAGAAGGACTCTGTGAACTGTGACCAATGGGAAGAATATAGTTGCTGGTGATGCTCTTGTTGGTGTCCCATCAAGTGGAGTTCATTCTAATTGGCTTCTCTCTTGTACGAAGGTTAGATATGGGTGAAGATCCCATTTAATTCTGAAAATTCTTAACTGATATTAATAATACATATCTTTTCAGAGTGCTTGCTCAAAGTGGTCTTCATTGCAAGATCAACTTCCTGGTGGGGATGTTTCAATAGCAGAAGCTCTAATGGCCCCAACTGTAATTTATGTCAAAAAGGGCAGAATCTTTGTGACTTATGATGATGCTTGATTTTAGTTCTTGGAAACCATTTTTACTGACAAATGAGTTTTCTTTCTTAATTTCAGGTTCTTGACTTAGTTAGCAAGGGATAAGGGAATTGCTCACATAACTGGTGGTAGTTTCACAGCCCAGAGTGTTTCCTAAAGGCCTTGGCGCCAATATATACAAGGACTCATGGGAAGTTCCTCTTGTGTCCAAATGGCTTCAGGAGGTCTAACTATAGCTTTAACTTTGTTGTAACTTAGTCCATAAACATAAATAGTATGTTCAACAATAATAATAATATTGTTGAATTATTTGCGTACAAGTCATTTAACAGTGATGATATTTGCAAACTTGTTAATAAATTTTATTCTAGAGATTTTAGAGAACAGGAAAAATTACATTTAAAGATGGAGTTATAACATTTTGAGCTTGACATTCCTTAACATTCAAATTTGATTAATTTATTAATTATATCTGAATTATGTCAAGGGTTAGCAAGAACTGGAGACTCCATTATTTATTCTTTTATTGATAGAGTGATTAGACTTGTACTCATTTTTCTAGTTGCTATTGCAACTATTGAAAAATCTTTCTTTACTATGAATATAATCAAGAATAGGCTTCGAAATATAAATGTTGCAAACTCAGGGAACTTTTATGTAAAGGAAACAAGGCTCCAAATAAACCAGTTACCTGGATCTAAAATGTGAAATTTATGTAAGAGAAATGTACTTAAAAGGTAACATAATGATTAGAGTCAAAATACCTGAGTTTAACTAGCTCACTTCATTGCCTCTTACAATCTCACCAATTTTGTAGACTTTGCCTAGTTCGTCACTACTCTCAAGTATTTTAATTGATGCTTCAGGGCTCACTACAAGTACCATCCCAATGCCCTTATTAAATGTTCGCCTCATCTCGCTGTCATCTATATTTCCAGCCTAATTATGTAAGAAATCATCAATAAAAATTATCTCCCAATAATCTTCAACAAGATTATTTTCAATGGAAAAAGGGAAAATTAAACTTTCAGTCCTCATAGTTTTGGCATGATTGTAACTCAGAAACTTTAACTAGATATAACTCATTAGTTATAGCTTTAACTTTGTTGTAACTTAGTCCATAAACTTCGACATGATGCAACTGAGTCCCTATATGTAGTTCTAACCATTTAAAACTTCCTATATTTTAGAAAAGGTGAAATTATGTATTTCATTAAGCTTAGGGACAAGAGTTTTAAATGATTACAAATATAGGTGCTGAGTTGCATAAAGTTAAAGTTAAAAAACCAAGTGATATGATATTGTAATTAGATGACTTTGAAAGTTAGTTAGTTTAGTTAATTAGACGAGCGGTTTTAGCTATTAGTGGCGTTAGCTGTTGTTAGGAGCGGCCCTAACCAAACATGACCTTAGTTGTGTCTAATAACTAACTAGTTTTAGGGTGTTAGATGCCCCTGCTTTAATGAATTCCCTGCTGGCTGCTACCTATATATAGGGCAGATTTCTCCATGTACGATTCAGATTTGCATTGTTAATGAAAGCACTAGAGAATTTCAGATTGCTCTTCTCTCTATCTCTCTCCTACTCTCCTCTGCTTCTTCTTCAACCCTTTAATCTTCTTCTCTTCTACCCTAATTCCCAATTCTTCAAGATTCATATTACAACTTACTATCACCAAATTTCAACAGAACCAAAATCATAGGGACAGAGTTGCACCGAGTTAAAATTTTAAGGATTGAATTGCAACCGAGTCAAACTTATAGAGACCAAAAGATTAATTTTCTCATGGAGATATAATAGCAGTAGTTTTACCTCTTGAAGCCATTTGAACACAGGAGGAACTTCCCATGAGTCCTTGTATATATTGGCGCCAAGGCCTTCAGGAAACACTCTGGGTATGTTATCTGTGAGACCACCACCACTTATGTGAGCAATTCCCTTAACCCTCCCTTGCTAACTATGTCAAGAACCTGAAATTAAGAAAGAATACTCATTTGTAAGTAAAAATAGTCTCCAAGAACTAAAATCAAGCATTATCACAAGTCACAAAGATTTGACCTTTTTAACATAAATTACAGTTGGAGCCATTAGAGCTTCTACTATTGAAACATCCCCACCAGGAAGTTGATCTTGTAATGAAAGACCACTTTGAGCAAGCACTCTGAAAAGATATGTATTATTAATATTAGTCAAGAATTTTCAGAATTAAATGGAATCTTCACCCATATCTAACATTTGTACAAGAGATCAGAAGCCATTAGAATGAACTCCACTAGATGGGAAACCAATAAGAAGATCACCAGCAACTATGTTCTTCCCATTGATCACAGAGTCCTTCTTTACGATGCCAACCGCACAGCCACTAAGATCATACTCACCATTTCTTTAGAGACCAGGCATCTCTGCTGTCTAAGAGATATGAGATCCACTTTTTGCCTCGGTAAAAGTGGTAAAAATCTTAAGCATATACTAGTATAAGTCAAATAAAAGAATGTGAGCGGGGTGAGCATTTGGAAGAATGCCCATTTATAGCATCAAAAAGTTTCAAACAATAAATTAATAATATATTCATATGGTTAATCTTTCCACTATAAAATTGCAGCTGAACAAATCACCTTCAATACTTAAAACTGGATCAGTCAGAATTGTTTCAGTTATCAACCTTGCTATATTAAACTGAAAAATATAAGCAATAATCTATAGGGGATTGCTTAAAATGTCAATATAAATGATGAGTCTGGACTACAAAACTCAGTACTACATCTGATCCCAGAACTTTGAGACTACTCATCTTTTAGACACATACTGCAGAGTTATACTTCTGCAAGGAAAAATAATTTAACAATAAGTGATTTATTCATCTGGTGAAGCCTAAATTTCTCTCCATCAGATAATGGCTTTACATGATTATTGTACAACAAATTCAATACCCACTACAAATAATAAAATAAATTATAAAAATTTTCAATACCTCTCCCCCTAAGAGCACGCAATCAGATTGCTGGCAACCATCATCGATTCCTTTGATAACCTGCATTATGCAATATTAGGTTTGAAATTGAATATGATAAACTTTTATTCTGTTGATAGCTTAATAGTTAGTTGCTGTTCCTTGTACGTGAAGAAACTTTATGGCCAATTTTGTGCAACTCTAAGCAAATTTATTACTACCTTTTCAGCAACGTCAACATCAAGGTGGCCAGTGGCAAAGTAATCAAGGAAAAATAGTGGCTTTGCCAGTAACAATGTCATTGACGCTCATTGCAACCTAAAGTAAGAAGCATAGTCAAAAGACATGCATTAAGCAATAGACGATTTCTTTTTGTTGTGAAAAAAAAAAAAAACCCAGTTGCCAACCAAATCAATCCCAATAGTCTCATGAATCGCAGTTTCAAAAGCTAGCATCACTTTAGTTCCCACACCATCAGTGCCGGCAACAAGATATGAATCACCTATCCAAAAGAAGCTGATTAGTCTTATCTTACCGAAACCTATTTGAAGAATTGATCCATGGTTGAAAGAGGTAATACCAAGAGGGAAAAGACCACCAAAGCCTCCTATTCTAGTTGCCATTTTTGCTATCCTTTGTATAAGTTCTGAACCAGCATCAATATCAACACCAGCATCCTTGTATTTAAGACCTTGGTTATTGTTCAAAGCACATGCTATAACACTATCCCTCGACATAGGTTTTACACGGCTGCACCAAGCAACTGGTTTTTTTTGTTCAAAGGATCTATATATTAATACTCCAAAACGATACAATGCATAATAGTAACCACAAACAGATCTAAAACAAATACAACCAACATAACAACAACAACTACAACAACAACAAAAAACACTGGATACAATATTAGCCAAGCACCGTACATTAAAAATATAAGAGTAGAAGTAGAATCATGAATATCATCGGCCTCCTCGAAACCCAAGGTTAGAAGTGACGGACAAGAGAGTGTTGGTTGAAAAACCCACCCTAAAGGGCACACAATCTTAAAAGTAATAGCTGCGATTAAATCAGCTAACTGGGTACCCCATCTTGGGGTAAAGAAACCAGAAAACCCAACATTTGAAGAAAGAAGACTCTTGATGTCCTGAAGAACACTTCTACTTCTCTGACCAAACAGATCCGGTGACATCGACCATAAACTAGACCACACCTCTTTAGATCTTCCCCCAAGAACGTAGATCCGGGCTACCAAGAGGTAGTCGGATCTCATAACGTCCAAACAGCCATCCAACCAAGAGGATTAAATTTCAGATCTGATAGATCTGTTTATTTCTAAAGATAAGAACATCACCACAAAACCCCATACTGCAAAAAAAGAAACAAAAACACAGAAAACCAGAAAACTCTCACCTCGGCAGATCAGATCTGAAGAAGGAGAGGGAGAAGCTCGCCCTAGGAACGAGAAGGGTGATCGCCGGCGACCTGCATCATAAGCCACCGACAAGGGAAAGAAGATCACGAAGCGACGCGGCAGAGAAGAAGAGAGAAGTTGGACCTTCTACCAAGCAACTGGTCCAATTCTCAATTTTTCAACTGCTCCATGTGTGGCAACAAATCTGCCATCAATTTGGCTAGTTGTGCACTGACAACTTTCACTGTACTAGTTAGACCTTGGTCTGATGGAAACACCAGGAAAGCAATGTGATATCTCTGCACAAGCTCTGATACTCATAGCTGTTATGAGGAATTTGTGTGGCAATTACAAAGGGCATAAAGAAAGCAGGAGGAAGACAAATGGGATTGCTGACAAAACAGAACGCATATTTTTTAAAGAAAAAAGTATCACTACAAACTCTTAAATAGAGAGACAAACATAATGAACAAGATATCGCACTGTATTCAGATGTTGCATCAGTGAGACTGTATAGAACTGCTATTATAATGGAATTGTGACAACTCATGTAAACAGTGAGAGAAATTGAAGGATTCAAAACCTAAACCAGTGGAGGAAAGGGACACTTGAGACGGCAAATAGACACAGTTGCTTGCTGTTCAAATTTTGTATTTAATTAGCTTACAGTACACTCTTCCAAAATTCTTTATTTAATTTGTTAATCAAATTCAACTCTTTCAGGAGACGATAATACAGAAAATTGCTAAAGTATCCTCCACCTTTCTAATACTTTGAGATCACCCAAATGATCAAGAAACATCAAATGATCACCCAAATCTTCAACCTCTACCCATTGTAACATCCCATTTTCTAAAGCGTTTTCAAAATCGTTTGATCAGAGTAGAGCATCGGAGCAATTTAAAATACTGAGTAACTGATAAATCTGTGGTACAATATTGCCTGTGGCGTATCTTGATAATATCAATATATTTATCCGAGTATTAAAAATTCTAACTACGTAGTAATATAAGTACACCTTCAGAATAGAACTTCTTCCGGTCCTCACGCGCGCTGCCTACCTTTGACTATTATCCTCAGATCCTTGGTCCTCTAGACCCTGAAGCTATAGTAAGGGCTGTGGTCCAATGCCCATTGGACCTCAGGTAACAGTTAACCTCATGCTTATGTAACAGTTATATATGACAGATATTCATGACATTACAGCAATAATTAATATAAAAACTCATAACAGAAAATCGAAACAAGGATCCGTAAAATTCTTTGGAATCCTTAAGATGTCTATTTTCAAGAAAAAATACTCAATCTTGCCCAGATTTCACGAATCATTCCCAGTTTTTAAGTTTTGAGCCTCTGCCCAGAATTTTCCAGAAATTCATAGTCCAAACTTTGAGAATTTCTATCTCACTGTACAAAACTCATTTTAACATGTTCTTGGCATATTTGAAAAGCCCTATATGTCTACTTTCACCATAAATTTTCCCAGAATTTTTCAATATCATTTTGAACATGAAATATTGGCATTTTTAACATTGATTTCAGAAATCGCCTACCGACAAAATTTCGCCAGAGTTTTGTTACTTTGATCACAAGCCTTCAAAAATTTTGCCATAACTCTATCTTCATCAATTTTTTGATTTAAAACCAACTTTGACCATAAAAACATGAGAATAAAATTACTTTAGCATATTTAAGATCTAAGCTACCTTTATTTAAGAATTTAAGAAATAAAACTTAAAGAACTTAAAGCTAGAGCTAGAGAACTTACCAAGAACCTTGCTATTCCTCCAAGAAGCTCCTCACTCTTACTCTCTACTCTCTATAACAAGTTGCTTTGCTTGTTTTGGTGTGAAGAAAAGTGAAGACTAAAGCCCCATATTTATAGCAAAAAGCTATGGCACTTTGGTAAATATTTCAAACCTAACTCTTGTTGTGTATGAACCCTTGGATCTAAACTTAGTAAAAAAGTTTTAATCTCATCCATCCATGTGATTAGAAAACCCTAACTTAATCTCTAAGTTTTGCTTTATGACTCATCTTATGACTCATCCCCAAGGACATTATCCTTTTCCAAGTTTGAAAAGTTTTATCCCATGTGTGTTTAAACAATCCTTGACTCCTTCTTCAAGTCACAATTTCCTCCGTCATCTATTCTTTGTTTTGCATTTCACTAGATAAAAATATTTTTAAGGGTCTTGATGAAGTTTTATTCAAGTTTTCTCTTTAGTTTTGTAATCTTGGCACTTATAGCTTAAATTAGAAACCTCTATTTCTATTTTTCTCATTTGGACACAATCTTCACTAATTGGGAAAATGCCTTTGATTATACCCAATCTCATGCTTAAATCATGCTTGTTAACAATATCTCCTTATATTTGATCTATGATTAACGGATCTCAAGATACGATTTATTTTGTATAGATTCTCATTTGCTTATGTCTTGAATTAATTCCACTGATTAATCTTATTGATTTATGCTTCTTTTTTCTTATTGGTGGAAACTTTGACTTTTACACTAGGCTCACAACAATTGCACTCACAACACTCTCTCTCTTTCTCCCTTGGACTCACAACTCCTACACTCACAACATTTGTACACACACACACACACAACTCCTTTTTCTCATTGGTTAATTTTTACTTCACAAGGATTTAGCTTTATTAGATTTAATCTTGGCCTTCTATTTATGCTAATCTTTCATTGGTTCAATTAATTTAATTAGGATTAAGAATATTTTCTTGATTTATCATTGGCCAATTCAATTTTACAAGGATTAAGGTTAATTATTGGTTTAATCTCAACTATTGGATTTCATTGTGTTTGTTTAGATTAAAGCTTCTCCCTTGATTGCCTTTGATATTAATTAGTTGATTTATTAACTAATCATGAAAATTAATGCTTAATTAAGCAAGTATTATTTCACCCTCATTTTATACTTTTTATTTTGCCTCTTGATTATTTTGCAACTAATCCCAATTAGTGCAAGCTAAATTGTTCATTTATTGTTGCTAGTTCCCATTAATTAGCTTAAGTGTTTTCATAATATTTTCTTGCTCATTTGATCATATGAGAACTATGGTTTAATATGATATTTATATAATATTTTTAATATAATTTCAAAATTGGCCCTTAATTCTTCATTAAGTTAAAATATCCCAAATTGATGACTAGATTTATTATGAAGATTTATTTTAATTAATGTAAATTTAATTGTCACTTAGTTGTTGGTAATTTCCTTTAATTGATTTAGGTATTTTCATAACATTTTATGATTAACTAAAAGCTATGTTGTAATATGATAATTTATGGGTATTTTATGATCCCTAATTGAAGATTTGAAAATTTGGGTAGGTCTTTTTAATTCTAGGAGAAAATTCCCTAAATTAAATTAAATAAGCTATTAAATTTTTGAGATTACATATTCACCTATCTTTAATAGATATTTCCTATCAAAATATAGTGGTTATGTTAAATAGGATTTTTAGGGCATTACAACCATCAAATTGTAGACGCTTTTGACATAGAAACATTAAAGTCCAATTGAACCAAAACTAGCGTCAGATCTCTAGAAACTACATCATGTGCCAAGTGAACATATTCACAATCATCAATATTTAACTTGCCAGATACCATATGATCTTCTATCATCTAGAACATATAATAAATTGCCAATCACGGTTATATCTATAAAATTTCACACTCTCCCATCTCTAATTGAATTCCACGAGTTTATTAATCATTTTACAGAAAATAATTCCACAATTTACAAGGCCCACCAAAAAAATTGTGTCACCACGGCAATTATTTTGGGAACGTGATTACTATCATTCATTTTTTTTACGGTAACATAAATTGGTACTTGTCAGAGGGTTGAAGGAAAAAAAAAAAAAACAAATGAAGAAGATCTCCCATAATGTTGATCCTAAACTAAATAAGAAAGATAGAATATGTACATGTGTGTGTACAGTGGCGGAACCTTGTTATGGCCAGCTGGGCCTTGGCCCCAGCTGGCTCCGACTGATCTTATAAAATTTGTTAAGAAATATATGTATTTATTCTATAATATTTTATTTGGCCACAAATTTGGCCCCAGCTAATTTTTTTTTTTCTCTGTAAGGATAATATTTGCTTCATTACTCATTGGACTGGAAGGAAAGTAAAATTCTTGTTTGAGATATACCAAAAAGGTTGGTATCATCTTATATATTGTTTTGATTTATAATTATCAGTTATTATCCATTTGTATTTTTAAGGTTATTTAATACTATTTAGTAAATACTCCCTCTGGTCCTTATTTAAAGAACCAACTAACAATTTTTACCAGTCAATAAAAACAGTTAAAGTCATTAAATTTGTCCTACAATTTAAATAATTTTCAATATTATTCCTATTAATTACTCTAAACTCTAATATCATTTTAATTATATTACTTTTTTTTTTGCTAAAAAAAAAGAGTGTTAATTAATTTTTATTAATTATTACTGTCACTCACTACCTTTTTAATTATGGGTATTCATGGAAAAAAATATTTAATCCTATTTGGAAACAAGCAAATGTCTTATAAAAAGGATCAAATAAATTTGTTAGTTGGTGTTATAACAAGAACTAAAAGGAGTAGTTCAATATGTTTATTTTTTGACCCGGCTTAATTTTTTTCCTGGTTCTACCACTTTGTGTGTATCCATCATATTCTTTCAGAAATTATATATAAGTTCCAGAAAGCACAGAGTGACTATCCCTTTATTCCCCTCTCTTCTTTCTCATTCTCTTTCTAAGTCTACTCATACAAATAGGTTCTAATCATCCAAGGAAACAGTGAAACTAATTCCAGTCATGAAAGAAAATACTTACCAAAAGTGTTCTTCCGTGTTCAGTTCTTCCGCACGCGAAGTCAAGCTCCAAGTTGACTGCGACAGTGACGAGCTACAGTAACGGAAAAAGAGAAGTAGTTGGAGGAGGTCGGGTAATCGGGTTCCCGGTTCAGCCCTACTTGTTGCCTTAATGCCTTATATATAAATTATAAAATTAATTAATTTGGTTCCAATAAAATTTATTTATAATCAGTGGCCCAAAAAATTTAGGGAACTTCCCAGTGAGGTCCCAAGGACCAAAAAAAATCACAAAAATCATATCATATTCTCCTATCAAAAAGGTCCTTAGGGATTGCATCGTGCTTAATTCTGAATGTGAAATTATTTTGTTGCACCCATTGAATTAAAAAGGAAAGGAAAAGCAGGCACGTGTTTATTCTCTTTCATGAGAAAGAAAAAATGTAGAAAGCTATGGTGGTGTGATCAATTTTGTAGGTCCAACGTTGAAGGCAAGCAAGTATCGTTTTCATCTCTTGGGCAAAGCTTAGAGTTTGTATCTTTCATCTATTGTCTTAGAGGCTAAACATTGATTTCATTTTCTTTTTCCCTATGTTCACCGCATTCAGATTTAAAGGTTGGTCAAAGGTTGGAGCTTGGGCTCATTAGTGGACTATCTACTTTGACCCAAGTAAATAATGGTAAGATTTTGCTAAAGATATAATCTTGACTATTGAACTCGAGGTTTCATTGTGTTTGGGAAGGGTTAATAAATTTTTGCTCTGTTTTTCAGCATGGAAACAAAGAGATTGCCCTGTTTTAAGTGGGAATAGATGAATGTGATAAAGTTTTTGTTGCTTAAAAATGCTGATATGAGATTAAAAAAAAAAAAAGAAGTGTTGTTGATATGTGTAATTTGCCCCAAAAGCAGGGAAATATCTAGATATTTTTAGGGGAATTTCGCCACATGGTTGAAGCCTGGACCCCTCTGGATTTTTCTGGAATTACTTGGGAATTAAGCCAAAAAAATTAGATCCTAGTAATTACACAAGAGTCAGGAATTTACGCCAGTTAAATTCTAATTTCACTGGATCAAATTTACCTTTTTTAAAAAGATAATTTCTTCTTACTTTCACCCCTTGAGCATCAAATTTCCAGAGAAAAGAAGCTCCAACCATCCAACATCACCAACCTCCAAGCTCAAGGATCCAAGTTCATCCACCGATCTTCTGATTCTAGGTAACACCGACAACTTCATCGTCTTGAGTTCTTGCTTAAATAATTTCGTGCCAGAGGCTGGTGCTTAGTGTTAGGGTTGGAATTTTACATTTTTAAGGTCACCAATGGCTCTGGAATATGATTTTGTGTAGGGTTTAGTCATGGTTTTACTTTCCAAACTTAAAAGCACCGAAAAAGTCTTGAAACTAAGTATTTTAGCAAATCTGGAAATTTCTGGCAGTGGTGCTTTATCTCGGTTTTAAAAATAGCAAATGACCTTGAATGAAGCTTAAATTTTTCAGGCAGAAAGTAAACTTTCTAAGGTTCACCAAGATGTATAATTTTGTAATTTTTGGATTTTCCTACTAGGAGATAAAAATTGTTAAAGTTGGCTCTGTGTGCATCTGGACGAAATCTGACCAAGGGGTAGAAAATGAGCAACACGCCAAAATACAAGTACTTTCAGGGCCTGGGTATATTTTTCCTGAAAAATAGACTTATTGGTGGCTCAATTGGTGCTGGTTTCATGCAAAAATGATTTTTTTTGGAATTTACTAAAAATCTTGGAAGTTGGGCCAAAATCACTGGATTTCTGGAAATTCTGTATTAAGCTCGGTTTTAACAAAATACATGTAAGGGTATTTTTGTAATTACAAAAAATGTTATATTTTGATGTATTTAGGTCAAAGGTATTTTTGGAAAATCTCCGGGCATAAAAATAATATTAAAAGCAGTGTCTATACACCAGGTAGTAACCACATTACTCCGGCACGTTTATGTGTTTTGATGTATGTGTTGCTTGCCAAATGTGTTTTTGGTATATGTGTTGCCAAATATGCATACAGAACATGTTGTGACTGTGTCCTTAGCACTGAGGGTGCCTGCCGGGGTCTGCTTATGTGGCGACTCAACGAAAACAGGCGATGCCTGCTGGGGTCTACCTGTGTGGCGACTTAACGGAAACAAGATTGTGATTCCGGTAATTCTAAGGCCTACCTTGGTAAGGCAGCCTGACGGTGCGAAGACATGTTATTGTATGTGCTTCTGTTTTCATATTGTGGTATTTAGCATATTTATCTGTGTTTACATACTTACATGGTTGCATGCATACACATCACACATTTAGTGCATGAGTATTGATGGTTACTTTGGGGGTCGTTATCGAACTCCAAACGCTTTTGTAGACACAGGAGGATGTGCCTGAGATAGAAGGACCTTTTTGGAAAGGTAAGGCATGGCAGTGCAGTGAAGAATAGGGGATGCCCTATTATATTTTATACTTACATTTTTGAGGATGACTGTACATATTTTGTGTTTATTTTTAGATGACTGTACCGTTAACTCTTCGGAGACTTTCAATTTCTGTTTATTTTACTTTTACCAGTATAGTAGACTATCCAAACCGATTAAAAGCTTTGTTGCGCTCACTCTAATATATGTTAAGTGGATCTATTAATGAAGGAAAGGTAACTAATATAAGGAATCCCTCTAACCTGCCACCCGAAAGGGCGAGGCCGGTAGGGGTGTAACATCCACGATGGCTCGATTGAGATCAGCTTGTCACGATTCGGTAGTAGATGTTGCAGGATCTGGTATTGCCATTAAGCAAGCGATGCTCCTATCAATCTAGATCTCGATTAACATGTGCTTCCTCCATGTGTGAGGAGTCACTAAGGCGACTCCTTCGTCTCTAGTTTCTGCGTCTCTGTTTATATGTTCATTCAATTTTAGGATCGTATAGCTCAAGGTCAGTAGAGGGTGAGCTATGCATACACTACCGACCGTTGGTCGATTTCCTTGATGGCAAGTGAACCCGTCGAACAAGTAATAAAGTCTAAGTAGAGTATCGTCCTACAGAGACTGAGATACTGAAAAGTGACGCTCAACTACTGTAATAGTTGTGTGAACAGAAGGTAAAATCTGATTGACTTGGGGGGGTTTTGTGATTACGGTAAATAACAAGAAAGTAAATAGAGTGTTGTAGTCGTAAGAAGATATCAGTAGGAAAATAGGCAGAACTTGGAATCATTCTTAAGTATATCAATCCCCCAATTGCTTCACACATTGCTATAGCATTTATACTATAACATCCCGATTTTCTAAAGCGTTTTTGAAATAATTGATCAGAGTAGAGCATCGGAATAATTTTAAAAGAGTGAGTATCTGATAAACATTTACTGATGTAGTATCTGGCTACTTACACAATGGTACAGTAATCTGAATAAAGTTTGGAAAAATAAAGTCAAAATAAAAATCTCTCCATCTGCGTCCTCACACTGGCTCCTTATCCTTGTCCTTGGCCCTGGTTCCTCCGGACCCTGAGGCTATAGCAGGAGCTGAGGTTCAATAGCCATTGAACCTCAGATAACGGTTAACCTCATGCTTATATATGACAGTATATGATAGATATTCATGGCGTTACAACAATAATCCATACATAAGCACACAGCAGATGTATCCCAACAGTACATAAGCACATAGCAGATGTATTCCAACAGCATACAGCAGATGTATCCCAGCAGACAGCAGATGTATCTCATAAGCACACAGCAGATGTAAAGTTATCTACCACTTATAAGCATATTATAAGCATCAGAGTTAGTGTTACAGTACGCGAACGTACCTTCGTCGGTGATCGTGATATGTACATCGGTCGGTATGATCACGTATATCCTATAATGGTAATTTCACATTTATTAATTTGTAAATAATATTCTAGAAGATATCCTAGTCACTAATGACCTTTTTACCCTTGGTAGGATTATTTCTCAACTTATCACCCTCATTTTCTGAAAAAACGCTGGTCCAGAATTTTGGACAGATTTTCGCCTAACTTTGGAAAATCATAACTAATTCTAGAAAAATCGAAATGAGGATCTGTAAAATTCCTCAGAATCCTTAGGATGTATAGTTTTAAGGAAAAATACTCATTTTTTCCCAGATCATATGACGCATTCCCAGTTTTAACATTTTAAGCCTCTACCCAGAATTTCTCCAGAAATTCGCAGTCAAACTTCAAGAATTTTTATCTCACTGTACAGAAATCATTTTAACATGTTCTTGACATATTTAAAAATCTCTATATGTCTAATTTAACCATGAATTTTCCCAGAATTTTCTAACCACGTTTTCAACATAAAATATAAGCATTTTTATCACTGATTCAGAAATTCCCTAACCAATGAAATTTCGCCAGAACTTCGTTACTTCGATGTTTCTCTTCCGGAAATTTTGCTGAAACCCCTTCTTCATCAATTTTTCAAAATAATGCTGATTTTAACCATAAAAACATGAATTTAAAATTATTCTAGACTACTTAAAATCTAAGCTTCTTCTATCTAAGAATTTAAAAGCTAACAACTAAAGAACTCAAAGCTAGAGCTAGAGAACTTACCAAGAACTTTGTTCCTTCTTTCTTCAAGACTCCTCACTCTCACTTTCACTCTCTATATTGTTTTGCTAAGCTTGTTTTGGTGTGAGGAAAAGTGAAGAACCAAAGCCCCTATTTATAGTAAAATGGTGTGGCAAGTTTGGTAATTAAATCAACTTAGCTCATCTTGCATTATAGCCATTGGATCTAGGTTATTTGGGAGCACTCATCTTAGCCCTACACCTCCCTCTTCTAGGCTCTTCCATTACTTTATGATTCACCTTATCCTCTTCCAATTTTCCAAAAGTCTTCCAATAGAGTTGTGATTCATGCATGTAGGGTGGTGACTCATTTCATGAATAGGTTAGTGACTCATACATGTTTAGATTAATGACTCATTCATGTGTAGGCTAATGACTCATTTCTAGAGTGATGACTCATTTTGCATATGTGTAATTGCTTTTTTTTTTTAAAAAAAAAGAATTTCCAACTTCTTCCATTTTGTGTTCCACTAGATAGAAATTCATTTAGGGATCCTAATGAACTTGTATGCTCAATTTCTCATTGGTTTTGAATTCTTGAAGTTCTTAGCTTCATTTAGAGACCAATATCACTTACTTTCTCATTTGGTATCAATTTACAAAGTTTGGGGAAATGACTTTGGTTATACTCATTTTCAAGCTTGAATTATTCTTGTTCCTAATCTCTTCTTACACTTGATCATTGGTTAATGGATTTCAAGATAAAATTTAGTTTGTATAGATTCTCATTTACTTGTGTCTTGAATTTATCCCAATGGTTTTATCTTTCATTGAATTATCTTATTGGTGGATTTCAAATTAATATTGAATTAAGTTTATTTTTCTCTCTTACTCACTATGTGTTTTATTCATCTCACAAAATCAAGAAGAAAGTCCTCCCATTGGTTGATAAACTTTCACAAGGATTTCACTTCATTAAAGCCTTAGGATTTAACTTTACTAGATTTAATCCAAACCTTTAATTTGTGTTAATCTCTTATTGGTCCAACTAATTTTATGAGGATTAAGAATATTTTCTTGATTTATCATTGGTCCATTCACTTTCACAAGGATTTGGCTTTATGAAATTGATTTTAAGGCCCTTAGATTAGCTTTATGAGGTTTAATCATGACCTTTGATCTTAGTTGAAATTATTGACTTTTCAGAGCTTAATTAAAGTTTAATTAACATCTTAATCAAAGGCTCAATTGTCTCTTTATTATTGCATTATTGGTGTTTAGTGTAATTTATGACCATTGGTAATCCACTTCATGCTAATCTTAACCCCTTATTAGTCTTTGATTTTTAATTGACTTAATACAACTCTAGTTGATGATTACTTAATGTTAATTGTAAATAATTATCCAAATATTCTATTAGTGTCAATTTAATTGCTCATTAATTGTTGGTAATTGTCTTTTTAATTGTTCAAGTGTTTTGATAATTCTTTATGGCTTTTTAGGAGTTGAAAATGAACTAGGTATTAATTCTAGGGTATTAGAAAATTTGGTCTCTTAAACAATTATAAAATTGGTGTTTAAGACCCTTTGATTAATTATGAAAATTAAGACAATTATTTCAATTATTGTAGATTTAATTGTTCCTTAGTTGTTGGTAATTTCTCCTAATTGGTATAAGCATTTTCAAGCATTTAATTGTCTCTTATGATTAAATTAGGATTATACTTAATTTTAGTAATATTTTATGATCCATAATATATATATTTTTTAAATTGGGTTTTGCCCTATTTAAATTTTAGAGAAAATTTCCTCAAGAAGTAAAATAATCCACAAAATTGGAGACAACATATTCTCCTATTTTTAATAGGTATTATTTGCCAAAATATAATATTTTTAATGAGTATAAATTTTAGGGTGTTACATATACTGCACAACTTCCGCAATGTTACAACATAGATACTATTTACAATGCTATTCAGTTAATCCACCACTAGAGTCTATCGAAGCTTCCGCATCTGATACATGTAATACTAACTTTACTTCTCCCATATGCCTATGGCAATTTTCTAGTTAGATTAACATTGCAAAACAAAGTGTTATGGTTATGAGCGGTAGACCCATTCCTAAAGCCTACAATAATAGGTCAAGCCTTGCACCAGCCTGCCTAGCAAACACCGTTTCTCAGAGGTCTAACCTTGACTCCCTTCCAGTAAGCCGAGGCCACTAATCTAGCCCTTAGCTTCCGCTAATTGACAAGAATTTGGTTCACCGATAAGCAAACTGAATTTATTGAATGAAGAACTAGCAACTGGGTTCATTCCAAACTTAAGAAATCATCCTCGTTTAGCCATAGGAAATTTAGTTCATGATTGATGAGGGAAACACAAAACAGATAACAACAAAATGACCCATTATCAAAAGATTAAAATGAAAGTAAACAGAAAGCTTGACGAAGTTTCCGACGGCGTGAAAGAAGCCCTGTCACATTACCACTCCACGCCTTCTTCTCTTCGTCTTACTACAGAGAAGGATGCTGGGTTTTCTTGGAGTTTTCGTGCCTTGTGAACTCTCTCTCTCTCTCTCTCTCTCTTCTTTTGAGTCTGGCAGTATATGAATGGAATTAGACTCTCAGCGACTCAACCTTTTTTAGGGTTGGCTGTTGTTCCCTTAAATAGTCTGGCCTTACTTGCAGCGTACGTTCAATGATTTGGCCCTTTCCTAATCTGTTGAGGTCCAATCGTATCTTCTTTTCCAATCTCGGTAGATTGATTCTGCTGATACTGCGGGATTCTTCAAATCTTTAGTTTCGATCCTCCGCATCTTCTATTTCAATATGTCGCCAATCTAACCGTTATTCTCGCCCTGCAATATATTTCCTAAAACAACCTTGACAAACGATCAGGACATATGCCGCATAGCACTACGTCATTTGTCTGCTATAGCTTCAGGGATGCATTGTATTGCACTTCGGTAAAGTTGTTCTGATGCTATAGCATGGTATCAGCTATGTTATGTGACTTTCTCATAAAACCTCAAAACTTGTTCTTTCTTAACACATGTTTAGGATGTAAGTGGTTTTTATCCTTCAGTTCCTTATATTATGAATTAATGCTTTTTTGCTTAGATTGACTGCAGTTAAGCTCATATTCACCCTACAATTCAGTCATAAAATACAAGGAAAACATGGCATAATTAGTGCTCATCAAATATAGGAAGTACCTAAAAATCAGAGATAGAGAGAGTGAGCAATAGTGAGGTGAAACACAACTTATCAGAAAGAAACTTATAATCGTAGAAGTTATCTCCAACAGAGGTCTGACCTCGACTCCCTTCCAATAAGTCGAGGCTATTGATCTAACCCTCTAGTGACCACTAAC
This sequence comes from Acacia crassicarpa, assembly GCA_034222035.1. Taxonomy (NCBI): domain Eukaryota; kingdom Viridiplantae; phylum Streptophyta; class Magnoliopsida; order Fabales; family Fabaceae; genus Acacia; species Acacia crassicarpa. The sequence goes on from JAWXYG010000004.1 coordinate 27,532,022, forward strand.
AGACAAGAGACTAAATCATCGTTAAAAAAACTGAATGTATTGAATTAAAAGCTTAGCAAACTGGGTTCATTCTATAACTTAGAAATCCATTCTCACTCAGCCAATGGAAATTTAGTTTATGATTGATGAGGGAAACACAGAACAGAGTATAGCAGAACAACCTATGGAATGGTTAAAAATAAAATAAAGAAGACAGAAAAGCTTGTCAAAATGATTAACGACATAGGGACATCCTATCACACGACGTCTCTACGTCTCCTACAGTCCTTCTAACTTCAGGGAAGAATCGAGTTTCTTCTGCAGCTCTCTCTCGATTATTCTCTTGTTCCTTTGGTGTGAGTCTAGTCGAATTGGAATTGTACTGACTCTCACGACTTCAATGACCTTTTAGGTTTAGCCGTGCTTTCCTTTTATAGTTAGGTCTTTTCACGTCTACGTTCAGTGAGCTAGGCCTCCCAAATTTGTTAAGTTCACATCCCTAGATTTGGTTGATTAATCCCCCTTTAAAGTCTGTAGGATTCTTCGATTCTCTACATCTTCTATTCCTAGTCTTCATCAATTCAATTGCTGTTTAAACATCCGTCTTGATGACCTGTCCTTAATTCTTGAAAAACTCTCGAGGAAAGATTAGCGTAAAGTAGCACATAACTCCGCATCACTTTTGATGCTACATCACAATGGTTGCATCGAATTGCTAGCATAGAAGTAAGGATACTATATGTTGTAGCATTATATCCGTTTGGTTATGTATTTTTACAATAAATCATAAAGTAACTCTTTTCTTATGCACATATACGAGATAATAAGGCAAATGCAACAATTGATAGATCTATTCTTTATTTTCCTATGTACATGAATTCTTTCATATTTTATCAGATTAAACACTACTCAGCTTAGATTCACCATTTAAAACAGTTAAAATACATGGAAAAAATATGACATAAATAGTAGATCTTTATCCCTTCTTTTCTTTTGGCAGCGAGCGTTGGTTGAGAACTTGAGATGACTCTACGGATAAGGATCCTTATCCCTTATCTTGAGTCGGCTGCTTTGTTTTTTTCTTTCTGCTTTTATGAAGAATGGCAGATTGTAGGACCCAAGATGGCCCTTTCATCGTTAGTATGACATGTTACAATGTGGCGACTGGCACGTTTGATTGCATATACCAACAAAGAGGGACCACACGTGACTGCCTATTTTTTATTGGTACATACACGTGATTAAAATTGACAAGTGATAACAGTAGAGGATTTTTATCCGAAAATAGGTACTTCCTCTAATTTTTAATATAAGACACTAACTAATAAGTTTATTTAGTTTTTTTTATAAGGAACTTACTTATTTTTAAGAAGTATTAATTATTCTTTTCTATGTATGTCCCTAATAAATAAGGGTAGTGGGTGAGAGTAATAACTGATATAATATTAGAGTTTAATGAATTAGTAGGGATAATATTGAAAGTTAATTAAATTGTAGGGTAACTTTATTAACTTTAACTGTTTTTATTGATTTATGAGAATTATTAGTTAATGTTTTATAATAAGTAGCAAGCCACGATGTGGCAATATGCTCATAAATAAACAACTCAACGATTGAGATTTAGCTAACATGACTATGCCATTGAATTGATAGTATAGAGGATCGTTATCCGTAGAGGATCCTTATCCATTTTCTTTTGGTAGGGAGCGTCAGTTGAGATGACTCTACGGATATACCAACGTAAGATGGACCACGTGTGATTGCATATACTTCCTTTGGTCTTTATTATAAAATACTCTCTCTAATCCTTATTATAAGAATAAAGCAGACATGGAAATAAATAATTAATGTTCATTGGGAATAAGCAAGTGCCTTATAAAAAAAACCAAATAAACTTGTTAGTTGGTGACTTATAATAAGGACCAGAGGGAGTACCAACCAACAAATCTCACAAACCAATAAAAATAGTTAAAATCAATAAAGTTGCCTTATAATTTAAGTAACTTCCAATATTACCTCTATTAATTGTCTTAAACTCTAATACTATATTAATTATTACTCTCATCCATTTTCCTTGTTATGGGCATACATGAAAACACATAATTAATCTTCATTGGGAACAAGCAAGTGCCTTATAAAAAGGACCAAATAAACTTGTTAGTTGGTTCCTTATAATAAAAATAAAAGGGAATACCAACGTACCACTCTGGTCCTATTTATAAGTTCTTTTGAACAAATCACACATACCAATGAGAGGTATGTAGCTCAATGATTATGGAATAAATTTTCAACTTTACCCTCATTTATGATTGGGTACCTTTTAACTTTTTTTTTTCTCTCTCTAGTTTCATTGGTATAATAATATTGGCCAAATTGTTACAATTTCATTTATTTGGTCAAAAAGGATTTATAAATAGGACTAAATTTTTTGGTTAGAAGGGACTTATAAATAGAACCAGAATGATAAGAGGGACCACACTAGAGCCGGGAAATCGGGCCAAGCCCATCGGGCCGGCCCGTTTAAGCCTTAGCCTTGCAGGGCTCGGGCTTGAAAAATAGGCCTGAAATTTGAAACTAGCCCTGCAGGGCCGACCCTGTAGGGCCTCGGGCTTAATCGGGCCCGCCTTGTAGGGCCTTGGGCTGACCCTGCAGACTCGTTTAACTGTAGCTTTTTTTTTTCTTTTTAAAATAATGACTTAGACTTCCACTTACTGAATATGTTTATTTGTAATTACTTAGAATTTTTTTAGTTTAAACTATAACCCTTTTTTATGTTTATTATTATTCTGTATTAAAACACATAATTAGTTATTATAAATTTTAAAGAGGGAATGTTTTCATATTAAATAAACACATACTTTAGTATTATAATATTATATAAGTAATAAATTATAAATATATTCTGTGTAAAATAAGTATAATTATTTTTACCTGTCAGTAAAATCATACATGAACCGAAGGAATCTACGAACACACAAAATTACGAGAGGGAAAAGTATTTTGTCATAGGCATACATAAATCAATTCCTTTGTTTAATATTTTTTGAAGAAAAGGGAAAAAACATATTTTTTGTGTTTATTTGTTTTTTATTACGAATTAATGAATGCGTTTATTTGTTGAATGATTTATATTGTTTAGATATTAATGTTGATAAAATTTATTTGATAGATTAGAACTTTAATGATTGCAATTTACTAATTATATTTCTCTGAAAAAAATCGAAGAAAAAATAGTTAAAATTTGGAATAGTAATTTTCAGGTCCTGGTCATAATACTATCTGGCCGGGTTTTGAAAAACAGATGTTTTTTTTACTTCAGACCCTGTTAGGCCCTAACCCTGTAGGACCAAGCCCTATCGGGCCGGGCTGTCATTGATTCCCAGCTTTAGACCACACGTTGATTGCATATACCAACGTAAGAAGGATTATACCAACGTAAGAGGGACCACACGTGATTGCATATACCAACGTAAGAGGGACCACACGTGATTGCATATACCAACGTAATTGCATATACCAACGTAAGAGGGACCACGCGTGATTGCGTATATTTTGTTGGTACATACACGTGATTGCATGTACCACACCCCAAAACGAAGCTGGACAAAATGAATTTTGAAAGAGGACGTATGAGGAACCCCGCCAACTCTTTTTCACCATAATTGACTTTATAATATAGAGAGGTAACTTTCATAACATAACCCAATTTGGTATATTACTCTTACGTTGGTATATGCAATCAACGTGTGAATATGAAACGTGATTAATATATAAATTTGGTATATTACTCTTACACTTTGTAATATAAAATATTTCTATAACATAATTTGGTATATTACTCTTACACTTTATAATATAGAGAGGTAACTTTCATAACATAACACAGTAAATTACTAATATTTATTTATTTGTGAATATGAAACATGATTAATATATAAATTTTAAAAAATTAATATCTTATTCAAAAAGGTTGTATCAAAAAACAATACTTTTTATCTATGAAACTTTCACCGGTGGCAAAACTCTAGATTACGTTCAAGACTTCAAGGTGACAAGAACGCATCATATGTTGCCATGTGGGGCCGGGCACTCGTGATTACATATACCAACGCAAGAGGGACGTGATTTCATACTCCGTTTGGGTTAGTATTAGAGTTGTCTTATCGGAAAAAATCAGCTTATGTGAGAAGCTGAAATTTGTAGCTTCTGGCCTGGAGAGCGTTTTGACAGTTTGCAGCGTAAACTCCCACTCCTTCATTTGTCCTTTCCTACCATACGAGCTACCTCATGATGTCTTCTTCATTACCAGGTCCCGGTAAGCATTGAATGGGAAATTAAGTCCCACACCTTTGTATGTCCTTTCTTGCCATGCCATATGATCTACCTCCTCTTCTCTTCTTCATTATCGGGTCTCAGGAAGTATTGAATGAGAAATTAATTCTTACACCTTTGTTTGTCCTTTCCTGCCATACGAGCTACCTCTTCTTTTCTTAATTACCTGCAGGTCTCAACAAGTATTGAATGGGAAATTAATTCTTACACCTTCGTTTGTCCTTTCCTGCCGTACAAGCTACCTCTTCTTCCTTTACATTCATACATACATATAGTATTCAATAAGTTTTATGTCTTTTCCAGTCATTTTCTATCTTAATTGACTTATTAAGTAATAATTCAAAGAAGTTTCAGTTTGGAAAAAGAGTCACTCCTGTTAGTTACCGGTTTATGTTTTGATAATAACAAACTTGGATAAAAAGATGATTTAATGATTCAAGTCACTCGAGTAAACAACTGTTATTTGAACTAAGACTTGAATATGGAAATTGTTATAAAGTGTTATGAGATGAACACTCAAGTGCTAAGAGAACACTTGAGTGCTGCAAAGTATTGTACACGACACTTTCAAAGATTTTGCATAACACTCTTCATTTTTGGAAGTGTTGTGACGAACACTTGAGTATTGGTTAAACACCCGCAAAGATTTTCACTACAAAATAAAAAAATAAAAAAAAATCCTACTTTGAGACGGAACATTTTCCGTCTCAAAATTCGTTTGCGACGAAATTCAATCCGTTGCCAAAACTATTGTCACAATTATGCTGAAAATTGAAATTTCTGTTGCAAATCCCAAAATTTGCGATGGAAAACTATTTCTGTCGCAAATGTCATGAGTTGCAATAGAATGAGATTCCGTCGCAAATTTTGGGATTTGCGATTGAATTGGATTCAGGATTTGCGACGGAATACCATTCCGTCACAAAGTTCAATTTTTTTGCTACGAAAAACAATTCTGTCTCAAATTTCTGTGGGCTTGCGATGGATTGTGGAGTTCGCGCAAGTTTGCAACGAACTATAATGTCCGTCGCAAATTAATGATTCCGTCGCAAAAAGTTGCGACAGATAAGTCAATCTGTAGCAAAATTTGTGATGGATGTATTAATCTGTCGCAAAGTGTACTCATTTGCAACAGATTTTCAAATTCCAACGCAAAATTTCATTTTTGCGACGGAATGTAAATATGCTCCAGCGATAGATCCTTCAACGTACCTTTGATTTTTGATATTGTACTTAAGTGTGCGTAAAAACCTATAATGCACAACTACAGGGTATTTATAAGCTATAGCACCATGTGGGTCAATTAATAACTGCGTGAAATATATATATATATATATATATATATATATATATATGATCTCTCAAACGGATACATCTACCTATATTGTCGCGGACATCCTACCCTTGCTTTGTAGGCCAAGTGAACAGGCAGATGTTCCATTAAGTCAAATAAGCTAGGAGGAAACACTATCTCTTACTTGCATAATGTTATTGTCATGCTAGCCTCCAAGTGCTGTGACATTTCAACATTAAGCTCAGAAGCACAAATTTCTCTAAAGAACATGAAAAATTTCTTTAGAAAAGTCCATATATGCTTCGGTAGTGCTTTAAAAGCCCACGACAACAATCTCTAGAAAAAAAATGACAATCATGATTCTTTATCCTGAATAACTTCGCCTTATGCACCTCGACACATCTTGACAAGTTTGATGCATAACCGTTCAGTAGTTTCAGATCTTGAACCCATCGTAATAATTCTAAATTTTACTCTTTGTTCAAGTGTACAGCGTTCTAGGTTTGGAAGTTCGGCCTGTGGCATACTCCACAAAATGTAAATCAAGCCTTCTGCAAATCGTTTCTATGTCCCGTCTTGCGTTGACTGTATCCTTCATCTTACCTTTGGTGTCCATCACGATATACAGAATATTGCAAAACATATTCCTCTCAATATGCATGACATCGAGGTTGTGTCTTAACAATTGATCTTTCCAATATGGTAGTTCCCAAAGGATGCTGTGTTTGTTCCAATAATGATCAACGTCATATCCCTCAAGTTTGCTGGAAGCAGCCCCCTCTTCAACACTTTGAATGTGCTTTACCTTGTCCCATATTTCTTGGCCACTTAAGCAATGAAGTTTTTTCGACCATTCAACTACAATCTGCATGAAGTCTTTTTTATTTTTCCTAAGCGGATGATCGATGGGCATGAATCGTCGGTGCTTGACAAACCAACAGACCTTGCGACTGTATTGCAAGCTAGAACCCACGTTTTGTTCAAGACATACCGGACTTGCAAGCTTCCACAATGTTTGTCAGCTACTTAACATCCCATATGCAGGGAAATCATTTATCGTCCACATTAAGGTAGCTTGCATGGCGAAATTTTGGCTCAATAATACATCATACATAAAGAACCCTTTCACTCCATAGCATCTTTAACTCTTCTATCAAAGGCCTAAGGTATACATCTATCTTCGTTTTTGGGTTGGATGGCCCAGGGATTAGCGCGTTAAGCAACACAAACTCTTTTCTTATATTCATGGAAGGTGGGAGGTATTATGGAGTCACAACCACAGTCCAACAGGAATAATTCCTACCCATCTTGTTGAAAGGAGCGAATGTAGGGATTCGTACACGCAGCGGATTAAAATTTCTTACGAATCTGTAATAGCCCAAACATTTGAGAAAAAAAAATTTTTTTATGATAAATTAAGTAAATTAATTAAATTATAAACTGATTATATTTACTATTTATTGAAGTTGGGTATTAAGATGAAGCTTGTAGCTTAATGGATCTGAGGGTGGTCAAAGTTTCCTATGGTCCTAGGTCTGAATTCTGATTTAACCAAGTGTTTTTATTTTTTTATTATTATTATTTCTCCCAGCTCATTTAGAATTACCAGAACACCCTTATTGGTGTAAAAAAAAAAAAAAAAGAAAGAAAGGAAGGAGAACATTATTTCCCCTGAGCGCACGGTTCCTTTTCATTCCAGAGTGAGGCCGCGTGTTTTCTCTTCAGAAACCCTAACCACAGCGCGACTACTCCTTCATCAATCTCGTCCGTGTTTTGTCGACGTCGCTGGTCCGTTTGCTGCCGGTGTCCTCCTCCGGAGAAAGATTATTGCTGTAGTTTCTCCTTTGTTCTCTTGCTCGGTTCGAATTGAACGCCGGACTTGTGGTTGGGTTCCAAAATCGTGAAATTCCTCCGTCTGTTCCGTCTGGGCCGCTGCTGGTGTACGGCTGTTCGCCGCCGGTACCCCTTTCTGGTTCGAATTTGTGGCTGCCATTTTTGTTTAAATGCTTCTCTGTTTCGTTTTGGGTTCTCTGTGTCGCTGGGTTTAACTGTTGCTGTGTGTTTGAAATTTAGGATTGTTGGAAAAGTTCATCTATGCTTGATGGCTTTAGGAGTTGGATAGGCTGGAGGTTGTTCTCGATGGAAGGAGGTTTGGAAAGGCAGAACTTCTAGGTTGGTTCCGTGTGGATTCTCTTCTGTCCTGATGGCCCTGTTTTTTTTTTTTAAAGTTTTCCTTGCTTCTTTGCTGTCAGTATCGGGTAAGGGCAAAATTCATGGGTTCTTGAGCTTTTAACTTCAATCCATTCATCGTTTTGCAAGTGCTTGGTAGGTGGAGTTGAGAATCTGATGCATATGTATCCTTGTGGGTACGTTGGGGGCGGGCTAGTTGTGCAGAATAGTACTTTAAATTGTGGTTTAATTATTTTGGACGATAATCATGCTTGTTTGTAGACGTATACGTATATATAAGGGAGGCAATAAGGTCCCTGTGTCTTATGAGCTATGGTTGTTGTCGATTTGAATTAGAGGGTTTTAGTCAACAATATTATGTAATTCATTAAGCTACAAAGAAGGTTCATGCATGGTTAAAGGGGTTGTGTGCCAACCGTGAAAAGTGTCAATTGAATACGGAAATATCGAATCTTGTGCAGGGTTCTCATTGGTGTATTTGTTGGGTGTTAGGAGGAGAAGGAGTAAATAGTTTGGAAATCGATAAGTTGGAGGAAGCGACGTAGTGTAAGTCTTGCAGGTGCGTGAATAGCGTCCCATTAAATTTTCAAAAGTGATGCTTTCTTATTATAATTTCATTTAAATATCATTTTTCTCTAGAATCATTTTCCTCAAGATAATGTTATCAAGTTATATGAAATGCTCATTGTTGCCTTTAAGTAAGTGGAATGGTGATCCTATTCAAGGTTATTAGTTCCTAACAATTTATCGTTATGAGTTTTATGCAAAGAGTTTACAAGGATATTTCAAAGATTTTCTTTGTTTCTTTGATATTAAGAAGGCATTGTATTTCAATATGTTTTGTTTCCAGTTACTATGGTATGAAAATATTTATGCACATAATATGGGAGAGAAGTTCTGATACGATATTTATAAAGTTTTTGGCTCGGATTTTACATTGAGAATTATTCAACTGCAGATTATGATTATTGTGTTGAAAGAGTTTTCATGCTGGGGTGTTCTATTACGCAATATCTCTCTCAATTTTTAATGATAAAGGAAGAGATTTCTTGTTTAAGGAAACATCACCCCAAGCATGCTTGGAAACGTTTTTTTTTAGGACCGAATACAGAACGCTAGTACTAACAGCAGTACTGTTAGTCCTTGGTGCACCATGGTTAACCTCGAGCTCGCTTGATATTCGTGGACTGTGTGTCCACGCTTGTTTTCGTGGGTCTTGAACCTACGCTTGATTCGTAGCTTCGTGCTGCGCTTGTTTCGTGGCTTTGCCGCGCTTGGTTAGTTTACCCTCGTGGACTGTGTGTCCACGCTTGTTTTCGTGGCTTCTAGCCGCGCTTGGTTAGTTACCCTCGTGGACTGTGTGTCCACGCTTGTTATTTCATTCTGTTGAAGTCCTACTAAAAGGTGTGATTTTGAGATTTACTGTTTTAAACTGTTTTTGTTAAACAAATGATTTATTACGCATTTCAAATTTTTGATTGATGATCCTATATAGAGCTTTATTGTTTATCCATGATCATATGAGGTAGAAATTGTGATTTGTTTCTATATTGTTATTATTAAAGGATAAATATGTTTAAGTTATTTTCTCCTGTGTTCACTAAATTATGTTAAATGGGACGTTATTCACCGGAAGATTATTTTTGCTCTCAGATAGTGCAGCCGACTTGAATCCTCTTGGTGATCACTGAATGTCCGTTCTGGTGTTCGAAGTTGGGGTGCCATGTTGAGATTTCTTAGTTATTGCAACATTCATACCTACGGGTTCATTATTGTAATTTAGGTGCTCCACGTATGCTATAGATAGGGTCCTCGCCTGAGATGCATGTTTTGTATTTGATGATAAGGAGCAGAGCTCCTCTGGGCAATATCAGACTGCTTTAGGATTTTGGAAGGTTCCACTTGCAGAGGTGAACCTATTAAATTTTCTTCAAAACTTAACTAGTTCGGTCATACGAAATACATTTATGATATTTATTTTTCAGCTGTTGTACACATATCTATACATGAGTGTTAGAAATTCTTTATGTTTTAAGGCGTAAGGCATGTGTGTCTGTGTCGGTCACCCCTAAATTTCTGGGTCGTGACAGAATCCTTCCTGAGGATCACTCAACGATGTTTAAATCAAGGTTTGGGAACTGAATCATACCTTATATTGAACACGTCCGCGTCACGTTCTCTTTGATCAGGTGGGCTACCTTCTCGATCAACACGTCCGCGTCTCGCTCTCTTTGATCAGGTGGACTACCTTCTTGATCAGCAGAAGTCGACTCTAGGATCGGCTTCCTCTACTGGTATCCACACAAACAATCCCCGAACACGGTTGCGGCAGCGTGCTAGCGCTTCTTGTGCGTCTCTCTCTCAAGTTGCTCTAGGGTTTCTCGCGGCTTTCTAATACGCTCAACTGAAAAAGTCCGTAAGTCTTTTTTTAAAACCTGATAGGCGTATTATATAACCAAAACAAATCCTGATTAATTTTGGAAATTAGGAATTTCGAATCTGGTCAATATATTAATCAGATCTATCTCATAAATGTAATCAAATATATTAAAAGCCAGATTTGAAATCCGAATCTTGAATTTAGATCAAATCTAAATTTAAAGCCTTTTGATTTAATTTATCATTATAAATTAAATCCGAGATATGATATCTATCCATTTAATTAAATCTGAGATACTATATCTCAATTTAATATTAAACAGATATACGATATCCTTATTCGAAATTAAATGAGATACAATATCTCTATTTGTTTCAGATATTTAATTTATCAAATAAATTAAATACTAAACAAATATCATATATAATATTAAAATCTTCATTTATAATATATATATTAATTTCGAATTTATATATATATATATATATATATAACCTAGATCAAATTTAGTATTCATTTAATCTCAGACTAATCTGGGATTTAATGAATCTGGACACTTTTACCCGTGTTGAATTATTCTTGTGTGCGACCCTGCAGGCCCATATGAGATTGGCAGTGGGCCAACATTGTATCAGCCCACAAGTCGCAAGCGGCCTCTAGCAAGACATTGCGACTACCCAATTCACATGGGGATCGATGACACGATACTACCTATCGTACAACCATGTCACGTCCCTTTTGTCACGCGATAATTTGGTCAAGGATGAGGCATGGATAATGTCAACTTCCTTTTCTTGACCATTGCTTTCTCGATTCTTGAGTAGTCTAATAAGTGAAATGGAAACTCTTTTCCATCACAGTATGACCATACATTTCTTAGACTCACTCATCGAGGGGCCCAGCATTATCTCTCTACATATGTGAGGGACAAATCCCATCTTGACCACTCACATTCCTCCGCATGAAAACCACTGATCCCGATCCTAGTCTTTATCATCATCCGGTCAAAGGTGAATTTTGACTAGGTCAAAGACCAGTGACTCATCATGTAGGAATCCATGATGATCTCAGGTCATAGGGCGTCGTGACGCGGTTATACATGAGATAAGCTTATGACTTAATCCATGCAGCTTTCTCATAGTGGGTCGGTCCAGCACCTTGTACTCTTACAAGTGCCCATGACTTTGACTCGTATCTCCATACCTCGTCAAAGTCATATTGCTCTTATTTCATCTTCACTCCCGTGTAGATGACCGACCAGGGACATTTAGGATAATCTATAAGATTATCTAGGGATGTAGTTATCAATACGAACATGAAAACGAAAATGATAACAAAAGAGAATACTTTAAATAACTTAAATATCCAAAGTACAATGAATTGCCCCTAGGGCATAATTTCTAACAGCGAACCCATCCAAACATTATGGGGATCCCCTGCAAACAAAGGATTCGCCTCGTCAAATTTAAGCCAAGCTTCGGCATAATATGGATGCGTCACAAATTTTTCATCCTTGTGATACTTCCAGTGCCATGTCATGTGAGCAGCTATTTATTCTACACAAATGGATTTTTATTGTGCTTGGATCTTAAAATATTAAACACCGACATTTCACACATGGACAACTAATCATGGTAGTTGAATTAGTTGCGTGCACTGAAGCAAATTGGATAAACTCTTCCAAACCCTCCAAGAATACTCAAGTTAGATGATTGTACATCCAACTCCTATCATGATAGCCTTCCATACTTCCCCAACCCAACCCTACAGAAATATATGTGGTGGGGACATACCCTAGTCTACAAAACAACATGTCACAAATATAAGTGGCTAATTAATATAACTGGCCACTTATGCCAACCAATTGCCACTTAATCAAGAAAGTGAGAAACAAACACATGTATTGAACTAAGTAATAGATCCCAGCAAGCAATCAGAGAATGAGGATAGTACACCAGAAGATGGGGACATGCATGCGGGTGGGGCAAACAAAGAACAGGAAACTACGCATTGAATTAGGAAATGAGCAAACAATTAGAATTTCAACATTATAAGTATTTGTGGAGTTTATGAGGGTCATATCAAAGGCTAATGCAATGTTATAATATGCAAAATCAACTTTATCTTTTGTATTCATAATTACATTTTAATCTAAACAATATTTATAATTTTGTTTTTTAAAATTATCCATGTTTATTGCAAAACTTGTTCAGGATAGTTTGAAATCAAAAATTTAAATGAGATATTTTTTTTAAAAAAAAATAACTGTCTTTTTTATAGGAGACCAACTCAACTAGCTAATTTCACTAATTTTTATAATACATACAAATTTCATTATTCCTTAAACTCACATCTTCCTCCCACTTTACATTAATTAATTAATTCTCTTATCCCTCAACATCACTTTTCCACACTTCACTTTTCTTATTTCCACACCATCCTATTTATAGATTTATGTATCATTACCATCCAATACAACATTATAACAATTATTATAAGATCCCAACAAACTAAGCATTATCTTAAAAAGAAGTTTGAAATTAGATTGAAAAGTTTTAAAAGATTTATTTAAAAAAAAAACATTTAAAAGAAGCATCAATATCATTAATAAAAATCATGAAAACCTGTTAGCAAAAAAAAAAAAAAAACAAATCATGGAAACTCCTAGAAACTATAATTTTAAAAAATGAAGTATATAATTCATTTTAACATTTTAAATTTATCTTCATCTCTGCACAAAATTCGCAATGTGCATGGCTGGCGCTACGTCTAGCTAGTTCATTTTTTTAAAAAAAGTAATCTAAATAGTAAGAAGCAATTTTGTTTGCGCAAACAATAATAATGATTGATTTTATTCCAAAAAGTAATCTTACTATCAACATCAAGCACCTTTTAATCTAAATACCCTAATGAACATCGACAACATCGAGATCTTAATTCTTTGCTTTATCACTTTAAGCATAATCCAAATTTTGAGCTTTCTCTTATGTTTTCCAACATCAAATAGTGAACTTCCTAGTTCCTATTATATATATATATGAATACGAAATTTTTTTTATCACTCCATTTTGCATGATACACACACTCGTATCTATATAACTGCAAAAAAATTAAAGCCTTCAATTCTAGAAAAAGTATTATTGACACGGTTAATTAAAAAAAGGTCATGTAAATGGAACCAGATCCCAAAAAAACAAAAAAGAAAAAAAAAAGATGAACGCACCAAATGCCAACGGAGAAGAGGCCAGAGAACAGTGGTTGAACAGAACCGGAGGCAAGGAGGCGGAGGACGTTGTGAGGAAGACAAAGGACATGCGAGGAGGCGGAAGACAGAGGATGTTGTGAGGAAGACAGAGGACGTTGAGAGGAGGCGGAAGGCTGGCGCCGAAGGAACTGAACAGGACCAGGCTGGGTGGATTTGTCAAGGAGGAACGAGGAATCGAGGAGGACCTAGAAGTCGAGGAAGGGTGGGGAAGAGATCGAACTCAGCAGACATCAAAATGAATTAAATGGCATTAAAGTCCCGATTTGCAACGGAAACTCGGTTCCGTCGCAAAACCTTACTACCTTTTTACAACAGAACCAGTGTTTTGTTGCAAAATGGTAGCCAAAAGGTTGTTGAGTTGCGACAAAACTCAGGTTCCATCACAAAACGTTCAGTTTTGCATTCCATCGCAAATGAGCTCCAACATTTTGCGACTGAACACTTGTTTCATCACAAAAAGCGCAGTTTTGTGATGGAACAAGTGTTTTGTCGCAAATGTGCTCTGCCTTTTTGTGATGAACTGTCTATTCCATTGCAAAATAGACGCCTTCTTGCCACTTTTTGCGACGACAAAATGGGTCCGTTGTAAATTGGTAGATTTTTGGCCGACGTTTTGCGACTGAAATAATTTTCCATTGCAAATAGACTAAAATTTGTAATGAAAAAATCCATCACAAATTATGTCGCTATTTGTGTATTTTCTAGTAGTGATCAGAAAAGTCCTATAGATAGTCAATGACAAATAAATAAGCAAAGCGAAGAAGCTATCATTGATAAGTATTAAAACTTTTCTAATATTATTATTTTTAATTGGAACCTTTTATGTCATTTTCCCATAATTCTTTCTTTCAATCCCATACACATTACTACTACTATACCTCTTTCTTTAAAATAAAAGTTTGAAAAATAATTTTAACGTATTAATAAATTTTAAAGAATTATTTAAATTAGTTATTGGTAAAATATGTATATTAGTTTTTTTCTAAAATACTCGTTTTATTAAATGTATTGGGTATTTCCTACATATGAGTAATTAATAGTCATACTTGGAAAGTAAAATGATAAATTTGATAGACAAAGTGAATAATGCTAAAAAAAAAAAGTGTGATAGTTTCTTTAAAATATCTTTTAAATCATTTGCGTTAAACATGGGAGATGAAGTAGATTGAGGTTTTATATGTAGGACAAACTTTAAACCTCAACTAGCTCTTATATTAGGAACATTATCCAATCATTCTTATAAGAAACATTCTCGCTCATAGGGATGATCCTTAATATAAGGAACAAATCATTTTTTCTTTAAATTTAAACCGATCTTTTCATTCTTACCCTCATTAAATGTATGTCACATATTATCTCTCTATAATAAATTTTCATCTATTCTCTCGAGTATAATCTATATATAAATAAGAGTATAAATGAAAAAGAAAAAAAAAAACGATGCGTATCTAATATATTTATTGCTTTTAATTAACATTTTAAATCGCGTGATTTTGATACTTACTCTTTGTAAAAAAAAAAAAAAAGGAGGAGTGGAGGGAGTAATATTTAAAATGGAGCCTTGCTAGTTGCTACTATAAACTGAATATTTCAGGCTGAAATCTCACCGGCCACTGAGTCACTAGAATATACCCTTGTCTAAACCATTTCATTGCTCTACAAGGATTTGATTTTTCTAAATCAGGGACTTTTTGGCTAAACATCTTCTGCATGTCGCAACAATTCTCCTCTATTTCCCTTAAAACTTGTCATATAGGAATTTTTTAAAGGCAATAGAGGAGAAAAGTTAAATTATAAATGTGATGTGTGTTTGAATTGATGATAGTAGAAGTTGCTTTACTTAAATTGAAACTTGATTGGCTTAATATTTAAAAAGTCAGTTGAGACTGAAAATGACATGAATCTTATTGAATTATATATATATATATATATATATATATATATATATATATATATATATATATATATATATATATATATAAGAGAACGAGGTAGCTCATATGGTAGGAAAGGACAAATGAAGATGTGAGAATTAATTTCCCACTCAATGTTGACTAACACCCGGTTATGAAGAAGAGAAAAGGAGGTAGCTCGTATGGCAGGAAAAGACAAATGAAGATTTTGGAATTAATTTCCCATTCAATGCTTATTGAGACCCGGTAATGCAGAAGAGAAGAGGAGGTAGCTCGTATGGCTAGAAAGGGCAAATGAAGGTGTGAGAATTAATTTCCCATTCAATGCATACTGAGACCTGGTAATGAAGAAGATAAGAGGAGGTAGTTCATATGGCAAAAAGAGGAGTTATCTAGAATGGCAAGAAAGGATAAATGAAGGTGTAAGAATTAATGCTGCAAACATTCAAAACCATCTCCAAAAGCTGAAAATTTCGACTTCTCGCAGAAGCTGCTTTTTTCAGATAAGTCCATTTAGCTCTGATGCTAACTCGAACAGAGTAAAATGGGCTTTTTCCCCACCAGGCTTTTATTCCATTTCACTGTGCTTTTGAAACGCCTTCCCAAACAGTAAAGTCGGTGGAAGAATTAGGATTTATGCAGATAAACCAATAACTTGCAATATCTTGTTAGTTCTTTTAACACAAACCAATGACTTTGGTAGCATAAAGTAGCAAGTACAGTAATATTTATACTAAATTAGCACTGCAAGCTACATTTTGTTTAACGGAGTGATACTTTTAGTAACATTAAATGGTAAGTTATAGTTAAAAATTACACTTTGTAGTGTAAAATATTTTAGTAACATAACGTGGTATATTACTATTAAAAATTACACTTTATAATATAGAGTTGTAACTTTCATAATATCAAATACTCAATTACCAATAATTTTTTTTAAATATGCAATATGAATATAGAAATATAAAAAAATAATACCTTATTCAAAAGTGTTGTATCTAACAAGAAAATAGAAGAAAAAACAATATTTTTTAATCTATGATCCTTTTACCGATTGTGGTTCAAAGTGACAATATGGCATCATATGTTGCCATGTGGGGCCCTACACATGTGATTGCATATACGTACCACGCAGCAAAACAAACGTGCACAATCTGAATTCTGAAAGAGGGACCACACCACATCTTTTTCATCCTGTGTAATAGAATTTTGAAAGAGGGACCACATCACATCTCTTTCATCCTGTGTAATAACTAATAGCCATAACATTGTTATTGCTATAAATAGCAATAACAGGTTCGAGTAAAGCAAAGCACAAGAGTGGGGTTCACTACGAAGGAGTGTAAGTGATTAGAGAGGAGTGAAAATGTCATTGCCGAGGTTTGTGGTGCTCAAATCAAACTACAACAACAAATACTTGCATTATATACACGAAGATGTGCAGGTGCATGGGTTTCTCCAATTCTCTGGAGAAAAGGTTGTGAGCCCATATGCAAAGTTCGAAGTGGAAAGGGCAAAGAGTGGGAATGGATTGGTACACATAAGATGTTGTTATAATAACAAATATTGGGTGAGGTGGACACAAAGCCATTAGTGGATTGTTGCAGGAGCTGATGAACCTGAGGAAGACCAATCCAAATGGTCATGTACATTGTTCAAGCCAATCTACGTAGATGCTGATGCTAAAACAGTTCGATTTTTGCACATCCAGCTTGGACACTATGCATGCTTATGGAGGACTGATGCACCCTTTACTTCCTGTTTATTTGCAGCATCAGCAAATCCTGACAAAAATTCGTGCGATGTCTGCACAATCGTTGATTGGGAATCACTATTGATAATGCCTAAACATGTTGCGTTCAAGGGCGACAATGGCCAATATCTCAGTGCCCGCTGGATCGAGGGACACCAATATTTGCAGTTTGCATCAAATGATTTAGGTGATCCAACAGTTGGGAACGAGATCTTCACCACTTACGATGGAAGCATCCGTGTAAAGTCCGATTACTTTGGTAAATTCTGGAGGCGTAGCCCCAATTGGATATGGGCTGACTCAGATGACTCTACCAATAACAACTCCGACACCTTGTTTTGGCCAATCAAAGTTGACAACAATGTCCTTGCTCTTCGTAATTTGGGAAACAATAATTTCTGCAAGAGACTCACCACTGAGGGCAAGACAAGTTGTCTTAATGCTGGAGTTTCCACCATTTCTAAAGAGGCCAGAATGGAGGTGGACGAGCTTGTTATTTCAAGGCAAATCTATAATGTCAATTTTCGTCTCTTGGATTCCAGGATTTACAACCAGACAGTCGTCACAATGGCCACCGGAGTTGCCACTAATAGGACCCAAGAACCCAATAATGCAGAAGTAAAGCTCTCTTATACAGAAACTAAGAGTAGTAATTGGAATGCCAGTGTTTCGTTGAAGCTGGGTGTTAAAACTAGCTTCCAAACTGGTGTTCCATTCATCGCAGAAGGAAAAATTGAAATTTTGGCTGAATTTAGTGGAGCATACCAGTGGGGAGAAACTAAGACATCATCATCAGTAGTGGAGACTGTGTACAAAGTTACTGTGCCACCAATGACGACGGTGACAGTAAGTCTGCTAGCAACAACAGGTTCATGTGATGTTCCCTTCTCATACACTCAACGTGATACTCTTACCAATGGGCAACAAGTTACCTATAACATGGATGACGGCATTTATACTGGCCTTAATTCTTTCAACTTCAAGTATGAGACCAAACAAGAAAAATTATGATGTAATTAATTAAAATGCCGCGAATGTTTGTGGGTACCATCTCTAGAAACCCTCACGAGACTCCACTCGTCCACTAGGGCTACCTAGGGGTTTAAAAGGCTTGTTGCATGTGCTAAATGCAATCGCGTTCCTTGCGAAAGTGGCATTTTTATTTCTGTTTGTAATTCAGTTCAATAATATGTATTGTAGTAGCCTTTACTCTTTACTTGGGGACTTCATATTCTGGTTCTACTATATCACTACCTACATAGGCCCATAGTTGCATACTGCTAAATGATAACTCACTACTAGAAAATTCACTATTTGCGACGGAATTTGCGAGGGAAAAAAATTTCCGTCGCAAATTTGCGAAGGAAAATTTTTTCTCTCGCAAAAATGATAGAAATTGGGGCAAAATCCCGCTAATTTCCTCCCATTTTGCAAGAGAACAAGGTTTCCCTAACAAAATGGTTATATTTTGCGAGGGAATATAACTTTAAACAACAAAATTATAATAAAAGACTTAAGAAAAAAAAAGTATTTCTTAAGAAGGACCATAAAAATATATAACTTTTAACAACAAAAACATACTGTGGCAAAATCTCATTATTCAACAACATATATATATATATATATTTTTTTTTGGGGGGGGGGGGGACAACATAACTTGTTATGATAAAAAATACTTTGGCCGCGACATTCACACTATGCTTTCAACAAATATATATATATAGAAATTAATACTATGATTTATAACAGCTACGACTTGATTTGTAAAATACAAATTTCTTACATTTGTTTAAAAAAATAATAACAAATTTAAACATCTAAGATTCTCAATGTTCATATTAGATGTATTCCAACAACTTAGTAGAAAATATATAAATTCATATTTAATTTACAGTTTGTAAAACTAAAATAAATGCAAAGAGAAAAAAAAATGGATAAAGGTCAAAAAATGCACATAAGCTTTTCCTTAAAGATAACACAACACCAAATAGTCTTCGGAGGTACAAAAGTACCCATAAAATTGGTGTAAAAATAATATAACCGTTAAATTGTCTTAACAAATGTTATATACAATATAAAAATATCGAAATACCTCTGAACTCAGGAAAAAAAAAAAAAAAAACTCCCTCCCAATTTCCAAACTCTTAATTCATCCTCTTGGCTAATAGATTGTCGCGGCCACACTCCGGACCACACCAGAGGACTATGAGACAGAGATCGATCTTCCTTCCTCTCTCTAGACCTTCCTTTCCCAACACTGGAGAAGATGAGACCTTCCTTTCGTGGTTTTCGTGTTGTTCATGTTATTGGTCTCCAATCATTCAAAATCACAAATTATGTGACGCCTTCGTAATTAGGGTTCATGGAATTTTAGGGATTTTAGGATATCTTTGAAATTCATAGTTGAAAACCCAAAGTAATGACTTATATAATACAAGTCTCATCTAGAACTCCCTGCGTTGTGATGTAATTGGATTGCCTTGGTTCAAAGTTTTGACTTGCATCAACGGATGGACCCTAATTTATCTGATTTGGGTATTTTGGGATTTTCAGTTTGATAAATGAACCTTCACGTGTTAAACTCCTGATTATTTTTGTTAATTCTGAGTTTTTGAAGTGATTGTGCCTATGGTGATGGATTGTGTGCACCGTAATTGCTTTATATTGGGGCTTTTTATTTTTCCTGCCATTGTCGTTTAAGTTAAACTTGTTTGAACATTTGGTTTTGAGGAGAAGGAGAATGATTAGGAGTAGAATCCTTGAGAAGATCAACAGGGTCACTGCAGCATATTCAGTAAGAACTAAGAACATCTGTTGATATAGTTTGGGTATTTGGGATTTTCGGTTTAATAAATGAACCTTCACGTGTTAAACCCCTGATTATTGTTGTTCATTCGGAGTTTTTGAAGTAATTGTGCCAATGGTGATGGATTGTGTGCATCATAAGTGCTTTATATTAGGGCAACTGTTTCCCAATGCCTTCTCGCGTCTGTGTTCACTAGAGGTGGGGTAAGGTGTGGCAAGAGGAAGGATGGAGGTCGCCGGCGACTATGGTGAAGGATGGAGACTGCTGGCTACAATGGGGAAGAGGAAGGTGGAGGTTTTGAGAGATCGAAGCAAGATAAGAACACTACAAAAATTTTGACTTTCGCTGATGACAAAAGTCGCCGTTGAAAGTCAAAAAGTCGCCACTGAAAGTATTTTTGGCGGTGACAAAAGGTCGCTGTTGAAAGCTTCATCGAGAATACTTTCAGCGGTGACAATTTAATGTCACCGCCAAAAGTAGGGTATCAGTGGCGACATTCGGTCGCCACTGAAAGTTCACCAAAAGCCACCAGAGCCAGTGTCGCCGCTAAAAATATAGTTTTGGCGGCGACAATTGTCGCCACGGATACTATTTTGTCGCCACTAATACCAGTTTCAGCGGCGACCGGAAGTCGCTGCGAATATAACTAGTAGCATGATCTTTAATGTAAGTCAAATTTTACTCGAGTACAAGTGATGCATGACTTTCACAGACAAACAGACAAAATCAGATCTGCAGCAAGCTTTTCAGACAGCCTTTGAGCTTTCACATCTGCCTTTGAGTATGCCAATTGAAGATGCTTCAGAGCCTCTTCAGCTGCACCTCTCGTTTTTTTTCATCTAGAAGTTCCTTATTCGATGCTTGTATCCTTTCGCAATTCTTCAATGATATCATATTGAACTTCTTCTGGGCCACTAACTTTTCTCCCCTTACTAGATTCACTATGCACACTGTTTAGACTGTTAAAGCCCTCAAACTGAGACTTCAAAAAATCATTCTGAAATCTAAGTGTGGAACAATCGATCAAAAGATTCAAAACTTAAAAAAAAATTACGGTGACAGATTGTGTGGCTAGAAGATTTAAAACTAGATGGAAAAAAAATTGCAGAGAAATAAACCAACGAGGAACAATCGATCATCAACAAACCAGAAAACTAAAAATCCAGAAGCTTCAAATTAGGTAGATTATCATCAAGCAAAAAGGAATACACACTAGAAGATTCAAAACTGAAAAAAAAAAAAATCGTAGGGTTCGACAGCGCTGTCAGTGGAATAAAGAGATACGAACGCTATGCTTGATTCGTCGCTGTCATTGATGGAGAAGATGCTGTCTGTCGCCGGGGGTTCGGGGATCAACCAGTGGTTTCGGGATTGGAGGTTTTCACTCTGGATCCGCATGAGCCTAAGAGGACGGAGGAGGCACTTGAACTGACGAATGAAGCAAAGAAGTTGAATCTGTAGACTAGGTGAAGACCTACGGCAGAGTTTGAGAGCAAGAGAGGAATGAAGTCCGACTGTCCGACGGCGATAGAGTTGGAGACCCAGAGAGGAATGAAGTAGAGGCGGTCGAAGTGCAGAGCAACTCAGAGTGCAGTTCCTAATGCGTATATTTCCTAACCCTAATTGGAGGGAGGACGAGGCGCGGGAAGAAGAGAATATGTGGGAAACCTTTTTTTTTTTTTTTTTTTAAGAAAAGCCCTGAAACATACTTTTGGCGGCGACATATGATATGTCGCCACTGAAAATATAAATTTCGGTAGCGACAATTTATGTTGCCACCAAAAGTTAATACTTTCAGCGGCAACATTGAAAGTCGCCGCCAAAAGTCGCCACTGAAAATCTTTTTTTTTTTTTTGGAGTGGAAGAAGGGAGAAGGGACACGATGAAAGAAAGAGGGAAGGGAAAGTGAGGAAATTACAAAAAGTTAGGAATTTTTATTTTTTTAAATGGCATGGGACCCACCGTAATAGTAACCTCAGTTAACACCTTTTAATGACATGGGTATTTTTTGTACCAATTTTGAGAGTTCATGGGTATTTTTCACCTCAGAAAACACTAGTGCAAAAAAGGCTTTTAAGACCGGACAAAAGAGGCCTGTAAGACAGGACGGACAACCAGTCTTATTCCAGCCGATACTAAAAGTCTACCATATAAGACCGAACACGAACCGGTCTTAAAGAAATCTTTTAGATCGGACATTTAAAACATTGGGTCTTAAAAGTTATACTAAATGAACATGAAATAGTTTTTGTTCGGTCCAAAAACTCAACTTTTAAAACCAGCCTAAAATAGGCCTCTCTTAAAATATCAGACTTTTAAGACCGGACAAAACACATACGGTCTAAAAAATAGCGGCTTCTAATACCAGACGACTAATTATACGCGGTCTTAAAAGACTAACTTTCAAGACTGGATGATAATTACCTCCGGTCTTAAAAATTTTCATTTAAGACCGGACGTCTAAATATAACATAACGGTCTTAAAAGATTAACTTTTAAGACCGGCTTAACATGACCTTTAAGACCTGTCATATAATTACATCCGGTCTTAAAAGTTAAACATATAAGACGTGCTTATTTATTTCCAGTCTAAATTTTTCCGAATTTTTCCCTGCTGTTGTTCCTGCTACTATATATATATATACACACACAAATCCACTACCCAATTCAGCACATAAAAGTCGATACTTTAAGCTACAAGCTATGAACAATTATTTGAATAAATTGAATTGGAAAAATGATACAAATATTATTCACCATGAGTTATTTGGCCTCTTAATTAATGATTATACTATGTCTACAACACCTAAATTAATTCATACAATAAGATAACTTACTTACAAATACAATAAGTTACAAATACAACATACATGCGCCAAAAATAATATTCACCATGCCTTCATCTGATTCCCACCCAACAACGTAATATCCTCTTTTATAACATGTCCCTTTGGATCGGATCCTGCCACAAAAATAAAACAAGGAACAAACTTCATAGTCAAAGACATTTTATGAACATAGAAGGAATTATATATATAGTTAAAGCCTTGAAGTTTTCAAAGAAATTTGCATATATATGAATATTACCTTATAAATTGACTCTTTTATAAAGTGATATCTTCCCATATCCCTTCTTGATGATCACTTCTTATGCCGGGTTCATTATCCGCTTCATCTTCTTCGTTCATGTCCGGTAGACCCCTTGAAAAAGGAGTACTCTCAGGAATACCATAATTTGAATTCATTTCCTCATCAATATCAATGACCCTCTTTCCTTAGAGAGCTATAGACCACATTTTATTTTCTTGATCGGTGATATATAACACTTATTTCGCCTGGTCTGCCATAATAAAAGGTTCATCTCCAAAACTTCTACCATTGACATCGACTAATGTAAATCCTAGCCGATTGATCCGAACACCATTATTGACATTAACCCACTTGCATTTGAAAATGGGAAATCTAATTTTCACATAGTTCACCTCCCATATCTCTTCAATAACACCATAATATAGCATGACTGCCAATAAAGGGCTCTTGTCTTTCGAACTGGAGAAGTGCATAGATTCAGCCTCTAACATAACACCACTGTTCTGGACTGTGCTCCTATCATCTAGGGACTTCATATAAAATGTATAACCATTGATCACATACGAATTCCAACTTATGACATCAACCTCAGGACCACGTGCTAACCATTTGAGGATATCAGAAACACATTCCTGCCCCTCGACCTTTTGTTTGAACCAGTGTGCAAAAGTTCTATTATGCTCCCTAATCAACCTTTGTTCAGTCATTCGATGATTTTCTTTCCTCACAGCTTCTTTATGTGCAGCTATGCTGACTTGAACTTCATCAACATTATTCAATATGTATAAGTGGACTTGTGACAATTCATCAGGATCCACAGTCTTTACTAAAGCCCCTCACCTACCCCTTTCAGCATGATGACGTTTTGGAAGCCTAATATGTCTTACTTTGGCCAAATAATTTTGATAAAATTCCATGGCTTCTTCAGAAACATATTTCTGAATAGTCGATGCTTCTGGACGGTATGCATTCTTCACATACCCTTTAAGGAATTTCATAGATCTTTCACTTGGGTACATCCACCGTAAATGGATAGGGCCGCGCAACTTTATCTCCCTCACTAGATGGACAATTAGATGAACCATGATGTCAAAAAGTGTAGGAACAAAAAGCTTCTCAAGGTGGCACAAGATAAGATATCCTTCATTCTCCAATTCATCCAACTTTTCAATGTCAAAAACTTTACCACAAACCGCATTGAAGAAGACACAAAGTCTAGTCAAAATGACCCGAAGGTCATATTCGGCGATGCCTCGAATAGCTATTGGGAGTAGCTGTTATATCAAGACATGACAATCATGCAATTTTTGGCCTACTAATTTCAAGTCCTTCATCGATACAAGTCTCTTAAAAGTTGAAGAATACCCCGAGGGAACTTTTTTGCCATGTAAACACTCACAAAAACTTCGTTTCTCATCCTTAGACAGAGTATGAGAAGCCGAAGGAAAATAAGTTCTTGTCGTATACGGCCTTGGATGTAACTCTTCACGTATTCCCATTGCTTGCAAATCCAATCTTGCCTTCACACCATCCTTGGAACTGCCTTATATGTTGAGAAGCGTGCCAACAATACTATCACATACGTTTTTTTTCCACATGCATGACATCGATACAGTGTCTCACATCAAGATTGCGCCAATAGGGAAGATCGAAGAATATAGATCTCTTTTTCCATATATTTGTATCTTTTCTACTCTTGGCTATCTTACCGAAGATGACATTGATATTTTTCACCTTCTCATAAACTTGCTCCCCAGTCAATGGCACCAGAGCATCTTCATATTCTTGGCCACCAAAGAAGGCTTTCTTTAATCGACGATATGGGTGGCCCCGTTTAAGAAATCTCCTATGTCCAAGATAAACCGTCTTTCTTCCATGTTGGAGTTGATGGTAGCATATGCCTTCTTCACAAACCGGACATGCTTTATGGCCCTTTACACTATACCCTGACAAGTTACCATATGCTGGGAAGTCGTTTACTCGTTTATAGTACAGAATATCATGGCTCGCAATTTGAATACCTCCTTCTTGAAAGAGTCAAAAACATCCACACCTTCTTCCCATAACTCCTTCAAGTCTTCGATCAAGGGCTGAAGATAAACATCAATGTCATTTCCGGGTTGTTTTGGTCCCGAAATCAACATAGACAGCATGATGTACTTTCTCTTCATGCATAACATAGGAGATAAGTTGTAAATAATGAGGAGTACAGGCCATGAACTATGTACGCTGCTAAGGCTTCCATATGGATTCATGCTATCTGTGCTAAGGGCAAGCCTAAGGTTCCTAGGTTCTTCGCCGAAGTTGGGAAATAATTGATCGATTTTCTTCCATTAAGAAGAATCGGCTGGATGACGAAGCTTTCCATCAGAAATCCTCTCATCTGCATGCCACCGCAAATGTTTTGCATCATTTTCATTCGTAAATAACCTCTTGAACCTTGGTATGATTGGAAGATACCACAACACTTTTGCAGGCCCATCTTTTTGTACTCCATCCCCAGTGGACAAAGCATTTTCTTAGCATCATAGTATCGATGCGGCAACACATTATCATCCGGAAGCATGTCCTTAAAAGCCTCAAGTATTTCAGAAAAACTCGTGTCGCTTCATACATGACATGCCTTCAAGCTTACCAATTTCAATACAGCGTTCAACAATTGGTATTTTTGACACCCAGGGTATAGCGGGGTCTCTGTATCACTGCGCATATTACCATATGCATGTGATTGTTGAAAGGCCTCTTCTCCTTCATCACGAATAATGTCCTCTATGCGATCGTCCATATCCATGTCATTATCATCAAAGGCCACTTCCCCATGTTGAGACCCACTTGGTATTTTTTCACCATGCCATACCCATACTGTATAAGTCTTACAAAATCCATGACAAATTAAATGTGTGCGTATAACTTCAGGACTTAGTCGCCTCTCATTCAAACATTTTACACAAGGGCAATAAAACTTCCCACTATCATCATTGGCATTTTGTTTAGCAAATTCAATAAAGTCCCTCACCCCATTCTAATATTCAATGCTCGTCTGTAAAGCATTTATCCAACTGTGATCCATAGTAGAATTCCTATGGATGGAAAGATTTAACATACGTAAAATAAGGCAAAATAAATGCATAACGAAGAATCACTTTTCGTCATGAATATCACGGTGAAGCCAAACTAAAATACTCCCGAAGCAAAATAAATGCATGACGAGGAAATTAAATGCTTCGCATGAAGGTCTTGTGGACTCACCTGTAGCATATAAATTCAAATGCCAAATAAGAGTCTTTCTTCTCCCGCCACGAACGTTGATGTTGGAGACAGCAAGAGTACCCTAAAAACATTTGTTGGTCAATTGGGTAGGTCTCAAGTGCAAATATAATCTTCAAAATAGTATATTCATTAACAACAGAGAAACCCACAAGAGCATTTTATCGATTTCGTTCAACCCAAGAAAAACCCAGAACGATAAGTAGGAAAACCATGAAGTTATATAACCGAAACACCTCTTACAGCTTGGTCTAAGTTTAGCTGAGGAACGAGAAAGTGATTGTCGAGAGAGCAACGCGAAGCACCGACGGAGCAACACACAAACACTGGAGACAGAACCTCCTCAGTAATCACTTTCGGTGCGACAAGAGAAATTCAGAGAGGAAAATTTAATTTTCCGCGTGACAGAGACATGTTTTTGTATTTGGAATTTTTTAAGACCGATTAATTATAAAGCATCCGGTCCTAAATATTTTATATTAAATTTTTAAGTGTTACTTTTAAGACCGAATTCTTATCCTGTCCGGTCCTAAATATTTAAGACCGCAATTTTATAATACTCCGGACCTAAGTTAATTTTCCAGAGAAAAGAGTATTGACTTTGGGCCTTTGGCGAGTGCAGAAAATTATCAGTGCTATTAGTTAATGGTACTATTAATTACTTGAAGAAAAAATTAGAAAGAAACAAGGTTATAGTTCTTAATTAATGCTACTATTAATTACATGAACAAAAAATTAAAAAGAGACAAGCTTATGGTTCTTAATTAATGATATTATTAATTACTTGAACAAAAAATTAAAAAGAGACAAGCTTATGGTTCTTAATTAATGCTATTATTAATTACTTGAACATTTCCGTACACATTGCCAAAAAAAAAAGCAGAAAATTATCAAAGCTTGTTATCCTTCAAAGCCTAGGCAATATCGGCTTGAGCAGCATTAATTTCCCGCCGGATATTAGCAAGTTCCCGTCTTATTCGTATCAGGTCGTTAGAGGAAAGAGGATGAGGGTCAGCGGTTGGCGCGCTGGGGCCAACTGGTTGGAGAGGTGGAGCAGGAACCTCTTCATGGTCAGAAGGCTGGAGGGGGGGTGCGGCAATGTCATCATCATTGGACATAACAATAGGCCCAACGACCCGAGACTCTTCTGTTTCAATCGAACGCACTCTCGATGGAGGAGGCACACCGTATAACGATCGACGGAAGGCACGAGCATCACGAGTAAGAGCACCCTTACGAGCGGTTATCTTGTATCTAACCATAGTTTGAGCAGTACGTTGGCGCAAAGAGGTATGAGGCGCTTATTAATAAAGGCAGAGCTAGAGGTAGTTTGGAGTTACGAGGTAGTACGGAGTTAATAAGGAGTGTTAAGGATAGAGAGGTAAAGAGCAGACAAATGGTCTACACTTTATGAGCGAGTTTTATAAATATTATTTAATTTTTAAGATGAATTAATATTAAGACTGACTTTTTATCATTTCTCTAGTCCTAAAAGTATATTATTTATTTTTTTAACTGAATTAATTTTAAGACCGACCTTTTATTACTTCTCTGGTCCTATAAGTATATTATTTATTTTTTTAGTCAATTAAATTACTTTTCAGACCGATCTTTTATCAGTTTTTCGGTCCTAAAATTCATTTATTCAAGATTTAATTTCCTAAAAAAAGTTCATTGTTTCAAATTCCGATAGCAGAGTCGTATCCTTACACTCTATCAGAGGATCTCTTCGGCTTCCAGATAAACTTCCTAACGTAACTAGGCATCTCCTCGTATTCTGATGAACTATGCATCTGCTCATTAAATGGCTGCTCCACCGTTGTTACTTTACTTTCTTCACATTCTTCATCATCACTTCTACAATGGCTGCTCCACCGCCCCAAGGTCCTCCACCACCACCAAGTCCTCCTTTTCCTCCTCCCGCTGGGCATAACAATCCTTACCCTCCTCCTCTACCTCCGAACCCGACCACCAAACAGCTGCTGCGCCACCTCCTAGCCTGCGTCGATCATATAGATCGATGACAGGGCCAGCTTTTTCAGGTCTACCATGCTGTCAACAACAAGATCAACGCGATACTCGACGCCCACGATGTTGAGTACAATCCGTTCGATGACGACGTCATCGACCCTTCCGACGACTCCCTCCCCTTAAACAATGATGGGGAGGATTAAATATTTTTCTGTTTTTTTTTTAAATCATGTACTCCGCTGCCCCCCATGGGGCAGCATTAAAAAATATATAATAAATTTGTTACTTTCCTATTTCGATCGCCTTTATCCTTCTGATCAGTACATTCTTTCTTTTTCCGACAAGGAGGAAAAAAACAAAATATTGTCCTCGTGTGTATGATCAACATTAAAAACTCACACATTAAAATATCCAACAATATACAGTTAAGATCAGACCAACAAAACAAAAAGAACGTTTACCTTATTCGAATAAAAACAAACAGTGACAATTCTTCTCAAGGTTGGACCATCGTTGTCCTCGGTGTTACCTCGCTTGGTTAGAAACAAAGTGTCCTTTTCAATATCTCTCATTTTTTTCCGACAAAAAGAAAAGGGAAACCGATAATCTAAATCTAGAAAGGTAACATCGACTACAATGAGGGACCTAGCTTGATCAAAACGCCAGAACCTCGGTTGCCTTGAACCCTAATTAATTTGTCCGAAAAGCAAATCAACTCTATTTAAAGGAAGACTATTAGGAGCGGACGAAAAAAGGAGATACTATCCTAAAAGTGTTGAATACTTTTAGGACCGTCATTTTAAAACATACGGTCCTAAATGTCTCACCAATATTTTGTCAATACTTTTAGGACCGGAAGTATACAACATGCGGACCTAAAAGTCTCATACTATTTAACCGAAAACTTTTAGGACCGGAAGTTTACCCATATTCGGTCCTAAAGTCGCGAACTCGCTAGATCATCCTGAACCTCAAATTTCAAGCGCGCTAAATAGCTATATCCACCATCCAATTTCAGATACCCCAAAATGGACACAAGAAAATTGTTCGAAAAATTAAACAAATTTATCTATTGAATTTTACATTGCCTGTGTATTATTTACAAATTGATTGAAAAAATAATCAAATTTTACAGAATATTTACAAATGAATAACATCATTAATTATTGTCCCTGATCACTACTTAAGATCAGGTCATACAGATATTGACAAAACAAATCGCGTATGTGCTCGAGTTCAGCATCCGAAAAGGGGGCAGGGCATTGAAACATCTGTAACATCAAAGACAGAAACTGAATTAACTTGCGTCCATATTTCAGATGTAACATTAAGCCAGAAATTGAATTAACTTGCGTGCATAATATGTAACATCAAATATTTACCTTTGCATATAATTTAGTATTTCCTTTAGTGACAATATCATACATGTGTTTCATGATGTATTGGCCACATAGGTTGGACGCCTGTGGTTGCGGACAAGTCTAATTAAAAAGAACAAGAAATATATAAGTAATATATATCTTATGACCAAGTTCACAAGGCAGTTGACAAGTTTATCAATATTATATTGTACCAACCTCTGGTCTGAGCCATTTAGGCACTTTGGCCTGAGGAGGACGCTTTTGGAGTGGGTCGATTTGGAAGGTCCTCATGGCACTATCATTAAAAATGCATATTTATCAATGTTCACTGAAAATTCACAGCAGAGATTTCTGACAAGAGAATCAAAATGACATGCTTACTCGTTGATGGTCTGCGTCAACGTAGGCACTGGCGGGCTGTGAGTGAAGCATAAGAAGATAACTTTATTTTCTTCCATGCACATGATGACCAACTGCCAGTGGCGGCTGAAAATTCACAGCAGTAAATCTCACTCAGTGATATATATATGTAGTAGAATTAAGTGAATTGTAGACAAGATTTGTGATATGTACCTATGGAAGAATGGCAACAAGTACATCTTTTTTCTCACATTACACAACCTCCTTGATATGTACTCTTGTCTTTGCTTCATGGTTGTTTGACTCATATACTGTGGGCACAAGAATCCAAAATCGACGCTCCTGCCCTCATTCTCCAATTCTTGATGTAAGAACCTACAATAATTATATCGATCAGGGAATTAGTATATATATGTATGTGTGTCTAAACGATGCATTTAAATTATGTACTCATAGAAGAACATACTTACTTCATCCAAATTTGAATAATTGCATCAGTAAGCTCCTGTCGAGGAAGCAGCAGGGAGTCAATATCAACGGTATCAACTTGGACTGGTAGGCGATTTCCGACGCCTACTACTTCATTGACAGGCCACAATTTACTTTTAAAACCTCCACTTTTCAC
The DNA here is from genome assembly GCA_034222035.1 of Acacia crassicarpa. Lineage (NCBI taxonomy): Eukaryota > Viridiplantae > Streptophyta > Magnoliopsida > Fabales > Fabaceae > Acacia > Acacia crassicarpa. Next base: position 27,562,608 of record JAWXYG010000004.1, read on the forward strand.
CATATCCGTTATTTTTTCGCAGCCAGTCAACTTAGCAGTAGGGGATTGAGCCTGAGGAGGAGGGGATTGAGCTTGACGAGGGGATTGAGTCTGAGGAGGGGATGGAACTTGAGGACGAGGGGTTGAAGCTTGGGGAGGAGTACAGACATGTACAAGCTTCACTGGCCAAGAGATGAAGATTCCATTGAAAACACTCACAATCTTCAGCTCATCAGTTGGGAGAGGGAGAGGTGCATCAATGATCATCTTTTCAACTGACACTCTGACTTTATCATCAGACATTTGTTGGTGGTGTACAGTTGATCCCAATAAGTTGTGGACAGTCCCTTTTGCAACCAATAGTAGTCTATCATGATGATCAGGATCATCCACATAAAGGTCACAAGGTTGCTCTGACTGTCCAACAATGCAACTCCCTCAAGTGCTCTGCTGCACAGTTGCAGGTGAGTGTGTGAAGGGAACACTGGTTTCTGGACGTGAGCTCAAAAGCAGCTTCACCTAATTCAGTTCCTCCCTGAACTGGCTAATATCAGATTGATACTTTGCTTCTTTAGCCGCTGATTCCTCATTTATTTTGGCCACTATCTGTTGCATCTCCTCCCGGGTAACCACCTCTTTCCTATGGCGTTTGGCGGATGAACCAAAGAATACCTTCAGGTCTACCCGTCCTCCAACCCCCCTTACACGCCCACCGTGGTCCGATTTTTCGGTGGCAACAGTGAGAACATCACTCCTATCGGATGACACGAAAGATCCCTCTGCCTCTTTCTTCTTAAGATCTTCCTGTAAGGTACAGATAACGAGAAGCTTAGTAATGAATCATGTTTAGTAACTAAAAAATAACAACAATAACGATACTTACAATTTTTTTAGCAACTACACGAGTTTGTTCACTCGTGTAGGAGCCGCTTGGCTTTTGCCGAATGTGCATCCACAGATCCTCGCGACGTATTGGAGATGGGGGACCATGTACCGCCTCAGGATTGGATTTTGCTTCATCTTCCAATCTCTTCCACTTGGCCTCCATCAATTCCTTTTCAGCCCTTTCATATCCGCCGCGAGAAGCCCTATGCGGGCAATCATTCTTTCTCCCTTTCTCCTATGCTTTTGCCCTTCTTTGCTGTGAATCAGAATTGAAAACAACTATTAATTATGAATTCCAGCCATCTCACTAACAGAAATTAGAGAACTTCTGCTTGATATGAACCTCAAACACTAGTCAAATTCACTTGATCAAGTTTCAACATTTTATTATTTAAGGAAGATGTAGATAGGTTAAGAAACAAAAGAGAATTATGCTTACAAAAGAGCTATGTTTTGTACTGCTAGGTAGATAGAACAAGAAACAAAAGAGGATTATGCTTACAGAATAATACAAACTTGATCCTTTTTAAGGCATCCAGTGGGATCATCAATACGTCCACATTAGATAGTAACAATTGGGTATATAAAGTTTCCCCCTTTTAAGACTATTCATTTCCTCCTTTGCAAGACAAACCATTACACAATTACCTCCTTAGTATTTTACCTTTTCAGGGTTTACATATTAGACTTGCATAGACAAAGGCAGGAAATGTATACTTCTATTCACACACCAAACAATATAATTTAACTAACAGGATTAGATGAACAAATATAAGCTCACAGGTTACATAAGCAAACAAAACTAAATATAGACTCACCAGAGCTTCAGGAGTGGTCCGTAACAGAACAAATTGTTGCCAAATTTGTTCATCAATAAATGTGTACTATTCCCAAGGCTGTTTGGCAGGCACAACATCGTAAAAAATATACGTGTTAGCGAGAAAGGTCTTAAACTTCCTCCACCGATCAGCACAATAAGACTGTCTTGACTTTCAACTCCTCAAAGTCAGGGACAATGTATGTAAGCCGGATAGTGTCCCAAATAGGTTGCTTTACTTTGTCAAAGTCAACACTTTTCCACTCATCTTCCAAGAGGCTAACCTTGCGGCGTGCAAGATACCCGACAAAACTATTATATTTTTTTTTATTAGGACCAAAAGGCCGCAACTTTTCATTGAACTAAATCTCGAGCCTTGACCCAGAAGTCCGACTTAGAGATACATCCATCATTCGTGTGCCTCTTCTACCACGGCGTGCAGGGCGGTTAGGAGGCACATTGTCAGTGGAGGAGGGTTCGTTCTGACCCACACCATTAACTAGCGATCCCGGAACACGAATGGTATCGTCTTCACCGTTCATTTTTGAGACAGTAAGAGAGGAATGCCTGAGCAACTGAGAGAGTAAGAGAGGCTACTAGTACGTGGGCGAGGAAGAGTGGTAATGCAACAGGAAGAGTGGCTTCGCAACAACAAGAGGGGTTTCAGAGTTCAGAGGTACAACGTAAGTCTTAAGCTAACGTTTCGCGCGAAGATATATTTGGCGGTTTATTTTTAAGACCGGATTAACAACAACGACGGTCTTAAAGGTTAAGTTTTAAGACCGTCCTTTTTTTAAACTCCGGTCTTAAAAGTATTACTACCCGGCGCGATTTATGTTCGGCTTAAAAGTATAATCTTTAAGACCTCCTGTTATATATATCCGATCTTAAAAGTTTTATTTAATTTTTTCCTTATTATTTTGGACCGTAGAAAAAATAATTCGGCCTGTTCGAGATTTCTTTATAAAGAAATTTTATATTTCAATTTTTTAATAACATTTTTAAGACCGGTCATTTTTCTAAGCGGTCAGAATAATATATTAAAGACCCATTGGTAAACGATTCGGTCCAAGAAGTTCTTTATATTTACAAAACTGCCACCGGTTATACCTTTAAAGTTCTTTATATTTACAAAACTGCTACCGGTCATACCTTTAAGACCGGGCTGTCGATAGTCCGCTCTAAATGAGGCGGTCTTAAAAGCCTTTTTTTCACTAGTGATAGCTATCCCATCCTCTGTTGTTAAACTCGCGAGTCAACTCGCCGAGTTTAACGAGTTTGCGTTCTTACCTCAGGAAAACGTGTTAACTCGGATTCAAAATCGTTCAAGGCTCAAACTCGGTCAAACTCGTTTCTAACTCGGTCAAACTCGTTAAACTCAGCGATTTGAAACCGAGTCAAGCGAGTTTTGGATCTGGGTAGAGAAAGACTAAAAATCTCACGAAAAAAGGAATAAAAACCATATGAGGGTAAAAAGAAGCTAAATATTACTTATTTAGGTGCCCTATTTTCATCTTGGAACATTGTTGCTGCCGCCGTCTTCGAATTTTTTCCAGGTTCACACCTTTGGTTTTGCTTCTTCTTCGCGCCTCCGCCTTTGACTCTGCTAGTCTACTTGTTGTATTCTTCATTTCCCCTTCAACTGGAGATTTGGGACGAAGAACCGAAGAACAGAGAAAGAGAAAGAAAATAAAGAAGCAAAGGGACGAACTACGAAGAGAAAAAGAGAGAGAGAGACAGAGAATACAAAAAACCGGAGGCCTCAGCAAAGTGTGGTGAGTTTTATTTTTTATTTTTCGTATAAAGGGGGCAGGTGGTAAGTTTGGTACGGTACGATCTGTATTGAGAATTTATTGCACACTGTGACACTGGCTTGTCTTGTTACATCACATAATTGCAATTGGAAGGAACACTAAAAAGTAAAAGCAACAAAAGGTGTAGATCACGGTTGCTTTTCATCCGTCTAGTTAGCAATGTATGAAAAGCAACAAAAGGTTGCTTCTAGACATGGTTTTTGTTTTGACCATTGCTTGCACAAGGTCTTTTTTTTTTGGTCAAAGTCTGGACATGGTTTGGGTGTAAAGCAAGGTACATAAAAGCTTTGATCCAAATGTATGGCTTTTATCTCTTGATTCTCTTCTACTGTGATACCAAATATTCTTAAATTACAAGCTGGGGTATTTATCGAATAGATCAGCAATATACTAAGCTCCCTTCTTTTTGAATTTGTTATTAAAAATTGTTGTTGATTTAGGTGGGAGTTTGACTTGTGAGGCTAAGGTGTTGGAGCATTGTGAAGCAATTGACCAAACATTGCAATAAGCAATTGACCAAATACTGCAATACTCGGTGAAGGTATTTCGACTAAATTGATTTTTTTATCTTGAGATATTTGATGTCTTCTTTGCTTGCCTCTTTTTTCTTAATTTGAGAATTTTTTTTTACTGTTTATTAAGTAGGTAGTAGATTAAATTGAAGATGTCTTCAAGTGCAAAGGAAAATACTGGAAAAAAAGTAATCACTGCAAGAAAAAATTATCCCGGTAATAGATCTGATATAGGATGGAAACATGGGATGGATGTTGATGGGAATGGCAAAAAAGTGAAGTGTAATTATTGTGAAAAAATTGTTAATGGGGGTATTTATAGATTCAAAAATCATCTAGCATGCACTAAAATAGATGTTGAAGCTTGTGCCAATGTTCCTGAAGAAGTAAAGACCACAATACTGCAGCTTGTTTATGATGCAAAATGTGCTTCATCTAAAAGGAAAAAACAATGGGTTGATACTGGTGATGAAGATGATCAAGGTGCGCATGCACAAGTTGAGTCTCAAAATTCAGAGAAAGGGCTAATGAGTTTCTTGAGAAATACAAAAAATAATAGCAAAGGGGTAGGCAACACACAATCTACCATTAATCATATGTTTAAGAGAGACTTGAGGGAAGAGGCGTGTCAACAAGTAGCTCGATTTTTTTATACAAGTGCTATACCTTTTAATTGTATAAAAAATCCTGAGTTTACAAAGATGTGTGAAGTTATAGGAAGATTTGGTCAAGGATTTAATCCTCCTTCTTATCATGAGATCAGAGAAAAATATTTAAACTTGGAATTAAAAAACACACAGGCCTTGCTTGAGAATTTTAAGAGTGAATGGACAACAACAGGTTGTTCCATAATGTCTGATGGGTGGACTGATAGAAAAAGGCGTTCAATTTGCAATTTTCTAGTGAATAGTCCTAAAGGGACAGTATTTTTATATTCATTAGATACTTCTGAAATTTCTAAGACGGCTGATAAAGTATTTGAGATGCTTGATGAGGTTGTGGAAAAAGTAGGTGAAAAAAATGTGGTGCAAATAGTAACTGACAATGCTGCAAATTACAAAGCAGCTGGGCAAAAATTAATGGAGAAAAGAAAACATTTGTATTGGACTCCATGTGCAGCCCATTGTATAGACTTAATGTTGGAGGACTTTGAAAAAAAAAATATACTGCATAAGGAAACGATCGGCAGGGGTAGAAAAATCACAATATATATTTATGCAAGATCAATGCTCATTAGCCTTTTGAGAAAATACACGAATGGCAAAGATTTAATCAGGCCTGCTGCAACTCGATTTGCCACTGCATATTTGACTTTGTCATGTCTTAATGAGCATAGAGCACCCCTGGTAAATTTGTTTAATTCTCAAGATTGGAAGGATAGCAAATTTTCATCTACCAAAGATGGAAAAGAAGTAGCAAAAAGTGTCATGGACAATAATTTGTGGAAGAATATTGTGACATGCCTTAAAGGTGTTGCTCCTCTTATTAAAGTTCTTCGCTTAGTAGATTCAGAAGAGAAGCCAGCTATGGGATTCATATATGAAGCCATGGAAAGTGCGAAGGAAAAGATCAAACAAAATTTTAATAGTGTTAAGAAAAGGCAAGTATTAAATTAAATTTTTGTACTTAATTTTATTATGCATGTTTTTATGTTTTTTATAATTTGATTTTTTTGGTGGAATGACTCTTTTTTTATTGATTTTGATTTGTGATAGTTATGAGCTCATATGGAATATAATTGATGAAAGGTGGGAAGCTCAACTACATAAGCCTTTACATGCAGCGGCATACTACCTCAATCCTCATTTCCATTATGACACTAATTTTAAGCCTCATTATATGATTAAACAAGGGTTATATGATTGTTTGTCAAGGATGGTTGGGGATCAAGATGAACTTAACAAAATTGAGTTTCAATTGAATGACTTTCATAATGCAAGAGATATGTTTGGGCGTGAAACGGCACAAGCATTAAGGAAAAAATTACCTCCAGCAGAATGGTGGGATTCCTATGGAGATGGATGTCCAGAGCTTCAAAGAATTGCAATTCGTATTCTTAGCTTATGCTGCAGTTCTTCTGGTTGTGAACGTAATTGGAGTGCTTTTGAGATGGTAAGATTTTTACTTTTTTTTTTACAAGAAAGAATTCAACATAACTTTTTTCGATTGATAGAATAATAATGAAGTTTTTTCTTCTTCAATTTTTTTGTAGATTCATACAAAAAAAAGAAACCGTTTGCATCAAAAGAAGATGAATGATTTGGCATTTGTCATGTGCAATTTGAAACTCACAAGGAAACAAAAGAGTAGAGCTTTCAATTATGATTTTGATGATATATGTTCTGATGATGAATGGATTACTGAAGGAAGGACAGGTGGAGATAATGTGGAGGAAGAGGATGATGAGGTTTTTCAACCTTATGAAATTACCGAGAATATGGCTAATCCATTATCTAGTGTCGACCTTAATGTTGATTTTAACATTGATGATGTTAGGACAAATTATAATGATAATGATGAGGTGGGTGATGCAAATGGAGATTATAATGGTGAAGGTGAAGAATTTGAAGACAACGGAGATGTGATAATCCAACATTCGAGGATCTTTGTTGAATTTATAATTATTCTTATTTAATTATGTTTAATGGCTTTATATTTATACACGAATTTCATACAATTTTTTATGTTAAGTATGATAAATTATAAATGTTGATGAATTTAATTTTAGTTATTTGGATTTAAAATATATTTAAATCAAATTGTTGTCATTTTTAGTATTTTAATTATTTCATCATATAATTTTAATTGTTATTTATTTTATTAATATAGGTAAGCTCTTACGAGTTTACGATACGAGTTTACGTTTCCGAGTTTACGTCCCTCTCACGAGTTTGCTTAAATTCACGAGTTTGACAACATTGATCCCATCCATGTAACCATGATAGAACACGGACACTACAAGAATCCCTACAATGAAAATGTCATACATACACTTGTTCAGTTCAAAAAAACCTAATCATACACAAAGCCTAAATATCAAAGTGATGAGCTACAATCAACCAAAAATACTCACGTATCACATTGGACATGCACTTTTGCCCATTTCACTTGATTAGGCATTTGTTTTCCTCTGGAAAATAGTTGTGGTTTAACTCTACAAAGTATGTTATGGAAGCAATCTCTGCATGAACAAAGAACATACAATTTCCTTTTAGAATTGTGCAATGAAAACTTCAAAGTTGCCATTTACAACTTCATATATGGAATTGACAACATAATGCATTTAGTTAACAAGTAGTGCTTACACACAACAGCTTGCCAAGAGTTCCTTGGCACGAAACTCTTCTTGTTTCTTTCTATTCGTTTTCTTCAATTTTTATGTCTGCTGAGCCCTTTTCATTGCATCTTCTTTCTAGTTCTGTAACCTTAGACATGTGAGGTGGTCCACCAATAAGTCAAGGGTATAGAAATACATTGTCTTCGTTTCTAACACATAACAAAATCAGAGATCGAGGCACAGTGTAGGACAAAAAATGAAGTCACAATAGCCAATGTTATATCCAATATGTTCAGGTAGGATCTCTACTTCATGTGTTTCCCACTTCTAGGGATTGGCTGACATTTTTTAGATAAACTCTATAGAAAAAATGTGTCTACCGACGCAGCCAAATTTCTCTATTTCATCCCCCACCAATGTCTTGGCAACCACTGACACATAACAGTTAGAAAAATGTTACTAATGAGTAGAATTAAAGTGACAACTGATGTGTTAAATCATACATGTCACTAACTTGTAACTTATCCATCCTCTTTCACATAGAAAATATTGTTCACCATGGGTGACGAGATAATCATACATAACTACAAACTCCCTAGCTAGTAGAAAACAAGAGTAGCAAGTCAGTTTTCATTGTTGAATTTGATATATATTGAAACCGATGACTTACTCCTGAGCCTGTTGTTCATTACATCTAGTCATGCACAACTGAAATAAAACTTCCTTATCTTTGTCATCTTTTGTTCTCTTCTTACCCATGGTTATCACCCATGGAGACCCAATAGCAAGTTATTGAACTTAAGTTTTATTGCATATGCTAAAATTATTTCTAACTATTCAATCAAATTTGTTAAATTTAATCTTGGATATAATGTGCTATATAGAGAGAAAGATCAAACATGTCAAACTTCATGCAAATAAAAGGCTAAAATATAGTTGAGTAAATACCCCATTTGGTCCCTAAAAAAAAACACAGACCCTATTTTGGTCCCTCAAACAACGAAACCCCTTTTTAGTCTCTGAAAAGAATAAATTTTCAAAAAAAGGACCCCATTCTGGTCTCTCAAAAATTTCCAAAAACCCTTTTTTAGTTCATAAAAATGTCCCATTTTAGTCCCTGGGGACAAAAAAGGGGTCCATGTTTTTTTCCAAGGACCAAATAGGGTATTTACTCAATATAGTTTTAGTCCTTTAATTTACCTTAGGTTTCAATTTACCCTTAAGTTTATATAGTATGCTTTTAGTCCTTTTATTCTAACACCATTAACTCTCACTAACAGAAAATAATGACTCGGCAATTAAAACATGTTTAAATTTTAATTATTTAATATAATTAATTTTTATAAAAATTAAAATAGAGGATGCGTCTTCAATCCTCCTTATTTCCTCCCTCCCCTGTTCGACAATTGGATCTCCCCACTGATACAATGCTCCAGGTCCACATTACTGATCGATGCAACCTTATTTGTCTAGTACTGGATTATTAATTAAGAGTTGGAGGTGAGTTTTTGGCTTAACATTATCATCAACGGACTATACTCTTGCCTCAACCTAAATGGGATAACGACCAAAAGTTTCACCTTGGCTCTGTTCTCTATAAAAAGTCATCGCTACTATGCTCCAGCAACACTAGGGCTTTGATTTTAATAGGGGGAGAAAACGGTCTTTTTGTCTCTATTTTAGTTTTTAAATAAAAAAATATTATATTAAATAATTAAAATTTAAATAACATTTAATTACTAAGTCATCGTTTTTAATTAGCGAGAGTTAGCGGAATTAGAATAAAAGGACTAGAAGTATACTTTATGAACTTAAGGGATTAAATTGACACATAAGGCAACTTAAAGGACTAAAAATATACTTTAGCCCAAATAGAAAAACTACAGGTATTAAATTTATTAAGCTAAGTATGTGTTACATTGAAACTTTCATGAATTAATGAAATAGTTAATAGTATTGAATTAACTTGAAATCTGACGTACATGACCTACATGTATAAAACTTCAAATCTAAAAGTTAGATGTTAAAAAAAACACTCTTTCCGGTTCTAATTATAAGAACAAATTAACTTTTTTTTTTACAGATTAAGGAAACTAATTAAATTATTTTTGTGTATCTGTGTTTTTATTTTTTTCTTCAAATTAATTAGTTTGACTAATAAATTAATATATAATATAAGGATATCTAATATATGATAGGATAAATAACTTATTTAACTTCTTTAATTTCTCAAAAAAAATCAACCAAACCTTATAATTAAAATCAGATGGAGTAAATCATAACGCCGTGGTTCTCGTGGTTTTTGAGTAGGCCTCGTACATCAATTATTATACCCGTTGAAAAAGAGTTGGTGTGGTCCCTATTACGTACTCTCCAAAATTCATATTTGTCCATGCAATCACGTGTTACATGCAATCACGTTTTACACGCCATCACGTGTTACATGCTAGCGGATCTCCTCAACAGTCATCTCTCTCGGTATCAGAAGCAAGGGCGGATTTAGGAGCTAGGTGTGGTCCTTACCTCCTAAAATTATAGAAAGAAACCCAAAATTTTAGAGAATCATACTTCAGCCTCATAAAAATTTTAATATTTTCACTTTAATCCCTAATAAAAGTGTCAGACAAGGACTAAACTGAAAATATTTAAATTTTTATGACATTGAAATATGATTCCTGAAACTTTGGATCCTTTTTTATAATTTTCGCCCCCTTAATGTTATTTTCTGACTCTGCGCCTGATCAGAAGCGAATCTTGGGATAAATATTTGAGGAGACCAAATATATACTCATTAACTAATTAAAAAGTTTTATAAATTTTTTTTATAGAGGTCATGACCTGGGATAAATATTTTCCTGTGCAAAAATACATTAAATTTTATTATATAATTTTTTTAAAAAAGTTTTCTAAACTTTTTTTTTGGGGGGGGGGGTGGTTGATCCCATCATTAAATTAGTACTGCAAGCTACATTTTCGTAACATTAAATGATAAGTTATAATTAAGAATTTACACTTTGTAATATGCAATATTTCAGTAACATAACGTGGTAAATTACTACTAAAAATTACGCTTTATAATATAGTTGTAACTTTCATAACATAAAACAGTAAATTACGAATTATTTATTTATTTATTTTTAAATATGCAATATGAATATATATATATATATATATATATATATATATATATATATATATAATTCAAAAGTGTTATAGAACCAAAAAAAAAAAAAAGAAGAAAAACTGTATTTTTTAATCTGAGACTTTTACCGATTGTAAAACTTTGGTTCAAAGTCAAAACATGGCATCATATGTTGCCATGCATGTGGGGCTTACTGGATTATTAATTAAGAGTTAGAGGTGAGTTTTTGGCTGAACATTATCATCAACGGACTATGCTCTTGCCTCAACCTAAATGGGATAACGACCAAAAGTTTTCACCTTGGCTCTGTTCTCTATAAAAAAATCATTGCCACTATGCTCCAGTGACACTAGCTAGGGCTTTGATTTTAATAGGGGGAGAAGACCGTCGTTTTGTCTCTATTTTATTTTTTAAATATAAAAATATTATATTAAATAATTACTAAGTCATCGTTTTTAATTAGCTAAAAGTTAACGGAGTTAGAATAAAAGGATTAAAAGTATATTTTATGAATTTAAGGGATTAAATTGATACATACTTAAAGAACAAAAAATATACTTTAACCTAAATAGATTAGATTTATTAAGCTAAGTATTTATTACATTGAAACTTTCATGAATTAATGAAATAGTTAATACTATTGAATTAAATTGAAATCTGACGTACATGACCTACATGTATAAAACTTCAAATCGAAAAGTTAGATTTTTTTTTTAATTTTAAAAATACTCCTTCTAGTCCTAATTATAAGAATATATTTACTTTTTTTAAAGAGATTAAGGAAGCTAATTAAATTACTTTAAATTATCTATGTTTTTTTTTTTCTAAACTAATTAATTTGACTAATAAATTAATATATAATATATGATATAATTAAATAAATTATTTAATATTTTCAATCTCTTTAAAAAAATCAACCCGGTCACCGGTCACCGGAGGGAGTAAATCATAACGTCGTGGTTCTCGTGGTTTTTGAGTGGGCCTCGTACATCAACTCTTATACACGATGAAAAAGATTTGGTGTGGTCCCTCTTACGCACCCTCCAAAATTCATATTTGTCCATGTTCGTTTTGTGGTGTGTTACTACATGCAATCACATCTTTATAGGTAAGTATTTAACTTATTCATATTTGTCCATGTTCGTTTTGTGGTGTGTTACTACATGCAATCACATCTTACTTAAAATTCTATCCGACGACTTCCTGAAGCCTTATCTCAATCAACATTATTTTAATGAAAGATACTTACACTTTAATTTTTCCTTTGTTCCGTTTCTTTGCATATGATCCTCTTAAAGCTCACCTTTCACTTCCTTCTCTGCCCACTTTGTTTTTGTTTTACTTTAAGCCACCCACTGCGTTTTTTTCTTTATCTTTGTATGATTGAATAAGGAAGGGAGATATAATCTGTTTTTTTTTTTTTTTTTTAATTCCAAAGGGACATGTTGACTTTTCACCCTAATTTATATATCCCTCATTACCCCACGTCCATTCTCAGTCCTTTAACCAATTCAGCGGGCTTCTAGAAGGTTAGCAAATTCAATTCGTATTTAAATGTAATTTTCCCAATAGCATAACTACAAGTATTAAATTTATTAAGCTAAGTATTTATTACATTGAAACTTTCATGAATTATTGAAATAGTTAACCGTATTGAATTAACTTGAAATCTTACTTACATGACCTACATGTATAAAACTTCAAATCTAAAAGTTAGATTTTTTTTTTTTTTTAAAAAAAAGAAACATACTCCTTCCGGTCATAATCATATGAATAAGTTGACTTTTTTTTGAAGAAATTAAGAAAATTAATTAAATTACTTTAGAGTATCTTTATTTTTATTTTTTAAAAAACTAATTACTTTGATTAATTAGCTAATATATAATATAAGGATATACAACATATCATATAATTAAATAATTTATTTAATTTATTTCTATGTTCGAGTAAATGATAACGTCGTGATTCTCGTGGTTTTTGAGTGGGCCTCGTACATCAATTATTACACCCGATAAAAAAGACTTGGTGTGGTCCCTCCTACGTACCCTCCAAAATCTATATTTGTCCATGTTCGTTTTGTGGTCCGTTACATGCAATCACGTGTTACATGGGAGCGGATTCCCTCTGCCATCTCTATCAGTATGCGAGGCACATATAAACCATTGATCTCATCATTAAATCTTGACCGCTCATTTCAATACCTTCAAAATACGTTCAAAATCGATAGGATTTATGTAGATATACCAATAACTTGCAATATTTTGTTAGTTACTCACTTCGATCCTAATTATAAGATTTAGTTGATTTTTTTGAAGAAATTAAAAAAGCTAATTAAATTACTTTAGAATATTTTTATTTTTATTTTTATTTTTTCTTCAAATTAATTAGTTTAATTTATAAACTAATATATAATATAAAGATATACAACATATGAAATAATTAAGTAACTTATTTAGTTTTCTTAATCTCTCCAAAGAAAATCAACTAGATCTTATAATTAGCACCGGAGGTGGTACTTCTTTTAACATAAACTAGTAATAACTTTGGTAACATAAAGTAGTTAGTACAGTAATATTTATGGTAAATTAAGACTGCAAGCTGTTAGTAAATAGGTGTCTTAGAGACAATCTGCTTTGACAGAGGAACGCCTTTTCTATTTGGTATTTTATGATTAATGTAATTGAGTACATTTTATCTTTATCGTATTTATGTCTTGCCTTTACGTTAAGGTTAATATGCGTTTCAAGATAAAAACCCTAGGAATAGAACAGGTATTCACTTGAGGATCTATGATAGGAATTATAATCATGAGGACTCAAAAACAATATTGAATGTCTATTGCCTGAAACTAGCTCCTAGTCTTTAATCATCAAGAAAGGGTATTGGTGATCTCAATAAGACTAGTACGACATCGTCTACTTGTGTAGAGATGTAAGGTAGGGACCTCATGGAATACAGGCATAATGATGCTTTAGCTGATGTCGTGGGTAGATTTGTTGAAGAACAAATAGCACCGAACAGACCCGCCGAGAGACTCCACAAAAATTTGTAGTAGGTATCATTGGATATAAAAGTCTCTCAAAATTTGGTAGCGTAGATTGTCCTAGACTTGAGGATGACATCGAGCACTGTATCCTAGGGTCATACTTTGATTGTACAACTCTATCCATCTGAGAATGGGGAGAATAATGTACTCTTGGGTATGACTTGAATGCATGAGTGTAGATGAACATGCCGAAAGGACTCACAATCTCCTACAAGGGATTAGTCGTTCACAAGATCAGTAGGGCTTGGATGACTTCTAGTTGACTCGGAAATCTATACACAATAAGTGATCATGAAGAGTCATGTTCCATCTTAGAGTCAATAGAAGAAGATTCTTAGTTCTGTGAAAAAGTTATATTTAGTCAACCAATAGAGATGATATTCTATTTTTGCTCTCGACTAAATATGAATGACATAGTGAGGGATGAAGCCGACACGGTATCCAAATTAGAAAAGGTAGATCACTTGATCAACTCAATTAATTCTAGGGCCACAAAGCATTGCTAGTGTCTTATGTGGTTATTAGATAACTTGGGTCCATTAAATGAGTTTGATTAGTCCAAGGTTATTTATGTCAGTAATTAATTGGGCCTAATGGGTCACACACAAAGGTTATTCTTAATTGCTTAAAATTAGCAATCTTAGGCCAATAATTGTTATTGGGCTTTCTCGAAAGAATGAGTATATTTGGATGGGAGTTGGACTCTAAGTCCAATCTATTAAAATGGGCCATATATGGTTATTTAGTGGGAAATTAATTTCTCCATTAATAAAGCCAAATATGTTAGAAGACCAAACGCGGTCTTAGGCCATTTTGAATTTTAAATTTGAATTTTTAAAATTTGAGATTTCGATTTGAATTTTAAAATCAAGAGATTATATTATAAAAGATAATTTAGGATTATCTAATATAAATATACCTCCATTAAAGATCTGGATAAGATCCATAATCTTGAATTATTAATTCAAGAATTAATTAAAGATTTGGATAAGATCCATTATCTTGGATTATTAATTCAAGAATTAATTAAAGATTTGGATAAGATCCACAATCTTGATTATTTACCAATTAATGGGCCATAATTCTTTTAACCCTAAATTAAGTTTTTGACCTTGTAAATTATAAGATTTTGAATCTCATAAAAAGATTTGAGATTTTATTAGTCTCATCTTTTGCGGCTAACTTGGTGGATCTAGGATTTTAACTATTGGAATAATAAGATATAATTATCTTATTATTTTTTAGTTAAAGAAACAGGGATTAGGTTTTGGCCGCAAGAAAAAAGATATAACGCCACGCGTGAGTCGTATATTTTTTTCACGGCATTCTTTAAAAACCTAGAGCATTGGCCGAATAGAATTCTCAACCAAAGCAACCAAGAAAAGGAAGAAAGGTGCCATCCAAAGACAAAGAAAACCCAAGAACTTTGAGTCCTCAACCTTGCATCGCCTAGCAAGCATCCAAGGAAAAAGAAGAATCAAAGAGAAGGAGTTCTCAAAGCAATCGAGAGATAACCGTGTGGATCAGCGTTAGAGAATATCATACACTTTCAGGTCTTCGGTGGTCTATGGTAATCCTACAGCCCCTCACGTATTTGAATAAGTAGATCCTTTATTGGAATATCTCATAATCTCCCTGCAAGTGTTTCGGGAATCACATGATCAATATTCCTGAGAATATCCATAGTATTGGGATGACTCATGAGTACAAAAGTTATGGGTTCTCATGAGCATCAATTTTAATCACATGATTAAAGTCTGAAAACATTGAAGGTACTATTTGTGATGGGTTCATATGATAACATTATAGGAACCTATGAGTATTTATTTTAAATATGGATTTTAACTCACGAGGACCATAAGAGTTATGGATTTTCATGAGCGCTTATTAAAACTCACAAATGTGTTCAGGGTTACTAAGTCATGATAAACGTAAAGAGTTGCGGTTACTGATTATAGTTTCCACTGCAAATTAAGGAAAGACAAAATTTTTGTTTTTCCTACTCACGAGGTCACGCTTGAATGTCAGGCTGCAACTCATTTAACTAACACAAGCTACATTTTGTTTTATGGAGGGATGCTTTTAGTAAACATTAAATGGTAAGTTATAATTAAAAATTTACACTATGTAATATAAAATATTTTAGTAACATAACGTAGTAAATTACAATTAAAAATTACATGTATAATATAGAGTTGTAACTTTCGTAATATAAAATAGTTAATTACTAATAATTTTTTTAATTTTTGTTTTTAAAATATGCAATATGAATATATAAATATAAAAATAATAATATCTTATTCAAAAGTGTTATATCTAACACAAAAATAGATCAGAAGAAAAAAAATATGTTTTAATCTGAGACTTTTACCGATTGTAAAACTTTGGATCAAAGTGACAACATGGCATCATATGTTGCCATGCATATGGGGCCCGACACACGTGATTGCATATACCACGCCACAAAACTAACGCGCATAATGTGAATTTTGATAAAGTATGTAAGAGGGACCACACCACATCTTTTTCATCCTGTGTAAGAATGAATAGCAATAACATTGTTATTGCTATAAATAGCAATAAGGTTGGAGTAAAGCAAATCACAAGAGTGAGGTTCACTAATTAAGGAGTAGAAGTGATTAGAGAGAAGAGTGAAAATGTCTTTGCCAAGGTTTGTGGTGCTCAAATCAAACTACAACAAGAAATACTTGCGTTATATACATGAAGATGTGAAGGTGCATGAGTTTCTCCAATTCTCCGGAGAGGAGGTTGTCAGCCCATATGTAAAGTTCGAAGTGGAGATGGCAAAGATTGGGAATGGACTAGTGCATATAAGATGTTGTTACAATAATAAATATTGGGTGAGGGAGAGACAGGATGGTTGGTGGATTCTTGCAAGAGCTGATAAACCTGAGGAAGACCAATCCAAATGGTCATGTACATTGTTCAAGCCGATCTACGTAGATGCTGATGCTAAAACAGTTCGATTTTTGCACGTCCAACTTAACCACTATGCATGCTTATGGATGGCTGTTGCTGCACCCTTTACTACCTGTTTATTTGCAGGATCAAAAGATCCTAACAAAGATTCACATGATATCTACACAATCATTGATTGGGAATCACTATTGATAATGCCTAAACATGTTGCATTCAAGGGCGACAATGGCCAATATCTCAGTGCCCACTTGATCGAGGAACACCAGTATCTGCAGTTTGCATCAAATGATGTAGGTGATCCAACAGTTGGGAATGAGATCTTCACCACTTCTGACGGAAGCATCCGTGTAAAGTCTGATTACTTCAGTAAATTCTGGAGGCGTAGCCCCAATTGGATATGGGCTGACTCAAATGACACCACCAATAACAACTCTGACACGTTGTTTTGGCCAATTAAAGTAGACGACAATGTTGTTGCTCTTCGTAACTTAGGCAACAATAATTTCTGCAAGAGACTCACCGCCGAGGGCAAGACACATTGTCTTAATGCTGGAGTTTCCACCATTTCTAGAGAGGCCCGAATAGAGGTGGAAGAGCTTGTTATTTCAAGGAAAATCTATAATGTCAATTTTCGTCTCTTGGATGCCAGGATTTACAGCCAGAGAGTCCTCACAATGGCCACTGGATTTGCCATTAACTGGACCCAAGAACCCAATAACGCAGAAGTGAAACTCTCTCATACAGAGACTAAGAGCAGTACTTGGAATGCCAGTGTTTCATTGAAGCTTGGTGTCAAAGCTAGCTTCCAAACCGGCGTTCCATACATCGTAGAAGGAAAAATTGAAATTTCAAATGAATTTGGTGGAGTATACCAATGGGGAGAAACTAAGACATCATCAACTGTAGTGGAGACTATGTGCAAAGTTACTGTGCCACCAATGACGAAGGTGACAATGAGTCTACTAGCAACAATAGGTTCATGTGACGTTCCCTTCTCATATACTCAGCGTGATACTCTTATTAATGGGCAACAAGTTACCTATAACATGGATGACGGCATTTATACTGGTATTAATTCTTTCAACTTAAAGCTTGAGACCAAACAAGAAAAATTATGATGTAATTAAAATGCAACGAATGTTTGTGGGTACCATCTCTAGAAACCCTCACGAGACTTCACTCGTCCACTAGGGCTACCTAGGGGTTTAAAAGGCTTGTTGCATGTGCTAAATGCAATCGCGTTCCCTGCGAAAGTGGCATTTTTATTTCAATTTGTAATTCAGTTTAATAATATGTATTGTAGTAGTCTTTACTCTTTACTTGAGGACATCATATTCTGGTTCTACTATATCACTACCTGCATCGGCGCATAGCTGCATACTGCTAAATGATAGCTATGCATGTTGGAGTCCATCTTGACATGTTGATCGAGAACCCTAGTTGCCTTTTCGGTGATTCATCAAATCATGGGTACGTAGTTTGTTCACTTATTGAATTACCAAAATATTCTATGGTTCATAATGATCATCGCATTACTAATGCGTATAGAAACAATAATCAAATTACTTACGAGAATATAATAATAATTGATTTAATTATAAACCATGCAATTTATGAAATAATATTTTAAAAAATAATAAAATTAAATTTGTATATGTTAAGGTTTTTTTTTTTCTCTAAAAATAGATGAAATGCAACTTAATAAAAAAACAATTTTTTTTTTGGCTCAAAATAACAAAACAAATTCATTTAACCCACATGTCTTGTACTTTAGTGTCCAAAGATCACGTGCAAAAGCATTAATAATTTATCATTCAATTATTAACAGAGCTCTTATGATGGAGAAATATTGTGATTAATTTGAAATGTTACAAGTAAATTGTTCCAGCTTAGCCAATGATCTCATATTCAAGCCATGGATATACAGACACAATAATTAATTACTTGGTGGCGGTAGGGAGGCTCCCCAATATTGGACCTACATTATCCCCGCGAATTAAATTAGTCGATTCTTAGTAGCGCCAGACACTTGTAAATTAATCCAAAAAAGAATCTCGGAAATGAGTTAAATTTGTTTGTCATATGAATATCACATGCAATACCTTGTTAAGTGTGTATATATATATATATAGGTATATATGTTTAGTTATTTATAAATTGTAAGTGGAATGATAAAATATATGGAGATATATATATATATATAGGTATATATGTTTAGTTATTTATAAATTGTAAGTGGAATGATAAGATATATGGAGGAGATACAGAGCTTTGATTTGATGAAGAGATAGAAAAAGCTAGATATTGAAAAATTGAATTATAAGGCCAGAAATGGTGTGGGTCACATTATGCTTATCAACTATAGCTGTTTACCTTGTTGTTGTCCAGATACAAACCATTTATATTGTGTGGTTCCCTACCTATCTCAAGCTTCTTCTATCTCACATGATTCACACTGATCTTATCCATAATTCCTCATCTTTCAAGACATGATACTGTCACTTTATTACCAATATTTTATTTCATTTTCATACTTCGATTTTCTGCGCCTGTCTCGTTCAAAGGTTTCATTTATTATTATTATTATTATTATTATTATTATTATTTTATGGCTTTAGGCGTTGGTGTGAAAGTTAGTATCTATTGAGTATCGACCATTTATATATGGGGAAATGATGTGTGCAGTGACTGCAGGTAAGAGTTTTTACAGTGAGGTTGATACTGCACCGTTTTGTGTTATGTCGTTGGAAAAAAAAAACGTAATAGCTATAATATCAAAAAATCGCGATGATTTATTGAGACAATGTTGATTGTGATTTCCAGTAAACAGGCAATTGAAGATTGCGGTGATTTATTTTCATGTAGGAATTAGGAATCAATTACCAGATTTTCTATTCTTTAATTGCAACAATAAATCAAATAGATCCAATTTAGGAATTAGGAATCAAAATAGTGCAGTATCAACCTCACTGCAAAAATCCTTACCTTCAGTCACTGCACATATCATAAGCCCTTTATATATATATAAAGACATAGAAATAAATGGTACGTTGCATAAACATAATGAAGATGAGATTGCGTGGTGGTGGTTAGGGGTGGATCCAAAAAATTACTGAAGAGGGCACTAGTGGCAGGGGATTTGAAGGCTCAAGGGTAGGCACCTCTGATTTTTTTTTTTTTAAGGAAAGTTTTAAATGCATTAAAAAAACAAAATATATATATATAAACAAGAAAAGAAAAGAAATCAAAAAAATATTCATGAAATCAAGTGAATACTGATAATGTAATAAGAGAGACGATTATTTTACATACCTGACATTTAAAAAAGTACGGCTAAGTGCTGTTAGAAATGCAGCTACATAAATTACAATAAAGAATGAGCATTTAATAAGTTCAAATACATATCTTTTAATAACAAAAGTATATTACAATAAAAATAATTACAATGTCATCCTTTTAGGCCTTATTTTTTGAAATTCTATCATAGTTGACTTATTATCAATGCTATCAAATACATCTTTTTTAATATAAGGCACTAAACAATAATTCAATCATTCATCCCTCATTCGATTACGAAGTGCAGTCTTGATGATTAAAGGTGGATACTTAATTTAAGGGTGGACAATCATTCAAACATGTATTAATTTTTTTTAATTTAAAAAAATCCCCGATTCAAGGATGGGCACTTGCCCCCCTAACCTTCTACCTAGATCCGCCTATGGTGGTAGTTGACTTGTAGAATACTCTGCGTAGCCCCAAAACCGCTTGTTAGGAGTGGAGTCAACGTCCCTTGTAACATCCCGCCTTTTTAAATGTGGTTTTCAAATGGGATTATCAGTGCCTCGAAGAAATTAATCAGAGTGGCATCGGAAAAGATTTTCTTTTTAAAACAATATCTCAATCAGAGCATCAGAGCAATTTTAAAAGAGCGAGTAACTGATATACATTCCCTGTTGTTGAGTCTGGTTGCTTTTAAATTGGTACAATTCTCTAAATAATTTCTATTACAATGACCCCTAATTACTTCTCTACCTGTGTCCTCTCATGTGCTATTCATCCTTGTTCTTGTCCTGGGTTCCACCAGTATCTGAGACTATGAGCTGAGGTCCAATTTCCATTGAACCTCAGATAACGGTTAACCTCATGCTTATGTACAGTTATGTATGACAGATATTCATGATAAAACAACAATATTCATATTCAATATTCATTTCTCAAAGATAAAAACACAACCATCAAATATCCATATATATATCTATCACAACTTGTCTGCACTCTTCACCAGTGCCACGATGGCCTATCGTGTCCTCAGCGTGCTAGGAAAACTCAAACGGCATTACCAAGACTGTAACCCGTATATAGCTGTATGTATATTTCAAATAATTTTTAAAGCAGAGTCACAGTCTATGAGCATATCTACCACATACAAGTGTACGATAAGCATCAGGGTTAGTGTTACAGTACGCGTCCGTACCTTCGTCGGTATTCACGGTACGTTGTCGGTTGCGAAGCGATCACAGATTCCCTATGAGGTAATATGTCGCTTATTAATTCACAACCAATATCCCAATAGATATCCTAGCCACAAATGACTATTTTACCCCTGGTGGATTTATCAATTAATTATTTTCCTTTATTATTTTGAAAAAAACTCTGATCCTTACATCTGGACAGATTTTGGGCTAACTTTGAAAAACCATAACTAATTGTAGAAAAATTGAAACGAGGATCCGTAAAATTCCTAAGAATCCTTAGGATGTCTAGTTTCAAGAAAAAATAACAGTCTTTGCCCAGATTCCACGGTTCATTCCCAGCTTTTTAGTTTTGAACATCTCTCCAGAATTTTCCAGAAATTCGTAGCCCTAACTTTGGGAATTTTTATCTCCCTGTACGGAAATCATTTGGACATGTTCTTTACATATTTGAAAAGCCCTATGTGTCTAATTTCACCACGAATTTTTACAGAATTTTTCAGCCATGTTTTCAACATAAAATAATAGCTTTTCTATGACTGACTCAGAAATTTCAGAACTGATGAAATTTCGCCAGAACTTCGTTACTTCGGTGTTTCTCTTCCAGAAATTTTGCTAAAACCCTTTCTTCACTACTTTTTCGAAATAAAACCAATTTTGACTATAAAAACATGAATTTAAAATTATTCTAAACTATTTAAGATCTAAGCTACTTCTAACTAAGAATTTAAAAGGTAAAAACTAAAGAACTTGCTTACCTCTTCTTGAACTCCTTCAAGCTTCTTCCACTCTCACTAATATTCAGATTGCTTTGTTTTGGTGTGAGTTTTGTGAAGAGCCAAAGCCCCTATTTATAGTAGAAGGGTTGGGCAATGTTGTAATTATTTGAAGCTCTCTCTTGGCAATTCTTGGCCATTGGATCTAGGGTAATTGGAAGCACATATCTTGGCCTTACACCACACCCTTCTAGCCTCTTCTAAAACTTTTGAGTCATCTCCATGAGTCACCATGTGGTACATTATCCTCTTCTACAATTGATGACTTATTCTCCAAAGGGTTTGGCTTTCTTTATACTAAATAGAATCCATTGAAAAGCATTTGTTTAGGTATTCTAATGAAGTTGTATGCTCAATTGCTCATTGGTTTTGGACTCTAGAAATTTTTAGCTTCATTTTGAGACCAATTTTGCCTATCTTTCCTATTGATCCCATTTCTTAAACAATTATGAAAATGACTTTGGTTATACTTGTTTTTATGCTTGATTTATGCTTGTTATGGATCCCAACTTAGTTTTCATACTTAGTTCATGAATTTCAAGATATGATTTAATTTGTATAGGTTTTATTAGTTTTTATCTAGAATTATTTTTATAAACTAATTTAGTTATTTTAATTATCCTTGTCCTCATTGGTCCACCTCTCTTTCATTACATCATCCCTTTCATCATCCCCTTACATCACCTTATCTCCTAAAGCCTTGAAAGTCTTTGCTAGGGTTGTGATTCATCATGTAGGTTTGTGACTCACCTCTTGTTTAGGTTAATGACTCATGGTTAGGGTGGTGATTCATGTCTTAGGTTAATGACTCATCTCATGTTTAGATCAATGACTCAACTTTGCCTAGGTTTATGACTCATAGTGTATTTTGATTAATATTCAATTCTTCTTCACCCTTTTCTTACAAAAAGAAAAAACGCACCCCTCCCCTTTGTATTATTATTATTATTTCTTGCTTTGTTTATAGTATTTGAAAGGAAATATTCCATTGGCTAGCCCCTTAGTCACATGGATTAGGCTTTGTTAAAATTAATTAGGGCCTTTGGATAAGCTTTTTGGGATTAGTTCTTGGCCTTTAGATCATAGTTGAAATTGTTGACTTTTCAACTCTTGATTAGTATTTGATTAACATCTTAATCCTAAGCTTAATTATCTCTTCTTGTTGTATGATTGGTTCATGCATAATTTGTGTTTGTTGCTAACACATTTAGTGCTAATTCCAAACTTTTATTGGTCCTTGAGTTTTAATTAGCTTAACCCATCTCTAGTTGGTGATTATTGGTGCTAATTGTAAATAATTAGCTAAACCTTCCACTAGTGTTAGTTAATTGCTCTTTAAATGTTGGTAATTCTTCCTTTAATTGTTCAAGTGTTTTGATAATTTATTATGGCTAGGTATCAATTCTAGGGTTTTAGAAAATTTAGTTCTTTAATTAATTATGAATTTTGAGATTTTTGTCTTCTTAATTTAATCCCTTGATTTATCAAAATTTTACATAATTATTTTGTTTAGTGAAAACCTAAGTGTCTACTAATTCCTATTATGCTCCCCTATTTACTTGATGTGTTTTCCTAATTTTTCCTTGCTTTCTTTTGGTCCTATAAAATCCCCAATTGAATTTGGGCATTATTTGTATTTTTATGATATTTTATGATTCCTAACAAAGATTTAGAAAGTAGAGCATTAACTATCTTAAATTCTAAGGAGAAATAATCTAATAGATTAAATAAATATATCTCAAAATTTGAGACCGCATATTCACCTATTTTAAATGGGTGCCATTAACCAAAATATTGTATTTATGAGAAATAATAATTTTTGGGGTATTACATTTCTCCCCCTGTTAAATAAAATTTCGTCCTCGAAATTTGCTTTATCCTAACTAGACCCTGAATTAACATTTTCTGGGAATTCATTCTATTGTCATGACTCTATGCCTCAACTGCTTCTTTTGGGTGAGCAAAAATTTGCTCCTGTTCAACTATGATGGTATTGCCACGTCATACTTTGACATCCCCATCCCATAAATGTCTCTGCAACGCCTATAAATTATGGCAAAGTCTGGGACCCTAAGTTCAATGATGTGATCGTGGTTTGATCGATATAACTGAGAAACATAAAACGTTATTAGAGATTAATCAAGTTTGGGTGGTAAGGCTGTTTGACTGTTTCATGTTTTGGGTAAAACTTCGGATGGCTCTACGTATCGTGATTCTAGATTTTGCCTCTCCAACACTCTACCGCCACCGGTTACTGGGGACACTGTTAATAATATATGGTTGTCGGCTTCGAGCCTCAAGGGTTTTCCTCTCTTGTCAACGTAGGTTCTCGTCTGCTTCGTACTGTTAGGGGTCATCTTGTGCTTACCGTGATTTGTTTCGAGGTCTCGTCAATTAGATCTGGTCCACGCAAGTTTTGCTTATATAAGGGTGTCTGATACGTTCACCCTTTACATTTGATCGTATAAACCTGAGAAACTCTAGGCATCTATGTCGTCACTATGCATGCCGATTTAGCACACATTCTAGTATAGAAATTTTGTATTCGTGTTTAGTATTTAAATACGGGACCTACTCGCCCATTCTTACCATGCTAGGTTACGCAGTCCTTGCTGCTTGAACTATTCAGCCTCTCGTATGGCCCTCCAGCTCAATTCATTCTTACAGTACTGGGAATTTTAGCCTTAATACCTAGGAGAATATCCTTAGGCTTTAGATATTTTAAACTACTATCTGGTACAATAAGTGTTTTACCAGACTCAAGACGTATTACAGACATACTAGTCTAAAATTACCATAATAGTCAAACACTTCACACGGTGCTAAATATCATTGTTGTAAGGCCTAGGAACACTGCCCCGTACACACTTGCACACCAAGTTCTTGAGCATCTGCTCATCTATTTTATCTGACCCTTTTCCTTGTCAAGTTCTCAGACTAATTTAGAAATTCAATTATTTCCTAGGTCTCTAAGGTTTTCTAGAACACAGGTTATTGATTGCAACAGCAATCCTCTCTTAGACATCGTAAACACCACGCAAAAAGTTTAGCACAAGGGGAGGTCTTAAATTTTGAACATTCTTAACGATAGTGAGGGAAAAATCAATTGATAGTTTAATAATTGAAAGACAGTTTCAATGAAATCTACAATAGCTTTAAGTTCTATTTGATCTCTATATGATTCAAAGGATATCGACAATATTCATGAGTCAAAATTTTCACAAAATGGGGTAGCTAAAACCCAAGGAGTGGCAAAGCACACACTAAACTGGAACTTAAAATGGTATATTCTGAGTCATTTTCGTAAACTAAGTTTGTTCAAAAAATTTTCGGGTATAAAGAAATAACATTCCCAAACTCAATTTTCCTAACATGGTTAAATGAGGTAGTATAACAAGGTTGTTCATAACATAGCTTCATTAGATATGCAAATTCTTTAAATAGGTTATCACAAAACATTTAGATTTTCAATTACCTATAACCGTGACTTGGAAGAATCAAGGGCTATTTTCAATATATAACTAATTCTTACAAAAATTCTATGTCATATTTCAAAATGTAGATTGTTAGTTCTCAATGTGTTTTGATGATTAACAACAAGTGTAAAACATGTTTTGAAGTTTCCAAGATCCTTTAAAAATCATCTAATAGTTGCTTACCGCAGTATGGGTCTGCATACTGCAGTAAAGGATCTTCCAGAAAGGCAATAATCTTTCAAGATTACTCAATACTGCAGTATAGGGTGCTATACCGCAGTATTGGACTTACAGAAGGTATTCAAAATTTTGAAGTTAAGTCAATACCGCAGTATAGGATGCTATACCGCAGTATTGGACTTACAGAAGGTCATCAAATTTTTGAAGTAAAAGTCAATACTGCAGTATAAGGTGACATACCGCAGTATTGAACTTCCAGAGAGCAAGCAAATTTTTGAAGTAAAGTCAATACTGCAGTATAGGGTGACATACCGCAGTATTGGACTTCCAGAGAG
Organism: Acacia crassicarpa; assembly: GCA_034222035.1. NCBI lineage: Eukaryota > Viridiplantae > Streptophyta > Magnoliopsida > Fabales > Fabaceae > Acacia > Acacia crassicarpa. The sequence continues at coordinate 27,588,259 of JAWXYG010000004.1, forward strand.
CAACCGTGTTTTCAAAAAAAGCCAATACCACAGTATAGGAATGTATACTGCAGTATAGGGCCATCCAGAGAGCAACTAAATTTCTAAGTCAAGCCAATACCGCAGTATAGGTATGTATACTGTAGTATAGGGCCATCCAGAGAGCAACTAAATTTCTAAGTCAAGCCAATACCGCAGTATAGGTATGTATACTGCAGTATAGGGCCATCCAGAGAGCAACCAAGTTTTCTCACACAAGTCAATACCACAGTATGGATTTGGATACTGCAGTATAGGCTTATACAGAAAGCTCTCAAATTTTATAACTATTGCATACTGCAGTATAGGATTGAATACTGCAGTATTGGGCAATTACGGTGTCTCTCAACTTTGTCAAAAACTCGCATATTGCAGTATGTTAGTTGCATACCGCAGTATAGGACATATTTTTCAAAATGAATTCACGATGTTTTTGTCTCTGGAAGCTGCTTACCGCAGTATGACTTTGGATACTGCAATATGGACACTTATGCACAGTGCCATACTCCAGTATAGAGGAACTTACCGCGGTATACAACGGTCAAAATTGAGTTTTGAATTACGCGAATTTGTAAATCATTATTGTTTGTTCTTATTGCTTCCATAATTCATTCAATCATATTCCTAGCTATGTTTAACAAGTTTGTTGAGTGAATTTCAGCAATCACAGATGAAGATCAATGAAGGTCAAAGCAATAAAGCAAAAAGTGTACAGTGCATTAAATGCACTTCTGCAAATCAACCTATTCTCAGCTAATCCATCTGAGCACGCCTTCTAAACGTTAAAGAATGCTTACTACAACAAGTAAAGTCATCTCCAACGGGCAAATTCTCAGAGAGCCACATCAGATCACATTAACATTTGGATTAGCAGAAGTTTAGAGAGAGAAGATGACCAGAACTCAAGCTAATCACTTCCAACGGTTGGAATCATCTTTCAACGGTCATTTAATGTTCTCTACCTATAAATAGAGTGCATTAACTTCTTCTCAAGCTGATACAACAACTTAGAGCGAAAATTTATTGAGTCATTTATTGTATCAAGCTTTCATCTGTATTGTATCATTTTGATACTTTGTACTTCAGTGATTATTCTATCTACTCTGTGAGAGAGTATTATCTTGTAAATCATTTACTGATTGTGATAACTACAAGTCAGGGGACTTGGTAGTTAGGGTGTATTGATTACAACTTGTAAGGGGGAGTGTGTTCTAGTGAGAGAACAACTCTTAGTACAGAGTGTGTATTCAATATTTGATTATAGTGGATTGAAAATCCCAGGTGAGGCTTGAGGACTAGATGTAGGTCAGAGAAAGGACCGAACCAGTATAAATTGCATTGTGTTTATCTTCTTCTCCTTATCCTCTCTGTTGTGCCCTGTTCTGAGTGACCAAAAACAGAACAAGTTTCGAAAATTTTAAAGATACCCAATTCACCCCCCCTCTTGGGTATAAAGCTCCTGCTTTTATAGATAACTAGCTGATTGGAATTTAAAATAATTATAGGTTCAAAATTAATAAAACCTTGCAATATTGCATCCTTAATAATATTGTAGTTTTAATCAATAGGGAAATCACCTTCACGCATATAGTTTCGTACCAACTTTAGTTTAGAAAATTCAAATGAAATGTTCAACTGAAGTTTTAACGTAAACAGTTATGCAGATGACATGCTGTTTATGTGTCCTATTTGGTTGGAAATTTTCTGAGATAAGGTAAGGGTTTTAACATAAGTTTAAATAATACTAGGAGCAATAACTCTTATAATTTTAAAATTTTTAACTACTGGCTCATAATGCAAATACTCAATATATACAGCATGTTCAGCATTTTAGCAGAAGTAACAAAATGGTAAAATAATAATAAATCAGCAAAAATGTTCAAATTCTTATAGGGAAGGAATTTTTTTGAAACTTACCAAAATATAAAAACAGTTTAGCAACATAGTCAACTATAAATAAGGAAAAACAAAACTTCATATCATATATCACTGAAACTTCCCCTCTTATGTGCTTTCAGGGTTTTTATTCAAACATTGGTATGGATGCCGATGGGTCAACAATATTTTCTAGACTCGCCTTTCGACATATATTTAGGTACTAATATTTTTTCTTCCTTGAGTACATACTTGCTAAAGGGTCTTTAGTTATTCTTTCCCTCATCACCAAGATATCTCTAACTTCCCATGAAGGCAAGATGACCTAGGGGGTAGAGCGAAATGAGCCACCTATACGACCTTCAATGATGCCTTAATTATGATTATGCCCGGGTTCATAATGATAATCAAGACCCCAATGAAAACATTGCTCTGGGTACTGAAAGTGGTCTTTATTTGTGATTGTCTATTTCTACCTCTATCTCTGCTCTGTAAACATGGGAGCAACATCTATTCGATTATGAATGTTCTACCTCTATACAGCTGTTAGTCAAAACCATAAATGACGTCAACTCATAAAAGGAAAATTGGATAAGATTTATATTAAATTCACGTACTTTAAACAAACTACCGAAGCAAAAGATTTCACACCTAGTGGTGTAGCTATTATCAGATCCTATATATATGTATGCATCCCAAAACAAACGAGTGATTACACCCGAATCATATAGTGCCTATAGTAGGTTTCTAATGAGAGGTAGTTCCTAGGACCTCCATTGGGGATTCTCCGGCCTCTCCTTTGTTCAGTGCTATCACCTGGCCTGAGTTTGGTGGCTTTATCACCTTAGCCTTTTCGGGACAGCTCCAGGCCATGTGTCCCAGCTTCTGACACTTGTAGCAAATTCGTTCCCCATTACAGTTAGCACCTAGGTGGTACCTTCCGCATTCTGGACAGGGCCAGGGTCCAGACCTCATTGGATAGTTCTGATGTCCAGACTGGGGTAATCCCTTTCCTTTCCCTTGGCAGTTGATCCAGGGAGCCTTCCTCTTGTTTCTGTAGTTATTGCCACACCTTACTCTGCTGTTGTTGCAGTTTCTATCTCTATGCATTTCCCTTAGGCTAAGTCTGATCAACCGGCATGATTCTTCTTGTCTTTCCAGTTGTCTTTCCTGTCTTTCAATCAGGAGTTCATTGATAAGAGTCTCTTGTTCTTATAGCTTCCTCTGCATTGTCTGCAACTCACTTTGCTTTGTTTGTGGTTTTTGTTGTTTAGGTCCATATACTGGTATCCCTCATAGTTGGTTAATTCTAGCTCTACCTCGGCCTGTTGGAACTCTAGTTCCTTGCAAATTTGTCATCTTATCTGTCTACTAACAATGACACACACACATTAAGGAATAATTTTCAATGATACTCCATATAAGGTAATATAACTGCCATAACAGCTAACTGGCTTTAATACCTACAGTCATGTTTAACATTTCCGTATTGTCGTACTAATGGCTACTCCTTTACATGTTGCCTAAAATGTTCTACTTTTAGAAAGTTCATTCGTAGGGCGCTTATCAGCTCTTTGTGCGTACTCAAGACACGTCGCAAGATGAACATATTCACTTTTCGGAATTTGGTAGCCTAATAGCTAGAGATACTCATGGTTACGAATGAATGATCTTAGGTCTTTTTGGCTCAAAGGGTGTGTTAGTCGTTGGTACAATATGCTCAGGGATAAGAAGGTCTTTGATCATATATGGTTCCGTAAGGGTATTCTGGATCGAGGTGGTATTTAGGTTCAAGACTAATTATTGGAGCAACTTCATCTTTAGGAGCAGGAGATATATTGGTTCCAGGTTAAATTCTTTGAGTAGGGTATCACTGATCAGGTTGAAGTATAGGTTCAGGATTGTATACTAGCTTTAGGGGGTATACTTCTGAGAGTTTACGGTTATGAATAGGTACGAAGGGTCTTTTAAGATCGGGCTGGTCTACCGACTCAAGGTGGTACACTGGTTTAGATTGATATACTGGTTTGCAATGATTCATCGGTCCAGGATTGTATATGGATTTATCAAAATATTCTTGTTTGGAATGGTTCTGGGTCAGCTACAGGTGCAGGAAATAGGTTAATGGGGTCATGGTTTTGCCTAGGTTCGACCGACACAGGTTTTATGTTTTTCCTACGCGGTATGCCTTATCCTTCAGAGATAGTTTGCTTAAGAGGTTTCGTCTCTGTCTATCTCGTCTATCTCTAATACACCAGGGTGATATCAGTACTCATTTTCAAAGTATGCGCTAAGGCAATGGCTTAGAGCCTAACTTAGTTAGTTAAACCAATTGGCCAGGTAGGCGTCTATCATGTGAGTCTCACCAACTTTACGGCGACTGATTGACTGATCCACATAGACTCGGCCCTACCTTCGGCACCAATGGTTTACTGTAACTGAGTTGGGTTCATACCAGTTAAAACATTTTGAAGGCTTAGAACCTAACTCTGTTACTCAAACAATCTGGCCAGGCAGGTGTATTTTTGGAAGGCTAGCCAAATTCATGGGGACTGATTGCCAACCACAAAACCCTTTCTAGACACCAGACTGTTTGGAGTAACTTAGTTAACTTCATGCCAGGATGCCTGCTCTGATACCAAAATGTAACATCCCGCCTTTTTAAATGTGGTTTTCAAATGGGATTATCAGTACCTCGAAGAAATTAATCAGAGTGGCATCGGAAAGGATTTTCTTTTTAAAACAATATCTCAATCAGAGCATCAGAACAATTTTAAAAGAGCAAGTAACTGATATACATTCTCTGTTGTTGAGTCTGGTTGCTTTTACAGTGGTACAATTCTCTGAATAATTTCTATTACAATGACCCCTAATTACTTCTCTGTTCGTGTCCTCTCATGTGCTATTCATCCTTGTTCTTGTCCTGGGTTCCACCAGTATCTGAGACTATGAGCTGAGGTCCAATTTCCATTGAACCTCAGGTAACGGTTAACCTCATGCTTATGTACAGTTATGTATGACAGATATTCATGATAAAACAACAATATTCATATTCAATATTCATTTCTCAAAGATAAAAACACAACCATCAAATATCCATATATATATCTATCACAACTTGTCTGCACTCTTCACCAGTGCCATCATGGCCTATCGTGTCCTCAGCGCGCTAGGAAAACCCAAATGGCATTACCAAGACTGTAGCCCGTATATAGCTGTATGTATATTTCAAATAATTTTTAAAGCAGAGTCACAGTCTATGAGCATATCTACCACATACAAATGAACGATAAGCATCAGCGTTAGTGTTACAGTACGCGTCCGTACCTTCGTCGGTATTCACGGTACGTTGTCGGTTGCGAAGCGATCACAGATTCCCTATGAGGTAATATGTCGCTTATTAATTCACAACCAATATCCCAATAGATATCCTAGCCACAAATGACTATTTTACCCCTGGTGGATTTATCAATTAATTATTTTCCTTTATTATTTTGAAAAAAACTCTGATCCTTACATCTGGACAGATTTTGGGCTAACTTTGAAAAACCATAACTAATTGTAGAAAAATTGAAACGAGGATCCGTAAAATTCCTAAGAATCCTTAGGATGTCTAGTTTCAAGAAAAAATAACAGTCTTTGCCCAGATTCCACGGTTCATTCCCAGCTTTTTAGTTTTGAACATCTCTCCAGAATTTTCCAGAAATTCGTAGCCCTAACTTTGGGAATTTTTATCTCCCTGTACGGAAATCATTTGGACATGTTCTTTACATATTTGAAAAGCCCTATGTGTATAATTTCACCACGAATTTTTACAGAAGTTTTCAGCCATGTTTTCAACATAAAATAATAGCTTTTCTATGACTGACTCAGAAATTTCAGAACTGATGAAATTTCGCCAGAACTTCGTTACTTTGGTGTTTCTCTTCCGGAAATTTTGCTAAAACCCTTTCTTCACTACTTTTTCGAAATAAAACCAATTTTGACTATAAAAACATGAATTTAAAATTATTCTAAACTATTTAAGATCTAAGCTACTTCTAACTAAGAATTTAAAAGGTAAAAACTAAAGAACTTGCTTACCTCTTCTTGAACTCCTTCAAGCTTCTTCCACTCTCACTAATATTCAGATTGCTTTGTTTTGGTGTGAGTTTTGTGAAGAGCCAAAGCCCCTATTTATAGTAGAAGGGTGGGCAATGTTGTAATTATTTGAAGCTCTCTCTTGGCAATTCTTGGCCATTGGATCTAGGGTAATTGGAAGCACACATCTTGGCCTTACACCACACCCTTCTAGCCTCTTCTAAAACTTTTGAGTCATCTCCATGAGTCACCATGTGGTACATTATCCTCTTCTACAATTGATGACTTATTCTCCAAAGGGTTTGGCTTTCTTTATACTAAATAGAATCCATTGAAAAGCATTTGTTTAGGTATTCTAATGAAGTTGTATGCTCAATTGCTCATTGGTTTTGGACTCTAGAAATTTTTAGCTTCATTTTGAGACCAATTTTGCATATCTTTCCTATTGATCCCATTTCTTAAACAATTATGAAAATGACTTTGGTTATACTTGTTTTTATGCTTGATTTATGCTTGTTATGGATCCCAACTTAGTTTTCATACTTAGTTCATGAATTTCAAGATATGATTTAATTTGTATAGGTTTTATTAGTTTTTATCTAGAATTATTTTTATAAACTAATTTAGTTATTTTAATTATCCTTGTCCTCATTGGTCCACCTCTCTTTCATTACATCATCCCTTTCATCATCCCCTTACATCACCTTATCTCCTAAAGCCTTGAAAGTCTTTGTTAGGGTTGTGATTCATCATGTAGGTTTGTGACTCACCTCTTGTTTAGGTTAATGACTCATGGTTAGGGTGGTGATTCATGTCTTAGGTTAATGACTCATCTCATGTTTAGATCAATGACTCAACTTTGCCTAGGTTTATGACTCATAGTGTATTTTGATTAATATTCAATTCTTCTTCACCCTTTTCTTACAAAAAGAAAAAACGCACCCCTCCCCTTTGTATTATTATTATTATTATTTCTTGCTTTGTTTATAGTATTTGAAAGGAAATATTCCATTGGCTAGCCCCTTAGTCACATGGATCAGGCTTTGTTAAAATTAATTAGGGCCTTTGGATAAGCTTTTTGGGATTAGTTCTTGGCCTTTAGATCATAGTTGAAATTGTTGACTTTTCAACTCTTGATTAGCATTTGATTAACATCTTAATCCTATGCTTAATTATCTCTTCTTGTTGTATGATTGGTTCATGCATAATTTGTGTTTGTTGCTAACACATTTAGTGCTAATTCCAAACTTTTATTGGTCCTTGAGTTTTAATTAGCTTAACCCATCTCTAGTTGGTGATTATTGGTGCTAATTGTAAATAATTAGCTAAACCTTCCACTAGTGTTAGTTAATTGCCCTTTAAATGTTGGTAATTCTTCCTTTAATTGTTCAAGTGTTTTGATAATTTATTATGGCTAGGTATCAATTCTAGGGTTTTAGAAAATTTAGTTCTTTAATTAATTGTGAATTTTGAGATTTTTGTCTTCTTAATTTAATCCCTTGATTTATCAAAATTTTACATAATTATTTTGTTTAGTGAAAACCTAAGTGTCTACTAATTCCTATTATGCTCCCCTATTTACTTGATGTGTTTTCCTAATTTTTCCTTGCTTTCTTTTGGTCCTATAAAATCCCCAATTGAATTTGGGCATTATTTGTATTTTTATGGTATTTTATGGTTCCTAACAAAGATTTAGAAAGTAGAGCATTAACTATCTTAAATTCTAAGGAGAAATAATCTAATAGATTAAATAAATATATCTCAAAATTTGAGACCAAATATTCACCTATTTTAAATGGATGCCATTAACCAAAATATTGTATTTATGAGAAATAATAATTTTTGGAGTATTACATCCCTTATATTTTTAAATACTCCACCATGTTCCTTGCTACCATATATTCACTTCCCTATTAAGTATCATATATAACCAACTGTTTCTCTGTGTATTTGTCTATAAATAGAGTAACTCTTTTCTTGGTTTTTTAAAATGAAAATTAACTATGTTTCACCCACTTGCACGGTCATTTGTTACTTTCCAGATTCATCTTTAATGGCAAAACAGTTCTGATGAGTATATATTTTATAATTAAATAGGTGTATATTTTATGAGATTTAATTGGAATTATTATTATTATATACCTATTTAATTATCTTTTATGAATGTTTCCATAATTAAATCAAACTTGGGATCAAAGAATATATCGACATAAAATCTACTTATATCCTATTTTTATTGTGTAGGAAATATTAGCTGATTTGGAATGAAGTAAAAAAGGCAATAAGAGGATATGCAATCAGTCAAATTCAGTGGTCTCACGCAAGAAAAATAGAAACAAAATCAATTTGCGTGATCTGGCGGAGTAAATTACAAGATATGAGATATCTTTTTAATAAGAAAAGGAAAACCAATGACCCAAGATCTAAATTATTATAAATAAGGAAGCAAAAATGGAGGATGGAGCAGAAAGATCGGGAGACGCAAAACGAGAAGGAAGGGACAAAGAAGCAGAGAAGTAGAGGCTGAGCGTTTCGGTTCTCTTCATCATTTCCACGGAAGGACGGAAGGACTGTGGAGGCGACGAAGAAATTTTCTTTTTTCTCTCTTCTTCTTCTTCTTTAAACCTGAATTTTCATCTTTTTTTTTTATGGATTTGAATAAAGCCATGTGTGGCTAGTTTGTTTTGCAACCTAGAGAATCTATGAACTTGTTTGGGTTTTAGAGATTATTCCCACTTTTTAGTTTTGCTTAATTTTATTTCAGTTTATTTAATCCTGTGTTCATTGTTATTGCTTATTGACTGATCACCATTGAGCATGTTTTGGGGATTTAGGGTTGGACTTGAAAGAGGGAATCTTAAATTGACCTTGGGATTAAATAATGTGGAATTAGGTTTAAATCTAATAAAGGAATTAGGTTTTAATCTAATTTGCGTCTAGGATAGACATATACCTAGAAGCTCCGCATAGTCAAATTAGAGTGAGCCCGATTTGAATTGCATCTTAATTAATTGTGTGAGACATTGCATAATTATTTAAGGTAGGTGTATAAGTGGACCGACAGGCACTTATAAACATTAATACTCTAGATTAGCTGATTAAATTTAGTCAAAGTTAATTTAGTGGGGATAAAATCTAGGAAACAAATAAGGGATTAGTGACTCTAGGTTGCTCGTTTGATTATTGTGGTATTTTTCTTATTTTTATTTTAGTTTTAATTTCTTTTTCTTAATTAAATTCAATTTGGTTTTCTCAACTTAAATGAAATTGTGAAATCAATGCTTAATTGAAGTTTGTGATACCAAATCCTCGTGGGAACGATACTTTTCTTATCACTTTATTACTTGATACGGCCCGTGCACTTGCGGAGTTTTTTAGGCTTTAAATTTTGCCCTATCAAGTAATTTTGCCCTTCCGTGGAAATGATGAAGAGAACCGAAACGCTCAGCCTCTACTTCTCTGCTTCTTTGTCCCTTCCTTCTCGTTCTGCGTCTCCCGATCTTTCTGCTCCATCCTCCATTTTTGCTTCCTTATTTATAATAATTTAGATCTTGGGTCATTGGTTTTCCTTTTCTTATTAAAAAGATATCTCATATCTTGTAATTTACTCCGCCAGATCACGCAAATTGATTTTGCTTCTATTTTTCTTGCGTGAGACCACTGAATTTGACTAATTGCATATCCTCTTATTGCCTTTTTTACTTCATTCCAAATCAGCTAATATTTCCTACACAATAAAAATAGGATATGAGTAGATTTTATGTCGATTTATTCTTTGATCCCAAGTTTGATTTAATTATGGAAACATTCATAAAAGATAATTAAATAGGTATATAATATAATAATTCCAATTAAATCTCATAAAATATACACCTATTTAATTATAAAATATATACTCATCAAGTTCAAATGCTTATATATTACTCTCTCTGCTCCTTAATTAATATAAAATATACTTACTTAATTTGATTAGATTAAATATGTTAGTTAATATGATATGTATTTTCTAAAATACTATTGTCATCTTCCTTAATTACTTCCTTACATCTCTTTATGGATTATTGTTGAGGAAGAGAGTAACAGTGGCAGACACGTCTCAGGGATCGAATAACAACCAACTTCTTAGCTGTCATCTAACTTCCCAACAATTGTGGACCCTACTTCCTCCCCCATCAAATTTTCCTTGGCTTCAATTTTTGTTGTTGTTAAAATTAAGATAAAATTCTTCTCACATATTTACTTTATAAATCATAAAAGCAGAATTTAATAAGTGGTGTGATCGGATTGACAAAATTGAATGCCCCAAGGTGAATTATAAACACCCATTAGACCCTCTTTCATGTAGGTCTATAATTCCAAAAGCACCATTTGATAAGTGGTGTGATCTACTATTCGGACACTACACTAAATTTGATTTTTACTTAAACTAAAAGCAATTTTTTCTTGTTAAATTTTTTTTGGGGTAAAGGTGCAAAAATACATAAGTATTTTATTCTGAGAAGCGTCCAAACCAAATACTTTTTTTAATGCAAAACTACATATGAATTTTTAAAATTGGGGCAAAAATACCTTCACCATTAGATTTACTTAACTCTATTACTTTTTTAGTGAGCCCCACATTATTAAAACAAATAAAAATGCCTTACTTTTTAAATTTACTTTAATGCCCTCTTCCTTCCCTGTTCCCTACCAGTATTAGTTGCAAGAATTGTTGGGGCTAATGGATCCCTCTGGGATCCAACTTCGAGGGCCTGGTCAAGCCAAGGACATGCCGAATAGTGATTGAATCAAACAAAGCTACAATGATCCTTCAGGTAACAGCCATGAGTGGTTCGATCATCGTCATCATCGCCGGAGATAGGGACGATGGTGGGTTCTTTAGCAAGAAAATCAAAACCCTCCTTCCAATCTTAGTTAGGCTAGTATTGAAATTGGTAGCCATGTATTCTTGGAATCTTTATCAAATGGATGCATATAATGCTTTTTTGTTGGGTGATCTCCAAGAAGAGGTATATATGAGATTACCTCAAGGTTTCGAAGGTAAGGGGGAGCATATGGTTTGTAAGCTCAAGAAGTCCCTTTATGGACTTAAACAAGCTTCCCGCCAATGGAATCAAAAACCATCTCAAGCCCTTGTTAAGGATGGTTTTGTACAAAGCAAAAGTGACTACTCTCTATTTACTATGGATTGGGATAATTGTGTGGTGTTTGTCTTAGTATATGTAGATGATTGGTTAATTACTGATAGCTCTGAAAAAGGTATTAGTTATACCAAGAATCTACTGCATGATAATTTTAAGATTAAAGATTTAGGACATATGAAATAGTTCCTTGGTATAGAGATAGCTAAATCTAAAGCAGGTGTGGTTTTGTCTCAACAAAAGTTTGTATTGGATTTGTTATTTGACACAGGCATGAGTGGATGTAAACCATTAAGTATTCCAATGGCACAAAATTTAAAATTAATGCCTTTTTAGGAAGGAAAACACAATGTGCAGGATCTATGTAAGAATGCAAAACAATATTGTCGCTTGATTGGTAAATTGATTTACCTAACCATGACTAGACCTGACATTTGTTTTTGTGTGTAGACATTAAGCCAGTTTATGCAAACACTGACTAAGTCACACATGGCAGCAGCTAGAAATGTTCTTAGATATCTAAAGGGTACCGTGTGACTTGGTATAAAGTTGAGTTCTGATGGAAATTCTAATCTAGAATGTTTTTGTGATTCGGATTGGGCTTTTTGTGGGATTGCATAGCGCTCGGTCACTGGATATTTGCTGAAATTTGGAGGATCTCTTGTGATGTGGAAGATTAAGCAAACCACGGTTTCAAAGTCATTTGCAGAGGCTGAATATAGGGCACTCAATATGGCCACATCTGAAATAGTTTGGGCACGTGGACTGCTTCGTGACTTGCGGATTCCACAAACACAACCAATGCCGATCTATTGTGATAGTATTGCAGTAATATACATCGCTACAAATCCAGTTTTTCATGAGCGAATGAAACACATTGAAGTGGATTGCCACTTTGTTCATGATAAATGGTGAGAGAAAGTGATAGACCTTCTGCATGTTCGTTCTCATGAGAAAGAGGCTGATTTGTTAACGAAACTAGTGTCAGGAGACGTTCAACACAAGTTATTGAGCAAGTTAGGGTATTAGAATATGTAATATATAATATTAATATTAGAATATAGGATAAATATGTAATATTCGAATATAGGTAATATTCTGATTGTATTTGTAATTGACTATAAATAGTTTCCACTCGGCATATTATTAGTTATAGTGTAAACTTGTATATTGATGAATAAGAAGATTTTCATTTTGTCTCTTCCTTGTTGCATAACCCTGACCCAAGATCAGTTTGAGTTTTCCAACACGATGGTGTCATTTTGAAGGTGTTGGTGGATTGGAGGAAGGTCAATCACTGGAATTCCTTGAGCTTCGTTGATGATGGAGAGATTAGGCCTCTGTTCTAGGGTTTGAATGATTGATGCATCTACCTCTCCTATGGCATCTTCTGCTTCAACTTGAGCTTCCTCGATGACGAAGAGATTAGGCTGCCGGGGCACCGCCTCAGGGACCCAATGGTTGCCGCCGCCGGTTCTACCTGATACTAATAGCACTACAAAAAAAACGGTTTTTGTGACGGAAAATATCCATCACAAAAACATGTTTTTCCGTCGCAAATTGCTTTTGCGACGGATAAAATCCGTCGCAAAAAAGGAGTGGCAATTGCGACGGATTTCAAAATTTCCGTCGCAAATTCTGCAATTTGCGACGGATATCAAATCCGTCGCAAAAATTGAAATTTGCGACGGATACAATTCCGTCGCAAATTTCAATTTTTGCGACGGATTACAAATCCGTCGCAAAATCGCAGAATTTGCGATGGATTCCAAATCCGTCGCAAATATTATTTTATTTAAAAAAAATAAAAAAAAAATATTTTTATTATTATTATTTTTAAAAAAAATTACATAAAACAACACATATTTTTTAAAAAATTTCTGCAATGCCGATTGCTAAGAAGTATTAATATTATAACACAAAATCAACACATAATTATTGACATAAATCCGAGGGTGACAGGTTGTAATCAGGCTACGAATGTTTTTTTGTGTATTTTTTTCCTTGACTCGATTTTCATTTTCTTGTTGGTGGTGACCAAGACATTCAGAAAAACAGAAGCAGATCCTCTTGGACACAAATAATATCAAAGAAGTCAGACTACTATACGATGAAAATCTACAACCCATCAATCTACCACTATTTACACCAAACTCTTACCAAAAGGACACAACACAGAAAACAATTTTTGAACATTTCAACAACAAAGAAATGTAATCACCTTAAACTAAGTACGCTCAAAACTAGAAATCAAACGGTGATGATCTCACCACTAACCAATCCCTGAATCCTCAAGAATGCATTCGGAGACCTGTTTAACCATTCAAGCAATACTCCTATAGCATAATCACCAAAGAAATACAAGCTCCTCTTGGAGGCTTTATCATCAAAAGCTCAAGTCGTTAATCCTCAATTGAACAAGAAGAAGAAGAAAAAGAAGTTCATTGAAGCAACAGAAAAACGAAGAATGGGAGAAAGGAGAGAACTTAAATACTGGGAAGGATTAGAATCATAAGAAGAAAGAGAAGAAGCACGAATGGTCCCTTTCTAATGGAATCGACTTGCATCTCCAACAACAATACCATTTGCTTCATCTTTTCCGTTCGTCACCTCTGTGTGCTTTTCCTTTTTCTTCTCGTTGGCTGGAAGGGAGAGGAGGAGCGACGAGGTAGGAGAGAAAAGGGACTTCGAACGTGATAGACGGAGGAAATCTCCCAAAATTGGGACTTAAAGAGATTTTGCGACGGAAAAATAATCCATCGCAAAATCTCGCTTTTTGCGACGGAAATCAAGTTCCGTCGCAAAAAGCTTTTTTTTTTTTGCGACGGAATTGTAGTTCTGTCGCAAAAAGGGGCGACTTAAGGGCCAATTGGCCAACAATTTGCGACGGATTTTGTATTCCGTCGCAAAATTTTGCGACGGATTTCCATTCCGTCGCAAATTGGCGGGCTTTTCCCCGCTAGATTTTTTTTTTTTTAGTTTTGCGACGAAAATTAAATCCGTCGCAAATTGCGACAGATTCTTTTTTCCATCGCAAAATTTTAGCGATGGAATTGGAATCCGTCGCAATTTGTGACAGATTTTCTATTCCGTCGCAAAATTTTGCGACGGATTTTCTTTTCCGTCGCAAATTGGTGGGCTTTTTCCCACTAGAAAATCTATTTTTTTTTGGAGTTTTGAGACGGAAACAAAATCCGTCGCAAATTGCGACGGATTCGTTTTTCGGTTGCAAAATTTTAGCGATGGAATTGAAATCCGTCGCAATTTGCGACGGATTTTGTATTCCGTTGCAAAGTTTGCGACGGATTTCAATTCCATTGCAAATTCCATCGCAAATTGCGATGGATTTTTTCCGTCACAAAATCCGTCGCTATTTTCGCATTTTCTAGTAGTGTAGGGGATAGGGGATAGGGCAGTAAACTAAATTTAAAAAGTTAGGTATTTTTATTTGTTTTAATAATGTGGGGCTCACTGAAAAAGTAACAGGGTTAAGCTAATCTAATGGTGGTAGTATTTTTGTCTGAATTTTGAAAGTTCATGTGTAGTTTTACACTTAAAAAAAATATTTAGTATTGGATGCTCATCCGGATAAAATATATGTATATTTTTGCATCTTTATTCTTTTTTTTTTGTTGCAACGAAATAAAGTTGTTACTAAAAGTTATTGTACGACGTCTTGTCCTAAATATAAGGACAAATATATTTAAGATGGGAGGTAACAATTAAGTGCCATGGTGAAAAATTGAACATTCAACATTGTTTTTAAAAAAAAAAAAAAAAAAAGACCGTAACCTGAAAATATAGCTTTTAACAACAAAAACATATCATTGTAAAATCTCAACATTTAACTACAACATTTTTTTTTGGTCAAACATTTAACTACAACATAACTTGTACTATAAATCATAGAAGTTTTGCAAGAGACATGTCGTTGCAAGAAAATTGAATATTCAACAACAACAAAGATCTTTACATAAAAATATGACTTTTACCAACAAAAAAACATATCGTTGCAAAATCTCAATATTCAACAACATAACTTGTTATGATAAAAAATACTTTGGCAACGACATTTATGATTACACACTATGCTTTCAACAACAACATTTGTCGCTGCAAACTATAATATATATATATATATATATATATATATATATATATATATATATATATATTAAAAAAAGAATAAATAAATCTATTAATTAATACGATGATTTATAATAGCTACAACTTGATTTGTAAAATACAAATTTCTCACAATTTTTTTATATTAAATGTATTCCAACAACTTAGTAGAAAATATATAAATACATATTTCACAATTTAAAGTTTGAAATACTAAAAAAAAAAATGCATCCAGAAACAAAAAAAGAGCATAAGAAATATGTTGTACTAGACTGTCAATGCCTGTACCATTGCATAACCCTTGTCCTGAAAAATACATACAAAAAAATAAATAAATAAAGTCAAGATAACCAAGAAATTTTTTTTAAAAAATGATAATCGTTTAAATCTATCTTACAAAATCTTCACTGACTTTTAACAAAAGCTCAAGGCTTTTTACACAAATCTACCAAGTTTGGTGGCAACTCATCATAAAGTGTCCATTACTAATAACTGTTAAGAAAGATAGCAATTTCCACAAGAAAGAACACACAATTTACTTGGTTCAGATCCAATGTGATCCTACATCCAAGGCTGAGCCAAAGCTCAAGACTTTCCACTATTTGAAAAAATTGATTACAAACCTTAAGAACAATCACACACTCACAAATCATTACAAGATCAAAAACCCTGATCTAAACTAGTGGAACAATCTCTAATAATTATAGAAGAGATTCAACAAAAAAACCCAGCAATATGACAATGCTTTCAAAAACAGAATATGGTAGGGACTCAAAGGTTATGACTAAAATACCCCTAGGCCAAGATGAAATTACAAATATGCCCACATAGACTCTATTTTTGACAGCAAAAATATCTCAAGCACTCCACGACTATCTAAATCCAAGACTCTGGACGCCTTAAGAAAATCCAATGTAATATTGAACCTACGTACAAGTACAACCTTAGTCATAAAGTCTGCTGGATTCCTTTGGGTGTTGATCTTTTCTATGAACACTTGACCCTGAGCTACTATATCCTTTATAAAGTGAAACCGCACTTCTATGTGCTTTGTCCTCTCGTGAAACATGTTGTTCTTGGATAGGAATATTGCACGTTGTGAGTCACTATGAACATGAGTCTGATCCTGCTTGAAACCAAGCTCTGTCAACAAGCCTCTAAGCCACAACGCCTCCTTAATTGGTTCAGTTAGTGCTATGTACTCAGATTCTGTAGTTGACAATGCTACCACATGCTGCAAGGAGGATTTCCAACTTATCAAGTTGCCTCCCACGATAAAAAACATAACTTGTTATTGATATACTCTTCTCTAAATCTGCTGCAAAATCAGAGTCACAATAACTCTCAACTTGTTTGTTAGTTTCATGATTTTTACAATACACCAAACCAATATCAACAGAATTTCTCAAGTATCTCGAAATTCAATTAACAGCATCCCAATGAGAACTATCAGGATTACTCAGAAACCTACACACAATTCCTACTGCATAGGCTAAATCAAATCTGGTAGATATCATATAATACATGACTTTCCATACAAGTTTGATACTCACCAACAGATTTATTATCAACAGATATGCAGGTTTATAAGTGGGATGAGCAAATTTAGATCTATGAAACTTACCCATGGCACATACATCATAAATGGAGAGCCCTCTTACCCCTTTTAAATCAATGAAGACTTGCTTCACTAAAGATTGAGGCCTTTACTGCTGATATGCCCTATCTGTCTATGCCATAGTTCCACCTAGTTCAAAACATCAGCAAAAGCAGAAATGAAACCCGAACTAACAGATCCTTTGAGGAAATACGAACCATTCCTCAACTCACCATACAAAATTGACCCTTGCCTCTAAACACTTCTAATTTTTCATTCTTTGAATAATAAGAATAATCTCAAGAATCTAACTGACTTAGAGAAATCAGATTTCTTCTATGATTAGGGACATGTCTAACATGCTGCATTTCTCTTACATTTCCGTTGTCTAGTTTAAGTAATATACTAGTAATACTTGTACCAGTAACAGTACATGCAACATCATTACCCATCAAGATTTACCACAATCTAACAGTCGTAGAGATTTAAACCATTCTTTCCTAGGAGTTATATGGAAAGAACATCCTGAATCTAATATCCAATTATCATGATCTTCATTATTAGTAACAATCAATGCATCCCATGTTACATCAATCACAGTAGCTGCATTATTCTCATTATTATTAGATTCAACTAATTCTCCTAACCTTTCTCCACAATATTTATGGGTATGTCCATCTTTCCCACAACAACAGCAAAAAAATTTACCGTTATTATTATTTTTGTTCTAAAAATTATTCTCATTATTGTTACCATTCCTTTTATTTGTTTTTCCTCTATTATTCTAATCACTATTCTTATTTCCTTTAGGGTTATGATTAACAACCAAACTCTCAGACACTTCCATAACCCTTTTTTTCTGATTTCATTTCTACGTATCTCGTCCTAAATGAATCAACAACATCTACGGACGTTAAAGTTGAACTCAGGTTATTTGGGCATTTTTTGAGCTTAATTAACTTCTACTTTCATGAGTTATGTAGATTTGACCATAGGCCTAGGTTTGGTATACTTTGGGGAATTTTTGGTAATTTGAGCAATTAGGACACTGATACTTCATAGATATACTTTAATTTTGCAATGATTGCTTGAATTTTGGCCTATACTTGCTAAGTAGGGAGTTTGATACTCGTTATTAGTATTTTTAGATACTTGATCGTTGAGGTTGCTACTTATTTACCTGCTTGTTTGGAATTGTTAAAACCTCTTAGGTTTGCTCCCCGCTTTCGAACTGCTCACTTGCACGTGTCTACTCTTTCACTATGGAATTAATTGTTATACTGAGATAACACTCCCTTATACCTCCCGATCCTACATTAGAGTTAATACACACAATGGAGCGTATGGCTCTAGTTTGGACAAAATGGGTAGCTGATAATTTACACAAAATATAACTTGGTAATGATTTAAAACTAATTCCCATAGGAAGTTCAACTTTACATTCCTCCCACTTTATATGGTCAAATTTCGAGGACGAAATTTTATTTAACGGGAGGAGAAATGTAATACCCTAAAATTCATAATCATTAAAGATATTACATTTTGGCAAATAATGCCTATTAAAAATAGGTGAATATGTGGTCTCAAAATTGAGTAACATATTTATGTTAACTTAGGGAATTTTCTCTAAGAATTAAGGTAATTAAAAACCAAATTCTCTAATTTTATTTTAAGATCATAAAATACCACAAAATTACCATATTAAAGCCTAGTCTTATATAATCATAAGAGCAATAAAATACTATGGAGATACTAAAATTAATTAAGAGAGATTAATCAAAGTTGAAGGGCTAATTTTAAGAGTATGATTAAGGAACATAAATATGATAAAATTGTCATGTTAAAACATGGTTTTTATGTAACCAAAATAATCAAGGAGTGTTATGAAACCACTTGAATTAATTAAAAGGAAAATTATCAGTAATTAGTGAATATGTGATCTCAGGATGTCATGGTTTATTTATTAACATTTAGGATATCATAATATGTACTAGAATTCATATCTTAACCTCTAGACCTTATAAAATCATTTATAAGTTATAGAAGGTCATAAAAGTGATCAAAATAATTAAAGAACAGAAAATGAGTTGAAAGACAATTAAATTTATATTAATGGAATTAATTTCATAATTATTCATAATTGATCTTAAAATACCTGTATGACTTGTGAATACTCAAAATCAATTAGATAAAACTATCTATGATTAAATTAGGGGTTATAAAATATCATAAAATAGCATGAAAATCCCTAAACCAATTAAAGGAAAATTTCCGGCAATTAAAGAACAATTAAATCTACACTTAAAAATGCATTGACACATAATTCGTATATTATCAAAAATAAGCCGTAAAGTAGTATGAAGAAGCTTGAAATAATTAGAGAATACTAAAAATAACTATTGGACACCAAAAATTAATATTAATTGAATTAACATTCATAATTAATCTAGTGGCAAAGGTTAACAAACAATTTGGAATATTTTGGCTAAATTCAATATTAAAACTTAACAAGGGATTAAAAATTGTAACAAATGGTGTTGGGAAGAATTATAATTGAATGGGAACCAATTAATCAAATACAAACTAAACCTAATTAAGCTAAATCAAATAGTAAACAAGAAGAATTTAATTAAGGGCTTTTTGTCACAAATAATCATCATGGATCAATTTTTGTAACCCAAACTTTTGCCCAACAAACCAATAAAGCCCAAAAGTAAAATCAAACAAAAAAGTCCAGAGGGGGGACGGTTTTGTGAGGCTTCTAGGGCAAGAAGATGAATTCAAACACATGGTCAATTGTGGTCAAAACTTGGGCATGAAGTAGTTATTATTCAATACTTGCACCACAAGTTCTTTAACTTCTTGAAGAAGGAGAAGAAAAAAGATGAAGGAAGAGAGAGGGGGGGAATTTCGGTTGAGAGGGTGTGTGGTGAGGATGAGAGATTTAATTTTCTAACCTAGATCCAATGGTCAAAAATCAACAAGAGAGAAGTTGCAATTAATTACCAAATTGTCCAACCTTTTCACTATAAATAGAGGCATAGGTCATTTACAATTCCTCACACCAAGAGCAAAGCAACATCTGAATATTTGAGAGAGAGTGAAAGAAAGTGGGAGAGCTTGAAGGAGTTCAAGCATTAGGTAAGCAAGTTCTTGAGTTTTGATTTTTTAAATTCATAGATAGAAGTAGTTTTAATCTTAAAAATTCTAGAGTAGTTTTATTTTCATGTTTTTATGGTGAAAAATAGCTTTATTTCGAAAAACTAGTGAAGAAAGTGGTTTAGCAAAATTTCCGGAAGAAAACACTGAAGTAGCGAAGTTCTGGCGAAAATTCGTTGGTTAGGCGATTTCTGAACTAGTAACAGAAAAGCTCATATTTCATGTTGAAAATGATATTGAAAAATTCTGGAAAACTTCATGGTCAAAGTAGACATATAGGGCTTTCCAAATATGTAAAGAACACGTTGAAATGAGCTCTGTACAGTGAGAAAGAAATTCTCAAAGTTTATGTTGCGAAAATGCTGGAAATTCTGGGCAGAGGATGAACACGTGAAATCTGGGAGTTATTTTTGAATTCTGGGCAAAGCCTGATATTTTTTCTGAAAACTAGACATCCTAAGGAGTCCGGAACATGTTACGGATCTTCGTTTTGATTTTTCTAGAATTAGTTATGATTTTTCGAAGTTAGGAGAAAATCAGCCCTAAATGCTGATAA
The DNA here is from genome assembly GCA_034222035.1 of Acacia crassicarpa. NCBI lineage: Eukaryota > Viridiplantae > Streptophyta > Magnoliopsida > Fabales > Fabaceae > Acacia > Acacia crassicarpa. Next base: position 27,608,810 of record JAWXYG010000004.1, read on the forward strand.
TCAGCGTTTTTATCAGAAAATTCAAAGGAAATAATGGAAAAATAAATACACCAGGGGGTAGAATAGCCAATTGTGGATAAGATATCTTTTATTATATTATTTGTGAGTTAATAAACGCGATATTACCCTTATAGGAAGTCTGCAATCGTTTTCTGATCGATGTCATACCGAAACTACCAATTCAGGTACATTCGCGTACTGTAACACTAATTCTGATGCTTATTGTATGCTTAAATGTGATAGATAGTCTGAGACTCTGATTTTAATTGATCACACATATACAGCTTGATACGGGTTATGGTATTGATAACGCCGTTATGTTTTCCTAGCGCTGAGGACACGGATGTACACCGTGGCACTGGTGAATAGTCCATACTATAATAACATGCATATTGCAGTGGCTGTGTTATGTTATTATCTTGAATATGAGATACATTTGCTGTGTGCTGTTAGAATACATCTGCTGTGTGCTTATGTATTGTTGTAATCATACATCTGCTGTGTGCTTATGTATGGATTATTGCTGTAACGCCGTGTATATCTGTCATATATACTGTCATATATAAGCATGAGGTTAACCGTTACCTGAGGTTCAATGGCCATTGAACCTCAGCTCCTACTATAGCTTCAAGGTCTGGAAGACCGAGGGCCAAGGACAAGGGTAAGGAGCCAGCGTGAGGACGCAGACGGAGAGAATTTTATTTGACTTTATACCCTCGAACTATATTCAGACTATTGTACCGCTATGTAAGCAGCCAGATACCACAACAGTGAATGTTTTATCAGATACTCGCCTTTTGAAATTATTCCGATGCTCTACTCTGATGGAAAAGGAAAAAAAAATTATTCCGCTTTTAAAAATTGGAATGTTACATTTTGAAACACCCTAATTATTTTTCTTAATTCTCTTTTTCCCCTTCCTCCTTGGTTAATTATTACTAAGTGAGTATCAATAAAGATAAATTAAGAAAATATTGACATATATAAAAATTATGTCTTATATTTAAGACTATAGTTAACTCCCAAAATATGTCTTTTGTTAAACACTGAAGAGAGTATAATTGTAATATATAGAAGTGCTCAGTGGAAAAGCCCAATAATGTGTTGTTGACTAGTAGAAATGCTTCCATGTATTATACTTTTATTGGGATATCTGTCAATCTGAAAATAAAAACTCAAGAACTTTACTGAATTTTTTGCTATTATTATATCCCTGCCTAGAAGATGAACGATGACTACTTTCCTATATTAACCTTACTTGTGATGTTATTGTTAACTGTTGGGAAGGACCAAAGATTATATCAATCTTATAATCTTAGTAGAAGGTGTTTGTCCCAATTTATATGGGAAGAGTAAAAGAAGTAAAATCTAGTTTTACATCTTATTTTATTATGCTTGGTTGATTTTAGAAAACATATCTTATTAGTCAAAAGACAATTAGTTTCTCTTCTTTTTATTTGTTCGGATAGTTGTTGTTACTAGACATTCTTTTCTTTTCATTACTAAGCCCAAATATTACGACAAATGGATGCTAGACTTCTAAGATTGTAAATAATCATGAAGGGTATATATACATCTGGAGGTATAGGCTATAAAGGCTATTTACTTTTTTTATTTTTTTTTTATATAAGGCGATAGGGGAGGGGGGAATCGAATCCAAGACCGGGAGGAGGGAAATTAATTCCAATACCACTGCACCTATTTAAAGATTACATGTTAAGGAAGTTCTTAAAAAGGCTTCAGGCCTTTTAAAGGCACAGGTTGAAGCCTTAAAAAAACCCAAGCTATTTAGATAAAGCATAACCAAGCCTATTTCCACCCGTACATAATCTTCTGCATGACACATGACAGCAAAACTATTAAGAGAAAATTACAAATATTAGGGTCATTACAATAGTTAAAGTATATCCTTGACTAATCAATTACTTGGAAAAAAGATAGTTCACCAATTCATGATAAATAATTGTGATTAAATTATCAAAAAAAAGAATGTGATTAATCATTCATATAAAGACAAAACTATGGTCATGCTTCGCAACAAAACATCCTTGATTGACTCGATTGATTAGGATAAACAAACAATTAACGTGCCTTACAATTCATAAACTGCTTCATTTAATATAGAAATTGTAAAGCGACAACGCAAGAGTTTTTTAAATTCAATGTTTTTTCCAAACCTGAATTCAATTATGGCATTTGGTAAATCCGTAATTGCCTTATCTAGTTCCTCATACTTTATACTGAAACATAATTTGAAACTAAGAAAACAAAATAAGCAACTAAATGATGAATCCATTATAAAACGTGGCACACGTAGTTTTGGATGAACTTTGAAGATTACTTTGGAAGATGACCTGAAATCTGATGATATAAACAATTCAAGGTCTCTGTCTCATTTTCAGGAACAAATTTCTTAATTTCTGCAATCTTTCAATATCATCACTTACTTTACAAAGGAAAACTATTGCATCAATCTACTCATTTTGTTATCTTCTTCATAGCTTATCATAAATCTCATGGACATGTCTTTCTCAGATGAATTTTCCTTCATAAGTTCACGAGCTAGCAGCAACCAAGAAGAAGACACCATGTTGTTCTACAGTGTGCCAACTAGTCCTACCTTCAAATTCAAGACAAGTTCACTATATGGTTCTGATCTTGATGAACACGAATTTGATACCAGTCGCCATTTCCTTGATCCTTGTGATTTGGAAACTGATCAAAGGAAAGAAGAAGAAGGAGAGAGGAAAAGTGGGGATTCCATGGCATTTGCTGATGAGCTTTTTTGTGATGGTAAGGTCTTGCCACTGCCTCTTAAGCTTCCTCCAAGGCTTCAAAACGGAGGTGGTAGGAAAACCAGTACACCGAGCTCAACGGCGTCTATGTCGACAAGGTCATTGGGGTTGACAGTGAGGCAAACATTCTCAGCGAGAAGTTGGTGGAATGATGATTTTGATCCATTCATGGTGGCTTTGAAGGTGGTGAGGCAAGAAGAGAAGAGAGGGAAACCAAAGGAAAGAGATGATATTAGAAGGAGTAAGTCAGAATTACTAATTAGAAGCGGAGGCCCAAATTTTAGCCCATCTAACCTGGCTTGTGGAGGCCCAAATACTGGTCCATGTGAGCTGGCATGTGAGGGCCCAAATGAGCCATTAATGTCAGCATCAAGAAGGCCAAAAATGGTGTTGAGTGAGCCCAAAGGGTTGGTGTTTGCAAGGAAAGCCAAACTAATTGGGCTGGACAAGAATGGGCCCGATGGGCTTAATGGGCCCAACAGAAGCAATGAAGAGAGTGAAAATGCTTGTGCCTGTAAAAGGAAGAGGAAGAGAGATAAGATAATGAAGTTTCTATTCGGGAAAGCAAGTGGTCATTAGCTCAATGATACAGATAGTAGATAAATTTTCTGGTGTTACTGCAAATCATGGAAAAAGAAACCCTAAATGTTTACATCTTCAACTTTATTACAGATCATAGAGGATAAATAGTTATATATTTCAAAGAATTTATTTATAGTCTGAAACAAAGTTTAATTGTTGAAGAGACAGAGAAAGCATCCTATAAGCATATTGCTAATGATTCATTTTTCACATAATCATTGTCAGACAGAACCATCTCGAAAATTACAGAACTAGATTTTCTACATAAGTTAAAGCGCAAGTAATCTACATTGATTGGAAATCACATGAGTACATTTTTTCATGTCTACCCACGCAGGCAGATTTCTCTATTTCATCCGCCACCAATGTCTTGGCAACCACTGACGTATAACAGTTAGAAAAATGTTACTAATTAGCAGAATTAAAGTAACTACTTATGTGTTAAATTATACATGTCACTAACCTGTAACTTATCCATCCTCTTTCATATAGAAAATATAGTTCACCTCGGGTGACGAAATAATCGTACATAACTTCAAACTCCCTACTAGAAACTAAGTGTAGCAAGTCAATTTTCATTGTTAAATTTGATACAGATTGAAACTGATCGACATACTCCTGCGTGTTGTTTATTACATCTAGTCGTGCTAAAACTTCTTTATCTTTGTCTTTGGGCTTAACTGGTAAAGGGGTCGGATACTTTTACCAAAGAGAGAGGGTTCGATCCTGGAGTTGGTCAAGGCACTGGAGGAAGTATCCTAGCTATTAGGTGCCTAAGTAAATGCCTGAGGGTAATAGACGGCTTGCCCTGTCCAACATGGGTATCATCTAGGAGGAAGGGAGATTTCGCCCTACCCTTGGGTAGTGAGTGAACCCAACCACTCTCCTAAAATTTTTATAGCCAAAAAAATAAATGTTAAATTTAATCTTGGATATAATTTGCTATATATATAGAGAGAGAGATCAAACATGTCAAACTTCATGCAAACAGAATAATTATAAGTATTAAGTTTATTAAGCTAAGTATTTATTACATTGATACTTTCATGAATTTTTGAAATAGTTAAAAGTACTGAATTAACTTGAAATCTGACATACATGACCTATATATATCTATAAAACTTTAAATCTAAAAGTTATATTAAAAAAAAAAAAAAAAAGTTTACCACCAAACGCTTAGGTCAGCTAGTAAGGGGTTGTCCTACCTTAACCACGAGTTTTGAGTTCGAGATGTGGGAATGCAACGTTCGTGGGTGATAGAAACTTTCACCCGAAAGGGGACAGCCCGATCTCGGTCCAGATTCTTCTATGGCCATTGATATGCCTGAAAGATAGCTTGCCTTGGGACACCGGATGTACTAGGGGGAAAAAAGAAACTTTCGGTCATAATTATGAGAATAAGTTAACTTTTTAAAAGAGATTAAGGAAGCTTTAGCCAAAAAAAAAAAAATTAAGGAAGCTAATTAAATTATTTTAGAATATTATTATTTTTTCTCCAAACTATTTAGTTTGACTAATATACTAATATATAATATAAGGATATACAATATATGATATAATTTTTTAATTTTTTTAATCTCTCTAAAAAAATTAATCCAGTCTTATAATTACAACGGAAACGAGTAACCCGTACCGTCGTGGTTCTCGTGGTTTTTGAGTGGGCCTCGTACATCAATTATTTTACACGATGAAAAAGAGTTGGTGTGGTCCCTCTATGTACTCCAAAATTCATATTGTCCATTTTCGTTTTGTGGTGGGGCAGATGCAATCACGTGTTACACACAATCACGTGTTGCACGGGAGGGGATTTCTTCAACAGTAATCTCCCTTAGTATCCCTCATAGGGGCATATAAACCGTTGATCCTATCATTAAATCTTGATTGTCCATTTTAATATGTCAAAACATGTTTAAAGTCAGTGGAATTTATGGAGATATACCAATAACTTGCAATATTTTGTTAGTTACTTCTTTTAAGATAAACTAATGACTTTGGTAACATAAAGTAGTCAGTACAGTAATATTTATGGTAAATTAGCACTGCAAGCTACATTTTGTTTTATGGAGGGGTGCTTTTAGTAAACATTAAATGGTAAGTTATAATTAAAAATTTACACAAAATATTTTAGTAACATAACGTGGTAAATTACTATTAAAAATTACACTTTATAATATAGAGTTGTAACTTTCATAACATAAAACAGTAAATTGCGAATAATTTTTTTTTTAACATGCAATACGAATATATAAATATAAAAAATAATATCTTATTCAAAAAGTGTTGTATCTAACCCAAAAAAAAAACAGTAGAGGAAAAAAACTTATTTTTTAATCTACGAGACTTTTACCGACGGGAAGACTCTAGATTTGGTTCAAAGTGACAAGCATTATGGCATAATATGTTGCCATGTGGGGCCCGACACACGTGATTGCAGGAATCGGCACAAAGTGAGTGTCGAAAGAGTATGTAAGAGTATGTAAGAGGGACGTCTTTTTCATCATGTGTAATAATTAATAGCAATAACATTGTTATTGCTATAAATGGCAATATCATTGTTAAATTGCTATAAATAGCAATAACAGGTTGGAGTAACGCAAGGCACAAGAGTGAGGTTCACTGAAAATTAGTAGTAGTGATAAGAGAGAAGAGTGAAAATGTCATTGCCAAATTTTGTGGTGCTCAAATCAGACTACAACAATAAGTACTTACATTATATACAGGAAGAAGTGCAGGTACATAGGTTTCTCCAATTTTCCGGAGAGGAGGTTGTGAGCCCATATGTAAAGTTCGAAGTGGAGATGGCAAAGAGTGAGAATGGACTGGTGCACATAAGATGCTGTTACAATAACAAATATTGGGTGAGGTGGACAAAGAACCATTGGTGGATTGTCGCAGGAGCTGATGAACCTGAGGAAGACCAATCCAAATGGTTATGTACATTGTTCAAGCCAATCTATGTAGATGGTGATGCTAACAAAGTTCGATTTTTGCACATCCAACTTAAACACTATGCATGCTTATGGAGGGCTGCTGCACCCTATGCTTCCTGTTTATATGCAGGATCAGAAAATCCTGACAAAGATTCGTGCGATGTCTACACAATCATTGATTGGGAATCACTATTGATAATGCCTAAACATGTTGCATTCAAGGGCGACAATGGCCAATATCTCAGTGCCCGCTGGATCGAGGGACACCAATATCTACAGTTTGCATCAAATGATGTAGGTGATCCAACAGTTGGGAACGAGATCTTCACCACTTCTGACGGAAGCATCCGTGTAAAGTCCAATTACTTCAGCAAATTCTAGAGGCGTAGCCCCAATTGGATATGGGCTGACTCAGATGACACCACCAATAACAACCATGACACGTTGTTTTAGCCAATCAAAGTCGACGCCAATGTCGTTGCTCTTCGTAACTTAGGCAACAATCATTTCTGCAAGAGACTCACCACCGAGGGCAAGACAGATTGTCTTAATGCTGGAGTTTCCACCATCTCTAAATTTGCTAGAATAGAGGTGGAAGACCTTGTTATTTCAAGGCAAATATATAATGTCAATTTTCGTCTCTTAGATTCAAGGATTTACAACCATAGAGTCCTCACAATAGCCACCGGAGTTGCCATTAATAGGACCCAAGAACCCAATAATGCAAAAGTAAAGCTCTCTTATACAAAGACTAAGAGTAGTACTGGGAATAACAGTGTGTCATTGAAGCTAGGTGTCAAAACTAACCTCAAAACCGGCGTTCCATTCATCACAGAAGGAAAAATTGAAATTCCGACTGAATTTAGTGGAGCTTACCAGTGGGGAGAAACTAAGACATCATCAACTATAGAGGAGAATGTGTGCAAAGTTGCCGTGCCACCAATGACAATGGTGACAGTAAGTCTGCTTGCAACTGTGGGTTCATGTGATGTTCCCTTCTCATACACTAAAATATTCTATGGTTCATAATGATCCTAGGATTACTAAAATAGTTTTTCATGCATATAGAAACAATAATCAAATTACTTACGAGAATATAATAATAACTAATTTGATTATAAACATGCAATTTATAAAATAATATTTTAAAAAAATAATAAAATTTGTTTATGTTAATTTTTTTCCCTAAAATAGATGTAATACAACTTAATAACAAAACAAATTCATTTAACCCACATGTCATGTACTTTAGTGTCCAAAACGATCACGTGCAAAAGCATTAATAATTTATCATTCAATTATTAACAGATCGAGCTCTTACAATGGAGAATATTGTACAGAGATCACATGACACAAGCTTCTAGCTAGTAAAAGCCGTTGATTGTCATTACAAAATTTCATTGACGCCACTGAAATTTTTTAGCTGTCAAATTAGGATCTGCTTTGCCTTTGCTCTTAAAAGTTAATAGGAATCAAAACTAAAAATATTACGGTTCAAGGAAGAAAGGGAGTTCAACAAGAACCTTCCAGATATATACTTAAATCTTTTTAATGGTGTATGCGAATAACTGTTTATGTAATTTTAGTATAAATAATTTCAATGATGCCTGTATCAACTATATCAAAGCAATACCACATCTTTATCACTATGCTATAAAATGGATCGGAATAATTTATCAGAGTAGATCCTGTGGATCGTCCTTTTTCAAGATCCCTAAATACTTCGAGCTTAGGGACCCTTTGGTATAGTGGTGGTAGAAGTGGATTTTGTTTCTGATGGACTTTTCCTTATGTACTTTTTTTCTGATTGACTTTTTTTGATGTGATTTATGTTTGGGATAGAGATGGCAGAAGTGCCTTCCCCCCCCCTCCCTCCAATGGGCACCTGTTTGACATAGCTTTTGAAAAGATAATTGAGATGAAAAATGATTGAAAAAAGCATAAATTATAGACATAAAATGTGATTATTTGGGATAAAAAATTAAAAATAAAAGGCTTAAACTACTATGACGGGATCAGAAACAGTTGCTTTAGCCCTTCAAGCCCATCATATAGTAAAGCTTTCCCAAACACCAAAAAAATAAATTTTCACTTCTAATAAACTTAGGCTCTAGCAGAGTTGACTGGAAACCACTAGAGACCCAAAAGCAAATGGCAGAGGAAAGGCATATGCACTACTGTATGACCATTGATTATTCTTCCGATCATGCTTTTCAAAAAGCTCATCATTCACCGAACGACTACAAGCCAAAGTCAAGTGGGGGTTCTGATCACCACTTTGTTACCCTGGGTAAATAATAAATAAGATCAAATAATTATGTTTGTTTTACATTTCCCATGCTTTTGTATAATATACACACAAATTAAATTAAATTTACTTGTTTCACTAAATAAGATAGTATTTAAAGCATCATTCGTACACCCTCATTTCTGATTTATTGCTTCCCCGGAATTCTTTTAAAAGAAAAGGAAGAATAGTTATTGTTTAATGAGAATATATATATACACCCATGCACATACGTGACAATATGTTGAAAGGACTTGATCAATGCTATGGAATAAAATTATTGTCTAACTATAGTCAATTGCACTTTTGCACAGTTCACTTGATTAGGTATTTGTTTGCCTTTGAAAAAAAGTTGTGGTTTAATTCTACAAAGTATATGTTATGCATGGAAGCAATCTCTGCATGAACAAAGAACATACAGTTTCCTTTAAGAACCATGCAATGAAAACTTTACAGCTGCCATTTACAACTTCATATGTGGAATTGACAACACAATGCATTTAGTCAATAAGTAATGCTTATACTACAACGGCTTGCCAAGAGTTCCTCGGCATCAAATTCTTCTTGTTGCTTTCTATTCTTTTTCTTCAATTTATATGTCTGATGAGCCCTTTTCATTGTATCTTCTTCCTGGTTCTGTAAGCTTAGAATCTTAGATATGTGAGGTGGTCCACCAATGAGTCAAGGGTATAGAAACACATCGTCTTCGTCTCTAACACATAACAAAATCAATGATCGTGGCGCGGCATGGGACCAAGAATGAAGTCACAATTACCAATGTTATATCCAACATATTCACGTAGGATCTCTACTTCATGCGCTTCCCATGACCACTTCTAGGAATAGATTGACATTTTTTAGATAAACTCTGCAGAGAAAATGTGTCTACCCATGCAGTTAGATTTCTCTATTTCATCCCCGACCAATGTCTTGGCAACCACTGAGGCACTGACAGATGACAATTAAAAAAATGTTAATAAGGAGAAGAATTAAAGTAACTAGTTATGTGTTAAATTATACATGTCACTAACCTGTAACTTATCCTTGCTCTTTCACATAGAAAATATAGTTCACCACGGGTGATGAAATAATCATACATGGTTACAAACTCCCTAGTAGAAAACAAGTGTAGCAAGTCAGTTTCCATTGTTAAATTTGATATAGTTTGAAACCGCTGACTTACTCCTGGGCCTGTTGAAATTTGTTTTTTTACTTACACTTTTTGAACCCCCCCCCCCCCAAAAAAAAAAAAAATTGTTGTTAGATTTTTTTTTTCTTGGTTTCTAAAAAGTTTTGGAAGGTTCAGCATCAGTCCCCCTACCAAGACCAGGGCACGACCCCGGGTTCTATGAGCACTTACTGGGGACTTACGAGATCGCCTACCAAAGGAGTCCCAGCGACGGCAGAGGGGATCGAATCCACGACCCAAGGGCCTAGTCCTAGATCCTTTACCATCTATGCCAACTCACATTGGCTATTTTCTTTTTTTTTAACGAAGTTAAGTCGTTGCATATTCCTCCGTTACTAAAATTTATTGCAACAATTAAGTGCCGTTGCGAAAAATTGAACATTCAACCATAAAAAAGACCTCTAAAATTTAATTTTTAACAATTAAATTTGTTTAAAAAAAATAATACAAATTTCGACATCTAAGATTCTCAATCTTAATATTATTCCAACAATTTAGTAGAAAATATATAAAGACATATTTCACAATTTAAAGTTTGTAATACTAAAAAATGCAAAGAGAAACAAAAAAGAACATAAGAAATATGTTGTACTATTCTATGAATGCCACAATCTCCATCTCAGTTTATCTTATACCATTGCATTAACTCTTGTCCTAAATAAAAAAAGTCAAGACAACCAAGAAAATTTAAAAATATGAAAATCGTTTAAATCTATCTTACAAAATCTTCACTGGCTTTTAACAAAAGCTCAAGGCTTTTCACACAAATCTACCAAGTTTATTTGCAACTCATCGCAAAATGTCCATTACTAACTGTTAAGAAAGACAGCAATTTCCACAAGAAAGAAGACATAAATTTACTTGGTTTAGATCCAATGTGATCCTACATCCAAGCTTGAGCCAGAGCTCAAGACTTTCCAGCAAGAATAATAACAAACATACAAATCGTTACAAGATCAAAAACCCTGATCTAAACTACTCGAACAATATAATATCTAACAATCATGGAAGAGATTTAACACAGAACCTGGCAATGACAATGATTTCAAAAACAGAATATAGTAAACAGACTCAAAAGTTATGTAATAACCTTTTATACTAGTCACTTTAATATGAAATGACTAAAATACCCCTAGGCCAAGATGAAATTACAAATATGCCCACAGATCTCCACCTTTAATGGCAGACCCAGGTTACACTTGCCCCCCCTTAAATTTGAGTTTTTTCTTTTATTTCTTTTAAAAAATAAATACGTATTTGAATGATTGCCCACCGTTAAATTAAATGTTCACCCTTAAATTAAATGCACACCCTTAATACATCAAGATTGTACTTCGTAATCAAATAAGGGATGAATAATTGAATGATTGTTTAGTGCCTTATATTAAAAAAGATGTATTTGATAGCGTTGATAATAAGACAATTATAATAGAATTCCAAAAAATAAGACCTAGAATGATGACATTGTAATTATTTTTATTGTAATATACTTTTCTTATTAAAATATATGTATTTGAACTTATTGAGTGCCCACCCTTCATTTTAATTTATGTAACTGCATTTCTAACAGCAGTTAGCCTTGCTTTTCTAAATGACAAGTTTGTAAAATAATTGCTTCTCTTATTACATCATCAGTGTCATTTGATTTCATTAATATTTTTTTGATATTATTTTCCTTTGTTGTTTATATTCTTTTGTTTTTTAATGCATTTAAAACTTTTTTTTAAAAAAAAATCGGGGGCAGAATCCCCCGCGCCAATAATGCCCCGCCCCCAAGTAAATTTCTAGGTCCGCCCCTATCCACCTTGACTCTATTTTGACAGCAAAAATATCTCAAGCACTCGACGACTATCTAAATCCTAGACTCTGGACACCTTAAGATAATCCAATGCAATATTGAAGCCACTTACAAGTACAACCTTAGTCATAAAGTCTGCTAGATTCCTTTGGGTGTTGATCTTTCTATGGACACTTGACCCTGAGCTACTATATCCCTTATAAAGTGAAACTTCACATCTATGTGCTTTGTCCTCTGGTGAAACATGTTGTTCTTGGATAGGAATACTGCATGTTGTGAGTCATCACTATGAACATATGAGTCTGATCCTGCTTGAAACCAAGCTCTGTCAACAAGCCTCTAAGCCACAACACCTCCTTAATTGCTTAAGTTAGTGATATGTACTCAAATTCTGTAGTTGACAATGCTAGCACATGCTGCAAGGAGGATTTCCAACTTACCAAGTTGCCTCCCACGGTAAAAATATAACTTGTTAGTGATATTCTCTTCTCCAAATCTGCTGCAAAATCAGAGTCACAATAACCCTCAACTTGTATGTTAGTTTCATGATTTTTAGAATATACCAAACCAATATCAACAGAATTTCTCAAGTATCTCGAAATCCAATTAACCGCATCCCAATGAGAATTATCAGGATTACTCAGAAACCTACACATACATCATAAAAGGAGAGTTCTCTTACCCCTTTCAAATCAATGAAGACTTGCTTCACTAAAGATTGAGGCCTTTACTGCTGATATGCCCTATATGTCTATGCCATTGTTCCACCTAGTTCAAAGCATTAGCAACAGTAGAAATGAAACCAGAAATAACAGATCCTTAGCTTTGAGGAAATACAAACCATTCCTAACTCACCTTACAAAATTGACCTCTTGCATCTAAACACTTTTAATTTTTCATTCTCTGAATACTAAGAATAACCTCTAGAATCTGACTTAGACAAATCATATTTCTTCTAAGGTTAGGGACATATCTAACATGCTGCATTTCTTTTACATTTCCATTGTCCAGTTTAAGTAATATACGGAGTATTACCTGTACCAGTAACATTACATGCAACATCATTACCCATCAACATTTACCACAATCAAACAGTTGTAGAGATTTAAACCATTCTTTCCTAGCTAGGAGTCATATGGAAAGAACATCATGAATCTAATATCCAGTTATCATGATCTTCATTATCCGTAACAATCAATGGATCACATGTTACATCAATCACAGTAGCTGCATTATTCTCATTATTAGTAGATTCAACTAATTTTCCTAACCTTTCTCCACAATATTTATGGGTACGTCCATCTTTCCCACAATAATAGCAAACAAATCTACTGTTATTATTATTTTTGTTCAAAAAATTATTCTCATTATTGTTACCATTCCTTTTATTTGTTTTTCTTCTATTATTCTTGAGAGCAAAAAATCTGAATATCTTATCTATTCATGTACATATGATGTGTATTTATACAATAGGAGAGAGCCTTAGTATTGATAGCTCTTAATGATACTTTATGATGATTTCCTCTAATCTCTGATTGTTAGGGATACTGATTGACTATTACAATATATTTCCTAATCATGTATTTTCTAACACTCCTCCTCAAGTTGGAGCATAGATGTTTATCAAGCCCAACTTGTTATAAAGATAGTCAACCCGAGTTTCATTTAAGGCTTTAGTCAGAAGGTCACCCAATTGCTCACTAGACTGCACATGCCATGTAGAAATAAAGTTCTCCTTGATCAATGGATCACATGTTTCATTGATTGCTTGTAAGCCTTAAAATCAAAGAAAAATGGCTTAATCCTATGTAATTAGAATTGACCAATGAGAGACCTTGAACCCTACTTTGTGTCTTCATCAAAACACAAATAACACCTAAGCCTTGATTATGTCATCAAAATGACATCACAAGAGCACATGTTTTATAGTGGATGGAGGAGATTAAAACTTCTTCATTAAGTTTAGATCTAATGGTTAGGATTTAAGAAGAGGTTTTGGGTGATTATCATTGTTGCCCTTAAGGTTTTCCTATAAATAGGGACCTTGAGCTTCATCATTCTTCACACCAAACTCAAACCAAATAGGTGATTTTAAGAGAAGAGTGAAGCAAGAAGGAAGAAGGAGTAGCAAGGTTCTTCAAGAGGTAAGGTTCTTTAGTTCTTAAGTTCTAGTCTTTAGTTTTTATAGTTCATGAGTTTAGTTTTTAAATTCATAGATTATTTATGCTTTAATCTTAAATTTTCAAGAGTAGTTTTGTTTTCATGTTTTTATGATTAAAAATGTCTTTATTTTGAAAATATGATAGAAAATATTGTGGAGCAAAATTCTTGGAAGTTGAAGATCAAAGTAGCAAAGTTCTGGCAAAATTTTTGGTAAAATTTCTGGGCAAACAGCGAAATAAATGCTAATATTTTATGTTGAAAATGAAGGCCATAAATCACGAAACTTTCCAGAAATAAAGTAGATATGTAGGGCTTTCCAAATATATATAATATGTAGCGTTTTGATTCTTGTACAAAGAGATACAACCAGTTGAAGTTAGGCTATTTTTCCGAACAAAATTCTGGGCAACGTTGTGAAAAAGTGAAAACTGGGAATTTTTCATAAATTCTGGGTATATACAAGTATTTTTTTTTGGAAAATAGACATCCTAAGGATTCCAAAGAATTTTATGGATCCTCGTTTCGATTTTTGTAGATTTAATTATGATTTTGCGAAGTTAACCAAAAATTCTGCCCAAAAATTCAGCATAACGTTTTTTAGAAAATGTGAGGGTAAAGTTGTAATAATAAATCCACCAAGGGTAGAGAGGTAAATAGAGGTGGAAATATCTCTTAGGATGTTATTCTAAGTGATATGGTGATATGTTAGGATATCCGGGAAGTCTGGAGCTGGATTCAAAGGTCGGACGTTTGACAAATACTCGATGAAAGGTACATTCGCGTACAAGTAACTTTAATCATCTATATCTTGTATGGTTATATATGATTGATTTATTCATGAAGTGATGGACAAGACTAGGTCTTAGGTCATGCACTGTGACTAAGTTTATGGGTCTTAGATCACCTGTCTATACATTCAGCTTTATACGGGTTATAGTCTTGATAATGCCGTTGAGTTTTCCTAGCGCTGAGGACACAGTAGGCCATCGTGGCACGGTGAGGTGCAGACATAGATAACTTTACATGTGATGTGTACTGTTGATATATTAATCTTACATCTGCTGTGTGCTTATGTGTTGATTAATGCTGATATGTAATGAATATCTATCATATACTGTCATATCTGTTATAGAGGTTAACTATTACCTGAGGTCCGATGGGTATTGGACCTCAGATTTGTCTAAAGGTTCAGGAAAGGAACCAGGATCAGAGAAGGAACCAGTAGATGGAGCCGTGAAAAACATCAAAGGGAGAAGTCGATAGGAGGCACCGGTCAAAGCAAATGGCGGAAGAGCGTCAACAGAGCATTCTTTCTGGCATGGATTTAATGAAGTTATTTCAAACCATTTGGTGTCTAGAAAGGGTTCGTCTATGTGGTTCAGTCAATCAGTCACCTTGAACTCGGTGAGACTTACACTAAACACCGGCCTGGCCAAATTGTTTGATTAACTGAGGTAGGTTCATTTCCTCAAGTCTACCTAAGGCTTGGTTTAAGATTGTATAGTTGTCATGAAGAATTGTAATTTTACAAAAGCTTTGTACTAATGTATCACATGAATATTCCTTTAGAAAATTTTTAATATATCAGCTTATGTCGGGACATCAGCATATGTCTGGGCATTTTATATCAGTCACTCATTGTCCAAATGTTAGCACATGCTCTCCTTCTGCATTACCCTAAGCTGTAGCACATCAAATGCTGTCAATTTTCTCAAAACTAAGTGTCAATCGACAAGATTTCACGTATGGAATTTGGGGTGTTACACACAGTCCTTTCGTCCTTCCGTGGAGATGATGAAGAGAACTAAAAGGCTCAGTCGCTACTCCTCTGCTTATTCATTCCTTCTTATTCTGCGTCTCTCGATCCTTTTTTTTTCTTGTCTCTGCCTCCCTATTTATAATTTAGGTCTTGGGTCACTAATTCTCCTTTTCTTATTAAAAAGATATCTTATATCTTGTAATCAACTCTACCAGATCACACAATTGATTTTGTTTCTATTTTTCTTGTGTGGGACCACTGAGTTTGGTTGATTGCATATCCTCTTAATTTCTTTTTCTACTTCTTTCCAAATCAGCTAATATTTCTTGCAAAACATAATAGGAAATAAGTAGATTTTATATCAAAATATATTTTTATCCTATAATGATAGTAAAGCATATTAAAGATAATTAAATAGGTGTATAATATCAATAAATTCAACTAATTCTCATAAAATATATACCTATTTAATTATAAAATATATACTTATCAAACTCCTCCACACTTAAACATTTGCTTGTCCTCAAGCAAAAGAAAGAGAATTTATTATCTGAAAAGAACATTGCTTATGACATTCCTAAACCAAGAGTAATAAACTACCACGCTTAGATCATATCATCAAATCTTATTTAAGTTAATGTCTTATAAAAATATGTCACTAAGCCAATAGAGTGTAACAATCTCTTAACGTCCTATGATCAAAAGATCGGCAAGCAATAAGTTCAATCATAAGATTAGTAAAAGAATATTACGCTATTCAATTTCTTCAGAAAAATTCAAATGCCCCCACCAAACCAAGCTTTTCATTTAATTTATTAAAAATTCTTAGGTAGGAAATAACTCATTTTGTCTTCTTTCTTTCCTTTCCTTTTCTCTTTTTTTTTTTCTTCTTTTTTACTTTTTTTTTTGTTTCTTAAGCCATTGTAGGTCTCTTTATGACGCGACCCTGCACATGGGTGATGCAGTACTGATTACTCAGTTACTTCAACAGGCATCTCAACAGGCTTTTAGCCCAACTCATACTCATAACCTTCTTTGACTTCACTGTTTGACGCGAGTGCCAACATTGTGATGAAGTGCCCCCAGTTACTAAGTAAGGTCTAGAAAAGTCATTGGAGTTGTGTGTGTGTGTGTGTTTTTTTTTTTTTTTTTTGAGTCATTTTCCTACATAGAAGTTTTACTTAATTAGCTAGCAAATGTCATCATCTAATTTTCTAAAGAAATCATGTAACAAAATATTCATGAACTAATAATCTGTTGATCATATTACCAACTAATCCTTATTCTCATAGTCCATCTCAAGATTGAAATTAAAAAAAAAACTCAGGGCTTAGAGATTTGGTTGAAACATTTTTTTTCTATTTTAATTTTTGACTTGATAATATTCTCTAAGATGGGGAAAGTTCAAAATTAATGTCAATCCTCCACAATGCAAAAATCTCAAATAAATAAAAAAAAATCTTTTCAATTGCATAAGGACAAGCATAACCAAAGAAATTATATCCTTCCCCCACACTTAAATCAAACATTGTCCTCAATGTTACAAAAATATGAAGAGGGAAAGGAATTAGTACTCCCCTAGTTTATGCCTCTAACTCTAATGTGGAGTGCCTCCCCTGATACCATTCATAATATTTCAAATTTTAAGGGAGAAGAGAGTGCTCAAGCAAGACCTTGCAGCAACAAGAGGAGTGATCTTCTTCAAACCTGAATAAAATTGAAAGAAATAAAGAAATAAGAATAATAAAATATGCAAGTAAAACCCTTGGGTTGCCTCCCAAGAAGCGCTAAATTTATAGTCTTCAGCCAGACTTCTCAAAACAAACCACTAATCATAAGTATCAAACACCTCAATTACCTTGTCTTCATTACATTTCAAGCAACAAGGTTTAAAACATAAAAATTGATCGTTCAAGTTAATTACTTGTACTTCCTTAATCATAGACAATCTTAGATTACAAGCAGTTACTGAATTCAAATGAGGCACAACATGCATATCCTTGAAAATAAATTTAGGCACTTCCAAGAATTTAGAGCATTTAATAAAATCAACTTCACTCTCATCAGTAAGAGTCAACACTCCAAAAGGAGGGTCATGAACAACAACCATTAGAACATCTACATCAATTTGATCACCAACATCATAATCCTTAGGCTCCACAACCGAAACCTCTTCTAAACATCCTCTATTCTCATTTAAATCTATTTCAAGCTCACAATCACTTTCTACATTACCCATAGTCTCATGTAATTCCACACCTTCAACTTCCTCACAATAATCATTATTAGCATAAGAAGTGGTCATCAAGTTTAAGGAATTATCTTGCACCATAATTTCAAGGGTAGAAAGAATTTGACTCACACTTACCCTAATAATTTGGAGACTTGACTTAATATTTTCGACATTTGACTCAATATTTTGAAGGCTAGTGACAATCTCCTTTTGCTTTCTTCTAGATCTCTCTGATACTTCCACATACTCCTCAACTAATCTTTCTAAATTAGAATTTTCCCTGTACTCAATGGTGGGGTCTTCAATAGGTGGATAAGAGTACAAAGGAGGGATATTTTCATGAGAACAATAAACATGTAAGTCCCTAAACTTTTGTTGCTTAAAACCTTCACTAGGACAAAATGAGTTATCAAAATACGTTTGGTTCCTAGTGAATCATTTCTCACAAAATGACTACTTGTACTATATGGACAATGCTCTAATAAATGATTCCCTCTACAATAAACACAAGACATGCAAACATATTGAGAAGAATCAATGTATGGAATACAACTATCATTTATGCTCCTTTTACGTTGCCTATATCCATTCAAAGAATTTAAAATAGCAATCAATTCATCTTGTGTAGAAGAAAAAGAAGTAATCTCCTTCTCAATATTAAAACCAGTTGGTTGCCAATTGAAATCCATTTTTTTAAAATTGTTTTTCTAAACAAAATAAAATAAAATATTTACGAATTCAAACTCAAACTACTAATTCTCATCAATCAATTCCAACCAAAACAGTTGTGGACACAAGTCTCTGGCAACGGCGTCAAAAACTTGATAGGGCAAAACTTGATAGCCTAATAACTCCGCAAGTACACGGGTCATATCAAGTAATAAAGTGATGAGAAAAGTATCGTTCCCACGAGGACTTAGTATCCACAACTTCAGTTAAACATTAATTTCACAATTTCGTTTAAGTTGAGCAACCAAATTAAATTTAATTAAGAGAAAAGAAATTAAAATTAAAACAAAGAAACTATCACACTAATGAACGAGCAACCTAGAGTCACTAATCCCTTATTTAATTCTTAGATTTTATCCGCACTAAATTAACTTTGACTTAACTTTATCAGCTAATTTAGAGTATTAATGTCTATAAATGCCTTCCGGCCCACCTATATAACTAATTTAATTAATTATGTGATGCCTCACACAACTAAATAAGATGCATTTTAAATCGGGCTCACTCTAATTTGATTATGTGGAGCTTCTAGATATATTCCTATCTTAAACGCAATTTAGATTAAAACCTAATTTCACATTAAATTTAAACCTAATTCCACATTATTTAATCCCAAGGTCAATTTAAGATTGTAACACCCCATTTTTCTAAAGCGTTTTCAAAATAGTTTGATCAGAGTGGCGCATCGGAGCAATTTAAGGAGGCGAATAACTTATGAGTGTATTAAAATATTAACCATGGTTGGTTATAGTAGTGGTACATTCATCCCAATAATTCAAAATATTATACAATACATAAAAAACAAAAAGAAACTCTAGCTAGATCTTCACACGGGCTGCTTACCCTTGTCGTTGGCCCTCGGTCCTCCAAACCCTGAAGCTATAGCAAGGGCTGAGGTCCAATGCCTATTGGACCTCAGGTAACGATTAACCTTGTAACACCCCAAAATTTACACTTGCTATAAATACAATATTTTGATGATTGACACCTATTTAAAATAGGTGAATATGTGGTCTCAAATTTTGAAATGTATTTATTCTATTTTCTAGGTAATTTTCTTAGTATTAGAATATCCAATGACTCTAAATTCTTATTAGGCATCATAAAATACCATAAAACATGATAAAAACCATATCTCATGTGGAATTTAGGAGACCGGATAAATATCCTGAAAATCTTTAAATTAAGTTGGAGAAAATTAAAAATCACTAGAGATCAACTAGGGTTCTATAAAATTAAATAATTAAATAAACTCTTATAATTAATCTAAGCAACAATTTTTATAATTTATTAAGGGATTAAATCTTCTAATTTAATTTGTAAAGGTCATAAAATACTACCTAAAACACTTAAACAACTAGAGGACAAATACCACTAATTAATGAGCAATTAAATTAGCATTAATAAGTGTTTAAATAATTATCTACAATTAACCTCAATAAATATCAATTAAAGGTATATTGAGCTAATTAAAATTCAAAGACCAATAGAGATTTGAGATTAGCATAAAATAAAATTGCCTATGGTCCTAAAATGCCCTAAACAATAATAAAGCAATAATCAAGAGGCAATTAGGCTTTGATTAAGTTATTAATAAAGTTTTAAAGAGTAAATAATCTTAATTAAAAATCAAAAGCCAAGATTTAACTTCATGAAACCTATCCAAAGGTTACAATTGGAGATGATAAAGCTTGATCCATGTGAAACAAAACTATCCAATGGGGGATTTCCTTCTAATAGTATTAAAATACAAAATTAAAAACAATAATTAAGGAAGGGGGGTGGTTTTTACTAGGAAAGAGGGAGGAAGTTTCTCAAATAGCACATGCACATTGAGTCAAGAGTCTAAACAATGAGTCACAAACCTAGATATGAAAGAGTCATGAATCTTAGCCTTGAGTCATCAATCTACTAATGGGTGAGTCATGAAATTCCATAAATGCATGAAGACTTTTTGAAACTTGGAAGAGGATAAGGTGGTGGAAAAAGATGAAGGTGGTGTGTGTGAGTATGTGTGTAACGTGTATGTATGTGTGTGTTGTGTGTATGAGGGTGTGTGTGTAGCATGAAGAGAAAGGAAGTCAAGATGAGGACCAATAGGAAAATTAGGCCCTAAAATAATTAAAGTAGCTCATAAAATTAATTCTGGATATAAACTTACAAAAAACCTATACAAACTAAATTGTATCTTGAAATCCACTAACTAAGTATCAAATCTAAATTGAGATCAATAACAAGTATAAATCAAGCATGAAAACAAGTATAACCAAAGTCATTTTCTTAAGGGTGAAGGTGCAGATTTGCCAACCAACTATTACCCGAGGAGCGTCTAGGACAAATAACTATTGAAGGGACCAAAATTGCCAATCAACAATTAAAAAGTGAAAAAAAAACACCAAATAACTATTAAAAGTGAAAAAAAAAACACCAAATAACTAATAAAAAAACAACTATCACAATTAAGTTAAAATGTGAGGCACTGGCGTAGGACGGTGGCGGAAACGCTGGAGAAAAGAGCGGTTAAGCATTCTTGTTGGAAAAGGAAAACACCAACAGAGATGGGACCCATGGGACCAGGCATTGCGACAGCAGCGGTTGCTGCTTGTGGCATCGGAAGGATGGAACCAGGGTGCAAGGTGCGTGCTAGTCGAACGCTGTGGACTACTGAATGAGTTCAAGAGGGTGAGTAAAACACACAGCAACAATAGAAGCTTTGAAAATGCCAACGTCACTAACACTATGACAATCAATGGAAGACGGAGACACCAAGACAGTGACGAGATAATAGTTCGTTGGCGAATCTGCTCCAAATTGTGTTTTTTTCACTTTTAAATTGTTTATTGGCAATTTTGGTCCCCTCAATAGTTATTTGGCCCAAACGCTCCTCGGGTAATAATTGGTTGGCAAATCTGCACCTTGACCCTTTTCTTAATTGTTTAAGAATTGGAACCAATAGAAAAGATAGGCAAGATTGGCCTCAAAATGAAGCCAAGAAATTCTAGATTACAAAACCAAAGAGAAAACTAGCCTAAGACTTCATTAAGAACCCCAAATGAATTTTTATCTAGTGAAATACAATTAAAAGTTAATTAAAATTGTTAATGACACCTAAGTCTTGATTATGTCATCCAAATGACATCACAAGAATGACATCATGTTTTATAATGAAGGGATGGGATTAAAACTTCCTTGCTAAGTTTAGATCCAAAGGATGAGAGGAAAGATGAGACTTTGGTTCTCTTGGACAATGACCATTTCAACCCTTGAACCTTGCCTATAAATAGAGAGCTCCTCCCTTCACAATTCTTCACACCAAAAACCATTCTAAACAAGAGTGGAGTGAAGCAAGAAGGAGGAAGAGCAAGAGTCTTCAAGAGGTAAGCTTGTCTTTAGTTTTTAGTTTTATAGTTCTTAATAGCTCTTAGTTGTTCTAGGTAGTTTTTAGTAGAATTGTTAGTTTTAATATAGAAAATAGGTAAAGTAATTTCCCATTGTTGTTCTCAAGCCTTATTGCATCGAAAGATGTCTGACAAGGTGGGAACATGTTCGGAAGTGGCTTTTAGGATTAATAAAACAAGTTAGAGTAAGATAGGAATTCTTGAGTTTTGCTGGGCTGTGGAAGTCAGCCAGATAAAGGCCAATATTTTATGTTCAAAATGTTGTTGAAAAATTCTGAGAAAAGTCATGGTGAAAGTAGACATATAGATCTTTCCAAAGACACCAAGAACATGTTAAAACAAGTTTTGTACAATGAGATAAAAATTCCCAAAGTTAGGGCTACGAATTTCTGGAAATTCTGGGCAGTGTTTCAAACTTTAAAACTGGGAATGAACCGTGAGTTCTGGGCAAAAGATGATATTTTTACTGAAATATAGACATCCTAAGGATTCCAAAGAATTTTACGAATCCTCGTTTCTATTTTTCTAGAATTAGTTATGATTTTTCAAAGTTAGGTGAAAAACTGTCCAGATTTTAAACACCAGCGTTTTTCCAAATAGAAAGAAAAATAATTGAACAATAAATTCTCTAGGGGCAAAATGGTCAATAGGAACTAAGATACCTACTAGGGTACCTATTAGAATAATGATTGTGAATTAATAGATGTGATATTGCCCCCATAGGATATCTGCGAACACGGGACGACCGACGCTTGTACCGTGAACACCGAGAAGGTACGTTCGCGTAATGCTTATTGTATGATTGTATATGATGGTTGTGTTCATCAACTAAGACTTACATACGTGGTTATGTTACATACGAGGTTATGTTCTATTTATTGTTGTAGCATACGTGGTTATGTTACATATGCGGTTATGTTCTAATTATTGTTGTAGCATATATGGTTATGTTACATACGTTGTTATTATCTTACATACGTGGTTATGTATTTCTAATCATACATCTGTTATGGGATTTTGTATTGATTATCATTGTAACGTCATGAATAACTGTCATACCATAACTGATACATAAGCACGAGGTTAACCGTTACCTGAGGTTCAATGGGAATTGAACCTCAGCTCATAGTCTCAGATTCTGGAGGAACCAGGACCGAGGGCATGGATAATTGGCACACGAGAGGACACGGGTGGAGAAGATAGTTATGAATTATTGAATCACTGTATTAGTAAATGTTTAGAGAATTGTACCACTGTAATAGCAACCAGACACACCAACAGTAAAGGTTTATCAAATACTTGCTCTTTTAAACTATTCCGATGCTCTACTCTGATTAAACTATTTTAAACTCTGATCAATTATTTCAAAAACGCTTTAGAAAATTGGGATGTTACAAACCTCATGCTTATGTATGACAAAATATGTATGACAGATATTATAATATTAATCAACACACAATCACACAGTAGATGTAAGTTTAATATATCAACAGTACATATCGCATGTACAGTTATCCAAGTTAACAATACACATCACATGTAAAGTTGTTCATGTACACATCGCACGTACAGTTGTCATCTATCACATATATAAGCATATCATAAGCATCAGAGTTAGTGTTACAATACACGTTCGTACCTTCGTCGATGATATCGATACGTTCGTCGGTCGGAATGTGATCACGTGTACCCTATAATGGTAATATCACATTTATTAATTCATAAATAATATCCTAGTAGGTATCTTAGTTACTAATGACCATTTTTCTCTTGGTAGAATTATTTTTCAATTTATTTCCCTCATTTTCTGGAAAAAAAACGTGGGTACAGTATTTTGGGCAGATTTTTGCCTAACTTTGAAAAATCATAAATAATTCTAGAAAAATTAAAACGAGGATCTGTAAAATTCCTCAGAATCCCTAGGATGTCTATTTTTAAGCAAAAATACTCACTTTTGCCCAGATTACACGAATCACTCCCAGTTTTAAAGTTTTGAGCCTCTGCCCAGAATTTTTCCAGAAATTTATAGCCCAACTTTGAAAATTTTTATCTCACTGTACAGAACTCATTTTACATGTTCTTGGCATATTTGAATAGCCCTATATGTCTAATTTAACCATGAATTTTCCCAGAATTTTGTAATTCCATTTTCAACATAAAATATTGGCATTTTTAACACTTACTTCAGAAATCTCTTCCCGATGAATTTTCGCCAGAGCTTCACCATCTTGTTCATAATTTTTCCAAAAATTTTGCTATACCAAGTGGCTCATCTAATTTTTGAAATATCACTATTTTTGACTATAAAAACATGATATTAAAATTACTCTAGCATATTTAAAATCTAAGCTACTTCTAGCTATAAATCAAGAACTAAAACTTAAAAGACTTAAAGCTAAAGCTAGAGAACTTACCAAGAACTTTCCTCCTCCTTCTCCAAGACTCTTCTCTCTCACTTTCACTCTCTATATTCATATTTCTAAGCTTGTTTTGGTGTGAAGAGTGAATGAATACAAGGTGCCTATTTATAGGAAAAGGCTATGGCACTCTTGGTAATTCTCTACCTATACATCTTTCATTTTTGGCCATAAGTTAAATCTGAATTCTTCTTTATTCAAGGACAAAAACGTGGCCTACCTCCCCCCCTCTCCTCATCCTTTGATTTTTCCACAAAAGCCTCTTGCCTTGGTGTCTCAATTGGCTCCATGTGTGAAAAAACTCTTGGCTTCAAGAGTGCACTGGTGGCCTTTCCACCATCAAGCATTCTCCAAGCATGCATTGGTGGCCTCTCCACCTTCATGCATTTCCCAACTTGGTGTCTTAATTTCCTAGTTACCCTAAATATATTTGTAACTAGATGACTTTGGTGATTGGTTAGCAATTAAGCAAAATACTCTTAGGGTTTAATTTGAAGCTTAATCAAGTTCCCTCATTAGTCTTGTGATCCTTGAACATCATGGCTTAATTAGAAGTATTTAATTACCCCTTTATCATTTTAGAATTTATTGTATTTGTTAGGTAACAATTAAGATGATAATTCATCCTAAGCCAAATTTGTGTTCTTGTCTTAGATTAATGCTTATATTTAATCTAGGATTAAAATCTCTTAATTGTCTTTGATAATACTTAATTGAGTGATTAATTGACTTACGGACTTATCATGAGGATTAGTGGTTATTTAGACAAATTTTACTTCGCTTTAATTGGCTTGAGATTTTCACTAATGGAATACTTGATCCCTAATGAGCCAACAAGGCTATTCTTCTTTAATCACATGTGTTTTAACTTAGGCAAATTTTCAGATTTTCTCCTCCTCCTTGCATTGTGAAAACCATGGCCCCCCCTTACTCCATGCACTCTTGCTTTATTTTTCTCTGGTCCACAATCATTCACACACAAGCCTTGGTTGCCTCTTGAATTTTCACTTAGGTTTAGTCTTTAATCTTTGGTCATTAATTCTAAAATGGTGTTTTAGGTGTTATTGAATTTATTTGATTGGCCACTATATTAATCATGATCATTAGTAATCATCTCTATGTTAATCTTGGCCCTTAATTAGCCATTGGTCTTTAATTAGGGTCACACATCCCAATTTATGATTTGTTGTTAAATTAATTATGAAAGTTTATGAAATTAATCTAATTAATGTAGATTTAATTATCTACTAATTGTTGGCAATTTTCTTTAATTGGATTAATTATTTCTTCACCACTTTTGGGTTTGCTTTGGTCATTTATGCATCATGAATTAATTTAATAATTATAGGGCAACTTAGGGTCCCTAATATAATATTGGATTTTTGCCCCTTTAATTTCCAAGGAAAATAATCAAATAAATTACTAAAATTAGAGACAACATACTTTCCTATTTTAAAAAGGTATTAATTTGCCAAAATATAATATTTATAATGAATATGAATTTTAGGGTGTTACAAAGATTCCTGATAGGGCAAAACGTTAAGCCTAAAAAACTCTGCAAGTGCACGGGCCGTATCAAGTAATAAAGAATAAGTAAGATATCATTTCCACGAGGACTTAGTATCACAAACTTCAGTTGAGCATTAATTTCACAATTTCGTTTAAGTTGAGGAAAACAAAAATTGAATTTAATTAAGAAAAAGAAATTAAAACTAAAATAAAAATAAGAAAACTACCACAATAATCAAACGAGCAACCTAGAGTCATTAATCCCTTATTTGATTCTTAGATTTTATCCCCACTAAATTAACTTTAACTTAATCTAATCAGCTAATCTAGAGTATTAATGTCTATAAATGTCTTCCGGTCCATTTATATACCTATCTTAATTAATTATGTAATGCCTCACACAATTAAATAAGACGCGTTTTAAATCGAACTCACTCTAATTTGATTATGCGGAGCTTCTAGGTATATTCCTATCCTAGACACAAATTAGATTAAAACCTAACTTCACGTTAAATTTAAACCTAATTCCACATTATTTATTCCCAAGGTCAATTTAGGATTCCCTCTTCCAAGTCCAACCCTAAATCCCCAAAACATGCTCAATGGTGGCCACTCACTAAGCAATAGCAATAAACACAGGATTAAATAAACTGAATAAAATTAATCAAAACTCAAAAGTGGGAATAATATCTAAAACCCAAACAAGTTCATAGATTCTCTATGTTGCAAAACCAACTAGCCACACATGGCTTTATTCAAATCCATTAAAAAAAAAAAAAAGATAAGACTTCAGGTTCAAAGAAGAAGAAGAGAGAGGAAAAAAAATTTCTCCGTCGCCTCCACAGTCCTTCCGTCTTCCCGTGGAGATGATGAAGAGAATTGAAATGCTCAGCCTCTGCTCCTCTGCTTCTTCGTCCCTTCTTGTTTTGTGTCTCCTTCATCTGCCTTCATCTTCTGTCTTCCTTGTCTCTGCCTCCCTATTTATAATTTAAGTCTTGGGTCACTGATTTTCTTTTTCTTATTACAAAGATATCTCATATCTTGTAATTTACTCCACCAGATCAAGCAATTGATTTTGTTTCTATTTTCTTGCGAGGGACCATCAAGTTTGACTAATTGCATATCCTCTTACTGCCTTTTCTACTTCATTCCAAATCAGCTAATATTTCCTGCACAATAAAAATAGGATATGAGTAGATTTTATGTCGATTTATTCTTTGATCCCAAGTTTCATTCAATTATGGAAAAATTCATAAAAGATAATTAAATAGGTATATAATATCAATAATTCCAATTAAATCTCATAAAATATACACCTATTCAATCATAAAATATATACTCATCAATTCCCTCTTCCAAGTTTAACCCTAAATCCCCAAAACATGAATGGTGATCAATCAATAAGCAATAAAAATGAACACAAGATTAAATAAACTGAAATAAAATCAAGTAAAACTAATAAGTGGGAATAATTTCTAAAACCCAAACAGGTTCATAGGTTCTCTAGGCTGCAAAGCCAACCAGCCACACATGGCTTTAATCAAATCCATAACAAAAAGATGAAACTTAGGTTTAAAGAATAGAGAGAGAGAGGGGAAAGAAAGATTCTCTGTCGCCTCCATAGTCCTTTCGTAGAGATGATGAAGAGAACTGAAATGCTCAGCCGCAACTCCTCTGCTTTTTCGTTCCTTTTTATTCTGCGTCTCTCGATCCTTTTTTTTTTCTTGTCTCTGTCTCCCTATTTATAAGTTAAGTCTTAGGTCACTAATTCTCTTTTTTTTAAAAAAACAAAAAAAAGATATCTTATATCTTGTAATCAACCCCACCAAATCACGCAATTGATTTTGTTTCTATTTTTCTTGCGTGGGACCACCGACTTTGGTTGATTGGATATCCTCTTAATTTCTTTTTCTACTTCTTTCCAAATCAGCTAATATTTCCTATAAAATATAATAGAAAATAAGTAGATTTTATATCAAAATATCTTTTTATCCTATAATGACAATAAAGTATATAAAAAATAATTAAATAGGTATATAATATCAATAAATCTAACTAATTCTCATAAAATATATACATATTTAATCGTAAAATATATACTTATCAAGAATATATGCAGATGAATACATATGAGCAAAATTAACATGACATCCACAACATCAATCTAAAGCATAAGCATATCAATAGGAATAATATAAGTCATCCATGTCACATGCTCCATGATATATACAGTCATCACAAAAGAAAAACAAGAATGCAGTATAGCGCAGAATATAAAAACACATAGAAATAAAAAGGGTAACAAGTCAAAAAAAAAAATCAGAGGTATCCTATGTGTTACTTTGATTTGTAATCCCATAGCATCATCTGATTGACCAAATCAGCACCAAATCGCTTAACCTAGCCTATTCCCACCCATACATAATATTCTGCATGATAGCAAAACAACAGTTAAAGTATATCCTTGACTAATTAATTCTTGGAAAAAAAGATACTCCCTCCGGTCCTAATTATAGAAACACTTTTGTAATACAAATTGCACTACAAAAGTGTTCTTATAATTAGGACTGGAGGTAGTTCACTAATTAATGATAAATAATTGTGATTGAATTATCAAAAAAAAATTGTGATTAATCATTCATATAAAGACAAAATTATGGTCATGCTTCCAAACAAAGCATCCTTGATTAATTAGGATAAACAAACAATTAACGTGCTTTACAATTCATAAACTGCTTCATTTAATATATAAATTGTAAAGGGACAAAGCACAAGAGTGTTCTTAATTCAATTTTTTTTTTTCCAAACCTGAAATTCAATTATGGCATTTGGTAAATCCGTAATTGCCTTTCACATATCTAAAGAGGACACATTAGTATAAAATATAAACTCTACAAAATGCATTATCTTTTGTATGTATTAAGTATCAATCTAGAAAGGGTACTTTGATTTGGCCCAGGATCGCAGGAGATTGCCAAGGCCGGAGAATGGGGCTTGATCGATGATGCAATTCTTCACTACAAAAACGCCTAGCGTATTATGATAATTGGAGCCAACTCAACTACCGTCTTTTGATTTTGATAAGTCTAATTGGATATATTTCGTGTACCGGTTGCTCTGTCATTGTACCAAGTTTTTGGTTCTGCTGGTGAAGAAAATGGAAAAGTGACGATCATGCATAATTTACTCAAACTTAGCCCAAGATCAGAAGATGATATCCTGTAAATAAAGAGTATTCTAGCAGAAAAAGAATGACAGAAGGCATATTTTTTGTTGGTACATACACGTGATTGCATATACCACACCACAAAACGAACATGGACGTACAATATGAATTTTGAATGAGTACGTAAGAGGAACCACACCAACTCTTTTTCATCGTGTATAATAATTGATGTACGAGGCCCACTCAAAAACCATGAGAACCACGAGGTTCTGATTTATTTTTTAAGAATCCAACTTTTAGATTTTGAAGTTTTAGACATGTAGGTCAGATTTCAAGTTAATTCAACACTTTTAACTATTTCAATAATTATTCATGAAAGTTTCAATTTAATCAATACTTAGCTTAATAAATTTAATACTTGTAGTTATTCTATTTGCATGAAGTCTGACATGTTTGATCTCTCTGTATAGCACATTATATCCAACGATTAAATTTAACAAATTTGATTGAATAGTTAGAAATAATTTTAGTTACATTAAATGGTAAGTTATAATTATAATTTACACTTTGTAATACAAAATATTTCAGTAATACTATTAAAAATTACACTTCATAATATAGAGCCGCTCAATTATTTTTTGGCCCGTGTGGGCTACTTAAGATGTGAGCTTTTTGGCCTTAGCCCACGCGGGCTAGGGCCTAACGGGTTGGGGTGGCCCATTTTGACAGCTCTACTAACTTTCATAATATAACACAGTAAATTACTAATATTTTATTTATTTTATTTTTATATATGCAATATGATTAATATATAAATATCAAAAACTTAATATCTTATTCAAAAAGGTTATATCGAAAAACAATATTGTGTTATCTGAGACTTTCACCGGTTGAAAAACTCTAGATTTGGCTCATTTATTTCAAAATCCTTTTCTCATTATCCTTCATCATCTTTAAATCACATTCGTTAAATCAATCACAATACTACTTTAACATTTTCCTCATCTCCCTAATCAATGGCCTAGATAGGCTGATAAGAAAAAATGAGAAAAAAAGTGAGGAGAGAATCCTCTTCCAACAAGATATTGTATGTTGCCATGTGCGGCCGGCACACGTGATTAGATATACCAACGAAAGAGGAACATGATTTCACAAAATGAACGTATAAAATATGAATTTAAAAGGAGTACGCAAAAATTTTGGTTTCGAAGAAGTCAAGAGAGCTATTTTGTGATTGTTTGGGAAGGCGTTTCAATGCCTAAAAGGACAATGAAATGGAATAAAAGCTTAGTGGGGAAAAACACATTTTACCCTTTGGGTTAGCATCAGAATTATATTGACTTATCTGAAAAAAACAGCTTTTATGAGAAGCCGAAATTTATAGCTTTTGGAGAGCGTTCCGACTGTTTGCAACATTAATTCCCACACCTTCATTTGTCCTTTCTTGCCATACGAGCTACCTCCTCTTCCTTTATATATAAGTATGTGCACGCGCCCTTCTTTTCAATCATTTTCCATCTGACTTTTTAAATAATAATTCAAACAAATTTAGTTTTTTTAAAAAAAAAAATCGGTTACTGTCAATCCAAACACAAATCATATTCATAATATGACTTTTATCCTACTTTAGGCTTGTAGAAGTCAGATGGGAAATAAGCCACTTTTATCATCACTAATCCAAACGGGTCCAATGAAGTGTGAAATTTCTTTCCTCTTTCCATGTCAATGAGTGTGAGCTTTTGTAGGCACGATGACAAGAAAAAGAGGAGACATATTTTGGTGATAAAGCCGGCCAAATTGGGTTCTCATTCATGTTTTTCTCTTAGATGCTTGTTAGGTTCTTATCCCCCTAATTTGGGGAGTGTAGGCAATTTTTATATTCTATTTATATATTTTATTTATTTAGATCAAATTATATGTCACACCCTTCTTTTTTTTGCATCTAATATTTCAAATTAATTAATTTTCAGTCCTGTATTCAGAAATATTTTTCTTGTAACACCAATATCCTAAAAATGAATTTATTTAAGCTACTGGGTGTAGAAAAATATTTCAGGATGCAGCATATAATTTAATCTAAATAAAAAAAAATTGCCCACACCTCCAAATTAGGGAGATAAGTACCTAACAAGCACCTAAGAGAAAAGCATATAATGAGAACCCAACCAAATTCAGATATATTTAGAGTTCACATTTCATGCTTCTCCCTCACATGCTTTTTAGATGCTTGTCCTTCTAATTAGAAGGATGAAAGCATTTTTGTTTAAAATAAAAAATTTGTCAAATTTTTATTTTTTTTAGATGAAATTATATGTTGCATACTAAAAAAATTTTACACCCAGTATCTCAAATTAATTAATTTTTAGTCCTCTATTCAAAAATAGTTTTCCAGTAACACCAGTATCTTGAAAATTAATTAATTTTAGACAATGTAAAAAAAAAATCAAGATAAAAAAATGCTTTCACCCCTCTAATTAGAGGAATAAGCTTATAACACCAAAATCTTGGAAATTAATTAATTTGAGATACTGAGTATAAGAAAATTTCAAAATAAAAAAATGCTTTCATCCTCTAATTAAAGGGATAAGCACCTAAAAACTATGTAAGGGAAAAACATGTAATGTGAATTAGATATATTCCACGGATCGTACCATAGTTTATTTTAGTCCACAAGCTTTCAAACCCGTGACTCATGAGAGTTCAGTGAAAACGCAATGAAGGTGTAGGAATTAATTTTCTATTTGATGCTTATTGAGACCCACTTATGACAATTAGAAGAGAAGGCAAGGTTGTCAAACTCACGAGTCTAAATAAACTTGTTACAGTGACCTAGACTCGTATCATGAACTCGAATCGTAAACTCGTAAGATTTTACTTTTATTATTAAATAGGTATTACTAGTGTATAATTAAATAATTTAAATATAAAAATGACAACAATTTGATTTAAATATATTTTAAATCCAAATATTTGAAATTAAATCTATTAACATTCATTATTTATCATACTTAATAAAGAAATTTCTATAAAATTTCTATATAAAGCCACTAAGCATGATCAAATAAAAAAAGTTAACACAAATTTAAAAGTAAGTTAACAGGATTTTGTAAGCTAAAAACGTAAAAACGGTAAACTCGGTGTATAAACTCGTGAGTTTAACCGAGTTTACAACTAGCACGAGTTTACCACTGACTCGACTCGTTTTTGTAAGCTAGAAGCGTAAAAATGGTAAACTCGAAGAATCAACTCGCAAGTTTGACAACAATGGAAGGAGGTATTAGCTTGTATGGTTGGAAAGGAAAAATGAAGGTTTGAGAATTAATTTCCCATTCAATGCGTAATGAGACCCGGTAATGAAGAAGAGAAGAGGAGGTAGCTCATATGGCAAGAAAAGGAGTTATCTGGTATGGCAGGAAAGGACAAATGAAGGTCTGAGAATTAATGCTGCAAAAAGTCGATACGCTCTCTAGAAGCTCTAAATCTTTGCTTCTTGCAGAAGATGTTTTTTTTCGGATAAGTCCACCTAACTCTGATGCTGACCGAAACAGACTAAAATGGGGTTTTTCCCCACTAAGCTTTTATTCCATTTCATTATGCTTTTGAAACGCCTTTCCAAACAGTCACAAATTTCGGTGGCAGAATTAGCATTTATGCAGATAAACCAATAACTTGCAATATTTTGTTCCTTACTTTTTTTGCTCAGGATTTTGTTAGTTACTTTTTTTTTTTTAACATAAACCAATAACTTTGGTAACATAAAGTAGTAAGTACAGTAATATTTATGGTAATTTAGCACTGCAAGCTACATTTTGTTTTATGGAGTGATACTTTTAGTAACATTAAATGGTAAGTTATAAACTTATAGTTAAGAATTTACTCTTTGTAATGTAAAATATTTTAGTAACATAACGTGGTAAACTACAGAGTTCTAACTTTCATAATATAAAACAGTAAATTACGAATTAATTTTTTAATTTGTTTTTCTAAATATGCAATATGAATATATAAATATATAAAAAAAATATGTTATTCAAAAGTGTTATATCTAACAAAAAAAAATTAGAAGAAAAACAATATTTTTAATCTGTGACTTTTACCGATTGCAAAACTTTGGTTCAAAGTGACATGGCATCATATGTTGCCATGTGGGGCCCGACACACGTGATTGCATATACCACGCCACAAAACGAACGCCCACAATGTGAATTGTGAAAGAGTATGTAAGAGTTTGAACAAAAATAAGAAAGAGTATGTAAGAGGGATCACACCACCATCTTTTTCATGCTGTGTAATAAATAATAGCAATAACATTGTTATGGCTATAAATAGCAATAACAGGTTGGAGTAAAGCAAACCACAAGAGTGAGGTTCACTAAGAAGGAGTAGAAGTGATTAGAGAGAAGAGTGAAAATGTCATTGTCAAGGTTTGTGGTGCTCAAATCAAACTACAACAAGAAATACTTGCGTTATATACATGAAGATGTGAAGGTGCAGGAGTTTCTCCAATTCTCCGGAGGGGAGGTTGTCAGCCCATATGTAAAGTTCGAAGTGGAGATGGCAAAGAGTGGGAATGGACTAGTGCATATAAGATGTTGTTACAATAACAAATATTGGGTGAGGGAGAGACAGGATGGCTGGTGGATTCTTGCAAGAGCTGATAAACCTGAGGAAGACCAATCCAAATGGTCATGTACATTGTTCAAGCCAATCTATGTAGATGCTGATGCTAAAACAGTTCGATTTTTGCACGTCCAACTTAACCACTATGCATGCTTATGGATGGCTGTTGCTGCACCCTTTACTACCTATTTATTTGCAGGATCAAAAGATCCTAACAAAGATTCACACGATATCTACACAATCATTGATTGGGAATCACTATTGATAATGCCTAAACATGTTGCATTCAAGGGAGACAATGGCCAATATCTCAGTGCCCACTTGATCGAGGAACACCAGTATCTGCAGTTTGCATCAAATGATGTAGGTGATCTAGCAGTTGGGAACGAGATCTTCACGACTTCTGACGGAAGCATTCGTATAAAGTCCAATTACTTCGGGAAATTCTGGAGGCGTAGCCTCACCAATTGGATATTGGCTAACTCAGATGACACCACCAATAACAATTTCGACATGTTGTTTTCGCCAATCAAAGTTGACAACAATATCATTGCTCTTCGTAACTTAGGCAACAATTATTTCTACAAGAGACTCACCGCCGAGGGCAAGATAGATTGTCTTAATGCTAGAGTTTCCACCATTTCTCTAAAGAGGCCCGAATAGAGGTAAAAGAGCTTGTTATTTTAAGGCAAATCTATAATGTCAATTTTCGTCCCTCGGATGGCAGGATTTACAGTAAGAGAGTCCTCACAATGGCCACCGGAGTTGCCATTAATAGGACCCAAGAGCCCAATAATGCAGAAGTGAAGCTCTCTCATACAGAGACTAAGAGCAGTACTTGGAATGACAATGTTTCATTCAAGCTGGGTGTCAAAACTAACCTCAAAAGCGGCGTTCCATTCATCAAAGAAGGACAAATTGAAATTTCAGATGAATTTGATGGAGCATACCAGTGGGGAGAAACTAAGACATCATCAACTGTAGTGGAGACTATGTGCAAAGTTACTGTGCCACCAATGACGATGGTGACAGTGAGTCTGCTAGCAACAGTGGGTTCATGTGACGTTCCCTTCTCATACACTCGGCGTGATACTCTTACTAATGGACAACAAGTTACCTATAACATGGATGACGGCAATTATACTGGCATTAATCCTTTCAACTTAAAGCTTGAGACCAAAGAAGAAGAATTATGATGTAATTAAAATGCCATGAATGTTTGTGGGTACCATCTCTAGAAACCCTCACAAGACTCCACTCGTCCACTAGGGCTACCTAGGGGTTTAAAAGGCTTGCTGCATGTGCTAAATGCAATCGCGTTCCCTGCGAAAGTGGCATTTTTATTTCTGTTTGTAATTCAGTTCAATAATATGTATTATAGTAGCCTTTACTCTTTACTTTACTTGGGGACTTCATATATTCTAGTTCTACTATATCACTACCTGCGTTGGCGCATAGCTGCATATTGCTGAAAGATAGCTACGTATGTCAGAGTCCATCTTGACATGTTGGTCAAGAACCTAGTTGCCCTTTGTGTGATTCATGAAGTCATGGATAGTTTGTTCACTGTTCGAATTATTTGCTTCAATGTTGCCAATTATTTTATGTGAAAGTGGGTTGCAATGATTTCTTTTGCCTGCTATAGGGTTCAATGTTGACAACTCTTACATAAAGTATATAATCTGCTCTCTTATTTATTGACCTGATATAAAAGTTTCTTTCAAAATAAACATTAGATAAAGTGATATTATAAAATTTAGGGAATAAACAACTGACCAAAGACTATGAAGCTCCAGGGAGAAAAGACCATTGTCATTGTTGTGATCCTCATATATAAATATTCTATATATGGTTCATAATGATCATTAGATTACTAAAAAAGGGTAAAGGTCATTTTTGCTATGGAAGTTTTGTTAAGGGAGCGTCCAGCACCCGGAAGTATTTTTGGTATCAAATTTGCTCCGGAAGTATGAAAAAGGTAGCAAATTTGCCCCTCCGTTAATTTTGACCGTTAAGTGCCACCTCATGACACGTGGCATGCCACCTCATCAATCAAAAGTATCTTTTTTGCCCTGGAAGTTTTCATTAAGAAGCATTTTTGCCCCGAAAGTTTTCATTAAGGAGCAATTTTGACCCGGAAGTTTTCATTGAGAAGCAATTTTGCCCTTCTTTCTCCCAATATTAAATTTGACTATTAAATCGGTCAAAGACCACACATGCCATGCCTTGAAAAAGTGGAACTTGGAGTCAGAGAAGGAGATCCTTGAGACGTTGAGCTCAAGAAAGCATCACTTACGTTTGTATCAATGTTTTGAAAACCGGACCGGACCGGCCGGTTCAGATTGGAAATCAACATACCTTTTTTTTCCCCTCAAGAGGTACCCAACATACTTTAACTCATTATTTAATGGGTATATGAGTGCAGTGAAACATATTTTTTTATCGAAGGGTGGTATTAAAAAAAGATTTTTTTTTTTAATGATTTCATATTAATAACATGAAATTTTTATTCTCACCGGTTTGCCCCGGTTTAACTCCGGTCTGACTCACTGACCCTTGACCTAGTACCTTAACCGATTCAACGACCGGTCCGGTTTTAAGAACATTGGTTTGCATAGACTAATCATTTGCTTAAATCATAAGTGGTACTTCCTGTGACCAGTTCGGCTTCGCAAATTCTGGCTGCTTTGAGCTCAATATCTCAAGGATCTCCTTCTCTGACTCCAAGTTCGACCTTTTCAAGGCATGACATAAATGGTCTTTGACTGATTTAAAAGGGCAAAATTGACACATTTTGTAAACTTCTGGGGTAAAATTGACATATTTTGTAAAGTTCCAGAGTAAAATTGCTCCTTAGTAAAAACTTCCGGGGCAAAATTGCTCTCATTGAAAACTTCCGGGGCAAAAATGATACTTAACTCTTATTGGTTAATGAGGTGGCATGCCACGTGTCATGAGGTGGCATGTCACGTGGACAGTTAGTCAAACTTAACGATCAAAATTAACGGATGGGCAAATTTGATACCTTTTTCATACTTTCGAGGCAAATTTGGTACCTTTTACATACTTCCGGGGTAAATTTGGTACCCAAAAAACTTTCGGGTGCTGGGCGCTCCCTTAGCAATACTTCCATGGTAAAAATGACCTTTAACCCTTACTAAAATAGTTTTTCATGCCTATAGAAACAATAATCAAATTACGTAGGATAAAATAATAATAATAAATTTGATTATAAACCATGCAATTTATAAAATAATATTTGAAAAAAATAATAAAATTTGTATGTGTTAATATTTTTTTTCTTCCTAAAGCAGATGGAATACAACCTAATAACAAAACAAATTCATTTAACCCACATATCTTGTACTTTAGAGTCCAAAACGATCACGTGCAAAATCATTAATAATTTCTCATTCAATTATTAACAGAGTCTTACGATGGAGAATGTTGTGATTAATTTGAAATGTTACGAGCAAATTGTTATAATTTGACATCATTAACATTTTTTAAAAACTTCAAGGACTAAAAAAAGAAATTAAACCTAAAATATTTAAACATGCATTTATTATTTTTTTCATGATGAACTGTCTGGTCCATAATAATAAATCCAAGGAAAAAAAAAACCAGAATTGATCATTAAACGAAAACCACAATCACAAACTTTGTTTGATTATACAATGGGAAACACAGCGCAAAAGCGCCCATTAACATGTGGTTGCAAAAAAACAAAAAACAAAACAAAACAAAAAAAAACATTCAACAACAAAAAAGATCTTTACATCAAAAAATGACTTTTAACAACAAAAACATATCTTGCAAAATCTCATTATTCAACAACATAAATTGTTATGGTAAAAAATATTTGCCAACGACATTTATCATTACACACTATGCTTTCAACAACAACATTTCTCTTTGCAAACTAAAATATACACACACACACACACACTTTTAAAAATAAATCTGTTAATTAATACTATGATTTATAATAGCTACAACTTGATTTGTAAAATATACAAATTTCTTACATTTTTTTTTAAATAATAACAAATTTAAACATCTAACATTCTCAATCTTAATATTTAATGTATTCCAACAACTTAGTAGAAAATATATAAATACATATTTCACAATTTAAAGTTTGTAATACTAAAAAAAAATTGCAAAGAGATGCAAAAAAAAACGTAAGAAATATGTTGTACTAGTCTGTCAATGCCACAATCTCCATCTCATCAGTTTATCTAATAACTCTACCGTTGCATAACTCTTGTCCAGAAAAATATATACAAAAACACAAATAAATAAATAAAGTAAAGACAACCAAGGGAAAAAAATGATAATCGTTTAAATCTATCTTTTACAAAATCTTCACTGACTTTTAAAAAAGCTCAAGGCTTTTTACACAAATCCACCAAGTTCAGTAGCAACTCATCACAAAATAATCATTACTAACGGTTAAGAAAGGTAACAATTTCCACAAGAAAGAACACATAAATTTACTTGGTTTCATATCCAATGTGATCCTACATCCAAGGTTGAGCCAAAGCACCCACCAGTATCAAAAATAATTGATTACAACTCTCAAGAACTATCACCCACTCACAAATAGATTTAAACTACTGAAACATTCTCTAACAATCATAGAACACACAGAATCCAACAATGACAATGATTTCAAAAACATAATATGCTAAAAATGCCCAAAGGTTATGTAATAAACTTTTATACTAGTCACTTTAATATGGAATGACTAAAATACCTCTAGGCCAAGATGAAATTACAAATATGCCTACATATCTCCACCTTGACTTTATTTTGACAGCAAAACTATCTCAAGCACTTGGCGACTATCTAAATGCTAGACTCTAGACAACTTAAGCAAATCCAGAGCAATATTGAACCTACTTACTGGTATGCCCTTAATAATAAGTTCTGCTGGATTCCTTGGGTGTTGATATTTTCTTTGGACATTTGACCCTGAACTACTTATATATCCCTTATAAAGTGAAACTTCACATCTATGTGCTTTGTCCTCTCGTTAAACATGTTGTTCTTGGATAGGAATATTGCACGCTGGGAGTCACCATGAACAGGAGTCTGATCCTGCTTGAAACCAAGCTCTATCAACAAGCCTCTAAGCCACAACGCCTCCTTAATTGCTTCCTTTAGTACTATGTACTGAAATTCTGTAGTTGGCAACGCTACCACATGTTGCAAGGAGGATTTCCAACTTACCAAGTTGCCTCCCACGGCAAAAACATAACTTGTTATTGATATTTACTTCTATAAATCTGCTGCAAAATCAGAGTCACAATAACCCTCAACTTGTATGTTAGGTTCATGATTTTTACAATATACCAAACCAATAGCAACAGAATTTCTCAAGTATCTCGAAATCCAATTTACAGCATCCCAGTGTGAACTATCAGGATTACTCAGAAACCTACACACAAGTCCTACTGCATAGGCTAAATCAAGTCTGGTACATATCATATAATACATAAGACTTTCCATACAAGTTTGATACTCACCAACAGATTTATTATCATCAACAGATATGCAGACTTGTAAGTGGAATGAGTAAATTTAGCTCTATATGAAACTTACCCATGGCACATACATCATAAAAGGAGAGTTCTCTTACGCCTTTTAAATCAATGAAGACTTGCTTCACTAAAGATTGAGGCCTTTACTGCTGATATGCCCTATCTGTCTATGCCATATAGTTCCACCAAGTTCATAACATTAGCAACAGCAGAAACAAAACCAGAAATCACTGATCCTTTGAGGAAATACAGACCATTCCTCAACTCACCATACAAAATTGACCTCTTCCATCTAAACACTTTTAATTTTTCATTCTTTGAATGATAAGAATAACCTCTTGAATATAACTAACTTAGAGAAATCAGATTTCTTCTAAGGTTAGGGACATATCTAACTTGCTGCATTTCTTTTACATTTCCATTGTCTAGTTTAAGTAACATATTACCTGTACCAGTAACATTACATGCAACATCATTACCCATCAACATTTACCACAATCAAACAGTTGTAGAGATTTAAACCATTCTTTCTTAGGAGTTATATGGAAAGAACATCCTGAATCTAATATCCAATTATCATGATCTTCATTATCAGTAATAATCAATGCATCACATGTTACATCAATCACAGTAGCTGCATTATTCTCATTATTATTAGATTCAACACCTTTCTCCACAATATTTATGGGTACGTCCATCCTTCCCACAATAATAGCAAACAAATTAAGCGTTATTATTATTTTTGTTCTAAAAATTATTGTCTTTATTGTTACCATTCCTTTAATTTGTTTTTCTTCTATTATTCTAATTTCTATTCTTATGTCCTTTAGGGTTATGATTAACAACCAAACTCTCAGATACTGCCATAACCCATTTTTGTTCTGATTTCATTTCTACGTATCTCATCCTAAATGAATCAACAACAACATCTAGGGACGTTAAAATTGAACTTAGGTAATTTGGGCACTTTTTGACCTTAATTAACTGTTACTTTCATGAGCTATGCAAATTTGACCATAAGCCTAGGTTTGGTATACTTTGGGGAATTTTTGGTAATTTGAGCATTTAGGACACTGATACTTCATAGATACATTTTTGCACTGATTGCTTGAATTTTGGCCTATACTTGCTAAAAAGTGAGTTTGATACTCAAATTAGTATTTTTGGATACTTGATCTTTGAGGTTGCTATTCATTTACCTGCATGTGGAATTGTTAAAACCTCTTAGATTTGTTCCCTGCTTAAGAGCTGCTCACTTGCACATGTCTACTCTTTCATTATGGAATTACAATGTTATACTCGCAGTTGAATTCTTACCTTTGTACACTGAGAAGTAGTAGTACCTCCTAAACTTAAACTTAATGCTGAATTGGTGCATGATTTTTGCTTTGTTTGATATACTTATTCAGTTCCGATTATGTCTTTTTAAGTGCATACACATGGCACCTAAGAAGAAGACATTTACCACTAAAAATCAGTGAAGGTGGGGCCTATCTACACAACACCTATTTCCACAATATTTTATTACAAAATCACACATTCCATAGCCATATTTCTTGGGGAACACAAAATTCCACTAAAGTCATGTGTGAAACCATTTAGGAAACACAAAATTCCTAGAGGGGCCCAGTGAAAATAGGCAGAAGTTACCATTTTCATGCCTATATCCAAGGAACCAACAAACAAAATGAAGGGTGGAATATCAGCTAGAAGGGGATGAATAGGTGATTAAAAAAAATAAATCTTTTCTTAAACGCTCAATAGCACACGAAACAGAGACAGACAAAGACAGATAAAGGAAATGAACACAGAACGATTTATACTGGTTCGGTATAATACCCGATTTTCAATTTACCAAAAATTCGGTATTTTGGAATATGTTACCATATTAAATTGGTTAACATATGTGACATAGAGTCACATAGAATAATAGCTATTTTAAGGTTAAAAGGGTCATGAAAAGATTATAAAAACACTTAATTAAATTAGGTGACAATTTAGCAAATTGGCAAATAATCTTGCATTAATTAGGATTAATTGCATAATTCTCCTAATTAATTAGAGACAAATTAAAAGCATCAAAAGAGGGCTAATTATATTTGAAAATAATTAAGTCAAAGAGAATGAAATAATACTTGTCTTAATAAGCACTAATTGTCATGATTAGCTAATAAATCAATCCAACAATAACAAGGGTAATTAAATGGAAATTAAACACTTGATTAGAGAGTTAATTAAAGCTTATTAATTCTGCCCCAAATGTCATTCAAAACGAACAGCTACAAGGAAGGAAGAAAAGAGATGATAACATTGTTAATTGGAGTTGAAAAGTCAACATTTTCCACTAGCCAATGTGGGCAATGGACCAAAAGATGTTTTATTAATAAAATAACATATTAATTGGCTAAAATGAGAGGAGCATGTCGACCAAGAGGAGAGGTGGAGATTTAATATTGTAAAGTGAATATTAAATAAATTAAAGCATTTGGCAATTAATTAAAAAGGAAAAAACACATGGGATAAAATGGAAGATAAGATAATTAATAGTCATCAATGACATCATCAACTTGTCAAAGAAGTAGGGGGAAACTTGTTGAGGAAGGGAGAAAACTTGTTGAAGAAGGGGGAGAACTTGTTGAAGAAGAGAGAGAACTTGTTTAGAAAGTAGAGACAACTTGCAAGGTAAGTAAGAGCTTAGATTTTCCCTATAAATAGAGAAGCAATCCTCTTCATTTCTTCACACCAAATCAGCTCAAAGCATCTGATTTTAGAGTTAGAGAGTGAGTAAAGTGAAGTCGGAAGGAGTAAGAGCTTCAAAGGTAAGTTCTTGAGTTTTAGTCTTTAAATTCATAGTTAGATTATGCTTTGATCTTTAATCTTCAAAAATAGTTTTGTTCGCATGTTTTTATGGCTAAAAATGAGTTTATTTCGAAAATTTGATGGAAAATATGGTGGAGCAAAATTCTTGGAAGATGAAGATCAAAGTAGCGAAATTCCGGTAAAGTTTACGATTGGGAGTTTTTTGGAGTCAGCCATGTTGAGGCTATCATTTTATATAGTGAATGAAATCATTAATCATGAAATTTTACATGAATAATGTAACATCCCAATTTTCTAAAGCGTTTTTGAAATAATTGATCAGAGTAGAGCATCGGAATAACTTCAAAAGTGTGAGTATCTGATAAACATTTACTGAAGTGGTATCTGGCTGCTTACACAGCGGTACAGTAGTCTGAAAATAGTTTGCCAAAATAAAGTCAAAATAAAAATCTCTCCGTCTGCGTCTTCACGCTGGCTCCTTATCCTTGTCCTTGGCCCTGCTTCCTCCGGACCCTGAGGCTATAGCAGGAGCTGAGATTCAATGGCCATTGAACCTCAGGTAACGGTTAACCTCATGCTTATATATGACAGATATTCACGGCATTATAGCAATAATCCATACATAAGCACACAGCAGATGTATCCCAACAGTACATAAGCACACAGCAGATGTATTCCAATAGCACACAGCAGATGTATCCCAGCACACAGCAGATATAAAGTTATCTACCACACATAAGCATATTATAAGCATCAGAGTTAGTGTTACAGTACGCGAACGTACCTTCGTTGACGGGAAATGGTACTTTTGACAGCGGTACGACAGCGGTACGTGATTACAGATATCCTATAGGGATAATATCACATTTATCAGTGATCCACATCATAATAGGCATTTTAGATACAAATTACCATTTTGCCCCTAGTT
Organism: Acacia crassicarpa; assembly: GCA_034222035.1. NCBI lineage: Eukaryota > Viridiplantae > Streptophyta > Magnoliopsida > Fabales > Fabaceae > Acacia > Acacia crassicarpa. The sequence goes on from JAWXYG010000004.1 coordinate 27,651,679, forward strand.
TGACTAATCGGCGAAATTTCGCCAAAGCTTCGCTATTTTGACTCTAATCTTCCAAAATTTTGACATATCTCCATCTCCAATATATTTTTGAAATAAATATCATATTTATCCCTAAAACATGATTTCTAAACTTACTTGGAAGATTAAAGATTAATCTAGCATTTCTACTATAACTATCGAAATAACTACGAAAACTAAAGACTAGAGACCGAAGAACTTACCCAGAACTTGCTATTTTCTCCAGACTCCTCCTTCTCTCTAAAACCTCTCTCTAAGTGGCTCTAGGAATTGTGAAGAGTGAAGTGAAGAGGGGTTGCCTATTTATAGAGAATTTCCATGGATCTCAACCCTTGGATCAACTTTTGTATCAAGGGCTAAGATGATGAAGATGTGGCCTAATGAACAACACTCATTTTCCTCCTCTCTCTACCACACAAGTGTCCCCTTATGTCATCAACATGATGTCATCCAGGTGATGTCACTCATTCACTTTATGAGTTTTTACCGATAAAGTTCCCTGTTCGGTGTTCTGATCGCGTAATTTTGCAAAATCTCAAAAATCCGGGAACACAGCCTTGAAGTTCTATTCTTCCTCTTTGGAAATATCTGAGTTAACTAAATTTTTGATCCCATTAAGGGTATTTCGTAACTTGCCAAAGATTCTAAGCCGGACGCTATCGGTTACGGAAATTACTTCGGGTGACACCAACTTCGGGACAAAAATTCACTGATTCATAATATGTCCAGTTGTTTTCTACTTAGTTCAAGGATTTCAAGTTATGATTTATTTTCCATTGGTTCTCACTTTTCTTATCTGCCCTTTGTTTACAAAATATCATGATATTATTTTTGAAAAACCCACAACCCTTTTCACACTCAAATTTCGGTTTTCTCTTTTCTGCACCTTGCTCAACAAGTTGCTTCCTGAGCCTTCCAACTTGTTCACCAAGTTTCACAACTCGGTCTCCAAGTAACTTGTTCACCAGGTAACTTGTCCTTCAAGTAACTTGTCCTCCAAGTAACCTTGTCCGCCCAGTAACCTATCCGCCAAGTAACCTTGTCCGTCAAGTAACCTGTCCGCCAAGTAACCTTGCTCGGCAAGTAACTTGCTCGCCAAGTAACTTGCTCTCCAAGTTTCCCCGACTTGCTCTCCAAGTTTTCCTAACTTGCTCTCCAAGTTTTCCCTGACTTGCTCTCCAGGTTTCCTAACTTGTTCTCCAAGTCACCCAAAAATCGCCCCTACCTTCTTCCATTCTTTTTGTTCATTTTATGCTTTAATATGGTAATTTTGTGGTATTTTATGATCCCAAAATAAAATTCGAGAATTTGGTTTTTGAAAGCCTTAATTCTCAGAGAAAATTCTCTAAATTAACATAAATATGTTACTCAATTTTGAGACCATATATTCACCGATTTTGAATAGGTATTATTTATCAAAATATAATATTTATAATGAATATGAATTTTGGGGTATTACAAATAAATTCGACATGTAGGGCTTTCCAAATATATAGAATATGTACCGTTTTGATCTCCGGTCAAGGAGATATAAATTTTTGAAGTTAAGCTATTTTTCTGGACGAAAATCTGGGCAGCGTTTAGAAATGTTAAAACTGGGAATGATTCACTAATTCTGGGTGAAAACCAGTATTTTTCCTCGAAAATAGACATGCTAAGGATTCCAAGGAATTTTACGAAACCTCATTTCGATTTTTGTGGAATTAATTATGATTTTTCAAAGTTACCGAAAAATCTGCCTAGAAAATACTGCACTGCTTTTTAAATAAATGTAAGGGCAAAATTGTAAATAGCAAATCCACCCAGGGTAGAGAGATAAATAGAGGTGAAAATATCTCTTAGGATATTATTCTAAGTGATATGGTGATATGTTAGGATATCCGGGAAGTCCAAGGAAGTTCGCGTACTAATAACTTTAATCGCCTATATCTTATATGATTGTATATGATTGATGAGGGCCTTTTTGTCTTTAGCCTTGAGGTCCACAATCAAAATTAAATCAAGGATTGCGTATAAGCAAACCTAGGATCGTTCTCTCTCTCTATGAGCCTTTTATTGAGTCCTAAGTAATCTAAATGACATGCAATTGCAATTAAAACAAGGGGAAATTGGTTTTGGATTTTTCAGTTGATAAACTAAAATAAGTTTGCAATTAAATTAAATGCTAAACTATTATTTTTGGAATTTTTATAAAATAGGTGAATGAGTAAATTAAATGAAATGGAATTGAAAATATGGATGATGGCGTTCTTGGTGACGAAAAAAAAGGATTATCCTTGCTCAAAAAGATTATGCGAGTTAAAATTCATTAAGTCTTTAAGAACAATCTCAAGATAATACTTGAGTCCAATATTCTCAATTAATAGTAGCTCCTACAAACATAGCTAACCACTATCTCTTGAGACATTGTTAAAAATCACTTAATGTGCAATTAAAATTGGAATAATGCAACATGAGTCTTCTTAAAATTAAGCACATAACAATCCCTCAAAGGGCACAAATCAACTACATTAACTAGACAATAACACGCTAATTAATATAATCTCATTGCAACCACAAGAAATTAAAACTTATATAATCTTCACATTGCATAATCCAATCTCAATCACAATTATCAAACTAACAGAGACAATAAACAATAATCTCAGTTCCAGAATTTATATACAATGATTCCTAAAACTAGGCAACCTAAATGTATAAATCTATACTAATAGAATGAATAAATTAACTCTCCTTTGAAGCTCTGAATTCAAGCACAAATCTCCACCACAAAAAAAGCAAATAAAATCAGCTACACACATCCACTAGAGAACCCCACACGAGCAGCATATTAAATCTGGAATTAGAGAGAAGAGGGGCTGTGGTAGTGTATAAAAGTGCTTGCAAAATAGAGATGATGGAAGAAGAGGAAAGAAGGACGTGGGTCTGCGTGTCGAAGATGGAATTCAGATCCAGGATTGAAGGTTTGTCACTGACGGTGAAGGGCGGTGGTGGTGGAATAAGGCCACTCGCTGGCGACCGTGGTGGAAGAGGGACCGCCGGCGAGGAGGAGGCTGGGTGAAGGTGAGGTGAGGGTCCAAGGAGAGAGGGTGAATTAATGGTGAAGGTCGGATGTCCTCTCGCGGCACCCCAGCTGCTTCCTTTAATCTCTTCGGGTTTCCATTTTGCTGAATCCAAAATTGAAGATCAAACCTGATTGCCAAAAACGCACAGCTTTATCAGAGGGACCTAAGTGAAAAGAAAAAAGTTCTGGAGTAGGGACCAAACTAAAACTTTCAAAACTTGAGTTCAAACTTTCATTTTCAAATTTGATTTAGTCTTTTCAAGAATCTACAATCAAAATAATTAATCCAACATAAAATATTCTCATAAAAATCAATGATCAAGAGTAATTACATTTTTTTGACAATTTTGCTCTTTTTAGCCCTAATTTAACATATTTACTCTTAATCTCAATTTATCATAAGAAAGGCATTTTAAGCTCAATAACTATGATAAAGCCCATTAAAAATCCCAATTTAGTTATTAAAAATCATATAAAAATATGGTTCAATCAATGATTGATTGATTCATGAAGTGATGGACAAGACTAGGTCTTGGATCATGCACTGTGACTAAGTTTATGGGGCTTAGATCACCTGTTTATACATTCAGCTTTACACGAGTTATAGTCTTGATAATGCCGTTGAGTTTTCCTAGCGCTGAGGACACGAAAGGCCATCGTGTCACGGTGAGGTGCAAACAAAGATAACTTTACATGTGATGTGTACTGTTGATATATTAATCTTACATCTGCTATGTGCTTATGTGTTGATTAATGTGTAATGTAATGAATATCTGTCATATACTGTCATATCTGCTATAGAGGTTAACTGTTACCTGAGGTATGATGGGTATTGGACCTCATATTTGTCTAAGATTCAGGAAACGAACCAGGATTAGAGAAGGCAACGGTAGATGGAGCCGTGAAAAGGCACTGAAGGGAGAAGCCGATAGGAGGCACCGGTCAAAGCAAATGCTGGAAGAGCGTCAACAGAGCATTCTTTCTGGCATGCATTTAATGAAGTTATTTCAAACCATTTGGTGTCTAGAAAGGGTTCGTCTATGTGGTTCAGTCAATCAGTCACCGTGAACTCGGTGAGACTTCCACTAGACACCGGCCTGGCCGAATTGTTTGATTAACTGAGTTATGTTCATTGCCCCAAGTCTAGCTGAGGCTTGGTCTAAAGTTGTATAGTTATCATGAAGATTTGTAATTATACAAAGCTCTATAATTGTATCACAAGAATTATTCCTCCGGGAAAATTTTTAATATATCAGCTTATGTCGGGACATCGGCATATGTCCAGGCATTTTGTATTAGTTACTCATTGTCCAAATATCAGTGCATGCTCTCCGTTTCCGCATTACTCTAAGTTGTAGCACCTCAAACCATAGTTATTTTTCTAAAAATAAGTGTCAGCAGACACGATTTGAAGTATAGAATTTGGGGTGTTACATTCGATCTAACTCAACGACCTACATCCAGTCTCCAAGCACCTTGAGATTTTCACTAACTCAAAATGAAATTTACAATTACACACTTCGTAATCGGATGAGCCTCTCACACTAGGATTCACTTCCCCTGACAAGCTATAATTATACACTCACACTTAAGGTTCCACAACTTTAAGATTGGACTAACAAACAATAAGTTGATAAGTGTTTGACTCTCTTACAGAGTAGATAAAATGAACACAGATAAATTGAATATTTTTTTGATATTCTTTTCTTTTCTTGTTTATATCCTTTTGTTTTTAATGCATTTAAAATTTTCCTTAAAAAAAAAAAATCGGGGGCAACCCCAAATCCCCCTACTAATTGTGCAGACACAAACAAAAGATCCTAGCTCCACCACTGATACCCCCTTCATTAATTTCCTAGATCCGTCAACATCTAATGATTCATTTTTCACATAATCATTGTCAGGTCAGACAAAAGCATCTAGAAAATTACAGAACTAGATTTTCTATAAAGTAGAATGAATATTTCTACATCATTTAAAGCGCAAGTAATCTACATTGATTGGAAATCACATAAATACATTTTTTAGAAAAACTCTACTAAAATAATGTGCCTACCCACGCAGCCAAATTTTTCTATTTCATCCCTCACCAATATCTTGGCAACCACTGGCATATAACAATTAGAAAAATGTTATTAATGAGCAGAATTAAAGAACTACTTATGTGTTAAATTATACATGTATTAAACTCTAACCAGGGACACGGGGCTATAGGTGACCCCCGCCCCCCTAGTATTTTTTCTTTTAAAAACTAAAGTCAGTCCAAGTATCCAACCATTACGTTAGGTTTCATATATATTAACTGAAATATCATCACATATCGCATATCACCTGCTTTCATATATATATTTAAAAATAATAATAATAAATAAACAGGTGGAGCCCCAACCTTCAATATACCCCCAACGTTTTGCTCTTTTCTCAAAGCTCCTCCATCCCTTCTTCGTCTCTCTGGCGGCTCATCCAGCATTTGTTTAAACAGTTTACGATAAATTTTAAGAATCAATAAGGTTCTCAAAGTCATTTCTTTTTATTAAATTTTCTTCATGAAATTTATTATATATGATTTTATCTTTCTAATGATACTACTTTTATACTGATTAGAGAATATTTTAGGGTTAGAATTTTAGACAAGTTTTGATTTTTAGCACAGATTCAATCATCGATGAGTTTAATAATATAAAAACACATAAAGTAAAAGTCAAACAAAGCAATCTTAATTTCTATAATAAATTTCCTTTAATTTTTTGTATATTAAATTTGTATCGTATTTCAAATACTTTTATTTATAATGTAACATTTTTTATGTTCAGCCTTGTCAATAAAATTTCTGAGTCCGTCCCTGTATCTAACGTATCCATCCTCTTTCACCTAGAAAATATAGTTCACCACGGTTGACGAAATGATCATACAAAACGACAAACTCCTTTGTAGAAAACAAGTGCAACAAGTCATTTTTATTGTTAAATTTGATATAGATTGAAACCGATGACTTACTCCTGAGTCTGTTGTTTATTACATCTAGTCGTGCACAACTAAAATAAAACTTCCTTATCTTTGTCATCTTCTGTTCTCTTCTTAACCATGGTTATCACCCATGGAGATTTCATGTGCTAAAATTATTCAATCAAATTTGTTAAATTTAATCTTCGATATAATGTGCTACATATAGAGAGAGAGATCAAACATTTCAAACTTCATGTAAATATAATAACTACGAGTATTAAATTTATTAAGCTAATTAAGTATTTATGACATGCATTGAAACTTTCATGAACTAAGGAAATAGTTAACAGTATTGAATTAACTTGAAATCTGACGTACATGTATAAAACTTGAAATCTAAAAGTTAGATTTTAAGAAAAATAATCTTTCTGGTCCTAATTATAAGAACAAGTTGATTTTTTTTTTTTTGAGAGATTAAGAAAGCTAATTAAATTACTTTAAAATATTTGTGTTTTTATTTTTTTCTCGAAACTAATTAGTTTGACTAATAAACTAATATATAATCTAAAGATACATAATATATGATATAATTAAGAGTCTATCTAAAAATATCAACTTAGGTTTATAATTAGTGCAAGAGGAAGTAAATCATAACGTCGTAGCTCTCATGATTTTTGAGTGGCCTCGTACATCAATTGTTATACAGGATAGATGAAAAAGAGTTGGTGTGACCAGCACTACTAGTAGTGTAGTGGTATTGAAATTAATTTCCCTCTCCCGGTCCTGGGTTCGATCCCCCCTCCTATCACCTTTTATTTAAAAAAAATAAAAAAAATAGAGTTGGTGTGTCCCTCTTACGTACTCTTCAAAATTCATTTTGTGATTTGTCCATGTTCTGTGGCGTGTTACATGCAATCACGTGTTACACGGCAACGGATTTCCTCTACGGCCATCTCCCTCAGTATCGCATATAAACCGTTGATTCCAATGGTAGAACTATGTTATGGCCAGTTGAGTTTTTGGCTCTAGCTGACCTTATCTTATCTTATATATTTATATATGTGCATTATTTTTTTTTTTTTTGGTTAATAATTTGGCCCTAATTAATTTCTTGTCTTCTCTATAATTACACTCTTTTTCTTTTATTAGGATAATGTTTGGTTCATTAACCATTGGGTTGTGAAAGGAAAGTAAAATTCTTATTTGAGATATTTACTGAAAATATTAATATCATCATATATCTTATTTTGATTTTTTTTTTTAAGAAAAGAACTCTGGCCAATTGAAAAAATAAATGATAATAATAATTAAAGGGCCTGTGGCCCTTTAGCTTGCCTGTGGAAGGAGAGTATTAAATCAAATAGACCCTACCTTTAGTTTTATATCACTGCTAGAAAAATTATAAATAGCGACAGAATTTGCGACGGAAACTTTTCCGTCGCAAATTCAAGGAATTTTGCGACGGAAATCAATTTCCGTCGCAAAATTAAGAAAATAGCGAAGTATTTATGATCCGTCGCTATTTTTAGCGACGGATTACAATTCTGTCGCTACAACTAGCGACGAACTGTAAATTCGTCGCAAACTAGTGGCCAAAAAGGCCGCCAGTTTAGAGATCTAGCGACCAGAAAATAGTCCGTCGCTAAACTTAGCGACGGAAAGGTAATCCGTCGCTAAATTTAGCGATGGATTTGTTATCCGTCGCTAAATGGCAGCTTTAAGGCTGCCAAATTCAGCTTTTTAGCGACGGATTAGTAATCCGTCGCTAAAAGCTTGTTTTCTTTTTGAAGCGATTTTGCGACGGAAAGGTTTTCCATCGCAAAATCTTTTTATTTCACCTCCTTCTTCCTCAGATTTCTTGCGCAGCCCATACCTAACTCGCCCCCAACTCCTCCGCTCCCAGCTCCCCAAGCCCCACCCCCAGAGTTCCCCTCCGCCCCCAGCTCCGCCGCCCCACAGCTTCCCTGCCCCCCACCCCCACAGCTCGCTGAAACGCCCCACAGCTCCCCTCCACCGCCCCCTACCCCGCCCCCACAGCTCCCCTCCCCCTTCCCCGCCCCCTAGCTTCTGTCCCCCGCCGCCCTCAGCTCTGCCGCCCCCTAGCTTCGCTCCCCCACCGCCCTCAGCCCCCATAGCTCCCCCATAGCCCCCACAGCCCTACCGACGAAGAAGCTCACCCCCTTCTCCCCCCTCAGCCCTAGCTCGGTAAGTTTTTTGTTTTTTTTGTAATTAATTAATTAATTTTTATTTATTTATTATGAGAATTAGTATAGATAAAAAATGAAAAAATGAGTCATATTTTTTTTCTCATGAATAAATAGGTCTCAACAGTCGCTGTTCTCTAATCATTGGTGCTCTTCTCTGCCGTCCGACTACCCTCTCCTTCCGGTAAGCTCCCTTTCCCTTTTTTTTCATGACATTATTTATCACGAGAAATTAATATAGCTAAAAATTGGAAAAATTAATCATATTTATTACTCTTGAATAAATAGGTTATAATTTAACTTTATTGTTTATTTAGGTTATAATTATCTTATAAATATAACTAAAAAAGTATACATGAAAAAAAAATACCAATTGCATTTTAAAATTTGAAATCAATGGTTTTTTTATTAAAATAATTTGTAAATTGTGAAATTTTATACTAAATACTTATTATGTTGTAGGCCGTAAAAATGATTTAAGATTTTGAATTTTAAATGATATTTTATTTCTTTTTTAAATAAAAATATACATGAATGACATTAATGGTATATAAATGATATTGGTGTGATAATATTATGATTATTTATTAGTTGCTAATGATACATAAATCTAGAAATAGTATGGTGTTCAAATTAGATAAGTGAAGTTTTGAGAAATAATATTTAGGGATAAGGCAATAATTTTGTAAAAAAATATTCCGTTTCAATTTTTTATTTGAATCTATCTTTAACAAGTTATACAATAAAGATCGATAATTTAAAAAACAAAATTATAAATATTGTTTAGATAAATAGGTAATTATAAATACAAAAGATAAAGTTGATTTTGCAGATTATATAAATTTGATTAAGTCTTATATAATCTTTATATGTTAGAAAATCCAAAATACTTATAGTATTCTATTTTTTGTTTGCCCCCTCCACAAGCATGTCCCCATGTTCTGGTGTGCTATCCTCATTCTCTGGTTGCTTGCTGGGATATGTTCTTTGTTCAATGCATGTGTTTGTTTGTTTGTTTTTTTTACTTTCTTGATTAAGTGGCAATTGGTTGGCATAAGTGGCCAGTTGTATTGGCTACTTATAATTGTATTTGTGGCAAATTGATATGTTAATTAGGTTAGTAACTGAAGTAGCTAGAAAGTATGGAAGACAATCACGATAGGAGTTGGATGTACAATCGTCTAACTGGAAGAGAACTAAATCTAGCATTCTTGGTAGGTTTGAACGAGTTCATCAAATTTGCTTTAGCGCATTCAAATAATTCAAGTAGGGAGATCAGGTGTCCGTGTGCCAAATGTAAGTGTTTAAGGTTTAAAAATCCGAGCAGGGTCAAAATTAATTTGTGTCAAAATGGATTCATGAAGGATTATGAGTGTTGGGACTGTCATGGTGAAGTCCGACAGACACCGAGTGGTTATTACGGGGACAGTTTTCATCGAGAAAACCTTAATGCGTATGAGCAGTTGGTTATGGATGCCGCGGGACCGTCCATTGGCAGATATTTTGATCCCGTTAATCATGCCGAATCGTCATACATGGGAGAGGAGACCGGTACACATACTCAACCATCATACATGGGAGAGGATCCTCATCCAGACGCCGATAGGTTCTATAAAATGCTTCAAGAAGCGCAACGTCCGCTATGGGAAGGGTGTGAACACTTTGAAAGTAGTGAATATTCATCGCTTTCTACTACCCTAGCAACACTAAGCTTGAAGACTGATGACCATATGAGTGAGAGGAATTACAACGAAATGATGCAGATCATAAGCAAAGTTGTTCCCAAAGACAATAATTTGCCGAAGGATTTTTACCAAGCAAAAAAAAAGGTGAAAGAGCTTGGGCTTGGATGTGAAAAAATCCATTGCTGCCCTAGAGGATGTATGTTGTATTACAAGGATGATGCTGAGCTGATCAATTGTAAATTCTGTAGACATGACAGATATAAAGTTGTGAGGAAAGGAAGGAAAATGACCCGTCAAGTGTTAAGCAAGATGCACTACTTTCCTCTGGTGCCCAGACTTCAGAGATTGTATGCATCAGAATAAACAACTGCTCACATGAGATGGCACCGAGAGCATCACAGGGATGAAAATTTTGTGACGCATCCATCTGACGCCGAAGCTTGGCGTAAATTTGACGAGGCGAATCCTTTCTTTGCTATGGATCCCCATAATGTCCGTCTTGGTCTATGCTCGGATGGGTTCGCTCCTTTTGGTAAATCGGGCAGAAATTATTCCTGTTAGCCTGTCATTGTGACACCGTACAACCTTCCACCTTCTATGTGCATGAGAAGGGAGTTTTTGTTCCTCAACGCGTTAATCCCTGGGCCATCCAACCCCAAAAAGAAGATAGATGTGTACCTCAGGCCTTTGATAGACGAGTTAAAGATGTTGTGGAGTGAAGGGGTTCTAACGTATGATATATCATTGAGTCAGAATTTCACAATGCGTGCTGCCTTAATGTGGACGATAAATGATTTCCCTGCATATGGGATGTTGAGTGGCTGGTAAACGTCGGGAAAGCTTGCATGCCTGGTATGTCTTGAGCAGAACATGGGTTTTAGCTTGGAACACAGTCACAAAGTCTGTTGGTTTGACAGGCACCGATGATTCCTACCCCCGGACCATCCATATAGGAGAAATAGAAAAGACTTCACGTGAAATGTGGTTGAACGAGCAGATCAACCTCGTCGTTTAAGTGGCCAAGAAATATGGGACAGGGTCAAGTATATTCAAAGTGTCGAAGAGGGTGCTGCTTCCAACGAACCCGAGGGATATGGTGTTGATCATCATTAGAACAAACGCAGCATCTTCTGGGAACTACCATATTGGAAAGATCAATTGTTAAGACACAACCTAGATGTCATGCACATTGAGAGCAATGTGTTTTGCAATATTTTGTACACCGTGATGGACACGAAAGGCAAGACGAAGGACACAATCAATGCTAGACGGGACATAGAAGCGATTTGTAGAAGGCCTGCTTTGCATTTGGTGCAGGATGGCAGGGGACGCATTTCCAAACCTAAAGCACCGTACACATTAAACAAACAACAGAATTTGGAATTGTTGCAATGGGTTGAAGATCTGAAACTCCCGGACGGTTATGCGTCAAACTTGAAAAGATGTGTCAACTTGCACGAGTGGAAGTTATTTGGGATGAAGAGTCATGATTGTCATGTTTTTTTCCAAAGATTGTTGCCATGGGCCTTCAAAGCATTACCGAACCACATATGGTCTATTCTAACAGAATTTTCCAGGTTCTTTAGAGAAATTTGTGCTTATGAGCTTAATGTGGAAAACTTACGGCACCTGGAGGCGAGCATGCCAATAACACTATGCAAGTTAGAGATCGTGTTTCCTCCTAGCATGTTTGACTCAATGGAACATTTACCTGTTCACTTGGCCTATGAAGCAAGAGTAGGAGGTCCCCAACAATATAGGTGGATGTATCCGTTTGAGAGGTAATATATATATTTCTTTCGTGCAGTTATTTCTTTCGCGCACTTTAGTTTATAGATACCCTCTAATTGTCCATTGTAGGTTTTTACGCACTCTTAAACAAAAAATCAAAAATCCAACCCACATTGAAGGATCTATCGCTGAAGCGTATCTAATCGAAGAGGCCACAAAATTTGTGTCATACTATTATCCCCCTGAAATGACATCAAGATGGAGACGGGTACCTCGCAACGATGATGGCGGTAATACGAGTGAACAAAAATCAATATTGTAAGTTCTAGCTGAACCCAAGAGTGGGGGTGAATTGGGTGAAGTATAAAAATTTTCATTCTTCGAAATATTTTCGCAATTCAGTGAATTCATCTTGAGTAACAAAAGTGAGTTCACAAACAATTGATAAGTACTCAAATATAAATGCTGGACATGCAAGAGATAAGGAAGAAGAGCTTGCAAACAGATTTATACTAGTTCGGCCCAATCCTTGACCTACGTCTAGTCCCCAAGCCTCACTTGGGATTTTCAATCCACTATCTTTGATTTCCTTGATTACACGATCTGTAACTGAAGCAACCCTCTCTCTAGGATTCACTCCCCCTTACAATCTATAATCAATACACTATTTGATTACACACTCTGTACTCGAAGTAATCCTCTCACTAGGATTCACTCCCCCTTACAAGTTGTAATCAACACAATGTATATCCCACTCAAGATTACCCAATCTTGAGTTACTCTCAGAAAGATAATGTGTTTACAATAATTTTCCTCTCAAAGGAATGGATAGATAATCACTGAAGTTCAGATACTAATCATTTCACTCTCTAAGCTATCTAGACATGTAAAACATAGAGTAAATGGTGTAGAGGCAGAGTATCAGCATATTGGCATGGTAGGCTCGTGAATCTCTTTATTTCTGCTTGAATCCATGTCTTTTATAGATGGAGAATGGTATGTGACCGTTTATGACTGTTGTATGATGATTCCAACCGTTGTAGGTGATTAGCACTAAGTCTGGTCTTCTTCTCTCTCTAAACTTCTGCTAATCCAAGTGTTAATATGATCTGATGTGGCCCTTTGAGAATTTGCCCGTTGGAGATGACTTTACTTGTTGTAGTAAACATTCTTTAACGTTTAGAAGGCGTGCTCAGATGGATTAGCTGAAAGTAGGTTGATTTGCAAAAGTGCATTTAATGCACTGGACACTTTTTGCTTTATGGCTTTGACCTTCAATAATCTTCATCTGTGCTAACTGTAATTCACTTAACAAACTTGTTAAACATAGTAGGGAACATAAGTGAATGATATATGAAGGCAATTAGGTCAAACAATAAGGATTTGCAAATTCGTGTAATTCAAAAATCAATTTTGACCGTTGTATACTGGAGTAAGTTCATCCATACTCAAGTATGGCACTGTGCATAAGTGTCCATACTGCAGTATCCAAAGTCATACTGGAGTATGCAGCTTCCAGAGGCAAACCATCGTGACTTGTGTTTGAAGAACAAGACCTATACTGCAGTATGTTAGTAGTGTACTCGAGTATGGCACTGTTTGTGAGAAAAATTTTAAGTTCAAAATGCCTCAATACTGGAGTAAGCATCTGTATACTGGAGTAAGCAAGTCTTGACAAGTTGAGTGACCTCTCTGTATGGTCCCATACTCGAGTATGCAACTCTATACTCGAGTATGCAACTCTAATTTCAAAAAGTATGAAGTCTTCTCTTGTCTATACTGGAGTATACAAATCCATACTGAAGTATGCAAGAACATGTGTCAAGTTGAAAATCAGTTTAAGAGCCCAATACTGCAGTATGCAAGCCTATACTGCAGTTTGCAATAGTTATAAAATTTGGGAGCTCTCTGTATAAGCCTATACTCGAGTATGCATACCTATACTGCAGTATGCAACTCAAGTTGAAAAACTTATTTGCTCTCTGTAAGTCCAATACTCGAGTATAGCTCACTATACTGCGGTATTGACTTACCTTGAAAAGTTTGGTTGCTCTCTGGATGGCCTATACTGCAGTATACACACCTATACTGCGGTATTGACTTATCTTGAAAAATTTGGTTGCTCTCTGGATGGCCTATACTGTAGTATACATACCTATACTGCGATATTGACTTATTAAATGCAATTGAGCAACCCTTTAATAGTCCTATACTCGAGTATGCATACCTATATACTCGAGTATGCAACTGTAAAATGGCTTTTAACTAATTTTGGAAACTTCAAAACATGTTTACACTTGTTGTTAATCACCAAAACACATTGAGAACTAACATTCTCCCCCTTTTTGATGATGACAACACTTGTAAACTATCTTTTTAGAAAATTTGAAAGATGTAATCCTTTTTGAATTGAAGTTTTCAAAATATAAGTGTTGAGTGTTCAAAAACAACCAATTGTGCAATTTGAAACATAAAACTCAGAGTATGGCAGCAGAAATGCATATTGATATCATAAACAACTAGAACTATATTCATTAAACATAATTCATACAAACAGAACTGATATCAGAAATGATAAACACACTGATAATCACTGATATAAAAAAAACATCAAAATACAATAAGTGAATAGCAAAACAGAACAGACTACCTACAAACTACCTAGACATAACCTAGACCCTATATATCAACATCTTTCTCTCCTTCTCCCCCTTTGTCATCATCATGGGGAGGATCAGTAGAAGGGTCAGATGGAGGTGGAGGTAGGTATATGACAGCAGGTGTATGAGGCAGAAGTACAGAGGATGTGGGGATAGGTGAAGGGATGATCTCAGTGGATGGGGTAGGTGGAGACGGAAGAGGATTGGGTAAAACCTCTGTAGAGGGAGTGATGGGTGAAGATAGGATAGGAGTAGCTGGTGTGGAAGAGGAAGCAGGTGAGGATGAGACATGAGGTGATGTGATGTGCGGTGGGCTAGGGAATGAAAATGGAGGTGAGGAAGGTGGGGAAAAGTGAGTCTCAGGTGAGGATGAGGAAGGCTGGGCTTCTGGGACAGGAGAGGATGAGGAAGGTCCAGTCGTGAACCCGAAGGTCGATGAAGGAGATGCACCAAGACCAAAATGCTTGATTAACTTGTCAGCTTTGTCTCTGGCATCAGAAGCGACAGTCAATGTGATGGATAGAGTAGAGTCCAAATCGATACACTGATCGAATATCTCCCCTTGCTTCTTTTCCGAGACATCCTTCATCTTGGTCAACTGGGCTATCACCTCATTCTGGCCAACAATCACGTCCATGAGACCCAACTTGATATCAGCACTGATCTTTTGAAATTCAGTTTTCATAATCAATGAGTGTGATACAAGTGCAGCATCCACTATCTCTCTGATCTTGTCTTCAAATCCCAGTGGTGGAGGAGGAGGAGCAGATTGAGCCTCGTGAGCAATCGACTGAGATGCACGAGTCTGTGACCTCGGTGGAGCCCTCGACTAACCGAATCCTTCCGGCTCAAAGTGTACCTTCATAAAGTTAAGCTGAGTCTTTCCGAAGGCTGTGATATACTTCATTGTCTCAGGAGGACCCACATACCAAATCTTGTGGTAGAACATGATCAGGGAAACCAGAGAGGCGAATGGCATATAGGATCCCTTCCGGGACACGAACTTGAAGTAGCTAATCTCCTTAAAGAGCCACTACCCGATGCTAAGGGGATGCTTCTTGATAAAAGCAGTGAAGAACCTATAATCTTTCTGTGTAAAATGCGTGTAGCTCCCTCCCTTCTGCACAAAATTACGTGAGTACACATACCAAATGACTCGGTGCAGAGGTGGCATATCCGAGGGCTTGAAGGACAAGTGGGCTCTCTGATCATCCGGTACGTCCTGACCGGGCACAAGTGTGGTATACACCTCCTCATTGGTGTATCTCAGTGTAGATGCCTCTGGAGGATCAACAACCTTGAGGATCTTGTTGAGGATGGAGGCAGACAATGTGAATTGTACCCCTCTGACAGAAGTTGTGATCCTTTCTTCAACCAGCTTCCTTTCCGAGTCCAAAATGTGGTTGGTCGCCATGTTGAAGTAGAACATCTTGACCAACTCCGGGTAGTACGCGTCCTCGATGGAAACAAAAGACTGATATGGCCCGAACCACGGTGAGAGATCAACATTGCACTCTCTATACACTTGTTCCAGATCAACTGAAACAACAGCACAGAATCCACGGCTTGCAAATTGATTTCTGAACTTAGCGTTCGAGCCGAGCGGGAGTGGAACTGGAGCAACCTTGAAACCTTCAGGAGCATTCTTGTGAAGCTTAATCTCCTCCACTGCATTTGCAATCACAGGTGATACCCCTTCCTCTGACTCTATCTCATACTCAGAGCCGGTAACCTCGACAGTGGATGGAGAAGAGACGATAGCGGTAGAAGCTTGCTTTGCTCTTGCCTTCCGGTGTACGACATGAAAGATGGAGCTTGATACCCAAGAGGGGGGGTGAATTGGGTATCTACAGAATTTTCGAAACCTTGTTCTGTTTTGGACAGCTAAAAACAGAGCACAACAAAGGAGAAGGGAAGAAAAGCTCGACACAATGATTTATACTGGTTCGGCCCTTTCTCTTGACCTACATCCAGTCCCCAAGCTTCACTTGGGATTTTTTCAATCCACTAATCTTCTTGCAAATGATTACACACTCTGGACTCAAGAGTTGTTCTCTCACTAGAACACACTCCCCCTTACAAGTGTTAATCAATGCACCCAACCACCAAGTCCCCTGACTTGTGGTTCTTTACAAAAGATAATCAATAAGAATACTCTCTCAAAGAGTTGATAGGTTAATTACTGAAGTACAAAATGTCAAGATGACAAAACAAGTGAAAACTAAAATAAATGAATGAACTCTTGATCAAATTTCGCTCTCAGTTGTCTTGGTTGTTGGAAAGACTTGAATGCTCTTCTATTTATACTCAGAGATCAATTTATGACCGTTGCTTTCCAAATAAATCCGTTGAGGAAGTTGCCCAAGTGTTCTGAAGTGGTTTTGGGGTCTCTCTCACTTGTTTACTCCTAATCCAGTTGGCCAAGTCATCAAGGCTGACTTTCAGCGAATTAATCTGTTGGAGAGGAGTTTTCTTGTTTCAGCTAACATCCTTAAATGCTTTGTAAGCATGTGCAGAAGGATTTGGGTAGAAGGAGTAACTTTTGTGCTTTGCAATAAATGCTCTGAGTTGCTTTTTGCTTTATACTCTAACCTCTCACCAAACATTCTTTAATGCTCTGAAATCCATTAACAAATACGTTAAACATAGCAGGGAATATCAGAGAATAATATTGGAAGAGAATAGGATCAAATAACATTGATTTCTGAAATGCCCAAATTCAAATTTCCTGAACCTGCGACATGAACTCGAGTTCAGTTCTTACAGGCTCGAGTTCGTTGCTTCAATGTTCAAAATTATGTGAGTTCAAAAGGTGTGAACCTGAGGTTTGTCTTCTAAACCTGAGGTTCTCATGTCATTGAAAAACTAAAAAGCTCTCAGGTTGAAATGAACTCGAGTTCATTAATGTTAGGCTCGAGTTCGAGACAATTTTGAGCAAACTTCGTTTTAGCTTGAAAGAACAAACCTGAGGTTTGCAAAGCAAACACTTGAGTTTAAAACATTTTGAAAAATTCTTTGCTCTTGGTAACTTTTAGGCTCGAGTTCAAACTGTTTAGGCTCGAGTTCGAATGTCTTGAAAAACTTTGGAAGCTCTCGGCCAAAACTAGGCTCGAGTTCAAGATGTCAGGCTCGAGTCCATTAACAAACCTTTTCTCTCAATAGAACAGTGCTTTGTTTGAAAAACTTGTCCCGCCAGAGATGAACTCAAGTTCGCCATGATAGGCTCGAGTTCATGCTCTTAAAATTTTCTTTGAAAACTTTCAAGCTTGAGGTTTGCAGGGAGCAAGTGTAAGGTTTAACATGTTTTCAAGGTTCAAAAACTTTCTGGAAAAGATGAACTCGAGGTTGACCTCAGTAGGCTCGAGTTCAAGTGAACTTCTCAAAGGTTTGATTTTAAACTTCAGGTTCAGTCTCAAGTTTGGAGAATGGTTTGACAAGTTTGTGCTTTCTGTCAAAACCAGGCTCGAGTTCAACACTAACAGGCTCAAGTTCAGTTTTGACAGATAGAAAATTACAGGTTTAAAACATTCTAAACTTTGTCAAAACTTTCTCAATATCGTTTACAATTGTTAGTAATCATCAAAACACATAGGGAACTAACACGACAGTCCTCTTCCCCTTTGCTTTGCTCGGCTCTCTGGTCTTCTTCTTCTTGCTTGCCGAAGGTGGTGCCGGATCTTTCGACGAAGTACCCCTCTTTTTGGGGTTTGGAGAAGCGGTCTCAGGAATAGTGACTCCAACTCCAGGAATCATTTTGTCAATGCCCGTTTGTAATCTGTTTGGAATCGATTTTGTCCTTGGTGCCCTTGGAAGTTGAGAAGGAACCGGTTGATCAGATTGGGATTGCTCTTTGGACATTTTGAAGCTAGGGTTTTTATGATAGAGAGAGAGGAGATGATTTGGAGGAGGTTTGATGGGAGTTTATGGAAGTTTAAAGGAGGAACACGACGGTTTCAGAGTGAGAGAAGAGAGAAAGTCGTGACTCTTAGGGTTTACTGGAGTAAAGACGCGAGTATTGAAGAACACAACAGTTCAGTATATATAGACAAACCCTTATACTCGAGTATTGCTCTTGCATACTTGAGTTTAGCATACTTTCATTTACATACCGCGGTATAGGTGGAAGTATACTGACCTGGACTTCAAAAATGTAAAGTGAATTTTTGAAAACCCGATGGCCATACTCGAGTATGCCACTTACATACTGCGGTATACCTCTGGCATACCTTGAGCTTTAGCCTCTGTCTGGTCCATACTGCGGTATAGCTCTTCTGAACTTTAGTATTACTGTCTGGTCTCGATACTGCAGCACCAATACTCGAGTATTTGTCTCCTAAACTCGAGTATTCAATATTGATAGCAAATTTTAGCAGGAATTCAGGGGATTTTATCATGATAATCATCCTGCATGACAAACACATCTAGATTCTCCAGAACTTAAGGTTTTACATCTGAGAGAATTTTCAAAACTTTCTAACTTGAGTGAAAACTCGAGGTTTGTAGTGAAACCTCGAGGTTTTCCCAGGCAGAGAGCATCGAGCATTTCAAAGTTTTGAAAACCTCCAGTTTTGCTTAGAAACCTCAAGTTTTGATGTTTTTGTTAGTTCTCTGATGGTTTTGATGATTGCCAACAACTACAAACAATTAAAGAGGTTTTGCTCTTAAGTGTTAAAATTTTGTAGAAGAGCAAACCTCGAGGTTGAGTCTTACAAATGGTTTTAAGGTTAAGTGTCAAAGCTTGGTTTCACAAAAGAAATACGTGAAACCTCGAGGTTGGAAAGTTAACCTCGAGGTTCAGGCCTTATTAAAAACCCCAAATTTTACACTTAGACTTATAACCTCGAGTATCAAGAGCTAACCTCGAGTTTTTGATCCATCCAGAGAAGTCATGGTTTTCATCAAACATGGAAACCTCGAGGTTCATGTTTCAACCTCGAGGTTGGACATTCTATTTTGAAGCTTACGTTTGAAGAAAAACCTGTTGACCTCGAGTATGGTATTTCAACCTCGAGTACTGTGACATACAGAGAGCAAACTGGTTTTCAAAGCATTGAAAACCTTGAGGTTAAGATTGTAACCTCGAGGCTGGGCTTTATGCTTAACTTTGCTCTTTGCATTTTCAAAAGGTCAACCTCGAGTACAGATTCACAACCTCGAGGTTGTCGGGTTCCAGTGAAAAATGAAGTTTTGAAACAATCTTCAAACCTCGAGTTTACCTTTGGAACCTCAAGGTTTGCAAGTTAATGAGACTTTTCAGAAGGCCTCTTTTTGAGTGAAACCTCGAGGTTCACTTTACAACCTCGAGGTTGAAGGTTTTAAAATCTGAGTCTGGGTGAAGTTTACTGGTCAACCTCGAGGTTGGATGAACTAACCTCAAGGTTTGTGACCGTTGGTGCTTTTTCAAATTTGTGAAATCTGTTATATCTTGTTGTTTGACCTAATTGCTTTCATATATCATTCACTCATGATCCCAGATATGTTTAACAAGTTTGTTGAGTGTTTTTCAGTTAGCACAGATCAAGATTATTGAAGATTTATGAGAAAAAGCAAAAAGGTGAACAGTGCATTTAATGCACCTGCACAATCTCATCTACTTTCGGCTAATCCATCTGAGCACGCCTTGTTAACATTAAAGAATGTTTACTACATCAAGTAAAGTCAATTCCAACGGGCAGAAACTCAGAAATCCACATCAGATCACATAAACGCTTAGATTAACAGAAGTTTAGAGAGAGAAGATGACCAGAACCCAAGCTAATCACTTCCAACGGTTGGAATCATCCTACAACGGTCATTTAATGTTCTCTACCTATAAATAGAGAGCATTAACTTCTTCACAAGCTGATACACCAACGAGAGCGAAAATTTATTAAGTGTCATTTATTGTGTTCAGCTTTCATCTGTAATAGTATCAATTTGATACTTTGTACTTCAGTGTTTATTCTATCTACTCTTTGAGAGAGTTATCATCTTGTAAATCATCTACTGATTGTGATAACTACAAGTCAGGGGACTTGGTAGTTAGGGTGTATTGATTGCAACTTGTAAGGGGGAGTGTGTTCTAGTGAGAGAACAACTCTTAGTACAGAGTGTGTAATCAATATTGTTGAGTTAGTGGATTGAAAATCCCAAGTGAGGCTTGGGGACTAGATGTAGGTCAGGAAAGGACCGAACCAGTATAAATTGCATCGTGTTTATCTTCTTCTCCTTATCCTCTCTGTTGTGCCCTGTTCTGAGTGACCAAAAACAGAACAAGTTTCGAAAATTTTTAAATATACCCAATTCACCCCCCCTCTTGGGTATAAAGCTCCTCTTTCAGTTTTGGACATAAATCCAGATTCACATATCAAGTCCAAAACTCAAGGTTTGATGAACAAACCTCGAGGTTTCTGAGCTGAATTTGAAATTTGAATTCGCATCTTTGGAAATCTGTCGTGTTTGATCCTAATACTTTCCAGTATTAATTCTCTATGTTCCTAGATATGTTTAACCACTTTCTTGATGAGTTTTAGACAGATTAACGAAAGTTTATTGAAGATATCAGTAAAAGCAAAAAGCATGTCAGCATAATAAATGCAGTCCAGAAAAGTTGCATTCTTTCAGCTAATCCAACTGCACACGTCTACAAAGCATTAAAGAATGTTTTCTACAACAAGTAAACTCTTCTCCAACGGATTAATTCGCAGAGAGTCAACTCTGATCATCTAGCTAGCTGGATTAAGAGTAAACAAGAGAGAGAAGGTCCCAAAACCACTTCAGAACACTTGGACAACTTCTCCATCGGATCTATTTGGAAAGCAACGGTCATTTAATTATCTCTGAGTATAAATAGAACAGCATTCAAGACTTTCTAACACACACAACAACTGAGAGCGAATTACATTCAAGTTTTCATTTATTTTCTTCAGTTTTCATCTGTAAAGTGTCTTTTGATACAAGAGCTTCAGTGTTCATTTATATCTGCTCTTTAAGAGAGTTCTTCTTTCTGAATATCATTTATTGTAAAGGAATCACAAGTCAAGGGGACTTGGTGATTTGGGGAATCATTGATTACAACTTGTAAGGGGGACTGAGTTCTAGTGAGAGAATCACTTCTTGAGTGCAGAGTGTGTAATCTTTGATATAGTGGAAATCCCAGAGAGTCTGGGAACTGGACGTAGGTCAAGTGGTTAAGACCGAACCAGTATAAATCTCTTGTGTCTTGCTATTCTCCCTACTGCTCTGTTCTGCTCTGTTTTCACTGATAGATAACAGAGTTTTCTGCAAGAATTTTTAAAATACCCAATTCACCCCCCCCCCTCTTGGGTATTTGGCTCCACTTTCAACAATACCATATTTTCCCTATATTTCATGACTGAATTGGATGGTATAAATGAGCTTAACTATGAGCTAACCAAGCAAAAAGGCATGTATTCATGATATAGGGATTAAGAGATAGAAATCATCAGCATGTGTTAATAACAGTGTAATTCGCGATGCTTTTTAAGGAAAACTGTGTAGCAAAGTTGATGAAATGCTATAGCATTCTAACAGCAGATCGAAGAGCAATACAAAGCACATGAATGCTATATCAAAGTAGAGGACGCAATGCTATGTGGCTTATATTCTGACCTTTTTATCTAGATGATTTCAGGAATTAAATAAAATGGCGATATTGATAGATGGATTGTTGATGTAACGGAATAGAAGGTGCAGAGGATCAGAACTGAAAGATTTGAAAGAATCCCGCAGAATCTGCAGAGGCAATCTAATCTAATCAGAAGATACTGAAGATCCCGACAGAATAGGAAAGTCTCAACTCGCTGTGCTGCACGAAAGCCCGATTATAAAAGGCAGCCGAATGAACCCTAAAGAGGTCGGAGAGCCCTAGACAGAATTCTATCTTCGACAGTCTCTCGAGAAAAGTGAGAAAGATCACAGAGCACGATATTTCCAGGTCAACCCAGCATCCTTCCTTTGAGTTTGACGGAGAGAAGACGATGTGGAGCAGTGACGTGACAGGACTTCATCCACGCTTCGGAACTCCATTCAAGCTTTCTGTTTTCTTTTCGTTTATTTTGTATTTCAATCATGGGTCATTTTGTTAATGTTTGTTTTGTGTCTTCCTCGTCAGTCATGAACTAATTTTCATATGGCTGGACGAGGATAAATCTTTAAGTGTCGAATGAACCCAGTTGCATGTTTTTAATTCAATAAATTTGGTTTGTGTTTCGGTGTTTCAATTACTAGTCGGTTAACGGAAGTTAAGGGCTAGATCAGTGGCTTCACTTACTGGCAAGGAGTGGAGTTAGACCTCCGAGAAACAGATGCTTGCTAGGCGGCCCGTGCATGACATGGCCTATATTGTAGAGTTCAGGAATGGATCTACCTCTCATAACCATAACACCCTGTGCATAGCAAAGATCTACACTAGAAAGTTACCATAGGAATATGGAAGGAGTTTAGGTAGTATTCTACGTATCGACGCGGAAGCTTCGGTAGACTATAGAGGTGAGTTAACCAAATAGCCTTGTGAGTAGCAGCTATGCTGTAGCAATTGCGAAAGCTATACAGTATAGATGTCATAGCATTGTGTAAGACAACTGGGGGATTAACGCACTTAAGGATGACTCTGAGTTCAGTCTAACCTATCACTGATATCTTTTCTCGTTTATTGTTATTTTTGCTAGTAGCATAATTACCAAAACCTCTCAACCTGATTTTATTTATTTTCTATTTCACGACTATCATAGTAACCAAGCGTCACTCTTTGGTATCACAGTCTCTGTGGGACGATACTCTATATTCACTTTATTACTTGTTCGACTGGTTCGCTTGCCATAAGGGAATTTGACCAACAGCGGGTTAAGGTTTTCACCAACTTGCAGCTTGTTGCCGCGCAAATGGATGGCACTTATCAGGCCAAAGGCCCACTATTGGCTAAGTATCTCAATAAAGTGAAGGAGCTCATGGCTGAATTCGACGAGGTGGTTATCACCCACATTCCAAGAGAGGAAAACATCAGGGCGGACATCCTCTCAAAGTTGGCAAGTGCCAATGGTCCCGGCAGCCATATTAACTCTTAGAAATTGACAACATTCCAGCATATTTTCTCTCTCTTTTTACCTATTTTTGGTTCAAAATGTGCATAGAAATGAAGTTATAGAGGAAAATGTGCATATCAAAGTATAAGGCAAAAATCAAAGAAATTCTTGTTATTATAGAGTTTATGATTCAATTGAGAATTGATAATTGGTTCCTCTTTTGTAGGAAGGTGGAGACAAGTTTTGAAGCTCTATAAGAACCAAGAAATAAGGAAAGAAAGCAAGGATGTGAAGCAGTGCAAAATTAGAAGAACCTGTACAACTGGCCGTAGCAAGTTGACAACTAGCCACAACAAGTAGCTCTCTGTGTCACTGGCCGCGGCCAGTTGACAGTCAATCGTGAAAAAGTGCTGAAAGTACAGCTGTGCGTTTTCTCATTTCAGAAACAGAAAAACCCTATTTAACCCAAAGGGAAGGGCCGAAAAACACACTCTTGACCTAAGGAAACAAGTGGGCACATAAGGGAAGAGCTTGGGAGAGAGATTTGGAGCATTTTGGAGACTTGGGTACTCTTCTCAAAAGAGATTTAGGGGATTTCACCTTGGTTCTTCCTCTTTTCTTCCTAGTTTCTTCATGTATTCAGTTTCTTTGCTTAGAATCTCTTTGTATTTGAACATGAGTAGCTAAACCTTTCATTCTAGGGTTATTTTGACCCTTTGTATGGATTAATACTTGGAGTTTCCTCTCTTTTGGTAGATAAATATACACATGTGTTGATTTCAACCTTGGCTTAATGCTTCTAAGTGATTGGCCTCCATTTAAATGATTTATTCACATAGGGTTTGACTCGATAGAGCTAATCTAGGTGTAGAACTTGATTGAAATTGTGGTTATCTTGAAGTTTATTTGATAAATGGATGGTTTGTTGGTAAAATAGAGATATATTTACTAACCTTGCATTGTCACATTAGGGTTGTTGTTTAATTATTGATTCTTACTAATTGTAGCAAGAGATTGTGCATTTTAGTGAGAAGAGAAACTTGATTTTGACTTGAGAGAGCATTTCAAGTGTTTTTGAACCCTAGACTAACACATGTATGTATTGAAATGCTACTAGAGAGGAAGTTAACCAAGTTTTATGAAATACAAAAAGGGGAAAAAGAATCCTAGACTCCATTATTTTTGAAGTCAAAAGTCATTTGCTTTTATTAATTTTTCATTTTAGAAAAAGTCTTTAAAAATTCTCATTCCACATCAAAACTTTGTTCTAACTCAACTTGATTGATTTCACTAAGCTTCTTGCTTGACCAATTTGTTAAACAAATCCTCGTGGGAACGATACTTTACTAATCACTTTATTACTTGCGAAACTCGTACACTTGCGAGGCGAACAGTAATATACCAAATTATGTTACTAAAATATTTTATATTACAAAGTGTAAATTAAAATTACAACTTACCATGTAATGTAACTAAAATTATTTCTAACTATTCAATCAAATTTGTTAAATTTAATAGTTGGATATAATGTTCTATATATATAGAGAGAGAGAGAGATCAAACATGTTAAACTTCATGCAAATAGAATAACTACAAGTATTAAATTTATTAAGGTAAGTATTCCCTCTAATTCTTATTATAAGACATAAATTGTCAATAATTATTAGTCTTTATTATAAGGCACCAACTGCCACTAACTGACTGATTTATTAGGTTTTCCCATTCTGCCCTTATTTATTGGGCCAATATTTTTTCATTGACTAGTGTATTCCCAATCTATTCAACAAATTTCTCTCTCTCCCCACGTTAATTTTGTATATTTCTAATCCAATCAGCATATTTATCTCTCCCTCTTAAGTTTATATTTCTAATCCAATCAACATGTTTCTCTCTCTCTCTCTCTCCCCCCAATAAAATCGGGGTAAAAGTGGAAATATTTATCAATTGAACACTAATCTAATGACTTAACTGCCCTTTCTTAATATAAGAGAAATTTTAGTTAGTTCCTTATAATCAAGATCAGAGAAAATACTTATTACATTGAAACTTTCCTGAATTGTTGAAATGGTAAAAAGTATTGAATTAACTTGAAATATGACATACATGACCTGCATGTAGAGCTAAGAAATCAGGTTGAAAGTCCTGGCCCTTCAAGGGTAGACTTGAAAATTAAAGAAACTTAATGAAATAAGCTCTGCAGAGCCAGCCTTGGAGGGCTTCAAGCTTAAAAGGTCTGGCCCTAGAAAGCCTCGGGCCGACCCTACAGGCCCTTTTAATTTATTATTATTATTTCTTGGATGCATGGATTCACATATAATAGTAATTTACTAATTTATATGTATTTTATATTTTTTATCAAGTTGTTTATCCATTTAAGTACAAATATACAAATACATAATAACTATACTCTAATTTTATGATTTGGTTTATTATTTGTTGCAGATAAAGATTGTGAATGTGTTCATGATGCGAGAGAAGAAATTCATGATATTCTTATTCGTGAATCATAGCCTACTCAAAGTGAAACACAATCAAATGTTGTTGAAATTGATGATAGTAACGAAAATGACGACAATAATAGTCATCGTACTAATGTAACTTAATGTTATACTTCTTATGTTTTATATGAGTTATTTGTGAACATAGTTTGTTTTTAATTATAAATTAGTGACTGTGCTTATTTGTTGGATAATTCGTGTTATTTTGATATTAATGTTGATAAAATTTACTTGATAAATTAAAACTTTAATTGTTGTAATTTACTAATTATATTTCTTTAAAAAAAACAGAAGAAAAATAGTTAAAATTTGAAATAGTCTAAGCCCTGAAGGGTCGGCCCTAACCTTGATGCTCTCGAATCGGGCATTAAAAAATAGATGTTTTTCTTACTTTAGGCTTTGGAGAGCCGACCTTAAATCCCAACTCTATGTATATATAAAACTCGTGGTTGTCGTGGTTTTTGAGTGGGCCTCCTCGTACATCAATTATTTTTTGTTCAGACCTCGTACATCAATTATGGTGAAAAAAAGTTGCGTACTCCTTCATATGCAACCGCGTGTGGTCCCTCTTTCGTTGGTATATGCAATCATCGTAATATATCATAGTACCAATGATGAAAGGCCCATGTATCAGTCATCTTGAGTGCTACAATCCGCCATTCTCCAGGAAAAAATAAAAAATAAAAAACAGCCGACCCAAGATAAGGGATAAGGGTCCTTATTTGTAGAGTCATCTCAACCGACACTATCTGCCAAGAGAAAAGAAGGGATAAAGATCCTCCACGGATAAGGATACTCTAATGTTATCAATTCAACGGCACAGTCATGTTAGCTAAATTTCAACAGTTGAGATGTTTAGTGAAGAGGATTCTCTCATCATCATTTTTTTTATTTTCTCTCATTAATTCATCTAGATCATTGATTGGGAAGATGAGAGAAAAGTTAAAGTGATATTGTGATTGATTGGATGGATAGAATTTAGAGATGATTAGAAATAATGTCTAATCAACCGTTGATATGTTATCAATTTTAACAGTATTGTCATATTTGCTTAATCTCAACCGTTGATATGTTTAATGGTTAGCATATTGCTACATGTCTAATTTCTCTTTTTCTCCTCTAAAATAAATGCTTCATCATCGATCACGCGCCACATTCTTCAGCCTTAACAGCCTTGGCAATCTCCTCCTCGGCCAAATCAGAGTACCCTTTCTAGATTGATACTTAATACATACAAAAGATAATGGATTTTGTATAGAGTTTATATTTTATATATACTAATGTGTGTTCTTTAGATATGTGAAAGGCAATTACGGATTTACCCAAGTGCCATAATTGAATTTCAGGTTTGGAAAAAAAAAAAAAGAATTAAAAACACTCTTGTGATTTGCCCCTTTACCATTTATATATTAAATGAAAGCAGTTTATGGATTTTAAAGCACGCTAACCTGTATTCCCCTCGGTCAAGAAAGGCACACGGTGTACATTGAGGAAAATCTAAAATATTAGTTTATTAATCAAATTACTTAGTTTAGAAACAAAAAATAAAAATTAAAAAACTCTAAAGTAATCTAATTCCTTTTTTAAATTTTGTAACATCCCAATTTTCTAAAACGTTTTCGAACTATTTGATCAGAGTAGAGCATCGGAATAATTTCAAAAGAGCGAGTATCTGATAAAAACCTTCACTGTTGTAGTATTTGGTTGCTTACACAGCGGTACAGTCGTTTGAAAATAGTACAACAAGATAACGCTGAAATTAAAATTTCTCTGTCTTCGTCCTTACGCTAGCTCCTTATCCTTGTCCTTGGTCCTGGTTCCTCCGGACCCTAACGCTATGTTAAGAACTGAGGTTCAATTACCATTGAACCTCAGGTAACGGTTAACCTCATGCTTATGTATCAAATATGTATGACAGATATCCATGGCAAAACAGCATTTAATCACATACAATATTCATATATTCACGTAATAACATTACACGGCCACTGCAACATGTATGTTATTACAGTCTGCACTATCTCCAGTGCCACGACGGCCTATCGTGTCCTCAGCGCTAGGAAAACTTAACGGCATTATCAAAACCATAACCTGTATTAAGTTGTATGTGTATGATCAATTTTCAAAACAGAGTTTCAGACTATCTATCACATATAAGCATACAATAAGCATACAATAAGCATTAGAGTTAGTGTTACAGTACGCGTCCGTACCTGAGTCGATAGTCTCGGTACGTAATGGATCGATCTGCGTTCTTTCGGACAGCCTATCAGAGCAATATCGTCCTATTAATTTAAAGATAATATTCTAAAAGATATTTTGGCCACTATTGACTATTCTACCCTTGGTATTTTAAACCATTATTTTATTTTCTCATAATTTATTGAAAAACCGCTGGAATTATTGGGCAGAAAT
Organism: Acacia crassicarpa; assembly: GCA_034222035.1. NCBI lineage: Eukaryota > Viridiplantae > Streptophyta > Magnoliopsida > Fabales > Fabaceae > Acacia > Acacia crassicarpa. Next base: position 27,679,923 of record JAWXYG010000004.1, read on the forward strand.
TCGCCTATCTTTGAAAATTCATAACTAATTCTAGAAAAATCAAAACGAAGATCCGTAAAATGTTCCGGCCTCCTTAGGATGTCTATTTTCCATTAAAAATACCAGACTTTGCCCAGAATTTAAAAATCATTCTCAGATTTCACGCATTCATCCTCTGCCCAGAATTTCCAGCATTTTCGTAGCCTAAACTTTGTGAATTTCTTTCTCACTGTACAGAGATCATTTCAACATGTTCTTTACATATTTAAAAAGCTCTATATGTCTACTTTCATCATGAATTTTATCAGAATTTTTCAATAGCATTTTCAACATGACATATGAGTGTTTCTGTTACTAGTTCAGAAATCGCCTAACCGACGAATTTTCGCCAGAACTTCGTTACTACATTGTTCTTGACCTGGGAATTTTTGCAGAACCACTACCTTCACTATATTTTCGAAATGAAGCTATTTAATCTATAAAAACATGAAACTAAAATTATTCTAGAATTTTAAAGATTAAAACTACTTCTACCTATGAATTTAAAACTCAAAAACTAAGAACTTTTCTTACCTAGAGCTTGAACTCCTTCAAGACTTCCCTTCAGCTCTCTCTCAACTCTCTCTCAAATAAGCAAGTGTTGTATTGCTTGGTGTGAAGAAAAGTGAAGAGCTTGGGTCCCTATTTATAGGAAAAAGGTTGGGCAATTTGGTAATAAAATGCAACTTTGCTCTTGTCAATTAAACACCATTGGATCTAGGTTAAAGTTGAAATCTCACATCCTCACCACTCAATTGCTCCAGCTGAAATCCCTCTCTCTCTCCCCTCTTCTCTTTCTTTTTCCTTCTCCAAGAAGCTCAAGCAAACTTGCACTTTAAGCCATGAATATTGATTTGTGTTCTACAAGCCTTTGACTAATTTGACACATGTGTTGAAAACTCAATTCCTTCCCTTTTAAGCTCTGAAAACCGAAATGCCCTCTGGTCCTTAGGGTTGGGTTGTTGTTTTGGGCTTTGTTGGTGGTTTGGACAATTTGTTTGGGTTACCAAAAATGATCCAATTAGTTTTTGTTGTGCCAAAAAGCCCTAATTTAATTCTTCCTTGTTTATTATTAGATTAAGCTTAATTAAGTTTAGTTTGAAATGATTTCATTGATTACCAATTAAATTTTGATCCTACTAAGTCCAATTGTTACAATTATGGACCCCTTGTTAGGCTTTATTGTTGAAATTAGCCAAAATATTGCAATTTGTTTGTAAATATTTATCATTAAATTAATTATGCATGTTAATTCAATTAGGATTAATTTTTGATGTTTACTAATTGTTTTTAGTGTCCTCTAATTATTTTAGACCTCCTCCTATCCTTTTATGACTTAACTTTGCCAATATGTGAATTATATGACAATATATCACTAATTGTGAGTTTAATTGTTCTTTGAATTGTTGGAAATTCTATTTAATTGGTTTAAGGGCTTTTATGGTATTTTACAATATTTTATGACCCCTAATAAAAATTTAGGGAGTTGTATTTTGCCCTATTAAGTTCTACCGACAAGTTATTCGAGAATTAGAATAAATATGCTTACTAATTTGGAGATAACATACTCTCCTATTTTAAATGGGTCCTAAATGGCCAAAATATTATATTCAAGAGATATACAAATTTTGGGGTATTATAATCAATTCCTTGATGAAGATTGGGCATAGTTATTTAATTTAATGAATACCTAACTATTTATTATTTTTCTCCTATCTTGTTTAAGTATTCTCCATAGTTCCTTATTGGTCCTTTTAATTCCATGTGAACCATATTTTAATTTGGTAATTACTTGGATTTTATGATATTTTATGGTTCCTAAAAGGATTCAATAATTAATTGCAAAAAAATCAATGCAACTACTTTAATTAATGTACAATTATTTGTCCAATCAATTATTGACACTTTCCTCTAATTTGTTTGAGATTAATAACATTTTATGCCCCTTTAAAATTTAAATATGAACTATGCTTCAATATGAAAATTATAGGGTATTTTATGATCCCTAAATGAACTTAGAATATTTGAGTTGCTTTGGTTTATTTAACTCTAGGAGAAAATTCTCTAATTTTAAACTAGATAAACTATAATATCTTTGAGACCACATATTCACCTACTTTAATTGGTATATTTAATGGTTATGCTAAATAGGATTTTTAGGGTATTACAAATTTCTCTAAAAAAGTCAGCTTGTTCTTATAAATAAGACTGGAGAAAGTAATAACCAATATGACCAAAACTTTTTCTCTTTTGGTAGAACCAAAACCTTTTCTTATTAAATTAAACAATTTTTTTTCCCGAAATCATATAGGAATGTACTCCGTCAGGTCCTAATTATAAGAGTTAGTTAACTCTTAAGGAGAGATTAAGGAAGTTAATTAAATTACTTTAGCGTATTTTTATTTTTATTTTTTTTCTTCAAACTAATTAGTTTAACTAATAAACTAATATATAATCGAAGGATATATAATATATGAAATGGTTAAATAATTTATTTAGCTTTCTTAACCTCTCTAAAGAAAGTCAACTAACTCTTATAATTAAGACCGGAGGTAGTAGATCGAAATGGGTGTACAACATGGCCAGGGGCAAGAACGGACAGGTTGAAATGGGTGTACTGCATTGTTGGACAACTCGCAGCCAACGGTCTAAAAGCTCCCGAGCCCAGCACAGAAGGAAAAGTCACTTTTTTGGGAGAAGTCCAATAATTTTTTTTTAAAAAAAAAAAAAAAAAGTTAATCCAAACACCTATATATGGACTCTTTTTTTGTACAAAAATTGTTTTCCTCATCATTGCTATCTCCAACTATACGTCAACAGAAACTCAAATAGGTACTATATATGAATGATTAATCACAACTATTTATCATTAATTAGTGAACGATCTTTTTTCCAAGTAATTAGTTAGTCAAGGATATACTTTATTAAGCTAATATTGGAAATTTTCTCTAAATAAGAAAAACTAATTATCTCTTGACTAATGTGATATATTTTCTAAAATTAAACAAGCATAACAAGTAAAATATAAAACCAGATTTTACCTCTTTTATTCTTCTTACATAAATTACGACAAACAGTTTTTACTAAGATTAAAGGGTTTAATATAATTTTTTATCCTTTAAATTTACCCATATTTTAATTTTGATCGTTCAAGTTTCAAACAAAAGTTTTGAGAAAAAAACACTTACTTTTGAAAATCCAAGTGAGTGGATATTAACTCATTCTGTAGTTTCTGATCTGTTTTACGCTTTATTGAAATTCAGTGATGACTGCGGGTATGATAGACAGGTTTGCTCACTGTTGAATGATGTGTGACATGTTATTTGTACTGTCTTTTAAGCAGATAAAGATTAGGATGTATTCATGATATGAGAGAAGAAATTCATGATATTCTTACTCGTGAATCAGGGCCTACTCAAAGCGAAACACAACCAAATGTCATTGAAATTGATAGTGGTGGCGAAGATGACGATAATAATAGTCATTGTACTAATATCGCTTAATGTTATACTTATGTTTTATGTGAGTTATTTGTGAATATAGTTTGCTTTTAATTATGAATTAATAACTGTACTTATTTGTTGGATGATTCGTGTTATTTTGATATTAATGTTGACAAAATATATTTGATAAATTAAAACTTTAATTGTTGTAATTTACTAATTATATTTAAAAAGAAACAGAGGAAAAATAGTTAAAATTTAGAATAGTAACTTCTAAGCCCTAAGGGTCGGCCCTGACCTTAGTGCTCTCGAGTTGAGCTTTAAAAAATAAATATTTTTTTACTTTAGGTTTTAGAGGCCCGACCTTGATTGCCAGCTCTACCTATATGTATAAAACTCGTGGTTCTCATGGTTTTTGTGTGGGCCTCCTCGTACATCAATTATTTTTTGCTCAGACCTCGTACATCAATTATGGTGAAAAAGAGTTGGTGTGATTCCTCTTACGTACTCTTTCATATGCAACCACGTGTGGTCCCTCTTTCGTTGGTATATGCAATCATGGTAACATATCATAGTACCAATGATGAAAGGTCCATGTATTAGTCGATAAGGGATAAGGATCCTTATCCGTAGAGTCATCTCAACCGACGCTATCTGCCAAAAGAAAAGAAGGGATAAGGATCCTCCACGGATAAGGATACTCTAATGTCATCAATTCAACGGCACAGTCATGTTAGCTAAATTTTAACCGTTGAGATCTTTAGTGGTCATCATACTAGTGTAAAAAAGAGTTTTAAGACTACCTTATTTAGACCATATTATAGAGAATCAGGTCTTAAAAGTATGACCAATGGCAGTTTCATAAATATAAAGAACTTTTTGAACCGGATTGTAAAGGATTCGGTTTTAAAAATAAAACCAGTGTCACTTTCGTAAATATATAGAACACTTTTAAGACCGGATTATTTATAATCCGGTCTTATAAGTATAACCGATGACAATTTTGCAAAAATATAGAATACTGTTAAGACCGCATTATAAAAAATACAATCTTAAAAGTATGACCGGTTGCAATTTCGTAAATTTTTTGAGAAGACGCCGATCAGAGATGAGTCCGAGAATGCGATGATTTATTTCTTCGCTTAATTGGAATTATATACATATGCTAATAAGTAAATAATCTTCTAGCCTAAGTCGTTCCTATAATTTAAGGATTACAATCAGGAATATAATTACGAAATTCAAAAAACCATAATCTGCTAACTTAATTTCTAAAATCTCTCTAACAACTTAATTAAGATAATTGTATAATATAATCATATATGCTAACTAATTAAATCTGAACTTCCAACAAATATATAGAATATTTTTAAGACCGAATTATAAAAGATATGGTCTTAAAAGTATGATCGGTTGCAATTTCGTAAATATAACACTTTTAAGACCGGATTATAAAAAATTCGGTCTTAAAAGTATGACTGGTAGCAATTTCGTAAATATATAGAACACTTTTAAGACCAGATTATAAAGGATTTGGTTTTAAAAATATACTTTGCAAAAGTACCCCTTTTATTATGAGATTGAGTCTTCAACGTTGACATAATTCTTTACAAAAGTCTATAGCCTCTTCAACCGCATATCTCTCAACAATTGAGACTTCAGGTTGATAAGGATTTTTAAAATACCTTTTAAGATCTTCATGTATCGCTCAAAAGGATATATCCACCTTAGATAGACTGGGCCACATAGTCTTATTTCCCTTATCAAATGAACCATCAAATACACCATTATATCAAAAAATATAGGAGCAAAATGCATCTCTAGTTGGGATAGAATGAGATAACCCTTCTTTTCCAAGTCCTCCAACTTTTCAATCTCAACAACTTTGCTACAAATAACATTAAAGAAAAGATACAACCTTGTTATCTTGCTTCGCACATTGTTTTTCATAATGCCTCTAATAGCTACTGGTAATTTGCATCAATACATGGTAATCAGGAGACTTCATTTCTACTAACTTCAAATCTTCCATCAAGACAAGCCTTTTCACATTAGGTGAATACCCTTGTGGCACCTTAATGCTATGCAAACACCTACACAAACTTTTTTTCTCGGCTTTTGACAATGTATGCGCTACTAGCTCCAAATACACTCTCTTACCATCATCTCTTAGTTGTGGGTGTAGCCATTCTCTTATTCCTATTTCAACTAAGTCCAGTCTAGCAGTAATTCTATCTTTAGTTTTCCCTGGTATGTGTAAAAGTGTACCAAGAAGGCTATCACACACATTTTTCTCTACATGCATCACATCAATACTGTGTCTCACATTAAAACTGTGCCACTATGGAAGATCAAAGAAAATTGACATCTTCTTCCATGTGTTCTTCTCACCCGCAGTCCTCTGATTCTTACCAAATAATGTGACATCTATTTTTTCAACCCAACTGTAAACCTCCTCTCTAGTTAATGACTTTGGAGCTGTGTCATACTCCTACAAACCATTAAAACTCTTTTTTAGTCTACAATATGGGTGGTATCTGCTAAGAGAAATGAGGGGACAAGGATCCTCCACGGATGAGGATCCTCTAATGTCATCAATTCAACGGCACAATCGTGTTAGCTAAATCTCAACCGTTGAGATGTTTAGTAGTCAGGATATTGCTACATGTCTATTTTTTCAGATAAAGATCCTCTACTGTTATCAATTTTTTAAATATGAAATATGAATATATAAATATAAAAAAAAATATCTTATTCAAAAGTGTTGTATCTAACCCAAAAAAAAAACAATACTCCCTCTGGTCCTAATTATAAGAGCTAGTTGACTTTTTTGAAGAGATTAAGGAAGCTAACTAAATTACTTTAAAGTATTTTTATTTTATTTTTTTTCTTCAAACTTATTAAATTGACTAATAAACTAATATATAATCTAAGAATATTTAACATATGAAATGACTTATTTAACTTCCTTAATCTCTTCAAAAAAAAGTCAACTAACTCTTATAATTAGAACCGGTGGTAGTACTTTTTAATCTATTCGACTTTTACTGATTCTAAAACTCTAGATTTAGTTCAAAGGGACAACATGGCATCATATGATGCCATGTGGGGCCCGACACATGTGATTGCATATACCACGCCACAAAACGAACGTGCACAATGTGAATTTTGAAAGGGTATGTAAGAGGGACCACACCACATCTTTTTCGTCCTGTGTAAGTGTAATAATTAATTTCAACCAAAAAAATAATAATAATAATTAATAGCGACAACTTTGTTATTTGCTATTCCACATCTTTTTCGTCCTGTGTAATAATTAATAGCAATAACATTGTTATTGCTATAAATAGCAATAAGGTTGGAGTAAAGCAAAGCACAAGAGTGAGGTTCATTAAGAAGGAGTGGAAGTGATTAGAGAGAAGAGTGAAAATGTCATTGCCAAGGTTTGTGGTGCTCAAATCGAACTACAACAAGAAATACTTGCATTATATACAAGAAGATGTGCAGGTGCATGGGTTTCTCAAATTCTCTGAAGAAGAGGTTGTAAGCCCATATGCAAAGTTCGAAGTGGAGATGGCAAAGAGTGGAAATGGACTGGTGCACATAAGATGCTGTTACAATAACAAATATTGGGTGAGGTGGACACAGAACCATTGGTGGATTGTTGCAGGAGCTGATGAACGTGAAGAAGACCAATCAAAATGGTCATGTACATTGTTCAAGCCAATCTACGTAGATGCTGATGCTAAAACAGTCCGATTTTTGCACGTCCAGCTTGGACACTATGCATGCTTATGGAGGACTGCTGCACCCTTTGCTTCCTGTTTATTTGCGGCATCAGAAAATCCTGACAAAGATTCGTGCGATGTCTGCACAATCATTGATTGGGAATCAATATTGATAATGCCTAAACATGTTGCATTCAAGGGTGACAATGGCCAATATCTCAGTGCCCGCTGGATCGAGAGACACCAATATCTACAGTTTGCATCAAATGATGTAGGTGATCCAACAGTTGGGAATGAGATCTTCACCACTTATGACGGAAACATCCGTGTAAAGTCTAATCACTTTGGTAAATTTTGGAGGCGTAGCCCAAATTGGATATGGGCTGACTCAGATGATACCACCAATAACAACTCCGACACGTTGTTTTGGCCAATCAAAGTTGACAAAAATGTCATTGCTCTTCGTAACTTAGGCAACAATAATTTCTGTAAGAGACTCACCACAGAGGGCAAGACAAACTGTCTTAATGCTGGAGTTTCCACCATTTCTAAAGAGGCCCGAATAGAGGTGGAAGAGCTTGTTATTTCAAGGCAAATCTATAATGTTAATTTTCGTCTCTTTGATGCCAGGATTTACAGCCAGAGAGTTCTCACAATGGCCACCGGAGTTGCCATTAACAGGACCCAAGAACCCAATAATGCAGAAGTGAGGCTCTCTTATATAGAGACTAAGAGCAGTACTTGGAATGCCAGTGTTTCATTGAAGCTGGGTGTCAAAACTAGCTTCCAAACCGGCATTCCATTCATCGCGAAAGGAGAAATTGAAATTTCAGCTGAATTTACTGGTGAATACCAGTGGGGAGAAACTACGACAACATCAACTGAAGTTGAGACTGTATACAAAGTTACTGTTCCACCAATGACGATGGTGACAGTGAGTCTGCTAGCAACAACAGGTTTATGTGATGTTCCCTTCTCATACACTCAGCGTGATACTCTTACCAATGGGCAACAAGTTACCTGTAACATGGATGACGGCATTTATACTGGCATTAATTCTTTCAACTTCAAGTATGAGACCAAACAAGAAGATTTATGATGTAATTAAAATGCCATGAATGTTTGTGGGTACCATCTCTAGAAACCCTCACGAGACTCCACTCGTCCACTAGGGCTACCTAGGGGTTTAAAAGGCTTGTTGCATGTGCTAAATGCAATCGCGTTCCCTGCGAAAGTGGCATTTTTATTTCTGTATGTAATTCAGTTCAATAATATGTATCGTAGTAGCCTTTACTCTTTACTTGGAGACTTCATATTCTAGTTCTACTATATAACTACTTGCATTGGCGCATAGCTACATACTGCTAAATGATAGCTATGTATGTTGGAGTCCATCTTAACATGTTGATCGAGAACCTTGTTTCCTTTTTGATGATTCATCAAGTCATGGGTACGCAGTTTGTTCACTGTTTGAGTTACTAAAATATTCCATATGGTACATAATGATCATTGGATTACTAAAATAGTTTTTCATGCGTATAGAAACAATAATCAAATTACTTACGAGAATATGATAATAATTAATTTGATTATAAACCATGCAATTTATGAAATAATATTTTAAAAAAATAATAAAATTTGTATATGTTAATTTTTTTTCAAAAATAGATGAAATACAACTTAATAACAAAACTATTTCATTTAACTTACATGTCTTGTACTTTAGTGTCCAAAACGATCACGTGCAAAAGCATTAATAATTTTTAGGGTAAAGGTGCAGATTTACCAACCAACTATTACCTGAGGAGCGTCTGGGCCAAATAACTATTGAGGGGACCAAAATTGCCAATCAACAATTAAAAAGTGAAAAAAAAACACCAAATAATTATTAAAAGTGAAAAAAAACACCAAATAACTATTTTTTAAAAAAAACAACTATCACAATTAAGTTAAAATATGAGACACTGGTGTAGGACGGTGGCGGAAACGCTGGAGAAAAGAGCGGTTAAGCCTTCTTGTTAGAAAAGGAAAACACCAACAGAGATAGGACTCATGGGAGCAGGTATTACGGCAGCAGCGGTTGCTACTTGTGGCATCGGAGGGATGGAACCAGGGTGCAAGGTGCGTGTCAGTCGAATGCTGTGGACTACTAGATGAGTTCAAAAAGGTGAGTGGAACACCCAGCAACAATAAAAGCTTTGGAAATGCCGACGTCACTGACACTATGACAGTCAATGGAAGACAGAGACACCAAGACAGTAACGGGGTAATAATTCATTGGCGAATCTGCTCCAAATTGTTTTTTTTTTCACTTTTTAATTGTTGATTGGCAATTTTGGTCCCCTCAATAGTTATTTGGCCTCGACGCTCCTCGGGTAATAGTTGGTTGGCAAATCTACACCTTGACCCTAATTTCTAATTCAATTATTAACCGATCGAGCTCTTACATTGGAGAATATTGTAATTAATTTGAAATGTTACGAGTAAATTGTTATAATTTGACATCTAGGGACACATTAAAATTTTTGAAAAACTATAAGGAGTGAAAAAGCAATTAAACCTAAAATATTTAAACATGCATTTATTATCTTTTGCATAATACTAGATAGAAATAGAAGTTGTTTAGGTGTCAAATTCTAATGAACTGCCCGATACATAATAATAAATAAATAAATAAATAAATAAAAGAATTGATCATTAAACGAAAACCACAACCAAAAACTTTATTTGATTATACAATGGGAAACACAATGCAAAAACCCCATAAACATATCGTTGCAAAAAAATCTCAACATTTTACTACAACATAACTCGTTAGTATAAATCATAGAAGTTTTGCAAGAGACATGTCGTTGCAAAAAAAAAAAAAAAAAGGTTTTGAACATTCAACAACCAGAAATATCTTTACATAAAAATTTGACTTTTAACAACAAAAACATATCGTTGCAAAATCTCAAAATTGTTATAGTAAAAAAATTATTTGGCAATGACATTTATCATTAGGGATAAGGGTCTTAAATGCCATGGAAGTTTTCGCTCAGGAGCACTGGTGAGACGGAAGTTTTTTTTGAACCAAAAATGCCACGGAAGTTTTCACTGAATAGCAATTTTGCCCAGGAAGTTTTCACTAAGGAGCAATTTTGCCCCGGAAATTTTTACTAAGGAGCAATTTTGCCCTTCTGTCCCCAAATATTAAATTTGACTATTAAATCAGTCAAAGACCACACATGTTATACTTTGAAAAGGTCAAACTTGGAGCTTGAAAAGGAGATCCTTGAGATGTTGAGCTCAAGGCGGCTAGAATTTGTGAAGCCGAACTGGTCAAAGGGACTGAAAGGTCGACTGTCACAAAACCCAAAGGAAGCATTACTTATGATCTAAGCAAATGATCAGTTTATACAAACGTAAATATTATCACTATTGATTTGTTTTACTGAACCAATTTTTGGAACAATTCTTTTCTCGTTTTGCGTGTCATTTGCGTTTTGTGACAGACCTTTCAGTCCCTTTGACTAGTTCGGCTTCACAAATTCTGGTCGCCTTGAGATCAATATCTGAAGGATCTCTTTCTCTGATTCCAAGTTCGACCTTTTCAAGGCATGACATGTGTGGTCTTTGACTGATTTAGTAGTCCAATTTAATATTTGGGAACATAAGGGCAAAATTGCTAGGAAAATTGCTACGTTTTGTAAACTTCTGGGGCAAAATTGCTCCTTAGTAAAAACTTTCGGGGTAAAATTGCTCCTCAACGAAAACTTCCATGGCAAAAATGATACTTCCTGTAAACTTCCGTGGCATTTTTGGTCCAAAAAAAACTTCCATCTTACCAGTGCTCCTGAGCAAAAACTTCCATGGCATTTAAGACCCTTATCCCTTTATCATTACACACTATGCTTTCAACAACAACGTTTGTCGTTGCAAACTAAAATATATTTTTTTAAAAAAAATAAATCTATTAATTAATACTCCCTCCAGTCCTAATTATAGGAATACTTTTATAATATAAATTGTACTCCAAAAGTATTCCTATAATTAGAAACGGAGGTAGTACTATGATTTATAATAGCGCCACAACTTGATTTGTAAAATACAAATTTCTTACAATTTTTTTAAAAAAAAATAATAAAAAATTTAAACATCTAAGATTCTTAATCTTGATATTAAATGTATTGCAATAACTTACTAGAAAATATATAAATACATATTTCACAATTTAAAGTTTCTAATACTAAAAAAAACGCAAAGAGAAACAAAAGATAACATAAGAAATATGTTGTACTATGTTGTCAATGCCACAATCTCCATCTCAGTTTATCTAATAACTCTACCATTGCATAACCCTTATCCTGGAAAAAAAAAACATACAAATAAATAAATAAAGTCAAGACAACCAAGAATTTTTTTTTAAAAAAAAATAATCATTTAAATCTAGGGAAAATTAGAATGAAGTACCTAGAGAAAAAAGAAATATTTATGGAGAAGGACCATAAAAATTGTAATTGTTTAGAAAGATCAAAGATTAAAATATAAAATTAAAAGTACTAAAATACCCCTAACAAAATCTTCTGCAATCCTTTCTATGTTCTCTTCCTCATTCTATTTTTTAAACTAATACAAAATTTTAAGTTTCATTAAATTAAAAAATAGTTTTCTCAATTTTCATTTTCACAACTTGAATATATATCTATGAAAAAAAATTATGCTTTCTTCAATTTGTAAAAATTATATTTTTTAAAAAATAAACAAAAATTTTAATTAAAATGGAATTATAAAATTGTAATACAAATTTAAGGTCTTTTATAATTTATCATATATGTTAAACCAAGAAAGTTTGTATATTGTTTTAGAAGCAATTTATGTGGGTTAAAAAATTAATGTAATGTTAATAAAATTTTAAAAAAAAACTAATCAACCTATTATATCCTAAAAAAATATGAAATAAGTTCCGTTGTTATTTTTATAAAAAAAAACTTAATTGATATCATCGTTGATAATATAAATCGGGCAATTTGATGATATAAATTGGTGAAAAATATGAGTTTAATAGTTGTTAATTAAATAATATATTAAAAAGATATGATATATCATGATGGGCAGTTTTAGTTTTAATTTTAGTTTTTTTTAAATTATGAATACAAAAGATAATACATGAGGTTTGATTAGTGGCAATTTAGTAATTTAAAATTTATATTTTGATGTTCGATCCTTTTAAGTAATTACAATTTTTATGATTCCTCATAATAAATATTATTTTCTCTAGGTCCTTTATTTTAATTTCCTTTAAATCTATCTTACAAAATCTTCACTGACTTTTAACAAAAGATAAAGGCTTTTTACACAAATCTACCAAGTTTAGAAGCAACTCATCACAAAATGTCCATTACTAACTGTTAAAGAAAGATAACAATTTCCATAAGAAAGAACACATAAATTTACTTGGTTCAGATCCAATGTGATCCTACATCCAAGGCTGAGCTAGGGCTCAAGACTTTCCACTATCTGAAAAAATTTATTACAACCCTCAAGAACAATCACATACTCACTTACAAATCATTACAAGATCAAAAATCTTGAGTTAAACTACTAGAACAATCTCTAATAATCATAGAAATGATTCAACACAGAACCCAACAATGACAATGATTTCAAAAATAGAATATAGTTAAAAGACTCAAAAGGTATGTTATAACCTGTAATACTAACCACTTTAATATGAAATGACTAAAATACCCCTAGGCCAAGATGAAATTACAAAAATGCCCACATATCTCCACATTGACTCTATTTTGACAGCAAAAATATCTCAAGCACTCAGCGACTATCTAAATCCTAGACTCTGGACACCCTAAGCAAATCCAATGCAATATTGAACCTACTTACTGGTATGACCTCAATCATAAGTTCTGCTAGATTCCTTTGGGTGTTGATCTTTTCTATGGATACTTGACCCTGAGCTACTATATCCCTTTCAAAGTGAAACTTCAATTCACATCTATGTGATTTGTCCTCTCGTGAAACATGTTCTTGGATAGGAATATTGCACGTTGTGAGTCATTATGAACATGAGTTTGATCCTGGTTGAAACCAAGCTCTCTCAACAAGCCTCTAGGCCACAACGCCTCATTAATTGCTTCAGTTTGTGCTATGTACTCAGATTCTGTAGTTGACAATGCTACCACATGCTGCAAGGAGGATTTCCAACTTACCAAGTTGCCTCCCACGGTAAAAACATAACTTGTTATTGATATTCTCTTATCTAAATCTGCTGCAAAATCAGAGTCACAATAACCCTCAAATTGGATATTGGTTCCATGATTTTTACCATATACCAGACTAATATCCACAGAATTTCTCAAGTATCTCAAAATCCAATTAACAGCATCCCAATGAGAACTATCAGGATTACTTAGAAACCTACACACAAGTCCTACTGCATAGGCTAAATCAAGTCTCGTACATATCATATAATACATAAGACTTCCCATACAAGTTTGATACTCACCAATAGATTTATCATCATCAACAGATATAGCATAAGCAATCATACCAAAATTAATACAATCCCTAGGATTCTCAGTGAGGTTCAGGAACCTTGTTGGTTTTCACATTATTCTCCTTACACGATCCCTTGCTAGGGTATAATCAGATAAAGGGTTAGACTTAACCTCGGGTTGCTCAGATTCAGAGAAATCATCATTATACTGAGGATCTTGATCATCCAACCCATGATCATCTATCTCTGCCACAATAGTCCATTGCTTAGGACTTAGGGTGTTATGCTCCGAGTGTTATGCTCCACCTAAAGAAGACCTTGTCATCAGGACCTTCTTGAAGTATGTTCTCTTGAGACTTATCCTGCAAGTTAGTCTTAAAGAACTCCAGTTGATTAAAAATAACATCCCTACTAATGATAATTTTCCTATCATGCAAACACCACAACTTATTGCCTCTTACCCTAGTGGAGAAAGGAACACTAGAAGATCCCCTAAATCAGAATGAATGTATTCAATTCTATATGCAGCCCTATAAGTGGAATGAGCAAATTTAGATCTATGAAACTTACCCATGGCACGTACGTCATAAAAGGAGAGTTCTCTTACCCCTTTTAAATCAATGAAGACTTGCTTCACTAAAGATTGGAGCCTTTACTGCTGATATGTCCTATCTGTCTACGCCATAGTTCCACTTAGTTCAAAACATTAGCAACGGCAGAAACGAAACCAGAAATAACAGATCCTTTCATGAAATACAAACCATTCCTCAACTCACCATACAAAATTGACCTCTTGCCTCTAAACACTTTTAATTTTTCATTCTTTGACTAATTAGAATAACCTATAGAATCTAACTGACTTTGAGAAATCAGATTTCTTCTAAGGTTAGGGACATATCTAACATGCTGCATTTCTTTTACATTTCCATAGTCTAGTTTAAGTAATATACTGTATTACCTGTACCAGTAACACTACATGCAACATCATTACCCATCAACATTTACCACAATCAAACAGTTGTAGAGATTTAAACCCTTCTTTCCTAGGAGTTATATGGAAAGAACATCCTGAATCTAATATCCAATTATCATGATCTTCATTATCAGTAAAAATCAATGCATCACATGTTACATCAATCACAGTAGCTGCATTATTCTCATTATTATCATATTCAACTAATTTTCCTAACCTTTCTCCACAATATTTATGGCTACGTTCATCTTTCCCACAATAATAGAAAACAATCGTTATTATTATTTTTGTTCTGAAAAATATTCTCATTATTGTTACTATTCCTTTTATTTGTTTTTCTTCTATCATTCTAATTACTATTCTTATTTTCTTTATGGATATGATTAACAACCAAACTCAGACACTGCGATAACCCTTTTTTTTCTGATTTCATTTCTACGTATCTCATCCTAAATGAATCAACAACAACATCTAGGGACGTTAAAGTTGAACTTAGGTTATTTGGGCATTTTTTGAGCTTAGTTAACTGTTACTTTCATGAGTTATGCAAATTTGTCAATAGGCCTAGGTTTGGTATACTTTGGGGAATTTTTGGTAATTTGAACAATTAGGACACTGATACTTCATAGATACACTTTTGCACTGACTGCTTGAATTTTGGCCTATACTTGCTAAGTAGGGAGTTTGATACTCATTATTAGTACTTTTAGATACTTGATCTTTGATGTTGCTATTTATTTACCTGCTTGTTTGGAATTGTTAAAACCTCTTATATTTGCTCCCTGATTTAGAACTGCTCACTTGCACATGTCTACTCTTTCACTATGGAATTACATTGTTATACTGAGATCGCAGTTGAATTCTTACCTTTGCATTATTGTAGACTGCTTCCTTAGTTTAAGTATTAGTGGAATTGTTCAAGTTGCCTGAGAACACTTGTTGTACACTGAGAAGTAGTACCTGCTAAACTTAGACTTAATGCTGAATTGTTGCATGATTTTTGCTTTGTTTGAGAAAGGCATATTGTTGTACACATGATATTCTTTGCAAAGGCACAAAACTCGAGTGTTCACTAACAGATTACTCTTTTCTGTCTTTAATATAAGACATATTTACCTAATTAGATTGATTAAAAAGTTAGTTAAATTAGTTAATATAACATGTATTTTCTGAAACACCCTAGTCATCTTCGTTAATTCTCTCTTTCCCCCTCCTCTTTGATTATTGCTGAAGGAGTATCAATAGAGATAAATTAAGAAAATATTGACAAATATAAAAATCATGTTTTATATTTATGATCAAAATCAACTCCCTAAATATATCATATATTAAACCCTGAAGGGAGTATAATTGTAATATATGGAAGTGCTCCCTGGAAAGGCCATTAATGTGTTCTTGACAAGTAGAAATGCTTCCATGTATTATACTTTTAATTATTTGCTTCCATGTATTATACTTTTAATTATTAGGTAGCTGTCAATCTGAAAATAAAAAACTCGAGAACTTCAATGGAGTTTTTGCTATTATATATATCCCTGCCTAGAAGATGAACAATGACTACTTTCCTATATTAACCTTACTTGTGATGTTATTGTTTTCTGTTGGGAAGGACCAAAGATTATATTAACCTTATAATCTTAGCAGATGGTGTTTGTCCCAATTTATGTGGGAAGAGTAAAAGAGGTAAAATATAGTTTTATGTCATGCTTGTTATGCTTCGTTGATTTTAGAAAATATATCTTATTAGTTAAAAGACAAATAGTTTTTCTTGTTTCTATTTGCTCAGACAATAGTTGTTATTAGAGATTTTCTTTTCTTTTCCTTACTAAACCCAAATATTATGATGAATGGATGTTAGACTTGTAAGACATAATTTAATATTGTAAATAATTATCAAAGGTTATATATGCATTTAGAAGCATGGGCTTTAAAAACTATTTAAACACCTATATGTTAAGTGGGCCTTTAAATAGGCTTCGCCTTTTGAAGACCTAACTCAAAGCCTACATGCAGGCTCAGGCCAAAGCTCAGGCTTGGAATCCTTATTGTAGACTCGTGCCTATTTAGATAAAAGTTTAGCCTAACTTATTTCCACCCTTACGTATCTTTTGTGTGACAGCAAAACTATTTTGAGAAAATTACAGACGTTAGGGTTATTACAATAATTAATAAAGTATATCCTTGACTAATTAGTTACTTGGAAAAAAGTTAGTTCACCAAGTAATGATAAGTAATTGTGATTAATTGTAAGATAAATTGTGATTAATCATTCATATAAAGACAAAATTATGGTCATGCTTCGCAACAAAACATCCTTGATTGACTCGATTGATTAGGATAAACAAACAATTAACGTGCTTTACAATTCTTAAACTACTTCATTTAATATAGAAATTGTAAAGGGACAAAGCACAAGAGTTTTTTAAATTTAATTTTTTTTCCAAACCAGAAATTCAATTATGGCATTTGGGTAAAATCCGTAACTGCTTTTCACATATCTAAAGAGGACACATTAGTATAAAATATAAACTTTATACAAAATACATTATTCCTTTATATATATATATGTATTCAATCTTTCTCCCTACATTTCATTGGGCGATTCATGCAAATATTTTATACTTTCAATACACATTTCAATCAGATTTAAAAATTAGAAAAATATCCTCATAAAAATTTGTAAGCTAAGTCATCATTTATATTGTGCATTAAGAAAGATATATAGTTCCTTATTGATTATAATGAGACATAATTCGAAATTAAGAAAACAAAGTAAGCAACTAAATGATGAATCCATTATAAAATGTGGCACACGTAGTTTTGGTTGAACTTTGAAGATTACTTTGGAGGATGACCAGAAATCTGTTGATATAAACAATTTAAGGTCTCTCCCTCATTTTCAGGAACAAATTTCTTAATTTCTGCAATCTTTCAATATCATCACTTACTTTACAAATTAAAACTATTGCATCAATCTCCTCATTTTGTTATCTTCTTCAAAGTTTATCATAAAGCTCATGGGCATGTCTTTCTCAGATGAATTTTCCTTCAATAGTGCAGGAGCTAGCAGCAACCAAGAAGAAGACACCATGTTGTTCTACAGTGTGCCAACTAGTCCTACCTTCAAATTCAAGACAAGTTCACTATATGGTTCTGATCTTGATGAACACGAATTCGAATTTGATACCAGTCGCCGTTTCCTTTATCCTTGTGATTTTGAAACTGATCAAAGGAAAGAAGGAGAGAGGAAAAGTGGGGATTCCATGACATTTGCTGATGAGCTTTCTTGTGATGGTAAGGTCTTGCCACTGCCTCTTAAGCTTCCTCCAAGGCTTCAAAACGAAGATGGTAGGAAAACGAGTACACTGAGCTCAACGGCGTCTATGTCGCCGAGGTCGTTGGGGTTGACGGTGAGGCGAACATTCTCGGCCAGAAGTTTGTGGAATGATGATTTTGATCCATTCATGGTGGCTTTGAAGGTGGTGAGGCAAGAAGAGAAGAGAGGGAAACCAAAGGAAAGAGAAGGTATTAGAAGAAGTAAGTCAGAATTACAAATTAGAAGCGGAGGCCCAAATTTTAGCCCATCTGGCCTGGCATGTGGAGGCCCAAATTCTGGTCCATGTGAGCTGGCATGTGGGGGCCCAAATGAGCCATTGATGTTAGCTTCAAGAAGACCAAAAATGGTGTTGAGTGAGCCCAAAGGATTGGTGTTTGCAAGGAAAGCCAGACTAATTGGGCTGGACAAGAATGGGTCAAATGGGCTAAATGGGCCCAACAGTAGCAATGAAGAGAGTAAAAATGCTTGTGCCTGGAAAAGGAAGAGGAAGAGAGATAAGATAATGAAGTTTCGATTTGGGAAAGCAAGTGGTCATTACAAGTTGAGAGATCAAAAGAATGAAATAGCTAGCGAGGTGAAGAAAATGACATTGTCATTTTACAAGCCTAGGCTTCTTCTTTGTTTGGGTTATGGAGGAAGGAATGTTAAGTGATTCAGAAAACACATTATTATTGGGAAATGAAGAAATTAGCTCAATGATACAGATAGCGGATAAATTCCTTAGTGTTACTGCAAATCACATAGAATCCTGCAATGTAATCTTCATGGAAAAAGAAACACAAAATGTTTAGATATTCAACTTTATTGCAGATCACAGAGGATATATAGTTATATATTTCAAAGAATTTATTTATAGTGTGAAACAAAGTTTAATTATTGAAGAGACAGAGAAAGAAAGTTTCATTATTGAAGAGACAGAAAAAACATCCTATAAGCATATCGCTAATGATTCACTTTTCACATAATCATTGTCAGACAGAACCATCTAGAAAATTACAGAACTAGATTTTCTATAAGTGGAATGAATATTTCTACATCATTTAAAGCATAAGTAATCTACATTGATAGGAAATCACATGAATACATTTTCCCCATGAAAAAAATAGACCACGATAAAATGAGTGAGGGGGTTAAAGGAAAAAACTACATGCTCTCTCCATTGTGCATTTTGCTGAATGAGAAAGCGAGCTTCTCACCTCATGTTCTACCACCTCCTTAATTCAGAGCATAAGAGAGTAAGTTTCTAGCTTGAATCTAAGCTAACAGTGGGAAAAGAAACACTGATCTGATGCAAGTTCCCTACTAGTCCAAGACTTGAGTAGGCCAAAGGCGTTTCCAGGTGGCGATCTCAGTCTCACTGTAAATCTTTCTGACTCCTCCATAGAATCCATCAGCCTCATTTCCTTCTTCCCTATGGTTCTTCCTACTGACGCTCGTTTGTCTCCATCGCGAGCCAGGCATGTACTGGTTGAACTGTAGCACAACTGTGTCTGCAACAAATTCATTCAGCATCAAAGAAAGTTAGTCATGTTTCAATCACCAGAAACCGCTATATCAAGGAGGTTGCTAATAACTCTTGCACAAGTGAAAAACAATGGCTATCGCCAGTTCCGGCATTTTTTTAAAGAAATCATTTCATTTGATGAGATGCTAAATTATATATAACAGGAAAAGCTCCTTAAATTTCATTCCTAATAAGTTCATTGCAGGCAGATTGCTCATTCAAGTTATGACAGATGACATGATATTCTAGAGTGAAAGGTTATGGTGGTTAGACAGTTTGCCCAGGACATAACAAAAAAGTCACGCGTGCCACTTGAAAAACCACCACAGAGAAATAATGTCAATGCCCCCCCCCCCCCCCCCCCCAAAAAAAAAAAACCCGAAGAAGAAATAAGTTTAAGAGAAGAGGACCTTCCACTAAAGTCATGTATTTTTCTTGGATCAACAGCAAATGGGAAAAAAGTGGCAGATCCTATTTATCTACACTAAAAATCAGTGAAGGTGGGGGCCTATCCACACAGAAGCTATTTACACAGCAATTAATTACAAAATCACACATGCCATAGCCAAGTTTCTTGGGAAACACAAAATTCCACTAAAGTCATGTATGAAACCATTTAGGAAACACAAAATTCCTAGAGGGGCCCAGTAAAAATAGGCAGAAGTTACCATTTTCATGCCTATATCCAAGGAACCAACAAACAAAATTCCACCAAGTGACATAAGAATATGACAAAGGGAGTTTTTCCAATGAAATAAGAGTTCTAAGGGAAGAGAGATAAGAACAGTCTCATTGAGAAAGGCATATTGTTGTACACATGATATTCTTTGCAAAGGCTCAAAACTTGAGTGTTTACTAACAGATTATTCCCTCCGGTCTTTAATATAAGACATTTACCTAATTTGACTAGATTAAAAAATTGATTAAGTTAGTTAATATAACATGTATTTTCTAAAACTCCCTAGTCATCTTCCTTAATTACCTTTTTCCCCCTCCTCCTCAATTGTTGTTGAGGGAGCATCAATAGGGGTCAATTAAGAAAAAATTGACAAATATGAAAACTATGTCTTATATTTAGAACCAAAATCAACTCCTCAAATATGTCTCATAATATTAAGGACCGGATGGAGTATAATTGTAGTAATATAGAAGTGCTTCTTGGAAAAGGCCAATAATGTGGACTTGACTAGTAGAAATGCTTCCATGTATTATACTTTTATTAGGATATCTGTCAATCTGAACATAAACAGCTCAAGAACTTTACTGAAGTTTTTGCTATTATTATGTCCCTGCCTAGAAGATGAACGATGACTACTTTCCTATATTAGCCTTACTTGTGATGTTATTGTTATCTGTTGGGAAGGGAATGTTTGATGCTTTCACCAGAAAGTTGTGGGCAATCAGGGCAACCTTAGTAAGAGATCAGAAAAATGGAAACAGAAGTTGGAGGTTTATAATAATTAAGGTAGCCACAGTGCCCCACAAAGCATAAAGATTCCTACTAGATTTGAAACAGAAACTTATAAGGGGAATTGAGTTCTTTTTAGCATAGTTGGCCATTAAAGAATCCACTGAGACATGAGTTATCAATGTGTTGGTGGCAATGACGACATACTGACCATGATACGTCCAGGGGACCATTCCAATAGCATAACAGGTGGTCCACGTTTAATATATTAAAACCATGAAAATTAAAACAGCCTAACTTCTGGTCTCTTCCATCAAAGTAAACTTTTAAGCCACTTCTACCCTTTATGGCCTCCATAATTTTTTTTAAAAAAATATATATATATAGTGTGAGTATAACACATATGTATGAAACTTCAACCCTCACTTAACTCCCTTCATTCTCATCACCATAATGGCAGAAATATTCTTCTTTTTGCACAAATTATACCCAGTGGCTTCTAGAAAATTATAATTCATCTAAACCCTACTACAATCAGTTGTTATGTGGTTAAATCATGTATGATTCCATTTTAAAGGAAAAAGAGCATCAATTTAATGAATGATTGTAGCAATCATCTGACAGGGAAATGAGATGGATTTACCACTATTATGACAAAGGCAGTAATGTGCATCCCCATCACATGATTCTAAGTGACCAACAACACCATACCACCAGCCTGCAAGAAAGGTATATCTCGTCATGGGCCAATTAATTTATGGTCAATGATATAATTCCATTTCTGCAAAAATATATATATTTATACACACCACAAAATGTTTTTTTTATGAGTAGCTGTTCAGCTGTGCAAAAATAAAACCTTTTAAAGGAAACAATACACTTTTGCTTTAAAATTTTTTGAATTCGACCCACACTAATAATGTTGTTAAAAGTGTTTGGATAACTGGACCAAACACAAAATTAAGTTATTTGTTAACTATATTAACAGAATAATTGCACTGCCAAACAGACCCCAAAACAAAGGTATAAGGAAATTATGGTGTGAAAATCTGTGACACAAGACGGTCTCTATACTATCAAAGTCTAACATGAGGAGTAAATTTATGAGCTTCCTAACAATCTAAAACCATTTCCCCCTTCCCCCTAAAAGATCAAAATGCATAAATAAGATAGAATTTAGAAGTAAATTTTGTTCTAGGCTAAATATAAGATACAACCACCTCATTTCCCTTTCTTTTTACTTTTCCAGAAGATAAAGACTAATTGACTATGACCCTGCATTCTTTACCCCTTCTCTGTTTCCCCTACCAATGACAATATTTTATTTGATATGTTTAAATTGTTCTTTTACCGGTATCACAGCTTTCACCAACCAAAGTAATGAATAGGAGAAGTAGAAGACCAAGATGGAGAGAAGAACAAACCATAAGGAAATTCTCTGTTTCTCCTCCACTGAATCTCTATATGATCACCAGGACGCAAATCGTTCAAACAATCAGAAATATGAAGATCATGACAGGGAGTATCAGTTGGTGGAGCTCTTAGTCTTTCCCATGTGATGCCATTCTCTATTGCAGTTGGCCTTCTTCCATGAGGAGGATACCTGTAAGACAATATCAATAAATTAAATTATACCACCAGATCCAAATTCATATATATTTTTCTCCAGTCATCTTTCCCTTTTACAAACTCTTCCAACATCTTTTCTGCAAGTTTATCACACACATCATTGGAGACTATGAAACTAATAAATGAATGATCACAAGGGGGAAAAAAAGGTCTAGTTACCTGGCTTGGAAAGTGTCCATGTGCCGATCATAGCTCAGTTCAGCATCATAGCAAGATAACAGGAATCCGACATGACCATTCTACACCACCAACATCACAATTGTAAATCGTGAGAAAACTAAATCCTCTAAATTGAGTAAGAATTCAAGAAACTGTCTCTTTCATTTTTGTGGTCATCATGGGGTAGTTGTAACTTTAAGAGAAATATCACTAACGTAACTTGAGAGCAAAAAAAAAAAACTTCCAAGTACAGTTAAAATCCAAGGAACTTCTTTCTATGTCTGTGGCTGCGGTACCATGGTAAATATAAATTTCTAACAGGAGGAAAAAAAACACACAAGTATAACCTGTGAGGAAACAAATCCTCCTAATCCAATTAAATTCCAAGAAACTGTGTTCGTATTTTCTCAGGTCTCAAGGAAGATGTAAACTTTTTAGCAGAAAAGCCAGAGAGAGACTCGCCAAATGCATACCTCACGATTGTAAACCTGAGCCGGGAACCAGAAATTGCCAGACTCAAGAGCAAGATACCAAGTCATGACAGAATCAACTGGCAAGGAACTTGGCTGGTTGTTGCTATAATTATTATTATTTGCATCACCTTTCAATTTCATCCATGAAAAAGACCAATTAAGAGATAGAAACCTCTTCAATCCCCTATGCTTCCCTTGTTTTAGACTACCTATGTCTTGTTTTGAAGCAATATGCCATTGCCACTCCTTATAAGCAGCTTTACTAATAATCCTACCCCATTTCTGCTTCATGTGCCTCACCCAAAAGTAATCACTGATACTTGTGTCCCTCAAGGAACGGCACACACCTGCCATTTGAAAAAGAGCTGAAGGAGGTAGCCTCTCAAGAATGCATTCCAAGACCAGCTCTGGCAAATCCAAAAGTGAAGAATCTTGGGAATCCTCCACATTCTCTACTCTTGAAGTGAAAGCCATCTTCTTCATTAGGGGCATTCTTGAAGGAATCTGGGAGGGAAAACCCAAAAAGAGACGACAGGCTATGAACTTGGAGATTGATGTTACAGACAATAACTGTTTACAAAACACAAGGGAGATCAATCTCAAATCACTTGTCCAAGGTTGTTGTTGTTGAGGTTTGAGAGGAAGAGGATTGAAGAACAAGAAGAAGGTGATACAAGTGATAAAGAAAAGTAGCATTAGGACAGAGGAAATCTCTTGCGGGTCAAATTTGAGTTTGGCATAGGCGAGATACTAATAGAAGAAGCAGCCTAAGGGAAGGAAAAGCGACGGCTAAGAAGAGTGAAGAGGAAACCCAAATGGAGTCACTCACTCCTATAAAAAATTAAGCAATATTTTCTATTGGTTGAACGAGAGCCCACCAAAACCAATGGTGGGCGTCTCTACAATATTCTGACAAAAAAAAAAAAAAAATGGTAAAATTTCACAGCAACGAAATGCTATGGAAATTTCCGTTAACCACTATTTCTTAGGGTAACAAGAAAAACCAAACAGACGACTTCAACAGCTGTCATTCATATGTGAAAATGGGTCCTTAAAAGAGGGAACCAGTTTCAGAGCTCGTCCTACGGACGAGCTCTCCCTGCTCGTCCGTACGGACGAGCTCTGGACCGTCCAGATTTGATCTGGACGGTCCAGATCTGATTTTTTTTACTTTTATATTTTTTATCCAAAATAATTTTAATGGGTAGAGGATCTAAAATAAAGATAATCTCTCAACTAACATTTTTTCAAAAAATAATTTTTTCATATAAAAAAAATAAAAAACAAAAAAAAAAAAAAACAGATCTCAGCCGTCCAGATCCAGCTCTGGACGGCTGGATCTGGACGAGCTCTCCCTGCTCGTCCAGAGGACGAGCAGGGAAGCTGAATCCTTAAAAGAGGAGAAGGTGAACCAAAGAAGAAGCTAATGGAGGTGGGGTAGCAAGATTTGTCGTCAGGTTTTCTGACACCTGTAAAATGGAAATGTTAATGAAATGGATGAAAATAAGACTAGATACAGAGACCCATATCTCCTAAAATCTCTGAATCCATAGCTATTGGTTAATGGAATCAATTATTCTAAAGAAAACAGTAGTGGTGAAACAAAACAGATTTGGGTATTTTAGAATTGAAGGTTCTATTATCAGGCGCACTCCAAAACAAGGATTACAATTAAAAAAAAGGGGAATTGAATGAATTATCCAAAGGACAATTTCAGGGTGTTCTGTTCAGTGCGCATAAAAAATAAAAATTAAAAGAAAAGTTGTTATAACTAAATTAATTCTCTAATTACGCGGTATAATTTAGTTATAACAAAGCGTGGGTCATCCATTATGTTATTGTAAATTTTTAATTAGTGAATTAATTATTTGACTAATTATTGTTTTCTATTTAAAATTATCTTATGGATACTTTATATATTAAATTGTTAATGTACAAAATATTAAATAATTAATTATTTATCTTAAGGTTTATAATAATTAATTAATTACTAATTAATCTTGTTCTTAAATTTTATAATAAATTTTAGATATTTTAATTTTCTTAATTATTAATTAAAATTATTATTAATTTTTTATTATTTATAATTAATTAGATATTTAATTAAAGTATTTTAATTATTATTTTTTTGTTGATCACTCAGTGGCGTGAGAGAGTCTTACGCCACTACCCAGTGACTTGCGCCCCTCTCATATAACTAGTAGCGCGATTCTGACAAGTATCTTCAACAACATTACTTCGGTATTTAGTTTGGGAAGTGCATCTATCTAATAATTTTTTAAAAAAATGTGATTATTCTGGTGCTTTTCCCTCAAGAACTCTCCTTATTGCCTCCTCTTCTGTTTGTTTTCTTTGGGGCAATATAACAAGCAGGTTGTGGGCAAACAAACGAGAAACAACAGTAAATCGTGCAAAAGATGGCCGGCTAACGTTAATGAAGAATTTTTGTGGATGTTGTAACATCCTGAATTTTGGACCTAAAGACTTGAAAACTAGCCTATTTTCGGAGGACTATTAGACCCTATTTTTGAAAATGAATTTGAAATCAGTATTTTTGAATATGAATAGTATTTACTATTCACAAATACGTACATGAATAGTAATTACTATTCACAAATACGTATTTACTATTGGTTAATACGGTATTTTGTGGGGTATGAATAGTATTTACTATTTAAAAATACGGTATTTACTATTTAAAAATACGGTATTTACTATTCCTAAATACGTATTCACTATTTGAAAATACGTATTTACTATTCATGCGGGACCCACGTCAAATTATTTCCCTCTGCCAACACCCGTGAAGTTTGAAAAATTTTGCGCGCGGGACCCACTCAATAATAATATTATTATAATATAATATCTTATACTTTGGAAAACAATAGAAATAAAATTATTTCCAATAAACCGTGAATTAGGTTTTTAAAGTAAGGGTATATTATAAACAAGTGAATTTCTATCTCAGAGTGGGTTATCTCCAAAGTCATTTCCGTAATCGGCGGAATGATTATTGAGATAGGTTGAAACCGATATTTTGAAGCAGGACAGATAGTGGAATCTGTAGGAAATAAATCATAACTCAAACTCCTTGAATTAAGTAGTAAACAACTGGACATATTATGAATCAGTGAATTTTTGTCTAGAAGTTGGTGTCACCCGAAGTAATTTCTGTAACCGTCAGTGTCCGACTTAAAATCTTCGGCAGGTTACGGAATACCCTAAATAGGATCAAAAATTTAGTTGACCCAGATATTTCTGAAGAGGAAAAATAGAACTTCAAGGCTGTGCTTCCGGATTCTTGAGAATTTCTAATATAACGCGATTAGAACACCGATCAGGGAATCTTTATAGGATAAATGCAAAAGAGTAAGAAAGTGTCATCGTCATGATGACGTCATCGATGACGTAAGCATCTTGATGACGTCATCGATGACGTAAGCAAATGGATTGGACGGTTGAGATGAAGCCATATTTAAAGTCAAGATCCAACGGCCAAAATCTGACCTGATAAAGTATGAATAGTATCATGCTTTTTCACTATAAATAGAGGCTTCATTTCTTCATTTTCTTCACACCAAACTCAGAGAACAACAGTTGAGTTTAAGAGAAGAGTGAGAATTCTTAGAGTTAGAGAGAGAGTTTAGAGTAAAGTTCTTGAAGCTGGAGAGAATGAGCAGGAACTTCAAGGGTAAGTTCTTTGGTCTCTAGTCTTAAGATTTGGTAGTTTCTTTTGGTAATTATAGTAGAAATGCCAGATAGAGTTTTTCTGAGTATGCTCTGTGGCTGCAGCTTAGTCTGATCTGTCACATCAGAAAAGAATTATCCTTGGACAGTAAATATTATTTACTGGCACAGTAAAAAATATTTACCGGCACGGTAAAAATATTTTTACTGGTACTATTCACATGAATAGTGAATATCCAACATAGTTTCCGCAAATGCTGAAAATTAATGGTCACTGATAAAAATGATATTATAGGATATCCGAGGATTCCGGAGTCAGATTCAAAGGAAGTTTGGGGATACGTGAATAGTGCCGTATACGTGAATAGTACCGTATACATGAATAGTGCCGTATACGTGAATAGTGCCGTATACATGAATAGTAATTTACTATTCACGTGGAAGGAAGGTACGGACGCGTATTGTAACACTAACTCTGATGCTTATGGTATGCTTATATGTGATAGATAGTCTAAGATATTGTTTTGAAAATTGATCATACAGAGGTACTATTTATATGTACGTTACTATTCACATATACCGTATTTACTATTTATTTTACTTTTCACGTATACCGTATTTACTATTCATTTTACTATTCACGTATACTGTATTTACTCTTCATTTTTACTATTCATGTATATATACCGTGTTTTACTATTCACATATACACATAGTATTTTACTATTCACAGATACGCATAGTATTTACTATTCATAAATACGCATATTGATGTATAAAACTTTATGGTATAATAATGCATTATTTTGAGTGAACATATTCATCATGGCGGTTGTATTATGATGGGTGGAGTAAGGAGGGATTTAAATGATAAGAATGATTTATGCCACCACTCGGTGCACAGTGGATGGTACTTGTTTCAGGGCCCCATCTTCCATGTTTTCCTCTGGCCGGGATTTCATTGGAGTTGTGGGACATGTGACACCTCCATAGTTGTTATTTTAAAGGAGGGGAGCCATAGTCCAGATTTAAGCTCTATACCTTTGGCCGGGTGTATCTTAAGTTTTGGTGAGCTTGAAACTATCCAGTCAAATGAATGAGTTTCTATTGGACTATATGTTAGCCTATGGTTCCAGTCAGCGGTATAAGGGAGGTGGTGATATAAGGGAGGCTGCATACTGCATAGTGCATTTTTGAATAATTCAATATTTGAAAATTGATCATACACATACATCTTAATACGGGTTATAGTCGTGATAATGCCGTTATGTTTTCCTAGCGCTGAGGACACGGATGTACACCGTGGCACTGGAAGATAGTGCAGATTGTAATAACATACATGTTGCAGTGGCCGTGTAATGTTATTATGTGAATATATGAATATTGTATGTGAATAAATGCTGTTTTACCATGGATATCTGTCATACATATTTGATACATAAGCATGAGGTTAACCGTTACCTGAGGTTCAATGGGTATTGAACCTCAGCTCTTACTGTAGCTTCAGGATTTTCGGAGTAAACAGAAACAGAAACAAGGGTAAGCAGCAGGCAGAAGGACTAGCTGGAGAAAGTCCTGTAGATATGTATAGTCTTTCGAACTCTTTGTATCAGCAAACCAGTACACTACAGTGGTTGAATATCAGTTACTCTGTATTTAAAATCATTTCGTTGCTCAATTCTGGTTAAATTATTTTGAACTCTGATCAAATAATTTCAAAAATGCTTTAGAAAAGTTGGGGTGTTACATTTTGGTATCAGAGCAGACATCCTGGCACAGAGTTAACTAAGTTACTCCAAACAGTCCGATATCTAGAAAGGGGTTTTGTGGTTGGCAATCAGTTTCCTTGAATTCGTCGAGCCTTCCACAAATACACCTGCCTAGTCGGATTGTCTGAGTAGCGGAGTTAGGTTCTAAGCTTTCAAAAGTATTTTATCTGGTATGAACCCGACTCAGTTACAGTAAACCATTGGTGCCGAAGGTAGGGCCGAGTCTATGTGGATCAGCCAATCAGTCACCCTAGCACGGTGAGGCTCCCATGATAGACGCCTACCTGGCCAATCGGTTTGACTAACTAAGTTAGGCTCTAAGCCATGG
This sequence comes from Acacia crassicarpa, assembly GCA_034222035.1. Taxonomy (NCBI): domain Eukaryota; kingdom Viridiplantae; phylum Streptophyta; class Magnoliopsida; order Fabales; family Fabaceae; genus Acacia; species Acacia crassicarpa. Next base: position 27,708,872 of record JAWXYG010000004.1, read on the forward strand.
TTTTAAAAGTGTTTCGAAAAAAACAAGTACAAGTACTGATACAATACTGGTGTTGTGATACAAAAAGGACGTACATCCTAAGGAAAAGGGTTAGGCTCGGGAGGCCTTGATATAGAGTAGATGGCATAGAATATGGTTTCTGTTGTTGAACTTTAAGACTTTTGATATGGGAATCAGAATGTAAGTTAAATCCCCGCTCAGAGTTTCAAGGGAAGTGGTACAGAGAAGTCGGTACGACTTAAGTTTTCCGGTAGACAGTAACCTACTGTTTAGGTTTCCCTTGGATAGTAACCTATCGATTTAATGTCCTTGTCAAAATAATAACTTGTTAAGGTACCCTGAGAAGAAAATCCCTACCTTGTAGAGGCCAGACACCATGCGTGCAAAGGGGCGTGGCTCCGGGGACGAAGATCTTTTGATTAAGTCCTTGACGGTGGTGATCAATTGACAGAAGAGGGAAAGTACCCAGTAATTCTGGGGAGACAGTTATGTCATACTAGTGCCTATGAGAGTTGTAGGTACCCAGTAGTAAGTATACCAATATTAGTACCAAGAATCAATAGACATTATGAAGTTAATATTGCTTAGGCGAGAGAAATCTCAGAACTATGACCCCTGTGAGAGTAAGAACCCTGAGAAAATATGAGTGAGTTTTGCCTAGGTTCCAAATACCTAAGAGATAGTTCCTTAACAGAACCATACGAAAGCTGGAAACCTCAGTAGCCACCAGGTTATGGTCTCAAGGTGGGACCAAGAACCATAGAGATGTTAGTGGCTAATAGATTCCCTATAAAGTAAGTGGCTACCCGATAGGGAAAATTGAGTTAAGAATTATGCTTGGAGCTAAATAGAAAGTGAAAGTCCACGAATAGAATGACCCTAGATAAGATGGCAGACATAGAAACAACGGTTTATGAAACTACTAAAGGATAGGAACCTGTTAAGATTTGAGTTCTCATTATAATGATTCAAAGACGATCACTGGCGCTACTTATGGAAAGTTTGATCGGAGAAGGATACCTACGGGGAGTTCTGATCAAGGAGGTTTACCTACAGAGGATGCTAACCGGAAAAGCTGACTGGTCTGAGAAGACTAAGTGAAGCGCCGAGTAATGTGCCGTAGAGCAGAGCCACCGTGACGACGAACCGTAGAGTGGAGCCGCTGTGACAACGAACCATAAAGTAGAGTTACCAGTGCATCGGTTCTCAAGGTAAGTACATTATAATGAATCTCACATTGAATAGGTTCCCTAGAGAAAAGACTGTTGTAACTTAGTATATCGTCATGGTTTGCTCCAGTGCTATACATCATATATTGTGTTTATAAGCTAGCAGAAGCCCACAGTTGTTAGACAACAAATACGAGAAGTGTCCCAAAAAGTTTGTGAAACCCGAGGATAACGGGCAAAGTTTGGAATAGCCAGATGAGTAGAACAAACTAAGCATTATACATATGGTTTGAGTAGCCAAGGAAAGAGGTCCGAATACGTGTAATTAGTGATGACCTTCTAATGTTAGTTGTCTGATTCCTAAGTAAGGTTTTAAAAAAAAATTGAATTTTTGAACTTACCAATGCACCTGCTATTTTGAAATTTTCGGAGTTTACTTTCAAATTTGTGAAATCGAGTTTTCAAATGAAATATTTTTCAACAGAATTTGAGACCACAGTGATGGTTATGATGTTGTCTTGTACAAACGGTTTTGTTAGAACCCAGAGTTTGAAACTGAGTTTTCAACTATGTTGTGGTAAAGTCAGTACAAAACTAGAAGGACAGAAGCTGTTGTAGATGTACACAGTTTGCTGGGTCTTGCTAGATGTTTTAAAATGTTTGAAATCGCTGGCCTTTGATAAATGTTCTTTTTGAACAAAAATTTTTGGAGGGATTTTGTTTGAGAAAATGGAAATCGCACCAGCAGTGAACGCACCCAATCCATAACACTTTGCCGAGGGCATATGTTTTGTTTAGTACAACCTGACTGTCTATGACTGGACTGAGTTCCGCTAGATAGGGTTGCTACTTTATGTGCCAGTGTGAACACTGGGTCTCCTGAGAGAGGGGCGGAGGTTCTCCCACATGGTTGATAGTACTGTTGAGACTGGATTTGAGGATTGGGGTAAGGCGCTCACTGTACCAAATGGTTAAAATGAAGGTGTGTACTCTCAATTGTAAAATTTTGTGAAATAAATTAGCTCCCTCAAAGATATGTGCCGGTAATAAAAGTTTTTGAAAATGATCCGGCAGTGAAAAATGTTCTCACGAATTTGTGATGGCAGCGATTAAGTTTAAAAATGTTATAGCACTATTACTTTGTGGTATAGTGCAGATTGTGAAATGTACTGAAACCACGGAAAATTTTTCATGTTTGAAAATTTGAAAATGAGACAAGAAAATAATTTTGGGTAGCAATGACATGATTGTCGACGCTATCGTGTTGAAAAGAAAAGCAGTGTAATTGGGAATTATGGTACAGGAACAGCAACTATTAGAAAGGTCTGGAATACTAAACTAGTTAAGTCAATTAATAGCTGTCAGCTATAGTGTTGAGTAAGTGAAAGTAATTCGAGAACTTGAATGGGAAAGACTCAGATGAAATTGATGAGCAGATGCGGAAGGCCAATATGTGTTAAGCCGATAGGCTAAATAAATCAGGCAGTGAGGCCTGTGTAACCGAGTACTGTGAATAGATCAGCAAGTCCTGTAATTTAGTACTATACCTGGGTATAAGATTGAGACATTGAATAGTAGGATGCGTGCTATTTAAGTTTGCATAAGGAAGGAATAGACTAGAGGTCTAGATAACCTTTTGATTTTATATTGTCAAATTTCGAGGACGAAATTTATTGAACGGGGGGAGAATTGTAACATCCTGAATTTTGGACCTAAAGACTTGAAAACTAGCCTATTTTCGGAGGACTATTAGACCCTATTTTTGAAAATGAATTTGAAATCAGTATTTTTGAATATGAATAGTATTTACTATTCACAAATACGTACATGAATAGTAATTACTATTCACAAATACGTATTTACTATTGGTTAATACGGTATTTTGTGGGGTATGAATAGTATTTACTATTTAAAAATACGGTATTTACTATTTAAAAATACGGTATTTACTATTCCTAAATACGTATTCACTATTTGAAAATACGTATTTACTATTCATGCGGGACCCACGTCAAATTATTTCCCTCTGCCAACACCCGTGAAGTTTGAAAAATTTTGCGCGCGGGACCCACTCAATAATAATATTATTATAATATAATATCTTATACTTTGGAAAACAATAGAAATAAAATTATTTCCAATAAACCGTGAATTAGGTTTTTAAAGTAAGGGTATATTATAAACAAGTGAATTTCTATCTCAGAGTGGGTTATCTCCAAAGTCATTTCCGTAATCGGCGGAATGATTATTGAGATAGGTTGAAACCGATATTTTGAAGCAGGACAGATAGTGGAATCTGTAGGAAATAAATCATAACTCAAACTCCTTGAATTAAGTAGTAAACAACTGGACATATTATGAATCAGTGAATTTTTGTCTAGAAGTTGGTGTCACCCGAAGTAATTTCTGTAACCGTCAGTGTCCGACTTAAAATCTTCGGCAGGTTACGGAATACCCTAAATAGGATCAAAAATTTAGTTGACCCAGATATTTCTGAAGAGGAAAAATAGAACTTCAAGGCTGTGCTTCCGGATTCTTGAGAATTTCTAATATAACGCGATTAGAACACCGATCAGGGAATCTTTATAGGATAAATGCAAAAGAGTAAGAAAGTGTCATCGTCATGATGACGTCATCGATGACGTAAGCATCTTGATGACGTCATCGATGACGTAAGCAAATGGATTGGACGGTTGAGATGAAGCCATATTTAAAGTCAAGATCCAACGGCCAAAATCTGACCTGATAAAGTATGAATAGTATCATGCTTTTTCACTATAAATAGAGGCTTCATTTCTTCATTTTCTTCACACCAAACTCAGAGAACAACAGTTGAGTTTAAGAGAAGAGTGAGAATTCTTAGAGTTAGAGAGAGAGTTTAGAGTAAAGTTCTTGAAGCTGGAGAGAATGAGCAGGAACTTCAAGGGTAAGTTCTTTGGTCTCTAGTCTTAAGATTTGGTAGTTTCTTTTGGTAATTATAGTAGAAATGCCAGATAGAGTTTTTCTGAGTATGCTCTGTGGCTGCAGCTTAGTCTGATCTGTCACATCAGAAAAGAATTATCCTTGGACAGTAAATATTATTTACTGGCACAGTAAAAAATATTTACCGGCACGGTAAAAATATTTTTACTGGTACTATTCACATGAATAGTGAATATCCAACATAGTTTCCGCAAATGCTGAAAATTAATGGTCACTGATAAAAATGATATTATAGGATATCCGAGGATTCCGGAGTCAGATTCAAAGGAAGTTTGGGGATACGTGAATAGTGCCGTATACGTGAATAGTACCGTATACATGAATAGTGCCGTATACATGAATAGTGCCGTATACATGAATAGTAATTTACTATTCACGTGGAAGGAAGGTACGGACGCGTATTGTAACACTAACTCTGATGCTTATGGTATGCTTATATGTGATAGATAGTCTAAGATATTGTTTTGAAAATTGATCATACAGAGGTACTATTTATATGTACGTTACTATTCACATATACCGTATTTACTATTTATTTTACTTTTCACGTATACCGTATTTACTATTCATTTTACTATTCACGTATACTGTATTTACTCTTCATTTTTACTATTCATGTATATATACCGTGTTTTACTATTCACATATACACATAGTATTTTACTATTCACAGATACGCATAGTATTTACTATTCATAAATACGCATATTGATGTATAAAACTTTATGGTATAATAATGCATTATTTTGAGTGAACATATTCATCATGGCGGTTGTATTATGATGGGTGGAGTAAGGAGGGATTTAAATGATAAGAATGATTTATGCCACCACTCGGTGCACAGTGGATGGTACTTGTTTCAGGGCCCCATCTTCCATGTTTTCCTCTGGCCGGGATTTCATTGGAGTTGTGGGACATGTGACACCTCCATAGTTGTTATTTTAAAGGAGGGGAGCCATAGTCCAGATTTAAGCTCTATACCTTTGGCCGGGTGTATCTTAAGTTTTGGTGAGCTTGAAACTATCCAGTCAAATGAATGAGTTTCTATTGGACTATATGTTAGCCTATGGTTCCAGTCAGCGGTATAAGGGAGGTGGTGATATAAGGGAGGCTGCATACTGCATAGTGCATTTTTGAATAATTCAATATTTGAAAATTGATCATACACATACATCTTAATACGGGTTATAGTCGTGATAATGCCGTTATGTTTTCCTAGCGCTGAGGACACGGATGTACACCGTGGCACTGGAAGATAGTGCAGATTGTAATAACATACATGTTGCAGTGGCCGTGTAATGTTATTATGTGAATATATGAATATTGTATGTGAATAAATGCTGTTTTACCATGGATATCTGTCATACATATTTGATACATAAGCATGAGGTTAACCGTTACCTGAGGTTCAATGGGTATTGAACCTCAGCTCTTACTGTAGCTTCAGGATTTTCGGAGTAAACAGAAACAGAAACAAGGGTAAGCAGCAGGCAGAAGGACTAGCTGGAGAAAGTCCTGTAGATATGTATAGTCTTTCGAACTCTTTGTATCAGCAAACCAGTACACTACAGTGGTTGAATATCAGTTACTCTGTATTTAAAATCATTTCGTTGCTCAATTCTGGTTAAATTATTTTGAACTCTGATCAAATAATTTCAAAAATGCTTTAGAAAAGTTGGGGTGTTACAGATGTCAAAAAGAATCTTAAAAAAATGATAGATCAAGATAATGAAATATAGAAATGATTTACACTCTCTCTCTCTCTTTAATAAAAAGAACGAATCTCTTTCTAGATCTGTGCCATACACTCCTTCTCTCTCTCTAGCAAGTTGGAGGGAAATCCGTCAGATCAGAAAAGGTAACTGAGATGGATAATGGATAAAGCGGCTGTTGATAACCATGAACCTCATTAGGGGTTATGATCGACTGCAGATACGTCCGCGGTAATAGGAAACTAGATCCAATTAATACAGGACACGTGGCTGTTCGAAAGCACATATGGTCCAACAAGGCCATTATTACGACCTTGGTTTTGAATATACCTCCTAATTATATCTTACAAATGACAATAGTTGATGAATAAAGTTTTTTTTTTTTTGGTTTAAAGATGAATAAAGTTTAATTGGACGATGTTTTAAAAAATGATTTAATTCTTTAAATTTGTTTCCCAAACTGTATTTATTTTTCAGAATCGCTCCTGATAAATGGTTTACTTTCTAATATAATTTTGATAATCTTTAAAATATCGTTTCCAATGATAAATATACATATAGTTTGAATTTTCCATTTAATTTTTCAAAAAAATTAATATAAAGGAAATTTTTAATTAAATAAAATATGAAATAAATGATGTCTAATTAATGATTTGAATACTATTTTACATTGTATATTTTACTATAGGTTGAAATATACTTTTTGTTACGCTAACCGAAATTTAAAATGCTGGCATATCTTTTCATAAAATTAATTTTAAAATTAAAATATAAAAAATTATATAAGAAAATTGAAATTTGGACATGTTATCACTTTAAATTTATTCACTTGGCAATTTATGTTAGTAAAATTAATTTAAAAGACTAAAAACACACTTTTTAGAATAAAAAACTAAAATAAAACATTACCTAAATTTAAAGGATCAAAAGTTTATTTTATATTTTTATTTTAAAATCATTTTTTTTAGAAAGACATGTCAACATTTTAAATTATATTTAGGAAATATAACAATTAAATCATAATTATTTCTGATATTATATTCTCAATAAATTATTAAAAAAGAATCATATGGATATTATTGCGTTAGTAATTTGTAATAGCAATAATTAAAAATTTAAAAAAAAAAATGGGTGGGAATCTCAATGGTGGTGTATTATATGGTGAATTATTATTTAAGAGATAGGGTGGTCCATCACTAAGAATCTAAGACAAACAGAGTATCCCAAGGAAGCAACTTGAATGGACCGCTTCCTCCACTTGTTCTTCTCATTCCATATTCCCATCTCAAAAGGAAACTGTCGGGATTTTTTTTTTAAAAAAAATAATCTCATCTCTACTTTTAGATTAAAAAAATGAATAATTTATATTTAATATTTTTTAATATAATTATTTTAAAAAAATTAATTTAATTTTTAAAATATTTTTTATATTGCAGTTATAAATTAGATAGATCAAGTTTTGATCATTTAAATTTGCTTATTTATGTTTAAAATAATAATGTTATAGAATATAAAATTTGAACCATTTATTTTTTTAATCTGAAGGTCAAGTTGAAATTCTAAAAAAAAAAAATGAGACAAAAGATTCTGAAAGAACCCAAACCCCTTACTCACTCAGTGTGGATCTATGCTACGTGTAGTGCCTCTGTTTCATGTTAGTTGTTATGAAAATAATTTTCACAAAGATAAAGAAAATTATTGAATAACATCAAATTTCGTAAAACTCATTTGCTACCTCTCTTCGATTTATAATATGAATTGTTTTCTGAAAGAATGTTATACTCCTAAAATATATGATTTTTATAGGGTAAGATGAACAGCACGCACAAATATTTCAACACAAATATACATTTTGGCCAAAATTTCAGCACAAATATAAACTCACCCACCAGCAGAGCAAATATTTAAACATTTAGGGTGTGTTTGGATAGAGAGAAAAGTGAGAAGAAAATAGAAGGATAGGAAATACTAGAAAAATAACTTCCTAAAATAATAAAATTTACTATTTTGGGGATTTCGATTTCCCTGTCAAAGGGGGAGTTGGCACCATTCAAATTAGAGTTCACATGTGGTGCTTATAATTATGTGCTTAGTTATGTGCTTATACCTCTAATTAGATGTATAAGTAATTTTTTTTAAAAAATTTTTATATATTGTATTTATTTAGATTTAAATCATATACTGTTTTTTGAGATATTTTTTTGTACCCAGTCTCAAATTAATTAATTTTCATAATACTGGTGTCACAGACAAATACAGAACTATAAATTAATTAATTTGAGATACTAAGTATAAAAAAAAACATCTCAGAAAGCAGCATATGATTTAAATCTAAATAAATACAATATATAAAAAAATTAAAATAAAATAAAATAATTTTTTATACCTCTAATTAGATATATAAGCATATAACTAAGCTTATAATTATAAGCCGCCAAATGTAGACTCTATCATAGGTTTTTTGACTCGTATTGCTCAGAATCCAAAGTGAGTGTTTGGACTAAAACTACATGGAAAAGCCTAATACAAGCGACATCTGAGTGGTAGAAATACTGTACTGTAGCAATTGACCTAGTAAGCTAGTGGCGTAAATGTTCTGTGCTGAGTCAAAGGTTCGATTCCTCTTGTACTCTTAGACGATTAGTGTCTGACCTTTTAACTAGAAAATACTATCATGGACGGAGTTTGGTAACACAATAACTTTTTTTCAAGGTAACTTGACACAAAGCATATTTATACTTCCTCCTGCTTTATAAGAGTTCAGAATTTGAATTGCCTTAGCCTTTTTTATAAGAACTTAGTTAGAGTAGTCTGAATATTTAATGAATTTTTTTCATTTTTGCCCCTTATTAATTATATGCATGGCATTAATTAAAAGTTTCTGATATTTATAGATTTAATATATTTTTCTCTCTTACTTGTCTTTCATAAATAATGGCCTACTTGGTAAAGAAGTTTATTTTAAACATATTTATTGTTTTTAATTGATTTTAAATAGGAAAAATCTCATATAAAATTGCTTAAAATTGGGAAATTATAAATCAAGTTGTTAGACTCAACAAATCCCTAATTAAGTTATAGACTCAATTTGGGATTTTAAAATATAAGCAAATTGATTTTATTACACTCTCATAATTTTCTCTATCATGTTTCCTTTTGAAAGAATTTAATTGCTCTTTAACTTAGTCTTTTTATAAGAGCCCATTTGGATCCTCTTATTTTTATCTTAAAAGTTACTTTTAAGCTAAAGCTTTTTTCTTTTAAAAAAAAAAGCTTCTAAAAATAAACTAAAATTTGTTTGGAAATTATATAAATTTTAGAACTTAAAAGCTGAAATTAAAAATAAGCTGTTTGACAAAATTTGTGTCATAAGCACTTTTTTTTAATAAAAATTATCATAAAAGGTATATTATAAAAGGGTGGTGCGGTGGTGGTGATGGTGGTGGTGGCGGCGCCAGTGGCAGTGGTGGTGGCAGTTGGGGGGGCGGTGGCGGCAGCGGTGGTGGCGGCGATGGTGGTGGCAGCAGCGGCGGTGGTAATGGTGGTATCTGTTGGGGGTGGTGGGGGTGGCGGCGATGGTGGTGGCAGCAGCGGCGGTGGTAATGGTGGTATCTGTTGGGGGTGGTGGGGGTGGCGGCAGCGGCGGCCGCAGTGGTGCTGCCGGCGGCGATGGGGGTGGCAGCGGTGGTGGTGGCGGCGGTAAGAGAAGGTGGTGGTGGCGACGGTGGTGGCAGTGGTGGGGTGGCAGTGGGGGCGGCAGGGGCAGTGGGGATGGCGGCGGTGGTGGTGGTGGGGTGACGGTGGCGATGGTAGTGGTGGCCGTGGCAGTGGCCGTCGTATATAATCAAGAAATTACAGATTGTCTTTTCTCTTTAAAAAAAAGCTTATAAAAAAAGAGCTTTATAAGCTCCTATGAGAAGCTTATTTTTAAGCTCTTTTTTCTTCATTATAAAATAAGCTCTTATATTATAAGAGCTTATTTTAAATTCTGTTTAACCTAGCTTATACTTATAAGTAGATTATAAACAAAAAAAAATAAGCTAGGCCAAACATTAATGTACAATAAAATAAAATATGATTCATTTAAATCAAAGGAGTTTTGTGTTTAGAAAGAATGATTTAAGTAAAAAAAAAAAAACGCATAATACCATTATCAATTAAATGTTTTTATTACACATTTTGAATAAAATTTTATTTTTGAAAGAACTCAAATTAGTCTTTTGTCAATATATATATATATATATAATGTTCACTAATCACGCAATTTTACTTATACTATATATAGGATTTTTTTTTTGTACTTTAATAAATATCATTTCTTTTAAAAAATAATTAATGAAAATCTTTGATAAGCAATTTGTTATATCAAACAAGTTATTTTTTATACTAACATTTTTTTCTCAATAAAGAAATCAAAAAAATAATTTTTTTATTCTCAATGTTCAACTATAAATCATTTAATTAATATTAGGATTGATAAATTTTTTTGAATTATTCCTAATCATTCTTTCACAAAAACATAAAATTTCTTTAATCAAAGTTAATCATATTTTATTATATATTAACATTTATATATATTTACACTTATTATAAAACTAAGTTAAAAAGTATTGAAACCTTTTTAAGATGAGAGAAAAGACTATGAGAGGGCAATAATATCATTTAATCTAAATTTTGAAATTCTAAATTAGGTCGATAACTTAATTAGGGATTTATTAAATTTACTAACTTAATTTAGAATTTCCCTATTTAAAACAGCTTTATATAGGATTTTCCCTTTTAAATACTTTTTTAAACTACATAATTTGGTTATCAAACTCTTATAAATAGAACCATAACAATAAATACTAGAGTTTAACATATAAATGAGATAAGAAAATCAATAATTTTCTTATTGGTAATATATAGGAAAAATCCCTTATAAGAACTTTAAAATACTAAAAGATAAAAATATGCTCTTAATATTCGTAATACCAAAAAAGTAGTAGGATCTAATTTTTAGCTTTTGAGATCAAAAGAAAATTACATAAATGCCCTTGACAAAATCATATTCTCCTCCAACAATAGCGACGGTGGCCTCTTCTAGCAACAACGACTATTTCTCCAGTGATGTCGGCCTTTAGATCCTCGATCTCTACCACCATCTGTAGCTCCCCCATTAATTAAGGCTTACATCTTCTCCAACTCCCACATCAATACCGATATCTGTATTCATTGACCCATATTCTACAATATCTCAAAACCGACTTGATTTTCCCTATATATTCTTCAACCCATTTTGGGATTATAGACTGGGCATCTTGAAAAATCTCTCCGACGAAGAAGTTGACGACGACGATGAGTTCTTATGCCGCCAATCAACGGCGGCATTGTTCCAAAACTTGACCCATCTCGGTGTTCTTCCTCCTGCGACGCTTCTTGGGTCTAAGCTCCTCCTTGAGAAGTTTGTTGAAGGACCTACGGGTTTCTTGCCAATGAATCTCTGCTTCTTCAACATAAGATCAGATTCATAACTCTAGAACAAGATTGATCTCCCTGTATACAGTATCTTCGAGCCCTTCGTTGTTTCTGGGTATGGCCTTTTATCTTCTTTCTTCCTATTTTGTTGGTTCCATAAAATTCATTTTCTTGGCTTGAGTAAACGGCGAGTGGATAGTGGTAGGTCATAATCATTTATTAGAAAAGCGTGTAGATAGAAAATTTTAGATCGAAGAGATATGTAATTGGGGCTGTTGATTCACTTTTATTTATATTATTTTAAATTTATATAAGAGTATTTTATAAAAATAAGCAAAATTAATTAATTTAACTCCTTTCAGTAATCTCCCCAAAATCAATTAAATATATCCTATAATTAAGACATCATTGGTTTGTGAAGTTTCATGGCATACCACTCAGCTAAGGCAAAAAGATTACCACAACGACTATAATGTTATCACCACGTTTTGCTTCTTGGTACTTGACGAGAAACTCACATGCTCTAAGCTTACTTAGATACATCACATAGGGTGTTCAGGACATGTAAAAAGATCATTATTTCAGATAGGGGAATTCAATCTAATAGACTGGAGCATGTAAAAGATATTGTGCAATTGCAGGTTTTGAACATGGATTAACCACTTCGCAAAAAGAAATAAATTTGAAACTGTCAGTTCACTCTAGGAGTAGAACTTATGCAACATGCAACTAAGAGAACAAGAATAATGCTTAAACGATGACAAGAAGGCAAAGACAAGATACTTATGAAACAAGCTGAATGAAAATGTTATGTTAAAAACTTTATATGAACTTGTGAAACCTTATCAAAATATAAATTAATAAATTACCATTTGTAGCAAGTAGTAATTTTTTAATTGAAATTTATAAAAATCTTTTAATTGGAATTTATAAAAATCTTATCGAAACTTGTGAAAATCTTATTTAAATTTGATATTTTTATTAAAAGTATGAATCAATACCTGATCTGATTGAGAAGAAGCATAATAATGAAATTATTTGGCCTCCTATTGTTGAATAGCATAATATGTGAGTTATATGATGTTTCCTGATACATTCTTGGTTTTTTGTTCCTTAACTAACGAAAGTGTCAATGTCAATGTGATGATATGGTTGAGCTAGTGGAACACCGATTTTGTGTCGAAATATGGAAATGTATAGTTCTAAATTTTTTTCTTTAAATTTTTTCAAGTGAAAGCACTTTATATATGAGGTATGAGTCATTTGCATGATGATATTAAACAATTAAGAAGTGACACAATGTGATGGTTAGTCAATCATCCGCTGAATTCACATCGTGAGACTACTTTGGAGCTCATACTGCATCCAAAAAACACCACCAAAAGATGTCATTAATCTTAGTTTTTACTGGGGAAAGGTGTGAAGGGCGAAGTTTTCTTCCTTGTTATGTAAACACTTGTCATGTTTGTGTGTCTTGGTGTTGGAAGAGTCATCTTTTTTATTGTCAGATTTATGGACGCCTGTGGTTGTAAAATCTTGTGATTTACGAAAATCTCAAATGCGTTTTTGCAAATTATGATAAATGTTTGTCAAAGTAGGATTTGGTTTTCCCAGATTTTCATAAGAATTTCAGAAGTTGTTTAAAAAAATTCACAATTTGCAATCCAAATTCCCCCAAGATGAAACTAGTTTGCCCAAATTCAAATAAGCGTTTATCAATTTCGGATTAGCTTTTCGCAAGTTTTTATAAGAATTTCAAAAGTTGCTTTAATGCTTTCACAACTTAGAATTCAAATTCCTCAAAGGTTAAATTGGTTTTCCCAAATTTAAATAATTGTTTGTCAATTTAGGATTAGATTTTCGCAAGTTTCATAAAAATTTACAAGTTGCTTTAGTACTTTCGCAACTTAAAATCCAAATTCCCCATAAATTAAATTGATTTTCTCAAATTTAAATAAGCATTTCTGAATTTAGGATTAGGTTTTCACACATTTTCATAAAAATTTCACAAGTTGCTTCAATAATTTTGCAACTTTCTTATCTAAATAGCAACAAAGTCATGACAGTAGAATTGTATTATCATATTCAATGACAAGTGGACAATATCATTGTTCTTCCACCCTATACATTACTTACAAAATAATGGGTATGCAATTACATATTGACACTAAGGCCATGTATTTACGACCCATCCTCGGTTAATGTCGACGAGACGGTTAGAGATCATATTTTGAGTAATGGGAGATGGAACGCTAATAGATGGCGGGGCATTCTACCACCTACACTAATAAATTTTATTTTAAAAATGCAACCCCCTTCTAATAGCTTCCCGGATAGTTTCACCTGGCGTGCTGCTAAAGATGGGTGCTTTACCATTAAATCTGCTTACAATTATCTCTCTGATCATGATCAGACGGGTGCCAACAGCTTTTGGTCGCTTCTGTGGAAATGGAGTCTTCCTGAGAAAGTTAAAATGTTTATGTGGCAAGTTGGACATGAAAGACTCGTTACCAACTCCCTAAGAGCCAGAAGAGGGCTATCAGATAGCAACCTTTGTCCTTTCAATTGTAATAACGAGGAGGACGTGCTCCACGTTATCAGAGATTGTGAAAGAGCTAAAAACTTGTGGAGACAACTTGTGATGCCTAACTATTTCTCTTACTTTTTTGCAGGTAACGTGCAAGACTAGCTTAACTGGAATGTCAGACACAACCCTGGAAAGGGACGCTTTCAGAACTACTCTTGGCAGAGAACTTTCAGCTTGGCGTGCTGGGTTCTTTGGACGACCAGATGCAGATTCCTCTTCCAAGGCGAAAGCACGAATAACAGGGAAATGCTTCACACTTTTAATCACCTCCTCATGGAGAGCACATCTAATCAAACATGGACGCATCAAATTCTTAACCTTGGCAGGGATGTGGAAAAAGCTTGGACTCCTCCTCCAGTGAACGTGGTCCGTATCGACGTTGATGGCTCTGTACGTTACCAGCATCACGCCGCTTGCGGTGGAGTCATGAGGGATTCTCAGGGTTGCTGGTTGATGGGATTCCACAAATCTCTTAGCCTCCATACTGTGATCGAAGCAGAGTTATACGCCATCAGGTTAGGCTTGAAGTTGGGCCATCAAATGGGGTTCCAGAAAATCCTCCTATACTCCGACGCGTTAGATACTATCAACATCCTTATGAGGGACTACCATGTTGATCACCCCCTAGGATGTAACGCCTCATTTTCAATACCAAAATCTTGGCCAAAATAATGGTAACACCTCCAAATATAGGATATTCAACACTCAAACACATATTTACAATATGGCCAAAGGTAGAAATCCATTTATACAGGGCCAAAATAAATCCAATAAATAAGAGTTATTTTAAAATGCGGAAGTCTTTTAGGTTCATGGCAAATAAAATAACACAACATAAACTAAAGGAGTACAGAAGAGCCTACAAAGCTCACTCCATGGGTGCATTCCCTTGATCTCTACTAAGTTATTCACCTGAAAAATGTTAATATGGGGTGAGATTACACATCTCAGTAACTACTAAATATTTCTACCGTACACGAGCAAATAATATATGACAAAAAGATATGGGCTGATTTCAAATATATATATAGATTCCATAATTTATCATACAAAATAATTTATACTAATAGTCATCAATATAGAAGGTGTTAAAACATATATATCTCAAAAGTTCTCATCTCATGTCTTTACAGAATATTCATCATCATATCAAATTCTTGAACTGTTCAGAAATGCACTATGCAGTATGCAGCCTCCCTTATATCACCACCTCCCTTATACCGCAGACTGGAGCCATAGGCTAACACATAGTCCAATAGAAACTTATTCATTTGACTGAATTGTTCCAAGCTCACCAAAACTTAAGATACACCCGGCCAAAGGTATATAGCTTAAATCTGGACTATGGCTCCCCTCCTTTAAAATAACTAAGGAGGTGTCACATGTCCCACAACTCCAATGAAATCCCGGCCAGAGGAAAACATGGAAGATGGGGCCCTGAAACAAGTACCATCCACTGTGCACCGAGTGGTGGCATAAATCATTCTTATCATTCAAATCCCTCCTTACTCCACCCATCATAATACAACCGCCATGATGAATATGTTCACTCAAAATAATGCATTATTATACCATAAAGTTTTATAC
This sequence comes from Acacia crassicarpa, assembly GCA_034222035.1. Taxonomy (NCBI): domain Eukaryota; kingdom Viridiplantae; phylum Streptophyta; class Magnoliopsida; order Fabales; family Fabaceae; genus Acacia; species Acacia crassicarpa. The sequence continues at coordinate 27,724,366 of JAWXYG010000004.1, forward strand.
ATCAATATGCGTATTTATGAATAGTGAATACTACGCGTATATGTGAATAGTAAAATACGATATATATACATGAATAGTAAAAATGAAGAGTACATACGGTATGTATACGTGAATAGTAAATACGGTATGTATACGTGAATAGTATTATGAATAGTAAATACGGTATACGTGAATAGTAAAATGAATAGTAAATACGGTATACGTGAATAGTAAAATGAATAGTAAATACGGTGTGAATAGTAAATATGGTATACGTGAATAGTAAATACAGTATACGTGAATAGTAACATGAATAGTAAAAATGAATAGTAAATACGGTATACGTGAATAGTAACGTACGTATAAATAGTACCTCTGCAGATTTGCAAATCAAAGTTCCCACACCAGATCTTAAAACCATAAATATTTTCTAAATATTCTTGCCAAAATAGTAAACAAACAAATTTATAATCATACATAATTCACAAGTATAAGGAAGAATATTCAGAGTTACCTGTTACTTGCTAATACCCGAATCACCAACCAGCTATTATAACTCTCAAGCAAATATCTCTCTACTCTCTCTCTCTCTCTACCTCTCTCTATAGCTCTTAGAAGTTGTGAAGAATGAAATGAAATGGAAGGTCTATTTATAGTTGGAAAATGGGTCCTTAAGTGTAATTTTCGTCTCTGGGTCGTTCTACGTAATTTTCCCCGTGACAAATTTTCAAACCTCCCGTGACTCTTCCCGTGGCTGGTTGTGGAAATAATTTTTCGTGGGTCCCACATGAATAGTAAATAATATTATATTATAATAATATAATATTATTATTCAAATAGTAAATTACTATTACGTGGGTCCCGCTGACAAAATTTTCAAACTTCACGAGAGTTTCTGTCGGCAGAGGAGAAATAATTTGACGTGGGTCCCACATGAATAGTAAATACGTATTTTGGAATAGTAAATACCGTATTTTTAAATAGTAAATACGTATTTGTGAATAGTGAACACTATTCATATTTCACAAATTTCAAGTATTAAATACGTATTTGCGAATAACATATATATATATATATATATATTTTTTAAATACGTATTTGTAAATAGTAAAAACGTATACGTGAATAGTAAATACTATTCACGGGGCCCACAAAATACTGATTTCAAATTTATTACTTTCCAAAAATAGAGCCTACTAGTCTTCCCAAAATAGGTTTATGTTCAAGATATTAGATTCAAAATTCAGGATGTTACATTTCTCCCCTCCTAAAAGAAAATTTTGTCCTCAAAATTTCGCTATAATAAGAATTCTAACCTATTTAAATAAATGAGGATAGGTTTGTCGCATGCTCTCCTCCATTTCCCAAGTAGCATCTCCGGGAGCCATTCCTTTACACACAACCTTTACAAGCTAATAGCCTTGTTCCTCAATTGCTTATCCCCCGCATCAACAATCCGCTCCGACTCAGCTTTATATATCATATTATCCCTAAGTCCTATCTCTTTCCCAAACATGCTCACCAAGCACACAACACAATTTTCGTTCATCCTGTACCCAAAGTAATATTCAGACACAGGATCCACTAGTTCCTTATTTGAGCGCTTGGTTACACTGGCCTCACAGGCCAGTTCATTCTTCCTTTCTGCTTATTTCATTGTATTACCACGACACTGGATATTCAGATCTTACAGCTTAAGAAGTTACCCTCAGGCCATAATAACCACAATATGATATAATCTGATTATTTTGCCAACCTTAAGATAAACTTTAGACATACAGGTCTAATGTTACCATAATAGGCAACAAACACAATACTAGGCACATAAGTCTTATAGCCTAGAGATACCACCATATGCAAACTAGCTCAACGGGTCTTACCGCTTCAAGCCTCTGCTCGTCTATCCTATACCCGTGCTTCCTCAATTCAAGTTTAAGAAAACACTTACTTACTAAATCTAGCTTTCACCAATGGCAAGTAATTCAAAAACAAGTACATTTGGCAAGATTCCGCAAACTAAGTATATCCACAACAGTTTCCAACCTCTTCTAGCTTGTACACCTTCCACCACAATCATAATGTAAAAGTCAATTCTTGTTCTGATTTCGCAAGGATTCATTCCATGAGACATCATAGTTTATAAATGTCGATTACAAACTGGTCTTAAATCCTGTTGTAAATATTGCGTAAAAATTTCCAAACACAGCAAGTGCATTGGTAAGTTCAAAATTCAAATACTCAGGGACTTAGCAACTATTTTAAATAGTCACCAACTCCGAATACATTCCAGGTTCCAACTTATTCTACTCAACTCATCCATGAAACACTCAATTCATTATTTCTAAAGAAAGATTCTATTATCAAGATCATTTCCTATGCTAGTTAAACAGTTGGCAATCTCTGAACACCTTATACATGTTGGTATCACATTTTGTTCCCTATTTCTCTCAAATCAATTAATACCATATTCTAATATCTCAATTTATTCAATCAATTCAGTCTCCTAAAGAATCAATACAACTGTTAAGTTGAACTGTTATATTACATTTATACTAGTAGCAACCCTTTAGATCCCCTACCAACTTTCAGATTCATCATCCTATTTCTAAAACCCCGATTATTCATACTAGATTCATCATACTCCATAGCTTATATCATTTAAGAACTATCCTCAAACTTTCCCCAAAAATGATAATTGTCAAATTACAAATCAACTCTTAGAACTTCAATATCAGCAAGACAGAGATATCATGTGTCCTCAATAATATCCATAGAACATTCATGTTTCACAATTCCTAGACTAAGATTTAAAACATTCAAATATTATTCTCACAACCTCAGCATTGTTCACATGATTCGAATTCAATCCTTAGTATCTCAAAGACATATACTAAATATCATCTGTTCCTCTCATAGTTATCTATTAATCACACCCAAATAACATACTAATATTATAACATAAATCACCGGATTTCATACTTTCTTAATTAGACACACTATCTTAACTCAGATTGAATTCAAGTCTATTTTCAAATATTCCCAGACATTAATAGTCAAGTTTACAATTTGATTCTTATAACCTCAACATCAACTGATAATTCGTGTTTCCCCAAAAATACCCATCATACTAAGATCATGATTCACAATTCCTAATCTAATTCTTGGATTATATGAAGACTATCTACAACCTCAGCAGTATTCACAAGGTTCTAATTCTACCTCAACCTGCAATATCACAAAGGCTCATTTCGTTCTTGAGTTCTATTTCAGCTTAGATTAAATTAAAGCCTATCCTCAAAATTTACTATATTCATTCTAACATCTTACTGGCATTCCTAAAGATCACCATTTCATACCTTTCCATCGATCTTCCAACATGTTTATCCAAAAACCTTAGTCTTTGAATTATCTTTGACAAATTCATAGAGTTCTTCGGATACTCGGAGAGTGAAGAATGCTCTCGGGTTAATTGGCACAACTCATCATCATTTCAAATCTTCGGATTCTCTCCGGTTCATCTAATATTATTAGGAAGTCACCCTTCCCAAGATTACTATCACCTTAGCACGCTTACGCTTAAAATCCTATTTTCAAATGTCAATTCCGACATCTTGAGTCAGCTGCACATCCAAGACAGATTTCTTAGATAAATGCGCGTATAAACGTCCAAACTTAATTTCTTGAAAACACAGCTAGCAATAAATGCCATAGCGATTTCTGTCTGCAAAGGTCTAGGAAACTGCGACCCCTAACGGTGGCTAGGGTGCACTAGGGTGCGGTGCCATAAAATTTTCCGCATAACAACAAAATCTACATGATTCTGAGCTAACGACAGATGAGAATCCGATGCTGCTTAACAAAATATAGACGTTGCTAGCCCAGCTATAAATAGAGTAAAGAAAGAGTAAATGTTTCACGTTCTCTCAAACTTCACAAAACCTCCACATATTCATTTCCTCTCCGATCGTAACCTTCACTATAACCTTCCACATTATCCTTAAACATGGCCGGTTCAAGTAACTCTATTCCAGTCTCCGATTCATTCAACCCTTTCTTTCTTGAAGCCTTACTTCATGACTATCAGACTAACATGTTGTCTGATTTGTCAAACAATGCATCATACCCTTATTCTTCTTTACTTCCCCAAAATCCCGTAAGTATGAACGTTCATTCATCTGCCTCAACGATTAACATTCCTACTCCTCCTCCAAGGATACAAGATTCTATTTTTACCACTACTAACAGAAAGGAATCTGAAGCAGGTCCATCAAGGCGACCTGTCCAAAGGTGTCGTAATGTGGCAGAACTTATGGAGTCTACGGTACCTTCTCAACCAAGGAATCCTGCTTCTACCTTGACTGAGACTACTAATCCATTTTCATGTGGCTGCTGCCATGTTCTACGAGAGATTATTCATACCAATGGACTTCAATACCATAAACTTGAAGTTCATGGGAGGATTGGTATGATATGCCACGCTGTCTTTCACCAGGACGTACAAGGAGGTTCTTCCAGTCCTCAAGTATTTGACTTTGGTAAGAAAAATTTAGAAGATGTCAAACATTTTCTAGAAAATTATTGTTTGAATCAAAATTCTTTAGGGTATGTCCTGGTGTCAGATCCCCTATCAGCCTACTATGAGGCCCTTTGTGTTGGTTTGGAATGGACTAAAAATCAAAATGAACTCCCTAATAGTTCATTTCCAACCAATACAGAAAATATATCCAATAAAGGAAAAGAGCTCATGGTTGTAAATAATAATCCTTCACTCCCCATACCTAGTAATCCATACTGATCAAGAGCTGAACAAAATATTAGAGCTGCATCAATGTCAATTAATGATCTTAGAGACTTATTCCATTTACCTCAACAAGAAGCGGCTCAACAAGTTCGTCTATGCAAAAATGTTCTAATGAAAATATGCCATAGGGGAGGAATAAAGCATTGGCCTTATGTAAAAATTCGAAGCACTATGAAGCAAATAGCTAGATTGAGAAGAACAATGTCTCCTGATGGTCCTCTCTCAAGAGCAGCCGCTCAGGAAGAAATTAATAGACTTAAACTTGAGATAGTCGAAGCTTGCGGTGGGATTGTACCAACTGTTGTTCTTGATGCTTGAAATAATATAGTCTAGCCTTCTTGCTAATGTTTGTAATCTCTTATTCTAGGATTCATAAGGATTTTCGAGTTTTCCTGCCAAACTCAACTTTATCTTATTAAATTCAAACTTAAGCCAGTTATTCTGTATAATCAAGACTATGCCCGTATTCTGTTATGGTATTGTCATCTGTTACTCATATAAATTAGCTAGGTAAGTGAAAATCTAGCGAAAATCTCTTCATACTTTTTACAACGGCAACTAATTGAATAAACATCAAATAGGGGCTTAGTCTTTCAATCACTTTCCTAGACACCAATAAAAATATTCATCCTAGAAAGTAATTTTAGGCCTACAGAATCCAATATTCAATAAATTTTCTACTTACCAACTTCCGCTACGCAGCTCTGAAATTTAATCTCAATCACATCCTCAAATCATAAATCCTCATTATCAATCACTTGAATATTTTGATTAACCCATTCTTCTCCTATCATGAATGTCACAAGAAAATTGGTAAAAAGAATCCAAAGCTATAAAGGAAAATGCACATGTTATGATATTTAATTTGCCATGACCTCAAAATTTTTATTTAGAAAACTGATAGGAAATTTACAGATTGGCCAGAACCTTTGCTCTGATACCAAAAATGTAACGCCTCATTTTCAATACCAAAATCTTGGCCAAAATAATGGTAACACCTCCAAATATAGGATATTCAACACTCAAACACATATTTACAATATGGCCAAAGGTAGAAATCCATTTATACAGGGCCAAAATAAATCCAATAAATAAGAGTTATTTTAAAATGCGGAAGTCTTTTAGGTTCATGGCAAATAAAATAACACAACATAAACTAAAGGAGTACAGAAGAGCCTACAAAGCTCACTCCATGGGTGCATTCCCTTGATCTCTACTAAGTTATTCACCTGAAAAATGTTAATATGGGGTGAGATTACACATCTCAGTAACTACTAAATATTTCTACCGTACACGAGCAAATAATATATGACAAAAAGATATGGGCTGATTTCAAATATATATATAGATTCCATAATTTATCATACAAAATAATTTATACTAATAGTCATCAATATAGAAGGTGTTAAAACATATATATCTCAAAAGTTCTCATCTCATGTCTTTACAGAATATTCATCATCATATCAAATTCTTGAACTGTTCAGAAATGCACTATGCAGTATGCAGCCTCCCTTATATCACCACCTCCCTTATACCGCAGACTGGAGCCATAGGCTAACACATAGTCCAATAGAAACTTATTCATTTGACTGAATTGTTCCAAGCTCACCAAAACTTAAGATACACCCGGCCAAAGGTATATAGCTTAAATCTGGACTATGGCTCCCCTCCTTTAAAATAACTAAGGAGGTGTCACATGTCCCACAACTCCAATGAAATCCCGGCCAGAGGAAAACATGGAAGATGGGGCCCTGAAACAAGTACCATCCACTGTGCACCGAGTGGTGGCATAAATCATTCTTATCATTCAAATCCCTCCTTACTCCACCCATCATAATACAACCGCCATGATGAATATGTTCACTCAAAATAATGCATTATTATACCATAAAGTTTTATACATCAATATGCGTATTTATGAATAGTGAATACTACGCGTATATGTGAATAGTAAAATACGATATATATACATGAATAGTAAAAATGAAGAGTACATACGGTATGTATACGTGAATAGTAAATACGGTATGTATACGTGAATAGTATTATGAATAGTAAATACGGTATACGTGAATAGTAAAATGAATAGTAAATACGGTATACGTGAATAGTAAAATGAATAGTAAATACGGTGTGAATAGTAAATATGGTATACGTGAATAGTAAATACAGTATACGTGAATAGTAACATGAATAGTAAAAATGAATAGTAAATACGGTATACGTGAATAGTAACGTACGTATAAATAGTACCTCTGCAGATTTGCAAATCAAAGTTCCCACACCAGATCTTAAAACCATAAATATTTTCTAAATATTCTTGCCAAAATAGTAAACAAACAAATTTATAATCATACATAATTCACAAGTATAAGGAAGAATATTCAGAGTTACCTGTTACTTGCTAATACCCGAATCACCAACCAGCTATTATAACTCTCAAGCAAATATCTCTCTACTCTCTCTCTCTCTCTACCTCTCTCTATAGCTCTTAGAAGTTGTGAAGAATGAAATGAAATGGAAGGTCTATTTATAGTTGGAAAATGGGTCCTTAAGTGTAATTTTCGTCTCTGGGTCGTTCTACGTAATTTTCCCCGTGACAAATTTTCAAACCTCCCGTGACTCTTCCCGTGGCTGGTTGTGGAAATAATTTTTCGTGGGTCCCACATGAATAGTAAATAATATTATATTATAATAATATAATATTATTATTCAAATAGTAAATTACTATTACGTGGGTCCCGCTGACAAAATTTTCAAACTTCACGAGAGTTTCTGTCGGCAGAGGAGAAATAATTTGACGTGGGTCCCACATGAATAGTAAATACGTATTTTGGAATAGTAAATACCGTATTTTTAAATAGTAAATACGTATTTGTGAATAGTGAACACTATTCATATTTCACAAATTTCAAGTATTAAATACGTATTTGCGAATAACATATATATATATATATATATTTTTTTAAATACGTATTTGTAAATAGTAAAAACGTATACGTGAATAGTAAATACTATTCACGGGGCCCACAAAATACTGATTTCAAATTTATTACTTTCCAAAAATAGAGCCTACTAGTCTTCCCAAAATAGGTTTATGTTCAAGATATTAGATTCAAAATTCAGGATGTTACATAGGAGAAATCATTGGGGAGACTAGAGACTTGCTTTACAGAGACTGGAATGTTGAACTTCACTATACTCCGAGGGAAAACATCTCGTGTGCCAATTATATGGCCAAACAGGGCCACGATACCCCTGCGGATGCTGATGTCACTTTAGTTCCTTTTGTCCCCAGGGAATGCCTGGATATATTTTTTAGAGACCGGATGGTCTGCTTTTGTTAGTTTGTTTTGATAATTTGATGTATTAAGGACTGCACTTTCGTGGTCTAGTCCTTCTCTCATCATCCCAAGCTTCGTAGCTTGCCTATAATTTTCAAAAAAAAAGTATATACATGAAATAACAAAACAACTTATTTGTACAACTTAACCCAATATTTCCATCCATTTTGTTAAGTTCCTTGCAACAAATAAATCAGCAAAGTATCAGTTCACCGACTTTTCTTTTTCATCAGTTCAGAAAACAAAACTAAAACCCTACTTCATGTTTCACAAATTCGCATTAGGGTTTCTCAACTTTATATAACTAATTTTCTACAAAATCCATCCTCATTTTTCTGTTCACCCTTAAACCTCAAACTCACCTAATGTACCATCTTAACCTTTTGCCACCTTCACCTATCATCAGCATTCATCTCCCTCCAACCAAAATACCCAGCTACGAAAAAATATCTCCCACCCAAACAAAGATGAAAAAGCTCATTTTAGGATCGACTTGTCAAGAAAAGCACATTGTAGAGTAAAAAGTGAAATACCTTCCTTCCTTCCTTTGGACAACTTCAACTATGATTTTCCTACAACCCTCTTTGTTTCACCGTTGTCTTTCTCAAATTATATCACATGGCTAATTGTGTTGTTTCATTTTAAATTTCAAAATGACCTATCAGACACTAACATTTATTTAGGATTATACATATTCATAACCCCTATTTCTCTTTTTCTTTTTTTATATTCATGACGTGAAATTTATAAAAAATTTGTAAAAGCACAGATATAACATTCATCATGAGTGGGATGATTAAGACAAGAAAATAAATATAAATATGTGAAGGAGAAAAGAGGAACACTTTGATTGAAGGAGACATAATGATAACGCATAGGCATATTAGGCATAGAGGCACATAGGCATAGGCATAGCTATCATTTTAGCATCACCCCCTAATTTCATTCCCCAATGGTCCCATACTCATTTTATATATCCATGCCTCTATTGGACCTCTTGGATTTGGATCGGAGTATATTCCTTCGCCTTGCATTTGAACTTTCTCTTCTTTTTTGTTTTTTTTTTTAAATTATAGTCACTTTATTGAGGAAAAAATGATAAAAAATTCCAACTTTTTTAGAAAAACAATATCTACTTTTTTAAGAAAAAATATCATATATTTTATTTAATACATCATATGGATGCATTGTTGAATGATACAAGTTTCAAGTACCACACCCATAAGGTTAAATACAATGTTGTGTGCTCAAACCTTTTTTAAATAAGAGTTAAGTAGTAAATTTGTCTTAAAAATATAGGCATAGGAGTAATGTTATCTTGAAAGTTTTTTTGTCTCAATGTTGTTAACTCTCGGTATTTTGAAGATCACAAATCCTAAATTATTGAATTAAATAATTTGTGTTATAGTTGGGGTTTGCTCGGGCAAGGTTTAAGATCATGCCCAAGTAAACATAATCTAATAGGTTATTTAAACATTTCATAGTAGCTTGCTTGAGCAGAGCATTTAGTCATACTTGAGCAACATCGGGCTCAAGGCAAAATCCTTTCAGTTAAGGAACCATGCTCAAGCACAATAAATAGGGCTGCTCAAGCATCATCGGGTAATGGCATTGTGAGCATATTGGAGTCTTGCTCAAGCAGGAGCTTCAGCATGCTCGAGCACTATCGATCTAAACAAAGAAACAGCGAGGTAAAGGAGTCATGCTCGAGCACTATGTACTAGCAGAGATAAAGTGCTTGCTCAAGCAACGTCGATTAAACTGATCTTCTCGCCTCTGCCCGAGCATCCTCTTGTAGCTTTCTCGAGCACCAGTGAAATGCTTGCTCGAGCATGTAGTTCTTCTTGCTCGAGCAACAGCATTAAAAAGCATCCTTCTCAAAGCTCCAGCGATGCTTGCCCAAGCATACCTCTGAGCATTGCTCGAGCATCAATGATAGAGATTAAAATTTCAAATGTAGTCTACCCGAGCAAGCTTTGGTTCCTTGCTCGAACATTGTGTCCATTGCACGCTGAAAATACTCTTACTCAATTGATGCCCGAGCACACTACTTATTCACGCTCAAGCATAACCATCCCTGTCCTAAAATCATTGTCTTCGTAATTCTTTGATCATTCTATAATCATTCATTTCTTCATACTACCACTTGTAAAAATTGCTAATTGCTTTTAACCAGTTTATTAATGAGTTTCAGATACATTTATCATGGATTAACTGCAAATTCACATAAAGCAAATCATGTGTCAGAAGCATTAAATGCAGTTGCCGAAACCAGTGATAATCTCCGCAACCAATACTTTGATCAGTGTAAAGCTTCCTTTGATATTCAGCCTGCGCATTAAATGCTATTTCACAACGGGCAAAACAAAAGGAATGAAGAGAATGTCGTCACTGCAAATCCACCTGGAATATTGAAATAGCGAAAGTCTTTACAGAAGCTTCTTCTGTCTAACGTATACATTCAAGACTCTCAAAGACTATTCTTCAATCTTCATCAATGGTCATTTATTACAACATCTATAAATAGTTGAAGCATTGAATTCATTAACTGTCGAAACTCTGCACATTCAATTCTTTATTATTGCAATCAACTGTTTCATTAACCTCATTTAATATCTTCGGATATTGCTTGTACTTCAATGCTCATATTTTATCTACTCGTGAGGAGTCATTAAACACTTATCCTATTTTCGATTAAATCTTAAGATTGTGAAATCTTAAGAGTGGGTGTACAATTATAACTTAGAAGGGAAAGTAAGTCCGAGTGTGAAAGGATCATCCTGAGTTACAAAGTGTGTAATTGTAATTATCTTTAAGAGTTAGTGGAAATTCAAAGGTGTGCTTGGGGACTAGACATAGGTCAAAGCATTAGACCGAACCAGTATAAATCGTCTGTGTTTATCTCTCTTTCTCTGACTCTATTCTTACTTATATCCGTGTTTAATCCGCAAAAGATTTTTTAGATCACCTATTCAATACTCCCCCTCTAGGTGATATTCCATCTTCAAATGTTGTCCCAAAAATTTCAAGGCGTAGTAATGTTGCCCTATTTTGTTAAAAAATTAATGTTGACTATAAAAAAAAATTGATATTGACTGTTAACTTTTTAACAGAAATTGATAACATTGCTACCTTTTGAAACTTCTGGAACACCATTGAGCCAAAAAAAAAAAAAAAAACTTTCAGTGTAACATCACTCCTCAACGAAAACTTTCAGAACAAATTTACTACTTAGCCGTCTAAATAATACAATGAGAGGGTGAGTTATGGTTTTAAAAAAAAAAGGACACCATTTTATTTAATAATATGCATGATGACATGTAATGACTTATGATTAATTAAAATGCAAAGTAAAAATATTTTTTAATGGGAAAAAAATAAGGAGGAAAAATATTAAAAGTAAAAACTTCTAAAAATAGTAAATTTTAAAGTTTAGTTTTTTTAATATTACATCTTATTTATTTTCTTCTCATTTTTCCCACATCTAAACAGAGGCAAGAGAATTTTTTTGAAGAGAATCTAGAGCTGACTTGTTTTAAGTTTTGCAGAGGATATTTGAGTGTTTCTTTGTTGCCCTTTTTCTCCTTTCATCTTCACTAGACTAAATATTTCCAAACATTTTTTTTTAATAATTTAAGGAGCATTAACATTTAATTTATAACCATGAGATAATATAAACAATTTCTGCTTCATATAATATTTACTTCTCCATTGAAGCATCGACAGCTGCAGCCTTACTATATAATCCAAACAAATTAGCAATATAATTGGATCAAAGATTAATAATATTCATAAAGCCACTCAAATTAAAGTGCATGCTTTTTCAAGGCCATTTTTTAGGCATCACAGGACCAACACACACACAAAGGTAATTCTTTCTTTGAATAATCATTAGATGTTGCTTTCACCAAAAGAGAAGGGGAAAAATGATATTTCTAGTGATTAAAAAGGAAATGTTCACTTTTAACAAAAAGCAAATCTGTCCCCTGTACATCACATGATTTGTATTCAATAATAAAAAGCCAATAATCAAATAATGTAGTTTATCATAATATACAAGTGTCAATATAAACTTTATATAAACTTTTGAACTCTTTCAAGACTAAAATGGAGTATATAGATATCCATATATTGATCCATGCAAGCTTGAATTTGGACCAGATAGCTAAAGTTATGTAATATGTGAATTACTTGATTTGTTGTAATATATTGTAATCAAAGTTATATTGAATTACTTTACTGTATTAACTAAACACTTAAATGTCAATGGGTCAGACTAGTGAACTAGTCCCTTGATTTGTTTAATCATATGAGTGTTAAAAAGGGTCAATCAGGTTGGACTCTTCCCCCCCCCCCCCCCCCCCCTCATTGAATATGAAAGGACATCATTTGAAGATTAAAAAATAGTAACCATTAAATTTATATTTTAGTAACTGTGTTTTGTTGGATAATATGTAATTTATATATGAATATTCTATATATACTCGTGGACTAATGCTTTTTATTATTTAAATATTATTTTAATCATGACTGATTTAATTATGAGGTTATCTCAATTTGAACCAATGGCTCTTGAATTATTGTTTCAATCGACTTAATGACCAGTCCAATTTTCAATATCTCACTTAAATCAACAAAATGGAAGAATGGAATTCGACCAAACCACCCATAAAAAATGTCAACTGAGATACCCAAAAGGAGTGACATGTGTCATGAAATCCTTGTTTTAGTGTTGTAGATGTGGAGGCCCCTCTCTAAAAACAAATTTGGAGTGACACATGTCATGGATTTGCAAAAAGGCAAAACAAATGTTTTCTTTTGCTTTCTTCCATTTCCAGATTTGATTGGATACATGTTCATTAGCTTTTAGCCTTTTTCGATTCACAGGTGATCTGATATGCACATAACAACCAAGCGACTGTTTTTGAGCCAATACAGAGAGAGAAAGGAGAACATGAAAACACCAAATTTATATCTCCCCTTAGGTTCCATGTTCGAATCCCCCCTCCCCTCGCTTTGTACCAAAAAAAAGTAAATTAGATTCAGCCATAAATGCAATTTAAGCATATATTTTTGAATCATAAACGATATTAATAGCTCAACAAAATTTTAGAACAAAGCCAGTTATTGTTATCAAATTTGCGAGTTTCTAGCTTATAAAATCATATCGAATCATAGATCATTTTGTTGTAAATTTGGCTAAACTCACGAGTTTATACATCAAATTTACTTTTTTAACATTTATGCTTTACAAAATTATGTTAACTCACTATTAAACTTGTATTATTCTTTTTAATTTGATCAACTCTGGCTTTATATATGAAATTTCTTTATTAAATTTAATAAATTATGAATATTAATTGATTTAATTTTAATTTTTACATTTAAAATTATTTTAAAAAATTATTTTATCATTTTTATATTTTAATTATTTAACTATAATAATACTTACTTAATGATGAAAATAAACTTTTACTGATTCATTATATAAAATCACAATACGAATTTATGTCGTTGTCAAAAATTTATTTAAACATATGAGTTTGACAACATTGAAGCCAACTAATCCAGATTTTGTATTCTAGATCAAAAGGAATCGGCAAGACTTTATTTTGGATCAACCATGAATTTTATAATTTTATTACACCCTCTATATCAAACGTGGAAACAAATTGAGAAAGGAATTGATTTTAATTTTTAATTAAAGTGGGCAACGTGGCTCATAGTGAGAAGTTAAAGAAGGAGTCCCACCAAAATGGGCAATCAAAATCACTCTCTCACCGCCCTACCCACCATTTTGGATTCCATTATATCCGAGTAACACACAAAACTAATGCTTAATTGTTAATAATAGGCTAAAGTATATTTTTAGTCCGGTAAATTTATATGAAGTATACTTTTGATCCCTTAACTTTATAGAGTATATTTTTAGTCCTAAAATTTTAACATTGTTAATTTTGCTAACGGAAAATACAAACTCAAGTGATAACGATGTAAACTTAAGTGATGAATATATAATTAAATGCGATTAAGTTTAAATTTAAAATATAGGTAAATTGAAGAATATATAAAATTTGTGTAATTAAATGTTATTAGTCATCATTTGAGTTCGTTGTGTCAGCATTTTCCGTTAACAACCTTAACGGTGTTAGAATTTTAGGACCAAAAAGTAAATTATAGTTCTATGAACTTTCATGGTTTTGTTGGATAGGATGATATCTGGCACACTTTAGCATTAAAGGCACTATATATATGGTGATGATGGTTTTTTTCTTTTTTTTTAAAAAAAAACATAACTATAATGGATTACAAGTTTTGTATTTTTGTGAGACAAGGATAAGTTTTGGGGTTGGTGGTGTTGCCATTTGAGCATCATAATTAATTAGGTTAATTGATTATATAATTGAAGCAACAAAAGGGAATCTTATATAGCAAAATGCTAAACAAAGAGTTGCACAAAAGTCCAAATTGACACATACTTCACACAAAGTGAGCAAATAGAAAATTATGAAGCTTTTTAATTATTTTCCTTTTTTAAAATAAATTTTAATAAGTTGATGTGTTCATTGATGCATGTTGACAATGGGAAAAAATAGGCAAAAGGATTTGAGAAGGCATATCCTCTTTGGTAAGTTTGAGAGAGTTCCACTAATGCACACAATGTGTTGGTGCTTTGTCCCCTAAAGATTCAACATTTCATCCGCCTTCTTTCAATTCACCAACCCCACCTCTTTATTCCTTTCAAATTTTTGATCTTTTATCTCTTTCTCATCTATTTTTTATTTCTTTTATCTGATATATATATATAAACTCTCACTTGGATGCTTTTTATAAGATAAAAAGTAACTAAATATGGTTAAAATTGATTAAATACAATAAATTATATAAAAAGTGTGCTTAATTTTTTTTTAAAAAAAAACACTTCATTCATTTGTGCAGTCAATAATGATATTTTTTTTAGTGAAAATTATAAATTTGTGGAGGCAATGGATTATGGGCTTATATTTAGAAGTAAAGTAAACCATTAAGCCTTATATTTAATATTAGAGGTAGTATCATTAGATTTATATATGTTTACATTTGTTTTAGGATATTTAGTTGAAACACACACTCTCTCTCAGTGTGTGTTGATTAGTTTTCTATGCGGATGATAAATGTTACCAGGTAAAATGTTAGTATTACTTACCTTGGTTTATGATATACTCCCACCGGTCTTAATTATAAAACAATATTTAGGAGTTTATTTTGGTCCTAATTATAAGACAACATTCTAATTTTGGTCAATTTCTTTCTCAAATACCCTTATTGATACTTTTTCAATAATAATTAAACATAATAATAATTTAATAATGCATCTATATATTCTATAAAATAGATAATATTTGCAACTCATTAATACCACATACACCTCGATTCTACTGTTTTTTTATATATAAAATAATTTTGAGCAATTTCTATCATATTTTTTCCATATCACTGATGAAGACCTTCGTCATTAGCCTTGGGGTCCACAATCAACAATTAACTAAGGATTGCGTATAGGCAAACCTAGGATCGTTCTTTCTTTTCGAGGAGCTTTTATTGAATTCTAAGTAATCTAAATGTCATGCAAATGCAATGAAAACAAGGGGGATTGGGTTTTGGATTTTTAAATTAATAAACTAAAATAGAAATGTAATTTAAATGAAGTAAAGATAAAATAGAATATAAGAAAACGAGAAGAAACAGATTAAAATCGATCAACCCAACATTCAGATTCCAGAGACTTCCATCATTGAACGAAATATAAATAATCCATGTTTGACTCTGGACGAACCAAGATCTCTGCATTCGCCCAGAAAATCCCTCGACTAGACGATCGCCTAGAATATGTCCGAACAGCGGCGTCCCACTGTGCGATCGCACAGCAAAACTTAAAACCTAGTTCGAACTAAGTCCTTGGGATAAACCAAACCGAATATTAAATCTAATATTCGAACTATTTTCAGAAATCGGATCCGATAAGATGAAAATAGAAACAAGTTAAATCACCGATAAAGCACAAGTTCTCTAGACGAATCATGGAATCCTCAATGTTGGATCAATCAAAGAAGCTTAGCTAAGCATGGCTAGGAAAAACGCAGAAGAAAAGATGAAGAAGAACATGAAGAACAACTTAAAGAAAATAAAAAGCTTCTAATTTAATCTGAAAAACCCATAAAGGGTAATTGAGAATATGTTTGTAGCCACCATATAATATTCCTTATATAGGAAATATGACTAAAAATAAGAAACCTCTAATAAATAGAAAATCTCTAAAAAATAGGAAACCTCTAATAAATAGGAAACCCCTAATCAATAGGAAATCCCTGTAAAAAAGGAAACCTCTAAAAATTGGTCTTTTATTACAAAATTCGAGCAAAATAAAAATCCAGAAAAATAGGTATGTCTTTAACTCCAATTTCGTCCATCTTTTTGTCCAAATCAGCCTTCCAAGTCTTCATAACAATTGTAGCTCTCTGAATCATCAAAAAAAGGAAAGAAGAATCAGGCTAATCGGATATCTAGATCAAAAGTTATGGCGAAAATACTAAATCACTATAAATCTGGAATTTATTCATAAAAATGAATTAAGTCCAATTAAAAGCTCAATGCTCAATTAAGTAATAAAATCCATTATTTATTAACTAAAAAATCCTAAATTTATTCACCAAGAGATATAATTAAGTGTAAAAATATTCAGTTATCAATCAGCCCTATTAATACTTCCTCTACAATAATTATTTAATAACATGCTTAAATTGTATCAAGTGAAAGATTTGACTTTTTTATTTTTATTTTTAAATAAAATAATTTTAAGATTTCTTTAAAAATATTCATATACTAGACCACTCAATTTAGTATTAGAATTTCAAATGTTGAACCAAACCCGTTGTCCATATCAGTGTGGACCAACCCTCCTACTATACCACAGCATGAAATTGTCTGGAGAGTTTTGACGTACCACTTCAGCAAATTTTTCGTTGATGTAATTTTAAATTCAAAGCAGGGGTTTTTCAGGAAAAACAATAAACTTAACTAATTTAACTTCTCTCTTTAATCTTTCTAAATTTTGGTAATTATGTTCTGTAATTAGAACCAGAGGGAGTACATATATATATACACATACATACATATATACACATATATATGATACTAATTAAGATGATTATTTTTGTATTATTTGCTACCGTATTAGACAATTGTTCTTTCATAGAGTTATAGTACATTATTGTTTTATGTGGCTTATTTGAACTCTTAAAATAATCCCCCCCCCCAAAAAAAAAAAAAAACTTGCACATTTTCAAGTTTTAAGAATTATGCTCATACCTTTTTAATCATTGTTTATTTCCTATATTTTATTGCTAATTTAAATCCTTTTGGATTATGTGATTAAATATAGGCCTAAAAGGTGAGTCGATCTTAAAAGACTAGTCTTTTTGGGAGGAAAGCCTTTGAACTTATAAAACCACTCCACCTATGAGGCGGTCTAATGTGGAACTCATAACAATACACACCCATAAAGAGAGGGTTAGAACCCTATGTGGGTAGTCCTTTTGTAAACATTGGGCTTTCAAAAATAAAATAAAAAAAACAATTTGATGAACATAAGTTCAAACAGAGAACTCATAAGTTCAAAGAAAGAAACTAATCCAAAACGATGAGTCTATTGAGAGAATTTCCCAATGTGAGACTTGTAACATTGCCATCCTTTTAAGAGGGGATGTCCTCAACGGCTCCACATAATGTCAATTCTCTTGTCACTTCCCCCTTTGAGAGGAAACCCAAGGCCTTATAAGGCATTCTTTTAAGAAAACTCACTCGATGTATAATTCATTACAATGCACTCTCTCCAAAGGGGACATTTCAACATCTTCACATTATAACACTTTATAAGTCTAAAGAGAAAGCTCATCCTAAAAAAATAATATATTGGGAGAGTCTCTTGAACTTATAAACTCCACACCACTCTTGAGGCTTCTATTGTGGAACTCATAATATTATTGTTACCCCCTTTTGAGAGTCGATGTCCTTAGTGGCTCCACACCACAACAGTTCACTCGGTTTCTTGCTAGTTAAAACTCTCTTTAGGTTCAATAAGACAAATAAATTGTCCAAATACTTTTCAACCGAAAAAAATTTCCCATTACTTTTAAACCCACGTGATCCTATTGAATTCCTTTCAAAATTCTCCATGATCCAATTCTTTTTAGTCATTTCACTTCATTCTACTCTATCCATAATTATCTATTTAAATACGAACAATTTTTGCATGACTAGTGAAAAAGAATAATTTATTTGGAAATGAAAGACATAAGAACAATAAAAAATATAGTAACAAAATTTTATATGGAACAATAAATAAGTAATTATAAAATATTTATATGCATATGCATATTCTTTTTGATTAATTAAATCACTCACTATAAGTTGAATCAATATCAATAAGATTATTAACAATAAGTTTTTTTTGGATGTGATAAGTTTGTTTGTAAATAGCATGGTTTATAACTCAAACTTTAACAAAATGGACTAGCCCAACCTACATGTCTATATTATATAACTTTAGGAAACAATTTTTAGGCCTTTTTTGACTGGGCTTCTTATGTTCTACAAACTTTGGTTGTTTTTGGGAGATCTAAAATCCATGTATATTTTGTTTGGGGGAGCCCATAAAAACACTCAACAATGTGATTGGTGTCACTTGGGTTGGGCTTGGGCCTTTTGTTGACGATCTTCTAGATCCATTCAATTTTTGGGTCTAAGCCCATCTTCTTGATATGAATTTATGCAATAACTAATTTCCTCCTTGATCATTGCAAATTAGTTTTTTTCCCTTGATTTTGCAAAAAACACGTATCAATTACCATTTAGTTTCTAAGAATATCAATTTTCAGATTATTTTTTATCATTAAGACTAATAACCAATTGGCTAATAGTCAGAGATTTAATTCTTAACTCATTGGAATTAGTAAATAAAAGGAGACTTATGGAGACAAAATTTGCTCATTTACCTTGAATTAGCAAAATTGGAAGGAGTGAGGTGTCCATGTCACAATATTTAATGACAAGGCTACAAAGAATATATTTAAGGAAAAATTGTAATCAGATCCCATTCAATCATTAAATTGTAGCGAAGTCGTAAAAGACTTGGGTATTATTATTTTCAAACATGAAAATACAGTTTTATGTGGCTTTTTTGACAACATGAGGAATAAAGTTGTTATTGACAACTAAATGAGCAACGTCACGTTAACAATTTTAAAGCATTGTATTGATGACACGTTTCACATAACATGGGTTATAAACATAAAGCTTCATCCTTTCTATTTACCTTGTCTAAGCATATGAAAATATAGTACAATTTCCACAGCAAAAATTCATACCATCCTGCATACTCAATAAACAACAAAATAAATCATAAATGCATCATACAAATAATAATCTTCCAATAGCAAGATATCCTCTATATCCAAAAACCATAGTCCAATCAATTTCATACCAAAATATAAACATTTTATATTGTCCAGCTAAAAGGGATGAACATAGTTTTCATTGACAACTATATGAGCATCATTAACTATTATAGAGCATATATTGATAACATGTATTGAAATCACATAACATAGGTTATAAACACATAAAGCTTCATCATTTACATTCACTTATATCTAAACAAGCAAAAATAGAGCATACTCCCATTCGATGAAACAACACCATAAGTTATAAGGACACCATACAAATAACAATCGCTCCATGTCAAGACATCATCTATGCCCAAAAGCCTTAATCAAATCAATTTCACACCAAAATATAAACATTTCATATTGTTCAGTAAAAAGGGATGAATAAAGTATTTATTGACAACTATATAAGCAACTTTAACAACTATTGAACATGTATTGATGACACTGCTCTAAAATTGTTAATGTTGCTCATTTAGTTATAAATAACTTTGTTTTGTAGGGTGACAAAAAAGAGGTTCAAAACTATACTTTCATATTTAGAATTAATATCAATCAGGTCCTTGGGACTTCACTCCAATTTGGTAATTTCAATTTTTAAGTGATCTAATTGCCATTTAGCCTGTTAATTGGAACCTTGTTGCAATTTTCTTTATATATAAAGTGGAATATGTAAGAAAACATTATCAATTGAAAATTACAATTTGTCCAAAAACAATTCAAAATTACAAGATTATATATATGAATAGAAGGTTGATTATAGTTGGTTATCAACCCTTGGCTCAACTCAACATAAACACTATACATCCATTTTCTGACATGATTTATAATATATATATATATATATATATATGAGATTCATTTTAAGAAACTATCTTAATAATACTACAATGAACATACAAAATCAAAAAAGTGCAAGTGGCGAATTATTCGTACAAAGTGATGTCCAGGTAAATTAAAGAAGACACTACTCTCAATAAAATCACTAAAATGAGCTAAGTATCTAATACTAAAACTAGATATGATACCTTAATTTCTTGTTCTTATTGTTGCTAAAGTGAAATAGCTATTGAGAAGAAAGTTCAATTCTAGTCCCTGAAAATTGTGAAGGGTGAAAGCTTAAGAAGCAAAACACCATAAAAAAAATTTTCTGCTCAACACATGTAATAAACACCCATGGAATGCATTTTTAACGTTATCAGATTGTTTAACTAATGTGGAACTCATATATATTGCTAAAAACATCACATTTGGAGAATCAGAAGAGAAAAAAGAGAAGGGGATGGAATTTTATGAGTCCAACGCAGTGGCTTCGTTTATGTTAGGGTTACGGTTTAAATTAGTCAATGAAGTATTATGCTAGGAGCACTAAGCACATAAATATTTTGAAGGGAGCAAAAATGCTAATGAACAATTGAAAGGGAGCAAAAATATGCTAGTGCAGAATTTAAAACTTCGACAAATAAACCAAAATAGGGATTGTGCTACTTTAACAAGTTTTAAATTGTTTATTGATATTTTTACTCTCTTTCAATTGTTTATTGGTATCTTTACCCCATTCAAAATATTTTTGTGCTCAGTGCTCCTAACGTAACATTTTATTGGTCAATTTACACCTTAACCCTTTAAATTTATTAACTATTACTTATAGGACTTTGGGTTTTGTTCATGAACCTAGGAAGTGAGAAGCTGATAGAGAAAAGAGTGAATGAGAGGGAGAGAGAAAGGGTCAGATGATGAAGCGGAGTGTGATGATAACATGGAGAGTTGAGTATGCCATGTGGCTACCATATAAATGATTTTGGTCCAACAATTTTTTTAGGAGTCAAACTTAACTTAAGGCTAAGTGCCCAACACACATTGCATTATTTTTTTAAGGAAATAATTTTAGGAAAAAATGCTTTTTAATTTTTATGTATCTAAGAGAGAGAACGTGAAATTTTAAGGATGTTACTCAAACCTTTACAAGTTACAACCTTAATTTAATCAATTTGACTTTAAACTCTAGAAGAAAAAAAAAACAAAAAAGAAATCTTATTAATAGAGATAATATCACTATATTTGAATTAAATTTGTTTTACCTAGAAAAGAGAATTAACTTTCTTTTAATTTTTAATTTGCAAGCCGCAATAAATAACTTGTTAGAATGGCATAAGATATTTATAAGTAATTTTTCTGTTTGGTTGAGCTTCATATCATGATCTTATTATATTCAATTTAAAACATTATAATATTGTGTTACGAGATGAAATGTATAACTAAAGTTATTTGATAAATTAGAAATGAGGAAGAGAGAATTAAACACCACAAGAATTATCCTGGTTCGGCTCCCTAGCCTATGTCCAATCCTTTTGAAAAAATACTCAAGAGATTTTCCAACTATAAAAATTCAATTACAAACCACACAAATACCTAAAATTCTAATAGTCACTGCTCTAAAATTTTTACATAGAGTTTTAAGCAACTCATCACGCCAAACTAATACGACACGTGTACAAAAAAAACAAGTTGGCTATATAAACTGCATATGAATAGAACACTCTAAGCACTCAAATACTCCAAATTCAACAATAATGAGACTGCTCCTTCATTTTGCAAATCATTCCTCAACCTCATTAATGTTGAAATCTGAAGAAAATCACAACAACAGGAATCAAATTTTCTATCCAACATATAAAATGATTGATTAATGACCAACAAAACAATGCTTCTTTTCTGCGGGTAACATACAAAAATAGTGATCGTTCATAATTTGTTTTCCTATAACTCCTGGATTAGTCTTCTTACTTGCCTGATTTCTTCTCACATGGCATTACTCTGTTCTTCAAAACAGAGCGATTGAACTAGTTCCCTCACCTGATTTGACATGCTTCATCAAAACACAATATTAGATTAAATTCAAAAACACCTGCAAGCTTTCCATCAAAATAATTAAAATAGAGAACGGATTTGAATGCACTTTGAAAATAGAGAATTAGAGTTTCAATGATCTCAGTACCAATTTTGCCACAAAGCTTAAGAATTTGCAAAAATTATGAAGAAGTGACACGAAAATACAAATCATTTTGCAACCAAACATATGCTCAAGTATGGCAGTGGAAAAATACATGTTTTCTATTTTTAATTAAAAATATGATCAAATATTAAGTATATATTGACTAGTATAAGAAGCAAGTAGGTGAAATCAAGATACGATTTATTTTTCAAAGGGACAAAAAGATTTAACTTGCAAGCTATAATTGTAAATTTTGAGACAATAGTTATCATGGTGCCACTTTTATTTTGATACATCATATGTTTTGTTGCATACCAAGGAAAATTGAATAACTTGTTTCACAATATTCAGAGATTTCCCCCTAAAAAAATGTTGCAGAAGCATTGGTATGTTGTTAAGATGTAGCCTTATGTTGTTGATATCAATTCCATGATCAGGAAGGGAATATATCACAATTTTCATGTGCATTGTGAAAAAGAAAAAGAAAAGGTATAAACTAACATATATTAAAAAAAGTTTAATTGTTGTGAAATTTGAGGCCTCACCTTTTGAAGGAATGCATAGCATATCAAGGATCATAGTATTCCTGATTAATTTGGATGGTGGGAATATGAGTGATCTTGGACAAATGTTTCCCTTTGTGATAATCATATCTCTCTTCTAATTTTGGACATTTGTAGATTATCAACGACAGGAGAGAGGATGGCAGCGCGTCTTCTGGCAAGGATTCAAGGTTTGGACAATAAGAAATGCGAAGCTTTTGAAGAGAAGTAAGGTGTTGAAGCCCTTTTCCTTCTAACAATTTAAGATTCAAGACATTAGTGATGGCGATATGCACAAGAGAAGTGGGTAGTAATTGATTCTTTAAAAGATTATGGATAATGCTTTCACTTCCATTATTGTAAACATCAAGTTGTGAGAGGGAAGTCAGCTGTTGAAAGCGCCAATCTTCAATTGGTATAGAAGATGGTCCATTGTAGCCTCCAATAGTCAATGATCCCAAGTTAGAAGGCAAACCACCTTGAGGCAGTGATTCCAACTTTGGAACCAAATTTAGAAACAATTGTTGAAGGTTGTCAAGGGAGTCAATATGTAATTCTGACATTGATCTAAATTCTTCACAAAATCCAACAACAAGTGATTCTAAGGGAAGAGTAGACCCCCCAACATTTGTAAAGCTCTCGAGATTAGGACAATGGAGAATGTTATGCCGTTTAAGTTTGGGAAAACAGCCTAATGGAAAAGATTTCAAAGAATGACATCTACCAAAAATTCTCAACTCTTCAAGTGATGTGTAATTTCGCCAAGAATCCTGAGGTAGGAACTCTAATTTGTCACAATTTTTAATTGCAAGGCATTGCAAAGAAGTGGGCAAACCATCAATTGGGAAGGATGTGATCGATGGGACATCTTTGAGAGACAACCTTTGAAGACAATGGCTACCCATTATTGTTCTTGGCAAAGACTGCAAGCTGTCACACATAGCAATTGCTAGATATTTCAAAGAGCCCAAAGGGAAATGATCAAATGCTCCTAATAACCCATGTTCCCCTCGCTCAATTGTTAATTCTTCAATAGATTTGATCCATTGTAAAGCTGTTGATTTTGCTTCCAACTGTTTGCAGTTTGATATATAAATCTTTGTTAAGGATGGAAGGATGTTAGGTATGTCTCCCTTCAACATAGGACAATTACATAGACGCAAATGTTTGAGTCGAGGGAAAGGAAACTTTTCATCTTCACCTTCAAAGAGTGTCCATTCCTCCCAAATAGGCATATTTTCAAATATAAGAATCTCCAGAGATGGAAATGGCTGAAATGAAGAGGGCTCTCCTTTGCTGCAATAGAACTCAGCTCCAAGTGTATGTATGGATGCCATTCCTGTAATCAAGAGCTCTGAGAGAGAAGGTAGTTCTCCAAATGGTGGGAGTGATAAACAATTATTGCAATTAGTCACATGTAAAAAGGTCATATTTATAAATGACGAATCTCCCATCCAAATGGGAAATCCAGTGCCTCCATAATGCTTGATGGTTAATCTCTTTAAATTTGTTGAAGGTTGCAACATGTTGATTACATCTTTTACAGCTTGTGAGTCTTGAGCATCACAATCCCATTTCAATACTAACTCCTCAATATTCTCTCTCATTTTCAAGTTTGCCTCCAAACCATCCATAGAATCAACAACATTTTGTAAGTTCAAAATGGAAAGTTTACCTTGTAGATGGGGGAGCCTTTTCAACTCTTTAATTCCCAATCCATTCGGCTGTTTTCCCACCACAAAGGTACTCAAACTTTGAAGGTTCTGTAGCTTTGCAACTTGTGTGGGCATCTCCTTCAAAGCAGTTCTGCTAATGTCCAGATGACGTAAATTAATAAGCTTTTCTATTTTTTCTGACATTTCATTAAAATACCTACAATTTGATAAAAGCAATGTTTGCAAATTGTAAAGTGTAAAAGCTTTGTCAGGCAACCTTCTAATTGAAGTGTAGGAAAGGTTGAGATACCGTAAATGTTGCAAATTGCCAATTGAATTTGGTACCTCAACGACATTGGTATACCTTGGTAAGGATAATACTCTTAGACATTTAAGTCTTGTGAACAAGTTATGGAGCACCTTTTTCCTCAAAATAAATGCAGGTGGCCAGTCTTTGAATTCATCTTGTGGCAGAAGAGTCCTCAAACAATTTAGATGGAGAAAGCTCTCAAAATATGTAGAGCCATTATATAGGTCATGGAAAAATGATAAATTTCGTGTAGATTTTGGGACTTCATTTCCCTCAAATTGAAGATAGCTCCTTCCAGATACAAATTTAGCTAAATCGTTGATGAGATCGTGCATGTCAAACTTTCTTGGATCAGCGCCATATTGTTGAAAGAATGACCTAGATAGTAATTCATTGAAATAGTCTTCTGCTTCTATCTCAAATGTCTTCTCCACATGGGGAGGTTGCTGCACAATGCCTTCAGCCATCCATAACAGGACCAATTTCTTTTTGTCTAACAAAAGATCTTTTGGAAAAATTGAGCAATAAGCAAAACATTTCTTCAAGTGTGATGGAAGATAGAGATAACTCAAGCACAAAGCAGGCATAACATCATCATTTGGTATGTCCCACTGTTTGCTATTAAGAATTTTACTCCATTCCTTCCCATCCACTTTTGAGCGCAAAAGACCTCCAATTGTTTTAACAGCAATCAGAAGGCCCCCACATTTTCTTGCAATTTTCCTCCCAATTACTTCTAGCTCAGGATAATTGTTTGGATCCTCATTTGCAAATGCATGATTGGAGAGTAAAAACCAACAGTTATCATGTAAGAGACCACTCAATTTATATGCAGGAAATGTATGTGTGATTTCAACAACTCTTGGTTGGCGAGTTGTAACGATGATCTTGCTTCCCCTTCTTCCATTGTGAAAAGGAGTTATGAGATCATCCCAATCACTATATTTTTCATTCCACAGGTCATCTAATATAATCAAAAACTTTTTATTTCTCAAACTATTTCTTAATTCCACACGAAGGAAGTCAAGATTTTTAGTATCATAGACTTTTGAAGTAACAGACTCAACAAGACTCTTGGTCACCTCGAGAACATTAAAATCATCTGAAACACATGCCCAAGCCTTCAAATCAAAGTGCTCTTGCACCTTGATATCATTGTAAAGGAGTTGGGCAACGGTAGTTTTACCGAGGCCCCCCATACCCCATATAGTGACCACTCCTATAGCATTACCCTTTGGATCTTCATCACACTGAAGCATTTGCAAAAGTTTCTCCTTGTCATCCTCTCTACCAACCACTACAGATGGATTTACCAATGATGTTGTGGCTGTTTTATACACTTTCGAGCTAACACTTTGCAAACCAAGGGTATCCTTTTGTTTGGCAAAGTGTTCAAGCCTTTGGGATGTTTCTTCTAGCTTAGAGTTTAGCCTCCAGCAAGATTCACCAAAAGAAGAAGAAAAGAAGGATCGCACCTTGTTAGCGACGTTTTGAGAATCATGCTCCACCCTGGATCTCAGAGATTCGGTGTTGATTTCATCGAGTAAATCCTCTGCATCATAGACAGCATCTTTCAGCTTTTCAAGCCATTTCTTGACTTCAAGACTGGTGATTTGTTTCTCCTCTGCGTCATTGAGAACTGCACCAAGCATCATTAAAGTTGTGTCTAGTTGATCCAAAAGAGAGACTTTGAGCTTTCTATTTTTCATGAAATCTCGGAACTCGCTTGAGGTGATCATGTCCAGTAAGGTTTGCACAGAAGCAGAGAGAAGTGCTTCTCCCACCTTGGTAGCGAACTCCATGCCTTGTTTGCTCTGGTGACTAAAACGTAATTGCTTAGATGATTGAGAGTGAAAAGAGTTTGATAGGTGCAATTGTTTTTTGAGGAAAAAAAAAAGAGTTTGATAGGAAGCAATAGAGTGAAGCTGGTTTAGATTGTTTGACAGGACACTTAAAAAGAGGATGTTGCAAGGAAGAAAAGAAGGATGCGTATTTTCAACATGGCGGCCATGCACAGCAACATCTCTGTTCTTTCTCGGAAGATTCTACGCACAATTCATTCATTTTCCTATCATTTTTATTTTTACTAATTTTTATTTTCAAATTTTGATGTCCTAAATTATTTTGTGTCCATTAGATGGTCCTAAATACATTTTTTGTCCGTTATAAATACCCATGATCGTGTGAAAACTTCAAAGAAATATAGTGGCCCGAAGCTGATTCAATTTTGTTATAAAAACACTTAAATGACTTATATATGACCACTTTGTGTCTCAGAATATTCTGGGAAATATCTAGGAAGAAATATAATAATTACTTGGACCCATATACTACATATACTTCTCAAAACTGACATAAGAGGGAAATTGCAAGAAAGATACGAAGGACGTTTGTTTTCAATGTCGTAGGCCATCCTGTACAGCACCATCTGTGTTATTTCTTGGAAGAGTCCACGTAACAATAATTCATTTTCCTATCATCTTTATTTTTATTAATTGTTATTTTTGAAATTTTAATGTCCTAAATTATTTTGTCTTAGTCCTAAATATTATTTCCTAACAGTTAGATTATAAATACCGATGATGATTGTATAAGAAATGTGAAAATTTTAAAGAAATATAGGGATCCAGTTTCCCTACTCATTTTTTAGATAAATAGGGGAAGCTTTTTCTAATTTGAACCATTTAGATGGGATCTAGATGGTCTAGATTAAATTTTTTTAAAAATTATTTTAATGGGTAGAGAATCTAAAATAAAGATAATCTTTCAACTAACATATTTTTTAAGGATAGTTTTTTTTTAAAAAAAAATTTAAAACCGGTAGTTAAAAAAATTAAATTTAGACCATCCATATAGGATTTAGACGGTTCATATAAGAAAAGCTTCCCCAACTCATCCAAAGGATGAGTAGAAAAACAGGATCCAAAATATAGTGACCTGAAGTTGATTTAATGTTGTAATTAAAAGAGCCCCCTTCTCAAGTCATTGGTTTTTTTTTAAAAAAAAAGAAAAGAAAAGAAAAAACAACATAAACACTTTGTGTTTGAATTAACTTTTAGAAAATAGCTTTTATAATTTATGAAGTAGGTATGAAAGAGGAGTTTTGTCTCCACTTCCAAAAAAAAAAATTCTAAAACCACTGTTTGTTGGTTATCCAAACACAGGAGGAAGAGAATTATTGGAAAAGAAGCCATTTTCCAAATGAAAAAGGGTAAGAAAAAGAAAGTAACACAGTACAACACTGATGAATTTGATGGACCAGCCCCTTAGCAATGCCAACTATACTATTATAACAACAATAAATTCTTCTCTTAATAGGTGCGGTCAGAGCCACACCATATATAAATGGGATAAACAATTACAAAGAATTCAATTTGACAGACCATTTAATCATTTATCTTGTTGGAGAAGTTAAATAATTAATTTATAGATATTAAGAAAATTAATTTAGTTATTTGTAAAAATATGATTATCGATATTTTTAAAATACCCCCATTTAACCATTTTCATTGAAAATTAGCCCTTATAAGCCCTCTTTTTAGTTTGCAGGGTATAATTTAAGAAAAAGATTACAAGTTGTTGACACAAATTAAATTGAGATCTATTATAAATATAACGATATATCTAAGATAAGAGATGAAGAACAAGAACAAAAGAATAGAGAAGAGAGAAAGAGGAGTGTAATTCTTATTTCCGTGTATTCCAATGTGTCTTGAATACATAACATATGCCTTCTATTTATAGGCACAATTCTCAAATCTACAATTAATGTGATTCCACAATCATAGTGATTCATGGGTGAAAATAGGAAACTATGAGAGAATAGGAAATAATGGGAGATATGGACATCCACAAATATAATATTCATAACACTCCCCCTTGGATGTCCATTATGAATGTGCCTCATTAAAAACTTTAACTAGGAAAACCCAGTGGCATAAAAACCTAGCCAAAGAAAAGAGTACATCATCCATTGATATATTTTCTAATGCTACCTCATTAAAAACCTTTCTAGGAAAACCCAGTGGGACAAAACCTAGATAAGGGAAAAAGAGTACAGCGTGTATCATCTCCCCCCTCTTAATTACATCAGATTTGCTCCCCCTGATGACTACATGTCTTTTGAGCATATCTTCTTTTTAGTCATCAAACATTCTATTGTGTACTTGCAAGAACTAAATATTTCCAGCAAAATTATAATAATACTAACATGATTTCTAAGCATTCTTATAA
This sequence comes from Acacia crassicarpa, assembly GCA_034222035.1. Lineage (NCBI taxonomy): Eukaryota > Viridiplantae > Streptophyta > Magnoliopsida > Fabales > Fabaceae > Acacia > Acacia crassicarpa. The sequence goes on from JAWXYG010000004.1 coordinate 27,753,711, forward strand.
GATATATCTAGATGCATATCAACAGATATTCATTAAAACGATTATATCATACATGCTCTGATAGCTTTAAGTCATACAAAACTTATTAAGTATTGTTCTCGAGAACTTTGAATTTGATGCTTCTGGCATCTTGAGTCCTTCAGGGACTTGTGCTACTAGCACTTTTGGATCCTTTGAAGATTCTTATATAATCTTCATAATTTAGTAACCCATATGCATATAACAATATCTAGTGGACGCATAATTTTTCTTTCATAAACTGCTAGATATATCGTATCCACCACAAAATCATATATCCCAATTTGGACTTCATGTCCATAACTATCATAGTATGATTATAATTGCGTCATTCTCAATTTTACTTATCCTCTTGGCCAATAACCTTTATATAATATCCTCATTTGATCACGTGATATCATCATCAAAATTGTTGTTGACAACTTTATCTTTTTGGTTCTATTTTTTCAATTCGACATAACAATATAAATATTACTCAGGTACCTGAACCTCTCTTGAGGTTTTGCCATAAGTTATGTCTTGATACTCTTTTGAAGTATCTACCTCCTTAATATGATCATCTTAATTATTGCTCCAATTCATCCATAACGTTTATATTTGGAACCGAATACTTACTCATGCTTCAGACATGTTACTAATTAGAGCATTTTTAGCTGAAATATGAGATTTAATAAATCTCATGTAGGTCAGTAATTCTATCTGGAAAATATATCATGAATGCATAACCTGATGAACTTCTGGTTCATACTTCTTTATTCGAGGATATATACTTTGCTATAATGCATTCCATTTATTCTCTTTTCCAGCTATTCAATTTCTCCCCCTCATGTTGAGAAAACTATGTCAAATATCATTTGACTAATATAAGTCTCCATGTGTTTCCTTTAGAAACATCATTTTATTTCATCTAGAAACAAACAATTAAAAGTAGATCTTCACATAACTTTTATCTTAACTTTCTCTCTAAATTCATCTATGTGCATTGTGGTGGATTAATAATCATTGCACATTCAACCTTTTTAAGATGAACATTTGTATGGCTACTGACCAAGAGCCAATTCTACCGGGAGAATTTTGTTGGCTTATATAAGTGCTGCAATATGTAAGATCAAATATACCAACATAAAAATTTTGTTCTCATAAGAATTGATCTAACTATTTATGGAGGCTTTAATTCATGATTTCTTGATCGTATAATCTGGAAATTGTGCACTTAATTCATTCAAACATTATTGCAAACTTCGGGTTGCAAATATTCTTACAAACTTCAAGTTGCAAGATAATAATCTCGCATGTAACCATCTCATAGATGCATCTTTCAAGTTTATATGGTTTACATGCTATTTCAATGGGCCCATGTAATTCTATTTGATATATTTCCAGAAATACTGAAATCCAGTACTAATCATGATCAATGATAGTCTCATACACAATTTGCTTTGAGAACAAGTAGCACATAATTCATAAATAATATGCTGGTTATTCATGAAGAATCTTCTGGTTCTTCAATGGATGTCAATACGTAATTTTATTTCTATTATATGACCTGGATGATCAAACAAGTCATGCCAACAATAAATCTGTTTGGATCAGTAAACTTCTGGTTTATTGTAACATATGTCTCAAATAATAAACATTTCAATATTCTGACATCCATTTTGGGAGATCTATTAAACTTCGTTTGAGAAATATATAACTTTTCAAAAATTAGCTCACACATATATTTTAACTCATACTTGTAATCTAACAATCTCCCCCTCAAGTGTGAGTTATATAAACATAATTTATATATATATATATATATATATATATATATATATATATGTATATATATATATATTTTCAAAATCACTTTAAAACCCTTTAAAGCTCAAAATAAAAATCTATGTTGATTCTTCAGGAACAAACATATGATATTACATCACTAGATAATTTCATTACTTATTAATAATATACTTCAATTTATTTAATATATGAAAAATACATACAGTTCACCTCATATGAAGATATTCATGATCAAAATAATTTAGAATTATATATTTGAAAATTTTCCATCAGAAAAATTCTCTTAGAAACAAATTTATGATATATGATCACATAAATTTAAATAACAATAACAACAAACAGTAAGCATCATGTTACCTTCTGGACTTATTTTTTTCTCTTGGGCATTGGCTTTAAAATAAATATGGACATATTTCTCTGCAACTCATTGCTTCTTTAATATCTCATTGGCAGTAAACTTTTAGTTTACATTGGCAAACATTTGGTTTGCATTGACAAACTTCTTATTTGTATTATGATGTGTAAACTTCTGGTTTACAATAACATGCGTTTACTATATGATATCAATTTTTGCAGATATCTTTGAAACTCAATAAGTTTCTTTTATACTTGGTAGAATAAAATGCATTATCAATGTATAATTTTGTTCCTTTAGGTAACAAAATATTAGCTCTTCTAGAGCCTTTAATCAAATTTATACTACCAAATATAGTTTAAACATTGACCTTTTGCATTATAAGTTGGGCAAAAAACATGCTAATTAGTCCTCAAGACTATTAGCCTTTAAAATTATTACTCTCGAATGGCATAATTCTCTGCAAGTTATTTGTCTTCAGGACAATAACTAAAAATACTTTGTATCATTCAATATTTGATACATTAAACCTTCAACGCCTCAATATTAATAACAATTCAAATGTCACACTTTTTGTGGTTCTTATTAATAATTTTCTCCACTTCAGATGAGAATTTGAACCAACATGATTACCCAATTAACACGTTGACACATATGTCCATATAAATTCATGTGTTACTTCATTCACTTCTGGGAATGGAGTCGAGCCAGTTTGGATAATATTCATGATTTTTAACAAAAACTCATTGTTTTGTTTGGCTACACGAGGTCAATAAATTAATTCAAAATACACCTCTTTCACAATATTGCTACTGCAAGAGCATATTGGATATATCAATTTATAACAAATTTTTAGAAGAACAACCATCTTCTGGTGGTTATACAACCCTAAAGAACAAGGGGGTCTTTTAATACCAAATGATAATATATAAAATCATGGATCTGGCTTCACTCCAATTTGCCTTATGGCTTTAGGCCAAATTTGTCTCATGGCTTTAGGCCAAATTGTCTCCAGGCACGTCAGATCAATTTGTTTCTCATATCTTCATGCCAGTTATTTGTCTCATCATGGCTTCAGGCCAATTAAAAGAAATAAACAAGAATTAATAATAGGAAATTCATATGACAACAAGTAAGATATTATAATAAAAATTAAAATTTTGCGGCTTCTGGCCATTTAGCTATTTAAAAATTTATATGGCTTTTAGCCTATATATATATATATATACATACATACATATATGTAGCTCTGGCTATACAATATAACAATGTTAACAATAAAGTACTTGTAAATAAATGAATTAAGGCCGGGGTAATCCACACCGGTAAAAGAAATAAAACCGAGGGTAGTCCACGCCGGTAAAAGAGATAAAACCGGGGGTAATCCACGCCAGCAAAAGAAATAAAACCGGGGGTAATCCACTCCGGTAAAAGAAATAAAACCGGGGGTAATCCACTCCGGTAAAAGAAATAAAAAAAATAAGCTAAGAATATGATAATGCGAGACCAAAAGAAAGGAAAAATATTTCAACCAGTAGAAGTCATAAAAGGAATAATAATAATCTCTGATCTTAACCATGGGACCCAATGTTTAAAACATTGGGTAGAAATATATAACCATGGGACCCAATGTTTAAAACATTGGGTAGAAATATATCTTTAATTCCATATAGTGGTTAAGATCATCCCAGATAGATAAAAGAAACATAAAATTAAAGAAGGTAGGCTGAAATCGTTAAAGAAGCGATCAGACCTTCGTTCAAGCTTCTCGTACTGATAACGTGTTATATTATATCCAAGATAAGAGATGAAGAACAAGAACAAAAGAATAGAGAAGAGAGAAAGAGGAGTGTAATTGTTATTTCCGTGTATTCCAATGTGTCTCGAATACATAACATATGCCTTCTATTTATAGGCACAACTCTCAAATCTACAATTAATGTGATTCCACAATCATAGTGATTCATGGGTGAGAATAGGAAACTATGAAAGAATAGGAAATAATGAGAGATATGGACATCCACAAATATAATATTCATAACAAGATGTTATATATATATATATATATATTTTTGGTCAAAACAAGATGTTATATATATAGCTACAAAGCGAACATTTTAACTCGTTCCTACACTTAAGAGCAGAAAAATGATTTAGTATGGAAGATTTCAAAATTCTAAAATAATTTCCTATGAATTAGAATTTTATATTTTTTGTGGGTTAAAGTGTTAGATAATACGACAAAAAAGGGTAAATGCAAGGAAGATGAGGACGTGTATTTTTTTTTTTTTCCCAATATGGTATACCATTCACAATAATTTATTTTGTTCTTTCGTGAAAGAGACCACCAAACAAAGTACAAACATTTATTTTTCCAAAAGTATCTTCTCGTGGTGTTGAATGTAATGCAAAAATATTAACGAGAAAGGGTTTTACATTTTAAGATATTTTCAGAGGATTTAATCGATGAGAAAAATGACCAGTCCAGGATTTTGGTTCGAGTCATCCAACCTCAACAGATGTTAATTTTCAAATGGCAGATTAAAATATATGTATGTGTATGTATACTTCGTAAACAATTATCTTATAATCAACATCGTAAAATATCAAAAGCACATTCCACAAAATTTAATTTAATTGTGATTTATGAGATGCAGTAAAATTTTATATTTATTTAAGAGTTGACTAAAATAAAATTACTTGTAGGGTTAATGAATTTCTCCCACTTAACTATAATGATTTGAACGCCATATATATATATATATATATATATGGGGATATCATTTCTGCAGTTGCTGCAGGAAAAAATTTTCTGCAGCAAAACCAAAACGACGTCGTTCCTCTCTCTCTCTCTCTTTTTTTTTTTTTTTCCCTCTTTACATCTGATTTGCCGAGACGCCCCAGAGCAGCGAGAATGAAAACAAGAAAAGCAATGTGTCTGAGCGACGAGCAGTGAGGAATGACGAATGAATATCAGCTACCCTCTTTCTATCTTTAACCTACCCTGCTCTGAGCAAAAAACAAAAAAACAAAAACCCATCCCTGCAAGTACCCCCATCTTTGTTGACTTCCAGAGTAACCCAGTTCGATCAGCTTCCCTGCTCTTTTCTCCTTTTGTCACCTATTCCTCCGTAGCTTCATTCTTTCTTCCTTAGCCACCTTTGTTGACTTTCTTTGTGACTTTGCTTCTTCATAGATAGTAAGGCTTTGCTTCTTCACACCATGCCTTTACGTCTACATTCTTCTTGATGCTTCAATTTCTTTTATGGCCACCGGTTTTGACTTTTCAAAGTGTATCAAAATAACTATGCTTCACAAGTCGACATATAGAATGAATTTGGGTCTGCAACGGCATGATCCAGACAGCATTCAGGGCACAGGGGCAGTTACTCTTCAACCTTTGATGACCATCAAACAGTGTGTGTTGACAAAATCATACAGAACAAGTTGTAATCTGGTTCAAAATACACAGACTGATACATGAGCATGGGAAGCACACCTAGCAAAGCACTTATAGTAGGATATGCTCCGAAGACTAACCCAGCCTTTCTTACTTTGGAGGACTGTGTTTTTTGTGGTGTGGTCATAATGGCGGAAGTTGCAGAGCCCAAAGTATAATACCCCAAAATTTGTATATCTCTGGAATATAATATTTTGGCCATTTAGGACCTATTGAAAATAGGAGAGTATGTTGTCTCCAAATTAATAAGTATATTTGTGCTAATTCTTGAATAAGTTGTCGGTAGAATTTAATAAGGCAAAATTCAACTCCCTAAATTTTTATTAGGGATTATAAAATATTGTGAAATACCATAAAAGCCCTTAAACCAATTAAATGGAATTTCCAACAATTTAAGAACAATTAAACTCACAATTAGTGATATAATGTCATGTAATTCACATATTGGCAAAGTTAAGCCGTAAAGGGATAGGAGGAGGTCTAAAATAATTAGAGGACACTAAAAATAATTAGTAAACATAAAAAATTAATCTTAATTGAATTAACATGCATAATTAATTTAATGATAAATATTTACAAACAATTTGCAATATTTTGGCTAAATTCAACAATAAAGCCTAACAAGGGATCCATAATTGTAACAATTGGACTTAGTAGGATCAAAATTTAATTGGTAATCAATAAAATCATTTCAAACTAAACCTAATTAAGCTTAATCTAATAATAAACAAGGACGAATTAAATTAGGGCTTTTTGGCACAACAAAGAACTCAAGTGGATCATTTTTGTAACCCAAACAAATTGCCAAACCACCAATAAAGCCCAAAATAACAACCCAACCTAAAGGACCAGAGGGCATTTCGGTTTTTAGAGCTTCAAAGGGAAGGAATTGAGTGTCAAACACATGTGTCAAAATTGGTCAAAGCTTCAAGAACACAAATCACTATTCATGGCTTAAAGTGCAAGTTTGCTTGAGCTTCTTGGAGAAGGAAAAAGAAAGAGAAGAGGGGAGAGAGAGAGAGATTTCGGCTGAGAGGGAGAGAGTGGTGAGGATGTGAGTTTTGAGTTTTAACCTAGATCCAATGGTGGGAATTAATCAAGAGCAAAGTTGCATTTATTTACCAAATTGCCCAACGTTTTTCCTATAAATAAGGACCCAAGCTCTTCACTTTTCTTCACACCAAGCAATACAACATTTGCTTATTTGAGAGAGAGTTGAGAGAGCTGAAGGGAAGTCTTGAAGGAGTTCAAGCTCTAGGTAAGAAAAGTTCTTAGTTTTTGAGTTTTAAATTCATAGGTAGAAGTAGTTTTAATCTTTAAAATTCTAGAATAATTTTAGTTTCATGTTTTTATAGTTTAAAATAGCTTCATTTCGAAAATTTAGTGAAGAAAGTAGTTCTGCAAAATTTCCAGATCAAGAACACGGTTGTAACGAAGTTCTGGCGAAAATTCGTCGGTTAGGCGATTTCTGAACTAGTAACAGAAACACTCATATTTCATGTTGAAAATGCTATTGAAAAATTCTGAGAAAATTCATGATGAAAGTAGACATGTAGATATTTTTAAATATGTAAAGAACATGTTGAAATGAGTTCTGTACAGTGAGAAAGAAATTCTCAAAGTTTATGTTGCGAAAATGCTGGAATTTCTGGGCAGAGGATGAACACGTGAAATCTGGGAATGATTTTTGAATTCTGGGCAAGGCATGGTATTTTCTCTGGAAAGAAGACATCCTAAGGAGTCTGGAACTTTTTACGGATCTTCGTTTCGATTTTTCTAGAATTAGTTATGATTTTTCAAAGATAGGCGAAATTCTGCCCAGTATTTGCTCAGCGTTTTTCCACGAATTTTGAAGAAATAAAATAATGGTTTAGGGTACCAAGGGTAGAATATTCAATAGTGGCCAAAATATATTCAAGAATATTATTTACAATTAATAACGTAATATTCCTATGATAGGACATCTGCAAACGTGTACCGATCGCCGATATACCAGAATTATCAACTCAGGTACGGACGCGTATTGTAACACTAACTCTGATGCTTATGGTATGCTTATATGTGATAGATAGTCTGAGATATTGTTTTTGAAAATTGATCATACACATACATCTTAATACGGGTTATAGTCGTGATAATGCCGTTATGTTTTTCTAGCGCTGAGGACACGGATGTACACCGTGGCACTGGAGATAGTGCAGACTGTAATAACATACATGTTGCAGTGGCCGTGTAATGTTATTATGTGAATATATGAATATTGTATGTGATTAAATGCTGTTTTGCCATGGATATCTGTCATACATATTTGATACATAAGCATGAGGTTAACCGTTACCTGAGGTTCAATGGTAATTGAACCTCAGCTCTGACTTTAGGCCCAGGACCCTCAGGAGGTCAGACCGAAGAGAAGGGTAAGCAGATAGCGTGACGGAGCAGACGAGGAGATTATGTTGAAATTTTTATTTTACCGTCTTTTTGAATATTCGGATATTTTGGATAACTGTAACAGTACACAGATACGTCATTATTAAATGTTATTCAGTTACTCATTTTCACGACTCTTCCGATGCTCTACTCTGATAGACCCTTTTTGAACTCTGATAATTTTATTATGAAAACGCTTTAGAAAACGGGGTGTTACACAAAGCAGTGGCTGAGGCAAAGAAGAAGAAGGAGCAGAATTTACCCTTTCATCAGCTATTCTCTTTTGCAGATAAGTATGACTGGTTGCTCATGATCTCTAGGAGCTTGGGAGCTATCGTTCATGGCTCCTCCATAACCTTTTATCGGCTTGTACGCTTATACACTCACATGGAAAGTGCTTGCCTGAGGTTCATGGCAATATTGAATTTAAAGATGTCACTTTCAGCTATCCGTCTTGGCCTGATGTTATTATCTTAAACAAATTCTCAATCTTTTTTCCTGCTGGGAAAACAGGGGCCGTTGTACAACAAGGACAAGTAGTTGAGACAGGGACGCATGAAGAGCTGATTTTGAAGGAGGAAAAATAAAAAAGAGAGAGGACGACGTCGTTCTGGCTTTGCTGCAGAATTTTTTTCCTGCAAATGATATCCCCTATATATATATATATATATAAAGAACAAAAGAGAGTAATTTCTAGGAAGGGAAAAAGGATAGGAAAAATTCCAAATAAATACCATTTAAATTTGTAAAACTCCGAAGTCCATTGAATTTGCAAAAAGACTGAGAAGTACCAAGGACCTATGAGGGATATGTAAATTCGGGTGAAATTACCCTTTTACCCTTAGTTTTAAATAAATTTTAAAAATACAAATATCCTCGTCGGTGACGGCTGCCGAGGGGCCACCGGCAGGTTGATCGTCACAAGGCCGCCGGCCACCAGCGAGGGGGTCGGGTTTTTTTTTTTTTGAAAAATATTATATTAGTTAAAGTGTAGGAGGTGGGGTTTGACCAGTTGAGCCACCATGGGACTAAGTGGTCCATCAGTTGAGCCACTTGGTTCCTTTAATATATATATACGTTAATAAATATATATATTCTTTTTAATATTTTTTTAATGGTATTTACAAATCTTGAAACGAGAATTACCATTTCACAAACGAGAATTATCATTCCACAAATGAGAATTACCATTCCATAAATGAGAATTACCACATTTTCTACAGGGATCCCTTTTTTACTCTTTGATGCATGTGAGTGAATTTGTAAAAAAATGCACTTTTACTATTTCATAAACGAGAATTACCATTCCACAAACGAGAATTACCATTTGTGGTAAAATGCACTTTTACCATTCCATAAACGAGAATTACCATTCCACAAACGAGAATTACCATTTGTGGTAATTCACTCACATGCATCAAAGAGTAAAAAAGGGATCCCTGTAGAAAATGTGGTAATTCTCATTTGTGGGATAATAATTCTCATTTGTGGAATGGTAATTTTCATTTATGGAATAGTAAAAGTGTATTTTTTTACAAATTCACTCATATGCATCAAAGAGTTAAAAAGGGATTCCTATAGAAAACGTGGTAATTCTCATTTATGAAATGGTAATTCTCATTTGTGGAATGGTAATTCTCGTTTATGGAATGGTAAAAGTGCTTTTTTTTACAAATTTACTCACATGCATCAAAGAGTACAAAAGGGATCCCTGCAGACAATGTGGTAATTCTCATTCATGGAATGGTAATTCTCATTTGTGAAATGGTAATTCTCGTTTATGGAATGATAAAAGTGTATTTTTTTACAAATTCACTCACACGCATTAAAGAGTAAAAAAGGGATCCCTGTAGAAAACGTGGGAATTCTCATTTATGGAATGGTAATTCTCGTTTGTGGAATGATAATTCTCGTTTCAGGATTTGTAAATACCATTAAAAAAATGTTAAGAAGAATATATATTTTTGTTAACGTATATATATATATATATATATATATATATATATATATATATATATATATATATATATATATATATATATATATATATATATATTAAAGGAATTAAGTGGCTCAATTGGTGGACCACTTGGTCCCATGGTGTTGGGGGTAGGGGGTTCCAACTCCACCCCCTACACTTCAATTAATATAATTTTTTCCAAAAAAAGCTCAACCCACTCCAAAAAAAAAAAAAAGGCCCACCCCTTTGCTGGTGGCCGGCCGGCCGACGGCCCTCCTTTGGCGAGGGTATTTTTATTTTTAAAATTTATTTAAAACTAAGGGCAAAAGGGTAATTTTACCCGAATTTGCATATCCCTTATAGGTCCTTGGTACTTCTTAGTCTTTTTACAAATTCAATGGACTTCTGGGGGTTTTGCAAATTCAAATAGTATTTATTTGGAATTTTCTCAAAAGGATATGTATTTTCAATATGGTAATTCATCCACCGTAATTGCAGTGTACCTGTTCTTCCTTTTACCTTTGTCCGAGGTTCTGTTTGTCTCATTGTGACGTAGCCTTCATGGTCAGGTTTGTAACACCCCTACTGTTGTAAATAGTGTAAACTGTAATCGTTGATTAATTGATGAAGAGTTTTGGCTGTGATTTAATTGTTATTATTTGTGTAACATTTTGCAATAGAATATTAATTGTAAAAGGATGTTTGTGTAGTGGGAGTCAAGATAGTGGACCCCGGAAAGGCCCAAAAATTCGCCCACTTTGACCAGAGGGAAAGAGTCTCTGGCGGGGCCAGGTTTGAAAAGGTGCGGGCCCAAGGCAAGATACCGGTGAGGTATAAAGCGGGTATGATGAAGCGGGGCCCAGGGAAGATGACAAAACACAAATTCTTAACCCCTAGAAATATGTATGCGCCATACAGGGACAAGAGAGAGAAAGAGATATTGAGAAAGGCATGTTCCAAAAAGCAAGAGACAGGGTAATCATTACACATGAACACGTGTCACCACGAGATTAAAGGAAGCTAAATCAAGAGCAAAATGGTCATGTCCTTGTCCTTTGGGCATTGAATTTCGTCCAATATGAGAGGGGAGAGAAAAACAGATGATTTTACCTATACTTTGGTCCAAATACAAGACACGGGACCCACAGGCGATAGACCGATAGAAAAAGGAACCGATAGGGACCAGATAGGGGATTATTTTTGGACGAAATGAGACAAATGTGGGGCCGACTTGGAGAGAGGGAATGCGCCATATGAATATGCCCAGGCAGGGGAAAATATCTGGAGAAGACAGAGAAAAGTGCAAAAAGACACACTTTTGGACTCGGTGGGACCTGATGGAGACCAGTAGACCCAGAATTTAACTGAGAAAATGGGGAAATGGAATTAATTAATGGGGATCAGTTTGTGGGACCCCCTAGGCGCATATGACCCTTTCAAATTAATAAAAATCTGATTTGGAAAAGAAAAACAAGTTCAACTAGTCAATTAAGTAAAGCGTGGGCCCCACCGATAAGACAAAATGGCAATTGGAGTCAAATTGGCTAATTCTTGTCAAACAAAAAAATGGAATCTGATGAAAGGCCTTGGAATGCGCCACTTCATCTCCTAGAAGCTTGTCACATGGGATAAAGATGAAACTAAGTCAATTAATTACCAACCGAATGGAAGAATTACCTGGCCAATTACTTTGGAACTAGTTGGTTACTTTTTCTATTATAAAATACACATGTGTTCTCTCTCCTAGACCACGGGAAGCACGAAATCTGCAGAGAAAAGAGAGAGTATTCAGCCAACTTCTATAGCCAAGATCAAGCTCCAAGCACCTAGGATCATCAACCCAACCTCCGATTCAGGTAAACACCGAAAAGCCGTACCTTTGGAACTTAAACTTGTAGTTTTCGTTCAACTGGTTGGGGATTGATGTTGGGGTCTGATTTTTGAGTTTTTGATGGTTCCAAAGTGTTTAAAACTTAATTTTGTCTGGGTTAAGCTATGGTTTAAGTTTCTGAACTCGAAAACCCCGAAAACTCAAAGAAGAAGCTTGCTGCCAGTATTCTGGGATTTTGAGTTTCAAAAATGTTTTTAAAATAGTGTCAACATTGGTTTGAGCTGAAATTTTACAGGTAAAACGTAGACATCTGGGGCATTATTTTGATATGTAATTCGATATATTTTTGATGTACCAATTGAGAGATAAAAATTGGCAAAGTTAGATCTATGTGCAACAGGACGAAATCTGACCCAGGTGTAAAAAATGAGTACCACGCCAAAATAAAAGTACTTTCAGGGTCTAGGAATATTTTTCATGGAAAACATACATTTCAATGGTTACAATGGCGCTGGAAGCATGCAAAAATGATTTTTGTAGAATTTATTAAAAATCCCACAAGTTGGGCCAGAATCACTAAATTTCTGAGAATTTTGGGTTTGGGCTTAGTTTTGACCCAAAAAAAAACGTGATGGCATTTTTTGTAAATACTGAATAAGTGTATTTTAATGATATATAGGTTAAAGGAACCCTTGGGAAGTCAATGGGCCCAATGAAATATTAAGGACAATATTTACTGTTGGGATCCGTACACGCATCGGATTTAAAATTTCTACGAATCCCGTCCCGAGGATCACTCAGGCGCATTTAAATCAAGACTTAGGGAACCCGAATCATACCTCTATTGAAATCGTCCGCGTCTCGTTCTCTTTGAACAGGTGGGCTACCTTCTTGATCAGCAGAAGACGACTTCTTAGAATCGGCTTCCTCTACCGGTATCCACACGAACAATCCCCGAACATGGTTACGGCAGCGTGCTAGCGCCTCGAGTTGTGCGTCTCTCTTTTACGCTCTAGGGTTTCTCACGGCTTTTTAATACGCTCGACTAAATGTTCCGTAGGTTTTTCTAAACCCAATAGGCGTATTATATAATCAAAATTAATCCTCATTAATTTTGAAATTCGAACTTTGAATCTGGATAATATATCAATTAAATCTATCTAATAGATCTAATCTAATATATTTATTTAATCCGAATTAAAACCAGATCTGAAATTCGAATCTAAATTAAAAGCTTTCTGATTTAATTTATCTCTTATAAATTAAATCCGAGAAATGATATCTATCTATTTAATTAAATCTGAGATACTATATATCAATTTAAATTAAACAGATATATGACATCTTTATTCGAAAATCAAATGAGATATAATATCTCTATTAGTTTTAGATATTTAATTTATCTGATAAATTAAATATAAAACAAATATCATATAATATTATTATAATCTCCATTAAATAATATTATTATATTATTTTTTGAATTTAATATATATATATATATTTACCCCAGATTAAATTCAACATCCATTAAATCTTAGATTAATCTAAGATTCAATGAATCTGGACGCATTTGCTTGTGTTGGGTTATTATTGTGTGCGACCTTGTAGGCTCATATGAGATTGGCAGTGGGCCAAGACTGTATCAGCCTCCAAGTCGCAAGCGGCCTCTAGCAAGACATTGTGACTACCCAATTCACATGGGGATTGATGACACGATACAACCTATCGTACAACCATGTCACGTCCCTTTTGTCACGCGATAATTTGGTCAAGGATGAGGCATGGATAATGTCAACTTCCTGTTCTTGACCACTACTTTCTCGATTCTCGAGTAGTCCAAAAGGTGAAATGGAAACTCTTTTCCATCACAGTATGACCATACATTTCTTAGACTCACTCATCGAAGGGCCCAGTATTATCTCTCTACAAATGTGAGTGACAAATTCCATCTTGACCACTCACATTCCTCCGCATGAAAACCACTGATCCCGATCCCAGCCTTTATCATCACCCGGTCAAAGGTGACTTTTGACTAGGTCAAAGTTCAGTGACTCATCATGTAGGAATCCATGATGATCTCAGGTCATAGGGCGTTGTGACGCGGTTATACATGAGATAAGCTTATGACTTATACCATGCAGCTTTCTCATAGTGGGTCGGTCTAGCACCTTGTACTCTTACAAGTGCCCATGACTTTGATTCGTATCTCCATACCTCATCAAAGTCATACTGGTTTTATTTCATCTTCACTCCCGTGTAGATGACCGACCAGGGACATTTAGGATAATCTATAAGATTATCCAGGGATGCAGTTATCAATACGAACATGTAAATGAAAATGATAACAAAAGAGAATACTTTAAATAACTTAAATATCTAAAGTACAATGAATTGCCCCTAGGGCATAATTTCCAACATTTACCACACCAGGTAGTAACCGTTTTACTCAGGTATCTTTATGTGTTTTGTTGTATGTTTGTGTTTGCCATGTGTGTTTTCTTGTGGTATATGTTTTGCCAAATATGCATACAGAGTTGTATGATTCCTAGCGCTGAGGACGTTCAGTCTGAGGCCGACCTTAATTGGTGGCTGTACAGGTTGAGTTTCAGTTTGGGGCTAGCCTAGAAAGGGCGGCTCTACGGGTTGTGAGTCCAGTGAGTCCAAGGCTTGCCTTGGTAAGGCAGCTGTACGGGTTCTTGGATTATGTTATGTGTTTTGCTGTGGTATAATCTGGATGCATATATGGTATGTATTTGGCATGCTCTTATGATTCTAACTAGCATGGTAACTTACATACTCCTTACACGTTTGTTATTTGAGTATTGACGGTTACTCTAGAGGTCACTATCGGACCCCAGACTTTTCTGTAGTTACAGGGAGACGTGCCCAATGTGAAGAATCCTTTTCGGAATGATAAATGCTTATCGGAACAGACTGAAGAATAGGGAATGCTCTATCATGTTTGTACATATATTTGAGATGACGGTATGTTTTGCTGCAGTATTTATTCTGGATAACTGTACCCTTAACCCTTCGGGAACTTTTACCTTCTGATTATTTTACTTTTACCAGTACAATAGGTTGTCCAAATCGGTCAAATGCTCTGCTGTGGCAACTCCTATATGAGTTAAATGGACCAAATATGAAGAAAAGGTAACTAAGTAAAGGAATCCCTCTAACTCGCCATCCGAAAGGGCGAGGCCGGTAGGGGTGTGACAAGGTTCACATGTATTTACTATTATTCATGATGATCTCCGATTTACTGTACATGACAGAAAACTTGTGGAGCCGTATGATGGGGAAACGTGTTCCTAATGGTGGCATTTCTTCCTTATAAATTCAACCTGAAACTATACTTATTAAAAATGTGTTTGGGATTATTTTTAAATACTTTAAAAGTGATTATTTACATAAATTGAGATAAATCTTTTCTCCTATACTTACTTTATATATTGTAAATGATGATTAAAAAATTACAGGCCAATGTGATTGAAAAGTTGTCTAGTAGCAGAGTTTCCTACATGGAAATACTGAAGAAAGTCGTAAATTATACTTAATCTCATGGGATTAGGTACAACAAGAACAAAAATTTAGGAGGGCTGGGAATTAGGAAGTTAGGAAGCTTAATAAAGCTTTTATCATGAAACTGTGTCGAGAATTTATATGTAGTAGAGCATGGGCGAAGCTAGAAATTGCAATTACGAGGCGTGAAGATTACAGAATATAACCCATATGTTTGTGAAATTACATTTAAGACCTATAAACATTTTAAGATGTTCATTTTAATACCTCTATGAAACTTTTAGTGAGGACTAAAATAAAAATATTAAAATTTTTATGAGACTGAAATGTAATTTCCTTAAAATTTGGGCTCTTTTCTATAATTTTAGGGGGCCAAGGGTAGAATTATATATATGTGGGTCTCACCATTTTATGTGTGTGTGACATGAGAAAACACTTCTCCTATAACATAAAAAGTGTTTTCCCCTTTTCATTATATCCCAAGTTTTTTCATGTATATAGGATGTTGTGACTGTGATTTACACTACGTATATTTCTTTCTTTCTTTATTTGCTTTCCTTCTTCATCTTTTTCGAGCTCGGTTCTCTTGGATTGAAATAGGTGTGTCTAAGATCTGTATAAATGCTACACTAATTGTTGTTGATATTTCATTGATTTCTCTATGATTTAAGCTTTCCATAAATCTTCACATGTTCTCCCTTCATAAAACCTCAGTTTTTGTTGTCTCCTTCATTATTTCCCCAAGTTCTGGTGGGATTGATCAATCTCTCCTTTCAATTTTTCTCCACACAATAACAGGTACATTTCATTGTTTTGGAAGTTAAGAAATGCAACATGAAAAACAAAGAACTTTTCTCCTTTCATTGTCACATGCAGTGTGTACTTGAGAATGAGGAAATGACAAGATTTGCTAAGATAAATTCGTATTGGTCTGCTTGGTGGAAACAAACACGTCATCATGCATTCCAAGTGAATAAGGTAGTTTTAGTTCATTTCACTTCTTTATAAATTTTAAATGGTCTTCTGTTATTGCTATAGTGCTGCTTATTATTGTTGTTTGGTTCTTAAAAAAAAGCTCCATGCTGTTTCCATGGAAAATCTAGACAAATGATAAGTTCCATAATGGGCAGTGGTATAAGTTTTCAAATCAATGGTTCATTCTCTGATTTTATTTCCAAAATGGGGAGACATATGATTTTAGATGTGGAGTTGGCTTCTGTCCTTTTCTTTTACTGTCCGCTCCCATCCTTTATCTTTTTTATGACCATTGGATCAAGATCTAATGATCTACATTTAATGCTATTAATATTTTTTTCTCCTCTTATTAAAAGAGGAGAGAGAAAGATGAAAAGAAAATATTAAATGTGTATCATTATATCTTGACTCAATGGTTATAAAGGGAGTAAAGGATGAGAACAGACAGTAAAAGAAAAGGACAGAAGTTAAGTCCTTTAGATGTACTTGTTATGCATTAAAAGTTCATGTATTATGTGTTTCTCTATAACATGTATTATGTGCTTGTGATTGTCATTTTGTCATTATTTGCTTGTGATTGTACTTGTTATGCATTAAAAGATCAATGTATCATGTGTTTATAAGGATTAAGAAGCATTGGAAGTCATGCAATCTGAAGCCCTTGAGCCTTGTGTCAAATTTAAAGCATATAGATATTTGAAATGGAGTGAGGACACAATATGAATTGCATGATTTATTTTAAAAAAATGTAAAAAAGATATTTATTTAAATCTGTTTCATTTCATTTTAATATTATTAAAAACCATATAAAATATACAGTTTCTTTTTTTTTTTAAAAAAAATAAAGACCTTGTGAAATTTACATTTCATACGGCAGGGGGTGGCTGATGTGCACCACTACTGGGGCTTTAAAAAAATTTTGGTTTTAATTTTTTTATTTTATGAACAGATCATACATAAAATGTGTGCTATTTTGATTTATCATGTTTATGATTTTTCAACGATTTAATACTTTAAAAGTGTGTAGTTTTTCTTCTAACTAAAGTATTCAATCTTTAAAGAATTATAAAAAATTGAAATCTACCCCATTTTATTCCGGCAAGATATCAAGAATTGTACTCATTTTATATAGAATTAATAATAAAAAGAAACTGAAAAAAAAAAATAAAAAATTGGGAAGCCCTCATTTTTGGGTTGTGGAGGTGCGTATCTGGCACCCCGCCTAAAATGTACGGCATGTTGTTAACATTATTTTAATATTCAGCTTTCATTTTTATTCTGAATTTTAATTAACCCTGCTTCTCTTTACATTATATTAACTCCAAAATTTTATATGGTGTTAGTTAGACTGTTTGAAATAAGATGTTTTGATCTTACCATGGTTTTGAAACCCGGACCGGAAACTAACGAATCAGCCGAGAAACCAGTCCGAGTTAGATGTTAAACAGGAGTCCCGAGTTGACTCGGGGTCAACTCGGCCTGAATCGGCCGAGTTGGCGGAGTCAGAGTCAAGAAGATTTTTTTAAAAAAAAATCAACTAAACAAGAGAAGGAGGAGAGAGTGTTGGCAGACGGCAGTGCTGGAGGCGAGTTTCACCGATGGTAAAAAAAGAGCGAGTATAGGCTGAAGGAGGAGCAACAATGGGAGATCTATGGAGTGAAGGAGAACGAGAAGGAGTCAAGCAAGAAAGAGAGAGATTTGCAATGGTGAAGATGGTGGAACAGATGGATCTGAAAATGAAAATGAAGTTTGAAGGTGTGTCGGTCGTGTTCGCGTGAGAGAGAAATGAGACATACCAAGAACAAATCAACAAATACTGAAGAGCCTTGCACTATGCGGCAGAAAATCTCAGTATACAATGCATTTCCTTTTGTTGGGATCAAAGAAGCTTACTACGTGGCTATTTTTCGACCAAAAAAAAAAACTACGTGGCTATTTCTCATCTATATAAAACTAATTGAAGACCTTGATGAGTGAGAAAAACCTACAAAATCACTGATGGGTCACGTCAAATTTATTAATTGAGTTGAGATTGCGGTCTGGCGCATTGGTTGGCAGGGAGGAGGTGCCATTTTTCTCAAAATTTTTTAAACATGAAAAATAGAGAATGTGAAGTTAAAAAAAAAAAGAAATTAATTTCTCACCTGTTTAGTCCCATTTTAATTCCGGTTTGACTCCGATCTAATCCACTGACCCTTAACCTAGTACCCCGATCGATTCAGTGATCGGTCCGAGTTTAAGAACCTTAGATCTTACTTTCCTCAAATTAAGAAAAATGGTTGTTGTAAGTCCTATATAACATTTAAACTTCTTTTTATATATAGAATGGAGGAGAAATTTGACTAACAAACTTTTGTCTGAGGAGCGTCCAGCACAAACAACTTTTAACTGGACTTTAAATACCAACAAACTTTTTAAAAGGTTAAGTCAACACAAAAACATTACTATACAGGTAACGGCCGTTAGTGGGCTGAATTGGAAAAAAAAATGAAGCTAAAATACATATGTGGGAGATGATAAACTCGTTCCCCTCATCGCGTTGCCTCTCCCACTCCAGTTTCTCACTTCCAATTGAAGAACAATTCACAAATCCATGCCCAATCCCTTGTGCAACAATAGGATTACAGGAATTTAGGAATTGAATTTCTGCCTATGCGAAGTTGTCAGAGAATACAGAGAATATAACTCTCGCCCAAAAATTAGGGTTTATCAACTCGAAGGCTTACAGGAGCATATACAAAGGGAAACCAGGACATTTGAAACAGAGAAACAAACACCATAAGATCATAATTAAACTTAAAATCCTTAAGCAACCACAAGAGAGATTGAGTAACTTCTCAGAAATTTTGATTATAATCAGTGCACTGTTAGGCGTCATTTAATAATAATTGTTTTCATATTTATTACTGCAGTAATTGCCATTGAGAAGACCCCAACCTGGAGAGTGAAAATTTTCAGTGTTTAAAACCAAATAAGGAGCTCCCTTAAAATTCGCAACTGTAGATGTTTCAGACTCCCCGCAAAAGCTGCCGAAATTCAAAACTTCTCAGCTAGAATTAGAATTCTCAGAAATAATCCTCAAAATTTCAAAGCCAGAAGAAATTTCTCTTGAAAAACTAAGAAAGAAATGAAAGATTAGTACCAACCCAAAAATTATTGAGTTGCAAAGAAATTGGGGAAGAAGAACTGTAGATCTAAGAAAGACAAAAGATTAACAATTTGAAGGCTTACAGGAGCATATATAGAAACACGATCTTGTGCTACGAGTTCACTTCCCCCACAAAGAATCAAACTATCGCTAGTAGTATTGCGACAGCATGACCCAATTCATGAAAAATTCTTTCAGCTTCGAAGTTCCTCGATATGCTAATTGCGTCTCCTTGCCACCTCTTGCTAATAAGTATTTTAGCTTTATTTTTTTTCCCAGTTCAGCCCACTAACAGCGTTCCTAGTATGGTAACGTTTTTGTGCTGAGTTAACTTTTTAAAAAGTTTGTTGGTATTTAAGGTCCAGTTAAAAGTTGTTTGTGTTGGACGCTCCTCAGACAAAAGTTTGTTGGTAACCCTATATAAAATTGTGACATTTATGGTATTCCTTCAATGAAATGAAGGATTATGCCACTATTTTTAAATATTTTAATATTAATAAATTTATGACTCTTTTTGTTATTAAGCTATATTAAAATTGCGTCATTCATGATATTTATTTCAATGAAATAAGTTTCATGCATTCATTGACTAATAGTTTATATCTGGAAATTTAATAAAGTTCTCATTTATTTTACTTTTCCTTTTGAAATGACTCTGACAAATTATTGAATGTGGCTTCCGAAATATTAACGTGCAAATATTGCTCTTTATAATAAATTGTTTGCAGTCAATTTGTTTTCATGTGATAGGGTAATTAATTCTCCGTAAACTGTTGGTTAGAGTAGAGGGCCTACTTGAGGTACCTCTCACACATTGATTCGTAGCCATACAATTTATCAATGCAAATATTGATAAATAGATTTAGAAATTAGAAATTTAGAAACTGCCAAAACATTTTTTCCTTTTGGGGATGTCTCTTGAATTTATTCCTCAAAAAAGGAAAGGATTTTTTGCTAGATATGTAATAAATTTAATAATTATTCTCTACTTAATATGATTAAAATAAGCTATATTTAATATCTATATTTTAAATTAGTATCGGTTTTTCATAAAATAACAAAAAACACTTACTTATAAGTGGAAGGTTGAAAAGGAAAACTATACTTGTAATGGGATAAAGTCAGTCAACCCCATGTATATATAAACAAAATACAATTCAGGTTTTAAGAATTGTTACGATGTATTCACTGTTTATAATCATCAAACTGGTGAACTCAACTTGAATTCTTTTATATATGATTGCCAGGTGCTAATACATATATTAAGGGCGCGTTTAAATTAGCAGTGACTTTTCTCTAATCTAACTTTGACAAACTTAAAATTGAATAAAATAATTCATATTGTAAATTTAATTTATGTTTAGAATGGTAGTGGTATAGATAACTTTTTTTCAAGTTAAAACTTATTTGAATGATTATCTAAAAAATAAATTTAGATAAAAAAAATTACTGAAAAAGTGATATATGTGTGTGGGTGTAATTGAGAAAAATTGTGAATATATACAAAAACACTTAATTAGATATTGTAATGGATAAAAATTTATATAAATTACAAATAACAATCCCAATTAATAAACTAGCGTCTCCAGTCATACTTATTGATTAAACCATCTCCCTCCCTTTATAAACTACACCAATCAGACGTAAATTTTAACCGGAGTTACATAACAAAAGTTAGCCCATAGGATTCATAGTACAGTCATCCAAGGACTGTAATTTATTATCAGTATACTATGTCCATTTCATTTTGCTCACTTTACTGTGCTATACTGCTGAAGTATGACATGTTATTAGGGGCGTGACATTGGTGGTGTCAGAACAAGATAGATTTAGGCAA
The DNA here is from genome assembly GCA_034222035.1 of Acacia crassicarpa. Classification (NCBI taxonomy): domain Eukaryota; kingdom Viridiplantae; phylum Streptophyta; class Magnoliopsida; order Fabales; family Fabaceae; genus Acacia; species Acacia crassicarpa. Next base: position 27,775,032 of record JAWXYG010000004.1, read on the forward strand.
TATCAGAATAGTGTACTGATATGATATTTTGTTATGTGTTAATAGGACATATGAGAGGAAGGCGATATAATAGGAGTGAACCATCTGAATCAGTGGTGGAATCAGGAAAAAAATTTAGCTCGGGCCAAAAAATAAACATATTGAACTACATCCTTTAGTTCTTATTATAAGACACCAACTAAATAACAAGTATATTTGATACTTTTTATAATACACTTGCTTGTTTCCAACTAGCATTAAATATTTTCTTTTAATGTATACCCATAATTAAAAAGGTAGTGAGTGACAGTAATAATTAATAAAAATTAACACTCTTTTTTTCAAGCAAAAAAAAAAAAGAGTAATATGATTAATATGATATTAGAGTTAAGTGTAATTAATAGAGATAATATTGAAAATTATTTAAATTTTAGGACAAATTTAATGACTTTAACGGTTTTTATTGACCTATAAGAATTGTTAGTTGGTTCCTCAAAAAGGACCAGAGGGAGTATTTACTAAATAGTATCAAATAACCTTAAAAACACAAATAGATAATAACCTATAGTTATAAATCAAAACAATATATAAGATTATACTAACCTTTTCAGTATCTGAAACAAGAATTTTAATTTCCTCTCAGTCCAATCAGTAATAAAACAAACATTATCCTTACAGAAAAGATTAAAAATTAGCTGGGGCCAAATTTGTGGCCAAATAAAATATCATATAATAAATACATATATTTCTTAATAAATTTTATAAGATCAGTCGGGACCAGATCAGTAGCTTCCGCCACTAAGCTTAATCAATTAATTAGTCATTACCTGGAGAGCACCGGATGGTACAACTCCATTCACTGCAAAGTGCTAAGGTAAGGATAAAGTATACCGCTAGGAAATGAGTAATATCATGGCTGGTATATACCACTCACCCTCGACTGGCACAATCTGAAACCTCTACTATAAGTGATAGTGAAATCCGCTAATACCATCAATTTCGGAGGCTGCTTCTGGTTCCGAAGCTGGAATTGAAGTCGTGAGACATAATCTGTGGCCAAATAAGGGTTTATGCGATGCTATCCAGACCAAAAAACTTATTTATTAATCCATCTCCCTCCTTTTATAAACTAAATTGTAGATGAGGAGACATTGATAGCCCAGTATACCCAGTATCTAATTGGCTTTTTTTAAAATAATTATAATTATAATTATAATTATTTCTTTTTCTGTTTAGAATTCATTTTTATAATTTATTAAATTCAAATAAAAAAAGATAAAAAAAGAAAGAAATTTAAAATATGAAATTCATATTCTAATTATATATTTAGAATTCTATATTATATATATGAAATTCTATAATAAAATAAAAAATTCTAAATTAGAATACTCTAATACTAATATATAAATTATATAAATATAGAAATTAATAGAAATAGATATTCTATATTAATATAATTCTATATTAATAGAAATTAATAGAAATATATTAAATAAATAATATTATATTCATATTAAAAAAAGAGAATATATTAATTAAATATTCTAATAAATTGAAAAATGAAATAGAAATATTTATTAATATGTTTGATATATTAGATATTATTAAAAGATTTTTAAATATTTTAATAATATTTTTTAATGGAATTAAAAAGAAAAAAAATTCTTTTTGGCAACCTCTAGTGAAAGAATTTATTCGTTTGTCTTCCGATTGTTTTACAGAGACAACCGGGAGATGGTAAGGATTAGATTAAATGGAAATAAGAGTATGCAAAATGATCTATCTTGATTATATATATATATATATATTACTTAATGAAATCGAGGACAACAAAATCAAAATAAAAATAAGTCTTATTATTCCTACCTGTTAGTTAGTAACTAACATTCATTCCCTTAATACTTCCAAGGGTGTCTCCAGATATTTTGTTTGTACTTAATGTTTTCTAATTATACTAGAAATCATATAAGAACTTATTAGGTGTTATAATTGGATTTTTTCGTCAATGATGTTGGGCCAGAATCCCTTTTTGACTCTGTGCCAGTGATTCCACTATTATTTACTTTTTTTTAGTGAACGATAAAAATAAATGAAATAATTCCTTCATATTGATAGAAATAGGAGACATAATTTACATGGATATAGTAAGTCTCGCTTGGGCTGCTTTAATGGTAGTCTTTACATTTTCCCTTTCCCTCGTAGTATGAGGAAGAAGTGGACTCTAAAAATACTACTAAGTGAATTGAGGGAAAAACTAAAATAAAAACTGTATCCATTGTTTTATAGATGGGTTCTGAAATTTTATTTTTCTATTAAATAATTAATTCAATAATTAAAAAAATTAAAAAATGTCTGCATATCAGAATTCTAGTTTATTCGAATGGAATAATGTATTCTATGGACAATATAGAAATAGAAAATACTCTTTCAATTAAACAAATATTTGACTTTTTCCCAGGTTTGTATTTTGAAAGTTAAGGTAATACAAATAATCGAAAACTTATTCCAACCAAATTCTTTATTCTTTCTAAAGATTTCTCGATGAACTAGCTCTTACCAAAGAGATATATGGACAATGAGGAACTGTGGAACCCATTATTTATTTATTTTTTTTATCCTCCCTTTTTTTCAAAGAGAAAAGAAATCCATTTTTTATTAGTTATTAAGCGTAGATACACACTTTCTATAGGAAACAAAATCGACATAGTAGTTGTCTAAGGAAATACTACCCATAATAAGATATTGCCGTTGCCTTAGGCGAGTCACATATTACGTGTTTATTATTTGGTTTTTTTTATTTTATTTGAGTTTCAAAATTAGATTTTTGTTTTCATTTCATATCATGGTTCAAACGTTAAAAATCAATTGGGTTTTACTAACATTTTTGAAATAGGAAAAAGTTTCCCATAGAACCCCTAGATCATCTATTAACTATTTAATTTAAACAATTACTTTTTTGGAATGCTAAAAAGATTATTTGATTTTTTAAAATATGATACCGGGATTGGTCTTGAAAATAATCAGAAATCTAGAAATTCGAATCGGAGGAAAAAAAGTTGCCTTTTGATTATTTCAGATTGATTGGAACCAATACAAATCAAATAGATGAAAAAAAAAAGGGACGCTATGTGCATTACATATATGTGATTGACTAGATATATGAAGAAAGATATTGTAAATCAATTCATATTGAACCTCTATCTTTATAGAGTAAAACTTTATACACTACACTAATAGAATAATAGATAGTATAGGTATGGGGTAGAAAGAAATAAAATCTATTTCTTTCTACCATACTATCAGATTTCATAGAATACTGCTGATTCTAGTCCGATGATTTCATTTAAGAGTAAGACGCAAAATTGAAATCTTTTTTCATTTTTTCTTCCATCATTGCATTGATAAGACCTAAGAAGTAAAGTTTAAGTCAAATTAATCACTTTGACTTACCGTTTTTACGTAAATTATAAATAAGAAGGCAGTAGGAACTAGAATGAACAGTGCAGCAACAATAAATGAGAGAATATTTACTTCCATAATCTCATCGTTAGATTTCTTTTTAATTCGCAATAACTCGGGATTTAATCCCATAGAGATGATAAATCTTTCGTTGGTAAATTCAATGGTATAAATTACATCTAGATGATATCGAATCGGATCAATATCATGAATAACAATATCTGAACTATCAAATCGATTCATCGTCAAGAATTGAATAGTTAGGAAGATCTTTTATCCATACCAAATTCAAAAATTTCTTTCTATCATGAATAACAATATCTAAACTATCAAATCGATTCATTGTCAAGAATTTAATAGTATAACATAGGAAGATCTTTTATCCATACCAAATTCAAAAATTTCTTTATGATCCAATCAAAAATCAATTCCTTTACTTTTTTTTTTAATATTCTCACCCTTCGATTAGTAATAGGATAAACTTTGAATCCTAAAGTGTTCAATCAAAATCAAAGGAACTTCTTTTTTTGTATCGTGCAAATTCCATTTGTGTGTATGTGTTTGCTGTAAACATATTATATAGTACTATATTTTATTACATAGATCGAGAGTAATCGAAAAGGCCAGGTCTAGTAGTACAGTATCTCTTTCTCTTGGAATCCTTAATACGACGCTACTAATAATTGTGCTAATCCACATATGTTTCTTTTCCATCAGTCAGTATTAGTCGAAGAAATGGAAATTACCCTATTTGTTTGATGAGAAATGTGAAACGAAAAAGAGAGAGAGAGAGAGAGATCCCTGTTAGGAATGAGATTATATTTGTTATTTTGACTCCCTTTCATAGAAGAAATGAATTGATGTATCTTTTTATTGGATTTCTATCCATCGGGACTGACGGGGCTCGAACCCGTAGCTTCTGCCTTGATAGGGTAGTGCTCTGACCAATTGAACTACAATCCCAGGAAAAAAGTGTACAACATGCATATTCTTACGATTTCATTCAAACCTTTTTATTTTATTTTATTTTGATTTTAGATTAGAATTGTCTTGTTCTAACTGGCAGAGGCAAGACTAATATATTGATATTGAGATTTTTATTTATATGGATATACACTTTAGCGAGATCTACACAGATTACTAGTAATCTATTTGTTATTTCCAAATCGATTGAAGAAAAACAATCTTTCAATACAATAAATCAATGAAAATAAAAAAAAGAGTCTCTTTTTGTTTAGACTTTATACTTCCATATCAAAGAAGTAAAGGTGTTGTATCAGCATTGGGGAACTAATGGTCTGCACTTTCCAGCTGACACCTGGGTATGTACTACCTTGTACTTATTTCCAGACACTACGTTTTGGGTTGGAAGAAAAATGATAGGATGGAAAGAGGACCAAATGAACAGTATGTGAATAGGGATATGTATACGTCCCAGTAGACAGTCTGTGTTTAGTATTTGGGCGTTGGAGATGTGTGGCGCGACTTCTTAGGTCAGGGGGTGGTAGGAGGTGCCGATGTTGAGTTGTAGATGTAAGCTAGTATCGTGTTTTATTTTAATGTACTTAGCTTAAGGGTGCTAATCTTAAAGTAATGTAATGATAGGTGACCCCTTGGAAGTCTTTTGTGTTATGTAATATAAAGATTAAGGACATAGTATGTAGTGATATGTGTGGATGTATCGCTACAAAAATATTGACTTTCGGTGGCGACAAAAGTCGCCACTGAAAGTGTTTTAGAGGCAACAAAAAGTCGCCGCCAGCCGTCGCTGATATAATGTCGCCGCTAGAAGTAGAGTATTAGTGGCGACAATCACTCGCCGCTGAAAGTTCATCAGAAGCTACGACTGAAGGTAGGGTTTTGGTGGCGACAATTGTCGCCACAAATACTATTTTCGGTGGTGATAAAATTGTCGCCGTGGATACTCATTTTAATGGCGACAAGAAGTCGTTGCGGATACACGTTTCCGCGACAACTTCTTATCGCTGCGAATATGGTTTTTAGCGGCGACACATCTGTTGCGCTAATAGCCTTTGCTGATACACTCTTCCGCGGTGACCATGAATTGCCACTAATACATTTTTTCTGATTATCTCACACTAACACAACAATAATACAAGGCCACAGAAAAAGGGAAAGAAAAAAACAGGGCAAACATATCACAGAAAAGTTTTGATTGAACCAATAGACAAAGATAAGTAAACCAAGCGAATAAGAATTAACCAGCTTATGCATCTGTATATTGTTAGCTTAATCTTGAATTGTTTTTTGGCACAGAAAATTTAGTTTTAAAAAATATTTTCTCAACGTAAACAAAGCTACAAGAGACACAAGAATCAATAATTATCTGCTATTTGTAGACACAAAGACCTTGTACATTTAGTAACTGATAGTACATACCCAAGAAAAGGGTTCATTGAAACTAAATCCAGTGATTGTCTATCAATTTGTTATGGGAGTTAAGCTCCTCAAATATACAAATGTTGGAACCTGGAATGTCGCAAGCCAAATAATACAAAGAATTTATAGCCTAAGAATAAACCTGCCGAAGATCAGGGAGATCGACATTAGGGTTTAATCAACACTTACCCTTTCTCTCTGAAACAGTCGTAAATCAACGAGGACGGAGGTGCAAAGGAAGAGAATGACGACAGACAACCAAATGGCGCCGGAGATCAGAGAATGCAGAGAGTGGGCACAACGGTGAAGGCGATTTGACAACCGAATGAGGCTGGAGATCAGAGAATGCTGAGAGTGGGCGTGATGGAGACGGTGATTTGGAATGATTTAGGGATGAGAGAGGAATACGTGGAATGATTATCATTTGTGTTCAACTTCAAACTTTCACTGAGGGCATAAATATATTTTTGCATTGTAACTTAATACCTATAAAGGCCCTAGGGCCTTTTCTTGTATTTGCAGAGTCCTTGGGCCTTTTTTAGGTTTATTTTGGTAATATGGGCCTCTACAGTGATTTTCTCCAATATTTTTGTTAGGGTTTTGTTGTTATTATTGACTGAATTTATCCAAGTAACAAATATTGAATAAATTAACAATATCACAATAGATATTTAATCTTGACATTTTATTAAATATTTCATAATGTTCTAGAGTTTTGGTAAAGCGTAAACCGGGATATTACATTTTCCACTACGAATTTCAAAGATATCCTAAAACCCCCAAAGTTCCATGAACCCAAAGTACGAAGGCATCGCATAATTTGTGGTTTAAGATGATGGAAGACCAACAACATGAACACCACGAAAACAACTTCCACTGCTAATCCAAGTAGGCACGATAAGGAAAAGAAAGGAAGAAATTGACGAGAGAGAGCTGCTAGAAAATAGGTAACACACTACTGCTAATAAGAGCTAATGAAGAAAGGTTTGGGAAAAATATTTAAAAATATTGTGTGGTGCTTTCTAACAGAAGTGTCACACAAAGTCATTAGCAACACAAAAACCACAGCTGTTAGTGTATTTTAATTTTTTTAAAAAAACTTATATGGCGTTGCGTTAAGAAAGCACCACATAAAGCGCATAAGGGCTCGTTTGGGATAGCAACAATAGGAGTGACTTCTTTTCTGATGTGCTTTTCTTGCTGGACTTTTTTTCTGATGAACTTTTTATGATGTGATTTGTGTTTGGGATAACAGTGGAAGTGGCTTTTTTTTTATTATTTTTTATTTTTTTATGGACACTTGTTTGGCATAGCTTTTTAAAAGATAGATGAGATGGAAAATGACTAAAACGGGCATGAATCATATATATGTGTTGTATAAAATGTGATAATTTAGGATAAAAAATTAAAAATAAATATAAGTTTGCTAAATGAAATAGTAAAATTTCCATTAAAAAGATTACAACACAATGAAATGCTTAAATAAACGTATCCCCTACAAGTTAGTTTCTAATTTGATCACGAATATGATTCATTTGTGTTGAAAAGGGCATGAATCATATATATATTTGGACCTTATCATGAGAAAAATTTTAAGATAATTATTGAAAATTATATTTGGACCTTGAAAATTTAGAAAAAAAATTATGGAATATTATTGTGGTGATCTAGAAATATTATAAAAAAATTAATTACTAAAATTGGCTTAAATAACTTTTACAGCTATTTTCTGGGATTTATATGGTATTAATGATTGATTTCTAGAAATTATTTGATGAAATTGGTATAATAAGTAATAGATAAAATTGTAAATAAAGATTAGTTGAAGGGTGAAATGGTCATTGGGCATAATAAAATTGATGTGGTCATGTGGCTTTTGGTGATGGGATAATAAGCAACAAATTAAAATGTGGCTTCATAAAAAAAGCCACATCAAATCTTGAAGCACGTCAAGTTTACAGTCATGTCAAACACTTACCTAAGAAAACACTTCATAAAATTGCTTCTCCTTTCGCTGTGCGTTTGATGTGCTTATTTCAACATTCACAGCCATCCCAAACAACCTCTAAGTAGTTGTGGCACCTACCTAAGAAAACGCCATAACATCTCAGATTTTTTTTGGAAAAAATAAAAATAATCCAGAAGATGTTGAGGCTGTAAAGAGGTGCCACAAAACTTGTGCAACTATTCCCTCTATTTATAGTAATGAAAGTTAACAGAGCTAATTAAATTTTTTTAATGAGAAATAATCTCAGTCGGATTAGAGGCCCAGGAGCATACACAGAGATGTATGTTGCGTCAGCACTTTGTCGGTATGCCCAATAAGGATTTGACCCTAACATTAAGGGGGAGGGTGGAAAAGAAAGATAAAGTGAAAAAGAGAGAGGGATCAATGTCAATGTTTGCAGATAAGAGATTAATTTTAGAAAAGCACTTGGATTGAAAATAATCTCCAGAAATCTTTTATTCATCTTTTTAAGATTATTATGTGTAATTAATAATTTGTATCATTATCATAAGTTAAATATAGCAAAAATAATAAGCAAAATACTTAATTACCTTGTAGAGTTGAATTTTCCAATGTCACACATACCCAAAGACTGATTTGAATCTTCATTGAGAAGATTGGTCTGCAACTGATTCGAGAGAAACATTGATGAGCTTTATCTCAAACCTTTCTTGAGGTGATCAAGGTCTGCACAGAAACAGGATTATTTTGAGTGAGGGAGCCAAATCATGTACGATGTTGGCGAAGGAGGAGGTTAAATAACACTAATTTTTTGTTGATATTTGGGAAAGTAATATAATTACTGTGTAAAATCTGTACATATCTTTTAGAATATTAAATACTTGCTTTTTATAATTTAAGGTCGAACTTTTTTTCTTTTTAACGTAAGATAGAGTTAACTTCTAAAAAAAAGATAAATAAATAAATAAATATAAACATCTCTATCTTATATTTGGAAAAAAAACAAATATTTTAGAATAATTTAATTAGTTTCCTAACATCCCAAAAAAACAAAAATTAATTATGGTTTATATAGTCAGGATCTCTATACAAGACCGCAAAGAATTAATATAAGGAAAAGTTGCAACCACGTGCCAATTAATAATTTAATGGCAACCATGTCTTATTTAATCATCAAATTATAGTAAAGTCTCAAAAGACCTGGTTATTATTAATTCCAAACATGAAAATATAGTTTTACTTCTCTTTTTTAACAACCTAAGGAATAAAGTTGTTATTGACAACTGAATAAGAAACATTAACAATTTGAGAACATTTTATTGATGACACATTTCAAAATCACATAATATGGGGTTATAAACACATAAAACTTCATCCTTTATATTTACCATGTATAAGCATATGAAAATTTAGTATAATCTCCATAGTAGAAATTCAAACCATCTAGCATACTCAATGAAACAATAACATAAATTATAAAGGCATCGTACAAATAATAATCTTCCCATAGCAATATATCTTTTATACCCAAAAACTATAATTCAATCAGTTTCATACCAAATATAAACATTTCATATTGTCTAGCTACATGAACAAAGTTGTTATTGACAACTACTCCCTCCGATCCTAATTATAAGACATAGTTAACTTTTTTGGAGAAATTAAGGAAGTTAATTAAATTACCTTAGAGTATTTTTCTTTCTATTTTTTTCTTCAAAATAATTAGTTTGATTAATAAACTAATATATAATCTAAAGATACATAACATATAAACTGATTAAGTAACTTATTTAACTTCCTTAATCTCTCCAAACAAAGTCAACTATATCTTATAATTAGGACCGGAGGTAGTATATGAGCATTATTAACAACTATAGACCATGTATTGACGATATGTATTGAAATCGTATAAATTAGGTTATAAACACATACAGCTTCATCATTTGCATTCACCATTGTCTAAACAAGCGAAAAATGAGCATACTCTCACTCAATGAAACAACACCATAAAGTATAAATACATCGTACAAATAACAATCTTTCCATATATAGCAAGATATCATCTTTGCCCAAAAGCCTTAATCCAATCAATTTCATACCAAAAAATATAAACATTTCATATTGTTCAGTAAAAAGAGATAAACATAGTTGTTATTGACAACTATAAAAGTAACTTTAACAATTATTGAGCATGTATTGACGACAACATGTATAGTGCTTTAAAGATGTTAATGTTGCTCATTTAGTTGTAAATAATTTTGTTTTGACTGAGGTGGCAAAAATGAGGTTCAAAACTGTACTTTCATGTTGGAAATTAATATCATCTAGGTCTTTTGGGACTCAATTTGGTAATTTCAAGGAATCTGGTTGCCAGTAAGCCTGTTAATTGGAACTAGATTGCCATTAAGCTTGTTAATTGAAATCTAGTTGGAATTTTCTCTATATATAAAGTGGAATATGTAAGAAAACATTCTCAATTGAAAATTACAATTTGGCCAAAAAAATTCAAAATTACAAGATTATATATATGAATAGAAGGTTCATTATAGTTGCTTATCAACCCTTAGCTCAACTCAACATAAACACTACACATCCATTTTCTGACGTGATTTATGAAAACAAAAATATCAGATTTATTTGAAGAAACTATCTTAATAATACTAAATTTTTTTTGAACAATATCTTAATAATACTAAATTGAACATATAAAATCAAAAAAAAAAATTGCAAGTGGCGAATTATTTGATACAAAGTGATGTCCAAGTAAATTAAAGAAGACACTAATCTCAATAAAATCATTAAAATGAGCTAAGTATCTAATACAAAAACTAGATATGATACCTTAATTTGTTGTCCTTATTGTTGATAAAGTGAAATAGCTATTGAGAAGAAAGTTCAATTCTTTGCCCATAAAAATTGTGAAAGCTTAAGAAGCAAAACACCAGAAATAAAATTTTATACTCAACACATGTAATAAACATCCATGGAATGCATTTTTAATGCTATCAGATTTTTTAACTAATGTGGAACTCATGTATATTGCTAAAAACATCGCATTTGGAGAATCAGAAGAGGAAAGAAAAAGGAAAAAGAGAGAGAGAGAGAGAGAGAGAAGGGGATGGACGCAGTGGCTTCGTTTAATTTATTAACTATTGCTTATACTTGTAGGATTATGGGTTTTGTTCATGAACCTAGGAACTGGGAAGCTGATAGAGAAAAGAGTGAATTTTGAGCAAAAAAGAAAAGAAAAGAGTGAATGAGAAGGAGAGAGAAAAGGGTCGGATGATGACGTGGATAGTTGAGTATGCCACGTGGCTACCATATAAATGATTTTTTTAAAAAAAAAAAACGAAAAAATGCTTTTTAATTTTTATGTATGTAAGAGAGAAAACATGAAATTTTAAGGATGTTACTCAAGCCTTTACAAGTTACAACCTTAATTTAATCAATTTAAGTTTAAACTCTAGATTTTTTTTTTTAAAAAAAAAACTTATTAACGTGGACATGAGCTTTTCACAAATTGGCAAAATGAGGCGCATAAAATAAATAAAAATAAACTTTTTTCCAGAAAATCTCAATAATGATCGTAGAAGATAGGAGAATGTAAAGCCTATAATAGAGATAATATCACTATATTTGAATTAACTTTGTTTTACCTAGAAAAAAAAAAGAATTAACTTTTTTTAATATGTTAGTTTACAAGCCTCAATTAATAATTTTTTAGAATGATATAAGTTATTTATGAGTAATATTTCTATTTAGTTGAAGTTTCATATTATGATCTTATTATATTCAATTTAAAACACTATAGATGACATTGTGTTATGAGATGAAATGTGTAACTAAAGTTATTTGATAAATTAGAGATGAAGGAAGAGAGAATTAAGTACCACAGAAGAATTATCCTGGTTCGGTCCCCTGACTTACGTCCAGTCCCCTTGAAAAAATATTCAAGAGATTTTCCCACATTAAAAATTCAATTCCAATCCCATGTAAGATTTACAAACCAAGCAAATACCTAAACTTCTAACAAGTCACAGCTCTAAAATTTTTATATAGAGTTTTAGGCAACTCATCACCCCAAACTAATACAGCATGAGTCCAAAAAAAGGAAAAAGAAAAAGTTGGCTATACTAATAGCTAGGTAATTAAAACGCCAGGAATCATTCCTCAACCTCATTAATGTTGAAACCTGAAGAAAATCACAACACCAGGAATCAAATTTTCTATCCAACATATAAAATGATTGATTAATGACCAACAAAACAATGCTCTTTTCTGCAGGTAACATACAAAAACAGTGATCATTCATAATTTTTTCCCCTATAACTCTTAGATTAGTGTTCTTACCTGCCTAATTGCTTCTCACATGGCATAACTCTGTTCTTCAAAACAGAGCAATTAAATAAGTAGCCTCACCTATTTTGACATGGTTCAATAAAACACAATATCAGATTAAATTCAACAACACCTGCAAGCTTTCCATCAAAATAATTAAAAAATAGTTTTAACAAAATGCATTACCTAATTAAGATCTGTGAGATGTTCAAGAAATATTTGATCATTGCTCTGCTTATTCAAAGCCAACGACATTCTCTTTTTGAAATTTTAGATCAAGCCACTGCAAGGGGGGAAATATTTGTCAGTCAAGTTTTAGCTTTGTAATTTGCAAGTAATTTCTGAAGCTTCATATATACGATGATTATATTAAATTTAAAACATTGAAATTAGTAAATTCCTCTAAATTGCAATGAGCCTCATACAAACTAGGCTAGTTAATCCAATACCTTGAAATACCAATCTTGAGACGGGCGATGTCACAAAAATCGTGAAGGACAAGGGCATATCAGTGGATGTCTGCAAATAATTTTATCATACTTGTTTACAAAATTATAAGAAATATGAACAAATAATATTTAACATAATAAAAATGGAGACCCACAAATGTGACAAGTGTACATATGATTCATACAGTTGATGCCTACATAATACTATATCAGTGGAAGCCTTATTTTCTAAGAAAGAAATTCTTTAAGGAACAATGTTGATACTCATATGAGCTTCTCATGAATCAAATCAGTGAATGAGAAGCAGAGGATTAATTTGAATGTACTTTGTTTTGTAGGTCTTCAAAAGGCTTTTTGGTGATTCCAGAGTTTCAATTCCGCAACAAAGCTCTTAATAATCTGCATCTGGAAAAATATAAAAAAATTAAATTAAATCAATCTTCTATTTTTTGTAAATAAAGGAATGAATATAAAAATAGGATATTTCTGATCGCTTATAGAGTAGAAATATTAGACCCCAATATAGAGGTTGAGGTTCAAATTAGAATCTTATATATCTTCTTGAGCGATTTTTTTTTTTTTTAAAAAAAGGAACTATAAATCGTAATCACGATAAATAATTTAGAAAAGACAAAGACCTTTACAATCAATCTAAAGAATGTTTATAGCATCTTTGAAATCCTTTACGGATAAAATTAATATTTATAAGGATTTTTAATCTTTCATAAATCAACTGGCTAAACAGTAATAGAAAATCACATAATGTGAAATAGAGAATGGATTTGAATGCACTTTGAAAATAGAGAATCAGAGTTTCGATGATCTCAGTACCAATTTTGCCACAAAGGAAAATTGAACAACTTGTTTCACAATATTCCGAGTTTTTGCCCTAAAAATTTGTTGCAGAAGTATTGATTTGTTGTTAATATGTAGCCTTATAATGTTGACATCAATTCAATGACGAGGAAGAGAATATATTGTAATTTTCATGTGCATTGCGAAAAAGGGGAATAAACAAGGTATAAAGTAACAGATATTATAAAATGTTTCATTGTTGTGAAATTTGAGAGCTTACCTTTTGAAGGAATGCATAGGAAACCAAGGATCATAATATTCAAAATTAATTTCGATGTTGGGAATATGAGCAATCTTGGATAAATGTTTCCCTTTTTTATAATCATATCTCTCTTCTAATTTTGGACATCGATAGATTTTCAATAACAAGAGAGAGGATGGCAGCACATTTTCTGGCAAAGATTCAAGGTTTGGACACTTCCAAATGGAAAGCTGTTGAAGGGAAGTAAGGTGTTGAAGCCCTTTTCCTTCTAACAATTTAAGATTGGAGATATTATAGATTCTAAAACCCACAAGAGAAGTGGGTAGTAATTGATTCTTTAGTAAGATATGCAGAATACTTTCACATCCATCACTCCCAATGAAAAGTGTTGAGAGGGAAGTCAGCCGTTGAAAGCCCCAATCTTCAATTGGTATAGAAGATAGTCCATTGCAGCCTCCAATGATCAATGTTCTCAAGCTAGAGGGCAAACCCCCTTGAGGCAGTGATTCCAATTTCGGAACCAAATCTAGATACAAGAATAGAAGATTGGAGAGGGAGTCAATGTGTAATTCTAACGTTGATCTAAATTCTTCACACCTTATGACAAAAAGTGATTTTAAGGGAAGAGCAGACCCCCCAACATGTGCAAAGCTCTCTAGATTATGACAATTGTGAATTTCAAGGCGTTCAAGCTTGGGAAAACAACCTAATGGAAAAGATTTCAAGGAATGACAACTCTTTGTAATTCTCAAATATTCAATTGATGTGTAGTTTTGCCAAGAACCCTGAGGTAGGAACTCTAATTTCTCACAATTTTCAATTTCAAGGCGTTGCAAAGAAGTGGGCAAACCATCAATTGGGAAGGACGTGATTGACGGAATATCTTTGAGAGACAACATTTGAAGACAATGGCTACCCATTATTGTTCTTGGTAAACACTGCAAGCTGTCACACTTCTCAATTGTGAGTAATTTCAAAGAGTCCGGAGGGAAATGATCAAATGCTCCTAATAACCCATGTTCCCCTCGCTTAAATTTTAATTCTTCAACAGATGTGATCCATTGTAAGGCTGTTGATTTTGCTTCCAACTTTTTACAATTTGATATGGAAACCTTTGTCAAGGATGGAAGGATGTCAGGTATGTCTCCCTTCAACATAGGACAATTATGCAGACTTAAATGTTTGAGCTGAGGGAAAGGAAACTTTTCACCTTCACCACCAAAGAGTGTCCATTCCTCCCAAATAGGCATATGTTCAAATTTAAGAATCTCCAAAGATGGAAATGGCTGAAATGAAGAGGGCTCTCCTTTGCTGCAATAGAACTCACCTCCAAGTGTAACTATAGATGCCATTCCTTCAATCAAGAGCCTTGAGAGAGAAGGTAGCTCTCCAAATGGTGGGAGTGTAAAACAATAATTGCAATCAGACAAACATAAAAAGGTAATATTTATAAATGAAAAATCTCCCACCCAAATAGGAAATCGAGAGCCTCCATAATGCTTGATGGTCAATCTCTTTAAATTTGTTGAAGGTTGCAACATGTTGAGTACTTTTTCCGCAGCTTGTGAGTCTTGAACATCACAATCCCATTTCAATACTAACTCCTCGATATTCTCTCTCCTTTTCAAGTTTGCCTCCAAAGCATCCATAGAATCAACAACATTTTGTAAGTTCAAAATGGAAAGTTTACCTTGTAGATGGGGGAGCCTTTTCAACTCTTCAATTCCCAAGCCATCCGGTTGTTTTCCCACCACAAAGGTACTCAAACTTTGAAGGTTTTGTAGCTTTGCAACTTGTATGGGCATCTCTTTCAAAGCAGTTCCGCTAATGTCCAGATGACGTAAATTAATAAGATTTTCTATTTTTTTTGGCAATTCATTAAAATACCTACAATTTGATAAAAGCAATGTCTGCAAATTGTATAGTGTAAAGGCTTCATCAGGCAACCTTCTAATTGAAGTTTTGGAAAGGTTGAGATACCGTAAATGTGGCAAATTGCCAATTGAATTTGGGACCTCAACAACATTAGTAGACATTGGTAAGGACAGTACTCTTAGACATTTAAGTTTTGTGAACAAGTTATGGAGCACCTTTTTGGCAAAAAAGCATCTAGTTGCCCAGTCTTTGAATTCATCTTGTGGCAAAAGAGTCCTCAAACAATTTAGATGGAGAAAGCTCTCGAGAACTTTAGAGCCACTATATTGTTTTAGGAAAACTGATAAATGTCGTGTAGATTTTGAGACTTCATTTCCCTCAAATTGAACACAACTTTTGCCGGATACAAATTTGGCTAAATCGTTGATGAGATCGTGCATGACAAACTTTCTTGGATTATTGCCATATTGTTGAAAGAATGACCTAGATAGTAATTCATTGAAATAGTCTTCTGCTTCTATCTCAAATGTCTTCTCCACATGGGGAGGTTGCTGCACAAAGCCTTCTGCCGTCCATAACAAGACCAATTTCTTTTTGTCCAACAAAAGATCTTTTGGAAAAATTGAGCAATAAGCAAAACATTTCTTCAAATGTGATGGAAGATAGAGATAACTCAAGCGCAAAGCAGGCATAACATCATCATTTGGTATGTCCCACTGTTTGTTATTAAGAATTTTACTCCATTCCTTCTCATCCACTTTTGAGCGTAAAAGACCTCCTATTGTTTTAGCTGCAATCGGAAGGCCCCCACATTTTCTTGCAATTTTCCTTCCAATTGCTTGTAGCTCAGGATAATTGTTTGGATCTTCATTTGCAAATGCATGCTTGGAGAGTAACAACCAACAGTTATCATGTGAGAGACAACTCAATTTATATACAGGAAATGTATGAGTGATTTCAACAACTCTTGATTGGCGAGTTGTTACGATGATCTTACTTCCCCTTCTTCCACTATGAAAAGGAGTTATGAGATCATCCCAATCACTATATTTTTCATTCCATAGGTCATCTAACACAATCAAAAACTTTTTATTGCTCAAGATATTTTTTAATTCCACACGCAATAATTCAAGATTTTTAGTATCACAGGCTTTCGGAGTAATAGTCTCAACAAGACTCTTGGTCACCTCAAGGACATTAAAATCATCTGAAACACATGCCCAAGCCTTCAAATCAAAGTGCTCTTGCACCTTGACATCATTGTAAAGGAGTCGAGCAAGGGTAGTTTTACCGAGCCCCCCCATACCCCATATAGTGACCACTCCTACAGCATTACCCTTTGGATCTTCATCACATCGGAGCATTTGCAACAATTTCTCCTTATCATCCTCTCTACCAACCACTACAGATTCATTTACCAATGATGTTGTGGCTGTTTTATGCACTCTCAAGCTAACACTATGCAAACCAAGGATATCCTTTTGTTTGGCAAAGTTGTCAAGCCTTCGGGATGTTTCATCTAGCCTGGAGTTCAGCCTCCAGCAAGATTCACCAAAAGAAGAAGAAAAGAAGGATCGCACCTTGTTAGCGACGTTTTGAGAATCGTGCTCCACCTTGGATCTTAGAGATTCCGTGTTGATTTCATCGAGTAAATCCTCTGCATCATAGACAGCATCTTTCAGCTTTTCAAGCCATTTCTTGACTTCAGGACTGGTGATTTGTTTCTCCTCTGCATCATTGAGTACCGCACCAAGCACCAATAAAGTTGTCTCCAGTTGATCCAAGAGAGAGACTTTGAGCTTTCTATTTTTCATGAAATCTCGAAACTCACCTGAGGTAATCATGTCCAGTAAGGTCTGCACAGAAGCAGAGATAAGTGCTTCTCCCACCTTGGTAGCGAACTCCATGCCTTGTTTTGTCTGGTGACTCAAACGTAATTGCTTAGATGACTGAGAGTGAGAAGAGTTTGATAGGAAGCAATAGAGTGAAGCTGGTTTAGATTGTTTGACCGAACACTTAAAGAGGAAGTTGCAAGGAAGAAAAGAAGGACTCGAATTTTCAACATGGTAGGCCATACACAGCAACATCTCTGTTCTTTCTCGGAAGATTCTCGGCAACAATCATTCACTTTCCTATCATTTTTATTTTTTCAAATTTTTATTTTCAAATTTTGATGTCAAAAATTATTTGGTGTCCCTTTTATAGTCCTAAATATATTTTTTGTCCTAATTACCCTGGTTATAAATACCCATGATTGTACAGGGAACCCCAAAACTTCAAAGAAATATAGTGGCCCGAAGCTGATTCATTGTTGTTGTTGTTGTTTTTTATTTTTCCTCAAGGATTCAATGTTGTTATAAAAACACTTAAATGACTTATATATGACCACCTTGTGCCCCAGAATATTCTGGTAAATACCCGGGAGGAAATATAAAACTCTTTTCATTTGTAAATAGAGTTTAATCTTTCTGTTTTTGCTGAAAAAATATTTTTTTTGCCCACATAAAAGTGAGTAGGTTCTAGCACTACTAGTAGTGTAGTGGTATTGAGATTAATTTTCCCCCTTCCGGTCCTGGGTTCGATCCTCCCTCCCTTATTGCCTTGTATCAAAAAAAAAAAAAAGTGAGTGGGTTCTACTGTCTCTTTTCTTTAAATGAGACCCACTCACTTTAATATTAGTGTGGCAGAAAAAATATTTTTATAGCAAAAATAAAAACATTAAACCCTTGTAAATACATGATAAAGTTTGTTAGTGTAATTACACTACAAATTTTATTCTATATTTAGGACTGAAGATATTAATTACTTAGATCTCATTTACTACTTCTCAAAATTGACATAAGGGGAAGCTTTTTCTATTTGGACCGTCCAGATTTATTTTTTTTTTAAAAAATATTATTTTAATGGATAAAAAATCTAAAATAAAGATAATCACTCAACTAAAATATTTTTTAAACATAAATTTTTTTTTCCATTTAAAAACCGAGAGTTAGAAAAATAAATTTAAATAATTCTTATAAGAAAAGCTTCCCCTAGATGGGTATGAAAACTGGATCTCAAATATAGTGGCCTCAAGCTTATTTAATATAGTAATTAAAAGGGAAAAAAAATCCTACAAAGACTCAAAGATTCTGAAAATAAAAAAAATAAAAAAAACCAGTGTCTTTTCTGATATAAATTCATTAAAACGTTAACAACTAAATTAGTCACATTAACAACTAAATCAATATCCGTTAACAACTAAATCAATCGCATTAACAAAAATATTTTAACAACTAAATCAGTCACATTAACAACTATATCAACCCTCGTTAACAACTATCAGTCCCGTAAAAAACTCACGTAGCCTCTTCTAGGATTTTGAGAATCTCGGGGCCTTTTTTGGGTTTTTTCTATAAGAAGAGCCCTAATGTTAATTTTCCCTAACTTTTAAGAATAACTTTTATAATTTATGATATAACTATTTTAAAAAAATTTTGTCTCAACTTTTTAAAAACTAAAACTTTGGAAAATCATAATTTTGTTAATTTCAAATATGCCCTTAAGGTCATTTAAGTTGCCTCTCATGTGTTGGTAGCTATCACATAACAGTGAAAGCAACCATCCTTCTGTGTGGCCTTAATTAGAAGGACATTTGACAACTCTTCTAATCTTTTTGTTTTCTTAATGAAAATGAGGTCTAATTACTCTTAATTCAGAGGTGGATGGTGATCAATGATACAGAAACTTTCTTTCAGGAACATGATTAAACAAAATATTTGTTTAAAAATTTAGGTTCAAAAAGAACAATCATAAAAATTTCTGTAATTAAAATCGCCACTCCATTTAATAAAGTGTTCATTATTGGTGCTCCTTTTTCTTTTGATAAAGTGCTCTCCTTTTGATCGTCCTCACCACGTGCTATGCAATTATTTTGTTTGGTGGATACCTATAGTCTCATCGTCATCTTCACCAACTCTCTCCTTCCTTCATTTTATTCGTTTCATTGCCTTTTCTCCACCAATAAATGTGTGAATGTGCCCTTTCTAAACGTGTGAATGGGTCTTTCAGCCCAAAAAAAAAAGTGTGAATGGGTCTTTTTGGAATTTGCCGGCCTTATGTAGATGGATTAACAAGTCATTAATTCACGGATGGAGGTACTTTGCATTGGCGGCTGATTTTTCTGCTGATGGCTGTGCTGATTTGGTTTGCCCAGCTCCCGCGGTGCTAAGGGTATGGAAGAAACCGCCAAGCGACTGGTATAAAATGAATGTTGATGGGGCTGTGGCACTGAGGTCCTCGTTGGTTGGATGTGGGGGTGTGTTAAGGGATTGTGGGGGAGTCTGGATCTGCGGTTTTATGAAAAAAATAGGTGTTTGTGATGCATTTGTGGCTGAGGAGTGGGCTATGTATGAAGGATTATCTCTTGCTTGGGATTTGGGGATTAAAAAGCTTTTATTAGAATCAGATGCATTGGAGCTTGTTAATTTGGTAGCTGATCAGAATGTGGCTGGTGCAAGTACTCTGCTACTTAGGATTATGGAGCTATTGAGAAGGGATTGGCAGGTTCGTGTTGTTCATGTTTTCCGAGAGGCAAACCGTGTTGCTGATGTGTTAGCAAAGGAGGGGCTGAATTATTCTGCAATTGCTATGGATTGTCCTGGGATGCTGATGTCTTTGGTTGCCCAGGAGAGTTTGGGAAGTTTTTCCCCTTGTATTTAGTTCTTAGTTAATGTAATCTGGCTGTTGCCATCTTCTATTATCAAAAAAAAAAAAAAATTTAACAAGTCATTAATTATTAATATATTATAATATGTACACATTATTGGTTTGTGTACGAAATTATATCTATTTGTCGGGGGCAACTGCCATATAAAACTTTGACTCCGCCACTAACCCCACTAGATGTGTCTGTGCCTCTGTGGCTCCTCATTTTATTTTCTATATGTAGTACAGAATTCTGTGAACAGTGTTCGAGTGTGAACAATGTCAATATTATACAGGCTTGAACTAGGAACAATGCCTAGGGCCTACGTACCCTAGAATAGGGATCAAAGCCTACGTAGTTCGAATACACTTCCGGCGTTTAGCCACTGAGTGTGGGGGTGTGTGTTCTGTGAGAATGAAAAGATGAAATAGCATGTACCGTTCACCAGTGGAGGGCTTTCCTATTTATAAGAGGGTGGATAACCGTCCCGAGATGGGCAGTTATCAACTGTCCCGGGATGGGCGGTTATCGCATGTGTAGGTACAACCGCCGATGGTAGTTCGCATGAGTTGGGCTTCGGGGCCCAAAGTTCCAAGATCCATAACAGTTGCCCCCCCAGCCTGACAGCTCAGGTTTCTGGGTTGTCGGGATGTATTGATGGTTGTACCCGATGAGAGATAGTCCGAGTTTTATAATTCGCTTTCTTGCCGGTTATGGGTGCCTTGTCTCAGGTATTTCCGAAGTCGGTAATCCTTGATGATGAGCTCCCGAGCTTGTCTCGATCTTAGCACCGAGTTTGTGATTTTCTAAAACTTGTCAGAGATCTTTTTTGCCGAGGTGTTCCACCTATCGGCGTGTTTATTACCAAAAGGTCCGAGGTCGTATCAATCGTCGCGACTATTTGCTTGTCTTCACCCCTTTAGGTTTGTGGTGCCGTATCATGTAACCACTACCTACGAATTTGAAGCAGCACGTTCTTCGAAAAGCCGCCTTCGGTTATCGTGCTCATTAATGCTCTACGTCATATTTCTTTTGCCATGATTACTTTTAGGGTTTTAGTAGGGTTTAGCTCTGATTTTGTCGGTTCAACCTAAATTATCCGTTTGAATCCTGTACCGTCATTTCTCTTGGCACCTCGTAACCGGTGAAGACGCTTGGATACCGAATCGTCACACGCTTTGGATTGTTTATAAATACCTCTTGGGCGTATTGTTGATTTCACTTGTTCGCATTTCACTTTTGTGTATTTCGTCTGATCAAGTTTTCTCTCTTCGAAGGGATTACCAGCAGAGTGTTTTCTATACTTCTACCTCTTCTCCGAACTTCATCTTTTTCCAAGTTCCCAAGTAAGTCTTCTATAAACATTTGAGCTTGTTCATCGTAGTAGTTCTTTTCTTCAAGGAGTTTTCTCAATCTTCCTGCTTATCCGTCACTGCTTTTTGCTTTCTGGGTTCGCATTACTTGATGCATACATTTTGTTCTTGTTGGGAATTTTGAACGACGATGATGATTTTAGAATTCCTCTCCGAGAAAGGAAAATGTCGAGAACCATTGTGAAATTTCTTTGTTTGAGTCGTTGTAATACTGGGAATTCTGGGAAAATCTGGAACCATGTTCTTCATCTTCATCATATTGCTTTAGCGTTCTTATATGTTTTTACAATTCTTGCCCTTAAATTCTGTCAGCCTGCTTAACAATCGCAAATTGCCTGTACTTTAGCGCGTTAGTTGTTTTTCAAAAGATGGATCCCAGGCCTCCCATAGTAGACATGTATGGTCGGCCCATCTCGGAAGAGGATAGAGAGTTGCTTCAACAAGTTCTTGGCCGAACTAAGCTTTGGCTGTGGTCCATTCTACCCACCGAGAAGGAAAAGATGGAGGATATGCTTCATCCCTCTTGTGGTAGTGGTTCCTCCCGAGGTGGTAGTTCCTCCCGAAGTGCTATTCCTTCCCGAGGCGCTAGTTCTTCCCTAGGTGCTAGTTCTTCCCAAGGTGGCGGAGGAGGAAGATCTCATCAAGGTGCATGGTTCAAACTCTGTCTGCCGCCTCGGCGCGTCCCTTAGTTGTCCCAAATATAGTTCCTGATGCTTCCGTCCCGACTTACCCGGCCGAGATCATTACACCTTGCGAAGAGTGTATGTTTAAAGCTATTGAGTCTGCACGTCTAGGTTTTGATCGAGAAGCCGAGCAAATTTTGGATCACTGCCGTTGTCATGAGAGGCCGTGGAGATCCGCCGCCACCTACACCTCTTTACTGCCTTCAGCATCTCAAACTTCTGTAAACCCTGTGACTTCAGGTATTCCTGAGTTCTGACCTAGTCTTTTTTTGTGTCTTGTATAGGTATTTATGTCTTCCTTTTCTCATCAAACAAACCAATCCGAGACCGGAGAGTCCGCTCCTTCTGGCTCTTCACGAATGACTACGATCAACAGATATGCCGTGAGTAAAGTCGTCACCGATACAAAAAACAAGTCGTCTGCTAAGGCTATTGCTCGTGTAATCCGAGGTGGGGACGGGTATACCGTATGCCAGCCCTCGGCTAGTGAGTCGGTAGCTTCTGTTCGTTCCAAGAAGGAATGCAATTTCTTCTTCTTTTACAAAAACGTCATAACCCGACTGGGTCTGGAATTCCCTTTTTCTGATTTTCAAATGCAGCTTCTCCGCCATTTCCATCTTGCTCCTTCCCAACTTCATCCTAACGGCTGGGCCTTTGCTGTAGCTTTTGAAAGCTTTTGTGACAAGTTTGATTTAGTCTGTTCTGTGCCCGTGTTCTGTCACTTTTTTGTTCCTTTAGAGACCAATCTTTCTACGGAAGGTGATTTGCTAGAATTTGGATGGACTTCACTCGGTCGTAAATTCCTCAAGCCTTTTACTGATTCATGGAAAGGCTTTAAGAATTCATTTGTCAAGGTTTTCGCGAAACCTGGGAATGTCCCCTGGTTTCTTCAAACTTCGGCCTCTAGGGAACTCGAAGGTCGTTTTCCCTTATATTGGACTGAGGAGCATCACAAATTTGAGGCCAAGAATTTTTTGACCCACCTTTCTGAGATGACGTCCCAGGAGAATGACACAAGTGCTTTTATTTCCACCTTGGTCAATAAAGAGCCGTTAATGGACTCGGCTGAGTACATAGCTTCTTTTGTATGGAAACGACCCACTACGGGTATGATAGTTGATTCAAATGTTTTCGAAGCATGTTTTTCCTTGAATTTTATCTAACTCATTTCTTTCCTTCTTTTAGGTGATCCCATGGGAAAGAGACCTGATTATCTTGATGTCACACGTCATTCGGACGCGGCGCCACCACCATCTCGTCCCACGACTCCTGCTGCAAAAAGGGCTGTTTTGGCTCCTGAGCCATATAATCCTCCTCCAGCCAAGAAAACCAAAAGACTGAGAAAAAAGAAAGTTATCGAGGCTGACCCGGAGGATGAGGTCGAAGCCGACGTTCCTTTGACCCTCCCCGTTCTCGAGCCTGAGAAAGCGGCTCCTGAGGTCCCGACATCTTCCTCCGGGGTTATTGTTGAACTCCCGAAGTCATATCTTTGGGACAACAAAATTCCTTCGGGTCTTCGTGTAGGTCTCCAAGCCCCTTCTCATTATTATGACTCGAAAAAGCTGTCAACACTGGAGTTGAAGGAGCTTAAGGATTTGGAGCACTGGAACATGAGGAACGCCGATGTTTGTCATCTTACTGCGCAACTCAAGGACTTAGTTGGAGATCAAGCATCGAAGGTAGCCTCCTTAAAGGCCGATAAGAAGAAGGCAGATGATAGGGTAGCTCAAGCCCAGGAGGAGCTTTATGTTGCTCTGGCCGAGAAGGAGAGCTTGTCGGATGAAATCATTATCCTGCGTGACAAGCTCCATAAGGCTGAATCCGAGGTTACCCACCACCTTCAGGTACATGAACAGGATTTGGCTTCACTGACAAAGTACAAGGACGAGGTTGCCAAGCTGATGTCGTCACTTGAGACTAGCCAGGCAGCTCTTTGAGAATGCCTTGGAGCAGGCCCAGTTCCTGAACCCCGAGGTCTCCTTGGACCTGCAGAGAGCCCATGTCAATGCTTAGGTAGAGAATGGAGAGTTTCATCTGGCTCCTTCTTCAGATGCTCCCTCGACTAGTTTGGTTCCCGAGGATCAATAGGCTTATGCTTGATCCGTTTTGCTTTCTCTTTCTCTTGCTGATTTGTAAATTTTTGCGCCCATGTTGGGCTTTAACTTTGAATGTTGTGGACAACAGTTGACTTCTATAAATAGATATTACCGTTTTGTTTCTAGTCAAATTGCCTTCCTTATTTTGGTTTAGGCAAACAACCGACGTGATCAAGGTCGATTAATATGCCTTGATTATTTATTTTCAGCACCTAAATTGCCGAGTTACATGATTCACGAAGATATGCTTTTGCAACGTCCGTGCATGTCTTTTAATATGGCCATTAGTGCGATATGGTAAGCACGAATCATCCAACCTGAGTTCAGTTTGCATTTTTTCGGCGGCTTTGCCGCTATACGGTCATTTTAGACTCATATTTGGCGGATTATTCCGCTGGTGTTTTAATCGCTACATGATTTATGAATTAACTCGGAACTCATACATGTGTTAAAGTGACATGATTTATGAACCAACTCGGGGTTCATACATGTTCTGATAGCCTAATCATGACTGAACTCGGCTTTGCAGCCCTTTACTTCATTCATCAAGTAGTCTTTACATAATACTAGGCGAGATTAATATCCCGCCATTACACTCTGAAAAAGAACAAACTCAACAGATAACAAACAAACATAATGAACTGAACTAAAGTTTGTAGCAAATAACTTCAAATGTAATAAGCCTTGAGCTTATCGGCATTCCAAGTTCTTTTGAGCATTTTCCCGTCTAAGGATTCCAGAATGTAGGCGCCTTTCCCCAGGTGTTCTTTGACTCTGTAAGGGCCTTCCTAGTTGGCTGCTAGCTTCCCATCTCGGGCATTTTTGTTCCCGATGTCAGCTCTTCGGAGCACTAAGTCACCTTCTTTAAATGAACGCGGATTAATCCTCTTGTTGTAACGAGCCATGATAAGTCTCTTTGTAGCCACATCCCTTAGATGAGCTGTAGTGCGAACTTCGTCAATTTGATCCAGCTCGGCCGTAATAGCTTTATTATTAGCTCGCTCCTGTGTGACTTGTAATTTTCTCAAGAATGGTTCTCCAATTTCAACGGGAATCATGGCTTCGCAACCGTAAGTCAATCTGAAAGGGGTTTCCCCCATGGATGATTGCACTATTGTCCGACATGCCCATAATACTGAATATAGATGTTCAACCCAACTGCCCTGGGCTTCTTCCATCCGCTTTTTTAGCCCGTTCACGATCACTTTGTTTACTGCCTCTGCTTGCCCATTGGACTGTGGGTGTTCCACAGAAGCGAAGTGATGCTTAATCTGGAAGTCGGACATCATCTTCTGAAATCCTTGGTCCGCAAACTGTGTTCCGTTATCTGTGATTATTTCTGTTGGAATCCTGAACCGCGAGATGATATTCCTCTGGAAAAACTTCTGTGCTCTGGCCGAGGTTATTGTTGCCAGTGGTTCGGCCTCAATCCACTTAGTGAAGTAATCCACCGCCACAATGAGCCATTTCAATTGACCGGGTGCTGGTTTGAATGGCCTTAGCAAGTCCATGCCCCATTTGAAATAACCTCGGCTTGGTCCCGAGGAGGGTCAAAGGAACATCGGCTTGGTCCTGAATTATCCTTGTCGGTCCTAGTGTTCCATTTATCAACTTGTCCGGCGTATTGTTCAAAAAGCCTCCTCCATTCTACATCACGTCGGTCCATCTCTTCCTTTTGTACTCGAGCATTTTCTTGGATTTGAAGGTTGTGACGATTTTCCATCCCGTCAATTCTGCTCAAGATGGACCCTATAGTGTTCTGTAACAAACGAATGTCCGGGTTAGTAACTTGAATTTCTACCTGTTGACTGTCCGGAGTGGCTGGGGCGTCCTCTTGTTCTAACACGTCGTTTTCTGGGATGGGGGAATTGGCCGTGTTTGACACCTCTGCTTTAGTTTCCACTGTTACTTGATCCATATCAATATCGGTAGGATCCTGGTGCACCGCTCGTTCCATTTGCTGTCCTTGTTGTTCTTCTGGCACTTGAGTGTGCCAAGTTGCTAAAGTTCGTTTTGTCCTTGCCATCGTATACGTAACTTGAAAACCTTGTGGTCGAACCTTTCTGGTCCTCACGGACGGCGCCAAATGTTCGAGTGTGAACAATGTCAATATTATACAGGCTTGAACTAGGAACAATGCCTAGGGCCTACGTACCCTAGAATAGGGATCAAAGCCTACGTAGTTCGAATATACTTCCGGCGTTTAGCCACTAAGTGTGGGGGTGTGTGTTCTGTGAGAATGAAAAGATGAAATAGCATGTACCATTCAACAGTGGAGGGCTTTCCTATTTACAGGAGGGTGGATAACCGTCCCGAGATGGGAAGTTATCAACTGTCCCGGGATGGGAGGTTATTGCATGTGTAGGTACAACCGCCGATGGTAGTTCGCATGAGTTGGGCTTCGGGGCCCAAAGTTCCGAGATCCATAGCAAACAGTAATATAAAAGATTTAAGGGAAAGTGGACCAAAGAATTTTGATTGTTGCCTGAAAACCAAATGGCTTTGAGCAAAAGGAAAAAACCAACTGGTCGATTCTAGAGAGTTTGATTGGGTGAAAAAAAAAGGGGGGAGGGGGGTTACAGCAAAAATATAAATGTGGTTTTCTTAAAAGTGTGCCTAACATGTTTTCTTTTTTTAGTGTAAAAGTGACTATGTTGTTATAAAAGTGAAGTAAAAATACTCATTGACAATTAGTTTAACTTTTTTGAATTTTTAAGGCAGACATAGACGATGACTCATCTAAGTTTCATCCCAGTTGGAAGTGGGGAACTGGAAAAGATTATAGAAACAGGCCCAGATAGTTTTGAAAATTATAGTAAGACGGCAACAACGGCGAGGAGGCGGGGATGGACAACCCAATGGATAACATTGAAAGTGGAAGAGAGAAGTGAAATTAGAAAGAGAAGGGCTGAACTCTAATTTTCACAATATTTATATCATTTTTAGTAATTTTCTCTGGTTCTTTACTATTAACAAGAATGAAACTTTGTTGAGTCATCGTTTATATTAGTCTTAAAAATACGAAAATTTCAAATTAAAAGTCATTTGGTATTTTTGTTCCACTTTTATAATTACATAGTTACTTTTGCATCCAAAAAAATTATTTGGTGTTAAGTGTACTTTTTGGAAAATCAATTTTATATTTTTGCACCTTAAACCTGTAAAAAAAAAACGTAAGTTTGTCTTGGCCGTTATCTCATTTAATTTTGACCATTAATTAAATAAATATGTAGAATTGGCCGTCTAAATGTCATCGACGTTATTTTTATTGAGATAAAAATTTATCACAAAAGTCTATCTATCATTTACATTTTTTTTTAAAGCCTTCTCTCCAGCGTGAGTGCTCTCTTCTCTCTCTCTGGGTGCTGGCTTGGTTCCAGGTGAACCGGTGATTCTTTTGTCTCTTCCAACGGCTCTTCCTCTCTTGGGTCTAGAAGCTTATAGTATGGAGGTGGAGGATCACATTAGTTCGAGTAGTAGGAAGCAGGTGGTCTTAGACCTTGAGGAGAAAGGGGACACGTATGGTGGCTCTCTTGTTGGAAAAATTCATTCTAGTAAAAACTTAAATGTTCCTACTGTCATCTCTATGATCAGAAAAGGGTGGCATCTGAAGGAGGATATGGACGTGCATGAGCTTGATCGAAATAATCTCATCTTTCTCTTTCGTTTTCGAGATGTCCACGATTATGGTC
Organism: Acacia crassicarpa; assembly: GCA_034222035.1. Classification (NCBI taxonomy): domain Eukaryota; kingdom Viridiplantae; phylum Streptophyta; class Magnoliopsida; order Fabales; family Fabaceae; genus Acacia; species Acacia crassicarpa. Next base: position 27,803,089 of record JAWXYG010000004.1, read on the forward strand.
GTATTCTCAAAGGAAGGCCTTGGTCTATTCAGGGTTTCCTTCTTAATCTGCAAGTGTGGGAGGATGCTATGGTGTTGAAAGATGTTTCCTTTGAGCAGGTACCCTTTTGGGTGCAATTCCATGGACCGCCGGTTGTGGCTTTTGACAACAGCAATGCAAAAATACTGGGAAACTCTGTAGGGGAGACGATAATGTTTGAAGAACCAAAGAATAATGGTAGGCTTGTTAGGAGTTTCATCAGAGTTCGTTCTATAGTCCATCTGAATGAGCCTCTGGTTCCTGGTTTTTGGGTTCCAAGGAAGGACAAGGATCCTGTCTGGGTTACAGTCAAGCATGAAAGACTCCAAAAATTTTGTTACCGCTGTGGAAGAGTTGGTCATGACGATCGTGTGTGTAAGATGGCGGTGAATGGTTGCGGGGAACCTGCTGAGAAGCAGGAGTATGGAAGCTGGCTGGGTACTCCGGCAGTGAATACGGTGGAAGACGAGTTGGTGGTGTGCAATGATAATTGGTGTGAGATCCTTTTTTTGTCATTACGAAAGCTGAATGCTGTCTCCAGTGGGAATTGTTTACTGGAGAATCGGATTTTGGCGGTGCCCGTGTCTCGTTTTAAGGATCCTCCATTGTCAACGGTTTCCTCCCCTGTTCGCCGGAACATCTCGTCGGACGGGACTCCGGAAATCTCAGACTCACAAAGATTATCGTGCCCAATGGTCCACCATGCATCAACGGCTTCTGAAAAAGATGAGGTATTGTTGCAGAACCCAATGGTGTAGGCGGCTGCTCAGTCAACGCCGAAAGCAGGAGTTTTGGATCTGTCGTTTGTGCCAGGTGACGATGTCATTAACGTGTTGAAGGAGTAGATGAGAGAGGTTGAGTCTGAAAACTGGAGCTTGATACCCAAGAGGGGGGGGGTGAATTGGGTATCTTTAAATTTTAAACCTTTACTCTGTTTTGATGGATAAAGAACAGAGCTAAACAGAGGAGTAGAGTAGAAGAAGCTTTGCACAATCGATTTATACTGGTTCGGTCCTTTCCTGACCTACGTCCAGTCCCCAAGCCTCACCTGGGATTTTCAATCCACTAACAACAATAACAGATTACAAACTCTGTACTCAGAGTAGTTCACTCACTTGAACTCACTCCCCCTTACAAGTTGTAATCCAAACTCCCTAACCACCAAATCCCTTGACTTGTGGTTATCACAACTCAATAACAAATTACAAGTTTAAACTCTCTCAAAGAGCAGATAGGATAAGCACTGAAGTACAATGTATCAAAGATACAACTGAGAATATGACTTGAGCTTGTATGCGTTTTTCACAATGTGTTCAGCAGTTCATTGCATTCTCACTTGTTCCTTCTGGTATTTATATCCTCATTGAGTTTCTGAATGTTGTGAGATAGAGGCCATTCGAATTTCTAGCTGTTGCAAGTGCTTCTGCAGAACTAGCTGTTGGAGAAGCATTATCTTGGTTGCCCACACTTCAGAATTGATTAATAGTTCTTTTGGCTTTGGTTGTGGTGACCCATAACTTTCTGTTTGTGGAAGAATCTTGTTCTGCCCTTTACAGGCGTGATTGGGCTATTTGCAATTCCAATCTGACTCCCACTTGTTTCTGTTTCCAAGAATAACATAAAATAATACATAGTGCTTCAAAAACAGAAAACTTTATTGATCTCCTCTCTATATTGTCTGAAACATACTCAAAAAAACTCGTTAGACATAGTTAGGAAGATAATCAATTGAGTTATGGAAGTAATGAGATCAAATAGCAGTGATTACAGAATTTCCACAATTCAGATTTCAAATTCTGCTGGTGTTTACTAGAGTAAGATGTTCCTTACTGGAGTAAAGAACTGTGTAAGAAGGTCTTTACTGAAGTAACCAAGTGTCTACTTGAGTAAGCGTGTCACAGAGCCAAACCATCGAGACATGTTTGAAAAACAGGTCCTTTACTCGAGTAAGTGAATAGCTTTACTCGAGTAAGAAACTATTCATGTGAAAATTTAAAGTTCATAAAAACTTATGTACTCGAGTAAGCAATACTTTACTCGAGTAAGCATTGCTTACAAAATGTGTGGAGCTCTCTGTATGACCCTTTACTGGAGTAAAGTTGCCTTTACTCGAGTAAGCATCACTTATGAAAATTTTGGAGCTCTCGGTATGACTCTTTACTGGAGTGAGGCTTCCTTTACTTGAGTAAGCCATTTTCTCAAAAAGGTTTGCTCTCTGTAAGTTCCTTTACTGGAGTAAGCATATCGTTACTCGAGTAAACACTTAAGTTTGAAAATCCATTTTGCTCTCTGGAACTCCTTTACTCGAGTAAGCTTACATTTACTCGAGTAAGCAACTATCAAACAATTTTAACCTGATTTCGGAAACTTCAAACTAAGTTTACCTTTGTTGTTAATCATCAAAACACACTGAGAACTAACATTCTCCCCCTTTTTGATGATGACAACACATGTAAACCTTCTTTTAAGAGTTTAGAAAGATGTAATTCAATTGTGTTTGAAGTTTTCAAAAATTTCAGAGTTGAGTTATCAAAGAACATCCAATTTGCATTTTATCGAACCTTAAACTTCAGAGAAGAGCAGCAGAAATGCAATTGGGATCATAAACACATGAAAGATATATTCATATTCATTTGAGAAACCATACATGTGCAATGAACAATTGATATCAGAAAAGATAGATTCACTGATAATCACTGATATCAGAACAAAAGGATAATAACATTATAGAACAACAAAAAAAATGCAAATACAAGTTTAAAATGCTAAAACATAGCTAACTAGATCCTATGACCTTATGCAACATCTACATCTAAAACATAGCTAACTAGATCCTATGACCCTATGCAACATCTACATCTTTCTCTACTATTTCCTCTAAGCATCATTTACATCTTTCTCTCATTCTTCTCCCCCTTTGTCATCATCAAGGAATTCGGGGTCAAGAACCACCAGGGTAGGAGTGAATGGAACAATTGCTTTGTCAGGAGTGGGAGCTAGTGTGGGATCATATATAGAAGAATGGCCAATTGGAAGATGAGCATATGGAGAGGGAGTAGGGAAGACTTCTGTAGAAGGAGTTTGTGGTGATGGAAGGGGTTGAGGAAGAACCTCTGTGGAAGGAGTGATGGGTGAAGCCAATTTCTCAGTGACTGGAGTGGAGGTAGAGGTTGGGGAAGATGTGGTGTGAGGTGGACTAGGAAAGGAAAAAGTAGGTGATGAAGGTGGGGAAAAGTGAGTTGCTGGTGTGGAAGAGGAAGGTTGTGGATCAGGAATAGAGGGCTGGTCCTCTGGGACAGGTGAGGATGAAGATGGAAAGGATGTGAATCCAAACGTGGATGAAGATGAAGAGCCACCAAGTCCGAAATGCTGGAGTAGCTGTTGTGCTTTGTCCCGGGCATCAGAGGCGGTGGACAAGGTGACTGATAAAGAAGAATGCAGATGAGTGCCTTGATCAATAATCTCATCCTTCATCTTGGTCAAATTGGAGAGAACCTCCGTTTGAGCCACAATAACGTCCATAACTCCCAATTTGATGTCATCCCGAATTGCATCAAATTCAGCCTTCATAATTGCTCGGTGAGACACCAAGGCAGCATCCACAATTGCCCGAATTCTCTCATCAAAATCTGTCGGCAGTGGAGGAGGTGGAGTCGACTGAGCCTCATGGGCCACAGACTGAGATATATGCGTCTGAGTTCTCTGTGGAGCCTGAGACTGGCCTGATGCTTCTGGGCCAAACTTGATCTTCATCATCTTCAGGGTAGTCTTCCCAAATGGTGTGATATACTTCATTTGCTCCGGAGGACCCACAAACCATATCTTGTGGTAGAACATGATGACTGAGATTAGAGAGGCAAAAGGCATGTAGGCATTTTTCCTGGATGAAAATTTGAAGAGGCTAATTTCCTTGAAAATCCACTCCCCAATGTTGAGGGGATGTTTCTTGATGAATGCCGTGAAGAACCTATAGTCCTTCTGGGTGAAATGCGTGTAGCTCCCTCCTTTCTGAACAAAGTTCCTTGCATATATGTGCCAGATAACTCTATATAGCTTGGGCATTTCCGCAGGGTTAAAGGATAAACGAACTCGCTGCTCATCCGGGATATCCTTGTCAGGTACAAGAGTATGGTACATCTCTTCATTTGTGTAGTGAGGTGTAGTGGCTTCAGGGGGATCTTCAATCTTCAAAATCCGGTTGATGATTGCTGCTGATATGAAGAATTCAACTGCCCTCACTGATGTTGAAATTCTTTCTTCAATAGTATTCCCTTCAGAGTCCACAATATGGGCTGTCTTCATGTTGAAGTAGATTTTCTTTACCAAGTCCGGGTAAAATGGTGCCTCTATGGACACGAATGTCTTGTAGGGTCCAAACCATGGAGTTAAATCAACATCACACTCTCTATGAATCTGCTCCAAGTTGACTGAAACAACTGCACAAAATCCTCTGGTTGCATAATCCTGTCTAAATTTTACGTTCAAACCGGGAGGAAGTGCCACTGGAGCAACTACGAAGCCTTCAGGAGCATTCTCATGCTGATTGTACTCCACGACAGCATTGTCCATATAGGGAGAAGGTTGCTCTGTTTCTGTCTCTAGTTCTTCTTCTAGTTCTGGTTCAGGTATAGAGACTGAGAGAGTGGCTTTATCAGAGGAAGAAGAAGAAATTACATTAGAGGAGGCTTTCTTTGATCGCTTCTTCGGTTTTTCAGAAACCTTCTTCTTCCCTTTACTTGTCCCACCCGTCTTCTTCTTTTTGGAGACTGGAGATCGGTCTTTAGAGGAGCCCCTCTTCTTGGGATTTTGAGATTGGCTTTCTGGAATCACGACACCAAGACCAGGAATGGAAGTATCAATTCCTTTTTGCAATTTCTTTGGAATCATTTTGGTTCTGGGTGCACGAGGAGGATTAGAGAGTGCCGGTTGAGAGGATTGGGAAGTTTCTTTGGCCATTGATGTTAGGGCTTCGCGAAGGAGAAGAGGAATGGATTGATGGTGGTTTCGAATGAATTTAAGAAGGATTGATGAAGATTTATGGCGGTTACAGAGTGGGAAGAAGAGAGAAAGTCGCGTCTGCTAGGGTTTACTAGAGTAAAGAGTCGAGTAATGAAGAACATGACTATTCACATATATATATATAGACTGACTGCTTTACTCGAGTAACGTTCTTGTTTACTCGAGTAACCAATACTTCACTAACTTACGCGAGTAAAGGTGCAAGTAAACTGACCTGGACTTCAAAAATGTAGTGTGAATTTTTGACACACCTGATGCTTTACTCGAGTAGAGTCACTAACTTACTCGAGTAAACATATTGCAACTTTTCAGCCTTGGCCTCTGTCTGGTCTTTACTCGAGTAAAGCCTCCCTTACTCAAGTAAAGAATCTCTTTACTCAATGGTGTGCTCTCTGCCTTCTGGTTTACTCGAGTAGAGCTTTTCTTACTCAAGTAAACATCCACTCTTCTCTGCTATGAGCTCTTTGTCTGATGGTTTACTCGAGTAACGACATCCTTACTCGAGTAAAGATTCCTCTGAACATCAGATTGTACTTGCTGCTACCTTCTTACTCGAGTGCCATAGTCTCTACTGCAGTAAGCAACTTTTTGAAACATCAAATTATCCTGCAAGAACAATTACCAGACACTCCGATGCTTAAGTTAGTACGGGTTAATCATCAAAAACTCAATTACCATTAGATTAAGAGAGAATTCCTACAATTCATTGGGATTTACCATTCCCAATTCTCTCCTTATGAATGTGAATTGTTCTTTGGCTAGAGGCTTGGTGAAGATATCTGCCAACTGGAGATGGGTTGGAATAAACATGACTTTCACATCTCTCTTCTGCACATGATCCCGAATGAAATGATGTCTAACATCAATGTGCTTTGTTCTTGTGTGTTGCACAGGATTTCTGGCCAAGCTTATTGTGCTAGTATTGTCACACAATATGGGGATCTCCTTCAAGTATACTCCAAGATCAGCAAGTTGTTGCTTCAACCATAGTACTTGAGCACAACAACTTGATGCAGCTACATATTCAGCTTCAGTGGATGACACGGCCACAGTTGTTTGCTTCTTGCTGAACCAAGACACAAGTGAGTTCCCAAAGAACTCGCATTGACCACTTGTGCTCTTTCTATCCGTCTTGTAGCCAGCATGGTCTGAATCTGAATATGCTACCAAGTGCTCCGGCTGACCTTTGGGAAACCACAGACCAAGAGTCTTCGTATCAGATAGATATCTGAAAATTCTCTTTACGTGTTCAGCATGTGACTCTTTGGGTGCGGATTGGAACCGAGCACACATCCCTACACTGAATTGGATGTCCGGGCGGCTTGCAGTGAGATAGAGCAAAGATCCAATCATCCCTCTATACTTGGTGATGTTAAAATCTTTTCCCTCTTCATCAGCATCCAGGGAGGTAGTTGTGCTCATTGGTGTGTCAGTTCCATTGCACTTGTCCATTCCAAACTTCTTGAGCAAATCATTCAGGTATTTGGTCTGGGATATGAAGATCCCATCTTTTCTTTGCTTGATTTGCAGCCCAAGGAAGTAATTGAGCTCTCCCATCATAGACATCTCAAATTCACCTTGCATAACCTTAGAAAATTCCTCACACAAGGAGTCATTAGTAGCACCAAATATGATATCATCAACATAAATCTGTACAACCAATATTTCATTCACTTTGTTCTTCTTTATGAACAAGGTTGTATCAGCTTTGCCTCTGATAAATCCTTGATCAATTAGAAACTGACTCAACCTTTCATACCAAGCTCTAGGAGCTTGCTTAAGACCATATAATGCCTTTTTCAGTTTGAAAACATGATCTGGAAAATGTTCACTTTCAAAACCCGGAGGTTGCTCAACATAAACTTCCTCTTGAATAAAACCATTCAAAAATGCACTTTTAACGTCCATTTGAAAAAGTTTAAAACCTTTAGTGCATGCAAAGGCTAGTAGAACTCTTATTGCCTCCAATCTTGCTACTGGGGCAAAGGTTTCCTCATAGTCTATGCCTTCCTCTTGATTGTAACCTTTGGCCACTAATCTAGCCTTGTTACGCACAATGATTGCTGATTCATCTCGTTTGTTCTTGAATACCCATTTAGTGCCAATGACGGAATGGTCTTTAGGCCTAGGTACCAAATCCCAAACTTGATTTCTGTCAAATTGATGCAATTCCTCTTGCATAGCAATCACCCAATCATTGTCTGAAAGGGCTTCTTCTATCTTAGAGGGCTCAATGTGTGAAATGAATGCAGAAAATGTGACCTCATTTAAAACATTTTGCCTTGTTCTTACTCCTTGATTCAAATCACCTATCACTTGGTCTAAAGGATGATTCCTTATAAATCTCCAAGCTCTAGGTTGAGACTGATCTGGATTTTCTAAATTGTTTTTAGGATCAGTCTCAAAAACATTATCAGAATTATCAGAAGGAGTAGTTTTCGAAAAGAATTTGTTTTTGAAAATCATTTCTTCTTCATCATCAAGAGGTTTATCAGAATCAGACTCACTGAATACAACATGTATAGATTCTTCAACAATCTTAGTTCTAGTATTAAACACCCTATATGCTTTACTCCTTTTCGAATAACCAAGAAATATTGCTAAATCAGCTTTGGAGTCGAATTTACCAAGATTGTCTTTACCATTATTGTGCACATAGCACTTACACCCGAAGACATGTAGATGACTGAGGTTTGGCTTCCTTCCTTTGTAGAGCTCATATGGGGTCTTGTTCAGCTTCTTTCTCAAGTAGACTCTGTTGGAAATATAACATGCCGTACTCATGGCATCCGCCCAAAACACTTGGGATGTGTTGTACTCGTTCAGCATCGCTCTTGCCATCTCAGTGAGTACTCTGTTCTTTCTCTCCACAACACCATTCTGTTGTGGTGTTCTTGGTGCTGAAAAGTTGTGATCGATCCCCATGTTGTCACAGAACTCAGCAAAGGTGTTGTTCTCAAATTCTCCACCATGATCGGTCCGTATACCTGAAATTAAAAAACCTTTCTCGTTTTGGACCTTCTTGGCAAAGGAAACAAACTGATCATATGTTTCATCTTTTGAAGATAAAAATATGGTCCATGTAAATCTAGAGAAATCATCAACTATGACCAAAGTGTATAAATTTCCTCCAAGACTTTTTACTCTAGCTGGTCCAACTAAATCCATGTGAAGAAGTTGTAAAGGCCTATTAGTTGAAATCTCATTTTTAGCTCTAAAAGATGATTTGGTTTGTTTTCCCTTTTGACAGGCATCACAAATCATATCATTTTTGAAATTCAACTTGGGAATGCCAATGACCAAATCCTTTTTCAATAATTTGTCAAGTTGGTGCATATTAACATGAGCTAATCTTTTATGCCAAAGCCAACTTTCATTCATGTTACTAACAAAACACTTTTCAGAAATTGATGCATTACTAGAGAGATTAAGTGTATAACAGTTACCATCTCTAGGTGCTCTGAATAAGGCTTTTGTTTTTAAGTCATCAATTGGAACAAAATCCTTTTTGATAATCAAGCATTCATTTGAATCAAAGATAACCAAGTTACCTTTGTCGGTGCTTTGACTCACACTTAAGAGGTTGTGACACAATCCTTCTACTAGGTAGACATCTTTGATGAGAGGAACATCATTGTTGCCTATCTCACCAATTCCAGCAATCTTTCCCGATTGGTCACCTCCAAATGTGACTCTACCACCATCTCTTGGCTTGATTGAGAGGAATTTGGATTTGTCCCCAGTCATGTGTCTTGAGCATCCACTATCAATATACCACTTGTTGGGCCTTGATGCTCTAAGACAAACCTGCAATTTTCATGGGATCAAGTCTTAGGTACCCATCTTTTCTTGGGTCCTTTGGGGTTAGCATGTACCTTGGGAACATTTGTTCCTTTTGGCACCCATACATAATTTCCTACAGGTTTGATTTTCCTTTCTTTCTTATGAAAGCATGATGATGTAGAATGTCCCTTCCTATTACAATATGTACAATGTGCAAAAGGGTTTGAGGTGTGGACAGATTTTGTAAAATAGTTCATATATGACTTTTGTCCACTTTTCTTCTTGCCTTTTCTCTTATCAAAATCTGGTTTATACCCTATGCCTGACCTATCATTTACAAAACGTTGTTGTTTTAAAATTATGTCAAGCATTTCGCTTCCTTTTGTAAATCTTTCGAGTGCCTTGGTCAAATGTGAGTTCTTTTGTTTTAAATCAGGACACTCTTGACAAACCAGATTTTCAGGAGAAGAAGGTTTTTGGACTTGCAACTCAAGAGTAACATTTTTCTTTTTCAAAATCAAATATTTTTCTGCAAGTCTTTCAAATTCTTTTTGCATCAAATTGTACTCATCAAATAACTCATCATAGGAGGGTTTTGAATCATATACCTCATTGCTTTCATCGAGTGGCTCTTCCTCCTCAGCAACTAGGCATATGTTGGCTTTCTCTTCATCCTCTTCATCCTCATCTGAGGAACTATCACCCCAGATACTTGAGACGTAAGCCTTCTTTTTGTAGTTGCTGAATTTCTTCTTGTCTTTATCTCTATTGTTCAGCAAGGGGCACTCAGACTTGATATGCCCAGGCTTTTGACATTCGTAGCAAATGATTGGCTTCTTTGTCTCTTGGCTCGAGCTACCTTTCTGGTACTTCTTGAATCCACGGTCCTTCTTGTAAAATTTCTTGAATCGCCGGACCATCATCCCAATCTCTTCACCTTCATCTTCCTCGTCTTCATCGTCATCCGAATCCTTGCTCTCCTTGATAGTCTTGAAGGCTACTCCCTTGTTTTTGCCATGCACTTCATCAAGCCCCTTCTTGAACTTGATCTTTGCCTCATATTCTGATAGACTACCAAAGAGTGCAGCTACGGACATCATCGATTCTCCTCTGGCTTCCTCTATGGCTGTGACCTTAGCCTCCCATTCTTTGTTCAGAATGTTCAGAATTTTTCTTACTTGAACCGGCTGGTCATATTCCTTTCCAAGAGCAGCGAGTTGGTTGATGAGATGAGTGAAACGAAGTTGGAATTCGCCAATGGACTCACCGGGCTTCATTCTAAGAAGATCATACTCTGTCATAAGAGTATTTACACGGTTTTGCTTGACCCCGGCTGTACCTTCGTGAGCAATTTCTAAAGCATCCCACATAGCTTTAGCAGTTGGAAGTGTGCAAATTCTGAAGTACTCTTGTTGGCTTAGTGCACTTTGAAGAAGTAAGACTGCCTTGCTGTTGAGTGTGACGTTTCTACGATCATTATCATCATATTCTTCTTCGAGTTTTGGCACCCTTACTCCATCTTCTACTGTTGAAGGTTGATAATCTCCTCTTTCGAACACTCTCCAGAGACCATACTCAGTAGCCATCACGAACACTTTGAATTTGGCCTTCCAGAATGAGTAATGTTCTCCATTGAAGCCTGGAGGTCTGTTGATTGAAGCTCCGTCTGGTAGAATACCGTCCATGCTGATCCTTCGCGAGCTGTTAGACTCTTTAGAGAAGACCAGGCTCTGATACCAAATGAAAACTGGAGCTTGATACCCAAGAGGGGGGGGGTGAATTGGGTATCTTTAAATTTTAAACCTTTACTCTGTTTTGATGGATAAAGAACAGAGCTAAACAGAGGAGTAGAGTAGAAGAAGCTTTGCACAATCGATTTATACTGGTTCGGTCCTTTCCTGACCTACGTCCAGTCCCCAAGCCTCACCTGGGATTTTCAATCCACTAACAACAATAACAGATTACAAACTCTGTACTCAGAGTAGTTCACTCACTTGAACTCACTCCCCCTTACAAGTTGTAATCCAAACTCCCTAACCACCAAATCCCTTGACTTGTGGTTATCACAACTCAATAACAAATTACAAGTTTAAACTCTCTCAAAGAGCAGATAGGATAAGCACTGAAGTACAATGTATCAAAGATACAACTGAGAATATGACTTGAGCTTGTATGCGTTTTTCACAATGTGTTCAGCAGTTCATTGCATTCTCACTTGTTCCTTCTGGTATTTATATCCTCATTGAGTTTCTGAATGTTGTGAGATAGAGGCCATTCGAATTTCTAGCTGTTGCAAGTGCTTCTGCAGAACTAGCTGTTGGAGAAGCATTATCTTGGTTGCCCACACTTCAGAATTGATTAATAGTTCTTTTGGCTTTGGTTGTGGTGACCCATAACTTTCTGTTTGTGGAAGAATCTTGTTCTGCCCTTTACAGGCGTGATTGGGCTATTTGCAATTCCAATCTGACTCCCACTTGTTTCTGTTTCCAAGAATAACATAAAATAATACATAGTGCTTCAAAAACAGAAAACTTTATTGATCTCCTCTCTATATTGTCTGAAACATACTCAAAAAAACTCGTTAGACATAGTTAGGAAGATAATCAATTGAGTTATGGAAGTAATGAGATCAAATAGCAGTGATTACAGAATTTCCACAATTCAGATTTCAAATTCTGCTGGTGTTTACTAGAGTAAGATGTTCCTTACTGGAGTAAAGAACTGTGTAAGAAGGTCTTTACTGAAGTAACCAAGTGTCTACTTGAGTAAGCGTGTCACAGAGCCAAACCATCGAGACATGTTTGAAAAACAGGTCCTTTACTCGAGTAAGTGAATAGCTTTACTCGAGTAAGAAACTATTCATGTGAAAATTTAAAGTTCATAAAAACTTATGTACTCGAGTAAGCAATACTTTACTCGAGTAAGCATTGCTTACAAAATGTGTGGAGCTCTCTGTATGACCCTTTACTGGAGTAAAGTTGCCTTTACTCGAGTAAGCATCACTTATGAAAATTTTGGAGCTCTCGGTATGACTCTTTACTGGAGTGAGGCTTCCTTTACTTGAGTAAGCCATTTTCTCAAAAAGGTTTGCTCTCTGTAAGTTCCTTTACTGGAGTAAGCATATCGTTACTCGAGTAAACACTTAAGTTTGAAAATCCATTTTGCTCTCTGGAACTCCTTTACTCGAGTAAGCTTACATTTACTCGAGTAAGCAACTATCAAACAATTTTAACCTGATTTCGGAAACTTCAAACTAAGTTTACCTTTGTTGTTAATCATCAAAACACACTGAGAACTAACAGAGTCACCGGTAGGGAAGAAGGATGAGGGGATTGGGCTCAATGTTGTGGGCCGGTTGGTGGAAGGGTGTGTGGAGTCTTCAAACAAAGGGCCTTATTTTTCTAATCAATTGCTACGGTTTGGGCCTGAGGGTGAACATATCACATTGGGCATAAATGGACTGGGGGAGGGTCACTATGGCAGTGGGCCAAAGGCTGATTCTCTCGTGAATGTGGCCTTATCTCCTGAGAGACCGACTGCCTTTATTCAAAATCCAGGACCTGGGTCTAATTTTATGGGCTCGTTGAGGGAAGATTCTCGGATCAAGCCTGATTTTGTTAAGCCAGATGGGCTTGAGGATCCTAATATTAATGATGGGCTGAAGCATCAATCTGTAGGCCAAGCTAATGAAGTGACGAGGAAATCTGTTATTTCATCCTTGTTGTGTGGCTCCGAAGGTAATATATTTCATAGTAATTCTTTAATTTCCAAAGATTCGTTTGTGCTTTTATGCTCTGTAGGTTCTCGGCCTGACAGCAATAGGTGTAAGGAGTTAGTGGAACGTGACAAAAACCAGCAGTACTATGTGGAGTATCCAAGTGATGATGATCTGAAGGAAATTGTTACAATCCCTTCGAGTGAGCTTCCTCCAATTTCCGCTTTGTCAAGGGGCCTAAAAGCTATCCAACTCAAGCGCCCATTTGAGGATGAATCTGCACCTTGTGAAAATAAAAGGTGTAAGAGATTAATCTTCAATTCGAATGATGATCTGGGGTGTGGTCCTATAATAGTGGGAGGAAAAAAGAAGGAGCCTAAGAGAAATGTCCGTTCTGTTAAAAAATTTCTTCGGCATCACGGTAGTCAAATGCAATTAGGTACTTCTAGCAAATTTTATCCTATTCCAGAAATTGATTATACTGATATCTGCATGGATGGAGCATGTGAAATGAACACTGACTAGGAGGCTGCTGAGGCTCCTATCGCCGATGGTTGGATGAAACCAACCATCGGTTCACCATGAATCTGTTAGCATGGAACTGTCAAGGTTTGGGGGTTGCCTTGACAGCTAGAAATTTGAAGGAAGAATGCTTCCGAAGGAAACCCCATTTAGTCTTCTTGATGGAGACTAAACAAAAGGCGAGATACGTCAGAAAACTGAGACGTAGGTGTGGTTTTGATGAGGAATGGATAGTTGATCCGATTAGGAGAAGTGGCGGACTTGCTTTATGGTGGTCCGATGTGATTACAGTTAATATTCTATTCTCCTCTGTGAATATTATTCATACTTGTGTGATGTCTACTGCTTTCACCTCTCCTTCATATATTACATTTATTTATGGTCCGTCGGATGATGGGGATAGATTGCTGTGTTGGCAAGAGGTTCGGAGAATTAGTAACAATGTCAATACCTCTTGGTTGTGCCTTGGGGACTTCAATGATATCCTTTCGCAAGATGAGAAGAATGGTGGTCAGCCAAGAGCTTGGAGGAGAATTCTTATCAGAGAGCGTACTTCTAATATTTCAAGGGAGATTCTGGAGGTTAAAAGGGAGCTGGATAGGTTGTTGGAGCTCAAAGAACAGTATTGGTGGCAACGTTCACAGATCAACTGGCTTGCGGCCGGGGACAAAAACTCTCGCTTCTTTCATATATCTACTATCAAAAGAAGACAGAGGAACCACATTTCTAGTATTAAGGATGATGGGGGCAATTGGTTAATGGAGAAGGGTGCTATTTCACAGAATATTGCCAGCTTTTTCCAGAGTCTCCTTGCTACCTCGGGATCAAATTCTATGGATGTTGTTCTGAATTTTATCGACCCCAAGATCACTGATGATATCAATCACACCCTTATGTTACCAGTGTCAAGAGAGGAAGTTAAATCTGCGGCTTTTAGCCTGGGGAGCACTAAGGCGCCAGGACCAGATGGTTTTTCGGGTAAATTTTATCATTCTGCATGGTTTGAAATTGCTAATACTGTGTTCTCTATGGTCAATGAATTCTTTGCAGGTAACTCTGCTTTAGATGGGATTAATATGACGAATATTACTTTGATTCCTAAGATTCAGAAACCGGAACATGTCTCTCAGTTTCGTCTTATTGGCCTGTGTAATTTTTCATATAAAATCATTTCAAAAATCTTGGCCAACAGGATGTGTCCTTTTTTGAATGTGTGCATTTCCCAAAATCAAAGTGCTTTTGTACCTGACCGTTGTATCCATGATAATATCATTATTGCGCATGAGGTTTACCATTACCTTCGTCGTAAGTATATTGGGGGGAAGTATGAATTTGCCCTAAAAATGGATATGAGCAAGGCATACGACCGAGTTGAGTGGGATTTCATTGAGAATGTCCTGTTAAGGTTTGGTTTCTGCGCAGAGTGGGTATCTCTTATTATGAAATGTGTGCGTTCAGTTAGCTTAAATATCTGTTTATCTGGTGAAAACATAAAATCTTTTACGCCTTCGAGAGGTATTCGCCAGGGAGACCCTCTCTCTCCATACCTTTTCATTCTTGTCGCAGAGGTGCTTTCGACTATGATAAGCAAAAGTCAGATGGCCAAGCGGTTGACAGGTATCAAATTGAGTAATGGATGCCCTGTTCTTACACACAGTTTTTTTTGCTGATGATGCCCTTTTATACATGCGTGCTACTCATAGAAATTGCATTTATTTGGCTAATATTCTGAATATGTACTGTGTAGCATCAGGGCAGGTTATTAATTTGGATAAATGTAGCATTTTTTTTCTCCTCTAACTGTTCTCTTGCAGCAAGAAATATGGTGAGCAGTGTTTTGCAGATCCCAGCCACAGACGACCCTGGAACATACCTTGGAATTCCTAGCATATGGGGGAAAACTAAGAACCAAGCATTGGCGTATATAAGAGAACGAGTGGCTAGTAAAATCCAAGGCTGGAGTCATTCCCTACTATCTTTCTCTGGCCGGGAGGTTATGATCAAAGCTGTCATTCAGGCGGTCCCAATTTATCCGATGCATTGTTTCAGGTTCCCTATTCAGACTTGTAAGGAGATAAATAGCCTGATAGCTAATTTCTGGTGGGACGGGAATGCCTTTGGAGGCAAGACTCACTGGAGATCTTGGGGGGCGATGACCAGCAGTAAGAGTTTAGGTGGAATGGGTTTTCGGGACTTACTAGTGATGAATAATGCCCTCTTGGCAAAGACGGCATGGAGGCTGCTACAGAGGCCCACTGATCTTTGGGCTCGGGTGATGAAGAGTGTGTACTTCCCTGAAAAAGAGTTTCTTGATGCGGAGATTGGCTACAAGGCATCTTGGTGTTGGTCTAGTATTCTCCACGGCAGAAATATTCTAAGGAAAGATCTTATATGGGATATTGGTGATGGTTTTAATATCAGAATTTAGGGTGATCCTTGGGTCCCATGTGATATTTTTCCAGCAAGACCTCGTACCACTGACATTCCAATTATTGTAGAGGGACAGGGTATGTGATCTCATTGTTGATGGGCAATGGAACCTTACGCCAATTAACCAGCATGTCTCTGCTGAGGTTAAAGATGCTATTTACAATATCCCTATTCCTTCTAATGGATTGGAGGACAAATTGGTGTGGACTGGTGCCAAGGATGGAGTTTATACAGTAAAATTAGGTTACCATCACCGGAAAAATGATCGGGATGCTGCTTTGGTCCATCGTGCTGGCTCATCGACGGTAATTCATTCTCGTTGCTGGAAGTTGATTTGGAAACTTAAAGTGATCCCGAGGGTTCAACAATTTATTTGGAGACTGTTGAGTGATGCAGTTGCCACCAATTATGCTCTGGTTCGTCGAAGAAGATCTAAAGATAGTCGATGCCCTATTTGTGCAGATGCCGAGGAGACTATTGAGCATGTCTTTTTCCATTGTCCGTGGACCAGAGGTGTTTGGTTTGGATGCTCGCTTGGTGTTAGAATTGATGTTTCCAGTACCTCCAGTTTTAAGAGGTGGTGGATGGTAACGTCTGAATCCCCCCTTCTTAGTAAACAGGATATTGCACTTATTTGCTGGATTTTGTGGTATATCTGGAAGGCTAGAAATGAAATGATTTTTGACCATATACAGCCGAATCCGGACATTGTTATTGAATTGGCCCGAAGAAGTAATTGTGAGTTTTGGGCTAACGATGCTAGGCGGGTGGTGGATCCTTGAGGATCGAGGGGCTGTGATAGTCCTGGCCCTAAATGGTCCCCCCCCATCTTTTGGTAGCCTAAAAATCAATTGTGATGGTGCCTTCTCTTCTCAGGATAATGATTCGACTGTTGGGGTGATCTGTCGTGACTCTGCCGGATGGTTTAAATGGGGCTTTATGGATAAGGTCAAGTCTATCTCAGCCTTTATGACTGAGGCCTTAGCGCTTAAAAGGACTTTGCTATTGGCCCTTGATTTGGGACATGATAAGGTGGTGTTTGAATCGGATTGCCTACCTCTTATCTCTTGCGTTGAGTCTAAGTCTCCAGACTTGTATGATTGGCGTTGCAGAAGTATCATCCACGATATCATTCATCTTCTAGCTTCCATGGTTGGGTTTTCCTTGTCTTTTTCCCCGCGAGGGGGCAACCGTGCTGCTGATCTCTTAGCAGCTGATGCTTATAAAGGGGTGTGCCCTATTGGGTGAGTTGAGCGACCAACACCCGCTTTGTTATCTCTTCTAACTTTGGAAGCTATGGAGATGGGTGTGGGAGTGGATTGGCCCTCGTGATCCAATCAGTATTGGGATGGTGGCTATTTGTTGTTGTTTTTCTTTCTTAGTTTCCTTTTGGTAGATGGAGGCTAGTTATTTTTTGTTTCATTAGTTCCCTTTCTGCTTCTGTTAGTTAATTGTACCTGTTTGCTTTCTCTTGGTAGGATGTTGTTGTTCGGTTTTCCCTCTGGTTGTATTGTAATGATGTAGAAGTCTTTATTTTAATAGAATCTCTTTTGACCAAAAAAAAAAGTTACATTTTTTTTTTGTTAGATTTAAGATTTTTTGGATAAATTTGACTAGTAAGGGATTCTTGGCATAACAATATTTAGGTTCAAGAGAACAATCATGAAAAATTCTATAATCAAAATGGCCACTCCATTTAATAAAGTGTTCATTATGGGTGCTCCTCTTTCTTTTGATAAAGTGCTCTCCTTTTGGTTGTCACTTGTCCCTACCACCCCACCACGTGCCATGTAATTATTTTGTTTGGAGAATAAGATAGTCTTATCAACTGCTCCACCAATTCTCTCAGTTCATTTAATAAAGTATACTCCCTCTAAGTCTAAAGACGGAGCTTCAATGGGACTCCCCACCCCAAAAGAAAAAAAAAGGAATTTGTTTGAAATTGTTTTTTAAAAAATGTAATATAATGTAAATTTTAATTTTGGCTTCCAATTTTTTTTAAAACAATTTTCCCTCCGTTTTTTTCCCCATTTGGAGGCCAGCCTTTTTTTTTTTTTTTTATCATTGCGGATTATAATTCAATCTTTTCCATGTGGTGTGTTAATTTTGTCCTTTTTTTTTCCTTATATTTCAATTTAATTGTCTGAAATTTTTAACTTATCAATAAAATTTACTTTTGTGATATATTATTTACCATACTTTTACCTATTCTACACTATACTTGTAAGTGAAGTTAATTGATTTTTAATTCTAAACCTCATCCTCAACTTCAAAAGTAGAAGTATATGCTGTAAATTTAATTGATCTAGGAAAAAGACATTACTAGAAGATGATGTTTTTGAATCAGATTGAAGTACAACAATATCATTATAGAGTTTTCAAGTTTCTTTACAGTGGAGCTATTTTATCTTCGGTGCATCATTATATTTATAACATAGAAGGTAGAAAGTTTTTTTACATATGACTTTTAATTTATAGAGTTTCTTTTCTCTGTGTTTTCTCTAGTCCATCAAAATACAGGAAGTAATATTGTAATATTATTTCCTTGATTTTATCTTCTCCCTATTTTTTTTTCTCTTCCTTAGTTTTATTGTAAATCTGAATATTTAAAAATGTTATATAATCATAAAACTTTTTAATTAGTTAAAGAGTATAGATTTGGCCTCCCAAATTTTTCTATCAAGCTCCACCCATGACTCCTTTTTTTCTTTATTATAAGACATCAACTGACTATTCTCATAAATTAATAAAAATAATTAAAATCAATAAAATTATCCTAAAATTTAAGTAATTTTTAATATTATATTTACTAATTTGATTAAACTCTATAATATAACATGAACTTACCTTTTTTCACTTTTTGTTGTCTTTTCATCTGTCTGATTTTATTATTCACAGCCTGTACCGTCCTTTACTTCCAGTGACGTCAAAATTTCCACTACTTGCCCATACATGTGGTTCTCGTCTCCAAGCTTTGTTTGGAGTTTGTCCCATGACTTTAAAGTTTTGGAAAATTGCCTTAAAAGCAATTTGAAAATTATAAAATAGGAAACGATGAAACTTAATAAATAATTCACAACTAATTTTTTTTAAATTTTTTTATTTATAATTTATAATTTTAAAATTCTTTTTTTATCATTTTCCCTTAAAATTTTTATATTATTGTTCACAGAATTATGTCAATATACATAAAATAAAATAAAATGAGTAACAATAATATTTTTACATAATCATTTATTATATGTCATGCTATTATTATTTATTAAAAAAATTGTGTACAATTCTTATCAAAATATTGTTATGTAGAAAAAAATTTGAGAAAATATATTTATATTTCTACTTCCTCTTGTCCTTATTATAAAAAATATTAACTAACAAGTGTATTTAGTTATTTTCATATGACACCTATTTGTTTCAAGAATGCATTAAATATTTTTTTATGTATACTCATAATTAATAAGTTTAGTAGGTGAGAATAGTAATTAATGTGATGTAAGAGTTTGGTCCAATTAGTAGGGATAATATTGAAAATTATTTAAATTTTAGAATAAATTTAATGATTTTAACTGTGAGGTGTCCATGTCACAAAATCTTCAACCACAAGGCTGCACAGATTATATATAACGAAAAATTATAACCAGGTCCCAATTAATAATTTAATGGCAACCAAGTCTCATTTAATCATAAAATTATAGTGAAATATCAAAAGACATTATTATTAATTTCAAACATGAAATTACAGTTTTACCTCTCTTTTTTGACAACTTGAGGAACGAAGTTGTTATTGACAACTAAATTAGCAGGTGATGCCACAATTTTAGAACATTGTATTGACAACACATTTCAAAATCACATAATATGGGTTATAAACATATAAAGCTTCATCTTTTATATTTACCTTGTCTAAGCATATGAAAATATAATACAATCTCCATACTAGAACTTCATACCATCCAACTTACTCAATAAAACAACAACATAAATCATAAAGTCATCATACAAATAATAATTTTCCCATAGCAAGATATCCTCTATACCCAAAAACCATAATCCAATCAATTTCATCTCAAAATATAAACATTTCATATTGTCTAGCTAAAAGGGATGAATAAAGTTGTTATTGACAACTATATGAACATCATTAACAACTATGGAGCATGTATTGAAATGACATAGAATGATTTATAAACACATAAAGCTTCATCATTTGTATTCACCCCTGTTTAACACAAGTGAAAACAGAGCATACTCTCCCTCAATGAAACAACACCACAAATTATAAAGACATCATACAAATAACAATATTTCCATGGCAAGATATCATCTAATGCCCAAAAGCTTTAATCAAATCAATTTCATACCAAAATATAAACATTTCATATTGTTTAGAAAAAAGGGATGAACAAAGTTGTTATTGACAATTATATAAGCAACTTCAACAACTATTGAGCATGTATTGAAGACAACATGTACAATGCTCTAAAGTTGTTGATATTGCTCATTTAGTTATAAATAACTTTGTTCTGTGGGGTGACAAAAAAGAGGTTCGAAACTGTACTTTCATGTTTAAAATTAATATCATCAAGGTCTTTTGAGATTTCACTGTAATTTGGTGATTTTAAGGGATCTAATTGCTATTAAGCTTGTTAATCGGAACTGGATTGCCATTAAGCCTATTAATTGGAATCTGGTTACAATTTTCTCTACATATAAAGTGGAATGTGTAAGAAAACATTCTCAATTGAAAATTACAATTTGGCCAAAAAATTCAAAATTACAAGATTATATATATGCATAGAAGGTTCATTATATATAGTTGCTTATCAACCCTTAGCCCAACTCAACATAAACACTACACATCCATTTTCTGACATGATTTATGAAAACAAAAATATCAGATTCATTTTAAGAAACTATCTTAATAATACTAAAATGAACATATAATATCAAAAATTGCAAGTGGCGCATTATTGGATATAAAGTGATGTCCAGGTACTAATCTCAATAAAATCATTAAAATGAGCTAAGTATCTAATAGTAAAACTAGATATGATACCTTAATTTGTTGTCCTTATTGTTGCTAAAGTGAAATAGCTATTAGGGAGAAAGTTCAATTCTGGTCCATGAAAATTGTGAAAGCTTAAGAAGCAAAACACCAGAAATAAAATTTTCTAACCAACACATGTAATAAACATCAATGGAATGCATTTCTTTGCTATCAGATTGTTTAACTAATGTGGAATTCATACATATTGCTAAAAGCATCACATTTGGAGAATCAGAAGAGAAAAAAGGATTATGGGTTTTGTTCATGAACCTAGTAACTGGGAAGCTGGTAGAGAAAAGAGTGAATGAGAGGGAGAGAAAAAAGGTCGGATGATGACGTGGGGAGTTGAGTATGCCACGTGGCTACCATATAAATGATTTTGGTCCAACAATTTTCTTCAGGAGTCAAACTTAACTTAAGGCTAAGTGCCCAACACACATTGCACTATTTTTTTAATATATATTTTTTTTAAGAAAAAAAAAGAGGAGAAAATTCTTTTTAATTTTTTTGTATCTAAGAGAGAAAACATGAAATTTTAAGTATGTTACTCAAGCCTTTACAAGTTACAACCTTAATTTAATCAATTTAACTTTAAACTCTAGATAAAAAAAACGAAAAAGAAATCTTGTTAATTTGGACATGAGCTTTTCACAAATTCGTAAAATGAGGACGCATAAAATAAATAAAAATAAACTTTTTTCGAGAAAATCTCAATAATGGTTGGAGAAGATAGGAGAATGTAAAGCCTATAATAGAGATAATATCACTACAGTTGAATTAACTTTGTTTTACCTAGAAAAAAAGGATTATTATTTTTTAATATGTTAGTTTACAAGCCTCAATTAATAATTTTTTAAAATGATATAGGTTATTTATGAGTAATATTTCTCTTTAGTTGAAGTATCATATTATGATCTTAATTATATTTAATTTAGAACACTATAGATGACATTGTGTTATGAGATGAAATGTGTAACTAAAGTTCTTTGATAAATTAGAGATGAAAGAAGAGAGAATTAAGCACCACAAGAAGAATTATCCTGGTTCGGTCCCCTGACCTACGTCCAGTCCCCTTGAAAAACTATTCAAGAGATTTTCCCACTATAAAAACTCAATTACAATCCCATGTAATATTTACAAACCGTACAAATACCTAAAATTCTAACAAGTCACAGCTCTAAAATTTTTTATATAGAGTTTTAGGCAACTCATCACCCCAAACTAATACAGCATGAGTCCAAAAAAAAAGAAAAAAGAAAAAGTTGGCTATACAAATTGCTTTGGAATAACAGCTAGGCAATTAAAATGCTCTAAGCACTCATGTACTCCAAGTTCAACAATGATGAGACTCCTCCTTCATTTTGCAAATCATTCCTCAACCTCATTAATGTTGAAATCTGAAGAAAATCACAACACAAGGAATTAAATTTTCTATCCAACATATAAAATGACCAACAAAACAAGGCTTCTTTTCTGCGGGTAACATATAACTCTTGGAATAGTGTTCTTTCCTGCCTAATTGCTAGGCTTCTCACATTGCAAAACTCTGTTCTTCAAAACAGAGCAATAAAACAAGTTCCCTCACCTATTTTGACATGGTTCATTAAAACACAACATTAGATTAAATTCAACCACATAAAAAAGTGGATTAGTTTTTTTTAAAAAATGCATTACCTAATTAAGATCTGTGAGATGTTCAAGAAATATTTGATCATTGCTCTGCTTATTCAAAGCAACGACATTCTCATTTTGAAATTTTAGATCAAGCCACTGCAAAGGGGGGGAAAATTCTCAGTCAAGTTTTAGCTTTGTAATTTACAAGTAATTGATCTGTGATTCTCATTTGAATGCACTTTGAAAATAGAGAATCAGAGTTTCAATGATCTCACTACCAATTTTGCCACAAAGCTTAAGAATCTGAAAAAAAATTACAAAGAAGTGACACAAAAACATCATTTTGCAACCAAACATGTGCTCATGTATGGCAGTGGAAAATTACATGTTTTCTATTTTTTTAGTAAAAATATTTTCAAATATTAATTATATATTGGCTCGTATGAAATGCAAGTAAGAGAAATCAAGATACGTTTATTTTTCAAAGAGACCAAAAGATTTAACGTGCAAGCTATAATTGTAAATTTTGAGACAAGAGTTATTATGGTACCACTTTTATTTTGATAAATCATATGTTTCGTTTTATACAAAGCAAAATCGAACAACTTGTTTCACAATATTCAGAGTTTAATTTTTCCCCTAAAAAAATGTTGATGTAGCCTTACAATGTTGATATCAATTCGATGATCAGGAAGGGAATATATCATAATTTTCATGTACAATGCGAAAAAGGAATAAAAAGGTATAAACTAACAGACATTAAAAAATGTTTAATTGTTGTGAAATTTGAGAGCTTACCTTTTGAAGGAATGCATAGCATATCAAGGATGATAGTCTTCCTGATTAATTCGTATGGTGGGAATATGAGCGATCTTGGACAAATGTTTCCCTTCTTGATAATCATATCTCTCTTCTAATTTTGGACAATGGAAGATTTCCAAGCACAAGAGAGAGGATGGCAGCGCATCTTTTGGCAAGCATTCAAGGTTTGGACAATCCACAATGGAAAGCGTTTGAAAAGAAGTGAGGTGTTGAAGCCCTTTTCCTTCTAACAATTTAAGATTGGAGATATCATAGATGATAAAACGCACAAGAGAAGTGGGTAGTATTTGATTCTTTAGTAAAATATGCAGAATACTTTCACTTCCATCATTTTTAAATTCAAATTTTGAGAGGGAAGTCATTCGTTGAAATCCCCAGTCTTCGATTGGTATAGAAGATAGTCCTTTGCAGCCTGCAATAGACAATGTTCTCAAGTTAGAGGGCAAACCCCCTTGAGGCAGTGATTCCAACTTGGGAACCAAATTTAGATGCAAGCGTTGAAGATTGGAAAGGGAGTCAATGTGTAATTCTGACATTGATCTAAATTCTTCACAACCTTTGACAAAAAGTGATTTTAAGGGAAGAGCAGACCCCCCAACTTGTGCAAAGCTCTCCAAATTATGACAATCAGAAATGCTAAGACATTCAAGCTTGGGAAAACAATCTAATGGAAAAGATTTCAAGGAATGACAACTCTTTGTAATTGTCAAATATTCAAGTGATGTGTAATTTTGCGCGGAATCCTGAGGCAGAAACTCTAATTTCTCACAATTTTCAATTTGAAGGTGTTGCAAAGAAGTGGGCAAACCATCAATTGGGAAGGACGTGATTGATGGGATATCTATGAGATACAACCTTTGAAGACAATGGCTACCCATTATTGTTCTTGGCAACCACTGCAAGCTGTCACACTTCTCAATTGTGAATGATTTCAAAGAGTCCAGAGGGAAATGATCAAATGCTCCCAACAACCCATGTTCCCCTCCCTTCAACATAGGACAATTATACAGACCTAAATAATCGAGCTGAGGGAAAGGAAACTTTTCACCTTCAAAGAGTGTCCATTTCTCCCAAATAGGCATATTCTTAAATACAAGTGTCTTCAAAGATGGAAATGGCTGAAATGAAGAGGGCTCTCCTTTGCTGTAATAGAACTCACCTCCAATTACAACTATAGATGCCATTCCTTCAATCCGGAGAAATGAGAGAGAAGGTAGTTCTCCAACTGGTGGGAGAGAAAAACAATTACTGCAATCACTCAAACTTAAAGAGGTAATATTTATAAATGACGAATCTCCCACCCAAATAGGAAATCTAGTGCCTCCATAATGGTCGATGGTCAAACTCTTTACATTTGTTGAAGGTTGCAACATGTTGAGTACATTTTTCACGACTTGTGAGTCTTGAGCATCACAATTCCATTTCAATACTAACCCCACAATATTCTCTCTCCTTTTCAAGTTTGCCTCCAAAACATCCTTAGAATCAACAACATTTTGTAAGTTCAAAATGGAAAGATTACCTTGTAGATGGGGGAGCCTTTTCAACTCTTTAATTCCCAATCCATTCGGCCGTTTTCCCACCATAAAGGTACTCAAACTTTGAAGGTTCTGTAGCTTTGCAACTTGTATGGGCATCTCCTTCAAAGCAGTTTGACTGATGTCTAGATGACGTAAATTAATAAGCTTTTCTATTTTTTTGACAATTCATTAAAACACTTACAACGTGACAAAAGCAATGTCTGCAAATTGTAAAGTGTAAAGGTTTCGTCAGGCAGCCTTCTAATTAAAGTGGAGGAAAGGTTGAGATACCGTAAATGTTGCAAATTGCCAATTGAATTTGGTACCTCAATGACATTGTTACACAATGGTAAGGATAGTACTCTTAGACATTTAAGTTTTGTCAACAAATCATGGAGCACCTTTTTGTCTAAATACCATCCTACCTTATGGTTTTTGAAATCATTTTCTGGTAGAAGGGTTCTCAAACAATTTACATGGAGAAAACACTCAAAATCTTTAGAGGTACTATATGACTCTTGGGAAAACGACAAATGTCTTGTTGATTTTGGGACTTCATTTCCCTCAAATTGAAGACAGCTCCTACTTGATACAAATTTCGCTAAATCATTGATGAGATCGTGCATGACAAACATTCTTGTATCACCACCATATTGTTGAAAGAATGACCTAGATAGTAATTCATTGAAATAGTCTTCTGCTTCTATCTCAAATGTCTTCTCCACATAGGTAGGTTGCTGTACAATGCCTTCTGCCATCCATAACAAGACCAATTTCTTTTTGTCCAACAAAAGATCTTTTGGAAAAATTGAGCAATAAGCAAAACATTTCTTCAAATGTGATGGAAGATGTAGATAACTCAAACGCAAAGCGGGCATAACATCATCATTTGGTATCTCCCATTGGTTGCTATTTAGAATTTTATTCCATTCCTTCTCATCCACTTTTGAGCGCAAAAGACCTCCTATTGTTTTAGCAGCAATGGGGAGGCCACCACATTTTCTTGCAATCTTCCTTCCAATTGCTTCTAGCTGAGGATATTTGTTTGGATCTTCATTTGCAAATGCATGCTTGGAAAGTAACAACCAACAATTATCATCAGAGAGACAACTCAGTTTAAGTATAGGAAATGTATGCGTGATTTCAACAACTCTTGATTGGCGAGTTGTTACGATAATCTTACTTCCCCTTCTTCCACTATGAAAAGGAGTTATGAGATCATCCCAATCACTATATTTTTCATTCCATAGGTCATCTAACACAATCAAAAACTTTTTATTGCTCAAGATATTTTTCAATTCCACACGCAATAATTCAAGAGTTTTAGTATCATAGGGTTTTGAAGTAATAGTCTCAACAAGACTCTTGGTCACCTCAAGGACATTAAAATCATCTGAAACACATGCCCAAGCCTTCAAATCAAAGTGCTCTTGCACCTTGCTATCATTGTAAAGGAGTTGGGCAAGGGTAGTTTTACCGAGGCCCCCCATACCCCATATAGTGACCACTCCTATAGCATTACCCTTTGGATCTTCATCACATTGGAGCATTTGCAACAATTTCTCCTTATCATCCTCTCTACCAACCACTACAGATTCATTTACCAAGGATGTTGTGGCTGTTTTATGCACTCTCAAGCTAACACTTTGCAAACCAAGGATATCCTTTTGTTTGGCAAAGTGTTCAAGCCTTCGGGATGTTTCATCTAGCCTGGAGTTCAGCCTCCAGCAAGATTCACCAAAAGAAGAATAAAAGAAGGATCGCACCTTATTAGCGACGTTTTGAGAATTTTGCTCCACCTTGCATCTCAGAGATTCGGTGTTGATTTCATCCAGCAAATCCTCTGCATCATAGACAGCATCTTTCAACTCTTCAAGCCATTCCTTGATTGCAGGACTGGTGATTTGCTTCTCCTCTGCATCATTAAGGACAACACCAACAATTAACAGATTTATCTTCAGCTCATCCAGCAGAGAGACACTGAGCTTTCTATTTTTCATGAAATCTCGAAACTCGCTTGAGGTGATCATGTCCAGTAAGGTCTGCACAGAAGCAGAGAGAAGTGCTTCTCCCACCTTGGTAGCGATCTCCATGCCTTGTTTTGTCTGGTGACTCAAACGCAATTGCTTAGATGATTGAGAGTGAAAAGAGTTTGATGGGAAGCAATAGAGTGAAGGTGGTTTAGATTGTTTAAAAGAACGCTTAAAGAGGAAGTTGCTGGGAAGAAAAGAAGAACGCGTATTTTCAACCTGGTAGGCCATGATAGCAACATCTCTGTTCTTTCTCGGAAGATTCTACGCAAAACTCACTCATTTTCCTATCATTTTTATTTTCAAATTTTGATGTCCTAATTTTTTGTCCTAATTGCCTTGCTTATAAATACCCATGATTGTACACGGAACGTGGAAATTTTAAAGAAATATAGCAGCCTAAAGCTGATTCAGGTTGTTATAAAAACAGAGAGTACACTACTTTAACTTGAGATATTCTATATTAATTTGTTCTTACATTTTAAGATTGGAAAAATTATTTATTATGGAAGATTTCAAAATTCTAAAATGATTTCCAATGAATTAGAATTTTATCTTTTTTGTAGGTTAAAGTGTTAGATAATAAGACAAAAGAGGGTAAATGCAAGCAAGATAAGGACGTACGTCCCCCCCCCCCCCCCCTCCAATTTGTAAGCCATTCACAGTAACTTCTTTGTTCAATTCTTCCATGAAAAAGACCACCAAACAAAGTGCAACTGTACAGCCATTTATTTTTTTTAAAAAAGTATCTACTCTTAGGGTCGAATATAATGAAAAATGTTAACTAGGAAGGGTTTTAATTAATAAGAGAAATGATCACTCTAAGATTGTTCTATGTCGCCAATCTGTAAGGAATCTCTCCATGAATCTTTCTCTCAATTTCCTTCTTTCGTATGGTAATTCAGATAGATGATGGGCGAGATAATTGAGAGTGAAAAGAGTTTGATTCAAAGCGCGGGTTTAGATAAATTGAGAGAACATTCAAAGAGGAAGTTTGATTTTTAATTACTTCGTGCTTCAATTTGAGGTGCGTTGGGTCATATATGGGCCTTGTCGCCTGCTTTACTTTATTGCTTGAACCTTCCTGAAGAAGAACACCGCACCAATGTATTAATGGCTAAATTGATAATTAAAAATTTGAAAGGAAAAAAATGATTGGGTG
The DNA here is from genome assembly GCA_034222035.1 of Acacia crassicarpa. NCBI lineage: Eukaryota > Viridiplantae > Streptophyta > Magnoliopsida > Fabales > Fabaceae > Acacia > Acacia crassicarpa. The sequence continues at coordinate 27,830,771 of JAWXYG010000004.1, forward strand.
TGGTGAGCTCAATCATTTTCTTATTTCTCAGCATATCCCGAAGCACCCATTCTAAAACGGCAACTTTAGCTGGCTGAATTTTCTAATTAACTAATTTCACAAGCATGATGCATCCCGTTTTAGAAGTCCTGAAACGGCACCATTTTCCGACTGGAATATTAAGATAACTCATGAACACTTTCTTGAAAGATAAGACTGGAATATTAAGAAATTATTATCAGAAATAAATTGTTTATAAACTTTCACGTGCGACGTCAGCAACCGGCCATATTCATCTGTCCAAGTTCAAATATTAAGAAAATTAAACAAACAAACAAAAAGATAAGGGGGAAAAAATGCATTCTAGACGGACGATCATTTTTTTTATTGTCCTCAAAAATTTCAACTCTGACTTTAGTATTTTTTTTTTTCCCCCTTAGCTTATTGGTGACCAATGCCAAATTTTGCTCACCTTTCCTTCAATAAACCAAGTTTTAATCTTTGGCTTATTCATCCTCCAAATCTGAATCATAGCAGAGAGACACCAAACATGCATCCTGTGAAGTTCTTGCTTGAGAGATGCTGGAATCAAAGCTTTCTTTGGGATAATTAGTCTTATTTGACGGTTATTTTTGTTCATGATGGAGGCTTCGTTTTTGCTCTGCACCAAGACTTGACAGTATTTAACTGTCAAATAATAGGATTTTTTCTACAGTTTTAAGTTAAAAACCTTCAAGTACTTGGGTGAACACGTTAGCCTAAGTTTTGACCAAATATTGAAGTATGTATTACCTCTGGTCCTAATTATTGGATCATGTTTGTAGTGCAGTTTAGACTATAAATATAATCCTATAATTAGGATCGAAAGGAGTAGTAAATATTTGACAGTTATATTGTATACTTGTCATATATTATATTATAATAGCCATCAGTTTTGACATTTTTTATTATTGGCCTACTTGATAATTTTTTCAAAACCACCATAAAATACTATGACATATACTTGATGATTCTTTGTTATAACCAGCAAGAAAAGACAGAATACTTGACGATTTGAAACCGTTAAACATTAACAAGAATTGGTGTCAAATAAGATTAATTCTATATACTCCCTGTGCTTCTTTTTTATTATAAGTAACTCTATCTCTCTTCTCTTGTGTTAATTCTTATTATAAACAACTTTTTTCTTATGTCTCAAAACTTAAAAAACTATTTTTTTTTCTTCCTTATCCTATTAAAAACATATCTTTATATTAATTACCCCCATTCACTACTAATTTTCTTTCATTCAATCATTTATTACTCATCATCTCTTTTTTCTTAAATAGAGATATATATTGAATAAAATGACATTTTCAACAGATTTATTGTTTTCAATTAATTTTAACCCCCAATTAGTTCTGTAAAATAAAAAGCAAAAAACTTAGTTATAAAAAGGACTGAAGGGAGTGGTACATGACCCATAGAGGAGTTTCTGGTACAAGAGAAAGTTCAACAATTGTTGTCATTAATTTCACACCAAATTTCCTCTGATGCGACATAATTAGTGTCGAGAGGCTCGAGGACATAATGAAGTAACCACAAAAAATCGAGAATTTGTTTGGAAATAATAAGTGGGCCTGTCATATGAAACAAGTCCCATTTGGGATTATGGGGTCCAAGGAGTGAACTCTCGCACAATTACGGGCTACATGAAAATCTGACAATTTCCCCTATGTGTGAGTTAAAAATGGATTAGTTGGTTTTAGGAGAGACCTCTTTATTATTATTATTATTATTATTATTATTATTATTATTAAAATAAGTGGCTTGCTTGAGAAATGTTTTTGTAGTAATATTTAATGGGTTAAGGTGCAATTTTATCAATGAATTATTGGTTCAGGAGCGTCCAATACAATTAACTATTAAGTGGACTAAAGATACCAAAAAAAGTTTTACTCAGGAGCGTCCAACACAACGCCGTTAGAAAAAAGTTAAGGTCCGTTATCTAAGGTGCAGATTGGCCAATGAACTTTTACCCCAAGAGCATCCGGCACAAAATATTTTTATTCTTCAATTTTGTCAAAATTATAATTTTCTAAAATAAACAAATTTTTAATTAAAAATATAATTATATGATTCAAATAAAACTTAAAATGTTTTATAGTTTATTATATATGTTAAAAAAAATTATATGATTTATTTTTATTTTAGAAGAAATTTATGTGATTTAAAAAATTCATTTAATGTTAATAAAATTTTTGTAAGCCAAGTTGCTCCTTAACCTATTATTAAATTGTCCTTTATCAAGCCTCTTAAGTTAATATTTTTTTTCGTCAACAAGTTACAAATAATTAATAGATCATTTAATTAACAAATATATCATCAAGTTGCCGGATTTATATTATTAAATATCAATATTGATATCCATTAAAAATTAATCATATACATATATATATATATATATATATATATATATATATATATATATTGTTTAACATATAAATTAAACTATAAAACACATTGAGTTTCATTTAAATCATATAATTAAATTTTTTTAATTAATTTTTTTTATTTTAGCAAATTATAATTTTGACAAAATTGAAGAATAAGTAATTTTTGTCCATATATATATATATATATATATATATATATATATATAAGTAGTTTTCAATAATGACAATTGAGAAAAAATTATTTAATTTAGTAAGATTTAGAATTTTGTGCTGAACGCTTCTAAGTAAAACTTTTTTATGTCGGGCGCTCCTGGGATAAAAGTTCATTGGCCAATCTACACCTTAGATAACGGACATTAACTTTTGTCTAACGGCGTTGTGCTGGACGCTCCTGAATAAATTTTTTTTTGGTATTTTTGGTCAACTTAATAGTTAATTGTGTTGGACGCTACTGGACCAATAGTTCATTGGTAAAATTGCACTTTAACCCATATTTAATTAGTGAAATGTGCACGTTAAATACTTTCCTTTTTTTTTTTTTTTTTTAACGATTGTGATGCCATTTGTTGTGCTTTATGAGAATTCTAGACGTTGCAACCATTATGATTTTGGAAACCAAATCATTGATATTTTATCGTTATAGGTTAATGGTTTTGAAATACAATTACTCCATAACGCATCAAACACATCCGTTTTGGCTTTTTATTGCATCCCAACGTCTAGAAGTGCTTCGCCCACCTTGGTAGCGAACTCCATGCCTTGTTTTGTCTAGTGACTCAAACGAAATTGGTTAGATGATTGAGAGTGAAAAGAGTTTGATAGGAAGCAATAGAGAGAAGCTGGTTTACATTGTTTGTCAGAACACTTAAAGAGGAAGTTGTAAGGAAGAATTAGAAAAGAAGGACGGGGATTTTCAACATTGTAGGTCATGCACAACATGTAATATTTTAAATTTTGGGCTTAGAGATTTAAGGATAAGCTTAAATTAGGCGAACGATTAGACCCCAATTTCAGGAAGTGTGATATTAAATTTCAGAAATATTATATGAGATTAATATTTCATTGATAAATTGAGGTTAAAATTTTTAAGGATTTTATATTTACATTGGGATTATTTTAAAAAGATATATGGATGATTTTTAGCGAAGTGACAAGAATGAATGGGAGAAATTAATAGGTAAGCATGTGACATGTCTCATAAGTCACTCCTACAAAAAGTAGATTTAATGACTCCTATTTAACAACTGATTAAATGAAAACAGACATAAAAAATGAGGCGGTGACATTTTTGAAATTTTGGCAAGAATATTCAACAATTGTTTCACACAGAATGGACGTTAAAATGTAGGCGGTGACACTGTTGTAATTTTTTGCTTACTTTTAACGTCTATTTTTTTAAAAAACAAACTTTAAATGTTTTGATACAACAACTGTTATAATAAAAACAGTTGTTATATCTTAGATACTATTTATTTTATTTTGTGACACCATTTAATTTTATTTTGTGAAAAATTAGTGCTACTTATAAAATCTTCAAGATTATATGACCATTGCGAATTTGTCTTATAGTTATGGCTATTTCCTAATATGTAGCCTAGAATTTCGATAGTTAAGAGAAGAAATCTGACCGTTTTTTCATTTAGTTAGTTCTTAATTATTAAATTTAATAAATTAAACAATATATCTCCTTTATATATATATATATATATATATATATATATATATATATATATATATATATATATATATATATGATTTTATCCCATATTTATAGCGATTTTCTAGTATGTAGCATAGAATTTCTATAGTTATGAGAAGAAATCTAATAGTATTTTCATTTACTTAGTTCCTAATTAAATTTAATAAATTAAAAAATATATCTCTTTTATATTTATCTATAAAAAATATATCTATATTTTTTTATTTTGAGTTATAACGACTAATTTTGAAAAACCAGTTGTTGAAACTTGAATTTTTTGGATATTTTAAATTATTTTATTTTTTATTTTGAGTTTCAACAACTGGTAAACTTGAATTTATTAGATATTTCAATTTATTTTATTTTTTACTTTGAGTTTCCACAACTGATTTTTCAAAAATAGTCGTTAAAACTCGACTTTTTTTTATATATATTTCAATTTGTGGTTTTTCAAAAACAGTCGTTGAAACTCAAATTTTTGTAGATATTTCAACTTTAATCTCGCGCCTTCAACTTTTATTGTTCCTTCTTTTCCATAAAAATATGAAATTTTCTTTTTAAAACCCAAGAATGCAGAACGTCTTCCTCAAATCCATCATAAACGCAACCTTTCATAAAGAGTCTTGAACGTCTTACTTTTGCACATCCTGTTCACTACGCTAAATTTTCTTCGTTTCTGGGGAAGTCTCCTTCTCCAAGTTTTGTTGTAAGGTGCAAAAGTAGTCTACAAGATTTAGATCTGCCCCGCTTATATCAGAATTTGGAAAACCCTTTTCGGCTTCATTTCTCCAGATCTCTAGATTTGCGTTGAAGTCATTGATCCATGGCTAATTCTTTTTTATTTTAATTGTTTTTCCTTCTCCGGTGATTATACTTCACATTTATTCTTGATTGTTCAATATTATGGTTTTGTCGATTTTGGCTAGCTCTTTGATTTGGATCTGAATTTTTTATTTTTTTTTTCAGCTAGTTCTTTTCAATATTATGGTTCTTTTGGCTTTAATCAAGTTTTGATTTTGATTTTTCTTCGGTCTTGCTCTTGATGCTATATGTTTTCTTTCTGATTGGTTTTTTTTTTCCAGGATTGCAGCTGTTGGCAAGCTTTTGGCACAGAGTCTAGCTCTAAGACTTGGTAGATCAATTGCTAAAGTTGGGGTATCTGTAGCCCTAGTTGATGAAAGGAACCTTTTCAATTTTTTTCCTCTTCCTATTCTGTTGTGTGGTGGCAGAGCATGACAAAGCTTCATGTTGTTTTTCAATTTTCCCGCTGTGATTTTTTTGGCTATTCAATTTTCCCGTTGCAATGCCTTTTTGTCGCTACTATTTGGGGGGAAAAAAGACATACAATGATTGTTATTTAAATAACAGTCGTTCAAATTCAATGACTGTTTTTTTTAAAAAATAGTCGTTGTATGTCGTAAACTTTTAACAACCATTTTTTTACGACCTTTGAAAACAGTCGTCTAATGATCTTAAAAACGGACGTTAAAAGTGTTTTTTGTAATAGTGAGTCAAAATTGTGATCAAGAAGTTTCTCATGTAGCCATGGATTTTTGCCATGTGTGCATAAAGGGAATGAGACATTTTCCTTCTCCAACAATCCTTAAATTCGTCCAAAATAATGATGCAAGAAAGGAAGAGGTGATTTCATGTCAAGAAGTCAAAGAAGAATATTGAATAAGCTTTCTAACCAAGTACTAATACTGATATGATTCCCGAAAGAAAAGGATGATTGGATCAACTAGAAATGGAATTTCGCACCAGAAATTCAGCCTCTGACGCGTCCTGAAAGAACTGAACGTATCTCACGCTACAGACCTCGGATTTGAGCGCTTCCAAAATGAGGTGAAAGATGACGTTCTGAAACACGATTTTGACTCAAGAAACACCGAAAAAGGATAAGGAAATCTGGAGATATGAAACCAAGAAATTTAGAACGAAAACTGAAGTCTGTGGATTATAGGTAGGTGTCACAATTCCAAAGAATTGATAAGCCCAAGAACACCACAAGGATCGTTGCCCTTGATAAGTTCAGAGATTCTCAAAAGAACCCTAGAGAAGCTTGTCTCTCACCAAAAAGGTTATCTTCCAATTCAAATCTTTGCCGTTACAAAAGCTATGGTGTTCCCCATTATAGTGGACAACATCCATATTAAGTTTAACCTAATTATGCTTACACACAAAGGAAAATAACACAGCCCAATAAACCATCCCAATGGGCCTTATTACAGAAGTTTAACTAAATGAAACAAAGATAAAACTAAGTGCAGAATTTGGGCCAAGTAAAATGAAGCCTTCATGCATATCCATTGAGGCTTATTCTTCAAGGTCTTCAATCTGAATTAAGTGTATCATTTTAGTCTTTTCTTCCTTTTTAGTCTTTTTAGCTTTTGCTCTTGTCATTGGGCCTCCAAAACCTTGTATGTCCTCCAAGTTTGTTGCCTTGGTCATGCCGTCTCCTATGTTCTCATCAAATACTTGGCTACATGTCCAAGCAAGAAATCAAAGGAATTAATGCTCTTTGTACAAAAGAGGGACAAATGGTATGCAAGGGAAATGGATTGGCTTTGTTCTTATTTAAATGAACACTTGTCATCAAGCTAATGAAAGCATTTTAGACCTCTCATAAAGGGCTATTATTTTGGTCTATAAGGAGCAATGTTATCATAATCGAACCGAGTTGGGCGGTTTCGACCGGAAACAGGGGAACCGGTCGTGAAGTGTGTAGAAATCGGGTCAGTATTTTTTTTCTTTTTTTCCAAAAAAATGTCCAAGAATGAAGGCGTTTAGTTTAAGAGAGAGATGGGAAGATAAGGATACTATGGCGGCCAGTGGCGACGTCCTTTGTTGAGAGACTTGCTTTTTCGCAGCTCTGGTAATGGTGTCGAAGACAGCTTGCAGAGACATAACAAAGGAGGAGGCTAGTGAAAGAGAAGCAAATCACCAAGAGGGGGGGTGAATTGGGGATTTCAAAATTCTTTTCGGTTCACCCACACCACAGAAAATATCAAGGCAAAGTGGAGATAGAGTAGAAGAGCTTGACACAGATGATTTATCCTGGTTCGGTCTAAATCCTTGACCTACGTCCAGTCCCCAGTACCTCTGGGATTTTCCACTATCACTCAAGAACAATTACACTCTCTGTAAACGAAGGACGCTCCCAACCTGAGACTCGCTCCCCCTTACAAGTTGTAATTGCTTACAACAGATACACACTCTGTAAACGAAGGATGTTCCCGACGTGGACACACTCCCCCTTACAAGTTGTACTCTGTAATCAGATACACCCTATGTAAACGAAGGACACATTCCCCCTTACAAGTTGTAATCTGATTTTCCCAATCTCTAAGTCACCTGACTTGAGATCCTTACAATGAATGATATACAGGGAAATAAACTCTCTCTAAGAGTAGATGATGATACACACTGAAGAACAGAAATATTCTAAGGTATAGAAGTTGAACTCTCTGTATACTATGTCGGTGTAAGCGTTCGTTGTCGTCCTTTGGATTGTTGTTCAGATGAGTTCAATCCTTCGGCTTTTATATTAGATGAAATATGGTGACCGTTGAAGGATTTGATTCTGTCTGTTTGAATATTTGAATATGTCCGTTGAAGCTCGATTGCATCGCTGTAAAGTGTTGTGTTAATGGAGCGTGAGGTCTGATGTCTTCAGTTAGGGAATATTTTCATAATCTAACACTTCGGCTTTGATTCTTGTAATCGGTCCCATAACGCTGAAGAAATAGTGGAAGCTTCGTTGTATATGAAAGCCACCCATTACTTCCTGTCTGTTGTCCTTTGCTTCTGTCTGCTAATAAAATAATGCAAGTTGCACAACGTGTTCCCTCGCTTGATTTTCAATCAAATTTGAAATAGCTTCTGCACTCATGAACAAACTTGTTAAAAGGATATGGTAATCTTAATCATAGGTAATCTGATGAGGAATTAAGCTATTCAAAAACAATCAGAAGGCTTTCAACCAGATACGAAGAACAGAGGTTGACTGTGCTCGAGTAATGCTCAAAGGTTGCTCGAGTATCCATATTATATATCTGAGCAAATGCCTTCTACTCGCTATTGCTCGAGTATGGTGCAAGCAAGTATGTTCGGGCAAGATCCAAATTTAGGAAATCATTCCATTTTAGAAACCTCTTCAAATAATCCTTCCCTTTCAATAAGAATCAACTCCAAGCTAGTTGTATTTCATCCATTAACATCAGATCAATGGAGGTTGATTTTATTTAGCGTTTTTCATCTATTCAGAACAGACTGCAAACTTCAAAACATCATAACTTCTTCAATTGATCTTCTTTTTCTGTGTTCTTGATGTTTCTGGAAAGGTATTTGAGTCTAGTTTCAAATGGCTTTGGTTTCATCTCAATCCGATTTGTCGTTTGAAAGATATCTTCAAAATACTGAAGCTTGGTCTGGACAGTGACGTTGACTTTTGATCCAACTTGTAAAATTCATAGATAATTCATCTTAACTCCTTTGACCATGAATTTTTGTCAGAAGTACGTGTTGGATGTCTAGTTTCATTTGCCGTTGATTTCGTGTCAATCCGATTCCTGGTTTGAGAGATATTGTCGATTTACTGAAGGTCGCCAGAAACAGAGCTGAACAGAGGAGGCTGAATAGTACAATACTTGCCAGGCTTGCTCGGGTATGCTCGAAATTTGCTGAAAGTATGACCCTTGCTCGAGTATACTTCCATCCTTGCTCGAGCAAGGTACTGTTTGGGCGTAAAATGAAGTCTGCTCGGGCATGGGATCAGTTGTGCTCAAGTATGGTACTGTTTGGGTGGTAGAAAATGCTGAAATTGCACAAATGCCCCAAAACAAACTAGTATTCTTCCGGAAGCTTGAACTTGCTCATTTTAACTCCGAATTGACCCGTTCCAGCTTCTATTTAATCACAGAAACCTGAATATTGATATTTCCATGATAATCAACAGATTCTTCTTTCTTCAAATTCAAGTCGCTGAAATTACATAAACGCCCTCCAACAAACAAGTATCTTGAACTTGCTTGTTTTAACTCCAAATTGCGCTGTTCCAACTTCTGTTTGATCCTGGAGACTTGAATATTAATATTTTGCTGATATTTAACACTTTCTTATTTCTTCAAACTTCATTCTTCATTATATTAAACTTTGTATCTACATTAAACATAAGAATTAGTCAGAATATAAGATAAATGTAGTATACAAACTTTTTGCTATAGATAATGACATTAATATAAGACATCATCAAAACTAATCAGAACCAACATTATAAGACATCATCAAAACTAATCAGAACCAACATTCTCCCCCTTTTTGATGATGGCAAATACCTTAAGAAAAATATGTATATATAATAAATATATTAAATGCAACATATTTTTCTTGACATTCTCTCCCCCTTATTTGTCATTAGCAAAAAGTTGGGGTAATGAAGAAATACTTATAAATATGAAGTCTAATTAGAAATGATTGTCTTTCTTCAATCATGTTTTAAGAAACAATTTTTCTCTCCCCTTTTTGAAAGTATTATAACCCCTCTTTTTAATATGATCCAAACAGAAAAAAAATTTCATGTAAATATGTTTGAGAACAATTCGGAGAGGTTTTTAATATGATCCAACATATTTAAAGCATATAGATATCAAACACATACAAAATATTCACAGAATATAAAGAGATAAAGTTCAGAAATGCTCATTTGGATTCGTCATATTGATGAGGGATCTGTGAAGTTCATTTGCTTGTAGTATGCAATTCAGTTGAATCTTTGTGGCCTGACATGAAACAATGGTAGACTCTCATAGTTCAGCTTCAACCGGCACCTTTCCATAATTTAATAGTTTCTCCTTGAGGTGTATTGAGATATCCGTATACAGAATGAAATCTCCTGCTACAAATTGAAAAACTTTCTTGCAAGAGAGATTTGTCAGTGCAACCAAATATCAAAGTATTCCTTTCGATATGATATTTTCAACTGAAGACAACGAAAGGAGAATATAGGATATTTTCAAATATAAAATTAACTCATCATCAAAACTAATACGACATAGTAGATGCAGATGAGTATACTTAAAGGAATTTTCTTCAAACAAAGGAGATGAGCTTGTAAGATATAGAACACATGTGAATGTGAAGCTCCCCCTTAATGAATGCATGACTGAAAGAGTATGAGATCCCTTAAAATGATACCACATAATTGTAAAACTTATGCTTTTTATGATGATAAAAAAAAGTTTAAAAGCATAAAAATCATTTTGAACATGAATGTCATCAGACTAAATTTCATGAAATAGAATTGAAAGAATAAGATCAATTTAGCCTAGCAATACATATATTATTTCATAATACAATACCTCACTCAAGTAATATCGTAATTACTTGAGCCACATTCCATTGACGCATCACAGGCTAGCCACTGTCTGATAATGTGATCAATATTAAAGATCTCCCAGATTTGATGCATAAGAAAATAGTGTCAGGAGATGAACCGTCGTTTGGCCTCTTGAAGTGTTGATTGCCCAACTTTGCTTGAGTATAAGGATACTGTGCTCGAGCAAAGGGCTTACTTCCGTGATTTGAGGGTGTACTTGGGCAAATTCAGCGAGTAGGATCATAGAAAAGCTTTACGGGACACGAGTTTGCTCGAGCAAGGGTTTTCTCTTGCTTGGGCAGAGGCATACTTTTGGGGTTTTTAACAATGCTCAGGCAAGAGGCTGCGAGTATGCCTTTGAAGATATGGACTTCGCTCGACTTTGCTCGAGCAAGAATTTTTCTTGCTCTGGCAAGGCAATACTTGTGAGGATTTTCTTCTTACTTGGGCAGAACACAGCGAGTATAGCCTTCCCAAAGTCTTCTGAAACCCGACTTTGCTCGAGCAAGGAATTTCTTTGCTCGGGCAAGGTCATACTTTTGGGAATTTTTCAACATGCTCAGGCAGAGGTCAGCAAGTATACTCTTCTAAGATCTTTCAGCGCCCGACTTTGCTCGAGCAAGGATTTTTCTTGCTCGGGCAAGGCTTTATGCTTTCGTCGATTTTTGGACTTGCTTGGGTAGGAGCTGCAAGTATGCTTCTTTTTAGACCCGTTTTTGCTCAAGCAAGATTTATCCTTGCTCAAGTAAGGTGATCCCCCACATATTTTTGAGATGAACAAGCCACTTAGATATTCACACTTTTCTTTTCTTTTTGATACTTTTCGTCTTTGCTTGAGCAGATGTCGTTATATACTTGAGCAGACCCTTTGCTTTGCTAATTTTCACACTCTGCTTGGGCAGGCTGTTAGGTGTGCTCAAGCACCAATCTCTCTGTTATTCATCTATGGAACAGAGGATCCTACAAATATATGCTTTTTGGTACCCAATGTTTCTCGGGTCCACATGAAATTAGGCAGAACAACTCTTATGCTCTTATATAGCTAAGACATATGATATTCGAGCAAGGAGTATATCACAAACTACAAAAATGGTATCCAATCGATTCATGACATTGAACATACAGGTCAACGAATAAATGATGCCATAAAATTTTTAAACACAATTTATAAGCTATTCTACTGATGGTTAGTGCATCAATATTCAATGCACTAATGAACATTTCTAAATCTTGGAATAACCCAGCCAACTAAGAATTTCTGCTTAAAGTATAACAGATTCACAAATTGAATTCCCCCTTTTTGATAGATTTGAAATTCTTTATACGATTAATTTGCTGGACATAACGTCCAAAAAGGATGAAGAGTTAGAGAATCACACTAATTGCTAAAGATCAATTTGTGAACGACAAGGGAAATTAGCTGGACAAATTTAAGACATATCTGACATTCAGTAAGCGATGTTTGACTTCCAATTTTGAGAACATCAGTTGAATGCAATTGAGAGCATGACTATTTTTCAAATATATATGTATTTCTCAGAAGCAGAGTGAACTGAAATTTGAAACAAATTTTAGAGTTGTTGACTTCAAAAACATGAACTCAGAAAGTTATGCACACATTTATTTACGGTCCATTTAGCAACCTGATAAATATTTTGAAAATCATATATAATTGATTGCTAATGAAATGCAAAGATTGACAAGTATTCATTACCCACATAAGTAATTTATTTAAATGTAAAATAGGGTAAGAAGTAGATATCACCGTAATTCCTCTTGTCCTTATAGTATCTTGCTTGGTTCAGATGGATTGATGTAGATAACTCCTTTTCTGACATTCACCATCAACCTCAACCATTGCTTCTTTGGCTTCCTCACGAGTCAAATTGTTTCTCTATATAGTTGCATTCCTGAGAAGCTTTTTCTTTGAGCCCGTTGATTCTTCTTTTGTTGTTCCCCTCAAGATAGTTGAACGATACTCTATGGTAGTTTGTTCTTGAGATGGAACATGCTCTTCTTGCTTGTATCCATTGCTTCTTTTGATGTTTAGACCTTGTAGTTCTAGCAATGATTTCTCCACAAGTTCTCCTATTTGATATAGGTGCTATGCTGTTTCTCATTGGTGCATGAGAAACTCTTGGCTTCTTCATTGTACCCCTATGTCCATTGATCTTCAAATCATTCTGCACAGACAGACCACTAGATGCACATTTTGGTACCCATTTATACTTGGGTCCTTCAGGGTTAGTTCGAGCCTTAAGGAAAACACAAGTTCCCTTTGGTACCCATTGATAATTACCAACAGGTTTATCTCTTCTTTCTTTCATATGAAAACAAGATGAAGTGTTGTGCCCCTTTCGGTTACAGTAATTACAATAAGCAAAAGGATTTGAGGTATGAACATATTTTTGAAAATAATTCAAGTAAGATTTATGTCCATGTTTCTTCTTCCCTTTCTTCTTATCAAAATCAGGTTTATAACCAATTCCTGATTTGTCATTTGTGAACCTTTGCTGTTTTAAAATCACCTTGAGCATTTCACTACCTCTGGTGAACTTCTCAAGAGTTTTTGTAAGATGTAAATTTCTTTTCTCCACGATACAGCAATTGTCACAAACCTTTTCACAATCATTTCTAGAAATATTTTCAGAAGTGTTTTTAGAAATGTTTTCGCAAACCAAAACAGATGAAGATACATTCTGAACTTGTTCTTCCAACAATTTTATTTTCTTCTTTGATGCAATGAATTCTTTTGCAAGTTTTTCATATTCAGAATATAATTCATTGTATTCAGAAAATAATTCATTATAGGAAGGTTCAGAATTATATACCTCATCATCATCTTCACAATGATCTTCTTCTTCAGCAATTAAGCACACGTTCACAACTTCTTCCTTACTTTCTTCGTCTGAACAGTTATCTCCACATATAGCAGACATGTATGTATTTTCCAAAGCTTTCCACATTTCATTGGCAGTAGATAGATTGCAGATACGGAAATACACCTTTTGACTAAGGGCACTCTGGAGCATTAGAATGGCTCTGCTGTTAAGAGTTATTTTCCATTTGTCATCCTCATTGAATTCGTCTTCGGCCTTTGGAACATTAACTCCACCTTCTACTCTTGTGGGAACATAATCCCCATTCTCTATGACTTGCCAGAGACCATATTCCGTGGCTAAAACAAACACTCTGAACTTTTCTTTCCAGATTGTATAGTGTTCACCATCGAAGCCAGGCGGTAGGTTGATTGAGGCACCCTCAGGTAATATTCCTTCCATGATCTATCTCGGGTTGTTAAGCCCAACTGAGAAACCTGCGCTCTGATACCAAATGAAAGAGAAGCAAATCACCAAGAGGGGGGGTGAATTGGGGATTTCAAAATTCTTTTCGGTTCACCCACACCACAGAAAATATCAAGGCAAAGTGGAGATAGAGTAGAAGAGCTTGACACAGATGATTTATCCTGGTTCGGTCTAAATCCTTGACCTACGTCCAGTCCCCAGTACCTCTGGGATTTTCCACTATCACTCAAGAACAATTACACTCTCTGTAAACGAAGGACGCTCCCAACCTGAGACTCGCTCCCCCTTACAAGTTGTAATTGCTTACAACAGATACACACTCTGTAAACGAAGGATGTTCCCGACGTGGACACACTCCCCCTTACAAGTTGTACTCTGTAATCAGATACACCCTATGTAAACGAAGGACACATTCCCCCTTACAAGTTGTAATCTGATTTTCCCAATCTCTAAGTCACCTGACTTGAGATCCTTACAATGAATGATATACAGGGAAATAAACTCTCTCTAAGAGTAGATGATGATACACACTGAAGAACAGAAATATTCTAAGGTATAGAAGTTGAACTCTCTGTATACTATGTCGGTGTAAGCGTTCGTTGTCGTCCTTTGGATTGTTGTTCAGATGAGTTCAATCCTTCGGCTTTTATATTAGATGAAATATGGTGACCGTTGAAGGATTTGATTCTGTCTGTTTGAATATTTGAATATGTCCGTTGAAGCTCGATTGCATCGCTGTAAAGTGTTGTGTTAATGGAGCGTGAGGTCTGATGTCTTCAGTTAGGGAATATTTTCATAATCTAACACTTCGGCTTTGATTCTTGTAATCGGTCCCATAACGCTGAAGAAATAGTGGAAGCTTCGTTGTATATGAAAGCCACCCATTACTTCCTGTTTGTTGTCCTTTGCTTCTGTCTGCTAATAAAATAATGCAAGTTGCACAACGTGTTCCCTCGCTTGATTTTCAATCAAATTTGAAATAGCTTCTGCACTCATGAACAAACTTGTTAAAAGGATATGGTAATCTTAATCATAGGTAATCTGATGAGGAATTAAGCTATTCAAAAACAATCAGAAGGCTTTCAACCAGATACGAAGAACAGAGGTTGACTGTGCTCGAGTAATGCTCAAAGGTTGCTCGAGTATCCATATTATATATCTGAGCAAATGCCTTCTACTCGCTATTGCTCGAGTATGGTGCAAGCAAGTATGTTCGGGCAAGATCCAAATTTAGGAAATCATTCCATTTTAGAAACCTCTTCAAATAATCCTTCCCTTTCAATAAGAATCAACTCCAAGCTAGTTGTATTTCATCCATTAACATCAGATCAATGGAGGTTGATTTTATTTAGCGTTTTTCATCTATTCAGAACAGACTGCAAACTTCAAAACATCATAACTTCTTCAATTGATCTTCTTTTTCTGTGTTCTTGATGTTTCTGGAAAGGTATTTGAGTCTAGTTTCAAATGGCTTTGGTTTCATCTCAATCCGATTTGTCGTTTGAAAGATATCTTCAAAATACTGAAGCTTGGTCTGGACAGTGACGTTGACTTTTGATCCAACTTGTAAAATTCATAGATAATTCATCTTAACTCCTTTGACCATGAATTTTTGTCAGAAGTACGTGTTGGATGTCTAGTTTCATTTGCCGTTGATTTCGTGTCAATCCGATTCCTGGTTTGAGAGATATTGTCGATTTACTGAAGGTCGCCAGAAACAGAGCTGAACAGAGGAGGCTGAATAGTACAATACTTGCCAGGCTTGCTCGGGTATGCTCGAAATTTGCTGAAAGTATGACCCTTGCTCGAGTATACTTCCATCCTTGCTCGAGCAAGGTACTGTTTGGGCGTAAAATGAAGTCTGCTCGGGCATGGGATCAGTTGTGCTCAAGTATGGTACTGTTTGGGTGGTAGAAAATGCTGAAATTGCACAAATGCCCCAAAACAAACTAGTATTCTTCCGGAAGCTTGAACTTGCTCATTTTAACTCCGAATTGACCCGTTCCAGCTTCTATTTAATCACAGAAACCTGAATATTGATATTTCCATGATAATCAACAGATTCTTCTTTCTTCAAATTCAAGTCGCTGAAATTACATAAACGCCCTCCAACAAACAAGTATCTTGAACTTGCTTGTTTTAACTCCAAATTGCGCTGTTCCAACTTCTGTTTGATCCTGGAGACTTGAATATTAATATTTTGCTGATATTTAACACTTTCTTATTTCTTCAAACTTCATTCTTCATTATATTAAACTTTGTATCTACATTAAACATAAGAATTAGTCAGAATATAAGATAAATGTAGTATACAAACTTTTTGCTATAGATAATGACATTAATATAAGACATCATCAAAACTAATCAGAACCAACATTATAAGACATCATCAAAACTAATCAGAACCAACAGCTAGTTGCAAGGCGGACCGGAGGTGAAGCTTTCTTTGTCCTCTTGCACTTGCCCTACATGTGATTGCAGCTTGTATGATTTGCCATTAGAGTTGGACTTCAAGGAAAGGAGCCATTAAGAAAGAGAGATTACAGATTTGTATGCGTTTGGGTAGATGGTGAAGCTGATGAGGATGAAGTCCTTTACGTGCCTCATCAATTCTTATGAAAAGATGTGAAGGCTTGGTTCATAAATGGAGCACAAACATACTTTTTAGTTTTTTTTTTTGGGACTTTTGGGCACCTAATTTCCATCAAATTTAATCGTGTCAAGTCTGATGAGAAGTAAAAAAATATTATATGATAAATTCTGAAGATTTAGTTACCCCGGTTTGACCCTAGTTTGACTCTGGTTTAACTCCGGTTTGACCCAATGACCCTTGACCCAATACTTCGACAGGTTCATTGATCGGTCCGGTTTTAATAACCTTGATAAGGAGACCAAAAGGGAAAAGAGGGAATTCAATGAGACATTGGTATTTTATCACATGCTAAATCACGCAATTAACTCATTCTTATCCAAAGTTGCAAAATGTCCAACTAGGGAAAGATATTGACTAGTAAAAGGGACACATAACTATGTGAATTAATGGCTTGAGGATGAGTCATTTTTCTTCCCCAAGACGCCAAGATTTTTGGCCTAGGAGAAAAAAGAGAAGAGGATGAGATTAAACTTGAGATATTTTGGCACATGTGGTAAACAAAAGCCAAAACACTTAATGATAAGATGCCACATGTCAAGTTAACTCCAAGAAGGAACAATCAAGCAAGGATGCTTATGTCATGCGGATGACAAAAATCATTTCCAAGAAGCCCTAGATTTCATTCAATAAGGCCAAGGGAGAGGATAAGATGAAGTTTTGAACATTAACCACATGTTGTATTAAAACTCAACCAAGTTTATCTTAAGTTGCCACTTGTCTTGTTAAGAAAGCAAATTGGACACCTAAGCTTGGACATTAATGACAAGATGATGACTTAAGAGGACACCTAAGCTTAAGTATTTATGGCATATTGATGAGTCATATTTTTGGCCAACAAGACAAGGATAAGGTCAAGAAAAGTCTAGAAAAGGGTGGAAAACTCTTGCAAAAATATCTAGATAATTCTTAATGTTTCTTGGTCAATAAGGGGGATCTTGAACCATGGAAACTTGACACTTGTCAAGATAATTGGATGCCCAAATAAAATGTACAATTCGTCCAAAAATAGAAGGGAAAGAGAAAAGGCAAGAAACTTGAAGAATAAGCCAAGATGAAAGGATATATAGCAAGGGTATCTTGGTCTTTAGACTTGGAAGATTTTTAAGATGACATAAGATAACTTTTAAAAAGGACATCTAACCACTTTTATTTATGGCATGTTGAAGGCTTAATTCCTTCCTCCATAAGTCATAAGTTTTGGCTAAATAGGAATAAAGAGGAACAGTACATATTTGTCAAAGAGATAAGTCTTGAACTTGTCAAGCGTCTTCATGAGAACAGAAGTGGACTTAAATGGGGACATCTTGACTTGCTTATTTAATGCAAATGAAGACCAAAATCCTTCTTTCCTAAACCTTAATTTTCATCCACCAAAGAGACAAGGACAAAAGAAGTATGATTTAAGCATTAAATACATGGAAACAAGGTCAAAAAGTCAAGGACATATGGACCAATAAAGAAGGGACAAGAAAGGGACTTAAATATGTCACACTTAAGCGAGCTCATTATTGTGTCAAATAAGAGGCAATTTCGTCCGAAAGAGACAGCTCAAGAAAAATTTAGAATTTTGTAGAAAAACACATGTTAAAAAGGAAATAAATGCAAGGGCAATTTGGTAAAAATCAAGGGAGATATTTATGTATGTCTTTTACCTATTATATAAGACTTTTTTCTCTCATTTATACATGCCGAATTCAAAATAGGCAAGAGTAGAGAAGATAGAAAAAGAGTTCACAAAGAAGGAAGGAAGGAAAGCAAAGAAGTTGAGAATCAAGGTAAGCTAAGTCATGAAATTTTGCTATGCTTCCTTCTACCTCCATAGATGCATCTAAGGTCCTAATAAATTATTCCTACATGTTGTTTTGGATCCAAGGCTGAAACCAGTAAGGAGTTCAATGAGAAGGAAATTCAAGGAGAGTTAAGTACAAGTCAAGTAAGTAGCTATTTTAGCTTCTTGTGCTTCTTCTTGTTGGTTTAAGTCATAAAATCTGTTACCCATTGGTTTCTTGGAATTTTGAAAGATTAAAACCCTAAGAGGGGTTGCTGCCAAATTTCTAAAAAGGATATAAATATGTTAGAGGTTTAAATAATAATTCATCGTTCATAAATATATGGTTATAGCTAGATATTAGTATTTGCCAAAGCAATAGAAAGAATCGACAACCAAATTTGGTAAAGTGATAAAGCGTCCAGGTGGTAACTCTAACTCTCACATATTATATATCTTTATATATACATGCTGAATCATGTTTATGTGTTATGTGATATGTTCATAATAGATACTACATAAGACTAGTGTTGTATGATTTTTGAATATTGTGTATGCCTCTGTGAACTGTTTTATTTGCATGGTTAACTGTCATGTGCCTTGTATACATTCTATGTGAGGTTGACAACCTGTGCAATTTTACAGTCGTGTAGGTTTGATTGCATGATTGGAAGTCAAAATGCTCTTCCAAACACATTGAGGAGCAAGCATCCCCGCGCGCACACACACATATATCGTTGGGCCCTTTCAATAATTTGATGGATGTTAATTAAGGAGAACACAGTGCAGGTGAAAGTAGAGTCTATAACGAACATTTGCTAAATTAATGGTGGGTGTGACTTGCTCTAAAATTGTAACCACATGAGTACTTTTACACTAAAAAAAAAAAACATTTGGTGTTAGACACTCCTGAGAACAAAGCATATATGCATTTTTGCACCTCTACCCTTTTTATTTTGGAATTTTGATGTCTTAAATTATTTTGCGTCCCTTAGATTAGATAGTTCCAAATATGGTTTTTATCCTAATTGCCTTCCTTATAAATACCTATGATTGTACAGGGAATGTGGAAACTTGGAAGAAATATAGTGGCCTGAAGCTGATTCAATATTTTTATAAAAACAGAGAGCACGCTACTTGCTCAAGTCATTGGTTAAAAAACCGACACGAACTCCTAAAATTAAAAAATTAAAAAGGAAGCCATATTACAAACCGAAAAAGGAAAGAGAATAACAAACAAACACAGCACTGATTAATTTCTTGGACCTTTACTACTATAGAAGGAACTTTTAACGTCTGGTTTTAGAACTTTAAAATGACTATTTTCAAGAGATAATATATGTAAGTATGTTGTTGAAAGCTTTAACTTATAACAACTGTTTTTATAAAATATTGGAAAACCTTTGTTGTAAGTCAGACTTACAACACTGTTTCTAAAAACAGACGTTATAAGTTTTTTTTTTTTTGGGTTAAAATTCTGACTTTACTTTACAATGTCTGTTTTTAGTAAAACAAACGCTATAAGTGTTTGTTTGTCCCCCCCCCCCCCAAAAAAAAAAATCTAGTCTATGCATAGAGCCCGGAAACCAGACCGAGCTTGTCGAGCCGACACATTTAAGTGAAGGGTCAGACTTATAAAATAGAGCCTCTAAATGAAGTCAGGCCTAAAAGGGTCAACTTTGTAGGGTTGAGGGCTTTAAAGGCCTGGCCCTCTGGGGGCAAGAGCTTCGTTTATATATATATATATATATATATATATATATATATATATATATATATATATATATATATACTCCATACGGTTCTAAAGATAAGACAAGTGAACTTTTTTTTTTTTGGGAATGATTAAAGAATTTAAATAAGTTACTCAATCATATTCTGTATTGTGTATCTTTAGATTATAATAAGTCTATTAGTCAAACTAATTAGGTTGGATAAAAAAAACTCTAAAATAATTGAATTAGCTTCCCTAATTTCTTCATAAAAGTCAATTTTATCTTATTTTTTAGGACCAAAGGAGTAGTTAATACGGCCTAGTTGGTTAATGACCCAAAAATAAAAAATGTTTCACTTAATTTAGTTGGAGAGAATCTAGAGCTGACTTGTTTTAAGTTTTGCAGTGGATATTTGAGTGTTTCTTTCTTGCCCTTTTTCTCCTTTCATCTTCACTGGACTGAATATTTCCAAACATTTTTTTATAATTTAAGGAGCATTGACATTTAATTTATAACCATGACATAATATAAACAATTTCTGCTTCATATAATATTTACTTCTCCATTGAAGCATCGACAGCTGCAGCCTTACTATATAATCCAAACAAATTAGCAATATAATTGGATCAAAGATTAATAATATTCATAAAGCCACTAAAATTAAAGTGCATGCTTTTTCAAGGGCATTTTTTTAGGCATCACAGGACCAACACACAAAGGTAATTCTTTCTTTGAATAATTATTAGATGTTGCTTTCACCAAAAGAGAAGGGGAAAAATGATATTTCTAGAGATTAAAAAGGAAATGTTCACTTTTAACAAAAAGCAAATATGTCCCCTGTACATCACATGATTTGTATTCAATAATAAAAAGCCAATAATCAAATTATGTAGTTTATTATAATATACAAGTGTCAATGTAAACTTTTGAACTCTTTCAAGACTAAAATGGAGTATATAGATATCCATATATTGATCCATGCAAGCTTGAATTTGTTGGATAATATGTAATTTATACATAAATATTCTATTTATACTTGTGGACTAATGTTTTTTTGTTTATTTAAATATTATTTTAATTATGACTGATTTAATTATGAGTTTATCTCAATTTGAACCAATGGCTCTTGAATTATTGTTTCAATCAACTTAATGACCAGTCCAATTTTCAATAACTTACTTAAATCAACAAAATGGAAGAATGGAATTCGACCAAACCACCCATAAAAAATGTCAACTGAGATACCCAAAAGGAGTGACATGTGTCATGAAATCCTTGTTTTAGTGTTGTAGATGTGGAGGCCCCTCTCTTAAAACAAATGTTTGAGTGACACGTGTCATGGATCGGCAAAATGGCAAAACAGATGTTTTCTTTTGCTTTCTTCCATTTCCAGATTTGATTGGATTGGATACATGTTCCTTAGCTTTTAGCCTTTTACGATTCACAGCTGATCTGATTTGCACATAACAACGAAGCCTCTGTTTTTTAGAGCCAATACAGAGAGAGAAAGGAGAACATGAAAACACCAAATTTATAAACCATTATGGACAACAAATTAAAGAACCACACTCGAGTAAATTAGATTCAGCTATAAATGCAATTTAAGCATATATGTCTGAATCATAAACGATATTAAAGCTCAACAAAATTTTAGAATAAAGCTAGTTATTGTTATCAAATTTGTGAGTTTCTAACTTATAAAATCACGTCAAATTATAGATAAACTCGTGTAAGTTGTAAATTTAGTTAAATTCACGAGTTTATTTAATTATATTAATACATATTTAATGATAAAAATAAATTTTCACTAATTCATTATTTAAATTTTTGATATGAGTTTACTTCACTATCATAAATTTATTTAAACATATGAGTTCGACAACGTTTGGATCGAGCTAATCCAGATTTTGTGATCTGGATCAAAAGGAATCGGCAAGACTTTATTTTGGATCAACCATGGATTTTATAATTTTATTACACCCTCTATCATCAAACGTGGAAAAAAAGCTTTCAAATTTTTTTTTTGATATGAAAAAGCTTTCAAATTGAGCAAGGAATTGATTTTATTTTTTTAATTAAAGTGGGCAACGTGGCTCATAGTGAGAAGATATAGAAGGAGTCCCACCAAAATGGGCCATCAAAATCACTCTCTCTCCGCCCTGCCCACCAATTTGGATTCCATTATATCCGAGTAACACACAAAACTAATGCTTAATTGTTAATAATATGATAATAATATAAACTAACATAATACTTGCTCGAGTCCTAATTAAAGGAATATTTTTATCATATAAATTATACTATAAAAATAGTCTTATAATTAAGAACAAAGGTAATATATTATTTAATGCATTAATGATTCATACAATATTGGGGCATAGCGTTGTCATTACTGCAGCTTATTAATAATTATATAAACTAACATAATATATACAATATTGATTCATACATGCCAATATAAGAAAAAAAAATTATTTATTCTAAATTAATAATGTTATAATCTAAATTGTCTTGTGAAGATTGAATATAATGATGGTTGCTTTCTTTGATTGAAATAATGTCTATTACTTTACATTTATGTTTTTTCTAAAAAAAAAAGAACATAAGGTATTTTGGGATAAAATTTTTAAATTAAACTAAAGTGGATGATATTTTTCATTGGAAAGTTTGTATATATTTTAAGAAAAACTGTAAATATTATCTTTCTTCGAAAATAAAAGATCTTATTGAATGATTATGATATATTCTTTTTATTCAACGCATTTTACCCTCTACTTTGATCAATCACATCACATCAACAAATCAACATATCAACATATACAATTGAAATATTTCCAATAATTAAGATTTAAATTTCACCAAAAACCCAAAAAGTAAATTATAGTTCTATGAACTTTCATGGTTTTGTTGGATAGGATGATATGTGGCACACTTTAGCATTAACGGCACTATATATATGGATGGTGATGATGGTTTAAAAAAAACATAACTATAATGGATTACAAGTTTTGTATTTTTGTGAGACAAGGATAAGTTTTGGGGTTGGTGGTGTTGCCATTTGAGCATCATAATTAATTAGGTTAATTGATTGTATAAATGAAGCAACAAAAGGGAATCTTATACAACAAAATGCTAAACAAAGAGTGGCACAAAAGTCCAAATTGACACATACTTCACACAAAGTGAGCAAATAGAAAATTATAAAGCTTTTTAATTATTTTCCTTTTTTTGTAAATAAATTTTAATAAGTTGATTTGTTCATTCATTCATTCATTGATTGAAGCATGTTGATAATGGGGAAAAATAGGCAAAAGGATTTGAGAAGGCATATCCTCTTTGGTAAGTTTGAGAGAGTTCCACTAATGCACACAATGTGTTGGAGCTTTGTCCCCTAAAGATTGAACATTTCATCCACCTTCTTTCAATTCACCAACCCCACCTCTTTATTCCTTTCAAATTTTCAATCTTTTTTCTCTTTCTCATCTATTTTATAGTTATTTTTATCCCATACACACACAAACACACACTCACTTGGATGCTTTTTATAAGATAAAAAATAACTAAATATGGTTAAAATTGATTAAATACAATAAATTGTATAGAAAGTGCACTTAATTAAAAAAATACTTCATTCATTTGTGCATTCAATAATGATATTTTGGAGTGAAAATTATAAATTTGTGGGGGAAATGGATTAGGGGCTTATATTTAGGAGTAAAGCAAACCATTGTTTAACTCCTATATTTAGTATTTGAGGCAGTATCATTAGATTTATATATGTTTACGACATTTGCTTTAGGATAATTAGTTAAAAAGATAGATATATATATATATATATATCGCTGGGATGATTAGTTTTCTATGCGGATTAAAAAAAAATGTTACCAAGTGAGATGTTATTACTTATCTTGGTTTATGATATATATTTATATGACACTAATTAAGATGATTGTTTTTTGTATAATTTGCTACCGGATGAGACAATTGTTCTTTCATAGAGTTATAAT
Source organism: Acacia crassicarpa (assembly GCA_034222035.1). Lineage (NCBI taxonomy): Eukaryota > Viridiplantae > Streptophyta > Magnoliopsida > Fabales > Fabaceae > Acacia > Acacia crassicarpa. The sequence goes on from JAWXYG010000004.1 coordinate 27,854,708, forward strand.
ATATTATTCTTTTATGTGGCTTATTTGAACTTTTAAAATAATCCCCCCAGAAAAACCTTGCACATTTTCAAGTTGTAAGATTATGCTCATACCTTTTAATCATTGTTTATTTCCTATATTTTTATTGTTAATTTAAATCATTTTGGATTATGTGATTAAATACATGCCAAAGAGGAGAGTCGATCCTAAAATTCTAGCCTTTTTGGGAGCAGAGCCTTTGAAGTTACAAAAACCCATTCTACTTATAAGGCAGTCTAATGTGGAATTCATAACAATACACACGCATGGAGAGAGGGTTAAAAACCTGTGTCGGTGGGTAGCCCTTCTTTAAACATTGGGCTTTCAACAAAAAATATAATACCAATTTGATGAACATAAGTTAAGGGAGAACCATAAGTTGAAAAAAAGAAACCAATGTAAGACTTGTAATATTGACAACCCTTTAAGAGGGGATGTCCTCAATGACTCCACACAATGGAAATTCACTTGCCGCTTCCCCCTTTGAGAGGAAACTCAAGGCCTTATAAGTCATTCTTTAAAAAAAAACTCACGTTATATATAATTCATTACAATGCACCTCCCCAAGCGGACTTCTCAACATCTTCACACTATAAAGCTTTACTCAGCCTTTCAGCAAGAACACCAATGTAATAATTATTCTAAGTCTAAAGAGAAAGATCATCATAAAATACTAACATATTGGGAGAGATTCTTGAAATTACAAACTCCACACCACTCGTGAGACTTCCAATGTTGAACTCATAATATTATTGTTACCCCTTTTTGAGAGCACGTCCTTAATGGCTCCTCCACATTATGAAAGTTCACTCGGTTTCTTTTGGTTAAAACTCTCCTCAGGTAGTCCTCTTCATGAATATCAATCTCTCAATAAAAACGCTAACGTAATAAATCATAAACTCAAAATGAGAGCCCATTCCTAAAATAACATATTGGGAGAGAGAGTTTGTTAAACTTATAAATTACACTCAAACTTATAATATCTTATTACAGTGTATTAGGTCCAATAAGACTCAAATAAATTGTCCAAATACTTTTGAACCGAAAAAAATTTCCAATTACTTTTAAACCCACGTGATCCTATTGAATTTTTATCAAAATTCTCCATGATCCAATCCTTTTTATTCATTTCACTTCATTCTACTCTATTTATAACTATCCATTGAAATATGAACAATTTTTCCATGACTAGTGAAAAAGAATAATTTATTTTGAAATGAAAGACATAAGAACAAAAAAAAATATATATATATATATATATATATATAGAGTAAGAAAATTTTATATGGTACAATAAATAAGTAATTATAAAAAATTTATATTTATATGCATATTCTTTTTTATTCATTAGATCACTCACTATAAGTTGAATCAATATCAATAAGATTATTAACAATAAGTTTGTTTGTAAATAGCATGGTTTATAACTCAAACTTTAATAAAATGGACTAGCCCAACCCTCATGTTCTACAAACTTTGGTTGTTTTTAGGAGATCTAAAATCCATGTATTTTTTTTTTTTGGGGGGGGGGGGGGGGGGGTACCCAGGAAAACAATGAACAATATGATTGGGTTCACTTGGGTTGGGCTTGGGCCTCGTGTGGAAGATCTTCTAGATCATTCAATTTTTGGGTGTAAGCCCATCTTCTTGATATAATTTATGCAACAAATAATCTCTTCTTTGATCATTGCTAATTAGTTTTTGTCCCTTGATTTTGCAAACAAGACATGTCAGTTACGATTCTGTTTCTAAGAAAATTAATTTTCAGATTATTTGTTATCATTAAGACTAATAACCAATTGGCTATTTAATTCTTAACTCATTGGAATTAGTAAATAAAAGGAGACTTATGTAGACAAAATTTGCTTATTTACCTTGAATTAGCAAAATTGGAAGGAGTGAGGTGTCCATGACACGAAATCTTCAACGACAAGGCTGCAAAGAATATATATATAAGAGAAAATTGCAACCAAGTCCAAATTAATAAATTTAATGGCAACCAGGCCCCATTTAATAATCAAATTGCAGTGAAGTCTTAAAAGACTTAGGTATTATTAATTCCAAACATGACAATACAATTTTACGTACCTCTTTTTTTTGACAACACATAAAGCTTTATCCTTTCTATTTACTCTATCTAAGTATATGAAAATATAGTACAATCTACATAGTAGAAATTCATACTATCCAGCATACTCAATGAAACAACAACATAAATCATAAAGGCATCATACAATTAATAATCTTCCCATAGCAATATATCCTCTATACCCAAAAACCATAATCCGATCAATTTCATACTAAAATGTAAACATTTCATATTGTCTAGAGTTAAAAGGGATGAACAAAGTTGTTATTGACAACTATAAATTCCTTTTGAATAGGTAGGCAATTAAAACGCTCGAAGCACTCAAATACTCCAAATGCAACAATGATGAGGCTCCTCCTTCATTTTGCAAATCATTCCTCAACCTCATTAGTGTTGAAACCTGAAGAAAATCACAACACCAGCAATCAAATTTTCTATCCAACATATAAAATGACTGATTAATGACCAACAGAACAATGCTTCTTTTCTGCGGGTAGCATACAAAAATAGTGTTCTTACCTGCCTAATTGCTTCTCACATGGCAAAACTCTGTTCTTCAAAACAGAGCAATTAAACAAGTTTCCTCACCTATTTTGACACGGTTCATTAAAACACAATATTAAATTAAATTCAACAACACCTGCAAGCTTTCCATCAAAATAATTAAAAAAAGTGCGTTAGTTTTAACAAAATGTATTACCTAATTAAGATCTGTGAGATCTTCAAGAAACATTTGGCCATTGCTCTGCTTACTCAAAGCCAACGGCATTCTCTTTTTGAAATTTTAGATCAAGTCACTGAAAAAGAGGGGGGGGGGGGGGGGGGGGAAGTTGTCAGTTAAATTTTAGCTTCGTGATTTACAAGTAATTTCTGAAGCTTCATATATACGATGATTATATTAAATTAAAAACACTGAAATTACTGACTTTCTCTAAAATGCAATGAGCCTCATATAAACTAGGCTAGCTAATCCAATACCTTGAAATACCAATCTTGAGACAGGTGATCCCACAAAATCGTGAAGGACAAGGGCATATCAGTGGATGTCTGCGAAAAAGTTTATCATACTTGTTTACAAAATTATTAGAAATATGAACAAATAATATTTTTACATAATAAAAATGGAGACCCACGAAACTACATAACAAATAATCTTTTAAAAATAAGAAACTGAGAGAGTAGGAATATAAGATCACATGTCCTCTCCTCAAGTACAAATAAAGAGAAATTTTTAATAGAAACAGAGACACAAGAAACTCAAGCGCAAAAAGTTTATGAAACTTTTATGAACCTATTGAAGCCTTATTTTCTTAGAAAGAAATTCTTTAAGGAAAAATGTCGATACTCACATGAGCTTCTCATGAATCAACTCCCAGAGGCAAACAAAACAATAGATGATATCAAATCAGTGAATGAGAAGCAGAGGATTAATTTTAATGTACTTTGTCTTGTTCGTCTTCAATAGGCTTCTTGGTGATTCCAGAGTTTCAATTCTGCAACAAAGCTTTTAATAATCTGCAACCAGAAAAATATATATCGTAATCACAATAAATAATTTAGAAAAGACTGAGACCTTTACTATCAACCTAAAGAATGTTTATGGAATCCTTGAAATCCTTTATGGAAAATAATTAATATTTACAGGGATTTTCAATCTTTCATAAATCATTTTGCAACACGTTGAAAATAGAAAATCAGAGAATGTAAAATAGAGAATGGATTTGAATGCACTTTGAAAATAAAGAATAAGAGCTTCAATGATCTCAGTATCAATTTTGCCACAAAGCTTAACGACCTGCAAAAATTACGAAGAAGTGACACGAAACAAATCGTTTTGCAACCAAACATGTGCTTATGTATGGCAATGGAAAAATACATGTTTGCTATTTTTTTATGGGTTGAATACCATTTTTACCATGGAAGTATTGGCTAGAGAGTATTCAGCACCCGAAAGTTTTATTGATATCATTTTTGTCCCAGAAGTTTACAAAAAGAACCAAATATGCCTCAGAAGTTTTTTTAGGAGTAAATTTGCTCCGGAAATTTACAAATAAGAGCAACAATTCAATGGTCAATATCAACCGATGAGTAAAATTTCCATATTTTTAAACTTCTGGGGCAAAAATGATACCAAAAAAATTTTCGAGTGCTGAATACTCCATAGCCAATATTTCCGTAGCAAAATTGGTATTTAACCCTTTTTTTAAAATTGAAAATATGATCAAATATTAAGTATATATTGGCTAATACGAAAAACAAGTAGGTGAAATCAGGATACGATCTATTTTTCAGAGAGATAAAAAGATTTAGCGTGCAACTATAATTGTAAATATTGAGACAATAGTTATCATGGTGCCACTTTTATTTTGATGAATCGTATCTTTTGTTGTATACAAAGGAAAATGGAACAACTTGTTTCAAAATATTCAGAGTTTTTCCCCTAAAAAAAAATGTTGCAGAAGCATTGATTTGTTGTTAAGATGTAGCCTTATAATATTGATATCAATTTGATGATCAGGAAGGGAATATATCATAATTTTCATGTGCATTGTGAAAAAGAAGGAAAACAAGGGATAAACTAACAGATATTTAAAAATGTTTAGATGTTGTGAAATTTGAGAGCTCACCTTTTGAAGGAGTGCATAGCATATCAAGGATCATAGTATTCATCATTAATTTTGATGGTGGGAATATGAGCGATCTTGGACACATGTTTCCCTTTTTGATAATCATATCTCTCTTCTAATTTTGGACATCTGTAGATTTCCAACCACAAGAGAGAGGATGACAGCGCATCTTCTGGCAAGGATTCAAGATTAGGACACCAAGAGATGTCACTCTTGAAGAGAAGTAAGGTGTTGAAGCCCTTTTCCTTCTAACAAATCAAGATTGGAGACACCTTTTATAACGATACGGATAAGAGAAGTGGGTAGTAATTGATTCTTCAAAACATTATGGAGAATGCTTTCACTTCCATTATTTAAAACTTGAAATTCATAGAGGGAAGTCAGCCGTTGAAAGCCCCAATCTTCAATTGGTATAGAAGATAGTCCATCGCAGCCTCCAATAGTCAATCTTCTCAAGTTAGAGGGCAAACCCGCTTGAGGCAGCGATTCCAACTTCTGAACAATATTTAGAGACAAGAGTTGAAGGTTGGCAAGGGAGTCAATGTGTAATTCTGACATTGATCTAAATTCTTTACAACTTTGGACAGAAAGTGTTTCTAAGGGAAGAGCAGACCCCCCAACATGTGTAAAGCTCTCCAAATTATGACAACGGGAAATGTAGAGCCATTTAAGCTTGGGAAAACAACCTAATGGAAAAGATTTCAAGGAATGATAACTCTTTGTAATTATCAAATATTCAAGCAATGTGTAGTTTTGCCAAGAATCCTGAGGTAGGAACTCTAATTTCTCACAATTTTCAATTTCAAGGCGTTGCAAAGAAGTGGGTAAACCATCAATTGGGAAGGACGTGATTGATGGGATATCTTTGAGATACAACTTTTGAAGACAATGGCTACCCATTATTGTTCTTGGCAAAGACTGCAAGCTGTCACCATTTTTAATTGTTAGAGATTTCAAAGACTCTAGAAGGAAATGATCAAATGCTCCTAATAACCCATGTTCCCCCTGCTTAATTTTTAATTCTTCAATAGATTTGTTCCATTGTAAAGCTTTTGATTTTGCTTCCAATTGTTTGCAGTTTGATATAGAAAGGATTTTCAAGGATGGAAGGATGTCTGGTATGTCTCCCTTCAACATAGGACAATCATATATACTTAAATGTTTGAGTCGAGGGAAAGGAAACTTTTCACCTTTACCGCCAAAGAGTGTCCATTCCTCCCAAAAAGGCATATTTTCAAATCTAAGAATCTCCAAAGATGGAAATGGCTGAAATGAAGAGGGCTCTCTTTTACTGCAATAGAACTCACCTCCAAGGGTAATTATGGATGCCATTCCTTCAATCAGGAGCTCTATGAGAGAAGGTAGCTCTCCAAATGGTGGGAGCGAAAAACAATGATTGCAATCAGTCAAACATAAAAAGGTAATATTTATAAATGATGAATCTCCTACCCAAATAGGAAATTGAGTGCCTCCATAATGCTTGATGGTCAATCTCTTTAAATTTGTTGAAGGTTGCAACATGTCGAGTACATTTTTCACAGCTTGTGAGTCTTCAACATCACAATCCCATTCCAATACTAACTCCTCAATATTCTCCCTCCTTTTCAAGTTTGCCTCCAAAGTATCCATAGAATCAACAACATTTTGTAAGTTCAAAATAGAAAGTTTACCTTGTAGATGGGGGAGCATTTTCAACTCTTTAATTCCCAATCCATCTGGCTGTTTTCCCACCATAAAGGTACTCAAACTTTGAAGGTTCTGTAGCTTTGTAACTTGTGTGGGCATCTCCTTCAAAGCAGTTCCGCTAATGTCCAGATGACGCAAATTAATAAGGTTTTCTATTTTTTTTGGCAATTCATTAAAATACTTACAATTTGATAAAAGCAATGTTTGCAAATTGTAAAGTGTAAAGGCTTCATCAGGTAACCTTCTAATTGAAGTGTCGGAAAGGTTGAGATACCGTAAATGTTGCAAATTGCCAATTGCATTTGGTATCTCAACTACATTGGTATACCTTGATAAGGACAATACTCTTAGACATTTAAGTTTTGTGAACAAGTCATGGAGCACCTTTTTGGTCAAACTACATGTAGGTCTCTGGTATTTGAATTCATATTTCCAATCTATGAATTTATCTTGTGGAAGAAGAGTCCTTAGACTATTTATATGGAGAAAGCTCTCAAAATCTTTAGAGCCACTATATCGTTTTTGGAAAAATGATAAATGTCGAGTAGATTTTGAGACTTCATTCCCCACAAATTGAAGACAGCTCCTGCCAGATATAAATTTGGCTAAATCATTGATGAGATCGTGCATGATAAACTTTCTTGGATTATCGCCATGTTGTTGGAAGAATGACCTCAATAGTAATTCATTGAAATAGTCTTCTGCTGCTATCTCAAATGTCTTCTCCACATGGGGAGTTTGCTGCACAATGCCTTCAGCCATCCATAACAAGATCAATTCCTTTTTGTCCAACAAACGATCTTTTGGAAAAATTGACAAATAAGCAAAACATTTCTTCAAATGTGATGGAAGATAAAGATAACTCAAACGCAAAGCAGGTAGAACATCATCATTTGGTATCTCCCATTGGTTACTATTTAGAATTTTATTCCATTCCTTCTCATCCACTTTTGAGCGCAAAAGACCTCCTATTGTTTTAGCAGCAATTGGGAGGCCACTACATTTTCTTGAAATTTTCCTTCCAATTGGTTCTAGGTTAGGATATTTGTTTGGATCTTCATGTGCAAATGCATGCTTGGAAAGTAACAACCAGCAATTATCATCTGAGAGACCACTCAATTTATGTGCAGGAAATGTATGCGTGATTTCAACAACTCTTGATTGGCGAGTTGTTACGATAATCTTACTTCCCCATCTTCCATTGTGAAAAGGAGTTATGAGATCATCCCAATCACTATATTTTTCATTCCATAGGTCATCTAACACAATCAAAAACTTTTTATTGCTCAAGATTTTTCTTAATTCCACACGCAATAATTCAAGATTTTTAGTATCATAGACTTTCGAAGTAATAGTCTCAACAAGACTCTTGGTCACCTCGAGGACATTAAAATCATCTGAAACACATGCCCAAGCCTTCAAATCAAAGTGCTCTTGCACCTTGACATCATTGTAAAGGAGTCGAGCAAGGGTAGTTTTACCGAGGCCCCCCATACCCCATATAGTGACCACTCCAATAGCATTACCCTTTGGATCTTCATCACATTGGAGCATTTGCAACAGTTTCTCCTTATCATCCTCTCTACCAACCACTACAGATTCATTCACCAATGATGTTGTGGCTGTTTTATGCACCCTCAAGCTAACACTTTGCAAACCAAGGATGTCCTTTTGTTTGGCAAAGTGTTCAAGCCTTCGGGATGTTTCTTCTAGCTTGGAGTTCAGCCTCCAGCAAGATTCACCAAAAGAAGAAGAAAAGAAGGATCGCACCTTGTTAGCGACGTTTTCAGAACTTTGCTCCACCTTGCATCTCAGAGATTCGGTGTTGATTTCATCGAGTAAATCCTCTGCATCATAGACAGCATCTTTCAACCCTTCAAGCCATTCCTTGACTGCAGGACTGGTGATTTGCTTCTCCTCTGCATCATTAAGGACAACATCAAGCATTAACAGAGTTATCTTCATCTCATCCAGCTGAGAGACATTGAGCTTTCTAATTTTCATAAAATCTCGAAACTCGCTTGATGTGATCATGTCGAGTAAGGTCTGCACAGAAGCAGAGAGAAATGCTTGTCCCACAGCTGCGGCAGCCATGCCTTCTTTTGTATGGTAACTCAAAGGTATTGCTCAGATGATGGGCAAGACAATTGAGAGTGAAAAGGGTTCGATGCAAAGCCGGTTTAGATGATTGAGAGAACACTTAAAGAGGAAGTTTGACGTTTGATTACTTTGTGCCTCGGAATATTCTGAGAAATATGCAGGAAGAGATGGTAATTATTTGAATCCCATGTATTTCTCAAAAAAGGCAAAAGAGGGTAATTGCAAGGAAGGCATCTCTCTGCCTTTGCGGTCATCTACTTTTGTCTCCGTTTCAACTAGAAAACAATTTATTATAGCCTAATTGTGAATAAAAAAATGTTATTAATTTTGTTGAAGGTGATGCTGAGCCATTTCACTTTACTTTATTGTAACAGTGCCCGACTAATCCTATTAAATAGTAATTAAAAAATCTTGATAACTCATGAACACTTTATTGGAAGATGAAATTATCAGAGATGAATTGTAACTTTCACGCGTGACGTCAGCAACCGGCAATATTCATTTGTTCTGGTTCAATCATTAAGAAAATTAAACAAACAAACAAAAACATAAGGCAAAAAAATGCGTTCTAGGTGGACGATCACTTTAAATTGTCCTCAAAAGTTTCAACTCTGACTTCAGCTTTTTCCTTTTTGGTGACCAATCAAACTCTCTAGAATCGACCATCTGGTTCAGGCAACAAGCAATGCAAAATTTTGCAATTTTTTTTTTAAAACGATTTTGATGCCATTTGTTGTGGTTTATGAGAATTCTAGACGTTGCAACCATTGTGATTTTGGAAACCAAATCATTGATATTTTATCATTACAGGTTAATGGTTTTGAAATACAATTACTCCATAACGCATCAAACACATCTGTTTTGGCTTTTTACTGCATCCCAACGTCTAGAAGTGCTTCTCCCATCTCGGTAACGACCTCCATGCCTTGTTTCTTCTGGTGACTCAAATGTAATTGCTTAGATGATTGAGAGTGAAAAAGTTTAATAGGAAGCAATAGAGTGAAGCTGGTTTAGATTGTTTGATAGAACACTTAAAGAGGAAGTTGCAAGAATAAAAAGAAGGACGCGTATATTCAGCATGGTAGGCCATGCACAGCAACATCTCTGTTCTTTCTCGGAAGATTCTACGCAACAATCATTCATTTTCTTATCATTTTTAATTTATTTTCAAATTTTGATGTCCTAAGTTATTTTGAGTCCCTTATATAGTCCTAAATATATTTTTTGTCCCAAATTGCCTTGGTTATGAATACCCATGATTGTACAGGAACATGGAAACTTCAAAGAAATATAGTGGCCTGAAGCTGATTCAATGTTGTTATAAAAACAGAGAGTACGCTACTTTCTAAAGTCATTGGTTAAAAAAACCGATATGAACACTTAGATTTTTTTTTTTAAAAAAATTTCCCCAGGGAAAAAAAAAAAAAAGCCATTTTGCAGAGCAAAAGAGGTAAAAGAATAACAAAGAGACACAGCACATCACCGATCAATTTCATGGCCCACCCACCAGCCACTGAGCCACGTCAACTATGAATGCAATAAATAATTATAAGAATTTAATTTTTGACGGGCCATTTATCTTATTCAATAAGCTAGATAATAATTTAAAGATATTAATAAATTTAATAAAATTAATTTAGTTATTTATAGAAATATGATTACTGATCCTATTTAACCATTTGCATTGAAAATTAGCCCTCATAAACCCTCCTTTTAGTATGCATGGGATGGGATAGTTTGAGGGAAAAAATTATAAGTTGCTGACACAAATTAAATTGAGATATTTTATATACAGCCCCAAAGCAAACATTTTAACTTGTTCCTACATTTAAGATTTGAAAAATATTTATTATGGAAGATTTTAAAATTCTAAAATGATTTCCAATGAATTAGAATTTTATCTTTTCTGTGGGTTAAAGTGTTAGATAATAAGACAAAAGAGGGTAAATGCAAGAAAGATAAGGACGGGTGTTTTTTTTTTTTTTTTTTTGGTAAGCCATTCACAGTAACTTCTTTGTTCTTTCATAAAAGACCATTTATTTTGCCAAAAGTATCTCCTCTTGGTGTTGAATATAATGAAAAATGTTAACTAGGAAAGGTTTTAAATTTTAAGATAATTTCAGAAGCCTTAATCGATAAGAGAAATGATCACACAAAAATTTTTCTATGTGCGCCCAAGCTGTAAGGAATCTCTCCATTGATCTTCCTCTCCATGTGAAAAGAGTTTGATACAAGCGGGTTTGGATAGATTGAGAGAACATTTAAAGAAGAAGTTTGACTTTTAATTACTTTGTGCTTCGGAATATTCTGAGAAATATGCAAGAAGATAAAGTAATTAATTATTTGAATCCCATGTATTTCTCAACAAAGACAAAATAGGGTAATTGTAAGGTAGGTACTACCTCCAGTCCTAATTATAGGACCACTTTTGTAGTGCAAAATATACTACAAAAGTGTTTCTATAATTAGGATCGGAGGGAGTATCTCTCTACCTTTGAAGTCATCTACTTTTGTCTCTATGTCAACTAGAAAAAAATTTATTATAGTCTATTAATTTTGTTGCTTTTCTTTATAATTGTGAAGGTGATAATGAGTCATTTCACTTTTCTTAACTGTAACAGTGCCCAACTAATCCTATTAAATAGTAATTAAAAAATCTTGATAACTCATGAACACTTTCGTGAAAGATAAGACTGAAATATTGTGAAATTATTATCATAAATAAAATTGTAACTTTCACGTGCGACATCAGCAACCGGCAATATTCATTTGTTCGGGTTCAATTATTAAGAAAATTAAACAAACAAACAAAAAGGTAAGACAAACAAATGCATTCTAGGCGGACGATCATTTCTTTTATTGTCTTCAAAAGTTTCAAGTCTGACTTTAGTTTTTTTTTTTTTCTTTTTTTGGTGACCAATCAAACTCTCTAGAATCGATCGACCGTCTGGTTTTCAGAATGCCAAATTTTGCTCACACCTTTCTTTCAATTAACCAAGTTTTCATCTTTGGCTTCTGTAGCTTTGTAACTTGTGTGGGCATCTCCTTCAGAGCAGTTCCGTTAATGTCCAAATGAAGCAAATTAATAAGCTTTTCGATTTTTTCTGGTAATTCATAAAAATACTCACAATTTGATAAAAGCAATGTTTGCAAATTGTAGAGTGTAAAAGCTTCATTAGGCAACCTTCTAATTGATGAATTGGAAAGGTTGAGATACTGTAAATGTTGCAAATTGCCAATTGAATTTGGTACTGTAACGCCACAATTTTAATACCCAAAAACTCGGTCAAAATATTGAAAATACCTTCAAAAGAGTTCAACAATATCCAAATCCTTTTACAATGTTACCATTTCGAATAAAACCCGTTATACATAATCAGAATAAATTTCAGAAAATATTTCAGAGTTCAATACAAAACGGAAGTCTTAGGTTCATGGCAAATAAAATAACATAACATAATTTATAGGAGATTAAAAGAGCTTCCAGAGCTCACTCCATAGGTGCCTTCCCTTGCTCTCTACTAGAATAATCACCTGAAAAATGTTAATATGGGATGAGATTCCACGTCTCAGTAACTACTGAATATTTCTACCTTACACGAGCAAATTACATATGACAAAAATAAAAGGTAATATAATGTGAATTTAATATACTCAGATATTTTTAGATATACCGTTGTTCACATCAAATGCCTTTACAAAATACTCATCATTCTTTATTGAATAATTCAGAAATGCACTATGCAGTATGCAGCCTCCCTTATATCCCCTTCCAACCGTATACCGCTGACTGGAACCATAGGCTAACATATAGTCCAATAGAAACTCATTCATTTGACTGGATGGTTTCAAGCTCACCAAAACTTAAGATACACCCGGCCAAAGGTATAGAGCTTAAATCTGGACTATGGCTCCCCTCCTTTAAAATAACAACTAAGGAGGTGTCACATGTCCCACATCTCCAATGAAATCCCGGCCAGAGGAAAACATGGAAGATGGGGCCCTGAAAAGTACCATCCACTGTGCACCGAGTGGTGGCATAAACAATTCTTATCATTCAATTCCCTCCTTACTCCACCCATCACATTACAACCGCCATGATGAATGTATTTACTCAAAAATAATGCATTATTATACCATTATATACATTGATATGCGTATTTATGAATAGTAAAATACTATGCGTATCTGTGAATAGTAAAATACGGTATATACATGAATAGTAAAATGAGTAGTAAATACGGTATACGTGAATAGTAATATGAATAGTAAATACGGTATACGTGAATAGTAACATGAATAGTAAATACGGTATACGTGAATAGTAACATGAATAGTAAATACGGTATACGTGAATAGTAACATGAATAGTAAATACGGTATACGTGAATAGTAAAAATGAATAGTAAATACGGTATATGTGAATAGTAACGTACGTATAAATAGTACCTCTACAGATTTGCAAGTCAAAGTTCCCACACCAGATCTTAAAACCATAAATATTTTCTAAATATTCTTGCCAAAATAGTAAACAAACAAATTTATAATCATACATAATTCACAAGTATAAGGAAGAATATTCAGAGTTACCTGTTACTTGCTAATACCCGAATCACCAACCAGCTATTATAACTCTCAAGCAAATATCTCTACTCTCTCTCTCTCTCTCTCTCTCTACCTCTCTCTATGGCTCTTAGAAGTTGTGAAGAATGAAATGAAATGGAAGGTCTATTTATAGTTGGAAAATGGGTCTTTAAGTGTAATTTTCGTCTCTGGGTCATTTTACGTAATTTTTCCAAAAATTAAAAAGAAACCCTCCCGTGACTACTCTCAGCCGCCCTCGTGAAAGTTTTAAAAATTTTTAATAATATTTTAATATTTTAATAATATAATATAATATTATTTAAATAATAAATTATTATTGAGTGGGTCCCGCGGCCATTTTTTTCAAAGTCACAAGAAAGTTTGTCACTCACGGGAAAGTTTGCAGAGAATTATTTTGGCCGTGGGTCCCGCATGAATAGTAAATACGTATTTAGGAATAGTAAATACCGTATTTTTAAATAGTAAATACGTATTTGTGAATAGTGAACACTATTCATATTTCACAAATTTCAAGTATTAAATACGTATTTGCGAATAACATATATATATATATATATATATTTTTAAATACGTATTTGTAAATAGTAAAAACGTATACGTGAATAGTAAATACTATTCACGGGGCCCACAAAATACTGATTTCAAATTTATCACTTTCCAAAAAAATAGAGCCTACTAGTCTTCCCAAAATAGGTTTATGTTCAAGATATTAGATTCAAAATTCAGGATGTTACATTTCTCCCCTCCTAAAAGAAAATTTTGTCCTCAAAATTTCGCTATAATAAGAATTCTAACCTATTTAAATAGATGAGGATAGGTTTGTCGCATGCTCTCCTCCGTTTCCCAAGTAGCATCTCCGGGAGCCATTCCTTTCCACTCGACCTTTACAAGTCTAATGGTCTTGTTTCTTAATCTCTTGTCCCTTGCATCAACAATCCGCTCCGGCTCGGCTTTATACGTCATGTTATCCTTGAGTTCTACCTCTTCTACTTCTATAATGTGGGAAGGATCCGGTTGGTATTTCTTCAGTTGCGATACATGAAAGACATTGTGAAGATTCGCAAGCTGTGGAGGTAATGCAATTCTGTAAGCTACCGGTCCAACTTTCTCCAAAATCTCATAAGGACCCATAAAACGAGGTGAAAGCTTCTTTGCTCGTATTGCTCTACCAATGCCAGTCATTGGTGTGACTCTTAAGAATACATGTTCGCCCACCATGAACTCCAACGGTCGTCTTCTCTTGTCAGCATAACTCTTCTGTCGACTCTGAGCAGTGAGAAGTTTCTGTTGAATCACCTTAATCTTTTGAGTCGTCTCGTCCACAAGTTCTGGACCTATTAAAATTCGCTCATTCAATTCCGTCCAGCAAATAGGAGATCTACATTTTCTTCCATACAAAGCCTCATAAGGTGCCATCTCAATGCTGGAGTGATAACTATTGTTATATGCAAACTCCGCAAGATGCAGATGATCGTCCCAACTTCCTTTTAGTTCGATTGCACAAGCCCGCAACATGTCTTCCAGAGTTTGAATAGTCCTCTCTGTCTGCCCGTCAGTTTGAGGATGATAAGCGGTACTATAACTCATCCGAGTTCCCATAGCATTCTGCAATGCTTTCCAAAATCGTGAAGTGAATCGTGGATCACGATCAGATACGATGCTATTCGGTATCCCATGCAATCTGACAATCTCCTTCATGTAGATCTTTGCTAGTCTCTCCAATGAGTATTCTGCTGCAATTGCTAGAAAATGAGCTGACTTAGTTAACCTATCGACAATTACCCAAATGGCATTATGTCCGGATGTCGTTAGAGGAAGCCCCATGATGAAATCCATAGAGATGCTGTCCCATTTCCACTCTGGGATATCCAAATTCTTTAATAATCCAGGAGGTTTCCGATGTTCGATCTTGACTTTCTGACAAGTCAAACAACAAGTGACAAAGTCAGTCACATCTTTCTTCATGCCCCGCCACCACCAATTCCGCTTGAGATCATGATACATCTTGGTTGCTCCGGGATGGATAGTGTATTTACTCCGATGTGCCTCCTCTAGTATGAGCTTTTTTATTTCTCCATCATTAGGTATGCACACTTTTCCTTTATACCTTAATATCCCATCTCTATCGATCCCAAATTTCGATTCTTTTCCTTCTTCAATATCTTCCCTCACGTTTAATAGATACTCATCTTCGAGCTGAGCGAATTTAATCTCTTTCCAAATTGTGCTTTCAATAGTTAATGCTTCCATGGTAGCGACCAAACCTGACATTACATCAATAGATGTACTTGGTATCTCCTCGAGCAATTTATGTTCTCTGATCATCATCTGGGCTACATGGATTGTCTTTCTACTTAAGGCATCTGCTACAACGTTCGCCTTTCCTGGATGATACTTCAATTCGAAGTCGTAGTCCTTGATAAACTCCATCCATCTCCTCTGTCGCATGTTGAGCTCCTTTTGGTCGAACAGGTACTTCAGACTTTTGTGGTCACTATAAACTTCGAACTTTGAACCGTAGAGGTGGTGCCTCCAAATCTTCAGAGCAAACACTACTGCTGCCAGTTCTAAGTCGTGAGTAGGATAATTCCCTTCATGTGGCCTTAACTGTCGAGAAGCATAAGCCACTACCCTACCATTTTGCATCAACACACACCCAAGACCTTTCTTAGAAGCATCGGTGTACAAAGTAAAGGTCTGAGCAGGATCTGGAATTATAAGTACTGGTGCCGTAGTCAACTTAGTCTTCAAATTTTGAAAAGCTGCTTCACACTTTTCGTCCCATACATATGGTTGACCCTTCCTAGTTAACTTTGTCAAGGGCATAGCTATCTGCGAAAAGCCCTTGATAAATCTCCTATAATAGCCAGCTAGACCTAGAAAACTCCTGATCTCAGTCACGGACTTTGGTCGTTCCCATTGGAGAACTGCTTCAACTTTAGTATGGTCCACTGCAACACCTTCAGCCGATACGACATGGCCTAGGAATTTTACTTCCTTCAACCAAAATTCGCACTTAGACAGTTTCGCATAGAGCTTGTGCTCCTTCAACACTTGTAGCACGATTCTAAGGTGCTCTTTATGCTCTTCTTCATCCTTAGAGTAGATAAGGATGTCGTCAATGAAAACCACTACAAATTTATCTAGATATGGTCGGAAAATTCTATTCATGTAATCCATGAATACTGCTGGAGCATTTGTTAGCCCAAATGGCATAACAAGAAATTCATAATGGCCATATCTAGTTCTGAATGCAGTTTTTGAGACATCTTCAGCTTTGACTCTCAGTTGGTGATAACCTGATCTGAGGTCGATCTTGGAGAATATGGATGCTCCCTTCAACTGATCAAGTAGATCGTCGATCCTGGGTAAAGGATATTTATTCTTTATAGTCACTTTATTCAACTGGCGATAGTCAATGCATAGTCTCAGGCTCCCATCTTTCTTCTTCACAAAGAGTACGGGCGATCCCCAAGGAGATACACTGGGTCTGATAAAACCCTTTTCTAACAATTCCTCGATCTGCCTCTTCAATTCTGCTAGTTCCGATGGAGACATTCGGTAAGGAGCTTTAGATATAGGTTCTGTTCCAGGTACGAGATCAATAGAAAATTCTACTTCTCTCTCTGGGGGTAAACCTGTCATTTCTTTCGGGAATACCTCCGGAAACTCGTTTACCACTTCGATATCTTCTATCCCTTCCTCTACTTCTGCTTGAATGGAGAAAAACACCATGTACGCAAGACAACCATGATGAACAGGCTTTTCATCTTGTACTATAGACAATAATTGTGGTCTACTATGACTCATAGAGTCATCCGCAAGAGAGATAGTCTTCCTCTTGCAGTCAAGGATGATGTCATTAGCTGACAACCAATCCATTCCTATTATTACATCGATACCCTTCGTGGGTAAACAAACAAGGTCTATATTTGAGATCCTATTATCAATCTCAATCGTACAATTTAAGCAAGCCCTAGAAGTTTTTACTGAAGCTCCCGCCGGTGTAGAAATAATCATATAATAAGGCAATTCACTCACTCTTAAATTCAATCGAGGCACACAGTCGTATGATATAAAAGAGTGTGTGGCACCAGAATCAAATAAGGCTTCTACTTCAAGACCTTGGATTTTGAGGATACCTTTAATCAGATTTGGTGAAGCACTTGCCTCCTGATGTGATAGTGCAAACACTTTCCCTGGCACTGCAGTTCTAGCATCCTTGGCTCCTCGAGGCTCCTCCTCACAAAATCTGGAAATGTGTCCTGGCTTTCCACAGTTGAAACACGTCACACATGGTCCTTGGTGTATTCTTCCACACTTGGCACACATCTGATTGTTAGCGGTGCTTGCAACAGGAGCTGTGGATCCCCTATATGAACTCTGACCTCCACTGAAGTGACTCCTTTGAGGTCCTTTGAATTGACTCCTCGGTGGTCTGCTGAAATGACTTCTTTGGGGTCCAGTAAAATAACTCCTCGATGGTCCACCAAAGTGATTTCTGGATGGTTGGCTAAACCGCGTATTACTGAAGTTGTGACTCTGCTTCTTAGTAACTCCTCCCGTTGGTCTCATGAGGTGTGTAGATCTGGCCTGAAAACCCTTCATCTTCTCAGCTTCCTCTTCTCGTTTGTTCCTTGCTATCGTGCGCAGTTTGTCGCATATTTCTTCAAAATCCCTTGTTTCATCAAGGAACGGTGATAGAGCTGTTTTTAGGTCTGGTCTAGCTTTTTCAACCAATCGAGCACTCAACCATTTAGAGTTGTTCTGTGAATATCCGCAGAATTTAGACAACTCTAAAAAACGAGTAATAAATTCGTCTTCATGTAATTCCCCTTGCCTGAATGTGAGGAATTCAGTTTCTTTCTCTATTCTGATTGAAGGGGAAAAGTAATAATTTTCGAACTTTTCCTTAAACTCTTCCCACGTCATCTCAGCATTTCCTTTTGTTTTGGTGCTTTCCCACCATTCTTCAGCTGCTTTCTGCAACAATTGTTCAGCAACCATCACCTTTTGTTGTGAGCTAATCTCGATAACTCTGAAAATCTTTTCTACACGCTTCAGCCACTCCAGTGCTGCAATCGGATCTAGCTTCCCCTCGAACATCGGTGGAGTAAACTTCCGAAATTTTTCCCAAACCTCAGTAATAGGTAAGGGATGATACTGAGAATGAGAACCGCTACTACCTCCATCTTCAGTACGAGAATAACTTCCTCCCCTAGATTGATGGTCAAAAGGTGTGACTTCCAGAGCCTTCTCCTTTCCTTCCTTACCACCTTGGCCTCTTCCTTTTGCTAGTTCATCCTCGTGTCTATTCACTTTCTCCCTCATCTCCAAGATGACGTCTCGTAATTCTGCCAAAAGGGCATTGTTATCCTGAGGATGGGAACCATCTTGATGCGGAGGGAGACCTCTTTGGGATGAGGCAGGGGTTGAATTAGTTCTTCGAGTTCTTGCCATTATCTCCTCCTATGATTAATACTATAAGGACACTAAACAAATAAAATAGCTAAATAAATTCTAAATCTAACAAAGGGAAGTGCTCATGTTATGATATTTAATTTGCCACGAACTTTTTAAAAATTTTTTTTTTTAAAGAAATCACTTTAGAAAATAAACAAAATTGCCATGGAACCTTTAGCTCTGATACCAAAAATGTAACGCCACAATTTTAATACCCAAAAACTCGGTCAAAATATTGAAAATACCTTCAAAAGAGTTCAACAATATCCAAATCCTTTTACAATGTTACCATTTCGAATAAAACCCGTTATACATAATCAGAATAAATTTCAGAAAATATTTCAGAGTTCAATACAAAACGGAAGTCTTAGGTTCATGGCAAATAAAATAACATAACATAATTTATAGGAGATTAAAAGAGCTTCCAGAGCTCACTCCATAGGTGCCTTCCCTTGCTCTCTACTAGAATAATCACCTGAAAAATGTTAATATGGGATGAGATTCCACGTCTCAGTAACTACTGAATATTTCTACCTTACACGAGCAAATTACATATGACAAAAATAAAAGGTAATATAATGTGAATTTAATATACTCAGATATTTTTAGATATACTGTTGTTCACATCAAATGCCTTTACAAAATACTCATCATTCTTTATTGAATAATTCAGAAATGCACTATGCAGTATGCAGCCTCCCTTATATCCCCTTCCAACCGTATACCGCTGACTGGAACCATAGGCTAACATATAGTCCAATAGAAACTCATTCATTTGACTGGATGGTTTCAAGCTCACCAAAACTTAAGATACACCCGGCCAAAGGTATAGAGCTTAAATCTGGACTATGGCTCCCCTCCTTTAAAATAACAACTAAGGAGGTGTCACATGTCCCACATCTCCAATGAAATCCCGGCCAGAGGAAAACATGGAAGATGGGGCCCTGAAAAGTACCATCCACTGTGCACCGAGTGGTGGCATAAACAATTCTTATCATTCAATTCCCTCCTTACTCCACCCATCACATTACAACCGCCATGATGAATGTATTTACTCAAAAATAATGCATTATTATACCATTATATACATTGATATGCGTATTTATGAATAGTAAAATACTATGCGTATCTGTGAATAGTAAAATACGGTATATACATGAATAGTAAAATGAGTAGTAAATACGGTATACGTGAATAGTAATATGAATAGTAAATACGGTATACGTGAATAGTAACATGAATAGTAAATACGGTATACGTGAATAGTAACATGAATAGTAAATACGGTATACGTGAATAGTAACATGAATAGTAAATACGGTATACGTGAATAGTAAAAATGAATAGTAAATACGGTATATGTGAATAGTAACGTACGTATAAATAGTACCTCTACAGATTTGCAAGTCAAAGTTCCCACACCAGATCTTAAAACCATAAATATTTTCTAAATATTCTTGCCAAAATAGTAAACAAACAAATTTATAATCATACATAATTCACAAGTATAAGGAAGAATATTCAGAGTTACCTGTTACTTGCTAATACCCGAATCACCAACCAGCTATTATAACTCTCAAGCAAATATCTCTACTCTCTCTCTCTCTCTCTCTCTCTACCTCTCTCTATGGCTCTTAGAAGTTGTGAAGAATGAAATGAAATGGAAGGTCTATTTATAGTTGGAAAATGGGTCTTTAAGTGTAATTTTCGTCTCTGGGTCATTTTACGTAATTTTTCCAAAAATTAAAAAGAAACCCTCCCGTGACTACTCTCAGCCGCCCTCGTGAAAGTTTTAAAAATTTTTAATAATATTTTAATATTTTAATAATATAATATAATATTATTTAAATAATAAATTATTATTGAGTGGGTCCCGCGGCCATTTTTTTCAAAGTCACAAGAAAGTTTGTCACTCACGGGAAAGTTTGCAGAGAATTATTTTGGCCGTGGGTCCCGCATGAATAGTAAATACGTATTTAGGAATAGTAAATACCGTATTTTTAAATAGTAAATACGTATTTGTGAATAGTGAACACTATTCATATTTCACAAATTTCAAGTATTAAATACGTATTTGCGAATAACATATATATATATATATATATATATATATTTTTAAATACGTATTTGTAAATAGTAAAAACGTATACGTGAATAGTAAATACTATTCACGGGGCCCACAAAATACTGATTTCAAATTTATCACTTTCCAAAAAAATAGAGCCTACTAGTCTTCCCAAAATAGGTTTATGTTCAAGATATTAGATTCAAAATTCAGGATGTTACAGGTACCCCAACTGACATTGGTATACCTTTGTAAGGACAATACTCTTAGACATTTAAGATTTGTGAACAAGTCATGGAGCACTTTTTGGTCAAAATACATGTAGGTGACCGATAATCCCAATCTATGAATTCATCTTGTGGCAGAAGAGTCCTCAAATAATTCAGATGGAGAAAGCTCTGAAAATTTTTAGAGCCATTATATCGTTTTTGGGAATATGATAAATGTCGTGTAGATTTTGGGACTTCATTTTCCTCAAATTGAAGACAATTCTTGCCAGATACAAATTTGGCTAAATTGTTGATGAGATCGTGCATGACAAACTTTCTTGGATCACCGCTCTATTGTTGAAAGAATGACCTAGATAGTAATTCATTGAAATAGTGTTTTGCTTCTATCTCAATTGTCTTCTCCAAATTGGGAGGTTGTTGCACATGCCTTCAGCCATCCATAATGAGGCCAATTTCTTTTTGTCCAACAAAACATCTTTTGGAAAAATTGAGCAATAAGCAAAACATTTCTTCAAATGTGATGGAAGATAGAGATAACTCAAGCGCAAAGCAGGCATAACATTATCATTTGTTATGTCCCATTGTTTGCTATTCAGAATTTTATTCCATTCCTTTGCACTCACTTCTGATTGCAAAAGACCTCCTAGTGTTTTAGCAGCAATCGAGAGGCCACCACATTTTCTTGCAATTTTCCCTCCAATTACTTCTAGCTCAGGATATTTGTTTGGATCCTCATTTGCAAATGCATGCTTGGAAAGTAAAAACCAACAGTTATCATGTGAGAGACCACTCAATTTATATGCAGGAAATGTATGCATGATTTCGATAACTCTTGGTTGGCGAGTTGTAACGATGATCATGCTTCCCCTTCTTCCAATATGAAAAGGAGTTATGAGATCATCCCAATCACAATATGCTTCATTCCACAGGTCATCTAACATAATCAAAAACTTTTTATTGCTCAAGTTATTTCTTAATTCCATACGCAAGAATTCAAGATTTTCAATAGTATAGACTTTTGAAGTAATAGACTCAACAAGATTCTTGGTGACATCAAGGACATTAAAATTATCTGACACACATGCCCAAGCCTTCAAATCAAAATGCTCTGGCACCTTGACATCATTGTAAAGGAGTTGTGCAAGGTAGTTTTACCGAGGCCCCCCATATCCCAAATAGTGATTACTCCTATAGCATTACCCTTTGGATCTTCATCACAGCAGAGCATTTGCAACATTTTCACCTTACCATCCTCTCTACCAACCACAACAGATTCATTCACCACTGATGTTGTGGCTTTTTTATACACTCTCAAGCTAACACTTTGCAAATTAAGGATATCCTTTTGTTTAGCAAATTGTTCAAGCCTTTGGGATGTTTCTTCTAGCTTGGAGTTAAGCCCCCAATAAAATTCTCCAAAAGAAGAAGAAAAGAAGGATCGCACCTTGTTAGAGACGTTTTGAGAATCATTCTCCACCTTGCATCTTAGAGATTCAGTGTTGATTTCATCGAGTAAATCCTCTGCATCATAGACAGCATCTTTCAGCTTTTCAAGCCATTTCTTGACTCCAGGACTGGTGATTTGCTTCTCCTCTGCATCATTGAGGACCGTACCAAGCATCAATAAAGTTGTCTCCAGTTGATCCAAGAGAGAGACTTTGAGCTTTCTATTTTTCATGAAATCTCGGAAATCGCTTGAGGCAATCATGTCCAGTAAGGTCTGCACAGAAGCAGAGATAAGTGCTTCTCCCACCTTGGAAGTGAACCCCATGCCTTGTTTTGTCTGGTGACTGAAACATAATTGCTTAGATGAGTGAGAGTAAAAAGAGTTTGATGGGAAGCAATAGGGGTTTTTTACCAAAATAATGTACTTTTGGAAAAAAATTATCGGATTAGCGCATATCAGAAACTATTTTCCGATCTAATGCGGTCAACGGCGCACGTTGACGCACGCCATTGACCGCGTTAACAATCAGGTGCCACTTGGATGTGGCGCCTATGGATAGACGCCACGTGGATGTGACGTCTATGGACAGATGCCACCTGGAAAGGTGGCGTTTGTCTCTCCACGCCAGCAGCGGCGTGTGACTGGAACTCAGTTGGCATGAGTCAGCTGGCACCCCCCTCACCCGTGACTCCCCCCACCCCCGAGGCTCCCTTCCTCTCCTATTTATCCCTCTCTCACCATTCTCTAACTCCCACATTCGTGACTCCTCTCCCTCTTATCATTCACTCCTTCCCTCTCCCTCTTATCATTCACTCATTCCCTTATCTGCAAAACTCCCTCCGTCGTTCATCTCCCTTATTTTGTTTCTTCATTTCTTTTTTTGTGAAAAATGAACCAAATTCGTTCATTTATATATTATAATGGTTCTAAAAATATTGTTGCAGACGGATTGAGCTTTGAAGGTGAAAAAAAAGTAATGTATATTATTCGAGGCATGTCCGCAGAAGAATTATATCAAAAGATCCTTCAAAAGTTAAAACTGCAACAAAATCAGACAATATCAAAGGTGACGGGTAGGGTGCCTTATGGAGAGCACTATGCGGGTTTTGAGATATTCAATCATGAGGATGTGGATGTTTTTTTTTTTTCAAACATTCAATGAAAACTCAGGGTCCCAATTTGCTAAGTTGTATGTGGATATTGAGACATTAGAGGAGGAAGGTGTACCAACAAAATCAACCGTTGTGCATGTAACATCCTGAATTTTGAATCTAATATCTTGAACATAAACCTATTTTGGAAAGACTAGTAGGCTCTATTTTCAGAAAGTGATAAATTTGAAATCAGTATTTTGCGGGACCCACGGCCAAAAATAATTCTCTGCAAACTTTCTCGTGAAGTTTGAAAAAAATGACCGCGGGACCCACTCAATAATAATTTATTATTTAAATAATATTATATTATAATAATAAAATAATATATATTAAAATATTATTAAATTTTTTAAAAAAAGGTTCACGGGGCGGCTGAAGAAGTCACGGGAAAGTTTCCATTTTATAATTTTGGGAAAATTACGTAAAACGACCCAGAGACGAAAATTACACTTAAAGACCCATTTTCCAACTATAAATAGACCTTCCATTTCATTTCATTCTTCACAACTTCTAAGAGCTATAGAGAGAGGTAGAGAGAGAGAGAGAGTAGAGAGATATTTGCTTGAGAGTTATAATAGCTGGTTGGTGATTCGGGTATTAGCAAGTAACAGGTAACTCTGAATATTCTTCCTTATACTTGTGAATTATGTATGATTATAAATTTGTTTGTTTACTATTTTGGCAAGAATATTTAGAAAATATTTATGGTTTTAAGATCTGGTGTGGGAACTTTGATTTGCAAATCTGCAGAGGTACTATTTATACGTACGTTACTATTCACGTATACCGTATTTACTATTCATTTTTACTATTCACGTATACCGTATTTACTATTCATTTTACTATTCACGTATACCGTATTTACTATTCATTTTACTATTCACGTATACTGTATTTACTATTCATAATACTATTCACGTATACATATCGTATTTACTATTCACGTATACATACCGTATGTACTCTTCATTTTTACTATTCATGTATATATACCGTGTTTTACTATTCACATATACACATAGTATTTTACTATTCACAGATACGCATAGTATTTACTATTCATAAATACGCATATTGATGTATAAAACTTTATGGTATAATAATGCATTATTTTGAGTGAACATATTCATCATGGCGGTTGTCTTATGATGGGTGGAGTAAGGAGGGATTTGAATGATAAGAATGATTTATGCCACCACTCGGTGCACAGTGGATGGTACTTTTCAGGGCCCCATCTTCCATGTTTTCTTCTGGCCGGGATTTCATTGGAGATGTGGGACATGTGACACCTCCTTAGTTGTTATTTTAAAAGGAGGGGAGCCATAGTCCGGATTTAAGCTCTATACCTTTGGCCGGGTGTATCTTAAGTTTTGGTGAGCTTGAAACCATCCAGTCAAATGAATGAGTTTCTATTGGACTATATGTTAGCCTATGGTTCCAGTCAGCGGTATACGGTTGGAAGGGGATATAAGGGAGGCTGCATACTGCATAGTGCATTTCTGAATTATTCAATAAAGAATGATGAGTATTTTGTAAAGGCATTTGATGTGTACAACGGTATATCTAAAAATATCTGAGTATATTAAATTCACATTATATTACCTTTTATTTTTGTCATATGTAATTTGCTCGTGTAAGGTAGAAATATTCAGTAGTTACTGAGACGTGGAATCTCATCCCATATTAACATTTTTCAGGTGATTATTCTAGTAGAGAGCAAGGGAAGGCACCTATGGAGTGAGCTCTGGAAGCTCTTTTGATCTCCAATAGATTATGTTATGTTATTATATTTGCCATGAACCTAAGACTTCCGTTTTGTATTAAACTCTGAAATATTTTCTGGAATTTATTCTGATTATGTATTACGGGTTTTATTCGAAATGGTAACATTGTAAAAGGATTTGGATATTGTTGAACTCTTTTGAAGGTATTTTCAATATTTTGACCGAGTTTTTGGGTATTAAAATTGTGGCGTTACAGTGCATGGAGAAGAAATTGACTATATGCTAGATGAAGAACCTGAAAATGAGGAAGAGGAAGAGGAAGAAGATGAAGACACATTATTGTCTAATAACCATGATTAGAATGATAGTGATACAGACGACGAAGATCATCATAATCTCATGTCACAACAGACTGGTATGTTATCATTAGGCAGGTTACGGAGTTGTATTATTACTTTAAATTATTTTTTATTAGTTACCATGTTTTCGCATAAACTGTATTATGTGTGAGTATACAGATGTTACACCGTTTTGGAATGACATTCCGCAATATGAGGCTGTTGATAAAGATTACCCGCATGAGGATATACTAGATGTAGAAGGCTTTGGCCGGGGTCCGTGGGCAAGAGGTGATGCATTATATCTGAAACAAGAGTTTGGGACCAAGATTGATGTTCAAGCCGCAATAAAACATTATTGCATGAAGGAACATCATGAAGCTCAAGTGGTTGAGAGTATTACAGCCAGTACTCAATGAGATGTCGGAATCATGTACAAGGTTGTGATTGGAGAGTAAGAGCAATTAAACCAAAAAAATAGCAACACTTGGGTGGTAACTAAATGGGTTGGAAATCATAGTTGTGTGAGCCTGATTCTCTCCCAAGATCACAAACAACTTGATTCTGAAATTATTTCTGAGGTCATAATAGGTATGATACACAATACCATGTGATAATTTGTGAATTTATTTGTGTGTGTCAGGAACATAGATAACATTCCTAATGTGTAATTTTGGCGAATGGTCTTGCAGACATGGTCAAGGAAACACCTTCGGCACCTATGGCCCTGATACAAGAAAGGTTGAAACACCTTCAGTACCTATGGCCCTGATACAAGAAAGGTTGACTGGAATGTTTGGTTATAATGTTTCTTACAGGAAGGCGTGGAAGGCAAAACAAAAGGCAATTGCTAAGATTTACGGTGATTAGGATGAGTCATATGCGTTCTTGCCAAGATGGTTCGACCATATGTTGAAATTTTCCTCGAGATCTGTTTATCATATTCAACATGGACCATATACTATTGATCGACAGGTTGTTAATGGGATTCGGGGTTTTCAACGTACATTTTAGACATTTAGTCAATGTCGTGAGGCGTTCCAATGGTACAAACCAGTCATACAGGTGGACGGTATGCATCTATACTGTAAGTATAAGGGGACATTATTGATTGCAACCGGCCAAGATGGAAATAATGAGATCCTTCTGATAGCATTTGCAATTGTGGAAAGTGAAACCAAGGAAGCATGGAGTATTTTTTGTATTTCATACGAATGTATGTTACAAGTAAGGTTGGTCTATGTCTTATTTCTGATAGTCATAAGAGCATAATATCAGCAGTCGACAATGAGATGATTGGTTGGCAACCTCCTAATGCGTACCATGTATTTTGCATTCGTCATGTTGCGAGCAATTTTAATACTTGCTTCAAGGACAAGGAGTTGAAGAAAAGGTTAATGAGATTAGGTAATATACTCCAACTGATGTGCCCTGACGTTCATTATTTTGATTACTACAACCTTATACTGATGTGTATTTCTGTCTTTTTTACAGGATATGAACCAAACAAAATAAACTTCGATGCTTTGTATGCCGAATTCTGCAGTTATAGCCGTGAAGCGGCTACATGGCTTGAAAGAATTCCAAAAGAGAAATGGTGTAGGAGTTATGATAAGAATGGACGAAGATACAGTCATATGACAACCAGTTTGTCTGAATCAATCAATAAGGTTTTTAGAAGAGCGAGGAACATGCCTATAGCTGCGTTAGTAAAATGCACCTATAGTCGGCTTGTTCGTTATTGGGTCAAAAGGAGTCTCAAAGCAAAAAAAGATGCCATGTCTAGAAAGTATTTTACGAGTGTTATTGGAGAGGCTATGGCAAAGAATGGAGAGTGTGCTACATCGATGCGTGTTCGGGAGTTTGATATGGTACGTAAGACATTTGAAGTTGACGATCATTATGATACATACTCGGTGAACTTGACTCAGGGGAAATGTCAGTGTGGCAAGTTTCAGGCATTCAAATTCCCTTGTAGTCATGTATTTGCTGCATGTTCGGCGGTATCTCATAATGCGTACCAGTATGTGGATCCAGTATTCTCAATCTACAATATTATGCATGTTTACTCCTCACCATTTTAGCCGATCGGTAGCGAACAAGGAATACCCTCCTCGTCCGTACCAAAGATTATCCCCGACGTCTCAAAATTGCGTGCTATGGGCTGCCCTAAATCTACACGCATTCGTAATGAAATAGATGAGGATGAGATCCAACCTAACTCTAGTCGAATTAGATATAGGATATGTAAACAGTTCGGACATAATAGGCGTTCATGTCCTACGACATGCTCAGCTAATTAACCTTCATGTTCTCATAATTTTATTTTATGTATATTACACTTATGTGTTTTGTTGTGTACATCTTTTTCAATTAGATTTTTCTCAGTGACATTCAACAACATCATTATTTTATAGCTTAGGTAATATAACACAGTTACGATGAAATATGACATAGTTATGACAACTAAAGAAATATGACATAATACAGTAACCCATGGGAATATGACCTAATATAGTAGTAATCCATGCAAATATGACATAATACAGTAATTCAGGTAAATATGACCTAATATAGTAGTAATCCATGCAAATATGACATAATACAGTAATCCAGGTATATATGACATAATACAGTAATCCAGGTGAATATGACATAATACATAATACAGTACTAATCCATGCAAATATAACATAATACAAAACAATGAACACCATCAAGGAGGAGTATATTCAGGCCACCGCCTCAAACGCGCATCTCGCTGAGGGTTCCTACGGATGCCATCAGGAGGGCGACTAAAATTGAAACCTTCAACTGCTGCCCGTATAAAGTCATCAGACTGGTCACCTCCGTCGTCGCCCATGTGGTCTCCTGTCTGGTATGGGCTATACTAGATCCGGCCTCGGTACAACCCTGTCCACGGTGGGACGAACGGAAGGCAGTAAAACGACCCTGTGCAGACTGAAAAGAACAGAATGAAGGAAGGCCAGGAACGCCATATGGAGGCTGAGATGCACAAACACCTTGTCCAGGCTGGTAAGGGTTGAATGGAGGAAAGCCAGTCTGAGAATTTCGAGAATGCCATTGATATGAGGACGGAACCTGTGTCTCCGGAGCGTACATCGTCTCTGGCTGTGGGTAAGTAGGGACTGGTGCATGTATTTAAGGATGCACCGCTGCTGGCATCCCCTCTGGGTACCACGGGACCTCAGTATAGGTCATATCTGGCCATACAGGAGGTCTATATATACCTACGCCTCGTGGACCAAGCGGGGGTATCTGATATGGCTCCACTTTATGCCGCGGTCGTCGTTGGCCCAGTCCACATCCCTCCCTCGCATGTGGCGGGACCTCTAAAGCAGGATCTGGTACACTTACTAATAGACTAGTCGGTGCGTTAGGCCCAGGCTCCGCAACTCGACCAAACTCTCTAAGTGCCATGAGTAACTGGTCACAGACCTTCTGCACCTCCCTTTGGCTGTATTGGGCACTAAATTGTGCAGAAATCATCCACCAAATCTACTCTACACAATCTACCTGCATTTATCCAGTAGTATAAATAACAACATTTAAACTAAGTTATGGATAATAAATGGAAGATTTATGAGAGAAAACGATATCAAGATCAATAGTACCACGTGGCCAATCTTGGCGACCTGCCTCGTCATGTACCATCTAGTGTGTGTAAAATACCATGTCATGTACTCGGAGTTCGGGGAAATCGACCCCTACGATGGATCTGTAGTCTCGATACGCTCATTTCGCGTGTTCACAACTGAATAAATGGAGCCATCATCAACTCCCAATCCTCCGCTGAAATAAACCCTTCGCACAAAATAACGATTATAGGAAAAACCTTCATTTTCAAATACACACACCTTGGGTCCAGGGCACAAAACATCACCCACAAACCCATAACAGAAAAATCCACAACTCAAGGCACAAATAACAAACAGGAGATTTTATAGCCCACGAGTCTTACAACAAGAACCCACAAGAAAGGGTCTACACAAAACAGTGATCACAAGATACAATAGTGGATCCACGATAATATGATAATTTATAGAAGGTCTTAGAAAAAGTAACAGCTATCCAAGAGTGGTTAATGTAGTATTTTTAAATATGTGGGCCCTAAGATGGCAATATATAAATCAATATAACACCAATACCAAAGAGGCCTACAAGGATCACAACAATCATGCCTCTGGTTGCTTCCCTTTGCTACTAATGGGATTAATGAACTCGCCTGAGAAACATTGATAATAACGGTGTGAGACATAAAGTCTCAGTAACCAAAATTAATTTATCAAATATGCAGGAAAGGATTGCAAATCATAGAAGCATGTTTGTTAATATTATAATAATAATAACAACTTCAATATTTAAATAACCATAAATAAAACAAACAATACATAGTAACCATAACAATTAACCATCCCCACTCATCCATCCTGCTCCTCCTTATTTCCTCATAGACGTGGATCAGCCTATCAGTGCTAGTATACCCGGCCAAGGTTAGCTAGTCACTTCAAGAATACTGTCCCCTCCCACTCTACCACTTTAGAGGTCCAGGGCACAAAATTTTGCCCACAAACCCCCCATCAAAATACCGTAACAGGGAGGTGTCCGTTCAAAACACTCAACTCAAATTCCGGGCCAGGAATGAGAGAGCCGATGAGCACAATTTCACCCTCAATCTCTTCCACACAACCCCCAACATTTACCACAAAAATAAAATAATACTAAAATTTGCAACAGCATTTTATTAAATTATTATTCCACACATCACATCTTACAACGAACATTATAACCATCACAACAATAACAATCCCAATAATAATAATAATCACATAAATACATACATTTGGAAAACACACTGCTTCACTGAAATAATCTCATATTTAAACATACACAAATATTTCAAAATACATACAAGTGGTAAAAATAAGACTTAGAAAAATATCTCACAATCCAAAACAAGCATATAAAATAAATTAACCCCAGTTACCTCACTTCCACGCTTAACCTCAGCTCGATGAGTATCACCCGCACAATTACCGCTCACAAGAGGGCTCTACATTATCATAATTAAAACTTATAATTTCCCCACTTCTTAAAATATATTTTATCATAACAAAATTGAAAATGATGTTTTGATCCGACAAATTCCAAAAATAACATTTTAGTTTCAAAATTCCAGAAATTACAATTTTACCCCCAAAAATATTAGAATTTACAATTTTACCCCAAAAATTCCAGAAATTACAGTTTTGTCCCAGAAATTCCAGAAATTACAGTTTTGGCCAAACATTTCAGAAATTACAGTTTTGCCCCAAACATTTCAGAAATTACAGTTTTGCCCCCAACATTCCGAAAATTTCAGTTTTACCCCATGTATATAAAAAAAACTAAGATAATTAAATTCCAATAATATCTCTCTAACCCAAATAAATTATTTTCATAACATCTAATCAGTAAAAATATTTCATAGATATAAAATCATAAACTTCTTAAATAGAAAATGCAAATTTAAATTTCTATAATAACCAAACAATAAATCTAAACCGATTAAAATTTACTATTAATCATCTGCTACACATATATAGTCTTCTATTGTCAAAACTCAAAACTTTCCCAAAATCTTAGTCACAAAATGTTCCCTAACCAACATAATAATAACTTCATTTGAAAAATAAAAATATATGGAATAACTTTTATGAAGGAAGTTTCTTGAAAAGAAGCTAGTTTAACTACTTAAATTATCTTATAAGATAAAAGACATACCTTAAAATTCACTGAAAAACTCTTAAATCTCTCTCCTTCCTTTCTTCTTCACTCACACTCTCACCTCTCCTCTCTGCTGGGCACGCACACACTCACCAACACTCCACAACACAACACACACACCTTTATATATATATATATATATATATATATATATATATAAGGGGGAGGGGGTATTAATTACCCCTCCCCATTCCTCAACGTGGGCAGCACATTTCGTGCTGCCCACTATTTTTTTTAAAAAAAAATAGTGGGAGACATGTCTCCCACTGTTTTGTATGCCTCCCACTATCCGATACACAAGGTGGCCTCCCACGTTTTTTTTATATAAATATATATTTTATTTATTATTTATCTATATTATTATTTTATTTATTATATTATTATTATTATTTTTAAAAAAAATTATCATATATAATTCTTTCATAATCCTCTTAAATTCTAAAATGAAAAATTAGGATGTTACAACTCTCCCCACCTAAATAGAATTTTTTCCCCAAAATTTCTCAACATGTTATTAAAGAAAATAATCCACAACACAATATATCAATATAATAGCATCAGAGTCAAAATATTATTATAACCAAGAATCACCAACACAACAAGAGTATCACATCACAGAAATTCAATCACGATACAACACAGCCACAAGTATATCTTATTTCCAACAAACAAGCATACCTAGGCAAACAAATGAGGATAGTCACGCCGCATTCGCTCTTCAGTTTCCCATGTAGCATCACCTGGAGCCATACCCTTCCAGAAAATTTTTAGAAGGCGGATGGTTTTATTCCGTAACTGCTTGTCTTTCACATCAAGGATCCTTTCAGGCTCAGGTATGTAGGTCAAATTTTCTCTTAATTCGACCTGTTCGGGCTCAATCATATGGGAAGGATCTGGATGATATTTCTTAAGTTGTGATACGTGAAACACGTTGTGTACCACTTGACAGGTGCGGAGGTAAGGCAATCCGATAAGCGACTGGTCCAATTCGCTCCAGAATCTCGTATGGGCCAATAAATCGAGGAGTTAATTTCTTGGCCTTAATGGATCTGCCAATACTAGTTACCGGTGAAACCTTAAGGAATACGTGGTCCCCTACTTCAAACTCCAAAGCTCTCCGTCGCTTATCCACATAGCTCTTTTGTCTGCTCTGAGCGGTCAACAATCTCTGGCGAATTATCTCAATTTTCTTTGTGGTTTTGTCTACCAAGTTCGGTCCGATCACGGTTCGTTCACTTAATTCAGTCCAACAAAGAGGCGATCTACACTTTCTATCTTACAATGTGTAACATCCTGAATTTTGGACCTAAAGTCTTGAGAATAAGGCTATTTTTGGAAGTCTACTAAGCTCTATTTTTGGCAAGTGATAAATTGGAAATCAGTATTTTGTGGGACCCATGAATAGTATTTACTATTTATACATAGTAATTTACTATTTGCACAGTATCATGCGGGACCCACACTATATAATTCTTCTCTCCTTCCTCCGACAAACAACACCCGTGAGTGTTGAATAAATTTTGATGCGAGACCCATGTTACTTTTTGCATAGTAATTTTATTATTTAAATAATAATATTATATTATAATATTAAATTATTATATATATATATATATATATATATATATATATATATATATATAAAGAAGAAGCCACGAGGTCGTGTGCGTGGGTAGGAAAAAAAATATAGTTTTATATTTTGTGGAATTACGTAGAATGACCCAGAGATGGAAAATTACTCTTAAGGACCCATTTTCCAACATTATATAAACCTTCAGTTTTTCATTCATTCACTGTAGAGAGAAGTGAGGAGAGAGAGACTAGAGAGATGATTATTTGTGGAGCCTTATAGTAGCTTGAAGGTGATTTGGGAATTAGCAAGTAATAGGTAACTCTGAATATTCTTCCTTATACTTGTGAATTATGTATGATTATAAATTTGTTTATTTAATATTTATGATAAGCATATATAGAAAATATTTATGGTTTTAAGATCTGGTGTGGGAACTTTGATTTGTAAATCTGCAGAGGTACTATTTATGCGTACGTTACTATTCACGTATACCGTATTTACTATTCATTTTTACTATTCACGTATACCGTATTTACTATTCATTTTTACTATTCACGTATACATACCGTATTTACTATTCATTTTACTATTCACGTATACACACAGTATTTAACTATTCACATTTACTATTCACATATACGCATAGTATTTTACTATTCACAGATACGCATAGTTTTTACTATTCATAAATACGCATATCGATATATATAATGGTATAATAATGCATTATTTTTGAATAAACACATTTATCATGGCGGTTGTATTGTGATGGGTGGAGTAAGGAGGGATTTGAATGATAAGAATTGTTTATGCCACCACTCGGTGCACAGTGGATGGTACTTGTTTCAGGGCCCCATCTTCCATGTTATCCTTTGGCCGGGATTTCATTGGAGTTGTGGGACATGTGACACCTCCTTAGTTATTTTAAAGGAGGGGAGCCATAGTCCAGATTTAAGCTCTATACCTTTGGCCGGGTGTATCTTAAGTTTTTGGTGAGCTTGGAACAATTCAGTCAAATGAATAAGTTTTTATTGGACTATGTGTTAGCCTATGGCTCCAGTCAGCGGTATACGGGTGAAAGGTGATATAAGAGAGGATGCATATTGCATCATGTACACCTGAACAGTTCAAAGATTTGATAGAATGATGAATATTTTGTTATAACATTTGATGAGAACTTTTGGAATTTATACTTATATATATAAAATCTTATTTTATTTTCTTCTCCATTGATGACTACTTTTACAAATAATTTTGTATGAGAGATTATGGTATATATATATATATATATATTTGAAATCAGCCCATGCCCTTTTTGTTATATATTATTTGCTCGTATACGGAGGAAATATTCAGTAGTTACTGAGACGTGGAATCTCACCCCCCATATTAACATTTTACAGGTGGTTAACCAAATAGAGATCAAGGGAATGCACCTATGGAGTGAGCTATGAAGGCTCTTTTGTACTCCTATAGTTTATGTTATGTTATTATATTTGCCATGACTAAAAGACTTCCGCATCTTAAAGTAACTCTGATATATTGGATTTAATTTTTGGCTCTGTGGATTTCTACGTTTGGCCATTTTGTAAATATGTTTTTGAGTGTTGATTATCCTATATTTAGAGGTGTTACTAATATTTTGGCCAAGATTTTGGTAATGAAAATGAGGTGTTACATTTTTTGTATCAGAACAAAGGTTCTGGCCAATCTATAAATTTTCTAACAGTTTTCTAAATATAAAATTTTGAGGTCATGGCAAATTAAATATCATAACATGCGCATTTTCCTTTATAGTTTTGGATTCTATTTACCTAATTTTTCTTGTGACATTTATGATAGGAGAAGAATGGGATAGTAACAAAAAAAAATCAGGTGATTGATAATGAGGATTTATGATTTGAGGAGGTGATTGAAATTATGAGCCGCGTAGCGGAAGATGGTAAGTAGAAAATTAACTGGATTTTGTAGGCCAAAATTTGTCTTTAGGGGAGGAATATTTTTAGTAATCATTGATGTCTAGGAAAGTGATTCAAGGAATAAGCCTTTATTTTATGGTTATTTAGTTGTCGAAAGTGAAGAGATTTACACTGGATTTACACTTAACTAGCTAATTGATATGAATAATAGGTAATAATACCATAGCAGTATAGACATAGTTTAGTTAGTATATATATATATATATATATATATATATATATATATATATATATATAAATTCGGTACGCTGTAGTATAAGTGAGCGGTCAATGTCCTTATTGCCATTGGAATCTAAGGATTTTACAATAAATGATAGTCATACATAAGAAGGCTAAGAAGAAAAAGACAACAATGCTTCAAGTACGAAGAGCAACAGTTGGAACAACCCCACCACAAACTTCGACCATTTGACGTTGAAGGTTGCTAATTTCCTCTTGAGTAAAAGCTCTTCTAACGGGATCTTGATGACTCATTTGTCTCCTTAGTATAGTGACTCGCCTTATAAGCTTCGAAAGCTTTTTGTAGGGCCAATCTTCTAAACCTCCTTTGTTACATATCGACTTTATAGAATGTTTGCTTAGGTTTACCTCCTTGCTAGTTTCCTCGAGGGTTAGATGAAAAAAATTACTAAAATCCTTCAGCAACATTGACTCTATTCTCTTGCGCTGCTCCAAGGTTGCCTTATATGTTTCACTTAGTTTGAGGGCTGAATATTTATCTTGTGAATCATTTCCTACCTCGGGTTCTTTCCCTTTGGAAGTTATGTTCTTTCCTACCACTGAATCGGCCATGAGAATCCCTTCTCACAGATCTCTCAGCAACTTTATACCTTCTACAGACGTCTCGAATTTTTGCAGTCAACTTCTCAAGAGTCATGACATCATAGGTACCCATTCTTGCCTTGACCTCATCATTGCATCTCTCAAACATTTGTCTGGCCAGCCAATTATTATGTTGCTCTTCTGTTCTATTTAACTGCGATACATATTTAGCTAGCCCCATGAATTGAGCTATAAAGGTATTCTCATCCATCTCCCCTTGTTGAAGTGTGAAGAACTCAGCTTCTTTTTGATATCTCATCTCAATAGGGAAGTAGTAATCATAGAACATTCTCTTAAATTCACTCCAATCCAGTTGATGTCCATCAGCAGGCTTCACAGTATTCCACCAATCCAATGCACCCCCTTTTAACAGGGTCTTCGCAGCTATAACCTTTTGATATTTATCACAGCCAATTGACTCAAATAGCATCTCCAACCGATCAATCCAACTCTCAGCCTCTGTTGGCAATCCTCCTGAGAAGGTCTCAGGATGGAAACGATCTAAATGTTTCCAGACTGTAAGCATGTTAGGAACAACTCTTCGTCTTGCCGACTCTTCCGATTCATAGCTTGATCGATTTGGAATTGTCTTATTAGCATGAACAGTGTTTTCTTCCTCTGATTCTTCGTGTGCTTATTGGGTATGATTCTTGCTTCCCCCACCAGATCCTTCATTGGCTCTGCCCTCCTCGAGTCTTTTCAATCGTTCCTCTGTCATACGGATCCATTCATACACATATCGCAACATTTCAGTGTTGGTTAACTGATCCTGAGGCTGATCCTGAGGCCCATTAGACTTCTCCTGGTTGTTGTCACCGATTTTTGTGCGCCT
Organism: Acacia crassicarpa; assembly: GCA_034222035.1. Lineage (NCBI taxonomy): Eukaryota > Viridiplantae > Streptophyta > Magnoliopsida > Fabales > Fabaceae > Acacia > Acacia crassicarpa. Next base: position 27,891,247 of record JAWXYG010000004.1, read on the forward strand.
GGTATTCCCCATCTCTCCCCACCTAAGGGTAAAACCCACCAGAGATGGAGAATAATAAGAACAAAGAACAAAACAAAACACAACAGGGAAGCAGGTGTGTAAAGATTATAAATTGCCATACTCTAAATGTAATGCACAACAAGGCCAGGAAATCATAAACACAGGGCTCTGGATACCAAGTTGAAATAACCCTTCGCACAAAATAACAATTATAAGAAAAACCTTCATTTTCAAATACACACACCTTGGGTCCAGGGCACAAAACATCGCCTACAAACCCATAATAGAAAAATCCACAACTCAGGGCACAAATAACAAACAGGAGATTTTTATAGCCCACGAGTCTTACAACAAGAACCCACAAGAAAAGGTCTACACAAAACAGTGATCACAAGATACAATAGTGGATCCACGATAATATGATAATTTATAGAAGGAGGTCTTAGAAAAAGTAACAGCTATCCAAGAGTGGTTAATGTAGTATTTTTAAATATGTGGGCCCTAAGATGGCAATATATAAATCAATACAACATCAATACCAAAGAGGCCTACAAGGATCACAACAATCATGCCTCTGGTTGCTCCCCTTTGCTACTAATGGGATTAATGAACTCGCCTGAGAAACATTGATAATAACGGGGTGAGACATAAAGTGCCAGTAACCAAAATTAATTTATCAAATATGCAGGAAAGGATTGCAAGTCAGAGAAGCATGTTTGTTAATATTACAATAATAATAATAACAACTTCAATATTTAAATAACCATAAATAAAACAAACAATACATAGTAACCATAATAATTAACCATCCCCACTCATCCATCCTGCTCCTCCTTATTTCCTCATAGACGTGGATCAGCCTATCAGTGCTAGTATACCCGGCCAAGGTTAGCTAGTCACTTCAAGAATACTGTCCCCTCCCACGCTACCACTTAGAGGTCCAGGGCACAAAATTTCGCCCACAAACCCCCCATCAAAATACCGTAACAGGGAGGTGTCCGCTCAAAACACTCAACTCAATTTCCGGGCTAGGAATGAGAGAGCCGATGAGCACAATTTTACCCTCAATCTCTTCCACACAACCCCCAACATTTACCACAAAAATAAAATAATAATAAAATTTGCAACATCATTTTATTAAATTATTATTTCACACATCACATCTTACAACGAACATTATAACCATCACAACAATAACAATCCCAATAATAAAAATAATCACATAAATACATAGATTTGGAAAACACACTGCTTCACTGAAATAATCTCATATTTAAACATACACAAATATTTCAACATACATACAAGTGGTAAAAATAAGACTTAGAAAAATATCTCACAATCCAAAACAAGCATATAAAATAAATTAACCCCAGTTACCTCACTTCCACGCTTAACCTCAGCTCGATGAGTATCACCCGCACAATTACCGCTCACAAGAGGGCTCTACATTATCATAATTAAAACTTATAATTTCCCCACTTCTTAAAATATATTTTATCATAACAAAATTGAAAATGATGTTTTGATCCCAAAAATTTCATTTTAGTTTCAAAATTCCAGAAATTACAATTTTACCCCCAAAAATATTAGAATTTATAGTTTTACCCCGAAAATTCCAGAAATTACAATTTTGTCCCAGAAATTCCAGAAATTACAGTTTTGGCTAAACATTTCAGAAATTACAGTTTTGCCCCAGAAATTCCAGAAATTACAGTTTTGGCCAAACATTTCAGAAATTACAGTTTTGCCCCAAACATTTCAGAAATTACAGTTTTGCCCCCAACATTCCAAAAATTTCAGTTTTACCCCATGTATATAAAAAAAACTAAGATAATTAAATTCCAATAATATCTCTCTAACCCAAATAAATTATTTTCATAACATCTAATCAGTAAAAATATTTCATAGATATAAAATCATAAACTTCTTAAATAGAAAATGCAAATTTAAATTTCTATAATAACCAAACAATAAATCTAAACCGATTAAAATTTACTATTAATCATCTGCTACACATATATAGTTTTCTATTGTCAAAACTCAAAACTTTCCCAAAATCTTAGTCACAAAATGTTCCCTAACCAACATAATAATAACTTCATTTGAAAGATAAAAATATGTGGAAGAACTTTTATGAAGGAAGTTTCTTGAAAAGAAGCTAGTTTAACTACTTAAATTATCTTATAAGATAAAAAACATACCTTATATTCACTGAAAAGCTCTTAAATCTCTCTCCTTCCTTTCTTCTTCACTCACACTCTCGCCTCTCCTCTCTGCCGGGCACGCACACACTCACCAAACTCACCAACACTCCACAACACAACACACACACCTTTATATATATATATATATATATATATATATATATAAGGGGGAGGGGGTATTAATTACCCCTCCCTATTCCTCAACGTTTCGTGTTGCCCACTTTTTTTTTTTTTTTAATAGTGGGAGACATGTCTCCCACTATTTTGTGTCCCACTATCCGATACACAAGGTAGTGGGAGGCCATGCCTCGCACGTTTTTTTTTATATAAATATATATTTTATTTATTTATTTATTTATTATTTATTTATATTATTATTTTATTTATTTTTATTTTTATTTTTATTTTTATTTTTTTAAAAAAAATTATCGTATATAATTCTTTCATAATCCTCTTAAATTCTAAAATGAAAAATTAGGATGTTACATCCGCCATCTTACCGCGTAAGGTAAGATCGTGGGCCCCATAGAAATTTACATAATTATTTAGTTTAATGAAAATCTAAGTATCTAATAATTTTTATTATTGTCCCCTATTTGATTGATGTATTTCCCTAACATTTCCTTGCTCTTTCTTGGTTCTATAAAAACCCTAATTAATTTGGAAATTGTTTTTATTTTTACGGTATTTTATGATTCCTAACAAAATTTAGAAAAACAAAACATTAGCTACCTTAAATTCTAAGAAAAAATAACCTAATAGATAGAATAAATATATCTCAAAATTTGAGACCACATATTCACCTATTTATAATAGGTGCCATCAAACAAAATATTGTATTTATGATAATTGTTAATTTGGAGTATTACATGTTGCGTCAGCACTATGTCGATATGCTCAATAAGGATTTGACCATAAAGAGTAGTGATCAGTCTCAATGTTTCCAAAAAAGGGATTAATCTTAGAAAAGCAATTGAAAATAATATGCAGAAACCTCTTATTTACCTTTTTAAGATTATTATATGGAATTAATAATTTAAATCATTATCATAAGTTAAATATAACAAAAATAATAAGCAAAATACTCAATTACCTTGTAGAGTTCCGATGCCACACATTCCCAAAGAATGATTTGAATCTTCATTGAGAAGACTGGTCTCCAACTGATTCGAGAGAAACATTGATGAGCTTTATCTCAAACCTTACTTGAGGTGATTAAGGGTCTGCACAGAAACAGGATTATTTTGAGTGAGGCCGCCAAATCATGCACGATATTGGTGAAGGAGAAAGTTAAATACTCCCTCCGGTCCTAATTATAAGGCATAGTTGACTTTGTTTGGAGAGATTAAGGAAGCTAAATAAGTTACTTAATCACTTTATATGTTGTATATCTTTAGATTATATATTAGTTTATTAGTCAAACTAATTACTTTGAAGAAAAAAATAAAAATAAAAATACTCTAAAGTAATTTAATTAGCTTCCTTAATTTTTCCAAAAAAGTCAACTATGCCTTATAATTAGGACCGGAGGGAGTAACTTTATCTTTTGGTTGATATTTGGGAAAGTAATATAATTACTGTGTAAAATCTGTCCATATGTTTTAAAATATTAAATACTAGCTTTTTAAAATTTAGGGTCCAACTTTTTTCTTTTTAATGTAAAATAGAGTTAAATTCTATAAGGATTGAAAAAGCTAAATAAATTATTTAATATAAACATTACTATCTTAAATTTAAAAAAAAAATACAAATATTTTAGAATAATTTAATTAGTTTCCCGACATCTAAAAAAACAAAAAATTAATTATGGTTTATATAGTTAGGATCTCTATCTTACAGGGGGCAAAAAAAAAACAGATCCATCAAAACTTCACTGCCCTGTCTTCAATAATTGAAGCCAAAAAACAACTTCTTGTTGAACGAAATGACAATATCTTAACAGCATACCCAAAAACATAAATTAGTTTTCCAATTAACAAAGCAAAGCCTCATCTGTCGAAGGAAACATATTATAATAGTGAAGACAATTTCTCAACAAATCAAAACATCAGTAAGGAATTATAACCCACAAACCAGCTGATCAGATATTTTTCTTTTGGATGAATGCAAGTACTACGAGGAAAGAAAAAGAACATCATAAAGTAACCCTAAAGGTGAGAGAGACTTCCCAAATCCAAACCCCAAAACCCAATTTTCAAAATGTTTCCACAACCCCACACCCCAAAACTTTGAAATAGAGCAATTTATTTTGTAATTTTAGCATATATCCGTTGAACATTAAATCGAAAGATAAAAGATGACAAGACCAAAAGCAACAGAGAACCCATAACTATGAGTAGATCCATTCCCAGATTCACCGAAAGCTTCACGCGAAGGTTATAGCAACATGAAACTAAACCATTTTTTTCATTTTGGAAAAAAAAATACCTTGAAAGCCAGTCGGAGCACAGATCGCAGAAAGAGATAGAGAGAAGAAATAGGAACCGAAACAGATTTTGTGGTAAGGAAGACGAATCAATCTGTTAGTGAGGCAGGAGGCGTTTGCCGCCGTAGGGTTTGGGGAGTGACTGTCGCAATGTGAATAGGGGGAAGAATAAATAAGGACACCAGGCAGAGAGCGTGACGCACGCTCATAAGAAAGAACGAGCGTCCGGGCACGGGGAGCTTTGAATTTTGGAGTTTTTTTTTTTCAATGTATTTAAATAAAAAATATTGATATCATGTGTAGGCCTTAAACTTATAAGTCAGAATAAACGACATTAAAATCTCAATTAAAAAAATGTCAAAATTAGTTACTATTAATTATTCCACTTATTAATGATTGCTCTTTCATCTATCATTCACAAGCCATAAAACTTTTTTAATGCTATTTCTTTTAATTTAAACATTAAAGTCACTTTTTCAATAATTTATAAACCATTAATTATTACATCGTGACAAAAGTTATGATAAATGCATTTGAAACAACAAAGTGTCTAGCGAATATTTGTGTGTGTGTGTTCTCCAGTAGATTATATGTATGAATAAAATTTATGATTTGGGAATATAAGATATGCCTGCTTAAGCATAGGACCCAAAATATTGATAGGCATCTTTAAACTTTGGCTCGAAGGAAATTTTAATGAGTTTAGTTTAAACAAAATAGAGAAGTAAAGTTATAAATTTTTAATAAAGAGAACATGTAATATAAAAAAAAATATAGAGTTAAGGTGCAAAAATACATATGTGCTTTTATCTGAGGAGCGCCCAGTAGCAAGTGCTTTTTTTAGGTACAAAAGTGCACATGTGGTTACGAAATAGGAACAAAAGTCACAGTTACCGTTAAATGGATAGATGTTGACCGTTTAGTTGGATGGTTTGACCTAAATTAATGATGTGGACGGTGACTAGGAGTGTGTAACAGACAAGTGGAATCTGAGTAGTGGCTGACTTGGAAATTGCATGATTTATTTATCTGAAAAAAATGTAATTTATTTATCTATTATTCCCAAAAATTGTTTAATCCCCAAAATCTAAGACATAATATAATCAGAATTATTAGCTTCTCTCTGCATCTCGTCTCCAACCCCCTGTATCTGCTCTTGCAGAAGCACACCATGTGCTTGATATCATAAACGTTGTTCCTGAAAAACACCCTCAACAATCTCAAGAATTGCTCCACCCCATTCGGTAAGCTCCGTCAGGTCAGGTTCTTCACCAGGTACCCGAAATCACCCAACTTACCGACTCATTGCAGATGAGCCCCGACGACATCATCAACTCCACGAGCCTCGTGGAGTCGACTCTGTCCTCAACGTTTATCTCTAAGTCGATCCCTTGCCGGCGGAGCAAATTGATGGAATCAGAGGTGAAGGAGTCACGCGCCAAGTCGAAGTCGCAGAAATTAAACTCCCAGATAAAGCGATTTTCAGATCTGAGGTCGGGAAGGTTGCCATCAGCATCGGAGAGGGTGAGGCTGACCTAGATGAGATTCAAGGCATCGACGTTAGCCTTCAAGAGGCAATAGTGATCGGAGGGAAGAAGCTGGTGATGGTGGTAAGGAATCGCAGGATCAACATTAGGGCAAAAGATAACGCCGGGAAACTTGGTGTCCATGGAGATAAAAGGGTAGCGATCGATTAAATCATGGATGAGTCGAAATTCATATTCGAGATTAGAAGCCCATACTTCACGAATCTGGACAGGCTTCAATTTGAGATCTTCAGTGACCATGTTGAGCAAAGTCAGGCAGCGGCATTGACGATGAGTGAAGTTGAAGGGCTGAGGTAGAATGAAGAAGAGGATTCTTCGGGTGAGGGTGGTTATGGATAAAAGAGAGAAGATTATGAGGATAACAGATAAATTTTTGGGGATTAATCTGTTGTTTTTGGGAATAACAGATAAATAAATTACATTTTTCAGATAAACAAATCATGCAATTTCCAAGTCATCCACTACTCAGATTCCACTTGTCTGTTAATACTCCTAGTCATCATCCATGTCATTAATTTAGGTCAAACCATCCAACTAAACGGTCAACATCCATTCCCTTAACGGTAACTGTGACTTTTGCTCCTATTTCGTAACCACGTGTGCACTTTTATACCTAAAAAAAGCATTTGCTACTGGGCGCTCTTCGGACAAAAGCTCATGTGTGTTTTTGCACCTTAACCCAAAAATATATATATAAAAAATGATTAAAAACTTTTACGCACATATTCTTAAAAAAATGACTTGATATATAGGAACAATATCTTACATGTTATAAATAAAAAGAGTGGCTGACTAAATTAAATATTATTAATATAAGTAGACAGATAGTAATAGAACAGACTTGGTTACCAAATCTTGCTCCTTCTAACACATTTCAAACAATTGCCGCCAACAAAAAATTATTTGATCGAGGTAATTTGTCTCTCACTCTCTCTAACAAATCACAAACAAACATGACATATGATTTATCTTATTTTTGTATTATATCATAATGGATATGAAAGATTATGGGGGCCAATTAAGCATAATTATACATATACAACTTCTATTAAACATTGTGAAATGGGCTAGTCCCTCACAACGTGATGAACCAAAACTCGAATCCCCATTAGGAAAGGTGTTTACATTTAAAGTGTGTTTGGTTTAAGGGGAAGGGAGGGGGTTTAAACTTAGATACTAATAATTAAGTTTTTCTATGTCTCCCCTCCCCTCAGACTAAATACACCCTAAGTACTGACAGTGCCTAAAATAAGATTGTCTATAATAGGAGGTTACTCGTGACACGACCAAAAAAAAAAAAAAAATCAAAGTTCCTTGAGGCCCACTCCCCTGCCTTCAACCCAACAGTTAATCTTTCATTTTTGTGTACCTGAATATTAGTTGATGTTCGTGATTTTCTGGTCAAGTCATGTTACTTGCGACCAATCATTGTTGTTTAGTTTAATAATTTATATGCATCTACTGATCCCCTTTTGTAGTTTACAAGCATGGGTTGCTCCAAGGAACAAGTTGTTAGTTCAATTCACTGATCTTTCTAGGAGTCACCCAGATAAGGATGTTTCATCTTTGTGGCTCGCTGTTTTATGTCATCTTAGAGAAGGGCAAGTCTATGGTTTGCAGGCAGAATCTCAAACCATGAGAAATAATTTCCGTGTGACAAGTTCTATTGCCGTCCCAAGCGGTATTTCTTTTCTCATTTTTCACTCAGTTCATCAATCAGATTAATAAACATTTTATAGCAGTAAACCATTTTATAATGTCCAGGTTCAATTGATCTCACTGGAATGAGAGCAGATCCGTTGGTGCTTCTTATTGCAATTATACCGAGCTTGGGGTCTCCTAATACATCTTTTGCCTTGAGGGCTTGTTCATCATCGGTACAGTTTTATCTGTTTCATGAAATGGATCTAGTTCCTATACTGTAGAGATCTTTAATTTGATGGGATTTTGGGATAAAATGAGCAATATTCTGTTGTAGTGCATTAGTCTGAAACTTTTTCGACATTGCATTCATATTTTAAATTTCACAGTATAAATGTCTCCAAATGTCACCATCGCATTGACTGCATTCACAGTTATTATCAACAACTTCATTTTTTGGTAAATTTGCTTATCAATATAGCAATGATTTGCAAAACTTAAAGGACTTTTCTCATAAGTATAAGGTGAGAGTGAGGCGTGCATTTTCCTTTATTCTTTATCTTCCCTTTGAATTTTGGGAAAACTGCTACAAGGAGAAAAAACTAAGACTTTTGGTACTTAATCCTTCTTGGGGATCAGAATTGTTTGCACGTATGGAGTATATATAATTGTATGTGTTAATTGGTTATAATGATGGAACTCGGCTTTATATGAACTCTAGTAAGAGAAATTTGATAGATTATAGGTCTAAGCATATGAACTACAAAGAAGAAAAATGAAAAAACACTGAGCTATCGTTTGAGAGGTCAATCTCTCCAATTCAATCAATCAAAGTTTGGTTACCTCACTTGTCCCACATTGTATATACCACACAGTTCAATAACCAATTCTTGTTCTCTAGCTTTGGTTTATAGCTTACCAAATAATGGGGCCCTTTTGGGGTGTTAACAGGAGCCTAGTGTTTTCTATAAGTTCATCTTATACATTTTGTTTTACTGGTTTTTCATTTGTTGACGAGGCATGAGCCTTTAATTTTAGACTTTTAGGAGGGCTTCTTTCTTTCTTTTTTTTTTTTTTGATATAAGGAGGGCTTTTGAAACTATTTTGCTTTAGTAGGTGTTATTTTAAGTAGGTGTAATTTTAGACTTTTAGGTGGGTGTAATGTTTTTACTTTTAACTCATCCTTTCCCCCCCCCCCCCCCCAAAAAAAAAATTTTGTGTGTTTTTTTGAAAAAAAAAAAATTGAAGGACAAGGCATCTTGAATGACCGTAGACCTAGTAGGTGTATTTTAGACTCTTAGGTGGGATTTATAAATTACTCCACTTTTTTTAATAGCAAAATTCAAAATTTAAATTATTTTAGTAACATATAATGAGTTTTTTTTTTTCATTTTCATTCCATCATTAATGTTATATTTTATTAATTAAAAGTTAGTAACATCTAATATATATATATTTTTTATTTTTTTCCTCTTAATTACTCATCTAAATAAGGACATATTAAAAAAAAAAGAGTCTCTTATAAATTAATTTGGGTGGAGTATAAGCCCCAGGCGTATAGCTCCACCCGCTTTATAGAGGGTCAATGGAACACCCAGTAACAATGAAAGCTTTTGAGACGCCGATGTCGCCGACACTGTGACAGTCAATGAAAGACGGAGACACCAAGAGAATGACGGGGTAATAGTTCGTTGGCGAATCTGCTCCAAATTCTGTGTTTTTTTTTCACTTTTTAATTGTTGATTGACAATTTTAGTCCCTTCAACTGTTATTTGTGCCAAACGCTCCTCGGGTAATAGTTGGTTGACAAATCTGTACCTGAAAAAAAAAAAAAAACTATTAGTCAAATTGCAAGGAAGACAAGAAGGAAGTGTATTTTCAATATGGTAGGCATGCACTGCAACATCTGTTCTTTCGTGGAAGAAGAGTCAACGCAACGAAACAATCACTTATCATCTGGTATTTTTTTTTAATTGTTATTTTTAAAATTGGATACCCTACATTATTTTGCCTCCCTTAGAAATATAGTCCAAGAGGGAATGTGGAAACTTTAAAGAAATATAATAGCTTGAAGCTCTCATTCAATTAATGTTGTAATTATTAAAACAGAGAGCACACTATTTTCTCAAGTTGTGGAGTGTGTGTATGTTTACGTTAATCCTACTTTCTCAGTTTTATTGAAATAAAATTTCCTTTTTATAAAAAAAAGTATTATATTTAAATGCATTTGTAAATTAAACAAGTCATAATCCCGTGGTTGGAGGGTACTGTTCCTCTGCCCAGCGTCTCCTCTCCTCATCCCTCACAGTCGCATCCTGGCCGTCCAAATCTTGATTCAAGGGCCCAGAATGGTTTTTTAAGATACCGCATGCAGTATTTTAAAAAATCACTCTGGACCCTTGGATCAAGATTTTGACGACCAGGATGCGACTGTGAGAGATGGGGAGAGGAGACGCTGGGCTAAGAATCCTCTTCCGTGGTTGTATTAGAACTCTTTTGGGGCGTGGAAAGAGAGAGACCAAACCATCAAAAGAACAAGAGAGGATAAATGCTGCAAGGAAGATAATAATAAGGACAAGTATTTTTCATTATGGTAGGGCATTTACAATTATAACAACCTAATTTTCAATTTTAGGATTTAGTTATGATTATAGATCAGTTATATATGATAAATTTATCTTTGTGTATTTATTGAAGAAGAAAGAGGAAAAATAATAATAATAATAATAATAAATATAAAAATAAATAAATAAATAAATAAATAAATAAATATTATATATATATATATATATATATATATATATATATATATTAAAGTATAGTGGGAAGCCATGCTCCCCACTATACTTGGGCAGTGGGGCGTAACTTCCCACTGCCAAAATTCTGCCGGGAGGCATGGCCTCCCACTATTCAATAAAAAAAAAATTATATAATAAAATATATGTGGTTGGGGGATTATAAATACCCCCCAACACACAAAATCCACACACACACACACACGGTAGAAGAAGAGAGGTGAGAGTGAGAGCAAGGGCAGGTAGAGAGAAGGAGAGCAGTAGGCAACCGGAGGTCATTTGCAATTTTATAGGTAAGTTATTTATCTTATAAGATTATTTTGGTAGTAGATTAATTTATTTTCAACATACTCCCTTAATGAAAGTTGTTCTATATATTTTTCTCTTTCTATAAAACTATGTTGTTTAGAAAACATTTTTAGATTTAGATATTGAAAGAGTTTTGAGTTTTAAAGATAGAAAAATATATTTATGAAGAGGATAATAATCAGTTAATTATAGTCGGTTTAGATTTGTTATTTGATTCTTATAAGAATTTAAATAAATTTTTCTATATTTTCAAGATTTATATTTTATAAATAGTTTCACTGATTAAATATAGTACAAATGATTTAGTTGGGATTTGCATGTTTTCTATTTTGTAATAATACCGTATCAATTTTAATACTTCTGTGCAGTTATTGTTTTAAATAAGGAAGGAAATTATTAGTATTATTATTATTATTATTATTGTAATTATTATTATTATTATTTAGAAAGGGAAGGAAATAAGTTTTATATATATATATGTCATGTGTGGCTTTATATATATTTATGTAGATCAGGTGTGACTATGTTTATAAAATTTATAATTGATTATGAACCTTTATATATGTAGATATATATAAACACAAGAACGTTTATGGAATTTGAAATACAAATAAACAGAATCTAAAACAATTTACTCCTATATAATAGGATTTAACCTAACTACTTCTTATATAATCTCCCTTATAATATATTTTACAAAATAAAATAGATAGTTTTGATTATTAAGAAAAGGGATTAAATAATAAAAGAAATAGTAGAATAATAATAATGATAATAACAATAATAATAAAGTAAATAATGATTATTATTAAGAGTAGGAATAAATAATAATAATAATAATTATTATTTAAAATATATATATATATATATATATATATATATATATAATAATTGAGGAATTATAAGTTATAATTTTATGAAAAGTTTTAGAAGTATTATTAATGATTAGCAAATTGGTTGTGGTAGATTGTTTTTGGCATGTGTTTGAGCTCTTGGATTAGGAGCACTGTGATAATATTAGCTTCGGCGAGAGGTAACCACTTTCCACTTTTTATGGGTATTGATATGTTGCTTGTGAGTGTTTGTGAAATGATTGTAAATATTTTAATAGAAATTGCCTTGTGGGACTTTATGATTTGAATTGTGAATATATATTTATTTATTCATATATAAGAATTGATCATTTTAATATCATGATATTTATCATATTTATTTATTCATATATAAGAATTGTTCATTTTAATATCATGATATTTATCATAATTATTTATTCATGTATAAGAATGGTTAATTTTAATATCATGATATTTATCATATCTACTTATTAATGTATAAGAATTGTTTATTTTAATATCATGATATTTATCATATTTATTTATTCATATATAAGAATTGTTCATTTTAATATCATGATATTTACATTTATTTATTCATGTATAAAAATTGATCATTTTAATATCATGATATTTACGTTGATAATTTTGGTAAGGGTTGGATTGGGAAGATGAAGTACTTTATTCCACCACGTGGTGAGGCCTCCATTAATGCATGATGGTTGGCTTTCTATTGTCCCACTGTTCAATAAGGGACGAGCCCACTAATTCAATAAAGGGCATACGACACCCCACATGTTCAATGAGGGGAAAAGGCCCATGGTCTGGGACATGAGCTCTGAGGATTTTGGCCGGTCCTCATCACATGACCAGAGAGCTTTTCGAGTCACCAGTAACGTGGATGTAACTTAGCCCATGGGTCTAGTCGGAGGAAATAAGGCGGTTCGGTTGGATTGGTGGGAGGCAATTTGGGAATTGTTTTAATGAGACCTATGATACATAATTTTGATATAGTATTTAAAATATAAATTTTGTGACATTATATTGATAATTTATACTTTTAATACCTGGTTATATAAACTGTTCCATTTGGCACCTCATTAGTACATATTAGTATTCGTAATAAGTTGGATTGATGGTTACCCATATTTTTCAGGTGATAGCCCTCGTGCAGGTCCATCAGGGAAGACGCAAGAAGCTTAAACTACTTCTGCTGAAAGTAGTACTTCTGTCTTTTTGGTTTATGTGGGATGAATGTATATTGCCACGTTAGGGCTCATACTGCATACTCTGATTTACATTTGCATATTTTAATTCAATAATGGACATTACTTCGTTGTTAATGAACCTTTAATTACTTATTATGTTAAGTAAATCTTTGGGATGTTACAATTTGGTATCAGAGCGTATGATTCTGATAACAGTTATGCATGCACTACATATAGTGGCAATATACAATATTCACACATACCTTCCCTGTTTAGTTGTTTTGTTGTGTTGCTTTATTATTCACTTATTAGGGTAGGTTTCATCCTTTGGTGGGGAGAATGGTAGATACACGAAGGATCATTTCGCCGTTTATTCACCTCCAGACGCTCCTGAGACACTACTGTCTCAAGAAAATGAAGCTCTTTTACATCGATACACCAATGTCTCAAGATGACGAGACTCTTTTCTTTGATTCAAAGATACGTTAATGACTGTCATGGATGCACGGTTTCAACAGCTGAGGAGGATTTTCAAGAGAAGATAAGAGAGAAAGGAGGTATTCCCATGCCAATGAATAATGACGTACTCGAGTCTAGTATAGAGGTATCACAAAGAGCTGAGCCGGGAGGCTCAATTGATCATGAAGAAGATATTAAGAGTAATGGGGGTAAAGCATCATCGCAACTCAACCTTGAAGACCTAGCTAACAACAAGGTTTGAAATGATGTTCATTAGCACAATCCTGAGAAATTTAATGGAGAATTGGATCCATTGAAGGTTGAGGCTTAAGAGATAGATAAAGTGGCAGAATAAGGATTATAATGCTAACTTTAGGGCTTCTGATATGGAGATAGGATATAATTTAATTCCCTACTTTGTGTTATGGGAATATATAGGAAGTTGGTATAGTATGGTCTAAATCCTATTAGGATTCTGAGGATAAGTGTGCTTAAGGAAGATAAATCTCGGGATGGGCGACCTCCTGGGAAGTATTATAAGAATTTAAGGTTCCTTTGATTTAAGGTCTTAGTACTTTAAGGTATGACATAGAGATGCTGTGAGGATGCTAGGTTGAATAAGGAAATGATTGAGACTGGACTTGAACCTAATACAAAATTGAAATAGTGCCTAGGTCAAAGTGTGAATGAGGTTGCATTAAGGTTCCAATACATGAGAATAGGAATCCTATTAATATTGAATGGTGAATTAGATCGAAATGAGATTAAGGTTGTCTTAAGGTTTTAGTACTCGAAGGTAGAAACCCTGTAAGTATTGATTGATATGGTGCTATGAGCAATGCTTTGGGTATGATTGAGGGTTGTCGATTAGATGAAAGAATAATGTTAGAATAGGCTCTTGTGATATTGAGGACTGAAATGGATTTAGAACCTTGTGTGTTGTGTTTTGGTTATGAAGATGACATTTGAATGTTTCAAGGTTTAAACTAGAAATGAGAATTGTAATCCTAGTTTGTATATTGGGTATTATTGAGGTAATATGATTTCTTGGTCCAAACTATGTTCTGGATTGTGAATCTGATAATTACGTTGTTTGAGGTTATTTGAGGATCAGACTATGAATTGTGATCTAAAGATCTAACTTGACAGTTGAATGATTCTTACATGTGTGAATCGACCCGAATGAATTGAGGTATTAGGATATGGTGCCAAGTGAATTGAATCACTTAAGGTAGTAGAATGTGGCACCAACGTATATGAGGTATCTAGAGGTTACTAGCTGCTAGGGGATGATTTTAATATCTAAAAAAAAAAAAAGATTGAGAGTAGAAACCCTGATAATAATGACTGATGTTGTGTCATTAGCACGTTATTAGAGGTATGTTTGAGGATAAGCACCTATTTGATATGGTGTATTTTGAGGTTGTTGGTTGCTGTATCAGCATAGGGAAAGATCTCGAATATAGAATATTCCCTTAAAGTTATAAATGAGAGTTAGTTCCTTAATAGAACCGTATGATAGCTATAACCTGAGAGGTGTTATAAATGATGACCTTCTAAAAATAGAGGCTTCATTTTATAATTATTTTAATATCTGTAAATTTCCTATCAGTTTTCTAAATAAAAATTTTGAGGTCATGGCAAATTAAATATCATAACATGTGCATTTTCCTTTATAGCTTTGGATTCTTTTTACCAATTTTCTTGTGACATTCATGATAGGAGAAGAATGGGTTAATCAAAATATTCAAGTGATTGATAATGAGGATTTATGATTTGAGGATGTGATTGAGATTAAATTTCAGAGCCGCGTAGCGGAAGATGGTAAGTAGAAAATTTATTGAATATTGGATTCGGTAGGCCCAAAATTACTTTCTAGGGGATGAATATTTTTATTGGTGTCTAGGAAAGTGATTGAAAGACTAAGCCCCTATTTGATGGTTATTCAATTAGTTGCCGTGGTAAAAAGTATGAAGAGATTTTCGCTAGATTTACACTTACCTAACTAATTTATATGAGTAACAGATGACAATACCATAACAGAATACGGGCATAGTCTTGATTATACAAAATAACTGGCTTAAGTTTGAATTTAATAAGATAAAGTTGAGTTTGGCAGGGAAACTCGAAAATCCTTATGAATCCTAGAATAAGAGATTACAAACATTAGCAAGAAGGCTAAGAAGAATAGACTATATTATTTCAAGCATCAAGAGCAACAGTTGGTACAATCCCACCACAAGCGTTGACCATCTCAAGTTTAAGTCTATTAATTTCTTCCTGAGCGGCTGCACTTGAGAGAGAACCATCAGAAGACATTGTTTTTCTCAATCTAGCTATTTGCCTTATAGTGCTTCGAATTTTTACATAAGGCCAATGCCTTATTCCTTCCCTATGGCATATTTTCATTAAGAAGTTTTTGCATAGACGAACTTGTTTAGCCGCTTCTTGTTGAGGTAAATGGAATAAATCTCTAAGATCATTTATTGACATTGATGCACCTCTAATATTTTGTTCAGCTCTTGATCGGTATGAGTCACTAGGTATGGGGACTAAAGGATTATTATTTACAACCATGAGCTCTTTTCCTTTATTGGATATATTTTCTGTATTGGTTGGAAATGAACTATTAGGGAGTTCATTTTGATTTTTAGTCCATTCCAAACCAACACAGAGGGCCTCATAGTAGGCTGATAGGGGATCCGACACCAGGACATACCCTAAAGATTTTTGATTCAAACAATAATTTTCTAGAAAATGTTTGACATCATCTAAATTTTTCTTACCAAAGTCAAATACTTGAGGACTGGAAGAACCTCCTTGTACGTCCTGGTGAAAGACAGCGTGGCATATCATACCAATCCTCCCATGAACTTCAAGTTTATGGTATTGAAGTCCATTGGTATGAATAATCTCTCGTAGAACATGGCAGCAACCACATGAAAATGGATTAGTAGTCTCAGTCAAGGTAGAAGCAGGATTCCTTGGTTGAGAAGGTACCGTAGACTCCATAAGTTCTGCCACATTACGACACCTTTGGACAGGTCGCCTTGATGGACCTGCTTCAGATTCCTTTCTGTTAGTAGTTGTAAAAATAGAATCTTGTATCTTTGGAGGAGGAGTAGGAATGTTAATCGTTGAGGCAGATGAATGAACGTTCATACTTACGGGATTTTGGGGAAGTAAAGAAGAATAAGGGTATGATACATTGTTTGACAAATCAGACAACATGTTAGTCTGATAGTCATGAAGTAAGGCTTCAAGAAAGAAAGGGTTGAATGAATCGGAGACTGGAATGGAGTTACTTGAACCGGCCATGTTTAAGGATAATGTGGAAGGTTATAGTGAAGGTTACGATCAGAGAGGAAATGAATATGTGGAGGTTTTGTGAAGTTTGAGAGAACGTGAAACATTTACTCTTTCTTTACTCGATTTATAGCTGGGCTAGCAACATCTATATTTTGTTAAGCAGCATCGGATTCTCATCTATCGTTAGCTCAGAATCATGTAGACTTTGTTGTTATGCGGAAAATTTTATGGCACCGCACCCTAATGCACCCTAGCCACCGTTAGGGGTCGCAGTTTCCTAGACCTTTGCAGACAGAAATCGCTATGGCATTTATTGCTAGCTGTGTTTTCAAGAAATTAAGTTTGGACGTTTATACGCACACTTATCTAAGAAATCTGTCTTGGATGTGCAGCTGACTCAAGATGTCGGAATTTACATTTGAAAATAGGATTTTAAGCGTAAGCGTGCTAAGGTGATAGTAATCTTGGGAAGGGTGACTTTCTAATAATATTAGATGAACCGGAGAGAATCCGAAGATTTGAAATGATGATGAGTTGTGCCAATTAACTCGAGAGCATTCTTCACTCTCTGAATATCCGAAGAACTCTATGAATTTGTCACAGATAATTCAAAGACTAAGGTTTTTGGATAAACATGTTGGAAGATCGATGGAAAGGTATGAAATGGTGATCCTTAGGAATGCCAGAAAGATGTTAGAATGAATATAGTAAATGTTGAGGATAGGCTTTAATTTAATCTGAGCTGAAATAGAACTTAAGAACGAAATGAGCCTTTGTGATATTGCAGGTTGAGGTAGAATTAGAACCTTGTGAATGCTGCTGAGGTTGTAGATAGTCTTCGTATAATCCAAGAATTAGATTAGGAATTGTGAATCATGATCTTAGTATGTATAATGGGTATTTTTGGGGAAACACGAATTATCAGTTGATGTTGAGGTTATAAGAATCAAATTGTAAACTTGACTATTGATGTCTGGGAATATTTGAGAATAGACTTGAATTCAATCTGAGTTAAGATAGTATGTCTAATTATGAAAGTATGAAATCCGGTGATTTATGTTATAATATTAGTATGTTATTTGGGTGTGATTAATAGATAACTATGAGAGGAACAGATGATATTTAGTATATGTCTTTGAGATACTAAGGATTGAATTCGAATCATGTGAACAATGCTGAGGTTGTGAGAATAATATTTGAATGTTTTCTATAGGCATTTTTAGACTAATGTTCAAGTTTTTGTTGTCATTAATTTTTGTTTTGTGGACTGTTTTCTATAATAACTTATTGAGAATTTTGAGGACAAAATTCTATTTAGGTGGGGAGAATTATAACAACCTAATTTTCAATTTTAGGATTTAGTTATGATTATAGATCAGTTATATATGATAAATTTATCTTTGTGTATTTATTGAAGAAGAAAGAGGAAAAATAATAATAATAATAATAATAATAATAATAAATATATAAATAAATAAATATATAAATATTATATATATATATTAAAGTATAGTGGGAAGCCATGCTCCCCACTATACTTGGGCAGTGGGGCGTGACTTCCCACTGCCAAAATTCTGCCGGGAGGCATGGCCTCCCACTATTCAATAAAAAAAAAATTATATAATAAAATATATGTGGTTGGGGGATTATAAATACCCCCCAACACACAAAATCCACACACACACACACGGTAGAAGAAGAGAGGTGAGAGTGAGAGCAAGGGCAGGTAGAGAGAAGGAGAGCAGTAGGCAACCGGAGGTCATTTGCAATTTTATAGGTAAGTTATTTATCTTATAAGATTATTTTGGTAGTAGATTAATTTATTTTCAACATACTCCCTTAATGAAAGTTGTTCTATATATTTTTCTCTTTCTATAAAACTATGTTGTTTAGAAAACATTTTTAGATTTAGATATTGAAAGAGTTTTGAGTTTTAAAGATAGAAAAATATATTTATGAAGAGGATAATAATCAGTTAATTATAGTCGGTTTAGATTTGTTATTTGATTCTTATAAGAATTTAAATAAATTTTTCTATATTTTCAAGATTTATATTTTATAAATAGTTTCACTGATTAAATATAGTACAAATGATTTAGTTGGGATTTGCATGTTTTCTATTTTGTAATAATACCGTATCAATTTTAATACTTCTGTGCAGTTATTGTTTTAAATAAGGAAGGAAATTATTAGTATTATTATTATTATTATTATTGTAATTATTATTATTATTATTTAGAAAGGGAAGGAAATAAGTTTTATATATATATATGTCATGTGTGGCTTTATATATATTTATGTAGATCAGGTGTGACTATGTTTATAAAATTTATAATTGATTATGAACCTTTATATATGTAGATATATATAAACACAAGAACGTTTATGGAATTTGAAATACAAATAAACAGAATCTAAAACAATTTACTCCTATATAATAGGATTTAACCTAACTACTTCTTATATAATCTCCCTTATAATATATTTTACAAAATAAAATAGATAGTTTTGATTATTAAGAAAAGGGATTAAATAATAAAAGAAATAGTAGAATAATAATAATGATAATAACAATAATAATAAAGTAAATAATGATTATTATTAAGAGTAGGAATAAATAATAATAATAATTATTATTATTTAAAATATATATATATATATATATATATATATATATATATATATATATATATAATAATTGAGGAATTATAAGTTATAATTTTATGAAAAGTTTTAGAAGTATTATTAATGATTAGCAAATTGGTTGTGGTAGATTGTTTTTGGCATGTGTTTGAGCTCTTGGATTAGGAGCACTGTGATAATATTAGCTTCGGCGAGAGGTAACCACTTTCCACTTTTTATGGGTATTGATATGTTGCTTGTGAGTGTTTGTGAAATGATTGTAAATATTTTAATAGAAATTGCCTTGTGGGACTTTATGATTTGAATTGTGAATATATATTTATTTATTCATATATAAGAATTGATCATTTTAATATCATGATATTTATCATATTTATTTATTCATATATAAGAATTGTTCATTTTAATATCATGATATTTATCATAATTATTTATTCATGTATAAGAATGGTTAATTTTAATATCATGATATTTATCATATCTACTTATTAATGTATAAGAATTGTTTATTTTAATATCATGATATTTATCATATTTATTTATTCATATATAAGAATTGTTCATTTTAATATCATGATATTTACATTTATTTATTCATGTATAAAAATTGATCATTTTAATATCATGATATTTACTTTGATAATTTTGGTAAGGGTTGGATTGGGAAGATGAAGTACTTTATTCCACCACGTGGTGAGGCCTCCATTAATGCATGATGGTTGGCTTTCTATTGTCCCACTGTTCAATAAGGGACGAGCCCACTAATTCAATAAAGGGCATACGACACCCCACATGTTCAATGAGGGGAAAAGGCCCATGGTCTGGGACATGAGCTCTGAGGATTTTGGCCGGTCCTCATCACATGACCAGAGAGCTTTTCGAGTCACCAGTAACGTGGATGTAACTTAGCCCATGGGTCTAGTCGGAGGAAATAAGACGGTTCGGTTGGATTGGTGGGAGGCAATTTGGGAATTGTTTTAATGAGACCTATGATACATAATTTTGATATAGTATTTAAAATATAAATTTTGTGACATTATATTGATAATTTATACTTTTAATACCTGGTTATATAAACTGTTCCACTTGGCACCTCATTAGTACATATTAGTATTCGTAATAAGTTGGATTGATGGTTACCCATATTTTTCAGGTGATAGCCCTCGTGCAGGTCCATCAGGGAAGACGCAAGAAGCTTAAACTACTTCTGCTGAAAGTAGTACTTCTGTCTTTTTGGTTTATGTGGGATGAATGTATATTGCCACGTTAGGGCTCATACTGCATACTCTGATTTACATTTGCATATTTTAATTCAATAATGGACATTACTTCGTTGTTAATGAACCTTTAATTACTTATTATGTTAAGTAAATCTTTGGGATGTTACAACAATAACTTCATTATTCTTACATGAAATACACTACCCAACAACCATCCTTTTTTCCAAAAGTATTTTTTTCGTTTTTATTTTTGATGAAATTCATGGTTCATGATAATTATTAATTTCCTTTCATGATCATTTTGAGTCATTCTCCTTAAAAAATGTATGCCTTGTCTTCCATCAAAATGACTTAAGCTAATTTGATGGAATTTGGACTATACATTCTTAATTCATTTTTGAATTAGTTGATCTGGGACTATATTCTTATATGGTTTCTTAAAATAGCTCTTAATACCATATTAAAAATTAGCATTTAGTAATAAATTAGATATATGTTAAATTTGTGTTCAATCAAAATAATTTAAACCAATTCGATAAGACTTTATTCAAAGCTATATATAACTTAATTTTTCTTGGTAATTGACCTTAAATACACTTTATTCTAATATTGACAAACTCCAAACAGGTTAGAAATCACCAATCCCTGCAGGTAGGCTGATACTACCTTTGATCCTTAATTTAAGAGCTAATTGGCTAATTTAGATAGATTAAGGAAATATTGTTGGAAATATTTTTAATTAGTTGATGTAGGATTGCTATGGATTTTAGATGAATATCACTTCCAAATTGTTTTGGGGTTTTGAGGTTGGCAATATTCGGGATTGATGAGTGAAAGAAGAATAAAAATAGTGGGAAAGGAGGGAGGCATTTTTAGTTTTTGGCTTTAGTTTATTATTTTAATACTAAAATTAAATACAAAAATTATTATTTTAGGAAAATAATATTTAAGCATCTTTGGTCAATATTTAATTGTTGAGTTAATGTTGAATCAACATTGTCTGTTAGTGAGAGTTTATGTTATCAATAGAAAAGAATTAAAAATATACTTTATAAACTTAAAAAACTAAATTAAAGGAAAAATTAGAACCAAGGACCTAGAGCTGGTGACATTTATTAAAAAGGACCGTAAAAGTTGTAATTATTCAAAAGGACCAACAGCTAAAATATAAATTTAAAAATACTAAATTGCCCTTATTAAACTTCCTACAATCTCTCCCACATTTTACTTTAAAGATAATTTAAATTTTTATTTCCACGAAAATTTCAAGAACCTAAATCATAATTTTTTAAACTTTAACTAACATCTACATAATCATATCATCAACATATTATTTAATTATTAACACAAATATTTTCCCATTTAAATCATTAAGTTTCTTTTCCTAATTTATGTAATGTTATATACAATAAACTCTGTATAAAATAGACCAATTGAGAAGATGTTAAATTTTTTTTATCTAATATCTTAGTCATTAAAAAAGCTTTATGTCAAAAAAAAATAAACATTTTTTTTTATACATCATGGTAGGGGAGGGGGCAGGGTTCAAACCCTAGACATGGGGGAGGGAGGCCAGTTAATACTGGCTCCCATGCCACTGCATTATTAAGGCGCTGACAAATTAAATATTATTATTATTTGAATATACGTAAGTCGTAAAAAAATGAGAGAACTTGCGTTTAATATAATAAACTTTAAAAATTCATATTAATTTTAAAAATGAAATATGAGAGAAAATGTAGTAGGTTTAAATAAGGGTAATTTAGTATTTTTAAATTTTTATTTTGACAATCGGTCCTTCTAAATAATGACAACTTTTATGGTCATTCCCAACAAATATTATCTCTTCTAGGTCTTTCTTTCTAATTTTCCCTAAATTAAATCTTTGTGCAAACTTAAAGGACCACTACAAGAAAATCATAGATTTGTGACGGAATTTGCGAGGGAAAAAAATTTCATCGCAAAATTACAAAAATTTGCGAGGGACAAAACATTCCCTTGCAAAAAGCTGATTTTTGCGAGGGAATAATATTTCCCTCGCAAAAAGCTGATTTTTGCGAGGGACTCAAATTTCCCTCACAAAATGGAGACATTTTGCAAGGGAAATTTTGTTCCCTCGCAAAATGTCTCAATTTTGCGAGGGAACATTGAGTCCCTCGCTAAATTGTCAAATTACCGCGTGAGCTTTGGCGCCAAAATGTGCCCAATTTTGCGAGAGAATATTCTTTCCCTCGCAAAATGGGGACATTTTGCGATGGAAGGTTCGTTCCCTCGCAAAATGGTTATATTTTGCGACGGAAACAAACCATTTTGCGAGGGACTTCTCTTTCCCTCGCTAAAGTGTAAAATTTTCACAGGATTTTTTTCCGCCAAAATGTCCCCAATTTTGCGAGAGAATATTATTTCCCTCGCAAATTGGGGACATTTTGCGAGGGAATTTCTATTCCCTTGCAAAATTGTTACATTTTGTGAGGGAACCAAGTGTCCCTCGCAAAAGTGAGATTTTCTGCACGGTGAATTCCGTGCCAAAATGTCCCCTTTTTGCGAGGGAACATTTCTTCCCTCGCAAAATGTACCCAATTTGCGAGGGAATTGTTTGTCAGTTCTCTTATGGTTTTGATGATTGCCAACAATTGTAAATAAAGAATGAGGATTTGTTCTTAAAATTTGAAAATTCTGATTAAGAGCAAACCTCGAGGTTTTCTCTGAAACCTCGAGGTTTGGCCTTTCAGAGAAGACTTCAAGGTTCAGCACTTCGTCTCTCAAAAACTTGGTTTCACAAATTTATGTGAAACCTTGAGGTTTGTAAAGAAACCTCGAGGTTCTGCACTTCCAGAGAAAAGTCAGTTTCACATCAACTCATGAAACCTCGAGGTTTGTGACAAAACCTCCAGGTTTGTGGTTTGGCGCCTAACTGAAAATTTTGAAAAACAATGTGAAACCTCGAGTATCCTAAGAAACCTCCAGGTTTCTTTATCCAGAGAGCAATTGGTTGTCATTGAACATGAAAACCTCGAGGTTCCCTTTTAAACCTCGAGGTTTGGTATTTAGCTGAAACAAGAACTTTGTGAAAATTACATAAAACCTCGAGTATTAATTAAACCTCCAGGTTTCTGACTTACAGAGAGCAATCAGGTTTTTTACATTAGTGAAAACCTTGAGGTTCATTTCAAAACCTCGAGGTTGTGACCTCGGAACAAAGTTTTGGCTTTTCAATATTTTGCCAAACCTCAAGTATTGTTGAAAACCTCGAGGTTTGTGGGTTCCAGAGAGGAAATGAATTTTTCACAAAGTTATAAACCTCCAGGTTTCTTATGAAATCTCCAGGTTTGGTTTCATCAAATTTTTCCGTAAGGTTTCTTTTTAAAAGGAAACCTTGAGGTTCACTAAGAAACCTCGAGGTTAAGTATCTCAGAAAATGAAAATACTCTCTGCATTCAAGCAAATCTCGAGGTTTGTGGAACAAACCTCCATGTTTCTATCCGTTGCTGAAAATTCAAAATTGACAAATCTGTTATACCTTCTTGTTTGATCTCAGTGCTTTACATATTTAATCTATAGTGATTCTAGATATATTTAATCATCTTTTTAGTGAGTTTCAGACAGATTAAAGAAGGATTGTTGGAGGATTAGAGCAAAAGCAAAAAGTGTGTCAGAACATTAAATGCTCAACCCAGAAACTTGCTTCCTTTTGGTTAATCCACTTGTACACGGTTGCAAAAGATTAAAAGGAAGATTTCTACAACAAGTAACAACCTCTCCAACGGATTTATTACCAGAAAGTCAACTCTGAACCAAAGGCCAGCTGATAATCATATAATCATATATAAGCATAGAAGACATGGGAGCGGATTTTCTCAATAGTGAGATTCTCCTCTTCCCTCAGTATCATGTAATCCTGACCCTTCATTCCATCCGAGCGCCTATAAAGTCACACATCATCAGTTAAAAAAATTGCAACCCAACAATCCATCTCATTTTATAGTGGTGGTCCATACACTTGAAATCCACACCAGATTCTTGCTCACGAAAATGCTTTGATACTTGCTCCAAATCCTCAATGCTCTGATTTCAAACTTGTTCATCTCTTCCATGTTAGGCGAAGTGGCAACCTGCTCGAATATGGGAGCAGATTCTCTCAAACGACAATTTCCCTTTGCCTGATTCGAGTTCTAATTCCGTTGAAGTCCAGCGCCAGAGATTGCAAGTCTAAGCTAAAATCAGACCATGAACTGGAGCTGCACAACTAGGTCAAAGTCGACGGGGGTTCAATTGGCCGGATTATTCCTGCATTCTCATTCCACAGGTCATCCCTTGCAGATTCAACTCGAAGAGAATTGGCTAAGGTTTACTCTGAGATTGTTTGGGTTAGATGGAAGGAGGTGAAATAGAGGAGGAAGTGCCAAATAAAGTATTAGCAAGATTGTGGAAATGTAGAGAAACTGAAGGGAGAAGAGAGGAATAGGGAAGGAACAGAGGAGACGAGAGACAGAAATCAGAGGAACAAAACATAAGCATGACAGAGGATAGGGATACAGAAACTAAATAACTATTATCTACCAAATAGGTGTATGTGCTCTTGGTCTTATGGTCATATATCATGTAACATCTAAAATTTCAAATTATTTGCCAAAAAATTTTGATCTAATGTCAAACTGATCAATTACAATTCTTTGATGCAATAAAACTTTGGAGACAGATGATACAATTGATTTCAACCTTTTTATTGTGCCCCATAAAGTCAGGTGAATGTATGCAATATGATTGTTAACAGTTCAGGCTGAAAAACCATATAAACTCGGGGACAGATTGTGAATATGCATATTTGCTTACTTTGTAATTCCTTGTATATGGATAATTCAATGTTTAGGTGCTTCTGCTGCAATTCCTTGTACATGAATAATTCAAATAGAGGTTATGTCCTCTGCTTCTCAAGGTCGAATTTGTTCTGGTGCAGCTTTACCAAAAAAAGAAACAGCTTTAAGACATTGTTTACAGCTATTGTTCTATTGGTTTTTTTGGGTGTTTAGTTTAAGACACTGTTAGGACATCACCAATTCCATAGTTTTCTACATTGTTGAATTCTTAGAAAAAAATTTGCCTCAAGACCTTACAGATGCAATAGTTATGTACAAACAGCTTTTTAACTATAATGACCTACATGTTGCCTTCTCTTATGTGGACTTTGATTTTGCATGTTTTTAATGAAATAGGCTCACGAGAGATGGAGAAGATAAATGTTTTCAAAGGCGTATAAACAACTTTTTAACTTGGCTCTAATATAATGACCTTACATATTGATTTTGCAGTTGTCATACAAATGCTCTCTCTCTCGCCCTTTCATCGATAAATCCTTCTTTCAAACAATTGTTTAAGGTTTATTGTAGTGGCAGTGCTTTCAAGTACCCAATTATTGTACATGTATGCGCATATAATTGCTTGGCATTGCTTGAGCTTTTCATGGGATAGATGTGTAATTTGAACTACAACTAAGGGGTACTGTCCTTGACTTGTAATTAGCAACTAGAACTAACTTGTGTGTTTTTTTTTTTTTGCCAAAGAACTGAAGTAATTGGCTACTATAATTCCCTGCTATGAGTTTTTTTTTTTTTTAAAAAAAAGTTTCCATGTGATGATTTTATTTATTGAAACTGTTCCCTCAGATATACTGTATAAACAACATAAATGCAGATACATTGAATTGACACTAAATTCTTGCTGCCAAATACCAAGTTGTTGACACATTACATTTACATTGCTTATATATATGCTGCTGCCAAAAAACAAGTTTCAAAATGATGCTGCCAAAAACAAGTTTCAAAATGATGGTTGAATGATTAAATTGATTGAATTTGAATTGTTATTGTAGGTGTTGGTTGTCAAATCCTTCCTGCTGATTTAACATTGCTGATTCATCTACTAGGAACTGATGGGACATTGATGAAGTTGTTATAGAAGTTTGACGTTCACCTAAGAAGAAGAAGGAGGAAGCAAAAAGCAAAAAGCAAGAGCAATATAGATATTAGTATATGTTCATAAAAAGTTGTAATACAATATATTTGATATAGTACAGGGTGTATTAGCAAATGACATTCGTATTTGGCATCTTAATGTAGTATTCACATTAATTTAAATAAAAGTGACATTTTCCCCTTAACTTGTACACATTCCTATGTCTTTTTTTTTTTTTTTTTTAACCTAACAAAGAAATTTCCTAAATGCTTCCAATGATGGTGTTGGATAATCTAAGGGAGCCAATAAATCACAAAGACAAAAGTAAGCATATTATTAACATGAAAAAACTTGAAACTCACTACATTACAAAATGAGCTCCCATATATTGAAACTTGAACAAATAAATTTATGCAATACATTACAAAATGTCATTAGAAAATGATAAATTACAAAATCTTTTTTTTTTTTTTGAAGATTACAGGCAAGCGTAAACTTGAAGATAAAAAGATGGAGTAGACCAAAGTCTGTCCCCAGATACAAAAACCAAAAACTAACTACGATAGCCTAGTTGATCTTTGAGAACCATGTCAAGACATCCTTCTGGAATTGTCGGAATCAGCGTTACATCTTTATCAGCAGAAGCATCATGGCCTTCTTTAGCTAATTGGCACATGAGATGTTGTCTCTAGGAACATAAATCACAAAACGACATGGCGTTACAAAATCTTTGCAACATTCATGATGACAAATAACACAAAATGACAACAGTTAAAATAACATTAGATATGAATAAACAAACAAACATAAGCAGACATCATTTTTACCCCCCAAAAAAAAAAATATATATCAATGTCTTTCCCCAATAACCAAATCCAACTTAGAAACGACTTTCCCCAATAGCCAACATCTCTCTACACAGCACTGAAACAACAAGAGCAACAAAATCATAACACCTTTTTAAAAAATATACATATATACTGATTGATATATATATATATATATAATTCATACTCTATTCTTAATGATTTCCCCAATAGCCACAACCAAATTAGACAAAGCCTTTCAACACCCTTTTTACCAATGGTCTAACTACCTTAAGTATAGACGAAATAGTTGTAATATGAGGAATAGGCAACCTGGGACGTAGTTGAGGAATTGCAGACCGTGAAGAACTCAATCGGTCGCTATGACACTCTGAGCCATGGCTAGACATCTACATTCTACAACATTGGTTACTAGTAATATCAATTTCACAACATACAATTGCAGACAATGAAAAAGTAAAACAAAACGAAATGAAGGGAGGACAGAAGGAAATAATAGGGAAAAATATTGGACCAAACATATTCAACAACAGGGAACTTAGGGGGCCGAAATTATATATGTATCTTACCTGTTCGACATTATTATGGGATTAGCAACTTGGGCTTCTTGCTCGTACTCCCACCTTCACAAACACAATAGACAGTGGAGATTTAGGGATTTTGAACAGGATAGAAATAACCCAAATGGGGAAAATTTTCGCATGGGAGATTTAACATATGGGCTTGTTAAACTTGAGAGAGAGGTGAAACGAGATTATTTAGGATTGAAGTTTCGCATGGGGGGAAAGAGAAAATTCACACAGGAACTAAAAACGAAAGAGGCCCCGGACTGAAAATGAAAATGGGATACTCGAATTGTAAATAAGGATTTAGGGTTTGCACATTTTTAATATAAATAATTTCGCAAAACAAACAAGTAGATCTCCTAGATCAGTTGGTTAGGCAGTTTTGCTTCTTCTCCCTCGTCCCGTGTTCAAACCGAGCAGCAGCATGCAGCAAGGTATTTTTATTCGAATGAACAAAACATTTAAAACCCTCAAAGAGAATCGAACTCGAATAGTTGTACTGTGCACTTCAAAAACCGACCAACTTGGCTAGTGTATCAATCTGATGGGTCTTGACAACAAATACATATATATATATATATATATATATATATATATATATATATATGACACACTTGTTCAATCAACTTTTCTCAAAACATGTAAAATCACCTACAGAATTAGCCACAAAATTTCATGGATAATGGAAACCGTCAAATTACCCACAGAATTTATGTGGGTAATACTTTAAAATTACCCACGGAATTTACGTGGGTAATACTTTAAAAAACAAAAAAAAAATGTAATTTTTTCTATAACTTTCCGTCGGTAATCCATCGCTAATCACCGATGGAATTAATTCCGTCTCAGATTCCATGGGTAATTTCAAGTTTTTTTTTAGTGTCAGGAGAGGTTGATGGCCTATTTAAGAGAAAGCTTCAAGGATAAAATGGTAATCCTCAAGGTTACCTAAAGCTCCATCCTTCCTTTTAACCATAGGATTTAAAACCACTTTATAATTTCAAATCTCCTCCCTTGGTCCAGCTGGTCGACATGCCTCCCTTTTTAGCCATTTAATGTGTGTTTTTTACTAACAAATTATCACATAGCTTGAATTTTCAAAGCTATGGCTTAAAACATGTGATCTTATTATTGAAAAATATGGCTCTAAATCAGCCCATATACTAGGGAAAATGAAGACCCCTTGGTCATTTGGTGATGTCATTTGATAATATAGTTAGGGTTTAAATGTCCATTAATACCCCATGTCATTGAGCAATTTGTTTGGTAACTAATCAAGGTCATTTGTGCCTTATTAATCAAGCTTAATCTTGTCTTCCATTGGCCCTTAATTCTTGATTTAAATCAGCCCTTTTTTTGATGTATTTAATTATCTCTACTTAAATTGAAGGATCATACAAATGATCTTAATTAAATTAAGTCTTATTGCCCATTAGTCTTTGCAAATTTCCTTTAATTTATTTAAGTGTTTTCATATTACTTTCTTGCCTCTCTTGGTTATAAATTAACTATTATTTTATGTGTTAATTATATCACATTTTATTTTCCCTAATTGTAGTCTCATAATCATTTGTTAATTCATTCCAATATGAAATTTGCCGAAAATTAAAATTGACAAATTATAATAATTTGAGACACAGTCATCTTCATTTTATTTATTAAAATAAAAGGTTAAGGATTTTAGGGAAAATCCTAGATACTACAAAGCTTTTCCGATTATCTTTAAAAACTAATAATTTCTTGGATCCTAGAAATCATTTTATTTGTAATCCATATATATTCATCAAATTTTGAAATACAAATAAAAATTGATGTTTGACCTCCTTAATCACTTATTGACAAGAGTCGTACATCCTTAATCAAATCATTATCATATAAAAAAGTAAACTTTTGAAATTGTCTTTCAGAAAACAATAACTTCTAAGGTCCTAGATCCACTGACTCAGCATATTTGTGTGGAAGAAAGTTGTAATTTCCCATCCATGAATTATAGTTCACAATGGAATTTATCATTATATGCTTGTATATATAACTGTATATGCTTGTTTAAACCATATCTGTGAATCCTACCTGTATGAGGCTAACGCCACTCGTGAGTGAAGGGCCGACCACCAGGCCAACTTCCAGAAGTTGGTACGAGGGAAATGATGAAGAGTGAATCGAATCCAGTCATCAGGAGGATAGGGGTTGTTGAAAGGCATGCTCATGTCGTGAAGCTCCCAGACACGGGTCAAAAAGCGCAAGTATTGCTCCTGAACGGTCTCCACGTTCCAGCCTGCTCGCACAAAGTCTCCATACAAAGTCTGAGTCAAGTCGCGATTGCCTTCCAGCACATACCGTAAGTTTTCAATGTCAGCGTTCTCTCCTTCTGAATCAGCTATCTCAATGAAATCATATTCGGAATCAACATTTTCATCAACCAGGTCTGCTACATCGATGTAGTCAAAGTTGTCTCTAACAAGTTATTTGTAGGGGCGGGATGTAATGGCACAAACTGAGGTGCTGGTGCGGGCGGAGGGTAAATCAGATTAGGGTTCAGTCTTCGGCCCTCCAATCGGGGATTTACCGATTTTCGCGCAGTTCGTCGTATGTGGGGCCCGTAATAGCTAAGAGGGGGTCTAGCCATTTCCTGCAACATGTACACCGAAGTTATATCAGTACTCTTTTCGAAATATGTTCCAAGACCACGGCTTAGAGCCCAACTTACTTAATCAACCGATTGTCCAGGTAAGTGTCTATCATGGGGGTCCCACCGACTTTACGGAGACTGATTGACTGATCCACATAGACTTCGTCGAGAACATATACTCTATGGGACCTTCGTCGAGAAGCTCGTTTGTCTTATATATCCAGAAATTGGTACGAGGGAAGTGGTGAAGAGTGGGTCGGATCCAATCTTCAGGAGAGTAAGGATTGTTAAAAGGCATGCTCATATCGTACAGTTCCTGGACACGGGTCAGAAAGCGCAAATACTGCTCTTGAGCGGTTTCCACGTTCCAGCCTGCTATCATGAATCCGTCATACAGAGTCTCCGTCAAGTCGCGGTTGCCATCCAGCACATACTGTAGGTTCTCATTGTCAGCGTGCT
The DNA here is from genome assembly GCA_034222035.1 of Acacia crassicarpa. Taxonomy (NCBI): domain Eukaryota; kingdom Viridiplantae; phylum Streptophyta; class Magnoliopsida; order Fabales; family Fabaceae; genus Acacia; species Acacia crassicarpa. Next base: position 27,922,276 of record JAWXYG010000004.1, read on the forward strand.
CAGCTACGTTGTCAGCATGCTCCTCTTCTAAGTCAGCTAACTCGATGAACTCATATTTGGACTCAGCATTCTCATCCACCAGGTCTGCTACGTCAATGTAGTCAAAATTGTCCCCAACAGAGGAATAATAAGCAAAATACTCAATTACTTTCATAGGGTTGAGTTTTCCGATTCCACCCATTCCCAAATAGTGTTTTGGATCTTTGTTGAGAATATTGGTCTCCAACATATTCAAGAGAGACACTGATGAGCTTTATCTTGAACCTCTGGAGAGTTAATTAAGGTCTGCAAAGAAAGCACAAAGCTTCGTGAATATAAGAGGTTATTTTGCGCGAGACAAAGAATGAACGATGTAGGTGAAGGAGGAAGATAAGTAACTTTTTTTTTTTTTTGGTTGATTTTTGAGAAAGTTATATAATTACTTTGGTAAGATCTATCCATATCTTTCAAAATATTAATTAATTAGTTTTTATAATATAAGATAGAATTTTTTTTTTTGGGAAATTAAACAGATTAAATAAATTTTTAAATTAATCAAATATTGTATATACTTATATTATATATGAGGAAAAAAATAACTAATATAAATATATTAAAATAAGAGTGAAGACAATTTCTCAACAAATCAGAAAGATCAGTAAGGAATTATTATCCACAAACCCGTAGCCGACCAAATATGTTTCCGTTGGATGAATAGAAGTATTACGAGAGAGGAAAGAAAAAGAACCTCATAAAGGAACCCAATTAAAAGTTAGGAGAGACTTCCCAAATCTAAACCCCAAAACCCAATTCTCAAAATGTTTCCATAACCCACACCCCAAAGCTTTGAAACAGAGCAATTTATTTTGTGATTTTAGCATATATCCGTTGAACAATAAATCGAAAGATAAAAGATGACAAGAACAGAAAACCCATAACTGCAGATCTATTCCCAGATTCACTGAAAGCTTCACGCTAAGGGTATAGCGACATGAAACAAAGTCATTTTTTTCCTTTTGGAAAATAAATGGTACCTTGAAAGCCAGCCCGAGCACAGATCGCAGAAAGAGATAGAGAGCAGAAATAGGAACTGAAACAGATTCTCCAGAACAGTAAGCAAGCTAGCCTTTCTTCTTCTAAATCCAAGTAAGGAAGACGAATCAATTTGTTAGTGAGAGTGGAGGTGTCGCCGCTGTAGATTTTAGGTATTGGCTGTCGAGGGGTGAGGAGGGGGAAGAACAAATAAATCAGGACAGGCAGGAGAAGAGCGTGAGAAATGAGAACGCTTATTATTGAAAAAAAAAAAAAGAGCGCTTATTAAGAAAGGACGAGCACGTGCTTCTTCCGTGCGTGGCACAGGGACGTTGTAATTTTGGAGGGTTTTTTTTTTTTTTTTTTTATGTTATAATTTATAAGCCATTGATTATTGTGAATGTTTGGTACGCGGCCTCCCATCGGACTTAGGCACGATGCGAATCATTTTTTTTTTTCCTTTTTGGAGAAAATGTTCCAATCAATCTTATAGTCAAAAAGTTATTTGGGAGTTTTAAGTGACTTTTGACTTATGCACGGTACCTGAAATATATCATCAGTATCATTTAGTATGTATTATCAAAAAAAAAAAAAGTATCATTTAGTATGTTAAAAAATATTTTACTGTATTGAATAATATTAAAAATAATATTTTAAGATCTTAAAATAATTTTTTAAGATTATAAGTATTTTTTTGGTACAGATCAGTATCCTAAAATATATTTTTAACATCATTCAATACCGTAAAAAATATTTTAAGGTATTGACGGATACTAAAAATAATTTTTTAAGATCTTAAAATAATTTTTGAAAATCATAAAGTATTTTTTTTTAGTACCATTCAAATATCCTAAAATATATTTTTAATATTATTCAGTACCCTAAAAAGACTAGTATTAAAAATAATTGTTCAAGATCTTAAAATAAGTTTTTAAGATCATGAAGTATTTTTTTAATACCATTCAGTATCGTTAAGTATATTTTTTAGTATAACCCAATACCTTAAAAAATATTTTAGGGTATTAACTGGTACCTAAAATAATTTTTCAATATTATGAAATATTTTTTTAGTATCGTTCAGTATCCTAAAATATATTTTTACTACCATTCAATACCCTAAAAAATATTTGAAGGTATTGATTGGCACTAAAAAAATTTTAAGATTCTAAAATAATTTTTCAAGATCATGAAGTAGTTTTTTAATAGCATTCAGTATCCTAAAGTATATTTTTAGTACTATTCAGTACTGTAAAAAATATTTTAAGATATTAACTGGTACTAAAAATAATTTTTTTAAGATCATAAAGTGTATATATACATTACTGTCACTTGTATTCTTTTTTTTTTTTTTTTATACAAAGGCAAGCAAATAGCCTAAGAAGTACAAAGTATCTACTAATTAGACAATCCTATTGTGGTTCTGGGATAGTTCACTACATTCTAGTTTAAATAACTCCAAACAAGCAAAAGACTGAGTCAATAAGACATCAAAATCTTAATTGTTCTCCTGAGCCATTCGGGCTAGATAGTCGGGACATCTTAATCATTCCCCATACTCATGAATGATCTCAAGATCCCAATTTGATAGGATAAGGGATCTTACTTCCTGAATCTCATCTTGCAAAGGATGTCCCTGTTGTAACGCCTCAATTTCATCACCCAAAAACTTGACCAAAATATTTGAAATACCTTCAATAAGGATTTTCGATATCCAGATCATTAAATTACGTAACCTTTCAAAATAAAATTCATAATTCATATTCAAAATAAATTTCCAAGAATGTTTCAGAGTTTAGTACAAAGCGGAAGTCTTAGGTTCATGGCAAATAAAATAACATAACATAAACCATAGGAGCACAATAGAGCCTCCAAAGCTTACTCCATAGGTGCCTTTCCTTGTTCTCTACTAAAATATTCACCTGAAAATTGTTAATATGGGATGAGATTTCCACATCTCAGTAACTACTGAATATTTCCATCGTACACAAGTAAATAATGTATGACAAAAAGGCATAAACTAATTTCATAAATATAAGTATATACCATACTTTCTCTTACAAAGATTATTTGTAAAAGTAGTTATCAATACAAAAGTTATTAAAATATGACTTTATGTATATAAATATATTTTTCAGAAGTTCTCATCATATGTCTTTACAAATCAGTCATCAGTCTAACAAATCCTTGATTTGTTCAGAAATGCATTATGCATTATGCAGTATGCAGCCTCCCTTATACCACCTCCATCCGTATACCGCTGACTGGAGCCATAGGCTAACACATAGTCCAATAGAAACTTATTCATTTGATTGAATTGTTCCAAGCTCACCAAATCTTAAGATACACCCGGCCAAAGGTATAGAGCTTAAATCTGGACTATGGCTCCCCTCCTTTAAAATAACTAAGGAGATGTCACTTGTCCCACAACTTCAATGAAATCCCGGTCAGAGGATAACATAAGATGGGGCCCTGAAACAAGTACCATCCACTGTGCACCGAGTGGTGGCATAAACAATTCTTATCATTCAAATCCCTCCTTACTCCACCCATCACAATACAACCGCCATGATGAATGTGTTTAATAAAAAATAATGCATTATTATACCATTATATACATCGATATGCGTATTTATGAATAGTAAAATACTATACGTATATGTGAATAGTAAAGCTGAATAGTAAAATACGGTATATATACATGAATAGTAAAAATGAATAGTACATACGGTATGCATACGCGAATAGTAAAAATGAATAGTACATACGGTATGTATACGTGAATAGTAATATGAATAGTAAATACGGTATATGTGAATAGTAAATACGGTATACGTGAATAGTAACGTACGCATAAATAGTACCTCTGCAGATTTGCAAATCAAAGTTCCCACACCAGATCTTAAAACCATAAATATTTTCTAAATATTCTTGCCAGAATAGTAAACAAACAAATTTATAATCATACATAATTCACAAGTATAAGGAGGAATATTCAGAGTTACCTGTTACTTGCTAATACCCGAATCACCAAGCAGCTATTATAAGACTCTCCAGCAAATATCTCTCTACTCTCTCTCTACCTCTCTCTATGGCTCTTAGAAGTTGTGAAGAATGAAATGAAATGGAAGGTCTATTTATAGTTGGAAAATGGGTCTTTAAGTGTAATTTTCGTCTCTGGGTCGTTTTACGTAATTTTCCCAAAAATTAAAAAAAACACCCCCCGTGACTAACTTAGCCGCCCCGTGAACGATTTTTAAAATGTTTTAATAATATTTTAATATTTTAAATAATAAAATAAAATAAAAATAATATAATATTATTATAATTAATATTGAGTGGGTCCCGCGGCCAAAATTTTCAAAACTCACGAGAGTTTCTGTCGGGAGTAGAATTATTTTGGTCGTGGGTCCCACATGAATAGTAAATACGTATTTAGGAATAGTAAATACCGTATTTTTAAATAGTAAATACGTATTTGTGAATAGTGAACACTATTCATATTTCTCAAATTTCAAGTATTAAATACGTATTTGCGAATAACATATTTTTTTAAATACGTATTTGTAAATAGTAAAAACGTATACGTGAATAGTAAATACTATTCACGGATCCCACAAAATACTGATTTCAAATTTATCACTTTCCGAAAATAGAGCCTAGTAGTCTTCCAAAAATAGACTTATTCTCAAGACTTTAGGTCCAAAATTCAGGATGTTACACCTGTCCACTATCAATCAAGAGCAAACACATAGCTTCTAAAGAATTTGTATAAAGCTTAATTCTATTTAGTCCCAACTGTCTACAAAGTAGAAGACCCGTGTGGATAGCATGGATTTCCGTAGCAGTTGGGGTAATGTACCATAATTCCGTTGAAATCCACGTATCCAGCTGCCTTGATGATCTCTAATCACTCCCCCACAAGCTGTCTGGCCTCTAGCATTCATTCATTCAGTATTCTAAAGTATATTTTTCGTATCAATCAATATTCTTAAAAATATTTTAGATTGACTATAAATTTAAATCACAAAAACTATTTCCACTACTAGTAATCCAAACATAAATCATTTTTCACAAATTTAATTTTTACCCAATCTCACTTTTTATCCAAGTTAATCTTCCCACCAATATCCCAAGACAACCCATTATATCGCGTCGAAAATTATGATAAATGCATTTGAAAAGCAAAGTGTCTTACAAATATTTGTGTGTGTGTGTATATACACTCTCTCGCCAATTATGTATGAATAAAATTCTTGATTTGTTGATATAAAATATGCCCTCTTAGGCAGAGGAAGCACAATATTGATAGACATCTTTAAGGTTTGCCACGAAGGAAATTGAGGCCAGGGGAAATTTTAATGAGTTTAGTTTAAACGAAATAGATAAGTAGATTTATAAAATTCTAATAAAAAGAATATGTAAGAAAAAAAATAAAAGAAATGATTAAGGGGTTAAGGTGTAAGAATACACATGTGCTTTTCTCCGATGAACGTCCAGTAGCAAATGCTTTTTTTAGGTGCAAAACAGCACACGTGGTTACAAATTAGGTGCAAAAATACCGTTTGATTATTAAGTTTGACTATGATTATTAAGTTTGACTTTCATCGATGACGTGACATTTCAAAGGTGCAGATTTGTGAAGTGGAGCGCCCAACAACAATTTTTTTTAATTTAATAATTTTATTTTAATTACTACCGGGTGCTAAAAAGATATTTAGAATACTAACCTGTACTGAAAAAATACTTCATAATCTTAATAGTCACATGTGTATTTTTACACCTTTGAAATGTCACATCATCGGTTAAAGTCAAACTTAACAATCAAACGGTATTGTCGCACCTAATTTGTAACCACGTATGCACTTTTGCACCCAAAAAAAGCATTTACTACTGGGCTCTCCTCGGAGAAAAGCACATGTGTATTTTTACACCTTAACCCATGATTAAAAGCTTTTAACCACTTGTCCAGATAAAATGACTTGATATATAGAAACAATATCTTAAATATTATATTATAAAAGTCACTAACTAAATATTATTTATTGAATTAAATTATCAAACATATATTAATAGAATAAACTTGGTTACCAAGTCTTCCTCCTTCCAATACTTCTAAAACAAACATGACATATGATTTATCTTATTTTTGTATTATGTCCTTTTGTGATATTTGTAACCCTGTATTATGGATATGAAAGATTATAGGGGCCTGTTGAACATAATTATCCATATGTAACTTCCATTAAACATAAGGATAGGACGAAAGGTCTAATCTCTCAAAACATGGTGAATTAAAGTTTGAATCCTCGTTAAAAATATGTTTACATTTAGTATTTGACAATACCTTAATTATGATTGTCTCCAATAAAAAAATATATGTGCCTCACAAAAAAAAAGGGGTGGGGGCCAGGGATTCCATTAAGCCATAAGATTATCCTCCACCAACCTTTATGGAAGATCGATATGAACATGCTGACTTGTTCGTTTTAGCTTGGATTTAAAGAGGAAAATCAATTCCTATGTGCTTCATGTCTAACTTGCATAGTTGCATATGGTAATTTTTTAAAGTGGATTAAATATTTTTTTAAATTTTTTTAGATTGAATTAAATATTTCATGACACTTATGTCACTGCTCATTAACTAAATATTCTCCAAAATAAGATAGAAAGTTTCATAAAACTTAATTTCATTTTAATTAATGATGTGCAACAAAATTTCACATTCTTTTAAAGGATTATTGAAATAAAATTAATTATGGGGTTTGGTGAAATTCTCCCAATTAATTATACTAATTTGAATCCCATATATATTTATCAGAAAAGACAAAAGAGGGTAATTGCTAGGAAGAGAAGTATATGGATTTTCAATGGGATTAAGGAGCCATTCTATTCTGCAATTTTTTTGAAGGATAATGTTGTGCGCACGGTTTCAAAAAAGGACACCTCAAATTTTTTATTTTTATTTTTTGTTCAGAACACCTCAAATTGTTTGAAGGATGTGAATTCCCATATCGTATGGCTCCCCAGTTTTCTATCATGTGCGTATAGTGAACCTGAAAGCAGCATGAATAGCAGCGAATGCATGTGAACCTGACCCATGAAGGAGAAGTAACCATGAGATAGAGCCTCGGGCAAAGGTAAATGAAAGCATAGGGACATTGCAATTGACTTAACCATATTCAAAAAGCTTAGGGCAATTTTATCATGTGAATTTTCAACGAGGGTTAATCATAACCCAGAAGGTTTTAAAAACGGTGTAAATTTTTTTTGGCCACTACTTCAATTAATTTTAACAGCAAATTAACGAAATATGTTGAGCTGAGTCCACATATAATCCACATCATTTTTATTAAGGTATAAATTTATCTCAAAATCTTAAATATAACTTTTGGAAAATTAAAATAGATAATACATAGACATTTATGACAAATTTGTATTTTATAAAAATGACATGAATGTGAAATGTAAACTACCAACTAAATATATTTGATCAATTAATTGGCAAAAATAATAGTCAAAATAAACTTACTTTGTTTTTAAAATTTTAAAGACAAAATTATTCTTAAAAAAATTTTAAGGTAAAATCGTCCTCTTTTTTGGTCACAAGGTAAAATCGTCCTCAGTATAAACTTTTTAACCAAAATTGCTCCTCCAGCCTTTTCAATATGTTAAGTCGTGCCTTGTTACTGTAGTGTACCTGAGGTTTCTTGTACCTTTGCCCATGCCCTGTAATTGAAGTGTCCCTGTGGTTTCTTTTACCTTTGCCCGAGGCGGTGTCTCATGGTGACGTCTCCTTCATGGTCAGGTTCACATGCATTCGTTGCTATTCGTGATGCTTCCAGGTTCACTGTGTAACGTCCCGTCTTTTAATATGCGATTTTCAAAAGAGATTATCAGAGTTTTGAATAATTTAAACAGAGTGGCATCGGAAAAGAGTTTTCATTTTAAAACAAAACGTGTATCTGATATTTAACCAACATTGGTGTGTTGATACTAATACAGTCATCCAAATATTCAAGTACTCAAAATACATAAGAAAACAGCAATAGATAAACAATCCTCCGTCCGAGTCCTTAAGCAGCCTGCTTACCCTTGTCAGTAACCCTGTCTCCGCCAGAACCTGAGGCTATGGTAAGAGCTGAGGTTCAATTCCCATTGAACCTCAGGTAACAGTTAACCTCATGCTTATGTAACAATTTTATATATAATAGATATTCATGATAGTTACAGCATAATCACATTTTAACAGCACAACCACCTCATATTTTAATCCAGTCTGCACTACCCAGTGCCACGGTGTACATCCGTGTCCTCAGCGCTAGGAAAACTCAACGGCATTATCATGACTATAACCCGTATATAGCTGAATGTGTATGCACAATTTTATAAAAACAGAATCTCAGACTATCCATCACATAAAAATTTACAATAAGCATCAGAGTTAAGGTTACAGTACGCGTCCGTACCTTCGTTGATGATGTTTTGGTACGTTTGACTAAAACGGTACTTCTAACGGAAAACAGCGGTACAAGTTCACAGATACCCTATAGGAACAATATCACATTTATCAGTGGCCATCAACTTTGCAATACTTGTGGAATTCTACGTTGAATATTTACTATTCATGTGAATAGTATTCACTATTCATGTGAATAGTACCAGTAAAAATATTTTTACCGTGACGGTAAATAATTTTTACTGTTTGGTAAATAGTATTTACTGTATTGGTAAATAACATTACTGCCCAAGAATAATTCTTTTCTGATGTGACAGATCAGACTAAGCTGCAGCCACAGAGCATACTCAGAAAAAACTTTATCTGGCATTTCTACTATAATTACCAAAAGAAACTACCAAATCTTAAGACTAGAGACCAAAGAACTTACCCTTGAAGTTCTTACTCCTTCTCTTCAGCTCCGAGAACTTTACTCTAAATTCTCCCTCTAAACTCTAAGAATTCTCTCTCTTCTATTAAACTCGACCGTTGTGATCTGAGTTTGGTGTGAAGAAAATGAAGAAGTGAGGCCTCTATTTATAGTGTTGGAAAATGGGTCCTTAAGTGTAATTTCTTGTTTTTGGGTCATTTTTCGTAATTTCCAAAAATATTAAAAAAATATTAAAAAGTTCACGGGTGCCATGCGCCTCTTTTTTTTTTTTTTTTAATAATGCAAATAGTATTTTTTTACTGATAAAATTTCTGTTCGGTGTTCTGACCGCGTGATCTTTTGCAAATTCTCAAAAATCCGGAAGCACAGCCCTGAAGCTCTATTCTTCCTCTTTAAAAATATCTGGGTCAACTGAATTTTTGACCTCATTCAGGGTATTTCGTAATCTGTCAAAGATTTTAAGTCGGACACTGCCGGTAACAGAAATTACTTCGGGTGACACCATCTTCGAGACAAAAATTCACTGATTCATAATATGTGCAGTTGTTTACTACTTAATTCAAGGATTTTGAGTTATGATTTATTTTCTACCGGTTCTACTATCTGTCCTGATTCAAAATATCAGTTTCGACCTATCTCAATAATCATTCCGCCAATTACGGAAATGACTTCGGAAATAACCCACTCTGAGATAAAAGTTCACTTGTTTATAATATGTCCTTACCTAAGAAACCTAGTTCACGGATTATTGGAAATAATTCTATTTCTATTATTTCCCAAAATATAAGATATAATATTTAATTAATAAGTTATTATTGAGTGGGTCCCGCGTCAAATTATTTTCACACTCACGGGTTTTCTGTCGACAGGGGGACATTATTTGGCCGTGGGTCCCACGTGAATAGTATATAAATAGTAAATACGTATTTATGAATAGTAAATACGTATATATGAATAGTAAATACTATTCACGCCAAACCAAATACCAATTCAAAATTCACCAATATATCATATTTAAGAAAAATACAAATTTTGGGGTATTATACACTGTACGTAGATGATGGAAAACTTTTGATTAAGAGGTCGAAGGTGATCAATGATAATAATAATAATAATAATAAACTTTCTTCAAGTTTATATGACTGCGTAGCTAACTAGTTAACCATGACAAGTCTTTCCCCAGGAACATGGATGATCAAACAAAATCTTCCAATCCCTGGGGACTAGTAATCTTGCTTAACCTATACATATAATATCACTTGTAAGTAACAACCCTTGATGATATAGGTTAGCAGCTTCTATGCAAATATGTATTCTATTTTGAAAATATATATTTTAGTTTAAATAATCATTAACACTACTAAAAATTATTCTAAGAAGATATTTGATATTAGAGATTATATTAGACTAAGTCCTTATAGATAACTAATTTACCTCTCATCAAACTAAATCTCTCATATAGTTTTTATAGTTTATTTCAAATTTATTAGTTATCTATTTATATTTTTAATAATTGATAAAGTTTAAGTAATTTTTACTTAAGCAATAAATAACTTGTTGAAAAATTTGAGCAATTTTTGTAATAAACATACGTTTAAAGGAACATATAATATGTCTATATTTATGTTATTTTATAATCTTACAATATATATATTGGTATTTCTACTAATAAATTCCTTTGATAATTATTATATGTATTATTCCTCAAACTTAAAGTTTTAGATAATCATCTTCTTGTTATTGGTCTAAGATAATCTATACTATGTCTTTGTGGATTTATATTTATATTCAAGGTTGGTGTTGATGGTGTATTTATTCTTAATAATCTTTGTCCTATATTATTATTAGTTTCTATTCTTCTTGGAGTAGTTTCATGATAGTTTATTGTATTATCTAATTTTATATGTAGTTGTTGTGAAATAGTTATATTAGTGGGGTCTAATCTAACTTCTTGTAATATTAGCATGAAATATTTATCTATAGGTACTTTTCCATGATATTTTTGTAATATATATTTTATGTTCATTAGTAAATACTAATGCAACAATCATGGTTGTTATACTTATTGTTCTTACTCCTCCAAATTTATGATATATTATTTCTGGTTTATTCATATGTTCATCGACTCTAAATATTACAAAATTCATATTTAATGTAAACTTTAATTTTTTTATATATTAAATTTCCTATTAATATTCCTAATATACTATCTTGTACACTACTTATTATTTTTCCATTTGTTATTAATAATTCTAATATAAGAGTTTATTCTTTCTTTAAAATAGCTAGGCCTTTACTAATAATTGAACTTCTACAGTATATATTTCTTTGACTTCATCATCAAATGGTAATTTATATATTTTATTTTCTATTAATGTTTTACTTATTAGTGGTATCCTTAATACTACTTCTGTTAATGTTGATTCTATAGGATGTTTCTCTTCTAACACAACACAAGAATTTGTTTTTCCCCTTTTTTCTTTGATTTTAATATTTTACTTACCTTAATATTTCATTAGTCCATTTCGTAAAGTTTTTTAGCCTCTTGAATGACATAATCGGGCTGTTGAATTCTGTGCTTTGTTTTTATTGTGGTTAAATTAGATCTAGTTCATTGTGTCACACGTATACCGACATTCGCAAGAGTAAAAATGCACAGCTTAAAGGATAAACTAGTTCCAGCGTAGTAATACTGATATTGAAGTCTGGTACATAACCGAAATTCATAAAAAGGTTCGTACAGAATTTAACATATACATAATATTCCAAACACAATGTGGACAATTGATAACAAATCTTGGTTTCATCGAGCACCATCAGTTACCGGAATCCACCACCTTACCGCGTGAGCCACGACCGTTATTAGGTTCCCGTCCTGAACTTTGGGGAATATCTGGGATTCAAGCGAATCCCAGTAGTAACGTTAATCACTCACATAAGATGCATGCACAGTACATGGTAGACAACCAGTTGCAATAAATATAATTCACAATAATTTTGAAGTACAAAATTCAAATATGCAGTTCAACAGTATTCAAGAACCTACCGGTTCAAACGCACAGTACTGGATAATTCAAATATTCAAATGGGCTTTCACCCTTCTGCATAAAAACTCACTTATCAGAGTACCACCCCCGGCCTCAACCGTGATGGCATCCAGGGTTACCCCACATTCAAGAGCACTACCTCCCGGCTTATACCGGCGATAAGGTTAGAAATTAATAATTCAAATATCACAATGATACGTACATGCATATAAAGGCACACAGAGTATGTGAGAGAAAAGTTACTACCTCAACTCCAATTAGCTAAAAGAAATTCACTGGTGCTCGAATCACTTGACAGTCAACTCCTAAAATAGTATCATCATATATATTAATCTTCACTATAATCCATTTCTTCTAAAATATCTAAAAGGGTTCTTTTCATCATTTAGAATCCTTGTGACCCTTAAATGATAAATAACCCATTTAAAATTCTTATTGCAACAATTTTCGGATTAAATCCTTTTCTGTCCAGAATTTTCACTAACTTTGAAAATTCATAACTAATTGTACAAAACTCCAAATGATGTGCTTCCAAAACCTAAATGTCCTGTGGTGAGTCTATTTTCACTGAAAAATATTCTCAACAGCCAAAAACGTCCACATCATTTCCAGTTTAAATAAATCACTTTTCTGTTCAGTATATACTTTCAGTATTTTAGGCCAGATTGTAAAATCCATAATTCCTTGTACAGAGCTCTAAAAATTACATATTATATATCAAAAGAAAGCTCTGGATGTCTACTTCAAATCTGGAAAATTTCATGATTTTTAAACACCATTCACTTGACCAAAAACCATTTACAATTCAACTGCCTTCCAAACCGTTAAAACTGGCAGTTTTGGTAGTTTGCTTAATTAATTCTTTTTGATTCTAAAAATCATTTCCAACCTTATTCTTACTCCATTTTCCGTGATAAACACTATGGTAACCTTAAAATCATCAAAAACCTTTTGATTTTACCACTTCTTAATGAACCCAAAATAATATATAAGAAGTGATAAACAAGATTTTGAAACCAACTTCTTGAAATGACTTAAGACAAGTTAGAACCATTACTTACTTGTCTTACTCCTTGAGACTTCAGCTACTTCTTCTTCCTTATTGCCTCTTAAGACTTTCAAACTTCACTTCCAAAAATATTCTATGAAAATGTTTCACTCGCAACTCTCACCCTCTAACTCTATGCGTTTTTTCTATACTTAGCCATTATTAATGACTAAGAAGCACACGAGAATGTGAGATGAGAACTGGCCGGTAATGAAATGTATAACTAAATATATTTAGTGCGCGTAATGATTCTCCCATGAACAACAACGAAATCACTCATGATACTCATTTATTTGTGTGATGTGAGTCACCTTATCCATACTTGTTCCGGATGATTGAAATTTCCTACCTAATGGACATGTCGTATGTGATAACATGGCAAACAATAAAATGAAATAAAGTGGTGTATGAGTCATCCTTCCTTTTCTTTTATTCACGGAGAGATAAGGTATTTGTAAGTTAGTGTGGAAAAGATTTGAATGTGTGAGGGACATATGGTGTCTTCATAGCAATTAAGGGATCCGACATATATATATATTTGAGAGTGGAAGTGTGAAATGGATAAGAGACAAGAATCACGTGAATGCATGGAGAAGGATTCCAAATTTATAATAAACAAACATGAGTGGAGGAATAATTGATTGATAGAAATGGATGATGTTGAAATTGAGGGGCTACGTACATCTGAACCCTCAAGTTTTTTTTTTTTTTTCATTATTGATTGGAATGAAGTGATAATAAATAAAAGAAGATGATAGTGAGGAAGTAAGTAATGGATTGTCTCCTTGCTCCCCATTTTCTTTACGGTAGGTATGATAATTGAGAAAATAAGAATGGATGTTACACATTGCACTGCTTATGTCAAATGCTGATATTATTTTTTTATCCTATAGTACTGATGATGTCAAATTATAGTTATGTTTTCTATTGTTGTTGATGTTTTACATTTTGATATCAAAGTTGTATTTTTCATTCTATTAGTCATTACTATTTCTCATCATACAGTGATCTCAACTTACTGTTATGATTTCTATATAAGATTGCTGAATTATTAACTAATCTCCATTTCACTTCTCGATACTCAATGAGGATTTCATAGCAGATGTAGTAACACCTCATCAAGCCGGATACAATGCAGGACATATGAAGGCAGAGCTAAGGTTTTATTTGATTTTAGTTTATTTGAACCAAAAAGAAATGGTGTTTTAAAATTGTAAACTTTCAGCAAATTGTTCTATTGCATTTTTGTAAATTCACTTTTTTTTTTAGTATCCATGAAATCACCCCAACTTTTGATGAATCTAGTGTACAATAATTTAGATTCTAATGCGTACAAAAAGATATTTAAGAATGTTTATCAATTAAAAGACATTTTTTATATTTCATTTGTAATTTGTATTCTAAATCAATTGGAGGATAAGATTGTTTATCATTGTTAAGGTTTCATTTCTAATATGTAGTTATTTATTTGTAGTAATGTTTCAATGTTCCTTAAAGCAAAAACAGTTGTCACACTTAGAAAGCAAAATATGTTTAAGTAATGTATAAAATATTATCGCACACACGGGGAACTACAAGATCATTCAAAGAATAAAAAAATAAAAAAGAACTACATATTTATAAGTAATCTACTATTTTTCTTGTATTAGTTATATCTTTATTATATATTTATTTATTCATTGACACATAATATATAATAATCTCCATCGTTTGCTCTAATTATAAACTATGGGCAAAAAGTTAAGACATGGGTAATCTTTTGAGGAGTTAAATCTTTAACTTGATTAAATTTTACACTTTTAATCATGCTGATTCTACATAGGTAATTATGTAAGATTGAAAATTGAGTGTTACAAAGTGTACACACTTAGTACACTATATTATGTTACAAAATCATCCAACATCAATCTTAGGAATTTTAGTTCATGATAACGGATACACAAACAGCTATCCAAGAATGGCTGAACCCAAACCATTGCAGTTTCGTTGAAGACGGGTGTGTTTGGTTTCAGAGGGAGAGAGGGGAGGAGAGAAAAATACTTTACCTTCTTGTGACTAGATCGTGTATGAAACTGATGTGCATGGTTAAGAGAGAAACTATGTTTAATTTAGCTGTAGGTTCTTCCCATGATTTCCATTTGATGAAACAATTATGAATTTTAGGTATATGTCTATGAAATTGATGTTGAAAAGGTTCTGTGGTGGAAAATATTATAGGATTCATACAAAGCATGACAATGGTCCACCAAAAGAGCAACGGCTACCTGGAGTCAAGAAAATCATTTAAGATTAGCAATTAGCAGAATGTTTTTATTCATGCCTATTTGAGACAATCATGACAACCAACAGGGACAACACACATACTGCAAGAAACAAGCAAAACCACTATTCTAAGCACCATCCCAAGTCAATTTTCTTACAGAGACTACAATTTGATGATCCAAGTATTATTTGAGAACATGACTTTATAATGTAGCACAAACAACCATACACTATAACTGTTTTTTCTGAAGATATCAACAAGCATGACCTCTAAAATGCAGCAGTAAATAACTCAATAAGCAAATATTGATCCACTCACTTGTATGTGAGAGTGGCAGAAGAAATATTTCTGTAGTAAAAACAGAAATATTAAACCCATTTAGTTATTAAAGTTAGCATAACTTTTCTTTAAAAAGATCAGATCCATGCTTGTCAAAAAAGAATGACTATCTTGCAAATGCCTCAAGACCAATAAGGTAATTGATCCTGAACTTACTTTAGAGGACATTTGGGTAGCTAAACCTTGTATAAAATACATGTGGTATATGAGTATGAATATAGATAAATCAAGATTTTATTTGAAGAAAATGAATACGTTGACGGTTCCAGTTAAAAAGCAACGGGTTTAATTTTTTTTTTTTTAAAAAAAGTATTAAAGCGGAATAATACAAAGTAACAGGGACTAAAAATTTGAAGATGAAAATGAAAGGTGGGGTATTTAGGAGATGGAGAAAGCAAAGAATCCTGATTCTCGTCGTCTCAGTCCTCAGCAGCTACTTGACTGAAACTATTCTTGTTTGCCGAGAGAAAAGAAAGAATGTTTCACTTTCTAAATCATCATCCAAAAGATAAAGAATTAAATTGGGCCCAAGCTGGTAATGTTGGCCTCATTGTGATCTGTTTGACTGTTGACCTTGCTTTGACCATAAACTAAGAATCTGAACATCTTGACAATAAGGAATTCCTATTAAATTTTACCAGAAAAAAAAAAAAAAGAATTCCTATTAGTTTGACCCAGTCCAAAAGAAACAGCGAATTTTCGTGGACTCAACCAACAATTAAAAAACCAAAAACAAGCCTTCAATTCAGCCACCGCTAAGTGACAATTTTATGAAAATCTGGTATGGATGGTAATGGATGCATGCTGCTTTACTATATTTAACTAATTGGTTATACTAAATGAAATGAGTATAGGGTATATAAAATTGTGGATTTATGAATATATAACTATGGTGATTATATGCTGAAATGTTAGACGTGCAAATGTTTAGTTTTATACTTTTCCACGTAATTTTCTACTTAATTAAAAATGATAATAATTATTATACATTTCGGATGCATTATCATACAAGTACTTTGATTTTTTTTTTTTTTTAGATAATGGTTTGCTTCTTTTTTAATTACATGAAATTAAATTGTTAAGCTGTTATTGTGACACAAACATCAAATTCCTGTCAGAAATGGCATCCATAGGTAGAACCTAAGAATTGTGACGCAGAGGAAAGATTCTCTCCGATGACGGAAACTGCCCTTGCCTTAGCAGACTCAGGCCAACGTAAACTCCTGCCGGATCGACCTCCTGTTGAGGGTCAAGAAGACCGGAAGAAGAAGAAGAAGCTGGAAGAAGCCTCCCTGGTTATAATGGATGATGTCATGGTTGAAAAAGAAGCAGGGATGGTCTCTGAGAAGTCTGAGAATCCCGAAACAGAAGGCAAGAATAATGTTATCCCTCCAAAATTTACATCATACCGTGCTTCTCTGTTGGGATTTAATGGAGTAGCACACAGCAGCTATGAAATGGAGGAAGAAGATTTATTTACTGATGATAAGGAAATACATTGGAAAATCCTTGAAGCTTCAGATGAGATGAAAAAGCTTATGGAGATATATCCGGTCGCCCCTTGCACAGAGGAGGAATACAATGAGTGGTGTGAGCCATGGAACTACTCCCTCATTCTCACGGTGCTCGGCAAAAGATTTAATCTCTACATTCTAAAGGATCTTCTGATTAACCTATGGGGATTTTCTACATTTGAACTTATCGACATACCGAATAACTACTTTGTAGTCAGATTTCAAGACCCAGAGCTTTGGCGAGTTCACTACAGAAAAGTTTTATATGATGGGCCATGGGTGATTAAGCAACATTGCGTCTTAACCCAACGATGGACAACTTACTTTAACCCCTATCAAAACCCACTTGGCAGAGTTGCTACTTGGATTCGTATTCCAGATGTGCCTATGCATTGCTACAATAAGCACTGCATTTCTCGCATACAGGATCGAATAGGGCGCACGCTCAAGGTGGATATGAATACCCTCCAGGATTGTCGGACTTCTAATCCAAAAGTTCAAAGGGGAGAATTTATCCGAATTTCCTTTGAATTAAATTTACAGAAAAAATTGGTTCCAAAAGTCATAGTAGCTGGCTCCGTTTTTAATGTGGAGTATGAGGGACTCACCATGATCTGTTTTTGTTGTGGCCGTTTTGGTCACAGGCGTGAAAGTTGTGCGTTTAAGAATCCTGCTTCAGAGTCTTCCATGGAGGTTAGCGCATATTCCCAGCAACCACAGCAACCAACTAACAGGCCGTCGGTCAACACTCAGGTGACGGAATCAGACGACGTTTTTGGCCCATGGATGCTCGTTAGCCGGAGAAACAACAGGTCCCGACATTCCCAACAGTCGGATTACAAGATTGAATCACGCCAAACCTCGGGAATCTCAGTCAAGGCGGTGAAAGCCTCAATGGTCGGCCAGAAGACGTGTTTTGCAGCAATTGCAGATTTGGAAGATGGTGAAAGCCTGACACCTGATGACGCCAACATCTCGGATATGGAAAAAAGTAGGGTTGGGTGTTTCGTGAGAAAGGATGAAAGGCGAAGTGATAAGGGCTCCTCGGTTTGATCATTATCTGCGGAGAAAAAAAGGGAGCCAGCTGGGAAAACTCAAAATCTGATTTTAAATCAAAAACACAATTTGCATTATAGGCAAAAGTGAAAGAATGGAGCTTGATACCCAAGAGGGGGGTGAATTGGGTATCTATAAAAATTTACAGACTTGACTCTGTTTTGGACAATGTAGAGCAGAGAATAATTAAGGAAAGGATAAGAGAGGCTTTGCACAGATTAATTTATACTGGTTCGATCTTTTCTCCGACCTACATCCAGTCCCCCAGCCTCACCTGGGATTTTCAATCCACTAACTTCACAAAACTTGATTACAATCTCTGTACTCAGAGTAATTCTCTCACTAGAACTCACTCCCCCTTACAAGATGCAATCAATACTCCCAACCACCAAGTCCCCTGACTTGTGGTTATCTCAATCAATGAATGATTACAAGAAAGACTCTCTCAAAGAGTAGATAAGATAAATACTGAAGTACAATGTATCAAAGATACAGCCTAATGAAAAGAACAACTCAGGATGATAATTTTCGAGTAGAGTAGTTGTTCATCAGTTGTGTGTATGTATAGCTTCAAATCTTCAATCATTTATAATGGTTTGAAGCATCTGAATGTTATTAATCCACTGAAGCTTGTTCCCATTCAAAAATGTGACTGTTGTGAGTGTTCTTCCATGTGTAAAGGTGCTGCAGAAACTGATGGGTAATATTCTGTTGCTACTTTCCAGATTTGGGTGTTTGTAGCCTTTGCATTTGAATATTGTGGCCCATGATGTTGTGTTTGTAGAGTAATCATGTTTTAGCTTTTCTCAGAGGTGATTATGCTGTCTGCAATGCCCACTTGTCATGCATTTAATCTTGTCTTGAAGGATAAGACAAAATAATGCAACTTGCATATAGTGTCCCTTCAACTGAATCTCTGTCTAATTCAAATTCTTTCTGTTATCTCATGAATAAACTTGTTAGAAAAGTTCAGTTACACATATAAGAGATAGATATAATGATTAGATTCAATGGGTAACTTGAAACATGAAGAAAGAATCAGATCTGACATATCAGAGCTTAAATGCGTTTTTCTGTTCTGGAGGTCTGAACTCGAGTTCACAATGTTAGGCTCGAGTTCGGCCTTCATTCAGTTTTGAAAATTTGCTTCTGCCAAAATCGAACTGGAGGTTTGTGTGTAAACCTGAGGTTTGTAAGAACATGAACTCGAGTTCATTAATGGTGAACTCGAGTTCTCTTTACTTAGAGAACTTTGAAAAGGGTTAACACAAGACAAACTGGAGGTTTAAGACAAGTGGGCTCGAGTTTGAAGCTTTTGAAAATAGCTAATTGCTCTCTGGAACTTTTGAACTGGAGTTTGAAGAGCCTAGGCTTGAATTTGGTTTTCTCTAAAATACTCTGAAGGCTCTCGGCCAAAGCTAGGCTTGAGTTTGAAGATGTCAGGCTCGAGTTCGAAGACAATGTTATGTTTTCAAGTTTAAACAAACT
This sequence comes from Acacia crassicarpa, assembly GCA_034222035.1. NCBI lineage: Eukaryota > Viridiplantae > Streptophyta > Magnoliopsida > Fabales > Fabaceae > Acacia > Acacia crassicarpa. The sequence continues at coordinate 27,941,928 of JAWXYG010000004.1, forward strand.
TGTCCCGCCAAGGATGAACTCGAGTTCGCCATGACAGGCTCGAGTTCATACACTTAAAATCTTCTTTGAACTCTTTCAAACTTGAGGTTTGAGTAAAAGTTTAGATTTTGAAACAAGTTTTCAATAGTTAAAAATTCTCTGGCAATGGTGAACTCGAGTTCGCCCTTGGTAGGCTCGAGTTCATGCAAACTTCCAAAGGTTTAATTCTGAACTTCAGGTTCAGTCTCAAGTTTGAACTTTGGCTTTGCAAGTTTATGCTTTCTGTCAAATCCAGGCTCGAGTTCATCACTCATAGGCTCGAGTTTGATTTTGACAGATAGAAAAATCACAAGTTTTAAACATCCTTGACTTGTCAAATCTTTCTAATATTGTTTACAATTGTTAGTGATCATCAAAACACTCTGAGAACTAACAAAAAGGACCACAAATCTGGGCTGGATCCTAATGGGCCAAAAGGTAAGCTCCATGTTGCAGCAAGTGGGGCCTCGGATGAGCTGGATAATTCTCTCAAGGACATCCAATTTATGAATGGAGTTGAATCTGAAACTCAAAAAGCTTTGGGCCCTTCGGTGCCATCAGAACCCAACCAAATGTCATCTCAATCTCCTTCAATTCACATTCAAATGGGCTCGCATATGGATCATAAAAAAGGGAAAAAAATTAAAAGGCCCACGTGTTCACAATTTGGTTCATGGGAGTATTACAAATACAATAATCCAACCAACAGCTAGCCATCCGGCTAATCATGACGGTCAGATTGAGCAAACTCAAGATTCATCTCCTCAGCAAAATCATTCTACACCTCACTTTGATAATCCCAGGCCACCTGATGATTGGGATCCTAATGACGATGTTGCCCCTAATTTTATGGAAGCCAACATGACCTTTGTTGCAGAACCTCAATTAGAGCATCCGCATGCGGAGGAAGCCGCATGCCTCAAATAAGTATTTCTATCCTTATTCTATTTTATTTTAATCATTATTGCTCCTTGGAACTGTAGGGGAGCCGGTGGCCGGTCTTTCCCTTTAACTATCAAAGACATTATTAATAAATATTGCATTAATATTCTCTGCCTTTTGGAGCCTCGTATAAGTGGTAATAAGGCGGATAAGGTATGTCATAGACTTGGGTTTTCTCGCTGGACTAGGGTTGAGGCTAGTGGCTTCTCGGGAGGTATCTGGCTTTTGTGGAATAATGATGAATTTGATATTACTTATATTTCATCCAATACTCAATTGCTTCACTGTCTTATTAAGGATTATAATAGCAACACTTTGAGCCTTGTTAAGGTCATTTATGGGGAAACTACCACTTGTGGCAAAGTTCCTTTATGGGACTCCCTTCGCTCGCTTGCCTCCAATAATAGTTCCAACCTTCCTTGGATTATTTTGGGGGATTTTAACGCTTATCTTTCTCCGAATGACAAGATGGGAGGGGTTGATCCTTCTTAGGCTTCAATGAGACACTTTAGAGAGTGTATTGATGATACTGATCTCATTGAGGCCAGGATTCAAGATGACAAGTTCACATGGGAGCGCAAAGGTTTGAAACAGCGTCTTGATTGGGTATTTACCAACCTCAGTTGGCTTACTTCCTTTCCTAATTTTTCGGTCCGTCACGAGCTTAAATTTAAATCTGATCATAGAATTGTGGTGGTAAATTCTAACCCAATTTCTAGAAGGGCTTATCCCTCAAAATCTTTTTCATATCAAATAGCTTGGTCCCTTGAGAGTGATTTCAAAGGGGTTATTAGTGATGCGTGGCAGGGTAAAAGTTGGAGTCAGGGTTTGCTAGATTTTCAAGAATCTGCTTCTGTTTGGAATCACAATCGGGTGGGAAACTTCTCTAAAAAGAAAAAAGAATTGATTCGACGTCTGGAGGGAATCGACAGATGTAGGAGAGTAAACCTGCAGTCTGGCCTCTTTAGATTGGAGAAAAAGCTTTGGGAAGAATATCATAAGGTGGCCACACAAGAAGAAATCACTTGGTCCCAAAAATCCAGATGTAAGTGGCTTCACGATGGGGATAGAAACACAAGGTTTTTCCATGCTTCTACAATGATCAAGAGGAAAAAAAGACATATTGAAGCAATCCAGAATGATGAGGGACAGTGGATAGAAGATCATGATACAATAAAAAGGATGGCCTATGACTATTTCCTCAATCTTTATTCCTGAGACGTTTCTGTGAAAGACCCTGAGGGGTGGTGCTCTAGCTTTCCCAGCATTAGCACTTGCGATCTTGATATGCTATCTATGCCTGTTACCAGACTTGAAATAAAAAATGCTGTTTTTGATATGGGTGCATTTAAAGCTCTGGGTCCAGATGGTCTTTAGGCTCATTTCTTCCAGACCCAGTGGAGCATTGTGGGCCATAAAATTTGTGAGTTGGTGGAAGAATGCTTCAATAACCCCGCCAGTATGTCTGATATTAACAAGTCTAAGGTCGTCCTTATTCCCAAGATTGACAATCCCTCTACGTTCAGAGATTTCCGTCTAATTTCTCTCTGTAATCTTAGCTTTAAAATCGTTACAAAAATTTTGGCAACTAGATTTCGAAGGATCATGCCCCACATCATAGGCCCTGAGCAATGTAGCTTTATTGCTAACAGGTCGAGCTGTGATAATATTTTAATCGCCCAGGAGATTATCCATTCAATGGGAATCAAGCGTCGGAAGAAAGGATATGTTGCTATCAAAATTGATATGTTGCTATCAGGAACACTCTCCTTAGTCTCAAGCTAAAAGACAACCTCATTGATCTTATCATGGCCTGTATTTCCAGTAATTCTATGTCTATTATCTGGAATGGTGATGAAAGCCCTTCCTTCACCCCTTCAAGGAGAGTTAGGCAAGGGGACCCGCTAAGTCCGTACATATTTGTTCTGTGCATGGAATGTCTGGGACATCTTATTAAAGCTGAATGTGCTACTCGGAAATGGAAACCATTCTCCTTCAAAAGACGTGGACCTCATATCTCCCATCTTTTCTTTGCTGATGACCTTATTCTTTTTACGGAGGCCTCCCCCAACCAAATGGTTGAAGTACGAGAAGTGATGCAGAGCTTCTGTGAGGTTTTCGGTCATAGAATCAACCTTGCAAAATCTCGAATGTTTTGTTCTAAGAATGTTAGCTTCAATTGTGCTCTTGAGCTCAGCCAGATGCTTGGGGTTGGCCTTGCGCCTGACTTGGGAAAATACTTAGGGATGCCAAACATTCATAAGCGTGTTACAAGAGCTATTTATCAACCTGTTGTTCAAAAGGCTATAAAGAAGCTTTCAATGTGGAAAAGCAAGTTCTTGACTATTGCTGGCAGATCGGTCTTGATCAAATCTGTCTTATCATCCCTTCCGAGTTATTGCATGCAAACTACTTTGCTTCCCGTTTGCATTATAAATGAGCTTAATAAGATATCTAGAAAATTTCTCTGGTCTCAAGATGATGAGGCAAAGAAAATGCACCTCATTGCCTGGGACAAAATAACACAAGCTAAAAATCATGGGGGTCTTGGATCTAAAAATCTTCACTACTAAAACAAGGCTTTCATTATGAAGCTTTGCTGGAATCTTTTGACAAATAAGGATGCTTTGTGGGTCCAATGCCTTTGGTCTAAATACAATTGTGGCAGTCTCCTTCTACCTTCTGTCTCTAAGAAGCAGCACTCCTCCTCCGCCTGGAAAGCGATTGCGGACGTCTGGGAAAAGTTCATTGTGGGAGTAGGAAGGAAGGTCAATAACAGTGCAGGAACTAGGTTCTGGACCGATCTCTGGCTTCCTCTTGATCGCCCTTTGATAGCCTTCGTTTACAATAGGTACTTGATAAATGATAGTGATATGGTGAAAGACCATGTTTTGGCTGATGGAAGATGGAACATTTGTAGTTAGCATGGTATCCTGCCTCCCTCTATCATAGATATTATCTAAAAAACGCAGCCACCTACAAATAATTTTTCTGATTGTTTCACTTGGAGATATGCTAAGGATGGCTGCTTTTCAGTCAAATCGGCTTACCGTTATCTAGCAAATCATGACGAGACTACTGATAATAACTTTTGGACTCAAGTTTGGAAATGGCAAATCCTTGAAAAAGTCAAATTTTTCATGTGGCAGGTAGGTCATAGGAGACTTGTCACGAATTCCCTCAGAGCTAGAAGAGGGTTTGCTAGTGATAACCTTTGCCCATTCTCATGCAATAGGGAGGAAAATGTGCTTCACGTGATCAGGGACTGTCAAAGAGCCAAGAACCTACGGAGACAAATTTTGCAACCTAACTTTCTTTCCTAGTTTTTTGCAGGTAACTTACAGGACTGGCTCAGGTGGAACATGAACCACAAACCTGGTAAAGGGAGATGGTGAAATTACTCGTGGACAATAATCTTGAGGTTAGGATGCTGGATAATTTGGACCTCTAGATGCAAATTCCTATTCCAAGGCGAAAGCATGGAAACTAGGGAGATACTTCATTTGTGTCATTACCTTCTGATGGAAAATACAGTTAATGAAACTCTAACACATGAAATTTTCCAATTGAACAGGTTCGAAGAAAGAAAGTGGACCCCTCCTCCTACAGACACGGTTCATCTAGATGTAGACGTTTCAGTCTATCCTCAACACCATGCAGCATGTGGAGGAGTGATTAAGGACTCATAGGGTCATTGGCTGATGGGATTTCACAGACACCTTGGCATCAGTTCTGTTACTGAAGCAAAGATTCAAGCTATTAGGACTGGGCTAATCGTGGCCCACCAAATGGTATTAAAAAGGCCATCCTTTACTCTGACTCTCTCGATGCCATCAACATCATTATGAGAGATTACTATGCTGATCACCCGTTTAGGGACATCATTAAAGAGATTTGAGACTTTCTTCTCCTAGATTGGAGCGTCGAGATTCGTCATATGCCTAGAGAAAACATTACTTGTGCGAACTATATGGCCAAAATGGGCCAAGACGATACTGATGGCATTGATATAGTCCTGATTCCCACAATTCCCACAGGATGTCTTCCTATGGTCTTAAGGGACAAGCTGGCTTGTAATCGCTAGTGTATTTTGTTCTTCTTTTTGTATTAAGGACTGGACTGTTTGGTCTAGCTTCTTCCTGTAACTTCTCAAGCTTCGGCTTGCCTCTCTCAATCGAAAAAGAAATGGCATCCATAAAAATACACCATTACATATAACATAATATTGATGCATAACCTACCATTCCAACCCTTTTTGAATTCTTTTTCAGTGAGATATTGGTTTGCTCTCTCTTTCAATTACTTGAAATTAATTTTTCTTTTTCTTTTATCCATGAAATTAAATTGTTGAGCTGCTATTGTGGGAATGAATTTGAGACTTTAGCGCTTGCACTATACTATGCTTACATATTCAGCTTTAATTCCAATATAACCTTGCATTAGATTTTTTAGTATTTGCCACTTACACTTTTGTTGTTTGTTGATATTTTTAGGCCGTTATAGAGCCTCGAGAGTGGCGACAACTCTGCCAAATACCTTGCCCAAGTTCCATTGAGGTGTGCAAGGAGTTTTATGCCAATACATTCCTCATCTGTGAAGATAACCAAAATAAGCACGTGAACTATGTTAGAGGGAAAAATGTAGCTTCCGATATAAACAGTTTTGATCGAACGCTTTAAATCAACATCCTAAGTCAAATAGTGAATGTATGTATAAAACCGTTTTAGCAAGATATAGATAGGAGAATTGGGATAATATTCCGAAAAACAGATTAGGGCTGTGTTTGAAAAGAAAGAAAAAGTGAAAAAGAGAGGGGGGATCAGTGTCAGTGTTTGCAAATAAGGGATTAATCTTAGAAAAGCACTTGGATTGAAAATAATCCCCAGAAATCTCTTATTCACCCTTTTGAGATTATTATGTGGAATTAATAATTTGTATTACTATCATAAGGTAAATAAAGCAAAAATAATAAGTCAAATCTTTAATTACCGAATTGTTGAATTTTCGGATGCCACACATTCCCAAATAATGATTTGAATATTTTTTGAGAAGATCGGTCTCCAACTGATTGGAGCGGAGTGAGTATTGAGGCCTATATAGTTTTTTTTTTTTTTTTTTAAAAAAGATCCATCAAAACTTCACAGCTCTTTCTTCAATAATTCCACCCAAAAAACAAGAACTAACAGAACGAAATGGCAAGATCTTAACAGCATATCCAAAAATGACAATTAGTTTTTTAACTAACAAAGCAAAGCCTCTTCTCTCGAAGGGAACATATCATAATAGTGAAGACAATTTCTAAACAAAAAAAAAAAACATCAGTAAGGAATTATAACCCACAAACCCGTAGCTGACCAAATATTTTTCCTTTGGATGAGTGCAAGTATTACGAGAGAGAAAAGAAAAAGAACCCCATAAAGGAACTCAATTAAAAGTGAGAGAGACTTTCCAAATCCAAACCCAAAAACCCAATTCTCAAAATGTTTCCACAACCCAAAACTTTGAAATACAGCAATTGATTTTGTAATTTTAGCATATATTCGTCGAACAATAGATCGAAAGGTAAAAGATGACAAGACCAAAAGCTAATAGAAAACCCATAACTACGAGAAGATCCATTTCCAGATTCACTGAAAGCTTTGTACGAAGGCCATAGCGACATGAACCATAACCATGTTTTTTCTCTTTTGGAAAAAAAAAAGGTACCTTGAAAGCCAGTTCGAGCACCGATCGTAGAAAGAGAAGAGAGAAGAAATAGGAACCAAAACAGATGTTATCATCGGGAATTTGGACTTTTTTCTCTGTTGGATTCTCCGGAACAACAAGCAAGCTAAGCTAGCCTTTCTTCTCCTAGATACAAGTAAGGAAGACGAATCAATTTGTTGGTGAGGGTGGAGGTGTCGCCGCCGTAGGGTTTAAGGATTGGTTGTCGTGCTGTGAGGAGGGGGCAGAATAAATAAGGACAGGCAGTGAAAGCGTGTGAGAAGTGAGACGCTTATTAAGAAAGGAAGTCAGTTGTCACGGAGCTTAGTAAGAAAGGACGAGCATGTTGTCACGGTCAAAATCTCTGGGTAATATGGATGCCCCTCTCCGCTATCGACCAAAATTTGTGACTCAGGCGTTACAATATGCTTGTATTCGTGTCAGGGGGATGTTGTTATTTTGGAGTTCTTTTTTTTTTTTCATGTATATTTTTTTTTTAAGTTATTCATACCTGGGTAAGCTTTAAGCTTATAATTATAATCCATTAATTATTATATTGTATCGAAAATTATGATAAATGCATTTGAATCAACAAAATGTCTTACAAATATTTGTGTGTGTGTACACCCTACTGTCAATTATGTATCAATAAAATTCATGATTTGTTGATATAAAATATGCCCTCTTACGCACTGGAAGCAAAATATTGAAAGACATCTTTAGGATTTGGGACGAAGGAAAGGGAGGTCAAGGGAAATTTTAATGAGCTTAGTTTAATAAAAAAAATAGAGTAAATACCTTATTTGGTCCTTGAAAAAAATTACGGACCCCTTTTTGATCCTTCAGTAAAAATAACTCATCCTCTAGTCTCCGTAAAATCTAAAAATCGTCCACGTTAGTTTTTCTAGGTTAAAGAGGACACATGCAGTGAAGTGTCCCAAATGTGATCAGGGATTACAGGATGAGTTATTTTTACTGAGGGACCAAAAAGGGGGACCGTGATTTTTTTCAGAGACCAAATAGGGTATTTACTCAAAAGAATATATAAGATAAAAAATAAAAATAAATGATTAAAAGCTTTTAACCACATACCCTAACAAAATGACTTGCTACATAGAAACAATATCTTACATATTATATTAAAAAGGTGACTAACTAAATATTATTTGTTAAATTAAATTATCAAATAGATATTAATAGAACAAACTAGGTTACCAAGTCTTTCTCTTTCTAACACTTCTCAAACAAACATGGCATATGATTTATCTTATTTTTGTATTATAACCCTTTGTAATATTTGTAATATTGTATTGTGGATATGAAAGATTATAGGGGCATGTTAAGCATAATTATCCATATGCAACTTCCATTAAATATAGTGAAAGAGCTAGTCTCTCATAACGTGGCGAATAAAAGTTTGAATCTTTGTTGAAAAATGTGCTTACATTTAGTATCCGATAATGCCTCAAACAAGATTGCCTCCGACTAATGGAAAGATATATGCGCCTCACAAGGGGGAAAAAAAGACTTCCATTAAGCCATACCACTCTGATCCTATTTATAAGTCCAGTTTGACAAAAAAATTTGGTTATATTTATAAGTCCAATTTCGGAAATAAATGAGATTGTGACAATTTTACCCATATTAATTACACCCATAAAGATAGAGAGAGAAGAAACAGTAAAAAAGTACCCAATCATAAATGAGGGCAAAATTGAAAATTTACCCCATCATCATTGTGTCAACTAACATTTCTTAGTATGTGAGATTTGGTCAAAGTGGACTTATAAATAGGACCAGAGTAGTAACTTTGTTTAAGATTATCCTCCACTAACCTTTACGGAAGATATGAATATGCCCACTTGTTCATTTTAGCTTGGATTTAAAGAGGAAAATCAATTCTTGTGTGCCCAGATTTAAGAATATATTAATTATACTTGTACTCTCCTATGAGGGGGAAAATCAATTTTTATGCGCTCCATGTCTAACTTGCATAGTTGCATATATATATGGTAATTTATTAAAGTGGGTTAAAAAATTTTTTTTTTTTATTTTTTTAATATTGTATTAAACATTTCATGACACTTATGCCACTGCTTATTAACTACATATTCTCCAAAATAAGAAAGAAAGCATGTAGATTTACTCAATCATTTGCATATTAGGAAAATTGCCCCCATCAACTTGTACTTTAGACATGCATAACACCAGAATTATGAACCAAAAAATTAAATAATTAATGTTACAAAGCTAGTTTTACAATCTAGAGAACATGAAAATGAGGTCAACCTTGTTTATAAGAGATACACCGTTACAATTAAAGGATCCTTTAAATCTGTGAATAGATGGCCATTTCTATGTATCAAGGATAAACTTGCACAAAAAATTTCTTGACATAATAGACACCACAATTAAAAATTGTGACCTGTTTATTGATATGCTCTTTCAAAATGCTATAACAATAGATTTTCGTCAGCTCAATGTTCATAAAGGAGCCCATAATGTTATCTTAGCCATGAAATGATTACAATAATACAAGGATATAGGACTTTATGATATATTGATCAGGGACAATGTGTATCGTGAAAAGGGGGGAAAAAACATATATACTAATGGATGATAGAATGTTTAATATAATTGTTGAGAAATTTGAGAGCTCACCTTTTAAAACAATCCAACCATTTTTATAATATTGACCGTGAATTCATATGGAGAGAATAAGTATATGAATAACACAAATTCTTGGCTGCCACACCAGAGCTTCGTTAGTCAGTCACCGGAAATAAATCCGGCCTAGCCGCTATAGATGACCGGTCGCCAAAGCTTTGATGACAATTAAACGTTTTTTTGAAGAAAAAATAAAGCAATGTCATTATTATTATTTTTATCCACAAAACTTAATTTTATTTTGATCCATGAGATGCAACGAAATTTTATATTCTTCTAACCGTTAACTAAAATAAAATTAATTGTGGGGTTTAAGGAAATTCTTCCAATTAATTATAGTTATTTGAATGCCACATATATTTATCAAAAAAGACAAAAGAGGGTAATTGCTAGGAAGAGAAAAAGCACATGGATTTTCAATATGGCAAGCCATGCAATGTAATTGTAGTATGGCTGTTCTTCCTTTTACCTTTGCCCGAGGCTTGTCTCATTGTTAAGTTCACATGCATTCATTATTATTCGTGATGCTTTCTATCATGTGCATACAGTGAGCCTGAAAGCACCACGAACAACAACGAATGCATGTGAACCTGACCATGATGGAGGCGTAACCATGAGAAAGCCTCGGGCAAAGGTACAAGAAAGCAGAGGGACACTGCAATTACAATGCATGACTTACCATATTCAAAAAGCCTAGGTGTAATTTTGTCCCACAAATTTCCAACAACGGTTAATCTTCGTAGTTTTTTTTTTTAATGAAAAAACATTTTTTTAATATAAAAAATACTTTTTTTTTATTAATTTATGTGTTTAGATGATATTTTTTTAAAAAGTAAAAGTCATTAAAAAGCTAAAATGCTGCTTTTTCTAAAAGTTCCAACTTATAGCTTAAGAAAAACTCTACAAAAAAAAAAAACAACTTTTTTTAAAAGTCCATCTAAATGAGCCCTTAGCACAGGAGTTTCTCAGGGCCGAAAAGTTTTAAAAACGGAATAACTTTTCTTTGGCCACTATTTCATTTGATTTTGATGATAAATTGATTAAATATGTTGAATTGACAATCTACATATAATCTACATCATTTTTACTATGGTGTAAATTTGTCCTAAAATCTTAAATCTAACTTTTGAAAAATAAAGTAGATTTTTTTTTTGGGTCAAAAAAAATAAAATAAAGTAGATGATACATAGGCATTTAAGATAAATTTGTATCTTAATAAAAATGATATGGATGATATTTGGATTGTCAACTACACATATTTGATCAATTAATTATCAAAATTAACTGAAGTAAAATTTTTGAAAAATAATTGCCCCTAAATAATTTCTGAAGTAAAATTGTCTTTGAATACAAATTTTCATGGCAAAATTATCCCTTTAGCCTTTTCAATATGGTAAGTCATGCCGTTGTTTCTTTTACCTTTGCCCGAGGCTGTTGCTCATTGTTACGTCTCATTCATGGTCAGGTTCACATGCATTCGTTGCTATTCGTGATGCTTTCAGGTTCACTGTACGCACATGATGGAAAATTGGTGGAACCATACGATGTGGTGAATTCGCATCCTTTACACAATTTGAGGTATTGTTTATTTTGAGGTAGCGATAATTACGTTTCTTCAGTGCGGGAAAAGTGTCCTTAATGCGGGCGTTTCTTACTTATAAATTCACCCTAAAACTACAACTATATTAAGGTTATTTAAGTTGCCTCTCATGTGTTGGCAGCTATCACATTACAATGTAAATAACTAACCCTTATCTGGGGCCTTAATTACAATGACGTTTGGCATCTCTTCTGTATATAGGTTCCTTCATCAGCTTCCAACTTTTGATTAAGAGGTCGAAGGTGATCAATGATACAAAAGCTTTCTTCAAGTTTATATGGCACCTTAGCTAACTAATTAACCATGCAGGTCTTTCCCCAGGAACATGATTAAACAAAATCTTCCAATCCCTGGGGACTACTAATCTTGCCTAACCTATACATATAATATCACTTATAAGAATGACTTCGGTCTACTAGCTATAACAACCCTTGATGATTAGGTTAGCAGCTTCTATGAAAATATGTGTCTTAGTTTAAATAATCATTAACACTATTAAAAATTATTCTAAGAAGATATTTGATGTTAAATATTATATTAGACTACGTCCTTATACATAACTAATTTACCTCTCATCAAACTGAATCTCTAATATAGGTTTTATAGTTTGTTTCAAATTTATTAGTTATCTATTTATATTTTTATTAATTGATAAAGTTTAAGTAATTTTTACTTAAAAAAATTAATAACTTGTTTAAAAATTTGAGCAATTTTTGTAATAACATATGTTTAAAGGAACATATAATATGTCTATATTTATGTTATTTTATAATCTTACAATATTCGAAGAGGGGATGCATGTGCGAAGTGGTATGAAGAGTTTGTTGCACTTGAATATGAGGTGATGAAGATGAAATCTGAGTTTTTAATTAAAGAAAGTGAAGTGAAGAATGTGCAATGCAAGTTCAAACTTGTAACATCCTTCCAAAATTCCCATTTAAATGATTATTTTTATATCTAAACATATTTAATTCTGCCCAAAAATTTATCATTTAAACATTAAATTTCATATCAGCAGGCTCTATTCGTTATATAAGTTCTAGTATGCAGCGGAATGGTCAAAATATGTAATGTACCAAAAAGGCTCTAAGGTTTGGCAATTTACATCAAACTATGCTTATGTAACAAAAAGAGACAAACAAAATTGATAACTTGGATCAAGTCTCGAATGCCTTCTTCCCTTTAGTATCAGTGCCTGAATTCTTGCCTGAAAAATAAATGATGACAGGGTGAGTCAAAAAGGCTCTAAAGTTTGGCAATATACATCAAACTATGCTTATGTAACAAAAAGAGACAAACAAAATTGATAACGTGGATCAAGTCTCGAATGCCTTCTTCCCTTTAGTATCAGTGCCTGAATTCTTTCCTGAAAAATAAATGATGACAGGGTGAGTCGTAAAGACTCAGTAACCATATATTTGATTTAACAAGTATACAAGAAGTGATTACAAGATAGTTAAGTAGGCCAATTATCTATTCGTATATCAATAACTCTGAGTAATTTACCAATCCAATTTATATTTTAGAATTATTCAATATGCATGTAACTCCCTCAACCTTCCTTATAACCTCCTTATAACCGTTGACCAAACCCATGGGCTACAATATAATAGGTTTAATCTCTTTGATGAGATTATTCCAAGTTCACCAACGATGAGGTATAGCCCGGTCAAAGGCTACAGAACTCATATCGAACCATGGGTTCCCTTTCTTTCGAATATACAAAGGTGCTACTGTCCCAAGGGCTAACCCTTATCTCGACCAAAGGATAAAGATGATACCAAGGGCCCTGAAAATATCCAGCCATCCATTGTGCGCTCAGTGGCGGCAATAACACGTGGTATAAAATCAATCTCCTACCATCACATCTCATCTCAATCCAAAACACCTCAATATGCATTGCAATATCACAATTCTCAACATCAACAATTCATAGTTATGTTCAATATCCAACACCATGCATAGACTTTCATAATTACAAAATAAACAATTTTAATCATAACAATATAGACAATTTATGTCCACTTAACTAAAAATTTACCTTCAAACAAATATCTCACAAGTATACATTTTTATAGTTAACAAACAATAATATACCCAAATCATTTAAAGAATAAGCATACACTTATAATCACTGCAACAAGTATACAAGATAAATTGGAAGTGGTTACCTCAAGTTCTTGACACAATACTAACCGTGAGAGAAATCAGTCCCCTTTAAAAATAAATATATAATTATATGTTAATAGAATTAATAAAAAATAACCACTAATAGCATAATTAAATAATTAATTCAATTATTATCTCACTTTAGTTTTTCTAAAAACAATGATTTGTCTATTTCTCAATTTTTAACCTAATACTAACTTTTATAATTATAACCTAATTTATTAAACAATCTACAGACCTTCACATACTCAGAATCATATCAACTCTGATTTAAAATCTCAAATCCTAATTCATAATTTCATGTAAATTAAAATTTAGCAAAACTAAATGATTAAACATTAAATAATACTTCTAGCAATCCAAATAAATGCTTAATTCTCATTTAATCGGTAAAAATATCTTATATGACATAAATCCTAAATTCTTTTAAATATCACAATAACTAACTAACAAAAATCTAAACCGATTAAAGTTATTTATTTATCGTTCTTTTCATATATGCAGTATTTTATTATCAGAACTCAAAAATTCAAATCCTAAAATTTTCAAAAAATCAATACTATATTATCCTCTCTAGGAAGAGAAAAATAAGTAGATCCACTTTTATAAAGAAAATTTATTGAAAAGAAATTAATCTAACTATCTAAATAATCTAATAAAATAAATAATGTACCTTAAAAACTCGAATAGGCTCTCTTTCTTCTCCTTATTCCTCCTTCCCTCACCTTTCTCTCTCTTTCTCTCTATTCTCCCGTATCCACTTAATCTCACGCACACACATATATTTTGAAATTGGGGACCTAATGGTCTCGGATAGGGTCGAACCCTGATACAAAGACTGGATAGACCAGCGTCATACCACTGCGCTACTTGAGCGCTTGGTGCACACACATATACTTGATTAATACACTCAACACATATATATAGAAGTAACAATGGCGGTGAACTGAGGCGCTGAAGGATTTTTTATTTTTTTAAATAATGATAATAATACTCCTTCCATGCCATGTATTGTGGCAGGTGGTTGACACCACTAAGTATACAATATGTATACTTTTTTTGTGTTTTCTCTTCTTTTTTTTTTAAAAAATTATTACTATTATTTTAATTGTTAATTTATATATATATATATATATTGCTCTTTTTTATTAAATAAAATTTTTTATTTTAAATATTATTTAAAGAATATTACAAAATTTGCATTAGCAACATTATTACTGACTTGGGTGTTGTTATTCTTGATGTATTTGTAAGGGTAGATGTTTACTTTTGTTGTAGTTATGAGAGTTTGACAAAGTTTCAGAGAGATATGTAATGTCATCCTTGTGTTAATGTAGTCCATGCTAATGTATTGTCAATGGATTAACTGCAATTTTTTTGTGGATGAGAATTAAGTGATGATTAAGTAATGTATTTGTTGATGTCAATGTAATTGTAAGGGTTGATTCTTATTGCTTTTGTATATGTGAATCGATTGAGTGTAAGTTTCTAGTGTCATTATGGGTTAAAGGCCTAATTTGCCGCAAAAGTTTTGCTAAAGGAGCACCCAACACCCGAAAGTTTTTTTGGTATCAAGTTTGTCCCGGAAGTATGAAAAATGTAGCAAATTTGTCCTGGAAGTATGAAAAAGGTGGCAAATTTGCCCCTTTGTTAATTTTGATCGTTGAGTTTGAATAAGTATACAGTGGCATGCCACCTCATCAACCCAGTAAGAGTTAAGTATCATTTTTTGCCCCGGAAGTTTTCACTAAGAACAAGTTTCCCCCGGAAGTTTTCACTAAGGAGTAATTTTACTCTGGAAGTTTACAAAACATATCAATTTTACCCTTTTTTCAGACATATTAAATCTGACTATTAAATCAGTCAAAGACCACTTATGTCATGCCTTGAAAAGGTCAAACTTGGAGTCAGAGAAGGAGATTCTTGAGATGTTGAGCTCAAGATGGCCAGAATTTGTGAAGCCGAACTGCTCACAGGAAGCATCACTTATGATCTAGGTAAATGACCAGTCTATACAAATGTAAATAGTATCACTATTGATTTGTTTTATTAAACCAATTTTTGGAACAATTCATTTCTCGTTTTGCATTTCATTTGCTTAGATCATAAATAATGCTTCCTCTGGGTTTTGCAACAGACCTTTCAGTCCCCGTGAGCAGTTCGGCTTTACAAATCCTGGTCGCCTTAAGCTCAACATTTCAAGGATCTCCTTCTCTGACTCCAAGTTCGACCTTTTCAAGGTATGACATATGTGGTCTTTGTTGGTTATAATTAGTTTTGATGATGTCTTATATAGATGCCATTATTGAAAGCAAAAAGATTGAGTAATATATTAAATAATATAGTTATCTCCTATATTGACTAACTACTATGCTTAATGTAGATTAGTCCAAGTTGTAAGGGGGAGTGAATCCTAGTCAGAGGATTACTTCGAGTACAGAGTGTGTAATCAAGCGGTGTGTTGATTACAGTTTGTAAGGGGGAGTCAATCCTAATGAGAGGATTACCTCTTGTACAGAATGTGTAATCGAGTTGAAAGAAGATAGTGGATTGAAAATCTCAAGCGGTGCTTGGGGACTGGATGTAGGTCAAGGATTGGGCTGAACCAGTATAAATCAGTTTGCACATTCTCTTCCCTTATCTCTTACATTTCCAGCATATATGTTTGAATGTGTGTGTCTATATATATATATGAATGACTGATTATTGCTCTATAAATTGATTTCAGTAAGTTGCGAAAAGATTTTCAAAGTAACTAAGATTTTATCAAACACCCAATTCATTCCCCTCTTGGGTGATAGCCAGGTCTTTCAATCTTTAACTGATTAATAGTCATATTTAATAGTCAAATTTAATATTGGGGGTTATAAAGGCAAAATTGCTACGTTTTGTAAATTTCCGGGACAAAATTGCTCCTTAGTGAAAACTTCCAGGGCAAAATTGATCCTCAATGAAAACTTCCAGGGCAAAAATAATACTTTTGATTGATGAGGTGGCATGCCACATGTGCACTCAGTCAATCTTAACGGTCAAAATTAACAGAGGGGCAAATTTGGTACATTTTTTATACTTCTAGGGCAAATTTGATACCAAAAAACCTTCCAGGTGCTAAGCGCTCCTTTAGCAAAACTTCCTTAGCAAATTAGGCCTTTAACCCTAGTCATTATTGTTAATGTATTTGAAAGGGTTGATTATCACAGATTTGGCCTAATTTTGATCAAATGCTAGCGACACTGATGATCAATGGTACGGTTTGAAGTCTAAGTAGAACCTTTACTCAATTGTTAACTATAAAACTACAAATATAGTGTTGCATGCTATATACCCAAGAGTAAAGGATCAGAGGCAACAAAACCATCCTTTACTTTGAAGAAATTAATAAAGCCAAATATTTAAATATCATCAAAAGGTTTCGACATTGGCCAACGGGCAAAAATCTGTCATACAACATATGAATAAAAAAGGCCAACAAAGCCAATAAATTAAGCCCTGATCATGGTTATATTTGCATTCTTGAAATTTATTTAATAAGCAAACTTGGGCATGAGTTACACTATTTAATAGGCACCAAAAAAGCTTATCCATATGGTTAATATGAAACATTCTTGTACAACAAAGTTAGCATGTTGTTACATTGCCTATACAATTTTAATAAGCAAAATAATTACACAACCCAAGTCCTTTTACATGTACCCTAACACTATTTAATTAGAAGCCCTTTTTCCTTTGTCCTTGTTAGTGCGAATACGTAATAAAAGATGTGAAGTTGTCACACAAGATTCTCCTCTCCATTGTAGACCTCAGAGTTGAAATGGAAGGTCAGAAGGTGGACCAATAGTGACTAACTAGGGTTGGAACTGAATGGATCTTGAACCTGTTGGCTCGTTGGAGTGACTGACTCGAGACAATCTCATTTCCCTTTCATTTGGAATGGGAAATTGAGTTTGTGGATCAGCATTCCTTCGCATATAGTCATGTGATGTCCCCTCATCGATCACAAGTTCAAAATTAAGACCAGGCTGCAATGAAGGACTAGAAGTAATTAAATTTAGCCTTTACACTCAAGTTAGTGCCAAAGCAATTCAACACAAATCATCAGATTTTAATGCCATAAAACACAAACGTGGAGTACTAATAGGATTTTCTCATATAAATTAAAACTGAAATTTAGTTGTGATCCATGTTATCTCATACAATGAGAATCCACCATATATGATACCAACATTTATGGTATCCCTCAAGCATTTCAATATCCTCATGAGACTACGTACCTCTACATATGCTCAATCTCCTTATACCTTAAGCTATATCCACATCAAACTCCCCAACTTCTGAGTTATCATACATGCTTTCTTGTACATCTGAACTACTACTTTGCCCCATATAAGAGCATTTGTTGCTTTGTTTTACTAAGAAAAAACAGAGGTCAGGAGAGAGCACGTGAGAGAGTGAGAGCTCAGTTTTATACATCCCCTGCTCAGCATTCCAAAAACAGAGGATGAACCGAGACGAAAAACTGTGTAAGTCTTCGCTGCTGTATTGTTATGAATATAAAAATATGTGTGTGTGGCTGTTTTTGTCATGTAGTGTGAAAAATCAAAACGTTAGAAAAGAAAATAACCCAAGGCTGTGTGAGTCACTGATACATGAAGTACAAAAAGGAAACTCATGCTATCATAAAACACTTGTATAAGTTGTTGTTTTCGTTAAGCGTTTATTAAATAAAAAGAACCAAAGTGGTTGTTTGAGTTATTGTCATCAAAGCTTACTAATATGTTGCTACCATGAATAAAGAATAGGTATAAATATAGCTACTGATCTCAAACTCCTATATTTGCTATGAGTGTTTGTTAAATAGAAGGGAAAACCAAAGTGTGTGTACCTAATGGCTTTGCTACAAAAGAAAAAGAAAATATAACTTGCTGTCAAACTATATACTTATATGTTTGCTGGTCGTATATGTATAAATAATGAAGACTTGTAACATCCTGATTTTCTAAAGCGTTTTTGAAATAATTGATCAGAGTAGAGCATCGGAATAATTTTAAAAGAGTGAGTATCTGATAAACATTTACTAGTATTTGGCTGCTTACACAACGATACAGAAATCTGAATATAGTTTGGTAAAATAAAGTCAAAATAAAAATCTCTCCGTCTGCGCCCTCACGCTGGCTCCTTATCCTTGTCCTTGACCCTGGTTCCTCCAGACCCTGAGGCTATAGCAGGAGCTGAGATTAAATGACCATTGAACCTCAGGTAACGGTTAACCTCATGCTTATATATGACAGTAAATGACAGATATTCACGGCGTTACAACAATAATCCATACATAAGCACACAGCAGATGTATCCCAACAGTACATAAGCACATAGCAGATGTATTCCAACAGCACACAACAGATGTATCCCAGCACACAGCAGATGTATCTCATAAGCACACAAAAGATGTAAAGTTATCTACCACATATAAGCATATTATAAGCATCAAAATTAGTGTTATAGTATGCGAACGTACCTTCGTCGGAGATCGCGGTACGTACGTCAGTCGGTATGTTCACGTATATCTTATAATGGTAATTTCGCATTTATTAATTCATAAATAATATTTTAGAAGATATCCTAGTCACTAATGACCTTTTTACTCTTGGTAGGATTATTTCTCAACTTATTACCCTCATTTTCTGAAAAAACGCTGGTCCAAGATTTTGGACAGATTTTCGCCTAACTTTGGAAAATCATAACTAATTCTAGAAAAATCGAAACGAGGATCCGTAAAATTCCTCAGAATCCTTAGGATGTCTAGTTTTAAGGAAAAATACTCATTTTGGCCCAGATAACCTGAGTTATTCCCAGTTTTAATGTTTTAATCCTCTACCCAGAATTTCTTTAGAAATTCACAGTCAAACTTTATGAATTTTTATCTCACTGTACATAAATAATTTTAGCATTTTCTTTACATATTTAAAAATCCCTATATGTCTAATTTAACCATGAATTTTCCCAGAATTTTCCAACCACGTTTTAAACATAAAATATAGGTATCTTCGTCAATGGTTCAGCAAGAGCATAACCGATGAGATTTTGCCAGAACTTTGTTATATTGATGTTTCTCTTCCGGAAATTTTGCTAAAACACCCTCTTCATCAATTTTTCAAAATAAAGCTGATTCTAACCATAAAAAAATGAATTTTAAATTATACTATAATATTTAAGATCTAAACTACTTTTATCTAAGAATTTAAAGACTAAAAACTAAAGAATTCAAAGCTAGAGCTAGGGAACTTACTAAGAACTTTGCTCTCTTTCTTCAGGACTCCTCACTCTCACTTTCACTCTCTATATTGCTTTGCTAAGCTTGTTTTGGTGTGAGGAAAAGTGAAGAACCAAAGCCTTTATTTATAGTGATTTGGGGTGGTAATTTGGCAATTAAATCAAACCTAGCTCATCTTGAACCTTGGCCATTGGAAGATTCCCACGATCCTTCACATCAGGATCCACCACCTTCAAAGCTACAAGGTAGGTAACTGACAAGCCAACATCCCACTCGTGGCTTGTTGTAGGCACTGTGCAACCAATCCCCTTCTCAAGGAAGCACAATGAATCTTCACCCGGCATGAGGACAACTTTTGCCTTGTGCAAGAAATCCAGACCCAATACCACGTTGAAGTCGTCCATAGGGGTCACCGATAAATCCACGGTCCCCTTCCACGTTCCCATGCATAGCTCTACCCCACGAGCTACGCCCTTGAGAGGCTTGGCAGGAGTGTTCACAAACTTCCACCATCCTCCTCGTGCTTGAGCAACTGAGAGACCTACCCGCTTGGCCTCTTCAGGAGTGATGAAGTTATGGGTAGCCCCAGTGTCCACCATCTCCTTCACTGGCTTCCCATTTAGCTTCACATCAACAAACATGAGACCTTTACTCCCCGCAACAGGTTCCTCATGTTTGGCCTTCAAGGCATTCAAGACTCTGAGAGATCCCATCCGCATGTTGGGTTCCTCCTCATTGGTTCCCTCGTTCCCCAGAGCAAGGGCTGACGAACTACCCAGCTTGGGAGACCTATCCATGCGATGTGGCCCTTTGCACACAAAGCAACTGATTGTCCTCTTCTTCCTGTCCTCAAGTTGGTCCCTCTGGAAAGATTTGCTTGCTCCTCCCTTATGAACTCCTTGCCTTTGTCTCCCCCACCGTTCCCATGGTTGGGTTCAGAAGACTTAGGTCCAGAAGTCTCACCTTTCTCACCCCTTGGATAATCAATGAGGCTTTCTGCAATGGCAATGGCTTCATCCACACTTGCTACACCACGCCGTTGGAGTTCATGCTTGGCCCAATTCTGAAGACCATCCACGAAGTAGAACAATGTCTCTTCACCACTGAGATTAGGGATTTGCAACATAGTCCCTTACATAGTCTTGAATCGTAGTCTTGTGCCTGAGTTCCCTCAACCTCTTGCGTGCCATATAGACCATGTTCTCAGGATAGAACTGTTTCTTCAGTTCCCTCTTGAAATCATCCCATGTCTCGACTTTGCAAAGGCCCTTCTCCATGTCTGCATGCTTCCTCTGCCACCACAGCATGGCATTGTCACTAAGAAACAAGGAAGCATTGCGTACCTTGGTTGCATCATCAACCAAGTTCAGACTCTTAGAGTATCGCTCCATCTGCCATAAGAAGTTCTCAACCCCCTTGGCATCACGAATGCCTTGAAATTCCTTCTGTTTAGGGAGATCCAGCCTCACCTCCCTTGCTCCACTGGTACCACCCACCAAAGGAGTCTTGGTTTGTCTCTCTAAAGAAGTCTTTAGAGAGTTGAGCTGTCCCTGCATCGTGGTAATGGCATCCATTACCTTTGCCTGGAGTCACCTCATGGACTCAGAACATTCCTCCTCAACATTGAGGTGCGCATCAAGATCCGACCTCAAGTTGTCCAATTGGCCTCGGGCCTTCTTTGCCTCCCGATCAAGTTGGGTCTCCCTACCCCTTCCTTCTCCTGACATCACCACGTCCTCAGTTGTGCCCGACATCCTTGCTCACCAAATGGCTACCAAGAACCACGTTCACAGCTTCAAATCTAGCTGCCTCGAACCAAAACTTTGATACCACTTTGTCACAGCCTTGGACTTGATCACCCAAATACCGTGTCAGCCTTAGCTTGATCACCCCTCCCGAACCTTGCTAAGTCAGCCGAATCCCCTCGAGTAGCCAACAAGCACAAGAACACAAGAGAACTTTTAGAGAGAGAAAGAACTTAGAGAGAGAAGCTCTTGAATTGCAAAGAACTTGAATTCCCTTGGATTTCTGAGGATGATTTACAAGTGAGGAGGGCTCCCCTATATATAGCCTACCACCTCCTCAATGAACGGCTAAGATCGAAAACATCTAACAGCTACAATTGGTTCTCCAGAACCTTCCCTAGAAATATCTATGTATCGCCTGTGTAAGCACTTACATCAGTGGTCTCTAGAATTCTCCATACATTTCTACACAATTATAGTATACACTACACATATTTACAACACATAGACTTGAGCATGTAAGCACTCCCTCGCACTCTACAACGTCCTGTCTGCGTCTTCGTGCTGCTTGCATGTCTAAGTCCGAACCTTGAATCCTGGAGAATGCATGCAAATTATCTAGCATTCCTTTCTGGGCGTGACAGTGTGCTCTAATTATAAAATATGGGCAGACATGGGTAATCTTTTAAGGAGTTAAACCTTTAACTTAATTAAATTTTACACTTTTAATCATACTAATTCTACACAGGTATTTATGTAAGATTGAAAATTGAGTGTTACAAAGTGTATAAGCTTAGTAAACGATATTCTATTACTAAATCATTCAACATCAACATTAGGAATTTGAGTTTATGAAAATGGATACACAAACAGCTATCCATGAATGGCTGAACCCACACGATTGCAACTTTGTTGAAGACGAGTGTATTTGGTTTGAGGGGAGAGAGGAGCGAGAAAATGTTTTACCTTCTTGTGACTAGATCTTGTAGGAAATTGATGTGCATGGTTAAGAGAGAAACTATGTTTAATTTGGCTGCATGTTCTCCCCATGATTTTCATTTGCTAAAACAATTCAGAATTTTAGGTATATGTCTATGAAATTGGTGTTGAAAGGGTCCTGTGGTGGAAAACATTATAGGATTTAGACAATATTGTTACAAAGTGACAATTTTGGGAAAAATGGTAGTCTGGTATGGATGTTAGTGGCTGTATGATGATTTGCTATATTTAACTAATCGGTTATGCTAAATGAAATGAGTATGTTGTATATACAAATGTGGATTTATGAATATATAACTATGATGATAGTTTATGAATATATAACTATGGTGATTATATGCTGAAATGTTAGGCTGTGGCTTGTCTCCACTACTATTATCCTTCGTTGCCATCCTTTTCCCTTGAACGACGTCGTTTCAAATATCATTTATTTCTCATTTTTCCACTTCATTTATGCAAATGCACAGCACATCGTTCACATAGTGCCCCTTTCTTCCTACTGCAGTAGCATGGGAAAATCACAGGAGTTGGAGGGAAAAATCTTCGACAACTGGAACAAGGCCTATGGGTAGACCAAAAATTGATGAGTAAATAACAATCTTTTATCAAACACTTTCCCCTTAATCTATTGATAATATTCAAAGTAGATAATACTGGATATTCTATTTTACTGGATAATATTCATCGCTCATAAGTTGCTTCTATCTTGTTTGTTTTTAGTTGTAGCCAAGCTGTTTCCTTTTTAAATCTTGTTAGCTCGCCTACTCTTTCGATTTCACTAGTCTCATGTTTTTGTAATAACTTTGCTTCCCAGTTGAGTTGGACAATTTCATGAATCTGCAATGATGGATAAGCTCTAGGGACATAATGCTACACCTGCACTGAGGGACTGCATAGAGCAATTAACTACAATAGAATCATTGAGGGCAAGCCTTGTTACTCACCTAAGAAAAGCTCTCCAGGACCAGTTTCTATTTTAATATTGCTTATCTTTATGAAGGTACAATCCTTTATTAGTTTGTGATTCTCACATGGTTTTGCCTCCAAGAACTTAAGCTAGATCAACTCTGAAGCCATATTTAGGTATGGGATTTATCGAAATTCAGTGATTGATAAGCTAACTACTCAACAACAGATAAACACAAAGCTTAGAAAAAACACAACTGAATAAAGACTAATTTTCCCCTAATTCCTAATTCTTGTGCCTCTTCCTAGCTAAGGAATCTATCAACAGCTAGACATAATAAATCAATAGCGTCAATTCAACATGGTCATCAATAGCATAATCCAACAGACAATTATGTATATATTTCTTGTCATTAGAATTCCAATAACAGCTCTTAAAAAAATCCTATAGCATCTCTATCATTCAGTCCACCCAATTCCTCCTGCCACAGACCAACAAATCTCAGTCACCAAGGCTCAAAATCATCATATGATTCTTAGACATGAAAAAAGTAAGAAAGCCACCTTCACAATTTTGCAAATTAAGCATTCTCAAACCGTTGTTATAACATAGAGATGGAAGTCGATAAACCTTGAATAGAAGGAGCAACAAATCAATTGAGAGAGATCAAGCTGGACCAAGCAGGTGAACCTGGTGGCCATTCATCCATTCATCTAGAGAGGGGAAGACGCTCGTCCAACTAGTGTTGGAGTTTCTTGCTTTGCTTCGCGATAGGTGAAATTTGGGTCAAGAAACCAGATAAGAACGAAAGGCTTCGATTGAAGGCAACGGAGGGCTAAGATCATATGCGCAAAATTAAAACGTCGTCGTTTAGAGAAAAGGAGCGCAGCGAACCAGGAAGGTAGCGGAGACAAGCCACGTCCGAAATGTTAGATATGCAAATGTTTAATTTTATATTTTTCCACACAATTTATCTACTTAATTAAAAATGGTAATAATTATGATACATTTTGGATGCATAATTTTTTTTTTAAAAAAAAAAACTCACTTGTATGCTTATGCTTTGATTTTTTTTTTTGGGTTTTTTTTTTAGATAATGGTTTGCTTCTTTTTTAATTACATAAATTAAATTGTTGAGCTGTTGTTGTGAGAGAAGCATTAAATTCTGTGAGAAATAGTATCTATAAAAATTCACCCTCACATATAATATAATATCAATGCATAACTTACAATTCCAACCCTTTTTGAATTCTTTTTCATTGATATATTGGTTTGTTCTCTCTTTTTTTTTTTTACATGAAATTGAATTGTTGAGTTCAAGGATGCACACAATGGGGGGCTAGGGGTGGCCCCCGCCCCCTATTTTTTTTTTTAAAAAAATATTAATATGGTTTGTTTACTAATTTTATATATATTCGCAAGTTCATTTTGCTTCATGTATATTCACTGAGTAACGGTGTTTAGTTATATATTTTAAGAAAACGTAAATAGGTAGCCCCCACAAATTTAATATATATTTCAAACCTTGTTTTGCACATTTCGTTTGGTTTTGCACGGTAATTCCCAACTTTCAGGCGGTTCGTCTAGCATTTTATTCCACAGTTTACCTCAAATTTTGAGAATCAATAAGCTACTTAAAATTATTTTTTATTAAGTTTTCTTCATAAAACTTATTATACATAATTTTATCTTTCTAATGATACTACTTTTATATCTATTAGAGAATATTTTAGGATTAGTAGTTTAAATAAGTTTTGAGTTTTGTTAACAGATAGTTATGTGTATATTGATGATAATTAATATTTAATTGTAATCGGTTAACTTTTGTTATTAATAATATTTTAAAGATCATATTGGTTATAAAATAATTCATACTCTTTGTAGGTGATTATTATAGGAAAGAGTGCTACCAGTGGCGGACCCACATTAGGGGCAATGTGGGCAAATACAGACATAAAATATATATAATTTGAGAGAAAATTTTTAACAATGTACATTGGTAGAACAGATGGTAATAGTTATACTAACTCCCCTCACCCATAGGTTCTGAGTTTGAGCCACCACCTAGTCACTGTTCCCTAATTTTTTTCCCATTTCTCCTCTCCTCCCGTGACTCTGCCCCGACATTCCCAATTCCTTTTTTTTTTCCCTTCAAACTCGTTTTCTCCCCCAATTCCATCATCTAAAATCTCCCCCAAATTCCATTGTCCCCAATTCCGTCGTCTCAAATCTCCCCCAAATTCCATCGTCCGCCGGCTCTCAGTCGTTCTTCCCCCAAAATTTTCGTCGTCCCCAAATTTGCTTGTTCTCTGCCCTTCTCTTCAAACCCTAGATCCCTAATTCTCATCTCTCCTTTTTTCCACCACTATTTCAATCGCAGCATCCTCTACCCCCTCCTCCTTCTCAGATCGTCCTCATCGAAAACCGCTAGTGGTTTCCCTCTGAGCATTGCATCGATCGCGTTCTACTTTAATCTATTAAACGCGTACGTGCAGGCCAGGTGGGTTTCTCACTACAAGGATTACTCCGATGGCGATGTGTTGTTCTGGTTGCGATTTTGTGGCGGCGCTGTGGTGTTTGTGTGTGGGGTTTGGATCAATGTGTGGTCTGATAGGGAATTGCTGAAGCTGAAGCGACAAGGGAAGGGGTATGTAGTGCCCAACTGTGAAGCTTTGAATTTCCTCTAGAATCTTGAGTTACAATTTTGCTTCTTCTCTGGAGTGCTTTTTATGATTTCACTAAGATTTCATTATTATTATAAATTAAAGATGCCTATGAATGTTAACAAGTACTATTAAAATGAACTTTTTGTGTAGTTCGATACTTTCAATGTAGATTCTTACTATTAGGCTATGGCATGCACTTCTGAAGTCTATATTAAAGCTCTGCAAGTGTTTTGTTTGTTGGTTTATATAGTAGTAATTACTGTTTTGCTGCATAGACTTGCTCTGAACTTTTTTCTTAAATTGTAAGGACTTAGGGATGATACAATGTTGTGTTTTGTTAAGCTGCTCTATACATTTTTTATCAGCTATAGGAGTTTAATTGAGCAAGCCATGATCACCCTTGGCCTTACATTAGTTTTTATCAAATGTGAAATTATTAATAAATATATGTGATAAAGACTCTTTAATTTTTAAAATGTTTAGTGAACTGACTTGGTTCTAATTTACTTTTTGTTTGTTTTTCTTCCACTATAGCAAATATATAACATTACGTTGTAACTTCTTCGTGTTAATGTAGGACGATGGTAAATTTTATTGCTCTATGTTAGCTTCATTGATTAGCTTGATGATGAAGATTTAATGCAATATTTTCAAGAAATGAAGAATCAAAGAATGCTTTTGTAATTGTTCTGATCTAAAGGTTAGTTGATTATTGATTATTATTTTTCTGTTAAATTGAAGTTTTATTTTCTTTTATTGTTTATATTCTTTTGTTTTTTGATGCGTTTAAAACTTTCCTTAAAAAATTTTTTTGGGGGGCAACCCCCGCAACCTACCAGTAATTGTCCACCCATAAACCCAAAATCCTGGGTCTGCCACTGAGTGCTACCATTGATACTTAATTTTAAAAAAAGAATAGTGAGTCTTTACCCTCGTCTACCTCTAATGCTGAATTGTCAAAAACTAAGACTCCTTCAAAATCTCCTAGAATTGAAAATAAAGAGATAGGTAAAGAAGTTGGTCTTGCTTCATTGGAAAGAGATCCTGCATATAAATCAATAAGATGAAATTCGTAGAGTAAGAGCTAAGTGAAATAAACTTAATTTCTATAATATATTTCTTTTAATTTTTTATATATTAGGTCTTTATCGTATTTTAAGTACTTTTATTTATGAAGTAGCAATTTTTATTTTCGCCCCCTGTAGGTAAAATTCCTGGGTCCATCCCTGGTTGAGTTGTTATTGTGGGAATCACTTTGAGTCTTTCACGCTTGCACTATACTTGAATACTCAATTTTAATTCCAATGTAATCTTGAATCAGATTTTTAGTGTTTGCCACTTACACTTCTGTTGTTGGCGAATCTTCCACAAAGACTTAATATAGATAGTCAAAGTGTGGTACCACTTTTTGGAATATTATCTTGATTCTCCTATCGTAAATTACATCTTTCCCTCTAACATGGCTTAGAATGCATTGACATAAAACTTCTTGTACACCTCAATGAAACTTGGACAGTGTGTTTGGCAGAGTTGTTGCCACCTTGGACACTTTATGACTACATCAATCTCCAAAAATTTATCTACTTTTGCTTCCAATCATCTCTCTTCAACAATTTTGTCTTTGGAAGACTTCACAATGTTTCTGCAACGATCAAGACGTATTCGAGATTTCCAAATGTAGGTATCGTATGTGGACTCTTAGTGGATTTCTGACGAGTACCTGCTTCCTAGTAGCCAAATTTATATATTCAACATTAAAAGTCAAAGTAATATATTCAACATACAATATCCATCCATCATATCTCATTATACCTGTGAACATCTAATGGCTAATAATCCTAGTTAAGGCTAGGCATGGAAATAGGCCAGGCCAGGCCAGGCCAGGCTTTGGTTAAATAGGTCTGAGCCTGTAATGGGGTTAAGAGGCCTGAGCCTGAATGCAGGCTTTTTTTTAGGCTCAGGCCTAAGCCTTCATAAGGCCTGGTCAGGCCTGAAGCCTTTTTAAAGGCCTACTTACAATGTAGGCTTTAAAAAGGCCTCATATTTCAGGCTTTGAAGGCCATAAGTAGGCTTCATACACTTTGAGCCTATCAAAATCTATATAAATATAAAAATGAAAATAAATATTTTATTATTATATGATATAAATATAAATATAAATATATAGTTAATGTGTAAATAGGCCAGGCCTGAACAAAATAGGCCTGGCCTATTTACACATATAGGCCTTTAAATAGGCCTTGGCCTGGCCTTTTTACCAAACAGGTCAGGCCTGACCAGGCCCTAAATAGGCCAGGCTGTAGGCTGCCTGATAGGGGCCTGACCTATTTCTACCCCTAGTTAAGGCCGGTTGGCCAAATGGATTAGATGACACAAACTTTTGAACATCCTTAGCTTGAGCCAGATACTCCATCATATCTCCTATGAATAGTAAAAATGGAAGCAGTGGGATTTAAAAGCTCATACAGGCAAAAGACAAAATGCCACCAATATGCTTTCAGCAGCATTGTTAGGATTTATAGAATTGTTAAAACTTGTAAACAATTTTAGTGGCATAATACTTAAAAGCATTAAAAGTATTTGATATTTAAAAGGACTTTAAATCTATAAATCAAGACAAATAAGCCAACAATCTCAAAAGGAATTTAGGATGAGGAATATGTGTACAAGATTGTTTCATATAGTCCTTCGTCTCTTGTTTGAATATAGCGATAATGATAAGGATCCTCCATCTCTTTATTGACATTAATCAAGAATAATGTCTGTAGTTTCCAAGACGATTCTGTAACATCACTCTCAAGATAAGGGATTAATATTTTTAATGTTTGAGTAGAATAATGTTTGTAGTTTCTAAGACTATACTGTAAAAGCACTCGGATCCAAAAAAACCACAAGAAATCTCTTTTTAACATTTTTATCTAGAATTAATGATTTTTACCATTGTCAGCTTTGAAAGTATAAGTTGAAGATATCAAAAATGATAATAGGTAAAATACTCACTTACCTTATGTGTGTGTATCTTAAGCTGTGTGTGTGTGGACAGATGGCACACTTGCAGGTTGAGGACGGTATATGTGTTTGGGCTTGAGTGTGTGCGTTGTTTGGGCTTGAGTGTCCATTGCCCCAATCTTTTTGTCAAGGTTTTGTTGTTATTATTGACTGAATTTATGCAAGTGATAAATATTCAATAAATTAAGAATATCATAATAGATATTTAATCTTGACATTTTATTAAATATTTCACAATGTTCTGGATTTTTGGTAAAATGTAAACCGGGATATTACATTTTTCCACTATGAATTTAAAAGATATCCTAAAACCCCCAAAGTTCCATGAACTTTAAGTTCAAATGTAATATCCCAAATTTCGGGATTTGAAAATAAGGAATATATTGTGGGAATTTATTATAAAAATTTGGCCTGAAATGATTATATAAATAATTTTTGGAATTTGAGGCCTATTTTCCTTGGAATTTTTGGGAAAAGAATAAATTCAAGGAAAGATAATTTGAGAATAAATATTGGTTTAGAAATTTTAGAGCCAATATTTTATGGTTCTTAGAAGCTAAATAAGAAAGAAATATCTATATATGGTACTAAGGATTTATTTCTAACACTTGTGTTTATAAATAAGTATACACTTATTACTCATTTTCATCCGTCGGTGTGTATTTGACGAGAAGATTGGAAATTTTGGAAGAAGATAAACACATGTGGCCAAAATTTATTCAGAAGCGTATCATTCATTTCTCTTGTATAAAACACTCCTTATTATTTATACCATGGGCCATCATGTTTGCCACTCCCTCCTTGACTTTATTAATGGCAAAATCACAAACATATGCTGCCAAGAATTCAATCACACGCACTCCACCATATTCTACAAGTCCACACACCTACCCTACTTCTTTTTCTCAATGCATGACACCTATGCATGGAATCATTCATCTGTTTTCCTTATGCATTCACGAGCAACAAAGAGGATAGAAGAAAAATTGACATACAATTCTCCTCAATCATCCGGCGCATTTCATTATTGTTCATTCACGGATGACACACACATGCAGCCAAATTGTCTTCCACTATCCCCTATGAATATGAAACATACACTTTCTCTTATTCACTTACGGATAGCTCAACACATGCACTAACTCCTCTCTCTCACGCCAATTACATACACCTTATCCTTTACTCATTTGGTTTGGCTGAAGAGAAAGAGAGAGAGAGCTGGAGAAAAGAATATGAAAGAGAAGAAAGAGGTCATCGAAGAAGGAAGCAGTGTCACTTCGAGAAAATCTGTGAAGTTAGTCAGATTCATTTGAGGTTTTGGTCGAGGAAATGAATTCCTTTGATCATGAAATTTGGTAAGTTGAAAGTACTCTTCTCAATATTTCAAATGAGTGCTACAACGTATTAATCCGATGTTTAGAACTCTAGTTATGATTTTTCTAAGTTTGGTTAGAAAATCTGGGAAAATCTTACTTTCTGAATAGAGCAACATTTACTTTTGGAATTTCTGGGAATTACACAGCCATTAATTGGCTTGATGGATATTTTTCCCATAAACTAGACTTATAGAACTTCAAATAGAATTTTGAATCACCTTAATCGGAGTTCTATAGAATTAGTTATGATTTTTCAAAGTTAGAAGTTGAACACTGAAAAATACTGGTTTCCAGAAATGAACAGTGAATTTCAGATTCATTTTTAAAATAGTAAACATTTGAGTTTTTCTATGAAAATTTCCAGCATGAAAGTAGACTTATCAAGCTTTAATGTGATAGGTCACAAGCCTTATTTGGATTTATATTCAGGGAGTTATGAATTTTTGAAGTTAAGTATAAAACTGGGACATTTTCTGAAATGTCTTCTGAACAGTGTCAACCTTTTTGAAATCTGGGAATTATTGGCATATGATTAAATGTTGAAACCAATTGTTCTAGAAACTAGACTTAAGAAGGAGTTCATGGATTTTTGAAACACTTGATTTGGACAGCTAGAACTCCAAATATGTATTTTTGAAGTTAGACAATGAATCTGAACGTTTTTCTGAAACAGTAGGGATTTATTGATTAATATGAGAAAGTGTCTGAGGATTTGGAAGTGAAATGTATTTTCCTTTGAAAATAGACTTAATAAAGGACACGTGATTTTTGGAAGCACATCAATTGGATTTTTGTGCAATTAAATATGGATTTTCTAAGTTAATTGGAAATTCTACCGGATTATAGAATTTGTCCAGAAATAAGAAATAGAGAATTTGGACAAGTAATAACTTGCCATCCATGAATATTTAAATATAGGATTCGGTATTTATCTGAGGTGACCAGAGGATAGAGAACCGAATCAGGAATTGGAAAGACTGTCAGGTAGTAACGCTTCTCTCACATACTATGTGTGCCTTTACATGCATGTATTTACCGTTGTATGTATATATTTATAATGTTTGAATGTTCTGAATGTTGAATGTGTTGAATGAATTGTATGTATAATTGATGGTTGACTTGCATGTTTTGTGTATGCATTTTATGTGAGCGATGATTAACGTTACTACTGGGATTCATTTGAATCCCAGCATATATTTTTGCAAAAGTTAATTTGCAGCTCGTGTAAGAAGATTGAAGAACGAAGAAGATGCAAATGTATGAGTACAAGATGGAAAGAGATTTTTACTTCCGTCAGATTTATACTTAGACGTATATTTGTACATATTTGTGAATAGTACGTATACGTGAAACGTGAATAGTGAATAGTGAATAGTAACTTCACGTTAAATTTTTAAAGAACGCTTCCGTGTATGCAATTAAAGGGTGTATTAAAGGCAGGTGTTACATCAAAGACATGGCATAATTTGTGATTTAGGATGATGGAAGACCAAAAACATGAACAACAAGAAAACAGCTTCCACTGCTAATCTAAATAGGCACAATAAGGAAAAGAAAGGAAGAAAATGATGAGAGAGCTACTAGAAAATGAGGAACAACCTACTGCTAATAAGAGCTGATGAAGAAAGGTTTGGGAAAAATATTAAAGAATATTGTGTGGCGCTTTCTAACACAAGTGTCACACAAAGTCATTAGCAACACAAGTGTCACATCCCAATTTTCTAGAGTGGTTTCGAAATAGTTTCATCAGAGTTCGAGAGAGTTTAATCAGAGTAGAGCATCGGAATAGCTTTTAAAAACCAGTAACTGGTAAACATTCATCGATGATGTATCTGGTTGCTATTACAATCATCCGAATAATTGAATATTCAAAAATACGGAAATATAAAACAAAAAGAAAATTCTCCATCCGAGTCTTCACACGGCCTGCTTATCCTTGTCCTCGGTCCTGCCTCCTCCGGATCCTGAGGCTATGGTAAGAACTGAGGTTCAATTACCATTGAACCTCAGGTAACGGTTAACCCCATGCTTATGTATCAGATATATATGACAGATATTCATGGCAATACAACAATAATCACATATGAAAGATAATTACAGAACATAGCCATTGCCTATGCATGTTATTATATAGTCTACACTATTCGTCAGTGCCACGGTGTACATCCGTGTCCTCAGCGCTAGGAAAACACAACGGCGTTATCAAGACTATAACCTGTATCAAGCTATATGTGTATAATCAGTTTTTAAAACAAAGTCTCAGACTATCTATCACATATAAGTATACAATAAGCATCAGCATTAGGGTTATAGTACGCGTCCGAGTCTTCACACGGCCTGCTTATCCTTGTCCTCGGTCCTGCCTCCTCCGGATCCTGAGGCTATGGTAAGAACTGAGGTTCAATTACCATTGAACCTCAGGTAACGGTTAACCCCATGCTTATGTATCAGATATATATGACAGATATTCATGGCAATACAACAATAATCACATATGAAAGATAATTACAGAACATAGCCACTGCCTATGCATGTTATTATATAGTCTACACTATTCATCAGTGCCACGGTGTACATCCGTGTCCTCAGCGCTAGGAAAACACAACGGCGTTATCAAGACTATAACCTGTATTAAGCTATATGTGTATAATCAGTTTTTAAAACAAAGTCTTAGACTATCTATCACATATAAGTATACAATAGGCATCAGCATTAGGGTTATAGTACGCGTCCGTACCTGAGTTAATGATCTCGGTACGTTGTCGGTCGGAAGGCGATCGCAGATATCCTATGAGAGCAATATCGTGTCTATTAGCTCTCAAATAATATTCTAATAGATATCCTAGCCATAAATGACTATTCTACCCCTGGTGTATTTATTTTTCAATTATTTTCCTTTTATTTTCGGGGGGAAAAAACGCTGATTAACAGCATCTAGGCTGATTTTCATCTAACTTTGAAAAATCATAACTAATTCTAGAAAAATTGAAATGAAGATCCGTAAAATTTACCGGACTCCTTAAGATGTCTATTTTTGATGAAAAATATCAGTTTTTACCCAGATTTCAAAAACAGTTCCCAGATATCAAATGTTCATACGCTGCCCAGAATTTCCAGAAATTCGCAGCATAAACTTTGAGAATGTTTATCTCATTGTACAGAGTTCATTTCAACATGTTCTTAGCATATATGGAAAGCTCTATATGTCTACTTTAACCATGAATTTTCCCAGAATTTTTCAATATCATTTTCAATAAGAAATATGAGCATTTCTACCACTGACTTCCGAAATCACCTAACCGACAAATTTTGCTAGAACTTCATTATTTCGGTGTTTTTTTTCCGGAAATTTTGCTAAACCACTTTCTTAATTATTTTTTCTAAATAAAGCTATTTTTGACCATAAAAACATGAAAATAAAAGTAATCTAGCATTTTTAAAATTAAAACTACTTCCATCTATGAATTTTAAAAACCAAAACTTAAGAACTTGCTTACCTATTGCTTGAACTCCTTCAAGTTTCTTCCACTCTCTTTCACTCCTCTCTAATATGTAGATTGCTTTGCTTTGGTGTAAGTTTTGGTGAATGACTATGGCCCCTATTTATAGCAAAAGAGTTTGGTATTCTTGTAATTAATTCCAACTTCCTATTATCCATTGTTAACAATTGGATCTAAGTTAAAATTTGAATCACTCATCCTCACCTTTCACTCCACTTCATCCGAACTCCTTCTCCCTTGCCTCCTTCATCTTTTCCTTCATCCTTCTTCAAGAAGTTAAAGAACTTGCTAACCAAATATGGAATAGTGCCAACTTCCTCCCGAAGTTGTTGACCCAATTAGCATGTGTTTGGTTGATTTTTCCTTGCCCTCCAAGACTCACGAATCCGTCCCCCCCCCCCGGTTCAGCTCTCTCTCTCTCTCTCTCTCTCTCTCTTTGGTTGCATTGTGCCTAATTTAATTGCCTAGCTAATGTTTTGGAGCCAAGTCATTGGTCCTTTGATGATTAATTAGGATAAAATGCTCCTAATTAAATCTCTCTATTTGCTATTTGATTTTGCTTAATTAAGTCTAGTTGCAATGATTTAATTGATTACTAACTCAATTATAATCTCTCAAAATTCACTTGTTACAAATATTGGACCCTTTTTAGGCTTAAATATGTAATTAAGCCAAAATATTCTAAATTGCTTATTAATAGTTGCCATTAAATTAATTATGAATGTTAATTTAATTAGGATTAATTAAGGTGCCCAATAATTATTTTTTAGTATCCCCTAATTACTTTAAGCCTCTTCATACTCCTTTACTTAGGCTTGCCTCTTGAAAATTCTTGTTTATACTCGGTTACTGATTATAATTGCCTTATGCTACATAAATATGTGTCAGGATTCTAAAAATAAACAGGGCCATTCTGGAAATATCACATATATTCATAATCAAGTAGAAACCGAGTACTATACATTTATAGAGTACTTCCGATAACTTCTCTAAACAGATAAGAATACTTCCTATAACTTCCCTAAACAGATAAGATAAAGTAACTTCCCTAAACAGATAATAACTACTCTGAACCTCTCAACTATTCCTAACTTCTCTTAACTTCCTACTCTTGTGTCTTCTGCATCTTTCTTTCAGAATAAACCAGAAAAGGACGTTGATGTGGCTGGTTCTTGTCACACACAAAGTCATTAGCAACACAAGAACCACTGTTGTTAGTGTATTTTAATTTTTCTTAACAAAACTTATACGGCGTTGCGTTAAGAAAGCACCACATAAAGCACATAAGCAGTTGTGGGCTGTAGCACCTACCTAAGAAAACGCCATAACATCTCAATTTTTTCCAAAAATAAAAAAATAAAAAAATATTATGAAATTGAAGAAAATCAATAGAAATGTAGAGAGAAGTCAGAGAGAAATTCTAGAGAGATGGTGGAATTCTCATTTCATTGTGTTCTGAATATTTACATAAGGCCTCTATTTATAGACCTTCAAGGGTTACTATGTAATGGACAAATACGTATACATGAATAGTAACTCTGTATGAACAGTGAATTCATATACAAATAATATTGGAGGTTGAGAGTCAATGGACATCCACATAATTAATATATTCATAACACTCCCCCTTGGATGTCCATTTATGAATGTGCCTCGTTTAAAACTTTAACTAGGAAAAACCCAGTCGAATAAAAACCTAGACAAAGAAAAAAGTACATCATTCATTGATACATTATTCAATGCTTTCTCATTAAAAACCTTTCTAGGAAAATCCAGTGGGACAAAACCTAGATAAGGGAAAAAAAGTACAGCGTGTATCAACTCCCCCTCTTGACAACATCAGTTAAGATCTTTGAGTCTCCGAAGGCCAATACCATAGACAAGCTTTTCAAACATTGCTTCAGGAAGTGACTTAGTGAATAAATCTGCCAAATTTTCACTTGAACTGATTTGCTGGATATCTATCTCACTATCCTTTTGAAGATCATGAGTGAAGAAAAATTTTGGTAAAATATGCTTTGTTCTATCACCCTTAATATAACCTTCTTTAAGTTAAGCAACACATGCAGCACTATCCTCATATAGAATAGTTGGATCCACTTTTCCTGAAGATAAATGATAAGTTGTCCGAATGTGATGTATTACTGACCTTAACCATATGCATTCTCGACTTGTTTCATGCATTGCTGGAATTTCTGCATGATTAGATGATGTGGCTGATATAGTCTGCTTCATAGATCGCCATGAAATAGCTGCACCTCCAAATGTAGATAGATAACCAGTTTGTGATTTACCATCGTGTGGATCAGACATAAATCCAGCATCAGCATAGCAAATCAATTCATGTTTGGATGCACTTGAGTAATATAGCCCCATGTCCATGGTACCTCTGAGGTAACAAAAAATGCGTTTTACTCCATTCTAATGCCTCCGTGTTGGTGTAGAACTATATCTTGCTAATAAATTAACAGCAATAATATATCAGGACGTGTGTTGAACAAGATACATTAGTGCTCCAATAGCACTAAGATATGGTACTTCTGGACCAAGTAGTTCTTCCTCACCTTCTTCAGTAATCATTTGAGGTCGGAATGGATTTTTATCAACCTGCAAAGATCTTATAATCATTGGGGTACAAAATGGATGTGACTTATCCATATAAAATCATTCTAAGATCTTCTTTGTATAAGCTTCTTGATATACAAAGATCTCATTCTTTAAGTGTTCAATCTGTAGTCCAAGACAGAATTTTGTTCTGCCCAAATCTTTCATTTCAAATTCCTTCTTCCAACAATTAATTGTCTTTTGGAGCTCTTCAGGAGTTTCAATGATGTTGATATCATCAACACAAACAGTAATTATAGAAATTCATTGTTGGATCTTTTAATAAAAATGCATAGGCATATTGGGTCATTTTTATACCCTTCTTTCAATAAATATTCCTTAAGACAATTATACCACATGCGCCCTGATTGTTTCAGGCCATACAGGGACTTATTTAATTTAATGGAGTATAGTTTTTGAGAACTTGAATCTTATGCTTCCAGTACCTTGAGTCCTTCAGGGACTTTCATATAAATGTCATTATCAAGTGGGCCATACAAATAGGCTGTCACAACATCCATTAAATGTAAATCAAGTCTTTCTTTCACTGCTAAACTAATCAAATAGCGAAAAGTAGTTGCATCCACTACTGGTGAATATGTTTCTTCAAAATCAATGCTTGGTCTTTATGTAAAACCTTAGGCTATAAGACGTGCCTTATATCTTGTAATTTCACCCTTTTCATTTCTTTTTCTTACAAAGACACATTTGTATCCAACTGGCTTTACATCTTCAGGTGTAGTGACTACAGGCCCAAATACTTTTCGTTTTGCTAGTGATTTTAATTCCGCATTTATAGCATCTTTCCATAAGGGCCAATCCTTTCTCTGTTGGCACTCGCTTATGGATTTTGGCTCATGATCCTCATCATCATTCATTACATAATATGCTATATGATAAGCAAATATGTCGTCAACGTTGACTTCATTTCGGTTCCATCGGATACCATTCATAACATAATTTATTGAGATCTCATTGTTTTCACATGTTTCAGGTACCTGGATCTCTCCTGGGACAACAACATTCTCTTCTGGAGATAAGAACTCTTCAGGAGATGACTCTTCTGGAGCTACTAACTTTTCTTGATTATCCTCGATTTGACCATCTATATTCTTAGCTCTTTTCTTCTTTCGAGGATTTTTATCTTTAGAACCAATGGGTTTGACACGCTTCAGGCACGCTTTTGATTCATTTGTAATAGGTTGTCCTCCAGGGACATCAATTCGAATAGAAGCATTTGCAGCTGGACATGTGACTTAGTCACTCCCTTTGGGTTAGTGAATGCTTTCGGCATTTGATTAGCTAAATTCTGCAAAATGAATTATCTTTTGAACTTCTAGTTCACATTGTTTCGTACGAGGATCAAAATGAGCCAATGATAATTCATTCCAGCTAATCTCTTTACCCAACTGTTTATTTTCTCCCCCTAATGCTGGGAAAACTGATTCATCAAAATGACAATCAGCAAATCGTGCCATAAATAAATCTCCTGAAGATGGTTCTAAATATTTTATGATTGAAGGAGATTCATACCCAACATATATTTCCATTCTTCTTTGAGGACCCATTTTAGTACGTTGTAGTGGTGCTACTGGCACATAAACTGCACAACTGAAAATCCGTATATGGGAAATATTATGTTCTTGACCAAAAGCCATTTGTAGGGGGGAAACCTTTAAGTAACTAGTTGGCCTGATGCGAATTAACATCACTGCATGCAGAATAGCATGACCCCAAGCAGAAATTGGGAGATTAGATCTCATAAGCAAAGGTCTTGCAATAAGTTGCAATCATTTAATCAAAGATTCTGCAAGTCCATTTTGTGTGTGAACATGAGCTACAGGATGTTCAACATCAATTCCAAGGGACATACAATAT
The DNA here is from genome assembly GCA_034222035.1 of Acacia crassicarpa. Taxonomy (NCBI): domain Eukaryota; kingdom Viridiplantae; phylum Streptophyta; class Magnoliopsida; order Fabales; family Fabaceae; genus Acacia; species Acacia crassicarpa. The sequence continues at coordinate 27,979,982 of JAWXYG010000004.1, forward strand.
TCATTAAAAGCTTGTGAAGTAAATTCACCAGCATTATCAAGACATATTTTCTTGATAGGATAATTAGGGTAATGTGCTCTTAATCTAATCAGTTGAGCAAGTAATCTCGCAAATGCCAGGTTGCGAGAAGATAATAAGCAAAAATGCGACCATTTAGTTGATGCATCAATTAAAACCATAAAATACCTGAATGGTCCGCATGGTGGGTGTATTGGCCCACAAATATCTCCCTGTATCCATTCTAGAAATGTGAGTGACTCACTTTCTACTTTGCTTGGGGACGACCGAATGATTAACTTTCCCTTGGAACAACCAACACATGAGAAATCATGGGACTGTTGTATTTGTTTACACTTCAGGGTATGTTCACATGAATTCTCAATTATTTGTCGCATCATAGTTGATCCAAGATGGCCTAACTGGTTATGCCAAACTTTAAATTCATTAACAAACTTCTGGTTTTCATTGACAAACTTCTGGTTTGCAATATCATGTGTTTCAATTGTGCTTATAAATGTATAATACAATCCAGAAGAGAAAGCAGGAAGACATTCTAATATGTATTTTCTACCAGAAACAATATTCGTTATTGCCAGACATTCTTGATTATTATTAACCGTTGTTTCTATATGATATCCATTTCGGTGAATATCTTTAAAACTCAACAAATTTCTTTTAGATCTAGTAGAATAAAATGCATTATCAATGCATAATTTTGTTCCCTCAGGTAATAAAATATTAACTCTTTCGGAGCCTTCAATCAAATTTATACTATCAGATATAATTTGAACGTTGGCTTTTTGCATTACTAAGGAAGAACAATATTTATCATTTCGCGTGAGTTGTTGCGCTATCAACGAGACATAAATATTCAGGATTGATACCAAGGGAATTCATTCTTCATTCAAAAATACATGAAAATAATTAAAAGCAAAGTTAAAAAGACAGATAATAGAAACAAGTTTGATTATACAAATACATAGTAAAAGCATAGTGATACAAACAAATAAAGATAACTTATGCTAAGAAATCATCAGCTTCTAAATAATTACTATCTATGTCTTTTTGCTCAGAATTTTCAGCCATATCAACATAATTTACTTCAGATCTCGGCCCTTTACCACCCCTTTTCAGTGATTCTTGGTAAAGATCAACCAAATGTCTTGGCGTACGACAGGTACGAGACCAATGACCTTTACCACCACAACGATAACATGCATTTTCAGAATGCTTGCTATTTCCACTAGTTTTCCTTCTAGGGTTCTTTTCAATCCTTCCTCCCTTAGAGTGGGAATTAAATCCACCACGATTTGAACCACGACCACGACCACCTCCTCAGTTGTAGTCTCTTTTACGTCCCCGTCCTCGGCCTCTAAAATTTTCATTGGTCACCGCATTCACTTCTGGGAATGGAGCTGAGCTAGTAGGACGAGATTCATGGTTCAACAATAAAAGCTCATTGTTTTGCTTAGCCACAAGGAGACAAGAAATTAATTCAGCATATTTCTTGAATCCTTTTTCACGGTATTGCTGCTGCAAGAGCAAATTGCTGGCATGAAATGTGGAGAATGTTTTTTCTAACATGTCTTTATCAGTAATTTTATCTCCACATGATTTCAACTGAGAAGTAATTCTAAACATGGCTAAGTTATATTCACTCACAGATTTAAAATCTTATATACGCAGTTGAATCCATTCATGACGAGCTCTTGGGAGGATGACCATCTTCTGGTGATCATACCGTTCTTTTAGATTATTTCAGAGAACTAATGGATCTTTCACCGTCAAATATTCTATTTTCAAATTTTCATGTAAATGGTGGGGTAAGAAAATCATGGATTTGGCTTTTTCCTGATTAGAAGCATTGTTTCCTTCTTTAATTGTGTTTTCTAGACCAAGGGAATTCAAGTGAATTTCCGCATCTAGCACCCAAGATAAGTAATTTTTTCCCGAAATATCAAGAGCCACAAATTCAAGTTTTGCAAGGAATGAGATTGTTGTGTTTGCCATGATTCAAGCTAATAAAAAGAAATAAACAAAATTAATAATAGGAAATTTATATGTCAACAAATAAGATATTATAATAAAAATTACAATTTTGCGGCTTCTGGGCATTTGACACATATTATCAGGAAAATAAATTTATATAGCTTCCAACTGTTTATCTTCAGGATAAACAAAGATTTCTAGCCACTGTATATAACGTTTAATCATATAATAAGAAAGATATTAATATTAATAATAAAAAAAATAACAAAACATAAACAATAAATGTTATGTTAGAAGCAATAACATAAATGTTATGTTAGGAGCAATATAAATAAATGTTATGTTAGGAGCAAAAAAATAAATGTTATGTTAGTAACATAAAAGTAAATGCTGAATTTAAATGTTATGTTAGTAACATTAATAATAAATTAAATCTAGACTTCCATGTAGGAGGTAGAACCTTCCATGTAGTAGTCAAATGTAAAAATAAGAGTAAATGCTGAAACATAAATGTGTTAGTAACAATAAAAATAAAATATCTATATTGCACAATCATTTAATCATTATGTAATCATTGTGCAATCATTTAAAAAGTACTTTAATATGCAAATAGTATTTACTATATAAATAGTAAAATAATATTAAAATAATAAAAACATGTGAGACCCACGGGAAATTATTTTTCAACAACTCTCTCCCGTGACTCCTATCTTTCCCTCTCAATCTCCAATATTATTTGTATATGAATTCACTGTTCATACAGAGTTACTATTCATGTATACGTATTTGTCCATTACATAGTAACCCTTGAAGATCTATAAATAGAGGCCTTATGTGAACATTCAGAACACACTGAAATGAGAATTCCACCATCTCTCTAGAATTTCTCTCTGACCTCTCTCTATATTTCTATTGACTTTCTTCAATTTCATAATACGTTATCATCACGAAGCTCTAATCAATTGAGTTTTTGTTGTTGATCACAATTGTTCTTCTTCACCTTTTGTTCTTCACCTTCCTTTTTCCTTCTTTGGTTTAGAAATCGATTTTGGATCGGTGAAAGTGATTTTTCTTCACTCAGGTATGTTTTTCTATTAAGTTTTGATTGTTGTTTCATGTAATACGATGTCTGTGTGAAAGTGTAAAAAAAAAAAAAAAAGGAAGAAGAAGTTGCAGGCGGGAGGAAGAAGAAGAAAAGAAAAGGGAAAAAAAGTTTTTTTTTTTTTTAAAAAAAGGGAAAGATAGGAGTCGAAGAGAGTTGTTGAGAAATAATTTCCCGTGGGTCCCACATGTTTTTATTATTTTAATATTTGTATAGTAAATACTATTTACATAGTAAAATACTATTTAAATGATTGCACAATGATTACATAATGATCGTGCAATCATTTAAATAGTACTTTACTATACAAATAGTATATACTATACGAATAGTAAAATAAAAATAAAATAATAAAAACATGTGGAACCCACGAGAAATTATTTTTCAACAACTCTCTCCGTGACTCCTATCTTTCTTTCTTTTTTTCCTTTTCTTTTCTTCTTCTTCCTCCTGCCTGCAACTTCTTCTTCCTTTTTTTTTTTAACACTTTCACAGACATCATATTACATGAAACAACAGTCAAAACTTAATAGAAAAACATACCTGAGTGAAGAGAAATCACTTTCACCGATCTAAAATCGATTTCTAAACCAAAGAAGGAAAAAGGAAGGTCCCAAAACTTGGCCAAAATGATTCCAAAATATATCAGAGTTTCTAATTGCGGAAGTCTTATCGTCATGGAAAATAAAAATAACATAGCATGATCTTCCCATATGTGCCTTCCCTGATTTCCCTACTAAATTATTTACCTGAAAAAAAATAAACAAAATAACCGTAAGATCCAAAGATCCCCGTAACCATTGGTTATTCAGAAATATACATGCAAACCAAGATCGAGAACATATTTATAAATTCATAATAATAGAAATATATGACTTTATATATAAAACCTTTCACAAAATAGTTCTCGACTCGGTTACCAAAAACTTCCTCCCAAAAAGGGTTCCAAAACATCATAATTTATTTTCCAATACTTCACAAGAGATCTCACATATAAAATATGCCAATGATGAATAGATCACCCTTATTACCCTGACCACCTCTTATAACCGTTGACTGGAGCAATCTAACACATATCTCATCTTCCAACAAAACATATCCATTACACATAACTTCAACATGGCTCCCCTCCTTGTAAAATCACAATCAAGGAGGTGTCACACTTGACCCGGTTAAAAGAAAAGTGATACCAAGGGCTCCAAGAATATCCACCCTCATCAAAACAACATTATCGGATTCCAAATCAAACCTTCCATAGGCACAACATATCCCAAAACAGTTAATAATTATACATGTATATACATTTGATAAGTATATAAAAGAATAACCAAGGTTACCTTAATTCCAAGCTTATTTTACTAATACTTCAATACTCTCAATTTACTATCACCAAATAATTCAACCTCAGATCATACCATCATTCTCCACACCTTCTCTCTCTCTCTCTCTCCCTCTCTCTCTCCTCACTTCTCTGAAACTGAATGAATGAAAAACTGAAGGTTTATATAATGTTGGAAAATACTATGCAAATAGTACTTTTACTAATTTAATAATATAATATAATATTATTATAATTACTATTGAGTGGGTCCCGCGTGAATTTTTTAAACATCTCATGAGTTTGGCGACACATTCATAAGCTTCTCTCTTAAGCTTCTCTCTCTCTCTTTTCCTCTTAAGGAAGTTCTTTCTCTTTCTCTCTCTTTCTTCCTCTAAAGGAAGTTCTCCTAATCTTGAGTAAGAAATCCAAACTCTTGAGTTCTCCACCTTGTTACTGCCTAGTAAGCATTCAAGGAGTCGGGGTTTCAAGGAGAAGGTGTTCTCATTTGCAATCAGGAGATAGTCGTGTGGATCAACGTTAGAGGACATCATACTCTTTGACGTATTCAAGTGATCACAGGTATTCCTGAAAGAAGAAACTCTTTTGGTAAATAATATTTACCGTACCATGTAGAAATACTAACCTCATGAACTATGAACCATGTACCGTAACTCTTACAGTACATATTTAGGATCTACTCGTTAAAACACATACACGGTTTCAGGAATACCTGTGATCACCTGAAGACGTCAAAGAGTATGATGTCCTCTAACGTTGATCCACACGACTATCTCCTGATTGCAAATGAGAACACCTTCTCCTTGAAACCCCGACTCCTTGAATGCTTGCTAGGCAGTAACAAGGTGGAGAACTCAAGAGTTTGGATTTCTTACTCAAGACTAAGAGAACTTCCTTAAGAGGAAGAAAGAGAGAGAAAGAGAAAGAACTTCCTTAAGATGATTAAGACACTTTGATCCGATCGAGGTGGCGAATATCTGAGTTAGGAGTTTCAGGATTATTCAAGAGAAAATGTGATTCTTTCACAGTTGACGGCTCCATACACACCACATCAAAATGGTGTGTCTGAAAGGAGAAACCGTACCTTACTTGATATGTTACGATCAATGATGAGTAGTACAAAGCTCCCAAAATCGTTTTGGGGATTCACTTTAGATACGGCAATATACCTTCTTAATAGGGTTCCATCAAAATCTGTTCAGACTACTCCGTATGAGATATGGAAGGGAAGGAAGCCCAACTTGAGTTATCTCAAGGTGTGGGGTTGTCCAGCTTATGTCAAGACCCTAACATCAGATAAGTTAGGGGCTAAAAGCACTTTGTGCTATTTTGTAGGATATCCCAAGGGAACTAAGGGATACTACTTTTACTGTCCTGAGGATTACAAAGTGTTTGTATCCAAGAATGCTATATTTCTTGAGGAGGATTTACTTTCTCAAGAAGATAGTGGGAGTAAAGTAGAACTTGAAGAAGTTCAAGACCAACAAGAACAGATAATAGAACCCGAGTCTGTTGATTAGGCGATGCCTCGACAAGAGGCTGTAGACACCCAACCCGTAGGACATCTAGGATAAGTCATCAACCTGAGAGGTATGGTTTTGTGATTGAGAATCTACAAACCGTTGAAGATGACAAACCTACTTCCTACACTGAGGCTGTCAAGGATATTGACTCCTCAGAATGGCGTAAAGCCATGGAATCTGAAATAGATTCGATGCATGAAAACAAGGTATGGACCTTGGTTCCACCACCTGAGGGAATAGTTCCTATTGGGTGTAAGTGGGTTTTCAAAAGGAAAGACTGATGCTGATGGCAATATTCAAACCTATAAAGCTAGGTTGGTTAAAGGTTATCGTCAAAGGCAAGGTATTGACTATGATGAAACTTTTTCACCTGTTGCCATGGTCAAATCTATTAGGATCATGCTAGCTATAGCTGCATATTATGATTACGAAATTTGGCAGATGGATGTCAAAACCGCCTTCTTAAATGGTTTTTTGAAGGAGGAAGTGTATATGACACAACCTGAAGGTTTTGAATCTAAAGGCCAAGAGCATATGGTATGCAAACTTCAAAAATCAATATATGGGCTTAAGCAAGCTTCCAGGAGTTGGAATCTTCGCTTTGATGAAGTTGTTAAGAGTTATGGCTTTATTAAGAACGAAGATGAACCATGTGTTTACAAGAAGGTTAGTGGGAGTAATGTTGTTCTCCTTGTGCTTTATGTGGATGGCATATTACTTATTGGAAATGACATTCCTATGTTACAGTCTACCAAAATTTGGTTGTCAGAAAACTTTACCATGAAGGATTTGGGAGAAGCAACTTATATATTTGGTATTAAGATCTATAGAGATAGATCGAAAAGGTTGCTGGGGTTATCCCATAGATAAGATGTTAAAGAGGTTTACCATGGATGGGTCGAAAAGGGGTTTTCTTCCCATCAATCATGGAATTCATCTTTCCAAGGCCATGTGTCCTAAGACACAGGATAAAAGGAAGAGCATGGAAAGGATTCCATATGCATCTGCAATTGGATCTATCATGTATACTATGCTATGTACGAGACCAGATGTCTCTTTTGCTTTCAGCATTATAAGCCAATTCCAGGCTGATCCTGGAGAGGGTCACTGGACAGCTGTAAAGACGATCCTAAAGTACTTGAGAAGGACTAAAGATCATTTTCTGGTTTATAGTGGTATCAGAGCCAGGTCCGTTACCGCAAACACGTGGGGTTATTCTTATTAAATTTTCAAAAGGAGTTTTGAAGTCTACAATTTTATGAACAAGATTTTGAATCTTGATTATGAAATGTGGTTAATCATCAAAGTGTTGATGCTTTTCGTGTAGATGATTCAATGGTTATTTAGGATTTGCAAATTGTTTAAGTTTATTTGTTTCTAACATTTTACAGGAACAAGGATTATAAGTTTAAATTTCAAATTTTTTTAATTCTGAAATTACAACTAGTATGCATAAATAAAAGAAAACCTGTAAACCCAACACTATACAAAAGCCTGGTTGGAAGCTTGAGGTACTTAACTTTCACTAGACCAGATATTATGTATGCAGTGGGTTTAATTAGTAGATACATGGAGCGGCCAAAGCAAGATCATTTCCGTGCAGCAAAGAGAATTTTGAGATACATCAAAGGAACTATCAATCATGGGTTGTTCTATACGCATTCTCAAAATTCAAGGCTAATTGGCTACTCAGATAGTGATTATGGTGGGGACATAGATGATCGGAAGAGTACTTCGGGATATGCATTTCATATTGGCTCAGCAATATTTTCTTGGTCGTCAAAGAAACAACAGACAGTTGCTCTCTCATCATGTGAAGCTGAATACATAGCCGCTACAGCATGTACATGTCAGGCGATATAGCTAAAGAATATTTTGAAGGAGTTACATCACGAGCAAGAAGGTTCAATCACTATACATGTGGATAATAAGTCAGCAATTTCACTTGCAAAGAATCCAGTCTCTCACAACCGAAGCAAACACATTGACACCAAATATCATTTCATTCGGGAGCAAATCAAGAATAAAGTTGTGGAGTTAGTCTATTGCAGAAATGAAGAACAACTAGCAGACATTTTTATGAAGCCATTGAAGGTGGATACATTCAACAAGTTCAGACACATGATTGGTATGAAAAATCGAGTTTGAGGGGGAGTGACAGAAACCAAACTCGATTATTTGTGTCCACCGCCAGATTTAATATTGATAAAGAATGCATTAGCTGTCAATTAGTTTAATTCATGGAATTAGTGGAAGGCATGGAAATAGTGGAAGGTAGGAATTAGTGAAATGCATGAAATTAGTGGCATGAGATTAGTGGAAGGTTGGAAGCATGCGCATGAAAGGAAGAGCAAGTGGTTGAAAAGTCAAAAAGGCTTCATAATATTATAATCAAATGGAACTACCACTACAAAGCAAATGCTACGCGGTTTCACAGAGGCACAAAGTCGGCATGCATAGGCTATATATATGTGTGTGTTTTTTCATTGTATGTGTGTATCTGATGAGAAAGAGAGATTGAGAGATTGAGAGAAAAAACAAAGTGCCGAAGCACTTTTAGAAGAAGTGAGAAAATTATTTTGCGTGAAGAATTACTATGTGTGTGTGAGAGAAATATTGTTGTATACTTTTGTGTTTGTCTCATAATAAAATTTTTCGTTCTTTATCAGTCTACATCTCCCGTTTCCTACAGTGGTACAGCCACTAATCTTGCCTTGTACTTCTCCACCTTTCCTTCTTTGTTGGTCTTTGTCTTGTATACCCATTTAACTCCAATGGGCTTATGCTCCTTTGGCATAGTTGTAAGCTCCCACGTGTCATTCCTTTGAATTGCGGCGGTCTCATCGTTCATGGCTTTCTTCCACTTTTCATGATTTGCTGCTTCTTCATATGTCACCTGATCACACAAAAATCGCAGTTAAGGGAAAAGGTAATATTATGATATTTACAAAGAATGGAAATAAAGGATACATTACAGATGTCTATTATATTCCATCTTTGAAGAGCAATCTCCTCAATATTGGTCAACTATTGGAGAAGGGATACGATATTCATTTGAAAGATAGCTCTCTCACCATGAGAAACCAGAAAGGAGATTTGATAGCAAAAGTTGAAATGACGAGCAATCGTCTATTCAAGATGAATATACAGACAGATGGATTCAAATGCATGAAGTCTGCCGTTGAAGATAGTTCATGGTTGTGGCATCTCAGATTTGGTCATCTTGGATTCACTGGCCTGAAGCTGTTATCAAAAGCAAAGATGGTGACCGGATTGCCAACAATAAATCCTCCAGATCAACTATGTGAAGGGTGCATGCGAGGAAAGCAACATAGACTAAAATTTGAAGTTGGCAAGTCATGGAGAGCAAAAAGACCACTGCAACTAGTTCACTCAGATATAGCCGGCCCGCTTGATATTCCTTCACTTGGTGGAAATAGGTACTATATCACATTCATTGATGATTTTAGCAGAAAAGCTTGGGTGTATATCCTCAAAGAAAAATCTGAAGCCCTTGATAAATTCAAGGAATTCAAGGCAATGGCAGAAAAACAAAAGTGGTCAACATTTAAAGGTGCTCAGAACAAATAGGGGAGGAAAATACACTTCCAGGTTATTTGAAGCATTTTGCAAGGAGCATGGAATAATCTATCAGTTGACAGCTGCTTACACGCCACAACAAAATGGAATTGCAGAAAGAAAGAATCGTACACTTCTTGATATGGCAAGAAGCATGCTTAAAGGAAAGCATATGCCGAGGACTTTTTGGGCCGAAGCTGTTCAGTGTGCTGCTTATCTCTTAAATCGTTGTCCAACGAAGAGTGTCAAGTTCAAAACACCAGATGAAGTATGGAGTGGTAGGAAGCCAGATGTCAGTCATCTAAGAATCTTTGGCTGCATAGCTTACGCTCATATTCCAGATCAGAAGAGAAAGAAGTTAGATGACAAAGGAGAAAAATGCATTTTTATTGGCTACGAGCATCAGAGCAAAACCTACAGATTATATAATCCTTTAACCAAGAAAGTAGTCATCTCAAGAGACGTAGAATTTGATGAGACAGATTACTGGAAATGGAGTGATGAAGAAAGAAGAGTGGAAGGCTTATTCTTTAAGGATGACGTCGATTCAAAAGACCAAACAGTTGAAGTAGACAATGATGAAACTCCACCACCGAGTCCTAATCCGACAACTCCTGCACCTACCCCATCAACAACAGGAAGTAGTAGCAGTAGCGGTAGCAGCAATTCAGGGGGAGTACCAGCAAAAATGAGAAGCTTAAGTGATATCTATGATGCTACAGACCCAATACAGACTACACTTGATTATTCATTATTTTCTTGGTAGCTGAGTGTGATCCAGTGACATATGAAGAAGCAGCAAATGATGAAAAGTGGAAGAAAGCTATGAACGATGAGATCACCGCAATTGAAAGGAATGACACGTGGGAGCTTACAACTATGCCGAAGTAGCATAAGCCCATTGGAGTTAAGTGGGTATTCAAGACAAAGACCAACAAAGAGGGAAAGGTAGAGAAGTACAAGGCGAGATTAGTGGCTAAAGGCTACAAGCAGAAATACGGAATCGATTATGAAGATGTTTTTGCACCAGTTGTAAGGATTGACACTATCCGACTTCTCACAGCAATTTCAGCACAAAACAAATGGAAGATATACCAGATGAATGTGAAGTCAGCTTTCCTTAACGACTACTTAGAAGAAGAGGTCTATATTGAACAGCCACCAGGATACGTGACAAAAGGAAAAGAAGACAAAGTTTACCGGTTGAAGAAGGCACTGTATGGATTGAAGCAAGCTCCAAGAGCATGGAACACAAGAATAGATGAATATTTTCAGAAGAATGGATTTGTGAAGAGTCCGTACGAGCATACTTTATACACAAAACGGAATGAAGATGGAGATATAATGATCGTATGTATGTATGTAGATGATATGATCTTCACAGGAAATAATCCAGGTATGTTTGTCGAATTTAAGAAAGCTATGACTAAAGAATTTGAAATGACAGATATTGGAGAGATGTCTTATTTCCTTGGAGTTGAAGTGGAACAAAGGGAGGAAGGAATATTTATGTCACCAAAGAAGTATGCACAAGAGATACTGAACAGGTTCAGAATGAAAAACTGCAAGCCTATGTCAACACCGATAGAAAAAGGAATGAAGTTGATAGTTCATTCAACAAGAAAACCTGTAAATACAAAAGCCTAGTCGGAAGCTTGAGGTACTTAACTTTCACTAGACCAGATATTATGTATGCAGTGGGTTTAATTAGCAAATACATGGAGCGACCAAAGCAAGATCATTTCCGTGCAGTAAAGAGAATTTTGAGATACATCAAAGGAACTATCAATCATGGGCTGTTCTATACGCATTCTCAAAATTCAAGGCTGATTGGCTACTCAGATAGTGATTATGGTAGGGACGTACATGATCGAAATAGTACTTCAGGATATGCATTTCATATTGGCTGGGCAATATTTTCATGGTCGTCAAAGAAACAACAGACAGTTGCTCTCTCATCATGTGAAGCTAAATACATAGCCACTGCAGCGTGTACATGTCAAGCAATCTGGCTAAAGAATATTTTGAAGGAGTTACATCACGAGCAAGAAGGTTCAATCACTATACATGTGGATAATAAGTCAGCAATTTCACTTGCAAAGAATCCAGTCTCTCACAACTGAAGCAAACACATTGACACCAAATATCATTTCATTCGGGAGCAAGTCAAGAATAAAGTTGTGGAATTAGTCTATTGCAGAACTGAAGAACAACTAGCAGACATTTTTACAAAGCCATTGAAGGTGGAGACATTCAACAAGTTAGACACATGATTGGTATGAGAAATTGAGTTTGAGGGGGAGTGATAGAAATCAAACTCAATTTTGAGTTTCTCTTCCACCGCCAGCTTGATAAAGGAATATAAAATTGATTAGTGGAAGCATGAGGTGTCATATGATAAATGATAAAGAAGCAAAGCATGATTACTTCCACTACTGGATAATTAATTAAATAAAAGAAATATCCTGATGATTGCGGCTACGTGTGGGAAAAATGCTGAAGAGCTGTCAAACAAAATGGATAAAGAAAGCAATTAATAATAAAATATTGTGTACAATAGGAAGTTACATGGAAGCATGCGTATAAGAGTCAAATATAGTGGCTGAAAATGGGGAACAACAAGGAGGCAGTGGAAGACAATAAGCTAAGGCGGTGTAACAAATAATAAAATATACATATTAAGTCGGCTGAATTGTTCTATATATAGGTGTGTTGTATGTGGGTGTGTCCGAGAGATCTGAGAGGATTAGAGAGAGAGAGATTGAGAAAAAAAAAATAAAGTGCCGAAGCACTTAGAGAAGAAGTGAGAAAAATATTTTTGTGTGAAGAATTACTTTGTGTGTGTGAGAAATATTGTTGTATATTTTATGTTTGTCTCATAATAAAATTTTTTTTGTTCTTCATCAGTCTACATCTCTCGTTTCCAACAAGTGGTATATTTTTCTCACTTCTTCTCTAAGTGCTTCGGCACTTTATTTTTTTTTTTTCTCAATCTCTCTATCTCTCTAATCCTCTCAGATCTCTCTTTCTCGTCGGACACACACATACAATGAAAAAACACACACATATATATAGCCTATGCATGCCGACTTTGTGCCTCTGTGAAACCGCGTAGCATTTGCTTTGTAGTAGTAGTTCCATTTGATTATAATATTATGAAGCCTTTTTGACTTTTCAACCACTTGCTCTTCCTTTCACGCGCATGCTTCCAACCTTCCACTAATCTCATGCCACTAATTTCATGCCTTTCACTTATTCCTACCTTCCACTAATTCAATGCCTTACACTAATTGACAGCTAATGCATTCTTTATGAATATTAAATCTGGTGGTAGACACAAATAATCGAGTTTGGTTTCTGTCAATCCTCCTCAAACTCGATTTTTCATACCAATCATGTGTCTGAACTTGTTGAATGTATCCACCTTCAATGGCTTCATAAAAATATCTGCTAGTTGTTCTTCAGTTCTACAATAGACTAACTCCATAACTCTATTCTTGACTTGCTCCCGAATGAAATGATATTTGGTGTCGATATGTTTGCTCGGGTTGTGAGAGACTGGATTTTTTGCTAGCGCAATTGCTGACTTGTTGTCCACATGTATGATGATTGAACCTTCTTGCTCGTGATGTAACTCCTTCAAAATATTCTTTAACCAGATTGCTTGACATGTACACGCTGCAGCAGCTATGTATTTAGCTTCACATGATGAAAGAGCAACTGTCTGTTGTTTCTTTGACGCCATGAAAATATTGCCGAGCCAATATGAAATGCATATCCCGAAGTACTCTTCCGATCATCTATGTTTCCACCATAATCACTATCTAAGTAGCCAACTAACCTTGAATCTTGAGAATGCGTATAGAACAGCCCATGATTGATAGTTCCTTTGATGTATCTCAAAACTCTCTTTGCTGCATGGAAATGATCTTGCTTTGGCCGCTCCATGTATCTGCTAATTAAAACCATTGCATACATAATATCTGGTCTAGTGAAAGTTAAGTACCTCAAGCTTCCGACCAGGCTCTTGTATAGTGTTGTCCTCAATGTTGTCTAAACATGTGAGGTGAATAGGGAGTGAAGAGAAAACCATAAATAAAAGGGAAAGGTTAAAGGGACTCCCCCAAACTTAAAAGACACCCAAAGCTTATTGTAAGGGCTGCCGCTAAAGGTTTGAAGCTGACAATTCTGCACAAACAGCAAACAAAATCCAACAAAAAACTGTAAATAGAAAATAAAGAACAGCAAACCAAAGTTTTTTTTTAATGTTTTTTTTTATTAATTTAAATGAAAAACAAAACCAAAATCAGCAACAAATTATATACAGACAATAGTACACCTTGCTATTAAGGATACTGGGGTGAATGAGAAATCTCACTCAGGTGCACATTTTGGCTCCAATAATGCTTCAATCTTTGGCCATTCACAATGAAGGTTCTTTTGGAACTCTCCTCTTCCAATTCCACAGCTCCGTAAGGGAAGACCTTTGTTACCTTAAAGGGACCACTCCACCTTGATTTGAGTTTTCCTGGAAACAATTTCAATTTTGAATTGAATAACAATACCTTTTGGCCTACCTCAAAGTGACGTGGAGCAATCTTCTTGTCATGTCATGCTTTGGTCTTCTCTTTGTAGATTCTTGCACTTTCATAAGCATCCTTCCTAATCTCATCTATTTCATTCAGCTGAAGGAGCCTATGTTCTTTAGCCACAGTGGGATCAAGATTAAGCTATTTTATGGCCCAATATGCTTTATGTTCTATTTCAACATGTAGGTGACAAGCCTTACCATATACTAACCTGTAGGGAGATGTTCCGAGGACGGTCTTGTAAGCTGTTCTGTAAGCCCAAAGAGCATCATCTAGCTTTATAGCCCAATCCTTCCTTGTAGATCTTACCACTTTCTCCAAGATTCGCTTGATCTCCCTATTTGATACTTCCACTTGGCCACAGGTTTGAGGGTGATAAGCGGTAGACACCTTGTGCTTGACCCCATATTTCACTAATAGTGTCTCAAACCATTTGTTACAAAAGTGAGAACCACCATCGCTGATTATGGCTCTTGAGGTACCAAACCTTGTGAAGATATTCTTCCTTAAAAACTTGGTCACTTGTTGTGCTTCATTGGTAGGAAGAGCCACCGCTTCAACCCACTTGGTAACATAGTCAACTGCCACCAGGATGTACTTGCAGTTGGAGAATGATGGAAAGGGTCCCATGAAGTCAATTCCCCACACATCAAATGGTTCAATTTCAAGAATACCATGTTGGGGCATCTCATTTCTACTTGATATATTACCTGTTCTTTGACACCTATCACAAGAAAGAACAAACTCACGGGCATCACGGAATAAAGATGGCCAATAAAATCCACTTTCTAGGACCTTGGCAGCTGTCCTAGTGCTCCCATAATGCCCCCCATAATCTGAATTATGACAATGAACAAGAATATTATTAATTTCCTCATGTGGTACACACCTCCGAATTATTTGGTCAAGACATCTCTTAAAAAGAAAAGGCTCATCCCAAAAATAGAATTTTGAATCATGCATGAGCTTTTTCTTTTGTTGAAAAGTAAAATCAGAAGGTAGAATACCACATACCAAAAAGTTAACAATGTCAGCATACCAGGGGATTGAAGTGGCAATTCTAAAGAGCTGTTCATCTGGGAAGAATCCATGCACAGGTTCAGTCTTATCCTCATTACTACCTTCTAATCTTGACAAGTGATCAGCTAATTGATTTTCTAATCCCCTTTTGTCTCTGATTTCCAAATCAAATTCTTGTAACAAAAGGATCCACCGTATCAACCTCGGCTTAGAATCTTTCTTAGACAGCAGGTATTTAATGGCTGCATGATTTGTGTAAACAACTACCTTGGACCCCAACAGATAAGCGCGGAATTTATCAAATGCAAAAACTATAGCTAGTAATTCTTTCTCAGTTGTTACATAATTCTTTTGAGCATCTGAAAGAGTCCTACTAGCATAGTAAATTGCATGAAAAATTTTCTCTTTTCTTTGACCTAGAACAGCCCCAATTGCAAGATCACTTGCATCACACATTAGTTCAAATGAAGCATTCCAATCAGGAGCACACATAATAGGGGCTGAAACTAGCTTGTTCTTTAGAGTCTCAAAAGCTTTCACACAATCATCATCAATTTTAAAAATTGTATCTTTTTCCAACAAATTGCACAAAGGTTTGCTAATTTTGGAAAAATCTTTTATAAAGCGCCTATAAAAACCTGCATGTCCTAGAAAACTTCTAATGGCCTTGACATTAGTGGGAATGGGCAATTTTTCAATCACTTCAATTTTTGCTTTGTCTACCTCAATTCCCTTTTTTGAAATTTTGTGGCCTGATACCACCCCTTCACGTACCATAAAATGGCATTTTCCCCAATTTAAAACCAAGTTTGTTTCTACACATCTTTGCAACACTTTTGACAAATTTGCTAAACATGCATCAAAGGTAGAACCAAAGACAGAGAAGTCATCCATAAATACCTCCATTATGTCTTCTATAAGATCATAGAAGATTGCCATCATACACCTTTGAAACGTGGCAGGGGCATTACAAAGGCCAAAGGGCATCCTTCTAAATGCAAATGTACCATAAAGGCAGGTAAAAGTTGTCTTCTCTTGATCTTCAGGAGCAATTACTATCTGATTGTAACCCGAATAGCCATCAAGAAAACAGTAAAAATCATACCCGGCTATCCTGTCTAGCATCTGATCCAAGAATGGGAGAGGAAAATGATCTTTTCTGGTCGCCTTATTTAACTTCCTGTAATCCATGCATACCCGCCAACCAGTCACGGTCCTTGTGGGAATCAGCTCATTGTTGTCATTTTTCACCATTGTTGTTCCTCCTTTCTTTTGAACATTGTACTGGGCTGACCCAAGAACTGTCAGATATGGGATAGATGATCTCATTATCTAACCACTTGATTATCTCCTTCTTCACCACTTCCTTCATGTGGGGGTTTAGACGCCTCTGTGCTTCAATTGAAGGTTTGCTCCCTTCTTCCAAAATGATCTTGTGCATACAGTAGGAAGGGCTTATACCTTTAATGTCAGCTAGAGTCCAACCTATTGCCTTCTTGTGCTCCCTCAACACCCTCAATAATTTTTCCTTTTGAACCTGATTTAAGTCAGCTGCAATAATAACAGGATAAAAAGCATCCTCTCCTAGATAGGCATAGGAAAGGTGTGATGGAAGCTGTTTTAAATCAAGACTAGGAACATCGTTAGGAGTAGAGGGTGGTTCACTTACCTCTTTTCCGTTAACAACATGCAAGGTTTCAAGTTTTTATCTTGTAAAGAGGGAGAGAGATCATCCAAACAAAACTCATAATCCTTACCATCAAAGGACTCTGTCTCTTCTAATGCTGCTTGCAAAGGGTCTAAAGGAAGTGTCATTACTTTTAAATTATTGAGGCAGTTATCAAGCACATCGATTGAGAAAACATTCTCATAGTTATCAGAAAATTTAACTGCCTTAAAAACATTAAAAGTAACCTGTTGATCTTCAACCCGCATAGTCAACTCACCCTTTTTTACATCTATCAATGTTCCTCCAGTGGCCAGGAAGGGTCTTCCTAAAATGATAGGAACATCTCTGTCCTCCTCCATGTCTAAGATGATGAAATCTGCAGGCAAGATTAGTTTATCAATTTTAACAAGAATGTCCTCAATTATACCTTTTTGGTATGCCAATGTTCGGTCAGCTAACTGAAGAACTGCAGATGTAGACTTGATTTCCCCAAGGCCGAGTCTCTTGAATATGGTTAGGGGCATTAAATTGATGCTAGCCCCTAGATCACAAAGGGCGTTACACGCAAACTGATTTCCTATTGTGCAAAGGATGGTGAAGCTTCCTGGATCCTTCAACTTTGGTGGCAACTTCTTCTACAAAACCGCACTGCACCCCTCAGTAAGTGCAACTAGTTCGTTCTCCACCAATCTCCTCTTTTTGGACAACAACTCTTTCATAAATTTTGCATAAGATGGCATATTTTCTAAAGCTTCTGCAAATGGGATGTTGATCTGCAATTTCTTGAATACATCCAGAAATCTAGAAAAATGCCTATCTTTTGGATCAGGTTTCACCTGTTGAGGAAAAGGAGGTTGAACTTCTTTCTTTTTAGTTTCAACATGTTGGTGTAGTGGCTTTGTTTGACTTTCAACCCTACTTTCACCTTGATTTTCTTCATTTGTTTGGGCTTCAATTGCCACTGGTTCAGCATCTTTCAATACTTTACCACTTCTACGAGCAATGGCTTGGCAAGTTTCCTTACCTCTAGGATCTTCAGTATTACTAGGAAGGGTACCCTGCTGCCTGACATTTAGAGAGTTGGCAATCTGTCCTACCTGTACCTCTACATTCTTGATAGAGGCTGTATGGTTCTGTAGCATGGAGCCGGTTCTAGTCATGAATTGACCAAGAATATCTTCAAGACTTCTCTTTTTCTCTTGTGGCTGGAATGGTGCTGCATATCCAAGAGGATTGTGGGGAAGTCGTGGCTGTTCAGATTGTTGTTGTGTACCTGCTTGATTACCCCATGAGAAATTGGGGTGATTCCTCCAACCTGGATTGTAATAGTTAGAATGCGGATTGTATTGTTGCTTATGTTGATGAGCAACATACTGCACACTCTCCTGACTTGTAGCACACTTCTCAGTAATGTGTCCTCCTCCACATAAGTCACACCTTCTTCCTTGTACATTAGCAGATGTCAACTTATCCAACTGATTAGTCATCGAAGCTACCTGAGCAGAAAGTGTTGATAAAGCATCAAGTTCGTGAATTCCTGCTGCTTTCTTAGTATTACTCCTTTCCCCGTTCCAATGATAATTGTTGTTAGCCATCTTCTCCAAAATATTGTAGGCATCATCCACGGATTTTGCCAGTAGAGCACCACCTGCAGCTGCATCGACAATGTCTCTTGTGTTCCCTTGTAGCCAATTATAGAATGTATGGACTGGATACTACTCAGGAAGGCCATGATGTAGGCACTTCCTAAGTAAGTCTTTAAACCGCTCCCAGGCTTCATAGAGTGATTCACCGTCAGCTTGATGGAAAGAGGTGATGTCATTTCTTAACTTTGCAGTTCTTGCAGGAGGGAAATACTTGCCCAAGAATTTTTTCGTCAGTTCATCCCAAGTGGTGATTGCTCCAGGAGGAAGTGACTGTAACCAGACTCTTGCTTTATCTTTCAGAGAAAATGGGAAGAGCCTCAGTCTAATGGCATCATCAGTAACGCTATTAAATTCGAATGTGTCGCAAATCTCCAAGAAACTCGCCAGATGCAAATTTGGATCTTCATAGGGAAGGCCATAAAATTGCACAGCTGTTTGTACCATCTGAATAATTGCTAGCTTGATCTTGAAGTTGTTGGCTTCCACCCTTGGCTTAACAATGCTGGAAGCAATTTCACTAACCCTTGGGATAGCAAAATCTCCCACACTTCAATGATTCCCAGCTTCTTCCGCCATTGTGATCTTTTCAGGTTCGGTAGTATTTATGGATGAAGAAGCTTGTTGAACTTGTAACAAAGCCTTTTGTTCTCTTCTCAAACGCCGCAACGTCCTCTTTATTTCTTGATCAAATAAACGATTTGCGTCTTGCATACACTTTAATCAAGAAATCAGTTCTTAAGGACCTGAAAGTCAAGAAGAGAGATAGACTACTAAATTTTTGTTATACTTAATTGAAATCCTACAGAAAATGAATTTCTAAGAACTCAATTATCACACCTTAGAAAATATACAAAACTTACAAGAACACATAAAATCAAAAGTATAATAACAAAGCACACTTAATTTAATGGTTTTTTTTAAAAAAAAAATAACACACAATTGAAATGAACAAGGAATAACTCAAAACAAAAAATAAAAAACTGCAATAAAACAAGCACCAATCTATAAACAAGCAAAGATAGTTGATATTAGGACAAGTTTGGTCCCCGGCAACAGCACCAAAAACTTGATGAAGGGGTAACCAGTGCAAGTATACACTATCAATGTAATACCGGCAAGTATCCCAAGGTAATAAAATATCGTTCCCACAGGGACCAAAGTTCCAACTACCAACCCAAATCACTTTAATTTATAGTTGATGTAACCGAAAGAGTTTTTGATGAAAATATTAAAAGACAGTAAAATCACACAGAAATTGAATTAAACTTTGTAAAATGAAATTAACAAAAGCCTAGAGTCATGTATATCATCAATAATCCATTTAAATGTTCTTCCTTTACTAAAAGCTAGATTAAGACCTAATCTTCTTTTAAGGTAGAGTTTAACTACTTAACCGTTGAATTGGAGTAAGTCAATCGAATTTCAGATTTTAATCTAATTGCTTATTCCTAAGTCAATTAGCTTAATCCTTAATCCTAAAGTCATGTTCTCATGCTCATTAGAATTAATTCTTGCATTAAGTCCAGAATTCTTTATGATTGCATAAAGCCTATGCCAAGTTCCCTTGCTAGTACCTCATGTTCTTTAATCAATTGAACCTAGAATTAACTAGCCTTTCCCAAGGTCTAATTAATATTTCAATTCCTTAATTAGGTGATCAAACTAACCAAGGCATTAAGCATGGATTAAAGAAACATATCCAAGACAAAGATTATGTAATTAAAAACAGAATTTCAATTAAACTTCATAAAGAATCCATACATAACCTTAGAAAGATACTTAGTTCATGCTAATCATGACCAAGCATAAAAATGGTAAAAGATGAAGAACAAGAAATTTAATTAAAACAACCAAAAAGGAAAGATTAAAACTAAGCCATACCAAGAAGGAGGCAAAAAACTAAAGATAAGAATTAAAGACAATACATAAAACTAAATAAGCAAAACCTAAGCCTTCCATGTAGGAGGCAAGAAAATAAAGAGAAGAATTAAAGACAATACATGAAACTAATAAAGAAAAACTAAGCCTTCCATGTAGGAGGCAAAGAACAAGAAGGAAAGAACATAAAATGAAGAGAAATCTGGAACTAAGAAAGAAAGAACCTAAACATGGAGAGATCCAAGTGTGTCTTGCTCTTCACAACACCCTTCTATTTATAGGCAGCTAGGAGCATCTCATCCATGCACTTTACAACTCAAATTCGTCACTTTAGTTAGTGGCCAACTTGGAAGCATCTTTGAATCACTTTATAGTTCCAAAACCGTGCCCTCATTTCCAGTCCATGTTAGGCCACAAAATCATCCGAATCTGGCCATGTGATCTTCATATGAAATGTAGCCCCGGGTGTCAGCTTTCCAGTCGTTCAAACGGTGCCCCATTTAGAGGTTTGTAGCTCCAGATATGGATCAAATACCGAACGTCATTCCAGAGTCCAGTGAAAGCAACCTGTTTCAGTTTCCAGGCCAATTTTGGCCCTCTAAACATCTGAGTTAGCTTTTAGGCTCTTCATAGGAGTTGTAGGGCTTCCTCTTAGCTTTCTGAAAATGCAAATTAGGGATCAATTAGGTTTCTATAACTCAAATTATTCCCAAAATACCGAACAGTATTTATCACCCGATTGTAAAAGAGGTGTGATTTAAGCCCAATTTTGAACCAAATTTCAAATATAACCAAGATCAATACAAATGAAGTCTAAAAACTAATTATGAAGATGAAACTACATATATAACTATTTTGATCCATTAAATCATGACAATGACAGAGTTTTTAGCTAATTTTTATAATTAAAACATCATAAATTCTAAGGTTATCAATTTCGGGAAATAGAAGGAACATAAAAACAATTAATCAAGTGCAATACAAGGTCTACATCTCCAACAGCTAATGCAGCAACTCTTGCTCCATTCCCGACACAGAGATTCACCGTTCTTGCTCAACTTTCTAGGATTCTTTAGTACCTGCAACAAATTGTAGATATGAGAACCACAACCGGTATCTAATACCCAAGAAGTTGAATCAACACTTGAAAAATTAATTTCTATAGTGAATATACCTGAGGCAGAAACATCACCATGCTTTTTTCCCTTGAGGCTCGTAAGGTATAATGGGCAGTTCCTTTTCTAATGTCCTTTTTTTTTACAATGGAAGCATACAGCAAAAGCTTTATCATTTGATTTCCCCTTTCCTTTTCCCTTACCCTTCTTTTTCTTGGGCTTTCCTTTGGGTTTAAACTTGTCTGTCTGCACAGACTTGCCTTTGCCCTTGCCCTTAGAAGGCCTATCAATCAAAAGAGCTTGGGTCCTATTCTTTTTAATGGCATTCTCAGCAGTGATCAGTAGTTGCAACAACTCAGGGAGTGTTGATTCTACTTTATTCATATAATAATTGACCACAAAACCATTAAATGAAAAGGGCAAGGACTACAAGACCAAGTCAATACTTAGCTCATGGTCCATGTTAAAACCAAGAGAAGCAAGCTTCTCTATTAGTCCAATCATCTTGAGAACATGTGGTCCAATCGCCATGCCCTCAGCCAACTTGCAGCCAAACAGTTCTTTTGAGGTCTCAAAGCGCTCAGTCCTCCCTTGCTTATCATAAAGCTCTTGTAAGTGAAAGATTATAGAGGGAGCATCCATATGCTCATGCTGACGCTGGAGCTCTGCAGACATTGACGCCAACAATATACAAACTGCCTGCTCATTGTCTGCTAAGTGCTGTTTAAGGGTTTCCCAGTCAAACTGATCATACTCTTCTTGCCCTTGAGTAGGTGCAACAGGAATCGGATAATCAATGACATAAGCTTTCTTTTCAGAGCGTAAAACTATTTTTACATTCCGATACCAGTCCAAAAAGTTTGGTACAGTTAACTTATTAGTATCCAGAATAGAGCGTAGATTAAAAGTTCCAGCCATTAGCACAGATGCTGAAAATTAATAAAATGGACTAATATGAGTATTTCATGAAATTTAAACAACCAAATACAGAGACTTTTAAATGTATATGGCCCTCCCACTATTTTTCTAAAATCAATGATCCTCAGTTATTGATTTAGGGTTATCCTTCATAAAGAATATCCGTAGTGGGCTAAGAGAACGACTAGATTCATTAGTCTCCGGCTGAACCTGCAAAACCAACTTGTCTAGTGGGTTAAATAACAACATCTCCATGTCTTCTCTTAGATCATCAGGTTGACAACACCTTGTCACTTAGTGTCACATCACTATGTAACAACCTGGCATCATTGCCTTAGATGCATAGACTCAGCTGAGCCTGCAGACTATACATCTTGTCTAACACAAACCATCATCCTAAGTGTCCTTGCACTATTACCCGATGATATGATAGGTCTTAGCTGAGCTAGAGAATACTACCATGTCAAAGGGATTTAAGTGTAATACACTTCAAATGACATTCTTACCTGACGAAACAATAGCTCTTAGCTGAGCTAGAGAACACTACCATTTAGAAGAGATTTAAATGCCATCGATGATGGGAGACAATCAAACATGCTAGATAATTTTAACGAGGGATTTTAGTCTCATCATATAATAAAACTAATTATCAAATAATTAATTTTATCTTGTATGCATGATAAGACAAAGTCGTTCTATCCTTGTTCTCGACTAAATATAAACAACATTGTAAGGGATGATATATGCACAGTATCCAAATTAGAAAAAGGTAAGATCACTTGATCAACTTGATTAGTTCTGGGATTGCAGAGCATTACTAGTGTCTTATGTAGTCATTAGATAAATTAACCTATTAAAAGAGTTTAATTTGTTCAAGTTTATCTCAGGAGAGAAAATTTGGCGTGGGTCCCACATGAATAGTAAATACGAATTTGTAAATAGTAAACACTATTCATATTCCACAAAATACCGATTAAGTAACGTATTTACAAATAGTAAATACGTATTTATGAATAGTGAATACTATTTATGTACGTATTTGTGAATAGTAAATACTATTCATGTCCAATAAAATACTAATTCCAAATACATTTTCAAAAATAGGGCCTAGTAGTCTTTCAAAAATAAGCTTATTTTTCTAGTCTTTAGACTTAAAAATCAGGATGTTACATTTCTCCCCTCCTAAAAAAGAATTTTGTCCTCAAAATTCATCATCTTCCGCTACGCCACTCTGATAAAATATCAAACCTTATTCACAATCTAACCTTAATCACAACCTCAAACCATAAATCCTCAATAACAATTATAGATACTACAAAGTCACTAGACAAGCTAAATAATTAACCAAATAATTTTCCATATCTAAATGCAAGGAAGCGCATATGTTATGAAATTTAATTTGCCACGACCTCAATTTTTATTTAGAAAACTGTTAGGAAATCAACAGATTGGCCAGAACCCTTGCTCTGATACCAAAAATGTAACACCAAAATTTTAATACCCAAAACTTAGCCAAAATGATTCCAAAATATATCAGAGTTTCTAATTGCGGAAGACTTATGGTCATGGCAAATAAAAATAACATAGCATGAGCTTCCCATATGTGCCTTCCCTGATTTCCCTACTAAATTATTTACCTGAAAAAAAAAACTCAATTGTGATCAACAAAAAAAACTCAATTGATTAGAGCTTCGTATTGATAACGTATTATGAAATTGAAGTAAATCAATAGAAATGTAGAGAGAAGTCAGAGAGAAATTCTAGAGAGATGGTGGAATTCTCATTTCAGTGTGTTATGAATGTTTACATAAGACCTCTATTTATAGACCTTCAAGGGTTACTATGCAATGGACAAATACGTATACATGAATAGTAATTCTGTATGAACAGTGAATTCATATACAAATAATATTGGAGATTGAGAGTCAATGGACATCCACATAATTAATATATTCATAATAAAATAGAAATATTGCAGAAGATGTGTTGGAAAAGCAAGAAAAAGGGAAAAGGAGAGAGGGATCAGTGTCAATGTTTGCCAAAAAGGGATTAATCTTAGAAAAGCACTTGGATTGAAAATAATCTTCAGAAATCTCTTATTCACCTTTTTAAGATTATTATGTGGAATTAATAATTTGTATCATTATCATAAGGTAATTATAGTAAAAATAATAAGTGAAATGCTCAATTACCTTAAGTTAAATTTTCCGATGCCACACATTCCCAAATAATACTTTGAATCTTCATTGAGAAGATTGGTCTTCAACTGATTCGAGAGAAACATTGATGAGCTTTATCTCAAACCTTTCTTGAGGTGGTTAAGGTCTGCAGAGAAACAAGGTTATTTTAAGTGACAGAGCCAAAGAATAAACGATGTTAGTGAAGGAGGAAGTTAAATAACTTTATTTTTTGTTGATATTTGGGAAAGTAATATAATTACGGTGTAAAATCTGTACATATCTTTTAAAATATTAATTACTTACTTTTTATAATTTAAGATAGAGCTTATTTTTTTAATATAATATAGAGTGAACTTTTTTCTTTTTATAATTAAAAAGCTAGATAAATTACTTAATTATATTAAATATTATATATCCTTGGTTTATATACTAGACAATACAATAGTTTTTAAAAAAACAAATATAAACATTTTAGAATAATTTAATTATTTTCCTAACATCTAAAAAAAAAAAATGGCTTATAGCTTACCGTAGAATTAATTATGGCTCATAGCTTACCGTTAAGATCTCTGTCTTATATTTATATATATTTAGGAAAGGGGTGAGTATTGAGGGGCGTAAAAAAAAAAAAAAAAACAGATCCATCAAATCTTCAGTGCCCTGTCTTCAATAATTCCACCCAAAAAAACAAGAACTTACTGAACGAAATGGCAAGATCTTAACAGCATACCCAAAAACAAGAATTAGTTTTCAAATTAACACAGAAAAGCCTCCTCTCTTGAAGGGAACATATTATAATAGTGAAGACAACATCTCAACAAATCAAAACATCAGTATGGAATTATAACCCACAAACCCGTAGCTCACCAAATATTTTGCCTTTGGATGAATGCAAGTATTACGAGAGAGGAAAGACAAAGAACCTCATAAAGGAACACAATTAAAAGTTAGAGAGACTTCCCAAATCCAAACCCCAAAACCCAATTCTCAAAATGTTTCCACAATCCACACCCCAAAACTTTGAAACAGAGCAATTTATTTTGTAATGTTAGCATGTATCAGTTGAACGATTAATCGAAAGATAAAAGATGAAAAGACCAAAAGCCAACAGAAAACCCATAACTACGAGTAGATCTCCCAGATTCACCAAAAGCTTCGCGCGAAAGCTATAGCGACACGAAACAAAACCCTTTTTTTTTCTTCTAAAAAAAATGGTACCTTGAAAGCCAGTCCGGGCACAGATCGCAGAAAGAGATAGAGAGAAGAAACGGAACCGAAACCGATGTTGTAGGATTCTCCGGAACAGCAAGCAAGCTAGCCTTTCTTCTCCTAAATACAAGTAAGAAAGGCGAATCAATTTGTTAGTGAGGTTGGAGGTGTCGCCGCCATAGGGTTTAGGGATTGGCTGTCGCGCTGTGAGGAGGGGGAAGAATAAATAAGGACAGGCAAGGAAAGCGCGTGAGAAGTGAGAACGCACGCTTATTAAGAAAGGAAGTATGTCATCACTGAGCTTATTAAGAAGGACGAGCATGTGTGTTTATGCGTCTCCCGGGGACCTTTTTTTTCCCTTGTATTTTAAAAAAAGTTATTTATACCCTGGGTAAGCTTTAAGCTTATAATTTATAAGCCATTAATTATTATATTGTGTCGAAAATTATGATAAATCCATTTAAAACAACAAAATATCTTACAAATATTTTTGTGTATACACCCTCTTGTCAATTATGTGTGAATAAAATTCATGATTTGTTGATATAAAATATGCCTTCGTAGGCACAAGAAGCAAGATGTTGATAGACATCTTTAGGGTTTGGGACGAAGGAAAGGGAGGTCGGGGAAATTTCAATGATTTTAGTTTAAACGAATTAGATAAGTAGATTTTATAAAATTGTAATAAAAATAATATATAAGATAAAAAAATAGAAAAATAGCAGAAATGAGCAAAAGCTTTTAACCACATACCCTAATAGAATGACTTGATATGTACATAGAAACAATATCTTACATATTATATTAAAAAAGTAACTAACTAAATATTATTTATTAAATTAAATCATCAAACAGATATTAATAGAATAAACTTGGTTACCAAGTCTTTCTCCTTCTAACACTTCTCAAACAAATATATCATATGATTTATCTTATTTTTGTATTATATCCCTTTGTAATATTTGTAATATTGTATCATGGATATGAAAGATTATAAGGGCTTGTTAAGCATAATTATCTATATGCAATTTCCATTAAACATAGCGAAAGTGATAATCTTTCATTACATGACGAAATAAAGTTTAAATCCTCATTGAAAAAAGTGTTTATATTTAGTGTCCAACAATATCTTAAACATGATTGTCTCCAATAAAAAAATATATATGCTTCACTGGGGAAAAAACTTCCACTAAGCCATAAGTTTGCCTAACATTATCCTCCACTAACCTTTATGGAAGATATGAAGATCCCCTCCTTTTAGCTTGGAATGGGTGGGGATATTTGAAATCAATTTATTTCTCTCAGACTATTTCCATCAGACGGAGTTGCAACAGTGTCTACTATCTTTATGCCCATTTAAAGTTTTAAAAAGTTCATTGGTATTTAAGGTTCATATAAAAGTTTATTGTGCTGTATGCTTTTAGACCAATAGTTTATTAGTAAAATTGCTCCTTAACCCTTTAATTAATGATCTGCAATGAAATTTGACATTCTTTTAAAGGTTGGCTGAAAAGAAATTAGGGTTAAGTGAAATTCTCCCAATTAATTATACTTATTTGAATCCCATATATATTTATCAAAAAAGACAAAAGAGGGTAATTGATAGGAAGAGAAGAAGTATATGGATTTTCAATAGGGTTAAGGAGCGGTTCTATTCTGCAGGTTGTTTTGAGATATCAATTTTGTGCTGACAGTTTCAAAAAAGAATACCTCAAATTGTTTGAAGGATGCGAATTCCCATATCGTATGGCTCCACAGTTTTCTATCATGTGCGATTGTGGGTACAGTGAACCTAAAAGGATATAGCAACGAATGCATGTAAACCTGACCATGAAGGAGACGTAACAATGAGACAGAGCCTCAGGCAAAGGTCAAAAGAAAGCACAGGAACACTGCAAACTACAGTGCATGACTTACCATATTCAAAAATCTTAAAGGCAATTGTGTACCGTGAATTTTCAATGAGGGCTAGTTTTAACCAAAAGTTTCTTATGGCTGAAAGTTTTAAAAACGAAGTTTTCTTTGGCTACTATTTCAGTTAATTTTGATGATAAACTAACTAAATATCTTTCACGCCATATTATTTTTGTTGAGATGTAAATTTGTATTAAAATCTTAAATCTAACTTTTGAAAAAATAAAGTACATAATACATAGATGCTTAAGATAAATTTGTGTCTTAATAAAAGTAACGTTGATGACATGTAAATTGTCAGTTAAACATATTTGGTCAACTAACTTTTAAAATTAACAAGGATAACAGTTAAATTAAACTTACTCCATTTTTAAAACTTCTAAGTTAAAATTCTCCCAAACAAATTTCTGAGATAAAATTGTCATTCGCTAACAACTTTTAAAGAAAAATCACCTTCGGTCTTTTCAATATGGTAAGTCATACCCTGTCATTGTGGTGTACTTGTTGTTTCTTTTCCCCTTGCGCGAGGCTCTGTCTCATTGTTATGTCTCCTTCATGGTCAGGTTCACAGGCATTCAGTGCTACTTGTGATCCTTTCAGGTTCACTATACCCACATGATGGAAAACTGGTGGAACCATACGATGTGGTGAATTCGCATCCTTTGTACAATTTGAGGTATTGTTTATTTTGAGGTATGCCTAACAATTGGTTATTCAAGTTGCCTCTCGTGTGTTGGTAGCTGTGACATTACAATGAAAACAACTACCCTTATGTGCGGCCTTAATTACAACGATGTTTGGCAACTCTTCTATCTTTGTTCTTTTAAAGAAAAATGAAAACTGAGGTCTATTAGAACTCTTGATTTTAGATCAAGATATAGGATCCTTCATCAGCTTCCCACTTTTGATTAAGAGGTCGAAGGTGATCACTGATACAAAAACTTTCTCCAAGTGTATATGACAGCTTAGCTAACTAATTAATCTTTGCTTGATCTATATCTATAATATCACTTATAAGAATGACTTCGGTCTACTGGCTATCACAACCTTTAGGGCTTGTTTAGGAGTTTCATTTTGGAGGAAAAAGAAAGGGAATGAAGGATTTTGGTAGTTCGTTCCCTTGTTTGCAAATTTTAAAAATAAAAAGGGAGGAATTCAGGGATTTTTACAAATTCCCCAAAACTTTATTTCTTCTAAAAAATAAAGTTACCCAAATATAGGGGGTTTTAAGAAATAAAATAGATTAATTGCTTTTTTACTCTTGTTCACCACAGCCACTGCCACCGCCGCCACCGCCACCGCCACCACCATTAAGTATAATTTTATGTTTTAGGTTGTAGTTTTATATACTTAAGTCATTATGTACTATATATATATATATATATATATATATATATATATATATATAAATCATTATAGAGAGAGAAAAATAAATATTCGAGAGAAATACTTTTTAGAGGGAGAAAATATTGTTTTAGGGGAAAATATTTTTTGGATATAAAAATTACATAAATAATTTTCTTAGAAAATTTAAATTTATTTGTAAAGTATAATAATTATATTAATTTTTAAAGAAAATGAAAAAATGGTAAAAATAACTCATTAATCATCTATCTTCCTCCCTTACTATTTTTTTAACTTCCAAATAAGGAGAGGAAATATCCTCCCTTCTCTTTGCATCTCCTTTCTTTCCCCCTCCTCCAAACTCCCGAACAAAGCCTTGGTGATTAGGTTAGCAGCTTCTATGCAAATATGTATTCTATTTTGAAAATATGTATTTTAGTTTAAATCGTCATTAAGACCACTAAAAATTATTCTAAGATGATATTTGATATTAAAGATTATATTAGACTAAATCCTTGTACATAACTAATTTACCACTGATCAAACTAAATCTCTAATATAGTTTTTATAGTTCGTTTCAAATTTATTAGTTATCTATTTATATTGTTATTAATTGATAAAGTTTAAATAATTTTTACTTAAGCAATTAATAACTTGTTCAAAAATTTGAGCAATGTTTGTAATAAACATATGTTTAAAGGAACATATAATATGTCTATATTTATATTATTTTATAATCTTACAATATTATATTGGTATTTCTGCTAATAAATTCCTTTGATAATTATTATATGTATTATTCCTCAAACTTAAAGTTCTAGATAGTCATCTTCTTGTTATTGGTCTAAGATAATCTATACTATGTCTTTGTGGATTTATATTTTTATTCAAGGTTGATGTTGATGGTGTATTTATTCTTAATAATCTTTGTCCTATATTATTATTAGTTTCCATTCTTCTTGGAGTAGTTTCATGATAGTTTATTGTATTATACAGTATAATTTTGTATGTAATTGTTGTCACATAGTTATATTAGTGGGGTTTAATCTAATATTAGCATGAAATATGTATCTATAGGTACTTTTCCATGAGACTTCTTATATATTCTATGTTTATTAATAAATACTGACCATGGCTATTATCATTGGCAGAGCCACACTGTTGCCTCTGGGTGCAGGTGCAGAGATAAAGAAGAAAATGGAATCCAAATAATAAGTGATAGGATGTTGAGCCTCTATTTTTTTGATATGATGGTGTTGCGATAGGAATATTCGCAGACTAGCCTTATGTCAGTCTCTCTTCCTCTCCGGCTTTCCGGTGACTGTGTCATCACCGGTGAGGATCAAGTTTCTTCTATGCCTCTCCTCATGCTGTCACCTATAGAAGAAAAACCATAAGCAAGAAAAAGGGAGTTAAGGTCCTGGCGTTGTGTTTTTCTTCAGACAAAAACTTATCAACATGAAGGGAATCAATGAGTGCTTGGAGGTGGAAGATGCACCCATGCCCACAACAGCAACAGATTTTTTTGCCGGGGTTTGGTTAAATTCATTAATCATTACATATTATTAAATCGAACTCAAAATTGAAGATGAAAAATATTATTTTTACGCTAATATTATACTATTTCTGAAATCATACCCTCGTCTATAAATAAAAAATGCTTTATTTTAAATTAATTAGATTTGACAAAAAGTAAATAAATATTTTCTTGAATTATTTATTTTCTCACAGTTTATAAAATATTCTGTAAAGTTTGAGAAAATAACTCAAGACAAATAAGGACAAAGTTTTGTGTATATAAAAATATTTATATAATATGTTTGATAAGATTGATGATGAAGATATAATGCAATATTTTTAAAGAATGAAGAATCGAAAAATACTTTTATAATCGTTTTGTTGTAATAGCTTAAATGACATTGTGTTTTGAGATGAAATGTGTAACTAAAGTTATTTGATAAATTAGAGATGAAGGAAGAGAGAATAAAGCACGACAAGAAGAATTATCCTGGTTCTGTCCCCTGACCTACGTCCAGTCCCCTTGAAAAAACATTCAAGAGATTTTCCCACTATAAAAATTCAATTACACTCCCATGTAAGATTTACAAACCGTGCAAACACCTAAAATTCTAACAAGTCACGGCTCTAAAATTTTTATATAGAGTTTTAGGCAACTCATCACCCCAAACTAATACAGCATGAGTCCAAAAAAAGGAAAAAGAAAAAGTTGGCTATACAAATTGCTTTGGAATAATAGCTAGGAAATTAAAACGCTCTAAGCACTCATATACTCCAAGTTCAACAATGATAAGACTCCTCCTTCATTTTGCAAATCATTCCTCAACCTCATTAATGTTGAAACTGAAGAACATCACAACAACAGCAATCAAATTTTCTATCCAACATATAAAATGACCAACAAAACAAGGCTTCTTTTCTACGGGTAACATATGACTCTTGGAATAGTGTTCTTTCTTGCCTAATTGCTTCTCACATTGCAAAACTCTGTTCTTCAAAACAGAGCAATAAAACAAGTTCCCTCACCTATTTTGACGTGGTTCATTAAAACACAACATTAGATTAAATTCAACCACATAAAAAAGTGGATTAGTTTTTTTAAAAAATGCATTACCTAATTAAGATCTGTGAGATGTTCAAGAAATATTTGATCATTGCTCTGCTTATTCAATGCCAAGGACATTCTGTTTTTGAAATTTTAGATCAAGCCACTGCAAAGGGGGGGGGGGGAATTTGTCAATCAAGTTTTAGCTTTGTAAATTACAAGTAATTTCTGAAGCTTCATATATACGATGATTATATTAAATAAAAAAACATTGAAATTAGTAAATTTCTCAAAAATGCAATGAGCCTCATACAAACCAGGCTAGCTAATCCAATACCTTGAAATACCAATCTTGAGACAGGTGATGCCACAAAAATCATGAAGGACAAGGGCATATTGTAACATCCCAATTTTCTAAAGCTTTTCGAAATAATTCGATCAGAGTTTGAAAAGATTTAATCAGAGTAGAGCATCGGGGATTATCAGAGTGGCATCAGTAAAGATTTTCTTTTTTAAAAACAAAATCTCAAACAGAATAATTTTATAAGAGTGAGTAACTGATATACATTCTCTGCTGTTGCGTCTGGTTGCTATTACAGTGGTACAATTCTCTGAGTATTACAATGACTTCTAATTACTTCTCTGCCCGCGTCCTCTCGTGCGCTATTCATCCTCGTTCTTGTTCCGATTCCACCAGTATCTAAGACTATGAGCTGGGGTTCAATTCCCATTGAACCCCAGGTAATAGTTAACCTCATGCTTATGTATCAAATATGTATGACAGATATCCATGGTAAAATAACAATAATCACATACAATATTCTCGTATTCAGATAATAACATAACACAGCCGCTGCAATATGCATGTTATTATAGTCTGCACTATTTCCAGTGCCACGATGGCCTATCGTGTCCTCAGCGCTAGGAAAACATAACGGCGTTATCAAAACCATAACCCGTATCAAGTTGTATGTGTATGATCAATTTTCAAAAACAAAATATCAGATTATCTATCACATATATGGATAACATAAGCATCAGAGTTAGTGTTACAGTACGCATCCGTACCTTCGTTCCACGTGAATAGTAAATTACTATTCATTTATACGGTACTATTCATGAATACGACACTATTCATACGAACTTCCCCGGAAACCTCGGATGTCCCTTGCAGAACCTTGATTGGCACTTTTCAATGCAAAGAGGCCTAAAACCAAGCTTAGAAATTCATTCTCTAGTTTTCTGAACTAAAAGCTAAAACTCAAGAACTAGAGAACTTACCCGAAACGGCCTATATTCTTCAGACTCCTCCTTCTCTCTAAAACCTCTCTCTCTCTCTATATATATATATATGTGTGTGTGTGTGTGTGTGTGTGTGTGTGTGTTTTGAGTGTTTGTGTTGTGAAAGAAATGAGAAGGGAGTGAGGTATTTATAGAGTTTGGGTTTCAACTACTTTTCCTAAACCACATGTTTATCTACTACCCATCTACCATGTCAATCTACCCTTCATACGTCCATCTACTACACATCTACTCATTTATCTACCATACATATCTCCATCTACCATCTAACTACCGAATACTCATCTTCCGATCAAATATCACATGCTTATCTACTTCATAACCATCTACCATTCAAGTTAATATCTGATTTCTTATTCGTCCTGCCGGTCACGGAAATGACTTCCGTAGACACCAGCTTCTAGACAAAATTCATTTGTTTGTAATATGTCCTGGTCTAAGAAACTTAGCTCTTGGTTTTCTAAGTAGGATTTAATTTCTATCAGTTCTTTCTCTTTTAGATCATTGATGATACTTAAGTGTACTTTGGACATTTATGGTAATTTTCCAAGAGTATAAAACACTCCCAAGACAATTTTTAATAATTTAATGAATAGTAAATACATATTTGTGAATAGTAAATACGTATATGTGAATAGTAAATACTATTCATGTCCCACAAAATACCGATTCAAAATTCACCATTTTCAAAAGTAGGACTTAGTTTGCCAAAATATCATATTTAAGAAGAATACAAATTTTGAGGTATTACACATATCAGTGGATGCCTACATAAATTGTATCATACTTGTTTACAAAATTATAAGAAATATGAACAAATAATATTTAACATAACAAAAAAGGAGACCCACAAATGTGACAAGTGTACATATGATTCATATGGTTGATGCCTACATAATACTATATTAGTGGAAGCCTTATTTTCTAAGAAAGAAATTCTTTAAGGAAAAATGTTGATACTCACATGAGCTTCTCATGAATCAAATCAGTGAATGAGAAGCAGAGGATTAATTTGAATGTACTTTGTTTTGTAGGTCTTCAAAAGGCTTTTTGGTGATTCCAGAGTTTCAATTCCGCAACAAAGCTCTTAATAATCTGCATCTGGAAAAATATAAAAAAATTAAATCAATCTTCTATTTTTTTGTAAATAAATGAATGAATATAAAAATAGGATATTTATGACCGCTTATAGAGTAGAAATACTAAACCCCAATATGGAGGTTGAGGTTCAAATTAGAATCTTATATATCTTCTTGAACACAAAGCAAGAGATTTTTTTTTTAAAGAACTATAAATCGTAATCACGATAAATAATTTAGAAAAGACAAAGACCTTTACAATCAATCTAAAGAATGTTTATGGAATCTTTGAAATCCATAAACTGGCAACACAAAAATAGAAAATCACAGAATGTGAAATAGAGAATGGATTTGAATGCACTTTGAAAATAGAGAATCAGAGTTTCAATGATCTCAGTACCAATTTTGCCACAAAGCTTAAGAATCTGAAAAAAATTACGAAGAAGTGACACGCAGTGGCGGAACTTGAAGGAAAAGTTTGAGGGGGCCAAATAGCAGTGGTGGGATTTGGGGGTTCAGGTGCCCTCGAAAATTTTTTTAAAGGAAAGTTTTAAATGCATTAAAAATAAAAAGAATTAAAAAAATTAATGAGATCAAGTCAATTAACTGCATCTACAAGTGTTGTATAGAATAGGTAAAAGCATAATAACTAGTTAGGGATACACCACAAAAGAAAATTTCACTGATAAGCTAAAAATTTCATGTAATTAGAATGAAATATAGAAAAGAATGACAAGATTAACATAAATCATACAAGATCCCACATGAAACAAAATTAAATTATAAGCCCAAAGATATAAAAATAGGGAAAAATATTAAAAAAAAAAAGAAGAAGAAGAAGTTGAGAGGACAAAATTTAATTTTACTTGGGGGGCCAAAGTGGTATTATTCACTAAAAAATAAAAAGTCCCATTAAAAATTTTTAAATAAATTTTTTTTTGGCCCCCCTAGTCCCTTGTATGTTCCGTCCTTGGTGACACGACAATATCATTTTGCAATCAAACATGTGCTCATGTATGGCAGTGGAAAATTACACGTTTTCTATTTTTTTAGTAAAAATATTTTCAAAAATTAAGTATATATTGGCTAGTATGAAAAGCAAAAGATTTAACATGCAAGCTATAATTGTAAATGTTGAGACAAGAGTTATTATGGTACCACTTTTATTTTGATAAATCATATGTTTTGTTTTATACAAAGCAAAATTAAACAACTTGTTTCACAATATTCAGAGTTTAATTTTTCCCCTAAAAAAATGTTGCAGAAGCATTCATATGTTGTTAAGATGTAGCCTTACAATGTTGATATCAATTCGATGATCAGGAAGGGAATATATCATAATTTTCATGTACATTGCGAAAAAGGAATAAAAAGGTATAAACTAACAGACATTAAAAAATGTTTAATTGTTGTGAATTTTGAGAGCTTACCTTTTGAAGGAATGCATAGCATATCAAGGATGATAGTCTTCCTGATTAATTTGTATAGTGGGAATATGAGCGATCTTGGATAAATGTTTTCCTTTTTGATAATCATATCTCTCTTCTAATTTTGGACATTTGTAGATTCCCAAAAACAAGAGAGAGGATGGCAGTGCACCTTCTGGTAAGGATTCAAGGTTTGGACAGTCCACAATGAAAAGCTCTTGAAGAGAAGTGAGGTGTTGAAGCCCTTTTCCTTCTAACAATTTAAGATTGGAGATACCATCGATGCGAAAAGACTCAAGATAAGTGGGTAGTATTTGATTCTTTAGTAAAATATGCAGAATACTTTCACTTCCATCATTCTCAACTTCAAATTCTGAGAGGGAAGTCAACCATTGAAAGCCCCAATCTTCAATTGGTATAGAAGATAGTCCATCGCAGCCTCCAATGGTCAATGCTCTCAAGTTAGAGGGCAAACCACCTTGAGGCAGTGATTCCAACTTCGGAACCAAAATTAAATGCAAGTGTTGAAGATTGGACGGGGAGTCAATGTGTAATTCTGACATTGATCTAAATTCTTCACAACCTTCGATAAAAAGTAATTTTAAGGGAAGAGCAGACCCCCCCCCCCCCCAACATGTGCAAAGGTCTCCAAATTATGACAATCGGAAATGCTAAGCCATTCAAGCTTGGGAAAAAAAACGAATGGAAAAGATTTCAAGGAATGACAACTCTTTGAAATTCTCAAATATTCAAGTGATGTGTAGTTTTGCCAGGAATCCTGAGGTAGGAACTCTAATTTCTCACAATTTTGAATTTCAAAGTGTTGCAAAGAAGTGGGCAAACCATCAATTGGGAAGGATGTGATTGATTGGATATCTTTGAGATGCAAATGTTGAAGACAATGGCTACGCATTATTGTTCTTGTCAAACACAGCAAGCTGTCACACTTCTTAATTGTGAGTAATTTCAAAGAGTCTAGAGGGAAATGATCAAATGCTCCTAATAACCCATGTTCCCCTTGCTTAATGTTTAATTCTTCAACAGATGTGATCCATTGTAAAGCTGTTGATATTGCTTCCAACTGTTTGCAGTTTGATATAGAAACCTTCGTCAAGGAAGGAAGGATGTCAGGTATGTCTACCTTCAACATAGGACAATTATATAGACTTAAATGTTTGAGTCGAGGGAAAGAAAACTTTTCATCTTCACCTTCAAAGAGTGTCCATTTCTCCCAAATAGGTATATTTTTAAATCTAAGAATCTTTAAAGATGGAAATGGTTGAAATGAAGAGGGCTCTCCTTTACTACAATAGAACTCACCTCCAACTGTAAGTATAGATGCCATTCCTTCAATCGAGAGCTCTAAGAGAGAAGGTAGTTCTCCAAATGGTGGGAGTGAGAAACAATAATTGCAATCAGTCAAACATAAAAAGGTAATATTTATAAATGACGAATCTCCCACCCAAATAGGAAATCCAGTGCCTCCATAATGCTTGATGGTCAATCTCTTTAAATTTGTTGAAGGTTGCAACATGTTGAGTACATTTTTCACAGCTTGTGAGTCTTGAGCATCACAATCCCATTCCAATATTAACTCCTCAATATTCTCTCTCCTTCCAAGTTTGCCTCCAAAGCATCCATAGAATCAATAACATTTTGTAAGTTCAAAATAGAAAGTTTACCTTGTAGATGGGGGAGCCTTTTCAACTCTTTAATTCCCAATCCATCTGCTTGTTTACCCACCACAAAGGTACTCAAACTTTGAAGGTTCTGTAGCTTTGCAACTTGTGTGGGCATCTCCTTCAAAGCAGTTCTGCTAATGTTTAGATGACGCAAATTAATAAGCTTTTCTATTTTTTCTGACCATTCATTAAAAAAGATACAATCTGATAAAAGCAATGTTTGTAAATTGTAAAGTGTAAAGGCTTCGTAAGGCAACCTTATAATTGAAGTGGAGGAAAGGTTGAGATACCGTAAATGTTGCAAATTGCCAATCGAATTTGGTACCTCAATAACATTGTTACACAATGGTAAGGATAGTACTCTAAGACATTTCTGTTTTGTCAACAAATCATGGAGTACCCTTTTGTTTAAACAACATTCTTGGAACCAGTTTTTGAATTCATTTTGTGGTAGAAGAGTCCTCAAACAATTTAGATGGAGAAAGCACTCAAAATATTTAGAGCCACTATATGGATTTTGGAAAAACGACAAATATCTTGTAGATTTTGGGACTTCATTTTCCTCAAATTGAAGACAGCTCCTTCCAAATACAAATTTGGCTAAATTGTTGATGAGATCGTGCATGACGAACTTTCTTGGATCACCGCCATATTGTTGAAAGAATGACCTAGACAGTAATTCATTGAAATAGTCTTCTGCTTCTATCTCAAATGTCTTCTCCATATGGGGAGGTTGCTGCAAAATGCCTTCAGCCATCCATAACAAGACCAATTTCTTTTTGTCCGACAAAAGATCCTTTGGAAAAATTGAGCAATAAGCAAAACATTTCTTCAAGTATGATGGAAGAGAGAGATAACTCAAGCGCAAAGCCGGCATAACATCATCATTTGGTATGTCCCACTGTTTGTTGTTAAGAATTTTACTCCATTCCTTCTCATCTACTTTTGAGCGCAAAAGACCTCCTATTGTTTTAGCAGCAATCGGAAGGCCCCCACATTTTCTTGCAATTTTCCTTCCAATTACTTGTAGCTCATGATAATTGTTTGGATCCTCATTTGCAAATGCATGCTTGGAGAGTAAAATCCAACAGTCATCATGTGAGAGACCACATAATTTATATATAGGAAATGTATGCGTGATTTCAACAACCTTTGATTGGCGAGTTGTAACGATGATCTTGCTTCCCCTTCTTCCATAGTGAAAAGGAGTTATGAGATCATCCCAATCACTATATTTTTCATTCCACAAGTCATCTAACACAATCAAAAACTTTTTATTGCTTAAACTATTTCTTAATTCCACATCAAGAAAGTCAAGATTTTTAGTATCATAGACTTTTGAAGTAACAGAGTCAACAAGACTCTTGGTCACCTCGAGCACATTAAAATCATCTGAAACACATGCCCAAGCCTTCAAATCAAAGTGCTCTTGCACCTTGATATCATTGTAAAGGAGCTGGGCAATGGTTGTTTTACCGAGGCCCCCCATACCCCATATAGTGACCACTCCTATAGCATTACCCTTTGGATCTTCATCACACTGAAGCATTTGTAAAAGTTTCTCCTTATCATCCTCTTTACTAACCACAACAGATGGATTTACCAATGATGTTGTGGCTGTTTTATACACTTTCGAGCTAACACTTTGCAAACCAAGGGTATCCTTTTGTTTGGCAAAGTGTTCAAGCCTTTGGGATGTTCCTTCTAGCTTGGAGTTCAGCCTCCAACAAGATTCACCAAAAGAAGTAAAGAAGGATCACACCTTGTTAGCGACATTTTGAGAATCGTGCTCCACCTTGGATCTCAGAGATTCGGTGTTGATTTCATCGAGTAAATCCTCTGCATCATAGACAGCATCTTTCAACTTTTCAAGCCATTTCTTGACTTCAGGACTGGTGATTTGTTTCTCCTCTGCATCATTGAGGACCGCACCAAGCACCAATAAAGTTTTATCCAGTTGATCCAAGAGACAGACTTTTAGCTTTCTATTTTTCATGAAATCTTGAAACTCACTTGAGGTGATCATGTCCAGTAAGGTCTGCACAGAAGCAGAGATAAGTGCTTCTCCCACCTTGGTAGCAAACTCCATGCCTTGTTTTGTTTGGTGACCCAAATGTAATTGCTTAGATGACTGAGAGTGAAAAGAGTTTGATAGGAAGCAATAGAGTGAAGCTGGTTAGATTGTTTGATCAAACACTTAAAGAGGAAGTTGCAAGGAAGAAAAGAAGGATACGTATTTTCAACATGGTAGGCCATGCACAGCAACATCTCTGTTCTTTTTTTTTTTTTGGATAAATAGCATCATCTCTGTTCTTTCTCTGAAGATTCTCGACAACAATCATTCACTTTCCTATCATTTTTGTTTTTACAAATTTTTATAGTCCTAAATATATTTTTTGTCCTAATTGCCCTGGTTATAAATACCCATGATTGTACAAGGAACCCCAAAACTTCAAAGAAATATAGTGGCCCGAAGCTGATTCAATAATAATGTTGTTGTGCCCCCCCTTCTCTTCCTCGGATTCGATGTTGTTATAAAAACTCTTAAATGACTTATATATGACCACCTTGTGTTTCGACCAAAAAAAAAAAAAGACCACATTGTGCCCCAGAATATTCTGGGAAATACCCAGGAGGAAATATAATACTCTTTTCATTTGTAAATAGGGTTTAATGTTTCTGTTGTTGCTGAAAAAATATTTTTTTGCCCACATAAAGGTGAGTGAGTTCTAGCACTAATAGTAGTATAGTGGTATTGGGATTAATTTTTCTCCTCCCGGTCCTGGGTTCAATCCCCCTTCCCCTATTGCCTTGTATTTAAAAAAAAAAAGTGAGTGGGTTCTACTGTCTCTTCTCTTTAAATGAGACCCACTCACTTTAATGTTAGTGTGACGGAAAAAATATTTTTATAGCAAAAATAAAAACATTAAACCCTTGTAAATACATGATAAAGTTTGTTAGTGTAATTACACTACAAATTTTATTCTATATTTAGGATCAAAGATAGAAATTACTTAGATCTCATTTACTACTTCTCAAAATTGACATAAGGGGAAGTTTTTTCTATCTGAACCGTCCAGATTTATTTTTTTTAAAAAAATATTATTTTAATGAGTAGAAAATCTAAAATAAAGATAATCTCTCAACTAAAATACTTTTAAAAATATTTGTTGTCATTTCAAAACCGACAATTAAAAAATTAAATCTAAATAATTCATATCAGAAAAGCTTCCTCTAGATGGGTATGAAAACTGGATCTCAAATATAGTGGCCTCAAGCTGATTTAATATAGTAATTAAAAGGGATAAGGGGCAAAAATACACATGTAATTTGCCCCAAGGAGCGCCCAACACCATATACTTTCAATTGGACCAAAAATACACATGTAATTTGCTTTTGGGAGCGCTCAGCACCACGGCCGTTAGTCAACTATTAGTTTAGATGGAAATGAACAGTAACTCAAGTGAAATTACACTTTTGCCCTCAGTTTTAGGTGAAATTACACTTTTACCCTTAGTTTTAAATATTAATTACACTTTTGCCCCTAGTTTTAAATATTTAAAAAAAATTAAAATATCCCACCGCCGGCCACCACCACCGCCAATGATCGCCGCCGGCCGCCACCACCACCACCAGCGGCCATCGGTCACCACCACCACCGGCGGCCGCCGACCACCACCACCGCTATTGCCATTGCCGTCGCCGGCGGTGAGATATTTTAATTTTTTAAAAATATTTAAAACTAGGGGCAAAAGTGTAATTAATATTTAAAACTAGAGGCAAAAGTTTAATTTCACCCGATTTACTGTTCATTTTCATCCAAACTAACGGTTGACTAACGGCCGTGGTGCTGGACGCTCCCAAAAGCAAATTACATGTGTATTTTTGGTCCAGTTGAAATTACGTGGTGCTGGGTGCTCCTTGGGGCAAATTACATGTGTGTTTTTGCCCCTTATTCCTAATTAAAAGAGGCCCTTCTCACCAAGCGCTCAAGTAGCGCAGTGGTATGACACTGGTCTATCCAGCCTTTGTATCAGGGTTCAACCCCTGTCCGAGACCATTAGGTCCGCAATTCCAAAAAAAAAAAAAAGAGGCCCTTCTCAAGTCATTGGTTTTATAAAAAAACAACATAAGTACTTAATTGTTTAAAAATAGTTTTTACGATTTGAGATAAGTGTGGAAAATAAATTTTATCCCAACTTCTAAAAAATAAATTACTTCTGAAACAACAGTGTGAGGTTACCCAAACACACTGGTGGAAGAGAATTATTGGAAAAGAAGCCATTTTCCAAATGAAAAAAAGGCAAAAGGAAAAAAAAACACAGGAATTAACTTCATGGACCAGCCAGCACTGCCAACTCTAATAGTATAACAACAGTAAATTTTTATCTCATTAGGTGCCGTCAGCGCCACAACGAATATGAATGGGCCACACCAAATATGAATGGGATAAACAATTACACGAAAACCTTGTGTTCAACTGATGTGGGGTCGGTCTTTTTCATCTTTAGGGAGGGGGTTCGATCCCTACATTGGTCAAGATGCTGGGGGAGGCATTCTAGGGGTTTAGGAAGTGGTAACGCTGGTAGAGGTTGAGGCATGTATACTTTTTGGCCAGTATCCCTTATGGACTGGGCTCTAAGTGCCCTGCCCTTGGACGGTGGGTGAATCTAACCCCTTTCTTAATCCAAAGTGAAGTGGATAAATGATGGTGATAGGAATACTCGTTTCTATCACCTAAGTTCCAAAATGAGATATAGGAGGAACAGGATTGTGGCTCTGAAAAAT
The DNA here is from genome assembly GCA_034222035.1 of Acacia crassicarpa. Lineage (NCBI taxonomy): Eukaryota > Viridiplantae > Streptophyta > Magnoliopsida > Fabales > Fabaceae > Acacia > Acacia crassicarpa. The sequence continues at coordinate 28,021,837 of JAWXYG010000004.1, forward strand.
GGGATAGGAGGGTGGATTGATTCGGAGGAGGAGTTGAAAGGTCTGGTAGTGGATTTTTTTCAAGGGCCTATTTACTGATGATACTGGTTCTTCTGCAGCCATTGTTTCTAACTCTAGTTTCCCTCAGCTGGATGAAAGCTCCTTAATGAATCTAGACAAAATTCCTACGGATGAGGAGATTCCAACTGCTATTTTCTCTATGGGAAATTTTAAAGTCCCGGGGATTGATGGTTTCCCACCTGTTTTTTTATAAAAAGAACTAGTCAAGAGTGGGTCCGGAGATGTGTGCTTTTGTGAAGAGAGTGTTTAATGTTTTGTCTTCTTTGGTGGATGCTAATAAAACTCTTATCTCTCTTATACCCAAAAGGGAGTCTCCTGAGTTGATTTCTCACTTTCGACCAATCTCCCTTTGCACTGTGCATTACAAAGGAGTAACCAAGATCATCACTCAGCATCTTAAAGGGGTGTTAAATGATCTAATTTCCCCCTATCAAGCTAGTTTCATCAAAGGGAGACACATTCAGGATAACCTGTTAGTTGGACAAGAGTTACTTCATATTATGCACAAGAATAGAAGCAAACAGGGGCTCATGGCTATGAAGATTGATCTAGAGAAGGCATATGATAGAATTAAGTGGGTTTTTTTTAGACTGGTGTTGCTAGAGGTTGGCTTCGAGGAATCCTTTGTCGATCTGGTCATGACTTGTGTGTCGTCTGTATCTTATAATGTCTTATGGAATGGTTCTAAGACAGAGTTCTTCACCCCGGGAAGAGGCCTCCGACAAGGGGATCCCATGTCTCCGCTTCTGTTTGTGTTATGCATAGATAAAATTTCCCATCTAATTTGTGATGAAGTTGAGAGTGGAAATTGGCAGCCAATAGCTACCTCCAGGACAGGGCCTAAGATTTCTCACTTAATGTTCGCTGATGACCTTCTTCTTTTGGCGCCGCAACAATAGAGCAGGCCAGATGTATGTTGGCATGTCTTGATAAATTTACTGATGCTTTAGGGGGTATGGTTAATAGAGCTAAGTCATCTCTATTATTCTCTCCAAGAGTCTCGCCTGTGACTAAGAACTCAATAAGGGTATTATCGCAGATGACTATTTCTTGTGAAATTGGGAGGTATCTTGGTTTCCTACTTTCCAGAAGTAGGAATAGCAGAGAAACATTTCACTATGTAATTGAAAGAGTTCAATCAAAGCTTTCAGTTTGGAAAGCGAGATCCTTATCAATGGCGGGTCGCGTCACTCTTGCTAAATCGGTGATTAGTTCAATCCCTCTGTACCCAATGCAAGTTGCTAAACTCCCAAGGGGTGTGTGTCTTGCGGTTGAGAAGCTCTAACGGAACTTTATTTGGGGACATGGTGATAATGACAGAGATTTGTCGTCTCTCCCAAAATAACCAAGTTCGAGAACAAATTTTTTTGCAGAAATAGGGAACCTGGGTCGTTTCCCAACGAACTTGCAGCGGGTTTGATTGAAAGCAACAAAGAAACAAAAACAGTAAAAATGGGGGGGTTTTGATTCAAAAAGATTAAAAATGAAATTTAACAGAAACAGAACGAAATGCAGAAACAGAATGGTTTAAGCAAAAACAGATTAAAAACGATTAACCCAACGTTCAGATTCCAGAGACTTCCATCATTGAACAAAATATAAATAACCCACGTTTGGCTCTGGACGAACCGAGATCTCTGCATCCGCCCAGAAAATCCCTCGACTAGACGATCGCCTAGAATATGTTCGAACAGCGGCGTCCCACTGTGCAATCGCACAGCAAAACTTAAAACCTAGTTCGAACTCAGTCCTTGGGATGAACCAAACCGAGTATTAAATCTAATATTCGAACTATTTCCAATAATCGGATCCGATAAGATGAAAATAGAAATGAGTTAAATTACCGAATAAGCACAAGTTCTCTGGACGAATCATGGAATCCTTACGTTGGATTAACCACAAAAGTTTAGCCAAGCATGGCTAGACAAAACGCGGAAGAAAAGATGAAGAAGAACGTGAAGAACATTGTAGAGAAAATTAAACTTCTGTCTTTCAATCCAAAACTGCTTCAAACGTGTATTCAGAATATGTTTGTAGCCACCCTCTCCTTTTCCTTATGTAGGAAAAATGACTAAAAATAGGAAATCTCTAAATAGGAAACCCCTAATCAATAGGAAATCCCTATATAAAAAAGGAAACCTCTAAAAATTGGTCTTTTATTACAAAATTCGAGCAGAATAAAAATCCAGAAAAATAGGTCTGTCTTTAGCTCCAATTTCACCCATCTTCTTGTCTGAATCAGCCTTCCGAGTCTTCATAACAATTGTAGATCTCTGAATCATCTAAAAAAAGAAAGAAGAATCAGGCTAATCGGATATCTAGATCAAACGTTATGGCAAAAATACTAAATCACTGTAAATCTGGAATTTATTCAAAAAAATGAAATCAATCACATTAAAAGCTCAAAGCTCAATTAGGTAATAAAACCCATTATTTAATGACTAAACAATCCTAAATTTATTCACCAAGAGATACAATTAAGTGTAAAAATATTCAATTATCAAATTCCCCCACACTTATCTTTTTGCACTCCTGGGCAAAATTCAAAGAAAAAGACTAAAATGAAAAACTCTTCCTTTCTAACAATCACTAACAATGGAAAAATTTAATAAAGGACACAAGACTTCAAAAGACCAATCAATCAAGACCAAAATTCTTTCATCTCAAATTACAAATCCTGGCAATCTCAATCAATGATGCTAATTACACAAGATGGTCTCTCAAGGGATGCCCTCAATCAATCTCTCAAGTGTATAGGATAAATAAGTGTATCGCTCAAATTCTGCTCAAGAAAATAGTCCTACCATAGGCTTGCTCAATTTCTACTTCTCCACCACTTATGACACATGCATGCAAAAATCAAGAGAGCTTGTTATTGAAGGCTGTAATGGGGCTAGGGTATAGGTGTGAATAAGTATGGATATGATTGGCTAAGCACCCAAAAAATTCAAAGAACATCAGTTAGTAATAGCAAATGACCTCAGTAACATTCCTTTTTATTTCTCCTTCTTTACATTGCTTCCTCTCTTTTTCTTTTTTCTCTTTTCTTTTCTTTTCTTCTTTTTTTTTTCTTTCTTTTGAATTTTTTTTCCTTTTTTCCTTTTCCTTTTTGTACTTTTTTTTCTGTTTCTTTTTTTTTCTTTTTTTTTTGTACTTTTTTTTTTCTTTTAGAATAACAATGACCAAAATCAATGCCAAATGATAAATGATACACAATCAAATACTCCCCCCACACTTAAAATGTTGCACACCTGGGCAACCCCCACACTTAAGCACAAAACTAAGGTGAAACCAATGCTCAATAAATTTCCAAGGTGCGGGATAAAATGGTTTTACGCTTAGGCTTGTAATGTGGCTTAGAAAAGAATGAGTCAAGAAGGCACAAAGGGGCTAGCAAAGGAAATATAATATAAGGGAAAGGCTATTTGGCCAAAGTGGGAAAATGAAAGAAAGAAAACAAGCTTCCATCATACTTATGCACGTAAGTGAAAAATTAGCTTCAAAAAGAAAAGGAGCAAGTTCTAGAGAACACAAATCATGAGCAGATGCACACATGAAAGAAAGAATGGTAAAAGATGAATTCCATTCATGCAGGCCCAAAACCTCACAAGGTCAATACCAACTTAGGCAATCAACAACATCAAATTGACTACCAAGACATGTAATCAAAGAGTCAAGAATTGCAGACCAGACAGAATGATCCATTAAAACCAACATGTCCAAGGTCATAATATGTAGCAATCATAGAAAGAGAGATTGTATTTATTTCAAAAAGCAAAAGAGGAAAAAGGAAAACAAATAAAAGAGAAGGAGGGAGAAGAAAGAAGAATACTCCCCAAGGGTTGGTTTATGGAGGATAAGTGGCATCAATGAGGAGAATCTTTGCTCCCTCAGGCTGCTGCTGGGATCCCTCATGAAAGTGCTTGAGGCGATGCCCATTGACCTTAAAGGTCTGTCCTGTAGCTGGATCACATAGCTCAACAGCACCAAATGGAAATATGTTAGTGATCTCAAAAGGGCCATCCCATCTAGATCGAAGCTTACCTGGCATAAACTTCAAACGAGAATTAAACAGAAGAACTTTTTGGCCCACAGAAAATTCCTTCCTCAAAATATGTTTGTCATGGAATGCCTTAGTCTTTTCCTTGTATAGTCGTGAACTCTCATAGGCATCCAATCGCAGCTCATCCAACTCTTGCAACTGTAGCTTCCTCTCCGTCCCAGACTTAGCCAAATCCATGTTACACTGCTTAATAGCCCAATAGGCTTGATGTTCCAACTCAACCGGAAGATGACATGCCTTACCAAAGACAAGCCGATAAGGAGACATCCCAATCGGAGTCTTGTAGGCGGTGCAATATGCCCACAAAGCATCATCTAGTCGCTTACTCCAATCTTTCCGGGTAGAATTGACAGTCTTCTGAAGGATTTGCTTAATTTCTCTATTCGAGACTTCAGCTTGACCGCTTGTCTGAGGATGGTATGTTGTGGAGACCTTGTGGAGCACTCCATACTTGCGTAACAAGGCACCCATGCTTCGATTACAAAAATGAGAACCCTGGTCACTTATAATGGCTCTAGGAATACCAAACCTACAGAAAATGTTAGACCTAACAAAATCCACCACCACAGAAGAATCATTAGTCCGGGTGGCTTTCGCCTCAACCCATTTCGAGACATAATCAACAGCCAGTAGTATGTAAGTAAAACCATATGAAGCAGGAAATGGACCCATAAAATCAATACCCCAAACATCAAAGATCTCACAAAACAATATAGGGTTCTGGGGCATCTCATGCCTACGAGAAATACTTCCTGCTCTCTGACAGTTATCACATGACTTACAAAACAGATGGGAATCATGAAACAATGAAGGCCAAAATAATCCACAGTCTAACACTTTCCTAGCAGTTCTTTGGGGTCCAAAGTGACCACCACAGGCAGAAGCATGAGCAAAATGCAATATAGAGTGAAACTCATGATCAGGCACACATCTCCTAACTACTTGGTCACTACAAAATTTCCACAGATAAGGATCATCCCAAACATAATATTTAGATTCACTCTTTAGTTTAAGGGTTTGGGCCTTAGTGGAATCGACAGGCAAAACACCAGCTACCAAGTAGTTAACCAAATCAGCATACCATGGAAGCTTACCTTGCAGCTGTAGAAGCTGCTCATCAGGGAAATCATCCTGAATAGAAGCGGGGTGAGAGGGAGAATGGGTGATGCGACTCAAGTGGTCAGCTACCCAGTTTTGTGCTCCACTTCGGTCTCGAATCTCAACATCGAACTCTTGGAGCAATAGCATCCACCGGATGAGCCGTGGCTTAGCATCTGCCTTTTTCAAAAGAAATTTCAACGCTGCATGGTCAGAAAATACAACTACTCTACTTGCTAGCAGATATGACCGAAACTTATCAAAAGCAAATACAATAGACAACAACTCCTTTTCAGTAGTGGTGTAATTAGACTGGGCAGTATCCAAAGTCTTAGAGGCATATGCAATCACATGAGATGCTCTGTCAACCCGTTGTCCCAAGATAGCACCAACCGCATAGTTGGAGGCATCACACATCAACTCAAATGGAAGGCACCAATTAGGGGGTTGGATCACTGGAGCTGTAGTCAGGCAACGCTTCAAGTGATCGAAGGCCGCCTTGCACTCATCATCAATTACAAAGTCAGTGTCCTTATGCAGAAGGTTGGACAAGGGTCGGGCAATCTTGCTGAAATCCCGAATGAAACGCCGATAGAAGCCTGCATGACCAAGGAAAGAGCGAACTTCCCGCACAGATGTGGGGTAAGGCAAAGCAGTAATAACATCTATCTTAGCAGGGTCCACTTCAATCCCTTTCCTAGACACTATGTGTCCCAAGACTATACCCGACTCAACCATAAAGTGACACTTCTCATAATTAAGCACAAGATTAGACTCAATGCACCTATGCAAAGCTCTAGACAAATTAGCTAAGCATGCATCAAAATCAGACCCATATACAGTGAAATCATCCATGAAAACCTCCATGCAGTCCTCTAGAAACTCAGAGAAAATGCTTACCATACAACGCTGAAAGGTGCCAGGTGCGTTGCAAAGGCCAAAAGGCATCCTTCGGTAGGCATATGTGCCAAAGGGGCATGTGAAGGTCGTCTTTTCCTGATCCTCAGGAGCAATATGGATCTGGAAGTATCCAGAGTAACCATCCAGGAAGCAATAATGAGACTTACCAGCCAATCGCTCTAACATCTGATCAATGAAAGGTAGAGGGTAATGATCCTTGCGAGTGGCTTGGTTGAGTCTCCTATAGTCGATGCAGACTCTCCAACTATTCTGAACTCGAGTAGGAATGAGCTCATTCTTCTGATTGGCTACCACAGTGACTCCGGATTTCTTAGGAACCACTTGGACCGGGCTAACCCACTGGCTATCAGATATGGGATAGATGATACCAGCTTGTAGAAGCTTAGTGACCTCCTTCTTCACCACATCAAGGATAAGAGGATTAAGGCGTCTCTGGGGTTGCCTCGCCGGCTTAGAATCCTCTTCTAATAGAATTCGATGCATACACATGGAAGGGCTGATCCCAACAATGTCAGCTAATGTCCACCCAATGGCTTTCTTGTTGGCCCTCAATAGGCTTAGTAGCTTCTCTTCTTGGTCAGGAAGAAGATTGTTGGCCACAATGACTGGCAATTGTTCATCCACCTCCAGAAATGCATACTTTAGGTGATCTGGAAGGGATTTCAACTCAAGTGTGGGTGGTTGCTCAGTGGAGGGTTGAAGCTTAGGTGGTTGTTGCAACAAGTCTGCTGCCATCATATTAGAAATACCTGAAACCACATTCAAAGAAGCAGAAGAACTGTGTCTATGCAGCTCCATTTTAACATCAGAATTTAGCTCACCAAAATCAGAGTTAAGCTCATCACAATCAGAATCAGGATGCACATTAGGACTAGGATGAAGCTCAAACTCAAAATCAATATCAGAATCCACATGTAATGCAGAACCAGCAAGCAAGTCAAAATCATCAAATAATGCAGCATTGACCAAGTTAGTGCAAACAGGGCACCATTCATTATCAACACATGCACAAATGGCAGAATCACTCTCAGATAATAAATCAGGATAATCAGAACACCAATCAGCAAGAACATCATCCACAGCATCATCAATAACATCAATGCAGAAAACCGAATGCTCTTCCCTAGGATGTTTCATGGCATCAAAAATATTGAAATTCACAGATATATCACCAAACTCCATGGAAAGAGTACCAGAATGCACATCTATCTTAGTCCTTGCTGTTTTCATGAAAGGTCTCCCTAGGATGATTGGTGACCTACTGCTAGAAGACTCATCCTCCATATCTAAGATGTAAAAATCAGCAGGGAATATCAATTCATTAACTTTGACTAAGACATCTTCAACTACACCAGAAGGATGAGCATTACTCCGATTAGCTAACTGAACAACCACACCAGTATGGAGTAAAGGACCAAGACCAAGAGATTTATAAATAGATGCAGGCATGACATTAATAGAAGCACCTAAATCTAGCATGCAATCATCAAATCTATAGTTACCAATAATGCAAGGGATAGAAAACGTCCCTGGATCCTTGCACTTGCGAGGCATGGTAGGCCGGATGAGTGCTGATACATTCTGGTTCAAACTCACTCGTTCACCCCCCTTCAGTCGCCTCTTGTTGGTGCACAACTCCTTCAGAAACTTGGCATATTTAGGAATTTGTTTGACTGCATCTAAGAGAGGAATGTTGATCTCTACTCTCCGGAATGTCTCAAGTATATCCTTCTCGTGTGCTTTTTCCACCAACTTCTTGGACTGAACTACTCTCTGAGGGAAAGGAAGAGGAATGGGGATGTCTTCCTCTTCACCTTGCTGTATTGCCGTTTTATTTTTAGAGTCAATCGTCATGTTGTCTGACTCTTTTTCTGATGTGGAAGTCACATCTGCAGCTTTTTTAGGTTCCTCCAATTGTGTGTTAGACTGTAGTGAGATAACACTTACATTGCCCTTAGGATTGGGAATTGTCTGTGAAGGAAGAGTGTTGGGTCCCTGAGGTTGAAGCTGATTCAGTGATGTTGCCAACTGGCCAATCTGAGTTTGCAAATTTTGAAGGGAAGTCTCAGTTTGCTGTTTGAACTGCATAGTGTCTGTGGCAAATTGCTTCATAATATCCTCCAATGAGGAACCACTGCTACTAGCCTGCTGTTGTGTGGCCTGTGGAGGTGCACATATGGCTGGTCGAGTAGCTGGTGCTGGCAAAGGAGGTGCAGACTGATGTTGGAAATTCTGTGGTCTGTACTGTCTCTGCTGGTAATTCCCAGAATTTTGCTGATATTGGTTACTCTAGTCCTGATTCTGGTTCCAACGGAAATTGGAGTGATTACTCCAACCAGGATTGTAGGTATTGGAAAAGGCATTATTCTGCTGGTATTGTGGCTTACCTAGAAAAACACCCACTGCAGCTACTGACTGGTCCTGATAAGTGGGATCATGCAAAGTAGGGCAAGAATCAGTAGGATGATAAGGGTCAGAACAAAACCCACAGGAGTACCCAATCTGAGGAGGAGAAGACTGGACTGTCTGTGTTACTGCCAACTGCCTCACAAGGGAGGTCAGATCATCAAGTCTAGTCTCTAATCTCTGAGAATCGTACTGGGCTGGAGGTGTATGAATCTGATAAACAGGATTGCTATTGGCTCTGGTGCCAAATTGCTGAGAATTAGCAGCCATAGTAGATAGCAACTCTCGGGCCTCTTCAGGTGTCTTTCTATCTAAGGCCCCACCACTAGATGCATCCACAAAACTCTTATCCAACGGTAGCAAACCAGAATAGAAATATGTAATTAGAAGCTGGTCTGAAATCTGGTGGTGTGGACAGCTAGCACACAATCGCTTGAACCTCTCCCAATACTCATACATAGTCTCCCCATTGATTTGTTTAACACTAGTGATCTCCTTCTGAATAGCAATGGCCTTTGAAGAAGGAAAGAACCTCTCTAGGAATAGCTTCTGCATATCATCCCAACTCCCAATAGATGCTGGTTGCAAATTGTACAGCCAATCCTTAGCGACACCATCTAGGGAAAATGGAAAAGCTCTCAGCTTAATGTGGTCTTCATCGATTGCTTGAGGTTTCATCGTACTACATACCACATGGAACTCTTTTAGATGCCTGTGAGGACATTTACCTGCAAGACCATGAAACTTGGGCAACAAATGGATAAGACCAGATTTTAGTTCAAAGTTAGCAGCAAGTTCAGGATATTGAATACACAAATTTTGATTGCCCACATTAGGGGTAGCTAATTCTTTCAAGGTATGATGACCTGCTTGTTCTGCCATAATTTCTGAGTTAGCAATGCTACTAGAATCAGTGAAAACAACAAGACTATCAGGACTACTATCAGAAGCACAATCAGAAAGATCAACAGAATGGACACAATCAGAATGGTCACAATCAGACTCAAGTTCAATTTCCAATTTAGTATTAATTCCACGATTTACTCTTCTAGCAGTGAGAATTGTTCTTTCTATTTCAGGATCAAATGGTAACAAGTCTTCTGGATTGACAGTGCTCCTAGTACTCATGCAGCAAAATCACAAGGCAGAATTTGCAGAAAAATCAAAATCACAAAAATGGCACAAGAAACTCAGAATTACGAAAATGCCACACTAAAAGTGATAAAAAAAAAACACTAAGACACACAAAAGCAAACACAAAGAAAACAAGAACCTATGGTAGAAATTGACCAAAACAAGTCCAGAAACAATATCAAATGATTTTTAAAATTTATGGGACTTGGACAGGGCAAATCCTAGACCATTGGGGAACCCAAAAATGAAATAAAAAAACTTCAAAAATTGAAAAAGTGGTCTAAACGATGGAATTTGGCTAAAATCCGAGGAACCACAGTACCAAAGGTACTGTGTTCGTCTTAAAATATCGTTTTCCTTCAGCCCACCAAAAATTAGCCCAATCGGAGTAGGTCAAACAATTCTGAAATACCCGTTACGTCCCAACGAGACCCAAAAAAATATAATAAAATAAAAAAAATAAAAAATGTTACTAATCAAACCGATGCAAATTCCCCGGCAGCGGCGCCATAATTTGACAGAGATTTGTCGTCTCTCCCAAAATAACCAAGTTCGAGAACAAATTTTTTTGCAGAAATAGGGAACCTGGGTCGTTTCCCAACGAACTTGCAGCGGGTTTGATTGAAAGCAACAAAGAAACAAAAACAGTAAAAATGGGGGGGTTTTGATTCAAAAAGATTAAAAATGAAATTTAACAGAAACAGAACGAAATGCAGAAACAGAATGGTTTAAGCAAAAACAGATTAAAAACGATTAACCCAACGTTCAGATTCCAGAGACTTCCATCATTGAACAAAATATAAATAACCCACGTTTGGCTCTGGACGAACCGAGATCTCTGCATCCGCCCAGAAAATCCCTCGACTAGACGATCGCCTAGAATATGTTCGAACAGCGGCGTCCCACTGTGCAATCGCACAGCAAAACTTAAAACCTAGTTCGAACTCAGTCCTTGGGATGAACCAAACCGAGTATTAAATCTAATATTCGAACTATTTCCAATAATCGGATCCGATAAGATGAAAATAGAAATGAGTTAAATTACCGAATAAGCACAAGTTCTCTGGACGAATCATGGAATCCTTACGTTGGATTAACCACAAAAGTTTAGCCAAGCATGGCTAGACAAAACGCGGAAGAAAAGATGAAGAAGAACGTGAAGAACATTGTAGAGAAAATTAAACTTCTGTCTTTCAATCCAAAACTGCTTCAAACGTGTATTCAGAATATGTTTGTAGCCACCCTCTCCTTTTCCTTATGTAGGAAAAATGACTAAAAATAGGAAATCTCTAAATAGGAAACCCCTAATCAATAGGAAATCCCTATATAAAAAAGGAAACCTCTAAAAATTGGTCTTTTATTACAAAATTCGAGCAGAATAAAAATCCAGAAAAATAGGTCTGTCTTTAGCTCCAATTTCACCCATCTTCTTGTCTGAATCAACCTTCCGAGTCTTCATAGCAATTGTAGATCTCTGAATCATCTAAAAAAAGAAAGAAGAATCAGGCTAATCGGATATCTAGATCAAAAGTTATGGCAAAAATACTAAATCACTGTAAATCTGGAATTTATTCAAAAAAATGAAATCAATCACATTAAAAGCTCAAAGCTCAATTAGGTAATAAAACCCATTATTTAATGACTAAACAATCCTAAATTTATTCACCAAGAGATACAATTAAGTGTAAAAATATTCAATTATCAGATAACAATATCCGTTTCCATCCAGTGGGATGGGACCGTATCACACGGCCTAAGGAATTTGGGGGTTTGGGTTTTAGACGCCTCCAATCCTTGAGTAAGGCTTATGGGGCCAAATTAGCTTGGAATTTGGTGTCAGGTGCTAGTGGGTTATGGGCGGAAGTTCTTCAAGCCAAGTATATGTTACGGGATGAGGATTCCTTGTTAGCTTCCAAATCAGGAGATTCGAAATTGTGGAAGTTTATTACTTCGCAAAGACAGATTATTGAGGAGGGGATTAAGTGGCAAATCCGCAATGGCAGCATGGTAAGGTTTTTTGAGGATAGGTGGCTCTTTGATGGTAAAATCAGTGACCAATGCCTTAGAATCTTGTCTGATGAGGAGTCTCGGTCATCTGTGGCAGATTGGGTGCTTAATGGATTTTGGGATATGGATCGATTGGCCGGTATTGTCAACACCTCTGTTCTTCAGCGGCTGATATCACACCTGCCTCCTATCTCTAGCGCTGGTCATGATGTGATGACTTGGGGTGCGTCTAGCAATGGGCTATTTTCTATTAGGAGCGCATATTTTCTAATAGAAAATAATCCCTTGAATCTGAAATGTAACTTGTTCAAGAACGTTTGGAAGTGGAATGGGATTGAGCGCATTAGAGTTTTTCTTTGGCGAGTTGTACTTAATTCCCTTCCTACTAATGGGTGGAGGAGCTCTTGGTCCTCCGCATCGCCTGTATGTGGTTATTGTAATCAGGCTGTGGAAGATAGTCTACATGTGTTATGTGATTGCATCTATGCAAAGCGTTTGTGGCTGAATTTAATTCCCAGAAGGTATGTTCACCAATTCTTTTCTTCACAATTTGAAGACTGGCTGTCTATGAATTTTGCTGGGAAGTTTTGTACTGACATGGGGAATTATTGGGCACTTATTTTTGGAGTCTCTATTTGGAAACTGTGGTCTTGGATGAATGCCGCGATTTTTGATTCTGGTTTTACTAAGCCTAGAGATCCTCATTCTGTTATTTTACACTCTTGGAGGAGATACACTGGTTTCTGGAACTCCCCTACTAGTTGTTTTCTGTCCTCCACTATCCCTGATGTTGTTCGTTGTTGGCAACCTCCCCATGAGGGGTGGGTGAAATTGAATGTGGATGGAGCAATGGTTCCTAGTACCTCTAAGGCAAGATGTGGTGGTGTCTTACAAGATTATAGAGGTGCGTGGATCGCTGGTTTCTCTAAACAACTGGGTATGTGAAGTGCCCGATCAGCGGAGGAATGGGCGGTTTTGGAGGGTTTGATGCTTGCTTCGGATCTGGGTTTTAGGCAAGTGGTTGTGGAATCTGATGCTCTTGAACTTGTTAATTGCCTGAATGATCCTCACTTTGTTAGTGGGAGTCTGGTGGTCCAACGAACCAAGGTTATGGTGTCTAAAGATTGGGTTATGTCCATTTGTTACATTCCTAGGGAGATCAATCAGGTTGCTGATGCATTAGCGAAGTGGGGTCTCTCTAGGTCCTGTATGTTTAGCGAGTGCCCTCCCTCTTTAAGGGCCTTAGCTGATAAAGATGATTTGGGATTCCTTCCCCTTTCCATGTAATTTGCTTATGTACTTTGGCTTTTAGCCTCTCCTATTATCAACAAAAAAAAAAATCTTATAAAAAAAACAATTACATGAAATTCAATTTGACAGAGCATTCATCTTATTTGAGAAGTTAAATAATTAATTTACAAATATTAATAAAATTAATTTAATTAAAATATGATTATTGATCTTATTTAAGATTATTGATCGTTCACCATAATTTCTTTGTTCTTTCGTGAAAGTGACCACCAAACCTTTTTTTTTTTTTTTTTTGGGGGGGGGGGGGGGAGCGACCACCAAACAAAGTACAAACATGTAGTTTTCCAAAAGTATAATCTCGTGGTGTTGAATAAAATGCAAAAATATTAACTAGGAAGTGTTTTACATTATATAAGACAATTTCAGAGTCCTTAATAAATGAGAAAAATGATCGCTCCAATATTTTTATGAGTCATCCAACCTCATCAGATGTTAATTTTCAAACGGCGGAAATTACCGTATATATATATATATACACACACACTTAGTAAATATTTATCTTATTTATAAGTTTATTTTGAATAAATCTCACATGAAATAGTTAACTTAATAATTATGAGATAAATTTTTAACTTTATCCTCATTTATGATTGAATATTTTTCAAATATTTTTTCTCTCTTTATTTTCATGAGTACAATTAATATGAGTAAAATTATCACAATCTCATTTATTATATGAAATTAAAACTGGACTTATAATTAAGACTAAATTTTTTGGTCAAAATGAACCTATAAATAAAAATAGAATGGTCTCTTACATATAAATTCAACATGAAACTACACTTACATTAACTTATGTTTAGATTAACTTTTAAGAAAAATCCATATAGGGGCCCTTTTAAAAGAAAAAATCCAAAAAAAGACCCAAAGATTTTGAAAATTTTTTTAAAAAAAACTTAGTATCTTTTCTGATATAAATTCATTAAAACGTTAACAACTAAATTAGTATCATTAACAACTAAATCAATATCCGTTAACAATTAAATCAATCGCATTAACAACAATATTTTTAACAACTAAATCAGTTACATTAACAATTATATCAACCCATGTTAACAACTATAGTCCCATTAAAAACTCACATAGCCTCTTTTAGGATTTTGAGAATCTCGGGGCCTTTTTTAGATTTTTTCTGTAAGGATAGCCCTAATGTTAATTTTCCCTAACTTTTTAGAATAACTTTTATAATTTATGATATAACTATTTTAAGAAAATTTTGTCTCAACTTTTTAAAAAATAAACCTTTTTTTTTTGTCAATAAAAAATAAAACTTTGGAAATCATAATTTTGTTAATTTCAAATATGCCCGTAAGGTCATTTAAGTTGCCTCTCATGTGTTGGTAGCTGTCACATAACAGTGAAAGCAACTATCCTTCTGTGTGCCCTTAATTACAAGGACATTTGACAACTCTTCTAATCTTTTTGTTTTCCTAATGAAAATGAGGTCTAATTACTCTTAATTCACAGGTGGATGGTGATCAATGATACAGAAACTTTCTTTCAGGAACATGATTAAACAAAATATTCCCTCCAATCCACTAGTAATCTTACTTAAACAACTAATAATTTGTTTAAAAATTTAGGTTCAAAAAGAACAATCATACAAATTTCTATAATTAAAATCGCCACTCCATTTAAAGTGTTTATTATTGGTGCCCCTTTTTCTTTTGATAAAGTGCTCTCCTTTTGATCGTCCTCACCACGTGCTATACAATTATTTTGTTTGGTGGATACGTATAGTCTCATCGTCATCTTCACCAACTCTCTCCTTCCTTCATTTTATTCGTTTCATTGCGTTTTCTCCACCAATAAACGTGTGAATGTGGCCTTTCTAAACGTGTGAATGGGTCTTTCAGGGAAAAAAAAAAAAAAAAGTGTGAATGGATCTTTTTGGAATTTGCTGGCCCTATGTAAATGGATTAACAAGTCATTAATTATTAATATATTATAATATGTACACATTATTGGTTTGTGTACGAAATTATATCTATGTGTGGGGGCAACTGACATAAAGAATTGAAGAATTGGAGAAATTTTGTTGTAATGTTTGTTATAATAGTTTAGTTGATTCTTAATTATCATTTTTCTATGTTAAGTTAAAATTTTCTTTTTTCTTTTTTGTCTATATTTATTTGATTTCTAATGCATTTAAAATTTTTCTTTTAAAGAAAATTTAGGGGTAGTGTACCCCCACAAATATAAAACTTTGACTCCACCACTAACCCCACTAGATGTGTCTGTGCCTCTGTGGCTCCTCATTTTATTTTCTATATGTAGTACAGAATTCTGTGAACAGTAATATAAAAGATTTAAGGGAAAGTGGAACAAAGAATTTTGATTGTTGCCTGAAAACCAGATGGCTTTGAGCAAAAGGAAAAAACCAGATGGTCGATTCTAGAGAGTTTGATTAGGTGAAAAAAGGGGTACAGCAAAAATATAAATGTGGTTTTATTAAAAGTGTACCTAACATGCTTTCTTTGTTTAGTGTAAAAGTGACTATGTTGTTATAAAAGTAAAGTAAAAATACTCATTGACAATTAGTTTAACTTTTTTGAATTTTTAAGGCTGACATAGACGATGACTCATCTAAGTTTTATCCTAGTTGGAAGTGGAGAACTGGAAAAAATTATAGAAACAGGCTCAGATAGTTTTGAAAATTATAGTAAGACGGCAACAACGGCAAGGAGGCGGGGATGGACAACCCAATGGATAACATTGGGAGTGGAAGAGAGAAGTAAAATTAGAAAGAGAAGAGCTGAACTCTAATTTTCAAAATATTTATATCATTTTTAGTAATTTTCTCCGGTTCTTTACTATTAACAAGAATGAAACTTAGTTGAGTCATCGTTCATATTAGTCTTAAAAATATGAAAATTTCAAATTAACAGTCAATTGGTATTTTTGTTCTACTTTTATAATTACATAGTTACTTTTGCATCAAAAAAATTTATTTGGTGTTAGTGTACTTTTCCGAAAATCAATTTTATATTTTTGCACCTTAAACCTGTAAAAAAAAAAAGTAAATTTGTCTTGGCCGTTATTTCATTTAATTTTAACAGTTAATTAAATAAATATGTAGAATTGGCCATCTAAATGTCATGGACGTCATTTTTATTGAGATATAAATTTATCACAAAAGTCTATCTATCATTTATTTTATTTTTTTTTGGTTAGATTTAAGATTTTTTTGGATAAATTTGACTAGTAAGGGATTCATGGCATAACAATATTTAGGGTTCAAGAGAACAATCATGAAAAATTCTATAATCAAAATGGCCACTCCATTTAATAAAGTGTTCATTATTGGTGCTCCTCTGTTTTTTTTTTATACATAGGGAGGATCGATCCCACCTAGACTTGACCATTATTGGTGCTCCTCTTTCTTTTGATAAAGTGCTCTCCTTTTGGTTGTGTCCCTACCACCCCACCACGTGCCATGTAATTATTTTGTTTGGAGAATAAGATAGTCTTATCAACCGCTCCGCCAGTTCTCTCAGTTCATTTAATAAAGTATACTCCCTCTAAGTCTTTTTTTTTTTTTTTTTAAACTCCCTCTAAGTCTAAAGGCGGAGCTTCATTGGGACTCCCCACCCCAAAAGAAAAATAAGGAATTTGCTTGGAATTATTTCTTAAAAAATGTAATATAATGTAAATGTTAATTTTGGCTTCCAATTTTTTTTAAAAAACAATTTTCCCTCCGTTTTTTCCCCATTTGGAGGCCAGCCTTTTTTATCACTGCGGATTATAATTCAATCTTTTTCATGTGGTGTATTAATCTTGTCATTTTTTTCTTATATTCTAATCTAATTGTCTGAATTTTTAGCTTATCAATGAAATTTACTTTTGTGATATATTCTTTACCATGCTTTTACCTATTCTACACTATACCTATAGGTGAAGTTAATTGATTTTTCATTCTAAACCTCAACCTCAAAAGTAGAAATATATGTTATAAATTTAACTGATCTAGGAAAAAGACATTGCTCGAAAATGATGTTTCTAAATCAGATTGAAGTACAACAATACCATTATATAGTTTTTAAGTTTCTTTACAGTGGAGCTATTTTATCTTCGGTGCATCATCATATTTATAACATAGAAGGTAGAAAGTTTTTTTACATATGACTTTTAATTTATAGAGTTTCTTTTCTTTGTGTTTTATCTAGTCTATCAAAATACAGGAAGTAACATTATAATATTATTTCTTTAATTTTATCTTCTCCCTATTTTTTTCTCTTCCCTAGTTTTATTATAAATCTGAATATTTAAAAATGTTATATAATCATAAAACTTTTTAATTAGTTAAAGAGTATAGATTTGGCCTCCCAAATTTTTCTTTCAAGCTCCACCCGTGACTCCCTCTGATCCTTATTATAAGGTATCAACTAATCATTCTCACAAATTAATAAAAATAGTTAAAGTCAATAAAGTTGTCCTAGAATCTAAGTAATTTTCGATATTATATTTACTAATTACATTAAACTCTATAACATGGGCTTTTTGACCAAAATAAGAAGAAGAAAAAAAATTACTAGATTAAAGCTGACTAGAAACATTTTACCAAAGTAATGCAATTGTTAGCGCAAGGACACGTCACGCCACTAATGGTACAAACAAGGTTCACGTTACTGACTGAAAAGCATACTTTTGCATCAGAAAAGTGTACTTTTTGTGTCAGTAGCGTGGGACCCTTTAACGCCACTGAAAGAGGAGCTTTATACCCAAGAGGGGGGGTGAATTGGGTATATTAAAAATTTGTGCAAACTGGTTCTGTTTTTACACTCTCAGAACAGAGCAGAACAGAGGAGATAGAGAGAAGAGCTTTGCATACAACGATTTATACTGGTTCGGTCCTTTCTCTGACCTACATCCAGTCCCCAAGCCTCACTTGGGATTTTCAATCCACTAACTCAACAATATTGATTACACACTCTGTACTAAGAGTTGTTCTCTCACTAGAACACACTCCCCCTTACAAGTTGTAATCAATACACCCCAACTACCAAGTCCCCTGACTTGTAGTTATCTCAATCAATAAATGATTTACAAGTATTTGACTCTCTTACAGAGCAGATAAGATAAACACTGAAGAACTAAGTATCAAAATGATACAATACAGATGTAAGCTTGATACAATAAATGACTCAATAAATTTTCGCTCTAAGTAGTTGTATCAGCTTGAGAAGAAGTTAATGCTCTCTATTTATAGGTAGAGAACATTAAATGACCGTTGTGAGATGATTCCAACCGTTGGAAGTGATTTGCTTAAGTTCTGGTCATCTTCTCTCTCTAAACTTCTGCTAATCCAAGTCTTAATGAAGTCTGATGTGGATCTCTGAGTTTCTGCCCGTTGGAATTAACTTTACTTGATGTAGTAAGCATTCTTTAACGTTAACAAGGCGTGCTCAGATGGATTAGCCGAAAGTAGATGAGATTGTGCAGGTGCATTAAATGCACTGTTCACCTTTTTGCTTTTTCTCACAAATCTTCAATAATCTTGATCTGTGCTAACTGAAAAACACTCAACAAATTTGTTAAACATATCTGGGATCATGAGTGAATGATTTATGAAAGCAATTAGATCAAACAACAAGATATAGCAGATTTCACAAATTTGAAAAAGCTTCAACGGTCACTAACCTCGAGGTTAGTTCATCCAACCTCGAGGTTGGCCTGAAATCCTCAGGCAAACCTTCGTTTTAAAATCATTCAACCTCGAGGTTGCAAAGTGAACCTCGAGGTTTCTCTTGAGAAGAAACCCTCTGATAAATCTCATTAACCTGCAAACCTTGAGGTTCCAAAGGTAACCTCGAGGTTTGAAGTTTGTTTCAAACCTTCAGTTTTCACTGGAGCCCGACAACCTCGAGGTTGTACATCTGTACTCGAGGTTGGCTCTTTGAAAGTGCAAAGTTCAAAGTTAAACATAAAGCCCAGCCTCGAGGTTACAATGTTAACCTCGAGGTTTTCAATACTTTGAAAACCAGTGTGCTCTCTGTAAGTGATGAAACTCGAGGTTGCAACATCATACTCGAGGTCAAAGGTGTTTTCATCGAGCTTAAGTTTCAAAACAAAGTGTCCAACCTCGAGGTTGAAACATGGACCTCGAGGTTCATGTGCTTGATGAACAACATGACCTTTCTGTATGAGTTGAACCTTGAGGTTAGCTTTGCATACTCGAGGTTACACGTGATAATGAAGAAACTTGGGTTTTCAAAATGAACCAGAACCTCGAGGTTGACTTCTCAACCTCGAGGTTTCACATATAATTTGTGAAACCAAGTTTTGCAACATTCGAACACTTGATTTTTAAAGCTTCTGTAAGGTCAAACCTCGAGGTTACAAACCCAACCTCGAGGTTTGCTCTTAAACAGAATTTTGACACTTAAGAGCAAAACCTCTTCAATTGTTTGTAGTTGTTGACAATCATCAAAACCATCAGAGAACTAACATTCTCCCCCTTTTTGATGATGACAACATCTACAAGCAATACCTCTTTAAACATTTAAAAGATTATCAGTGAGATTATCAGAGTGTTTGAAAAACTGATTTTTGCACAAGTAGAGTTCTTAGATAAAGAGTCATATATTCTCAGAGATAAGCAGAAGCATGAAATTGAGACTGATATTGCAATTGATATTCCATTTCAACAAATTTATACAAAATACAATGGAATTCAATTAAAAAACACAATACAGACAGCAATAAAAGAAAACAAATACATGAAAATACATATGCTGCTGCAGACAAAAACTAGATCCCTAGACTCTAGTCCTCACTCATTGCTTGTCTCTCCCCCTTTGTCATCGTCATCAACATACTCTGGGTCGAGAATAACAAGAGGAGGCTGGTAAAGCACCATAGCAGTGGTAGGATCAAATGTGGGATCAAGAAGAGAAGGATGGGCAAAGGGAGAAGGTGTGGGGAAGATTTCAGTAGAGGGGGTAGGTGGAGATAGAAATGGTGGAATGAGAATCTCTGTAGAAGGGGTAGTGGGTGAAGGTTGAGACTGAGCAACAGGAGTGGTATGAGATGGAGATGTGTGTGGAGGGCTAGGAAATGAGAAGGAGTGAGAGGGAGGTGAGTGATGGGGTGAGAGAGCAGGAGACTCAGCAGGAGAGGGAGGTGAAGATGGGTCAGGAAGTGATGAGCTAGGGCCATCATGAATATCAGGACGGGGATCAGAGGCTGCATCAGCAGAAGGTAAGTCAGAAGCCACATCAGGAACTGGAACAGATGAGGGGCCATGAGTGGATGAGGAGCCAAGGCCAAAATGTCTGAGAAGCATGTCAGCTTTGTCTCTGGCATCAGATGCAGCAGTGAGAGAGACAGCCAAAGAAGAGTTCAAGTCAGTAAACCTTTGATCCATTTCCTCCTTTAGCTTGTACAGATGAGACATTGCCTCAGTCTGTGCAACTATGACATCCATAAGTCCCATCTTGATGTCAGCCCGCAATACATCAACTTCAGTCTTCATGATAGCTCTGTGGGAGATTAGGGCTTGATCCACTATCTGTCTGATCTGCCCCATCAGATCATCTGGTATAGGAGCCTGAGAAGGTGGAGGAGCTGACTGTGCTTCCTCAGGAGCTTGAGATGCCTGAGACTGTGCTGTACCCTCTGTATCAAGCTTGATCTTCATGAGGTTGATCTGATGTTTGCCAAAATAGAGAGGGTATTCAAGCGTATCAGTTGACCCTACATACCAGATTTTGTGATAGAAAAGTATCACAGAGATTAGAGAAGGATAAGGTATGTGTGTCAATTCCTTCTTGGCAAATCTGAAACTCTTCATCCCTTGGAGCAGCCAATCCCCAATGTTGAAAGGAACTCTCTTCACAAATGCAGTGAAGGGTCTGTAGTCTAGAGATGTGAAGTGAGTGTAGTTCCCAGCCTTAGGAATGAAATTCCTAGAATATATGTACCAAAGGATTCTATGCACAGGAGGCATGTCACTTGGTTTGAATGAAAGCTTAATGGCTTGGTCACGAGGGAAGGGTTTGCCTGGGATGAGAGTTTCATATACCTCTTGATTGGTATATGAGAACTCAGGAACAGGAGGTGGGTTTTTGATTTTCAAAATTTTATTGATCTTCTCAGCAGTCAATGAGAATTCAACACCTCTGACTACAGTGGATACTGACTCTTCTAGCAGATCACCATCATCATCCAATGTACTACTATCCCTCATCTTGAAGTAAAACATCCTAACCAAACTAGGGGTATAGGGACAGTATATGGAAACAAAAGGTTCATATTGTTTTATCCAAGGTGAAAGGTCTAAGTTGCACTCTTTATAGAAACTTTCAAGGTTTATTGCAACTGAAGCACAAAAGACTTTTGGGAGATAAATTTCTCTATACTTATCATTTTCCTCCTTGGTTGAGAAGGATGAGGCAGCAGTGATGAATCCTTCTGGGGGTGATCTGATATCCCGGATGTCCTCAATTGCATTGACAGCAAATTTCTCCAACTTCTTTTGCTGTGAGGTCTGAGAGGATGATTGAACTTGAGGCCTTGAGGGATTCTTGGTCCTTGCCTTCTTGGCCTTTTCTCCTATTTTCTCTTTCCCTTTACCGGTTGTTTCAGGCACTTTCCTCTTTTTAGACTCAGCTTGACTGGGCTCTTTGATGGAAATGCCCTTCGGTTTGCTCTTCGGAGGAGGAGATGGAGGAGGATCAATGGGCATCCCTGGGATGTGCTTATCAACCCCAGAGCGCAAGCGAAGAGACCGAGTCTTCTTCCTCACAGGCTTGGTTGCTTGAGGTTCAGGAGAAGGTTGACGTTTTGGAGGTGGAGAGGGAGACCAAGATTCTGTCTCATCGTTCGAATGGGAGGAAGATTCTGACTGGGAAGGAGATTTCGAGGCCATTTGTGGACAGAGAGTGGAAGAAATGTGCAGAAAGATGAAGATTGGAAGAGGAAGTGACGAGAGAGAAGGAGTGAACTCGAGGTTAGGGTTCAGTAAAAATGAAATTTCACAGCAGCATATATATAGACACGCTCTCAACCTCGAGGTTGACTTCTCAGCCTCGAGGTTAGATGAACAAAAGTTCACCAAACTCTGCGATCAACCTCGAGGTTGGCATCTCAGCCTCGAGGTTAGATGAATAAAACTTCACTAACCTTTGAAATTCTTACCTCCAACCTCGAGGTTGCCTCCAGAACCTCGAGGTTCGACTGTCTGATAGATGAGATGTCTCTTCTGTTTGCTACCAACCTCGAGGTTCTGATCCCATACTCGAGGTTCCAGCTTTTAAGCATTCTCAATTTTGACAGTTTGCCCCGATAACCTCGAGGTTAGCTTTTGAGCCTCGAGGTTCCATCCATCAGATATCTTGAACCTTTTGACACTCTTCCAACCTCGAGGTTGACTACTGAACCTCGAGGTTTGCCCCTTTGACAGCAAACCTAAGTCCTGCATAAGATTGTCTATGTACTCCGATGCTAAAGTTAGTGATCTATAATCATCAAAACCATATTTTAATATAAAAGTAGACAAGAATTACTTACAACTCATTGGGATTTACCATTCCCAATTCTCTTCTTATGAATGTGAATGGGTCCTTGGCTAATGGTTTGGTGAAAATGTCTGCCAATTGAAGATGAGTTGGGATGAACATCACTTTCACATCTCTCTTCTGGACATGATCCCGGATGAAATGATGTCTCACATCAATATGCTTGGTTCTTGTATGTTGCACGGGATTCTTGGCCAAGCTTATTGTGCTAGTGTTATCACATAGTATTGGAATCTCCTTTAAGTGCACTCCTAAATCAGCAAGTTGTTGCTTCAGCCACAACACTTGAGCACAGCAACTTGAGGCAGCCACATATTCAGCTTCTGTTGAGGACACCGCCACGGTAGTTTGCTTCTTGCTAAACCAAGAGACAAGTGAGTTGCCAAAGAATTCGCATTGCCCACTTGTACTCTTTCTATCCGTCTTATAGCCAGCATGATCCGAATCTGAATATGCCACAAGATGCTCCGGCTGACCTTTAGGAAACCATAGCCCAAGAGTCTTTGTATCAGATAGATATCTGAATATTCTCTTCACGTGTTCAGCATGAGACTCTTTGGGTGCGGATTGGAACCGAGCACACATTCCAACACTGAATTGAATGTCCGGGCGACTTGCAGTGAGATAGAGCAATGATCCAATCATTCCTCTATACTTGGTGATGTTAAAGTCCTTGCCCTCTTCATCAGCATCCAAAGAAGTAGTTGTGCTCATTGGTGTGTCAGCCCCATTGCACTTGTCCATTCCAAACTTCTTCAGCAAATCATTCAGATACTTTGTTTGAGATATGAATATCCCATCTTTACGTTGCTTGATTTGCAGCCCAAGGAAGTAATTAAGCTCTCCCATCATTGACATCTCAAATTCACCTTGCATAGACTTGGAAAATTCCTCACACAAAGAATCATTAGTAGCACCGAAAATAATATCATCAACATATATTTGTACGATTAAAATCTCATTTAATTTATTTTTCTTGATAAACAATGTTGTATCAGCCTTTCCTCTGATAAATCCTTGATTGAGTAAGAATTGACTCAATCTTTCATACCAAGCTCTAGGAGCTTGCTTAAGACCATACAAGGCTTTCTTAAGTCTAAAAACATGATCCGGAAATTGATCATTTTCAAAACCTGGAGGTTGTTCAACATACACCTCCTCTTGAATGAAACCATTCAGAAAAGCACTTTTGACATCCATTTGATAGAGTTTAAAGCCTTTTGTGCATGCAAATGCTAGAAGAACTCTTATTGCTTCCAATCTAGCTACTGGAGCATAAGTCTCTTCATAGTCTATTCCTTCTTCTTGATTGTAACCTTTGGCCACTAATCTAGCCTTGTTACGCACAATGATGGCTGACTCATCACGTTTGTTCTTGAATACCCATTTTGTCCCAATTACCGGATGGTCTTTGGGTCTAGGCACCAAGTCCCAAACTTGATTTCTATCAAATTGATGTAGCTCCTCTTGCATAGCAATCACCCAATCATTGTCTGAAAGGGCTTCTTCTATTTTAGAGGGCTCTATATGAGAAATAAATGCAGAAAATGTAACTTCATTCAAGGTACTATTTCTGGTCCTAACTCCTTGATTTACATCACCTATAACTTGGTCTAAAGGATGATTCCTTATAAATCTCCAAGCTCTAGGTTGAGACTGATCAGTATTTTCTAAATTGCTTTCAGGATTAGCCTCAAAAATGTTTTCAGAATTTTCAGAAGGAGTAGGAGCATTTTTCGAAAAGAATTTGTTTTTGAAAATAATCTCCTCTTCATCATCCAAGGATTTATCAGATTCAGATTCACAAAATACAACATGTATAGATTCCTCAACAATCTTAGTTCTAGTATTAAAGACTCTATATGCTTTACTCCTATTAGAATAACCAATAAAGATAGCTAAATCAGCTTTAGGATCGAATTTACCAAGATTGTCTTTACCGTTATTGTGCACATAGCACTTACAACCGAAGACACGAAGGTGACTGAGGTTTGGCTTTCTTCCTTTGTAGAGTTCGTATGGAGTCTTATTCAGCTTCTTTCTCAAGTATGCTCTGTTGGAGACGTAGCAAGCCGTACTCATGGCATCAGCCCAAAACACTTGCGAAGTGATGTACTCGTTCAACATTGCTCTAGCCATTTCAGTGAGTACTCTATTCTTTCTCTCCACAACACCATTTTGTTGTGGTGTTCTTGGTGCTGAAAAGTTGTGATCAATCCCCATACTATCACAGAACTCAGCAAAGGCTTGATTTTCAAACTCTCCACCATGGTCAGTTCGTATTCCTGAAATTGAGAACCCTTTCTCGTTTTGGACCTTCTTGGCAAATGAAACAAACTGATCAAAGGTTTCATCTTTAGAAGATAAAAATATTGTCCACGTAAATCTAGAGAAATCATCGACAATGACCAAAGTGTATAAGTTTCCACCAAGACTTTTCACTCTAGCTGGTCCAACTAGATCCATGTGAAGAAGTTGAAGAGGTCTGTTTGTTGAAATCTCATTTTTAGCTTTAAAAGAAGATTTGGTCTGTTTTCCCTTTTGACAAGCATCACAAATCATATCATTTTTGAAATTCAGTTTGGGAATGCCAATAACCAAATCCTTTTTCAATAACTTGTCAAGTTGATACATATTGACATGAGCTAATCGCTTATGCCATAGCCAACTCTCATTCAAGTTACTTACAAAACAATTTTCAGAAGTAGAAGCATTGCTAGAGAGGTTCAAAGTATAACAGTTTCCATCTCTAGGTGCTCTAAATAAAGCTTTATTTTTCAAATCATTTATGGAGATCAAATCCTTTTTAACAATAAAGCATTCATCAGAGTCAAATATTACCAAATTACCCTTATCGGTGCTTTGGCTCACACTTAGGAGATTATGACACAATCCTTCTACAAGGTAGACGTCTTTAATGAGTGGGCCTTCATTGTTGCCTATCTCACCAATGCCAGCGATTTTCCCGGATTGATCACCTCCAAATGTGACTCTACCTCCATCTTTTGGCTTTATTGATAAAAACTTTGATTTGTCTCCAGTCATGTGTCTTGAGCATCCACTATCAATGTACCACTTGTTCGGCCTTGATGCTCTAAGACATACCTGCAGATTACCAGAGGTCAAGTTTTAGGTACCCATCTTTTCTTGGGTCCTTTGGGGTTAGCATGCACCTTGGGAACATATGTTCCTTTTGGTACCCAGACATAATTTCCTACAGGTTTAGCTTTTCTTTCTTTTCGATGAAAACAAGATGAAGTAGAATGACCCTTCCTATTGCAATATGTACAATGTGCAAAAGGATTTGAGGAATGAACAGATTTAGTGAAATAATTCATATAGGATTTTTGTCCATTCTTTTTCTTTCCTTTCTTCTTATCAAAGTCTGGTCTATAACCAATGCCCGATCTATCGTTTGTAAAACGTTGTTGTTTCAAAATTACATTGAGCATTTCACTTCCCTTAGTGAATTTCTCAAGTGCTTTTGTAAGTTGTGAATTCTTTTCCTCTAGGATAGAGCATTCATCACAAATCAGAGATTGAGGAGAAGAGAGGTTTTCAATTTGCAGTTCAAGAAAAGAATTTTTTCTTTTCAAAGACATATACTTGTCTGCAAGTTTTTCAAACTCCTTTTGAACAACATTGTATTCAGCAAACAATTCATCATAGGAAGGAAGAGATTCATATACCTCATTTATTTCACTAGGTTGTTCTTCTTCCTCAGCAACCAGGCATATGTTGGCTTTTTCACTTTCATCCTCTTCAGCTTCATCCTCATCCGATGAGCTATCTCCCCATATAGCTGACACATATGCCTTCTTTTTGTATTTCTTGAATTTCTTCTTTTCTTTCTCTTGGTTTTTCAGCTGAGGGCATTCTGCCTTGATGTGTCCGGGCTTCTCGCATTCATAGCAGATGATAGGCTTCTTTGATTCATAACTCGAACTTCCTTTCTGAAATTTCTTGAAGCCTTGATCTCTTTTATAAAACTTCTTGAATCTTCGGACCATCATGCCAATCTCTTCATCCTCGTCCTCATCTTCCTCATCCTTTTCCGCATTCAGAGCCACTCCCTTGTTGCGATTGTTGCCACCATTGACATCTTCTAATTCCTTCTTGAACTTCAACTTGCTCTCATATTCAGATAAGCTACCAAACAAAGCTGCAACTGACGTCATCGACTCTCCACGAGCCTCTTCGATAGCTGTGACCTTTGCTTCCCAATCTTTGGTCAGAATATTAAGAATCTTTCTTACTTGAGACCCTTGATCAAAGATCTTTCCTAGAGCAGCCAGTTGATTTGTCAAATGGGTATATCTGAGCTGAAACTCTCCAATGCTTTCTCCTTGCTTCATCCGCAACAAGTCATATTCAGTGGTTAGAATATTAATCCGGTTTTCCTTGATTCCAGAAGTTCCTTCATATGCAATCTCTAGTGCTTTCCACATCTCCTTAGCTGTTGACAGATTGCAAATGCGAAAGAACTCTTTTTGGCTAAGAGCACTTTGAAGCATCAGGATGGCCTTGCTATTGAGAGTAATATTCTTCTTATCATCATCGTTGAACTCAGCTTCGGTCTTTGGAACAGTGATGCCTCCTTCAACCTTAACTGGTACATAATCTCCAGTTTCAAATACTCTCCACAATCCATATTCTGTAGCCATTACGAACACACGAAATTTTGCTTTCCAGAAAGAGTAGTGTTCGCCATCGAAACCGGGAGGTCTGTTGATTGAAGCTCCATCAGGAAGAATTCCTTCCATAGTGATCCTTCTCGAGTGGTTAAACTCTTCTGAGAAGACCTTGCTCTGATACCAAATGAAAGAGGAGCTTTATACCCAAGAGGGGGGGTGAATTGGGTATATTAAAAATTTGTGCAAACTGGTTCTGTTTTTACACTCTCAGAACAGAGCAGAACAGAGGAGATAGAGAGAAGAGCTTTGCACACAACGATTTATACTGGTTCGGTCCTTTCTCTGACCTACATCCAGTCCCCAAGCCTCACTTGGGATTTTCAATCCACTAACTCAACAATATTGATTACACACTCTGTACTAAGAGTTGTTCTCTCACTAGAACACACTCCCCCTTACAAGTTGTAATCAATACACCCCAACTACCAAGTCCCCTGACTTGTAGTTATCTCAATCAATAAATGATTTACAAGTATTTGACTCTCTTACAGAGCAGATAAGATAAACACTGAAGAACTAAGTATCAAAATGATACAATACAGATGTAAGCTTGATACAATAAATGACTCAATAAATTTTCGCTCTAAGTAGTTGTATCAGCTTGAGAAGAAGTTAATGCTCTCTATTTATAGGTAGAGAACATTAAATGACCGTTGTGAGATGATTCCAACCGTTGGAAGTGATTTGCTTAAGTTCTGGTCATCTTCTCTCTCTAAACTTCTGCTAATCCAAGTCTTAATGAAGTCTGATGTGGATCTCTGAGTTTCTGCCCGTTGGAATTAACTTTACTTGATGTAGTAAGCATTCTTTAACGTTAACAAGGCGTGCTCAGATGGATTAGCCGAAAGTAGATGAGATTGTGCAGGTGCATTAAATGCACTGTTCACCTTTTTGCTTTTTCTCACAAATCTTCAATAATCTTGATCTGTGCTAACTGAAAAACACTCAACAAATTTGTTAAACATATCTGGGATCATGAGTGAATGATTTATGAAAGCAATTAGATCAAACAACAAGATATAGCAGATTTCACAAATTTGAAAAAGCTTCAACGGTCACTAACCTCGAGGTTAGTTCATCCAACCTCGAGGTTGGCCTGAAATCCTCAGGCAAACCTTCGTTTTAAAATCATTCAACCTCGAGGTTGCAAAGTGAACCTCGAGGTTTCTCTTGAGAAGAAACCCTCTGATAAATCTCATTAACCTGCAAACCTTGAGGTTCCAAAGGTAACCTCGAGGTTTGAAGTTTGTTTCAAACCTTCAGTTTTCACTGGAGCCCGACAACCTCGAGGTTGTACATCTGTACTCGAGGTTGGCTCTTTGAAAGTGCAAAGTTCAAAGTTAAACATAAAGCCCAGCCTCGAGGTTACAATGTTAACCTCGAGGTTTTCAATACTTTGAAAACCAGTGTGCTCTCTGTAAGTGATGAAACTCGAGGTTGCAACATCATACTCGAGGTCAAAGGTGTTTTCATCGAGCTTAAGTTTCAAAACAAAGTGTCCAACCTCGAGGTTGAAACATGGACCTCGAGGTTCATGTGCTTGATGAACAACATGACCTTTCTGTATGAGTTGAACCTTGAGGTTAGCTTTGCATACTCGAGGTTACACGTGATAATGAAGAAACTTGGGTTTTCAAAATGAACCAGAACCTCGAGGTTGACTTCTCAACCTCGAGGTTTCACATATAATTTGTGAAACCAAGTTTTGCAACATTCGAACACTTGATTTTTAAAGCTTCTGTAAGGTCAAACCTCGAGGTTACAAACCCAACCTCGAGGTTTGCTCTTAAACAGAATTTTGACACTTAAGAGCAAAACCTCTTCAATTGTTTGTAGTTGTTGACAATCATCAAAACCATCAGAGAACTAACAGCCACTACTGACGCAAGTCTGTTTGACGTTTTCAACAGCATTAGTCCGATAAATAATTTCAAAAGTGCATCAATCTAGTAATTTTTTTAAAAAAATGATTATTTTGGTCAATTTTCTTACCTTTTTTTCACTTTTTGTTGTCTTTTCATCTGTCTGATTTTATTATTCATAGCCTGGACCGTCCTTTACTTGCATTGACGTCAAAATTTCCACTACTTGCCCATACATGTGGTTCTCGTCTCCAAGTTCTGTTTGGAGTTTGTCCCATGACTTTAAAGTTTTGGAAAATTGCCTTAAAAACAATTTGAAAATTATAAAATAGGAAACGATGAAACTTAATAAATAATTCACAACTCTTTTTTTTTTTTGAAAATTTTTTATTTATAATTTTTTTAATTTTAAAATTCTTTTTTTATCATTTTCCCTTAAAATTTTTATGTTATTGTTCACAGAATTATGTCAATATACATAAAATAAAATAAAATGAGTAACAATAATATTTTTACATAATCATTTATTATATGTCATGCTATTATTATTTATTAAAAAAATTGTGTACAATTCTTATCAAAATATTATGTAGAAAAAATTGAGAAAATATATTTATATTTCTACTTCCTCTTATCCTTATTATAAAAAATATCAACTAATAAGTGTATTTAGTTTTTTTATATGACACTTATTTGTTTCAAAAATGCATTAAATATTTTTTTATGTATACTCATAATTAATAAGTTCAGTAGGTGAGAATAGTAATTAATGTGATGTAAGAGTTTAGTTCAATTAGTAGGGATAATATTGAAAATTAATTAAATTTTAGAATAAATTTAATGATTTTAACTGTGAGGTATCCATGTCATAAAATCTTCAACCACAAGGCTGCACAGATTATATATAAGGAAAAATTACAACCAGGTCCCAATTTAATGGCAACCAGATCTCATTTAATCATAAAATTATAGTGAAATATCAAAAGACATTATTATTAATTTCAAACATGAAATTACAGTTTTACCTCTCTTTTTTGACAACTTGAGGAACGAAGTTGTTATTGACAACTAAATTAGCAGGTGATGCCACAATTTTAGAACACTGTATTGACAACACATTTCAAAATCACATAATATGGGTTATAAATATATAAAGCTTCATCTTTTATATTTACCTTGTCTAAGCATATGAAAATATAGTACAATCTCCATACCAAAACTTCATACCATCCAGCTTACTCAATGAAACAACATAAATCATAAAGTCATCATACAAATAATAATTTTCCCATAGCAAGATATCCTCTATACCCAAAAACCATAATCCAATCAATTTCATATCAAAATATAAACATTTCATATTGTCTAGCTAAAAGGGATGAACAAAGTTGTTATTGACAACTATATGAACATCATTAACAACTATGGAGCATGTATTGAAATGACATAGAATGATTTATAAACACATAAAGCTTCATCATTTGCATTCATCCCTATTTAACACAAGTGAAAACGGGGCATACTCTCCCTCAATGAAACAACACCACAAATTATAAAGACATCATACAAATAACAATATTTCCATGGCAAGATATCATCTAATGCCCAAAAGCCTTAATCCAATCAATTTCATACCAAAATATAAACATTTCATATTGTTTAGAAAAAAAGGGATGAACAAAGTTTTTATTGACAATTATATAAGCAACTTCAACCGTTATTGAGCATGTATTGAAGGCAATATGTACAAACTCTAAAGTTGTTAATGTTGTTCATTTAGTTATAAATAACTTTGTTCTATGGGGTGACAAAAAAGAGGTTCAAAACTGTACTTTCATTTTTAAAATTAATATCATCAAGGTCTTTTGAGACTTCACTACAATTTGGTGATTTCAAGGAATCTAATTGTTATTAAGCTTGTTAATCGGAACTGGATTGCCATTAAGCCTGGTAATTAGAATCTGATTACAATTATCGCTACATATAAAGTGGAATGTGTAAGAAAACATTCTCTATTGAAAATTACAATTTGGCCAAAAAACTTCAAAATTACAAGATTATATATATGCATAGAAGGTTCATTAAATATAGTTACTTATCAACCCTTAGCTCAACTCAACATAAACACTACACATCCATTTTCTGACATGATTTATGAAAACAAAAATACCAGATTCATTTTAAGAAACTATCTTAATAATACTAAAATGAACATATAATATCAAAAATTGCAAGTGGCGCATTATTGGATACAAAGTGATGTCCAGGTACTAATCTCAATAAAATCATTAAAATGAGCCAAGTATCTAATAGTAAAACTAGATATGATACCTTAATTTGTTGTTCTTATTGTTGCTAAAGTGAAATAGCTATTGGGGAGAAAGTTCGATTCTGGTCCATGAAAATTGTGAAAGCTTAAGAAGCAAAACACCAGAAATAAAATTTTCTAACCAACACATGTAATTAACATCAATGGAATGCATTTCTTTGCTATCAAATTGTTTAACTAATGTGGAGAATCAGAAGAGAAAAAAGAGAGAGGAGGGGATGGAATTTTCTAAGTCCGACGCAGTGGCTTCGTTTAATTGATTAACTATTGCTTATAGGATTATGGGTTTTGTTCTTGAACGTAGTAACTGGGAAGCTGATAGAGAAAAGAGTGAATGAGAGGGAGAGAGAAAAGGTCGGATGATGACGTGGGGAGTTGAGTATGCCACGTGGCTACCATATAAATGATTTTGGTCCAACAATTTTTTTAGGAGTCAAACTTAACTTAAGCCTAGGTGCCCAACACACATTGCACTATTTTTTTAAAAAAAATAAGGAAAAAATGCTTTTTAATTTTTATGTATCTAAGAGAGAAAACATGAAATTTTAAGTATGTTACTCAAGCCTTTACAAGTTACAACCTTAATTTAATCAATTTAACTTTAAACTCTAGATATAAATAAGAATAAACTTTTTTTCGAGAAAATCTCAATAATGATTGGAGAAGATATGAGAATGTAAAGCCTATGGAGATAATATCACTATATTTGAATTAACTTTGTTTTACCTAGGAAAAAAGAACTAATTTTTTTTAATATGTTAGTTTACAAGCCTCAATAAATAATTTTTTAGAATGATATAAGTTATTTATGAGTAATATTTCTCTTTAGTTGAAGTTTCATATTATGATCTTATTATATTCAATTTAGAACACTGTAGATGACATTGTGTTATGAGATGAAATGTATATACTAAAGTTATTTGATAAATTAGAGATGAAGGAAGAGAAAATTAAGTACCATAGAAGAATTATTCTAGTTCGGTCCCCAGACCTACGTCCAGTCCCCTTAAAAAAATATTCAAGAGATTTTCCCACATTAAAAATTCAATTACACTCCCATGTAAGATTTACAAACCGTACAAATACCTAAAATTCTAACAAGCCACAGCTCTAAAATTTTTATATGGAGTTTTAGGCAACTCATCACGCCAAACTAATACAGCTTGAGTCCAAAAAAAGTTCAATATTGCTTTTGAATAGTTAGGCAATTAAAACGCTCTAAGCACTCAAATACTCCAAGTTCAACAATGATGAGACTCCTCCCTCATCAATGTTGAAACCTGAAGAAAATCACAACACCAGCAATCAAATTTTCTATCCAACATATAAAATGACCAACAAAACAAGGCCTCTTTTCTGCAAGTAACATACAAAAACAGTGATCATTCATAATTTTTTCCCCTATAACTCTTATATTAGTGTTCTTACCTGCCTAATTGCTTCTCACATGGCATTACTCTGTTCTTTAGAACAGAGCAATTAAACAAGTTGCCTCACCTATTTTGACATGGTTCATTAAAACACAATATCAGATTAAATTCAACAACACCTGCAAGCTTTCCATCAAAATAATTAAAAAGTTGGGTTAGTTTTAAAAAAAATGCATTACCGAATTAAGATCTGTGAGATGTTCAAGAAATACTTGATCATTGCTCTGCTTATTCAAAGCCAAGGACATTCTCTTTTTGAAATTTTAGATCAACCACTGAAAGGGGGAAAAATTTGTCATTCAAGTTTTAGCTTTGTAATTTACAAGTAATTTCTGAGGCTTCATATATACGATGATTATATTAAATTAAAAACATTGAAATTAGTAAATTTCTGAAAAATGCAATGAGCCTCATACAAACCAGGCTAGCTAATCCAATACCTTGAAATACCAATCTTGAGACGGGTGATGCCACAAAATCGTGAAGGACAAGGGCATATCAGTGGATGCCTGCATAAATTTTATCATAATTGTTTACAAAATTATAAGAAATATGAACAAATAATATTTAACATAATAAAAATGGAGACCCACAAATGTGACAAGTGTACATATGATTCATACGGTTGACGCCTACATAATACTATATCAGTGGAAGCCTTATTTTCTAAGAAAGAAATTCTTTAAGGAACAATGTTGATACTCATATGAGCTTCTCATGAATCAAATCAGTGAATGAGAAGCAGAGGATTAATTTGAATGTACTTTGTTTTGTAGGTCTTCAAAAGGCTTTTTGGTGATTCCAGAGTTTCAATTCCGCAACAAAGCTCTTAATAATCTGTATCTGGAAAAAATATTAAAAAAATTAAATTAATCTTATATTTTTTGTAAATAAATGAATGAATATAAAAATAGGATATTTCTGATCGCTTATAGAGTAGAAATTTTAGACCCCAATATAGAGGTTGAGGTTCAAATTAGAATCTTATATATCTTCTTGAGCACAAAGCAAGAGATTATTTTCAAAAGAACTATAAATCGTAATTAAAATAAATAATTTAGAAAAGACAAAGACCTTTACAATCAATCTAAAGAATGTTTATGGAATCTTTGAAGTCCTTTACGGATAAAATTACTATTTATAGGGATTTTCAATCTTTCATAAATCAACTGACAACACAGAAATAGAAAATCACAGAATGTGAAATAGAGAATTGATTTGAATGCACTTTGAAAATAGAGAATCAGAGTTTTAATGATCTCAGTACCAATTTTGCCACAAAGCTTAAGAATCTGAAAAAAATTACGAAGAAGTGACACGAAAATATCATTTTGTAACCAAACATGTGCTCATGTATGGCAGTGGAAAATTACTTGTTTTCTATTCTTTTAGTAAAAATATTTTCGAATATTAAGTATATATTGGCTAGTATGAAAAGCAAGTAGGAGAAATCAAGATACGATTTATTTTTCAAAGAGACCAAAAGATTTAACGTGCAAGCTATAATTGTAAATTTTGAGACAATAGTTATTATGGTACCACTTTTATTTTGATAAATCATATGTTTTGTTTTATACAAAGCAAAATTAAACAACTTGTTTCACAATATTCAGAGTTTAATTTTTCCCCTAAAAAAATGTTGCAAAAGCATTCATATGTTGTTAAGATGTAGCCTTACAATGTTGATATTCGATGATCAGGAAGGGAATATATTATAATTTTCATGTGCATTGTGAAAAAGGGGGGGAAAAGGTATAAACTAACAGATATTAAAAAATGTTTAATTGTTGTGGAATTTGAGAGCTTACCTTTTGAAGGAATGCATAGCATATCAAGGATGATAGTCTTCCCAATTAATTTGGATGGTGGGAATATGAGCGATCTTGGACAAATGTTTCCCTATTTGATAATCATATCTCTCTTCTAATTTTGGACATCTGTAGATTCCCAACTTCAAGAGAGAGGATGACAGCGCATCTTCTGGCAAGGATTCAAGGTTTGGACAGTCCAAAATGGAAAGACTTTGAAGAGAAGTGAGGTGTTGAAGCCCTTTTCCTTCTAACAATTTAAGATTGGAGATATTATAGATTCTAAAATACACAAGAGAAGTGGGTAGTATTTGATTCTTTAGTAAAACATGCAGAATACTTTCACTTCCATCATTCACAACAGCAAATTCTGAAGCGAAGTCATTCGTTGAAATCCCCAGTCTTCAATTGGTATAGACGATAGTCCTTTGCAGCCTGCAATAGACAATGTTCTCAAGTTAGAGGGCAAACCCCCTTGAGGCAGTGATTCCAATTTCGGAACCAAACTTAGACACAAGTGTTGAAGATTGGAAAGGGAGTCAATGTGTAATTCTGACATTGATCTAAATTCTTCACAACCTACGACAAAAAGTGATTTTAAGGGAAGAGCAGACCCCCCAACATGTGCAAAGCTCTCCAGATTATGACAATCAAGAATATCAAGGTATTGAAGCTTGGGAAAACAACCCAATGGAAAAGATTTCAAGGAATGACAACTCTTTGAAATTCTCAAATATTCAAGTGATGTGTAGTTTTGCCAGGAATCGTGAGGTAGGAACTCTAATTTCTCACAATTTTCAATTTCAACGTGTTGCAAAGAAGTGGGCAAACCATCAATTGGGAAGGATGTGATTGATTGGATATCTTCAAGATGCAAATGTTGAAGACAATGGCTACGCATTATTGTTCTTGTCAAACACAGCAAGCTGTCACACTTCTTAATTGTGAGTAATTTCAAAGAGTCTAGAGGGAAATGATCAAATGCACCTAATAACCCATGTTCCCCTTGCTCAATGTTTAATTCTTCAACAGATGCGATCCATTGTAAAGCTGTTGGTTTTGCTTCCAAGTGTTTGCAGTTTGATATAGAAACCTTCATCAAGGATGGAAGGATGTCAGGTATGTCTCCCTTCAACATAGGACAATTATATAGACTTAAATATTTGAGTCGAGGGAAAGGAAACTTTTCATCTTCACCTTCAAAGAGTGTCCATTTATCCCAAATAGGCATATTTTCAAATCTAAGAATCTTCAAAGATGGAAATGGTTGAAATGAAGAGGGCTCTCCTTTACTGCAATAGAACTCACCTCCAACTGTAAGTATGGATGCCATTCCTTCAATCGAGAGCTCTAAGAGAGAAGGTAGTTCTCCAAATGGTGGGAGTGAGAAACAATTATTGCAATCAGTCAAACATAGAAAGGTAATATTTATAAATGACGAATCTCCCACCCAAATAGGAAATCCAGTGCCTCCATAATGCTTGATGGTCAATCTCTTTAAATTTGTTGAAGGTTGCAATATGTTGAGTACATTTTTCATAGCTTGTGAGTCTTGAGCATCACAATCCCATTCCAAGATTAACTCCTCAATATTCTCTCTCCTTTCCAAGTTTGCCTCCAAAGCATCCATAGAATCAATAACATTTTGTAAGTTCAAAATAGAAAGTTTACCTTGTAGATGGGGGAGCCTTTTCAACTCTTTAATTCCCAATCCATCTGGTTGTTTACTCACCACAAAGGTACTCAAACTTTGAAGGTTCTGTAGCTTTGCAACTTGTGTGGGCATCTCCTTCAAAGCAGTTCTACTAATGTCTAGATGACGCAAATTAATAAGCTTTTCTATTTTTTCTGACAATTCATTAAAAAACATACAATCTGATAAAAGCAATGTTTGTAAATTGTAAAGTGTAAAGGCTTCGTCAGGCAACCTTCTAATTGAAGTGGAGGAAAGGTTGAGATATCATAAATGTTGCAAATTGCCAATTGAATTTGGTACCTCAATGACATTGTTACACAATGGTAAGGATAGTACTCTAAGACATTTCAGTTTTGTCAACAAATCATGGAGCACCCTTTTGTTTAAACAACATTGCTAGAACCAGTTTTTAAATTCATTTTGTGGTAGAAGAGTCCTCAAACAATTTAGATGGAGAAAGCACTCAAAATATTTAGAGCCACTATATGGTTTTTCGGAAAACGACAAATGTCTTGTAGATTTTGGGACTTCATTTCCCTCAAATTGAAGACAACTCCTTCCAGATACAAATTTGGCTAAATCGTTGATGAGATCGTGCATGACAAAGTTTCTTGGATCACCACCATATTGTTGAAAGAATGACCTAGATAGTAATTCATTGAAATAGTCTTCTGCTTCTATCTCAAATGTCTTCTCCACATGGGGAGGTTGCTGCACATCCATAACAAGACCAATTTCTTTTTGTCCAACAAAAGATCTTTTGGAAAAATTGAGCAATAAGCAAAACATTTCTTCAAGTGTGATGGAAGATAGAGATAACTCAAGCGCAAAGCAGGCATAACATCATCATTTGGTATGTCCCACTGTTTGTTGTTAAGAATTTTACTCCATTCCTTCTCATCCACTTTTGAGCGCAAAAGATCTCCTATTGTTTTAGCAGCAATCAGAAAGCCCCCACATTTTCTTGCAATTTTCCTTCCAATTACTTGTAGCTTAGGATAATTGTTTGGATCCTCATTTGCAAATGCATTCTTGGAGAGTAAAAACCAACAGTTATCATGTGAGAGACTACTCAATTTATATGCAAGAAATGTATGCGTGATTTCAACAACTCTTGGTTGGCAAGTTGTAACGATGATCTTGCTTCCCCTTCTTCCACAGTGAAAAGGAGTTATGAGATCATCCCAATCACTATATTTTTCATTCCACAGGTCATCTAACACAATCAAAAACTTTTTATTGCTTAAACTATTTCTTAATTCCACACGAAGGAAGTCAAGATTTTTAGTATCATAGACTTTTGAAGTAACAGACTCAACAAGACTCTTGGTCACCTCGAGGACATTAAAATCATCTGAAACACATGCCCAAGCCTTCAAATCAAAGTGCTCTTGCACCTTGATATCATTGTAAAGGAGTTGGGCAATGGTTGTTTTACCGAGGCCCCCCATACCCCATATAGTGACCACTCCTATAGCATTACCCTTTGGATCTTCATCACACTGAAGCATTTGCAAAAGTTTCTCCTTATCATCCTCTCTACCAACCACTACAGATGGATTTACCAATGATGTTGTGGCTGTTTTATACACTTTCGAGCTAACACTTGGCAAACCAAGGGTATCCTTTTGTTTGGCGAAGTGTTCAAGCCTTTGGGATGTTTCTTCTAGCTTGGAGTTCAGCCTCCAACAAGATTCACCAAAAGAAGAAGAAAAGAAGGATCGCACCTTGTTAGCGACGTTTTGAGAATCGTGCTCCACCTTGGATTTCAGAGATTCGGTGTTGATTTCATCGAGTAAATCCTCTGCATCATAGACAGCATCTTTCAGCTTTTCAAGCCATTTCTTGACTTCAGGACTGGTGATTTGTTTCTCCTCTGCATCATTGAGGACCGCACCAAGCACCAATAAAGTTGTCTCCAATTGATCCAAGAGAGAGACTTTGAGCTTTCTATTTTTCATGAAATCTCGAAACTCACTTGAGGTGATCATGTCCAGTAAGGTCTGCACAGAAGCAGATACAAGGGCTTCTCCCACCTTACTAGCGAACTCCATGCCTTGTTTTGTCTGGTGACTCAAACGTAATTGCTCAGATGAGTGAGAGTGAAAAGAGTTTGATAGGAAGCAATAGAGTGAAGCTGGTTAGATTGTTTGACCGAAAACTTAAAGAGGAAGTTGCAAGGAAGAAAAGAAGGAGGCGTATTTTCAACATGGTAGGCCATGCACAGCAACTTCTCTGTTCTTTCTCGGAAGCTTCTCGGCAACAATCATTCACTTTCCTATCATTTTTATTTTTACAAAAAAAATTTTCAATTTTTTTTTTTCCTCAAGATTTTCAAATTTTGATGTCAAAAATTATCTGGTGTCCCTTTTATAGTCCTAAATATATTTTTTGTCCTAATTGCCCTGGTTATAAATACCCATGATTGTGCAGGGAACCCCAAAACTTCAAAGAAATATAGTGGCCCGAAGCTGATTCAATGTTGTTGTAAAAACACTTAAATGACTTACATATGACCACCTTGTACCCCAGAATATTCTTGGAAATACCCAAGAGGAAATATAATACTCTTTTCATTTATAAATAGGGTTTAATGTTTATGTTTTTACTGAAGAAATATTTTTTTTATCCACATAAAAGTGAATGGGTCCTACTTTCTCTTCTCTTTAAATGAGACACACTTACTTTAATATGAGTGTAGCAGAAAAAATATTTTTACAGTAAAAATAGAAACATTTAACCCTTGTAAATACATGATAAAATTTGTTAGTGTAATTACATTATAAATTTTATTCTATATTTAGGACCGAAAATATTAATTACTTAGATCTCATTTACTACTTCTCAAAATTGACATAAGGGGAAGCTTTTTCTATCTGGACCGTCCAAATTTAAATTTTTTTTAGAAAAATATTATTTTAATGGGTAGAAAATCTAAAATAAAGATAATCTCTCAATTAAGATATTTTAAAAAAATAATTTTTTTATTTAAAAACCGACAGTTAAAAAAATTAAATCTTAATAATTCATATCAGAAAAGCTTCCCCTAGATGGGTATGAAAACTGGATCTCAAATATAGTGGCCTCAAGTTGATTTAATATAGTAATTAAAATAAAAAAAAATTTAAAAAGGCTCAAAGATTCTGAAAATCCAAAAAAAAAAGTCTTTTTTGATATAAATTCATTAAAAGGTTAACAACTAAATTAGTCCCATTAACAACTTAATCAATACCTGTTAACAACTAAATCAGTCACATTAACAACTATATCAACCCTCGTTAACAATTATCAGTCCCGTCAATAACTCATGTAGCCTCTTCTAGGATTTTCAGAATCTCGGGACCTTTTTTGAGTTTTTTCTGTAAGAAGAGCCCTAATGTTAATTTTCCCTAACTTTTAAGAATAACTTTTATAATTTATGATATATCTATTTTAAAAAAAAGTTTTGAATCATCTTTTTAAAAAATAAAACTTCGGAAATCATAATTTTGTTAATTTCAAATATGCCCTTAAGGTCATTTAACTTATCTTCTAATCTTTTTTGTTTTCTTAATGAAAATGAGGTCTAATTACTCTTAATTCAGAGGTGGATGGTGATCAATGATACAGAAACTTTCTTTCAGGAACATGATTAGACAAAATATTCCCTCCAATCCCTATGGACTAGTAATCTTACTTAAACAACTAATAATTTGTTTAAAAATTTAGGTTCAAAAAGAACAATCATAAAAATTTCTATAATTAAAATTGCTACTCTATTTAATAGAGTGTTTATTATTAGTGCTCCTTTTTGTTTTGATAAAGTGCTCTCCTTTGGATCGTCCTCACCACGTGCTATGCAATTACTTTGTTTGGTGGATACCTATAGTCTCATCGTCATCTTCACCAACTCTCTCCTTCCTTCATTTTATTCGTTTCATTGCCTTTTCTCCACCAATAAATGTGTGAATGTGCCCTTTCTAAACGTGTGAATGGGTCTTTTTTGAATTTGCCGGCCCTATGTAGGTGGATTAACAAGTCATTAATTATTAATATATTATAATATGAAAACATTATTGGTTTGTGTACCAAATTATATATATGTGTTGGGGGGCAACTGCCATAAAGAAAGAAGGGAAAAGGGGAAACACATGCATGTGAAGACCAAAAAAAAAAAAAAAAAAAAAATTACTGGGGTTTTTGAAGAAATAAAATATATGTGTAAATGTGTGTGGCCAACTACCACAAAATAAATTTTTTTAAAAAAAGAATATTCTTTTCCGCCACACACAAATATATACATATATTTTATTTCTTCAACACACAGGGAAACACATGCATGTGAAGGCCAAGAAAAAATAAATAGTGGGGTTTTTGAAGAAATAAAATATATGTGTATATGTGTGTGGCCAACTACCACAAAATAGAGAGAGTAATTTTTTCGCCTTCTCTCTTCTGCTAAACTCTCCGCCATCTCTCTTCTTCATCCTTCTCTCGCAGCATCAGATTCACTCGCCGGTGGCTTGTGAGCCCATCACATGCCGCCGGCGAGCCCTCCTTTCTGGGCCACAGGCGAGTCTGAGTGGTTGTTGCGTGTTCATATTCCAGATCTGTGTTCCTGGTGTTTTTGGAGCCCAGATCTTGGATCTATGGACCTCTCCTTCAGAGTTCTGCCAGACGTGGCTTTCTCTCGTCCTTGTGGCGAGTCCTTCCCTCTCCTTTACAGATCTGATCTGTGGAAGTGAGAGTCTCCCCTCTTCTTCTTCAGATCTGATCTGTGGAGGTAAGAGTTTTATGGTTTTCTCTGTTTTTGCCCCTTTTTTTGTGGTATGGGGCTTTGTGGTGGTGTTCTTGTTTCAGGTAATAAACAGATCTGTTAGATCTGTGGTTAAATCCTCGTGGATGGATGGTTGTTTGAACGTTAGTAGAGCGATCTGCGTTCTTGGAGGAAGTTCTAACGAGGTGTTGTTTGGTGTGTGGTCGAGATTACCGGATTTGCTTGATCTATGGAGTAAAAGTGTTCTTCAGAACATTAAGGGTCTTCTTTCGTCTGAGGTTGGGTTTTCTGTGGTCCTTACCTCAATATGGGGTACCTATTTAGCTGATTTAATTGCAGCTATTGCTTATAAGATCGTGTGCCCGTTCGGGTGGGTTTCACAACCAACACTTTCTTGCTTGTTCCTTCTAACCTTGGACATCGAGGAGGCTGTTTTTGTTAATGTTTCTACTTCTACTCTTGTATTTTTAATGTACGGTGCTTGGCTATTGTTGTTTTTCTTCCAATTTGTTGTATTTGTTTTGGAGTGGTTTGTGCTTATCCTTGTGTATTGTATCTGTTTGCCATATTAATATATATAAAAGGTATATAATACCTTTGAGCAAAAAAAAAAAAAAAACTACCACAAAATAGCATTCTTGTCCATCAACCAGTTGCCCAAATCATTCAATGAATCACAAGCTGATGATGCCGGTTTCGAGGGAGGAGATTAAGGCTGCAGCCTTCAGTCTCGGGAGTACAAAGGCGCCAGGACTTGATGGTTTCTCTGGTAAATTTTATCAATCTGCATGGCTTGAAATTGCTGATTCTGTATGCTCTATGGTATGTGAATTTTTTGTAGGTAACTCTGTTTTAGATGGGATTAATATGACTAACATCACGTTAATCCCCAAGGTTCATAAACCAGAACATGTTTCCCAATTTCGTCCGATTGGCCTCTGCAACTTTTCTTATAAAATCATTTCAAAAATTCTGGCCAATAGGATGCGTCCTTTACTTGATGTTTGTATCTCTCAGAATCAAAGTGCATTTGTACCTGGTCGTTGTATTCACGATAATATTATCATTGCGCATGAAGTTTACCATTATCTTCGACGAAAGAGAACTGGAGGTAAGTATGAATTCTCCCTTAAGATGGATATGAGTAAGGCGTATGATCGGGTTGAGTGGGACTTCATTGAAAATGTCTTATTGAGATTTGGTTTTTGCTCTGAATGGGTTGCTCTTGTTATGAAATGTGTTCGTTCTGTGAGTTTAAATATCTGCTTATCTGG
The DNA here is from genome assembly GCA_034222035.1 of Acacia crassicarpa. Taxonomy (NCBI): domain Eukaryota; kingdom Viridiplantae; phylum Streptophyta; class Magnoliopsida; order Fabales; family Fabaceae; genus Acacia; species Acacia crassicarpa. Next base: position 28,064,204 of record JAWXYG010000004.1, read on the forward strand.
TGAGAATGTTAAGTCTTTTACTCCTAGTAGGGGTATTAGACAGGGTGACCCCCTTTCGCCTTACTTATTCATTCTGGTTGCAGAAGTCCTGTCTAGTATGATTAACAAGAGCCAGTATGACAAGCGTCTTAGGGGGGTTAAATTAAGTAATGGATGCCCAATTTTGACTCATAGTTTTTTTACGGATGATGCCCTATTGTTCATGAATGCTAGCCGTCGTAACTGTGCTTATTTAGCTAATATTCTGAATTTGTATTGTGCTGCCTCAGGGCAGATTATTAATCTTGATAAGTCTAGTATTTTCTTTTCGGCTAACACTCCTCCTGCAGTTAAAAATATGGTCACCGGTATGCTGAAAATTCCAGCTACAGAGGATCCGGGAGCCTATCTTGGTATTCCTAGCATTTGGGGAAAAACCAAGCATCAGACAATGGCATATATCAGAGAACGAGTAGCGAATAAAATTCATGGATGGAGCCAGTCCCTATTATCTTTTGCAGGTCGTGAAGTTATGATCAAAGCTGTGATCCAGGCTATTCCAATCTATCCAATGAGCTGTTTCAAATTCCCTGTTAGAACGTGTAAAGAGATAAACAGCCTTATTGCTAATTTCTGGTGGGATGGTAATGCTGCCGGAGGCAAGACTCATTGGAGGGCGTGGGATGTTCTGACTAGTAGCAAGAGCGAGGGGGTATGGGTTTTTGAGATCTAATTACAATCAATGAAGCCCTTCTTGCAAAGACAGCATGGCGGATTTTGATGAGGCCAGAGGATCTCTGGGTGAAGGTGCTTAAAAGTGTGTATTTCCCAAAGGTTCACTTCATTGATGCGGTGAAGGGCTATAAGGCATCGTGGTGCTGGTCTAGTATCCTTGAAGGTAGAGAGTTCCTCCGAAAAGATCTTCGGTGGGATATTGGTGACGGATCTACGATCAGAATTTGGGGCGACCCTTGGGTGCCGGGTGATATTTTCCCGGCGAGACCTCGCGTCACTGATGTTCCGATTATTGAAAAGGGCAGAGTATGTGATCTGATTGTTGATGGGCATTGGAATCTTGCTCCAATCCACCAGTATGTTTCTCTTGACATCGAAGAAGCAATATATAAAATTCTCATCCCTGATAACGGCCTAGAAGATAAGTTGGTGTGGACTAGCGCCAAGAATGGAGTTTATTCGGTAAAGCTAGGCTATCACTCTCGGAAAAGCTGTAAGTCTCTTAATGTGGATAGGGCAGGCTCGTCGAATGTCATTCATACCGCATGTTGGAAATCAGTTTGGAAGCTAAAAGTGATCCCACGAGTACAACAATTCATATGGCGCCTGCTGAGTAAGGCTATTGCTACCAAGTTCGACTTGTTTCGGCGGAAAAGATCCCAAGATAGTGTATGCCCAGTTTGTGCAAATGCTGAAGAAACTATCGAGCATGTGTTTTTCCTATGCCCCTGGACCCGCTGCATATGGTTTGGCTGTTCGCTAGGTGGTAGATTTGATCCCTCAAGTATTTCCAACTTCAATGCTTGGTGGATTCAGATGATGAGTAACCCCCAGCTGGGTAAGGATAATCTTTCATTGATTTGTTGGCTTTTATGGTTCATCTGGAAAGCTAGGAATGAAATGACCTTTGAGCATCGAGTGCCAAATCCGAACTCTGTTATTGAAAAGGCTAGGAGAAGTAATTTGGATTTTTGGGCTAGCGGTACGGGAGGGGTGAGGGAACCTTTAGGGTCGAGGGGCTGTGATAGTCCTGGCACTAAGTGGTCTCCCCCTGAACGTGGTAGCCTAAAGATTAACTGTGATGGAGCCTTTTCGTCTTTTGTGAAAGATGCTGCTATTGGGGTTATTTGTCGCGATTTTGCTGGCGTCTTCAGATGGAGGTTTGTGGATAAAGTCAAATCTATCTCTGCCTTTATGACTGAAGCATAGCCTTGAAAAGGGCGTTGCTTTTGGCGTTGGATATTGGGCATGACAATGTAATTTTTGAAACAGACTGCCTCTCCTTGCTTTCGTGTGTCCAAGCTAAGTCACCAGACTTGTATGATTGGAGATGCAGAGGAATTATCCATGATATTATTCGTCTCTTATCCTCTAGGGTTGGGTTTTCTTTATCCTTTTCCCCGAGAGGGGGTAATCGTGCTGCTGATCTTCTCGCAGCTAATGCTCATAAAGGGGTGTGCCCTATTGGGTGGGTCCACCGGCCAACACCCGCTTTATTATCTCTTCTAGCTTTAGAGGCCCAAGAGACTGGTGATGGTAGTGATGGTTCTTCAAGCTCCAGTTTTGCTTTCGATGGTGGCTAGCTATGTTTCTGTTAATGTCTTTCGATGTTGTTGTTTTTCTTGTTTTCCTTGCTAGTTTTATTGAGTTTTGTCTCTAGGTTACTGCTTGTATTTTAGACTGTAGTCTGATGTAGATCTTTTTAATTGTACCTCTTTGATCTTTCAGTTTTTCAATGGAATCTTCTTTGACCAAAAAAAAAAACTACCACAAAATAAAAAAATAATGTTCTTTTCCGCCACACACAGATATATACATATATTTTATTTCTTCAACAACCCCACTAGATGTGTCTGTGCCTCTGTGGCTCCTCATTTTATTTTATATATGTAGTACAGAATTCTGTGAACAGTAATATAAAAGATTTAAGGGAAAGTGGAACAAATAATTTTGATTGTTGCCTGAAAACCAGATGGCTTTGAGCAAAAGGAAAAACCAATGTTCGATTCTAGAGAGTTTGATTAGGCGCAAAAAGAAGGGGGGCGGGGGGTTTCAGCAAAAATATAAATGTGGTTTTTTTAAAAGTATAACTAACATCAAGTGTTTTTTTTAGTGTAAAAATGACTATATTGTTATAAAAGTGAAGTAAAAATACTCGTTGACCGTTAGTTTAACTTTTTTGAATTTTTAAGGCAGACATGAACGATGACTCATCTAAGTTTCATCCCAGTTGAAAGTGGAGAACTAGAAAAAATTATAGAAACATGCTCAAATAGTTTTGAAAATTATAGTAAGACGGTAACAACAGTGAGGAGGCGGGGATGGGCAACATGATGGATAAGATTGGGAGTGGAAGAGAGAAGTGAAATTGGAAAGTGAAGGGCTGAACTCTAATTTTCAAAGTATCTACATTTCTTTACTATTAACAAGAATAAAATTTAGTTGAATCATCGTTCATATTAGTCTTAAAAATACGAAAATTTCAAATTAGCAGTCAATTAGTATTTTTGTTCCACTTTTATAACTATATAGTTACTTTTGCTCCCAAAAAAATTATTTAGTGTTAAGTGTACTTTTCAGAAAATTAATTTTATATTTTTGCACCTTAAACCTGTAAAAAAAAAAAAGAAGAAGAAGAAGAAGAAGTTTGTCTTAGTAGTTATCTCATTTAATTTTGACCGTTAATTAACCAAATATGTAGAATTGGCTGTCTAAATGTCATCAATGTCATTTTTATTGAGATATAAATTTATCACAAAAGTCTATATATCATTTTTTTTGTTAGATTTAAGATTTTTTGGATAAATTTGACTAGTAAGGGATTCTTGGCATAACAATATTAAGAGAACCATGATGAAAAATTCTATAATCAAAATGGCCACTCCATTTAATAAAGTGTGTTATAAAACTAAAGAAACTCAATAAAATGTAGAGAGAAGTTAGAGAGAAATTCTAGAGAGATGGTGGAATTCTCATTTCAGTAACATTCTGAATGTTTACATAAAGCCTCTATTTATAGACCTTCAAGGGTTACTATGCAATGGATAGAAACGTAAATGAACATCCATATAATAATATATTCATAATACTCCCCCTTGGATGTTCATTTATGAATGTGCCTCGTTAAAAACTTTAACTAGGAAAAACCCAGTGGGATAAAAAACCTAGCCAAAGAAAAGAGTACAACATCCATTGATACACTGTCCAATGCTGCCTCATTAAAAACCTTTCTAGGAAAACCCAGTGGGATAAAACCTAGATAAGGGAAAAAGAGTACAGCGTGTATCGACTCCCCCTCTTGACTACATCAGTTAAGATCTTTGAGTCTCCGAAAACCAATACCATGGACGAGACTTGGTGAATAAATCTGCTAGATTTTTACTTGAATTGATTTGCTGAATATCTATTTCACCATCCTTTTGAATATCACGAGTGAAGAAGAATTTTGGCGAAATATGCTTCGTTCTGTCGCCATTGATATATCCTTCTTAACCACACACATTCTCGACTTGCTTCATGTATTGCCAGAATTTCTACACGGTTAGATGATGTGGCTGATATAGTCTGTTTCATAGATCGCCATGAAATAGCTACACATCCACATGTAAACAGATAACCTGTTTATGATTTACCATCATGTGGATCAGACAAAAATCCAGCGTCTGCATAACCAATCAGATCATGTTTGGATACATTTAAGTAGTATAACCCCATGTCCATGATGCCTTTGAGGCAACGAAAAATGTGTTTTACTCCATTCCAATGCCTCTGTGTTGGTGCAGAACTATATCTTGTTAATAAATTAACAGCAAGTGATAAATCAGAATGTGTGTATCGAGCAAGATACATTAGTGCTCCAATGACACTAAGATATGGTACTGCTGGACCAAGTAGTTCTTATTCACCTTCTTCGTTGATTATTTGAGGTTGGAGTGGATCTTTATCAACATGCAAGGATCTTACAATCTTTGGAATACAAAATGGATGTGACTTATCCATATAAAATCTTTCTAGGACCTTCTTTGTATATGTTTCTTGATATAAAAAGATCTCATCCTTCAGGTACTCAATTTGTAGTCCAAGACAGAATTTTATTCTACCCAAATCTTTCACCTCAAATACTTTCTTTAAACAATAAATTGTCTGTTGGAGCTCTTCAAGAGTTCCATTGATGTTGATATCATCAACATATACCGCAATTATAGCAAATTCATTTCTAGATCTGTTCATGAAAATGCATGGACATATAGGGTCATTTCTGTACCCTTCTTTTCATCAGATATTCTTTGAAACAGTTATGCCATATGTGCCCTAATGGCTTCAGGCTAAGGGACTTATTTAACTTAATTGAGTATTGTTCTTAATAACATGAATTTGATGTTTCTAACATCTCAATGCCTTCAGAGACTCGTACTTCTGGTACATTAAATCATTCGAGGACATATGTGTCTATCACCATTAGTCCTTCAGGGACTTTCATATAAATGTCACTATTAAGTGAACCGTACAAATAAGTAGTTAACTTATAACATCCATTAGGCGCAGATTAAGCCTTTCATTATCCACTTCTGGTGAATATGTTTCATTAAAATGAATGCCAAGCCTTTATGTAAAACTTTGGACTACAAGGCTTGCAATGACAAATAGTCAAGTATTCTATTGTTCGCTATGGATCAATAAAAACATCCATTCTTATCATTTATTGTCCATTGAGCACCTGCAAAATCTAAATTTTGCCAATAAAATCATAACGAATAAATATAAGATACTTCGGGATCTTTTCATAAATATGTATGAACATATAAAATCATTTATATATATCCAGGATTCAGGCCATATATGGACTTATTTAATAATGTTCTCGAGAACTTAAATCAAATGATTTTAACATCTTGAATCCTTAGGGATATATGCTTCTAGCATTTTAAGTCCTTCAGGGACACGTGCTTCAGGCACGTTAAGTCCTTCTGGAACAAATGCTTCTGGCTTGTTAAGTCCTTCAAGGACATGTGCTTCTAGCACCTTCTTATTAATTTTAGCTCATGATCCTCATTATAATTCATTATACCATATGCTATATCACAAGCAAAGATTTCGGTCAACGTTGACTTTATTTCGGTTCCATCGGATAATATTCATAATGTATTGAGATCTCATTATTTTTCTCATTTTTCAGGTACCTGAGTCTCTTCTAGGACTGCAACATTCTCTTCTGGAGATATCTCTACTGGAGATAATAACTCTTCAGGAGATGGCTCTTCTAGAGCAACAATAATTTTCTTAAGTATCCTCAACTCAATCATCTATATTCTTAGCTCCTTTTTCCTTTTGAGGATTTCTCTTTTGAGCCGATGGACCTACCACGCTTCAGGCGTGCTTTCAAATCATTTACAATAGGCTATCCTTCAAGGACATCAATAGGAGCATTAGCAGCTGGAACATGTGACTTTGTCACTTTCTTTAGGTCAATAAATGCTTTCGGCATTCAATTAACTAAATTCTACAAATGAATTATCTTTTGAACTTCCAGTTCACATAATTTCATATGAGGACCAAAATGAGCCAATGATAATTCATTCCAACTAATCTCTTTACCCAACTGCTTATTTTCTCCCCCTCATGTTGAGAAAACAACGTCAAATTACAATTGACTAATCATGCAGTGTAAGTCTCCTAAATCCATCTGTTGCCATTAGAAACATCATTATGTTTCATTTAGAGACAAACTCCAAGGAGGAGGTCCTTACACAACATTTATCCATCTATGTGCATTATAGTCGAATATTGCACATTTAAAACTTTTAAGATGGACTTAATCTGGCTACTGACCATAAGCCAATTTTCTAGGGAGAATCTTGTTGGCTTATATAAATGCTGCAACATTCAAAATATACCAACATAAAAATCTTTGTTCTCATAAGTATTGAATACATGATTTCTGGATCGTATAATCTGGAAATAGCGCGCTTAATTTATTCAAACATCAAACATTATTGCAAACTCCATGTTGCAATCATTTTTACAAACTTCAGGTTGCATTCTTACAAACTTCTGGTTGTAAGCTAATAATCTCACATGTAACCAGATACATCTTTCAAATTTGTATGGTTTACATGTCATTTCAATGGGCCCATATAATAATGTTTGATATATTTCCAGAGATCCATTACCAATCATGACCAATGATATTTTCATAGTCAAAACTATTTGAGAACAAATAACACATAATACATAAATAATATGTTGGTTATTTATGAAGAATCTTCTGGTTCTTCAATAGATATTAATACATAATCTTATTTGCATTATATATATGACTCGGATGATCAAACAAGTCATGCCAACAACAAATTTAATTGAATCAGTAAACTTCTGGTTTACTGTAACATATATATATCTACCAATAACAAACATATTCAGTAAACTTCTGGTTTATTGTAACAAATATCTTTACTAGTAATAAACCTTTTAATTCACATCATAATTTAACATCTATTTTGGGAGATCTATTAAACCTTTTGGGAAAAATATACAACTTTTCAAAAATTAGCTCACACTTGTATTCTAACTCACACTTGTTTTCTAATAATCTCCTCCTCAAGTGTGAGTTCTATATTTCAAAATTACATTCGAATCCTTTAAATGAAAAATTATATTGATTCTTCAGGAATATAATATCTTAGAATCACACATAAAATTTTCATGCCAACAGATTTATGATATGTGATCATAATAAATTTAAAGAACAAGTAAATTATATTTTACCTGTTGGGCTTATGTATTGCTCTTGAGCCTTTGCTTCAAAATGAATATGTTCATATTCCCTGCAGCTTATTTTCTCTGCAATATTTCATTGGTAATAAACTTCTAGTTTACATTGGCTATAGTAAGGGTAAAATAATAATTACTATTATAATTTACTACCGCAATAGTAATTACCATTCAAATAGTAGTTATCTTGTAGTAATTACTATGTAAATAGTAATTATAATAATTAAATAATATAAACATGTGGGACCCACGGCCAAATTTTTCTTCAATTTACTGGGGAAAATTACATAACTTGACCCCAGAATAAATAACATTTTAGTATCACGTAAAACAGAATAAATAATATTAAAATTCCAAATTTGGTCCCATTTCCGAAAATCAACGCCTCCTACTATAGAAATCGATTTTGAGGCTGATTTAGATATAAAACTTATCTTATGAGATAGTTTATATTAATATTTGACCTTTAACAAATATATCATGGCATACAAAACAAATGACCTTTACCACCATAACAATAACATGATTTTTAATCATATTATATAAAACCCATTGATGTCACTTTTGTGGTCCTTATAAATAATATTCTCCACTTCCGGTGGGAATTTGAACTAACATGATAACAATAACTATTCCCAAAATTAAAACCATATTTACTATCTATATCCATGGTCATAATTAAATCCTCATACATTCACTTTGGGGAATGGAGTCGGATCAGATTGGACTTGCAACAAAAACTAATTGTTTTGTTTGAACACATGAAGTCTAGAATTAATTCAGAATATTTCTTTTAAAAAAAAAAACCTCTTACACATTATTGCTACTTCAGGAGCAAATAGGATATATCAATTTATAATAAACTTTTAGAAGAACAACCATCTTCTGGTGGTTAATACAATCCCTTTGATTTGTTCTAAAGAACATGGGGGTCTATTCATACCCAAATATTAATTGAGGCATTAATACAAATATTGGTCTATTCCAATTTATCTCATGGCTTCAAGCCAATTTATGCCTCGAAGTCAATATATACATCAAGGTTGACTATATGTATCATCATGGCTTCAGGCCAATTATGTGCCTTCTTTTGGCCTCTAGCCAACTTTATGCTCTCTCTTGGCATCTGGGCAACTTTTGTTATATATCTTCATGCCATTTTTCTCTTCAAGAGAAATTAAATCAAGATGGCTTCCAACTGTCTATCTTCAGGATAAACAAAGATTTCTAGCCATTGTATATGACGTCTGATCATATAATAAGGAAGATATTAATATTAAAATAATTAACAGAACATAAATAATAAATGTTATGTTAGTAACAATTATAATAAATTAAATCTAGACTTCCAGTTAGGAGGTTTAACCCCAAGTAGGAGTCGAATTAATAAAAGGGAAAATAAAAGCATAATAATAAATAAACCTTAAAATTAAATCTAGACTTCCAGTTAGGAGGTTTAACCCCAGGTAGGAGTCGAATGTAAAAAATAAAAGTAAATGCTGAAATTAAATCTAGACTTCCAGTTAGGAGATTTAACCCCAAGTAGGAGTCGAATGTAAAAATAAAAATAATTGCTGAAACATAAATGTGTTAGCTACAGTAAAAATAAATACCTAAGCTTAAATATGTTAGGAACAATAAAATATCACAAATTAAAACAATATAAGAAAAGAATTAATATATATTGCACAATCATTATGTAATCATTGTGCAATCATTTAAATAATAATAATAATATAATATTAAAAACATGTGGGGCCCACGGGAAATTTTTTCAAACCTCCCGTGAACTCCTCCTCCTTCCCTTTTTTTTTTTTCTTCTTCTTCTTCCTTCGCCCGCCTCTGCAACCTCCTTTTTTTTTTTTTCTTCTTTCTTTCGCTCATACCATGAGATCAATAAAATCATCAATCAAAACTTAATAGAAAACATACCTGAGTGAAGAGAAATCACTTTCACCGATCAAAAATCAATTTTTCAACAGAAAATGTAAAGATCCGCTGGAAACTGCAAAGTTTCACCAGAAACTGGAGAATCCATCACCGGAAGGAGGAAGAGGCTCAGTTGATTAGAACCTCGTGCTGATAACGTGTTATAAAACTAAAGAAACTCAATAAAATGTAGAGAGAAGTTAGAGAGAAATTCTAGAGAGATGGTGGAATTCTCATTTCAGTAACATTCTGAATGTTTACATAAAGCCTCTATTTATAGACCTTCAAGGGTTACTATGCAATGGATAGAAACGTAAATGAACATCCATATAATAATATATTCATAATAAAGTGTTCATTATTGGTGCTCCTCTTTCTTTTGATAAAGTGCTCTCCTTTTGGTTGTCCCTACCACCCCACCACGTGCCATGTAATTCTCTCAGTTCATTTCTTTTTTTAAAAACAATTTTCCCTCCGTTTTTTTTTCATTTGGAGGCCAGCTTTTTTATCATTGCTGATTATAATTCAATTTTTGTTTCATGTGGTGTATTGATCTTGTCATTTTTTTTTTTATATTCCAATCTAATTGCCTGAAATTTTTAGTTTATCAATAAAATTTACTTTTATGGTATATTCTTTACCATGTTTTTACCTATTCTACACTATACCTGTAGGTGAAGTTAATTGATTTTTCATTTTAAACCTTAACCTCAAAATTAGAAGTATATGCTGTAAATTTAACTGATCTAGGAAAAAGACATTCATAGAAGATGATGTTTCTGAATCATATTGAAGTACAACATTATCATTATAAAGTTTTCAAATTTTTTTAAAGTGGAGCTATTTTATCTTCGGTGCATCATCATATTTATAACATAGAAGGTAGAAAGTTTTTTTACATATGACTTTTAATTTATAGAGTTTTTTTTCTGTGTTTTCTCGAGTCCATCAAAATAACATAGAAGGTAGAAAGTTTTTTTACATATGACTTTTAATTTATAGAGTTTCTTTTCTTTGTGTTTTCTCTAGTACATCAAAATACAGGAAGTAATACTGTAATATTATTTCTTTGATTTTATCTTCTCCTTATTTTTTTTTTCTCTTCCCTAGTTTTATTATAAATTTGAATATTTAAAAATGTTATATAATCATAAAACTTTTTAATTAGTTAAAGAGTATAGATTTGACCTCTCAAATTTTTCTCTCAAACTCCACTCGTGACTCTCTCTGTACCTTATTACAAGGCACTAACTAACCATTCTCACAAATTAATAAAAATAGTTAAAGTCAATAAAGTAGTCATAGAATTTAAGTAATTTTCAATATCATCCTTACTAATTTTACTAAACTCTAATATCATATTATTATTATTCTCACCTGCTATGCTTATTAATTATGGGCAAACAAAAAAATAAAAATCAATGCTTATAAATAAATATCTTATAAAAAGATTAAATAAATTTATTAATTAGTGCCAATAAAAATAAGAGGGAGTATTCATTATGGCTATGAGTGCCCTCTTTCGTTTCTTTACCTTCTCTCAGTTAGATCAGTGTCGCCCTACTTTCTCTTTCATGTAGTTTTACCCAAGGTAGTGAAAACGTAGTTTTTACGTAAAAACGGAAGGAGAATGAAAAATCGTAAAACGTAAAATCGTAAAACGTAACGGAGTTTTTACCTGCATATGTATATACATGTTTTAAAATACCAATTTTACTAAGATGACTTCCACGAGAAGCCATTTTCTAGCAACAAGCCAATTTTACCAATGTTTGATTCAATTGAAATAGCACAAAAATTTGGGAAACCCACAAAAATGGAGAAACCAGAACCAACCACGCAGAGAGAACCAAAATTTGGGAAACCAGAACCAACCAGAACAACCACGCAAGGAAGCCAGAACAAACAAAGCATTCTTACCGAAATTTGGGAAAAAAGCAAAGCCTGCTGTTGAGTGGAGAAACCAGAACCACGCAGAGAGAACCAGAGAAGAGTCAAATGGGAGAAACCAGAACCACACAAAGAGAACTGAAAAAAGCAAAGCCTGCTGTTGAACCAAAGAAACCAGAACCTGCGAGTTCAAGGCTTCGAGCAATGGGATTAGGGGTTAGGGATTTAGCTTGCTGTTGAGCACTTGAGCCCTCTTCAACGATGAAGGCGGTGAAGGAGGTACAGTGTCGATGGAAAGGGCGGGGAGGAGGAGGGATTTTGATCACGGCGGACGGACGAAGCAATTGAGTGAAGATTGCTTCTCAGTTTCTGAAGGAGTCGGGACTTGAGACTGCTATCGATGGAATTAGGGATTAGGAGAGTTTAGGACTGATTTAGGGCTGACGAGTCGGACCGTTGGAGCTGGAGCGCTGGTTTGTTTTGATGTTCAACGCGGCGTTTTTGAGGAAAAAACGGCATTTTTATGATTTTACTTTGAATCACTGTGTTTTTTCCGTTTTTACATCTGGCACGTTTTTTCCACATTGTAACATGTTTTCCCCATGAAAAAACATAAAAACGGCAATTTTAACGTTTAAATTGCATTTTTGACTACCATGGTTTTACCAGCTCTATAACATGAACTTACCTTTTTTGACTTTCTGTTGTCTTTTCATCTGTTTGATTTTATTATTCACAGCCTGTACTGTCCTTTACTTCCATTGGCGTCAAAATTTCCACTACTTGCCCATACATGTGGTTCTCGTCTCCAAGCTTTGTTTGGAGTTTGTCCCATGACTTTAAAGTTTTGGAAAATTGCCTTAAAAACAATTTGAAAATTATAAAATAGGGAATGATGAAACTTAATAAATAATTCAATTTTTTATTTATAATTTTTTAATTTTAAAATTATTTTTCTGTCATTATCCCTTAAAATTTTTATATTATTGTTCACAGAATTCTGTCAATATAAATAAAATAAAATAAAATGAGTAACAATAATATTTGTGCATAATCATTTATTTTATGTCATGCTATTATTATTTATTAAAAAAAAATTGTGTACAATTCTTATCAAAATATTGTTGTGTAGAAAAAATTTGAGAAAATATATTTATATTTCTACTTCCTCTTGTCTTTATTATAAAAAATATCAACTAACAAGTGTATTTAGTTATTTTTATATGACACTTGTTTGTTTCAAAAATGCATTAAATATTTTTTTACGTATACCCATAATTAATAAGTTTAGTAGGTGAGAGTAGTAAATAATGTAATGTAAGAATTTAGTCCAATTAGTAGGGATAATATTGAAAATTATTTAAATTTTTGAATAAATTTAATGATTTTAACTGTTTTTATTAATTGTAAGTTTTGTTAGTTTGTGTCTTGTAATAAAAACCGATGAAATATATGTTAAAAGATAAATGAAAAAAAATACTGAGGTCCGAAAAAAAAAAGTGATGATAAAATCATTTAATAAAACCAGACAGATGAGAAGACCACAGAAAGTGAAAAGGCAAGTTCATGTTATAGAGCTGGTAAAATTCCACGAAAGAGGAGGTAGGGCGACACCAATCTAACGAAGAGAAGGCAAAGAAACAAACAAGGTTACGGATAATGAATAATCCTTTGATCTTTATTATAAAGTAGTAATTAATAATTTTTATAAATAAATTAAAACAATTAAAGTCAATAAAATTGTCTTAAAATTTAAATAAATTTTAATATTATCCCTATTAATTTTACTAAACCATAATATTATATTAATTATTACTCTCAACAAAAGAGAGTGCTACATCAAAAGAAAAAGAAGCACTAATAATGAATACTTTATTAAATGGAGTGGCCCTGATTTTAATTATATAAATTTTCATGATTGTTCTTTTGAACCTAAATATTGTTATGTCCAGTACGCCTTATTGAAACTTTGTTGTCAAATTTGTTCCAAAAATCTTAAATTTAATGTTGAAAAAAAAAATAAAGTAGATGATATATGAATTTTTGAGGAAAATTTACATTTCAACAAAAATGACGTAATGATATTTAGATGATTAACTTAGCATACATGGTCAATTAACAGTTAAAATTAAAGGAGATAACTCGTAAGACAAACTTACTCTTTTTTTTTAAAAAAAAATAAAATCCAAGTAAAAATTGACTAAAAAAATTTCATAAGTAAAATTATGTCTTAATTAAAACTTCTGACAAAAAATTTCCCACAACCTTTTCAATATTGCAAGCCATCTAGTGTAATTGCAGTGTAACTGTTTTTTCTATTGACTCTTGATTTTAGATGAAGATATAGGTTCCTTCATCAGCTTCCAACTCTTGATTAAGAGGACGACGTGGATCAATGGTACAAAAGCTTTCTTCAAGTTTATATGACAGCTTAGCTAACTAATTAACCATGGTCGATGGAATGAGGAATTGAAATTAGGAGGGGATAAAATTATAGAATAGAAGTCAAGTATTCATGAAATTATATTTTAGTCCTATAATAATTTCAATATTTTTATTTTAGTTCCTTTGTCAAACTTTCAATAAGAATTAAAATGAAAAAATTGAAAGTTTTATATGACAGAAATATAATTTTCCAAAATTTAAGTCATATTCTATAATTTTAAGAGGCCCACCCCCTTACCCCTAGGTCTATCCCTGACCATGGCAAGTCTTCTACGCAAATATGTAATCTATTTTGAAACATGTATTTTAGTTTAACTCATCATTAACACTATTAAAAAAATATTCTATGAAAATATTATTTATCAAAAATTATATTAGACTAAATCCTTATACATAATTAATTTACCTCTCATCAGACTAAATCTCTACTATAGTTTTTATAGTTTGTTTAATATTTATTAGTTATCTATTTATTAATTGATAAAATTTAAGTAATTTTTACTTCAGCAATTAACACTTTGTTCAAAAATATGAGAAATTTTTGAAATAAACATATGTTTTAAGGAACATGTAATATACTAATATGTCTATATTTAATTATTTATGTTATTTTATAATCCTACAAAATATATATATATATATATATATATATATATATATATATATTACTGGCTTGTTACTGTATGTCGTGCATTATTGTACTTTTGATGCAAATGATGCCATGAGACATCTTATCGCCTGCTCGGAGATTGCTACCCTAACAATATAACAAGGACCACGTGTGTGGGCCCCAACACTGGCCTCCCACACCCATCCTTTTCCTCTGCTCCTCTCTTCTTCTGCCAGGCCACGTGCCTATTCACACGATTTTAGAAATACTTGTTAGAAGATCAGTCAAAATTTGAAAAGGATGAATGTACATGTAGTTTATTTGAAAGAGTATCTTTTTTTTTTTTGGTCAGAACACGAACATATATTGATACTACTGAAAAAAGTTACAATAAACGGTTACACACCAAGCTAAACAAACTAAACGTACACAAATCAAAATAGAAGGACTAACACATACAAAAACACCTAACCAAATGTACAGAGAGCGAGTCACCCCTAACCAAATAAGAGTAAAAGTAACTATGAAGACTTCATCGACGTCCTGGCCATCCGAGGTTAGAAAAGACATGAAAGGAAGTGCTGGTTGCGAAACCCACCCGATCGGGCACACCTCCTTATAAGAAAACGCTGCACATAGGTCAGCTACATAAACATCCGGGAACCCGGACAGAGAACACCCAACCACACATGAAGAAGGACAATTGAAGCCCTGGAGAAAACTCTTGCTCATCCATTTAAACAGACTTGGTGACATAGACCACCCACCGAACAGATTTTGGTAAACATAAAAGAATTGAAATTGCCTCCCTCCAACAATCCTAGCAATGGTAATCTCATAGATAAAGCACAACATAGCAGCAACCATCAACAAAACCCTTCTCCCAAGAAGGCAAATCCAATCCCCAACAAGGAACACCACCATAATAACCCCCATCCACAACAACAGAGGACAAACACAAACACAAAATGCCCAAATCCACACCAACAGAAGACATAGATTAATATAAAGCAGTAAAATCAAAAGGAAAAAGGAAACAGAGACCCCCCCTCCGCCGGAGACAACCGCCGAGCCAGGGACCACCACCGAGCAGGGGACTACCGTCGAGCTAGGGTCCACCGCCGAGCAAGAGGCCACCACCAAGCCAGAAGCCACCATCGGAGGAAATGGAGAAGCAAAAGCTCCCACCGTCGAAGACGAGGGAGAGCCACCGTTGCTGCCACAGAACAGACGGCCGCCGGAGAAGGGAAGGCACTGAGGAGGGAGACCAGAGGAGAGCCGGTACCGAAGAAGGAGAACGGCCACCGCCCTATATCCCTGTTCCAACCTAAATCTCGCCTTCACCTGACTCCAAAGGGTCCGATCTACACTATGGCGGCGTTGGTGGACCAAAAGGAGGCTCGCCGGCGGCATAGACGCCGCCGGCGAGGCAGACACCCAAGAGAAAGCGGCGGGATTAGGGTTCAGCGAGGGAGAGAGCGAAAAGAAGATAAAGAGTATCCAATACTAATGTTTTTTTAAGTGTAAAAATATACCTATATTTATAAATTAGGTATAAAAGTCATATATGCCAGTTAACGTTAGATAAATGTCGTTTCTGCCGTTACTTTTGAGTTAGAGACAACACTTTCCTTGTTATAGAAAAGCTAGGAAGGAGTGAATGACAGTCTGCTCGGTCTCAATTCTATCTGACTGCTTGGTGGAAAGAAAGATGAGAAAAGGCGACAAACTTGGAACTAAAAGAGAGATTCCATAGCCGGTGCGCTTTAGCGCACATGGCGCTAGGTCAGGCACTAAGTGCCTGGCATTCCCACCTGTAGTGGGATCGATTCCCACCCCCTTCCTCACATGGATGTATCAAAAAAAAAAAAGAGAGATTCCATAACCACGAGGGACAGAGAAGGCTCAATTTAAAAACGATGCTTCTTGAGATCTGGTTCTCAAGATATAGATATTGGGGCCTTCACTCATAACAATGTTTATAAGTGTTTCCAAATTTTTTAAGCAAAAAATCGTTCACGAGCGTGGAAATGAGGTCAGTCTTCTTCACCCTCCCCTTCTCTTTTTCCAATACAAAAACGCGGCTCGAGAATAATATATTAGCATGGAAATGGGGTCAGTCTTCTTTCACCTACCCCTTCTTGTTTATTAATACAAATACGCGTTGCCGAAATAGTATTTTATTAAGGGGAAACCGGATCTTGCATCTCGCATTGGTAAGCTGATTATAATTCTTTAGTGTTTTTTTTTTTCCTTTAATACACATAATAGTAAATGAGGGGTAGAGTTCGAATCCTGGACATAGACAAGGAGAACCAAACTCTCATGTCACTGCTCTCCTAAGACGCTAGCTCAAAAGTTAGTGTTTTATTTCAATGTTTTGAATTTTTTTCATTATACCCTTTTCAGCGATACATCTTCTCCTCAATATATTTTAATTCAAATACATGTTGCCGGAATGAGAGTTTGCTCGTTCACTCTTTCCCAGTTTTTCTATATAAAGAAAAGCAGTGGCGGACCCAAGATGTAATGTTTATGGGTGCACAATTAATAGTGGGATTCGAGGAAAATTTTTTTTAAGGAAGATAAAAGGCAACCCACACCTTCGTAAAATTTAGGACCAGAAATTGGGTTCAATTGAAAAGTATTTTCGAGGAAATCAATTTAAATAGAACAATATACTCTAATCTCATGGCATACAGATACTTAGATGTTACACAATCAAATTCCAAAGCAACATGTAAGTAAAAATAAGATATTAAAAATAAGTAAGAAAGTTGTCCATGCATGCAAGTAAAAATTAAATAGGTAAGAAAGTTGTCCATGCATGAGTTTGAACATAGGATTTACTGTGGGACTAGTGAAATTACCACCACACCACCTAGACAATTTATTACAAAGTCCCTTTAAAAAAAAAAAATCTCCTTCAAATTTATGGATGCACTGGCACCCACAAAAACATGAGTGGATCCGCCACTGAAGGAAAGTGGTAAATTACTCTATCTCGCTCAAAAGTGACGGTAGAAACGGTTGTTATCTAACATTAATAGAGATATGTGACTTTTACACCTAATTTATAAGTATATGTGTATTTTTATATATAAAAAAAACACTTCATATTGGGAGTTCCTTAGGACAAAGCACATATACATATTTACACCTTTGACTCTTTAAAAAAATGTCACACCACCTTTTTTTTTATTTTTTTAACCATTGACTTTTTAGAACTGACGTTAATGAATGTTGTTAAAAGAATTTTTTTGTACTAATGAGTACATGTCTTTCTAATTTTATATATATATATATATATATATATATATATATATCACTCTCTCATCCTATTTATAAATCTAATTTTAGGATAATAAATGAGATTGTAACAATTTTATCTATATTGGTTATATAAATGAAAATAGATAGGGAAGAAAAAGTTGAAAAATACACATTTATAAATAAGGACAAAGTTAAAAATTTACTTCATAATCATTGAGTTAACTATATTTCTTATTATATTGAACATATTGTACTTTATTATAATTTTTTTCATTTGATAACCAATAATAAAAGTCTTTGAGTAAAGCCGTGTTGCTTTTGAGCCGTGTTGTTCGCTTTCAAACACATGCAGACAAAAACTCAGGTTAATTGCCTTAATATATACAAGCTCGTTGATTCAAAATTATATTCCCTCGATGGCTCATATGTATAATTATTTTTTTATTTTTTATTTTTATGCATTCTTCAACTTGGGATGCATATAATGCCAATTGAGGTATCCTAAAATATTGTCCAGTTCACTTTTTTTTTTGATATTATTGTCCAGTTCACTTGATTCGTTTTAAATTTCTACGAAGTGGGCAATTCCTTCTGGCCCTGGTGGAACAAAAGTATATACAAACAAAGCTCTTACGACTCCATTTGTGAAAATAAGTTTGCAGTGATAGCCAAAATGGTATGATCACACTAAAATATATATCAGTATTCTTCTGATATATATTGCAATCATTCAAGGTTATCACGCTGCCATTACATGTAAGAAAGTAATGCAAAATGAATCAAACAGTATAGCAGAAGAATAATCTATGGAGAAAAGGGGAAATGACAGAATAGAGAGGGGATCACAGAAAGAAGGAAGAAGACAGATTCCAGGATCTTCTCTTCAATCGTTTGCTCCTCCTAATGGGCCTTTTCTCACCCATTTCCACTGTATCTGTTGAAGCCTCTATTGCGTGGCCCATTGGACCTTCATTATATATAAAATGTGCGATATTTTAATTTCCCTTAAAAATAATGATTTTTCAAAGATTTAATATTGAGAAAATCCTTTTAAGGTCTTAAGAGACTAAGAAAATGTCAAAAAAATCCCACAGAAAATTCGGATGTCATAAAAGTCTCATTGACAACTCCTTCAGTAGGGCATTGATAACTCTATCTATAAGTCTTAACAACCTTTTAGGACCTTTTTTTACATCAAAATTTTTTATAGGACCTTTTTGACATTTTCTTGATCCCTTGAGACCTTAAAATGATTTTCCCTTTAATACTCTAAAAGTGTGTGGTTTCTCTTTTAATTAAAGTATTAAATCTTTAAAAAATTATAAAAAATAGAAAACTACCTTTTTTTTTTTTTGGTTCACAAGTTATCCAAACGCCTCATAGAATGATGGCACTAAGGCCAGTCTTAGGAGCTGGCCTTCCTCCCTCCCCCACTGGCTGTATAAAAAAAAATGTTACTTATTTTATATAGAAACTAATCTTAAAAGGAAATTGAAAAAGAATTGGGACGGCCCTATTTTTGGGTAACGGAGGTGCGCATGAGGCACCCTGCCTGAAATGCACCGCATGTTATAAACATTATTTTAATATTTTGCTTTCAGTTTTATTCTGAATTTTAATTACCAACATGTTTACCCTGCTTTTCTTTACATTATATTAACCCCTAAATTTTATATCGTGT
This sequence comes from Acacia crassicarpa, assembly GCA_034222035.1. Classification (NCBI taxonomy): domain Eukaryota; kingdom Viridiplantae; phylum Streptophyta; class Magnoliopsida; order Fabales; family Fabaceae; genus Acacia; species Acacia crassicarpa. Next base: position 28,083,517 of record JAWXYG010000004.1, read on the forward strand.
TAGTTAGACTGTTTGAAATTAGATATTTTGAATTTTTGATCAAACTTTCCTCAATTTTTTTTTAAAAAAAGGTTGCCCCTATAAGATTTAAACTTGTTTATAGAATTGTGACATTGATGGTATTCTTTCAATGAAATAAAAGATTATGCCATTATTTACAAATATTTTATATGCGATATAGGAAAAGTTAAAACCTTCATCGTTTTGATTACCTGAAAAGATACAGCGATCTGAAGCAACGATCTGAAAGCCTCTCCACGAACAGTCCTCGTATCTGAAGCAGCGATCTGAAAGCCTCTCCGCGAACAGTCCTCATCTGCTCTATGATCGATATGGTTGTGTAGGCAACCATTCAGATGATGAACGTTTGCCTTTAGGGTTTGTTTTTTATGAGAGCCTCCTTATGCGTGTATCTATCTCAAGCAGGTGAAAGTAAGTTTATATGCTACTACACCCAAGACCTAACCCTAAACCACATGGGCCATAGAGTTCTTGGGCTGTAGTCTCAATTAAGTCTTATTGGGCTTAAGTGACTAAAGAGCACATTAACCCAACATGTATTTGTATACTGCAGTCGTAGTGAAAAGCATTTTTCACTTTTGGTTCAGTTGGACGGCCGAAATTTGTGTATTTGTAAAATGTACTTCTTGTCATCAAGCGGATGTCTCCATATTCCGCTTGTCTTCTCTTCATTACCTCCTTTCCGTTTTGGGTTTAAGGATGTCTTTTCTTCCAACTTCTGAACCACAAAATCTAATTCCACAAATGTCAGAATACAATCACTGATGCTTTATATAAGTTAAATGCTTATGCAATCAATGAAATCAGAAATGGAAGTTGAGGTTAAGCGTCCCACAGACACAATACATTCCATTCTATCAAGTTTAGTATCACCAAAAAATAAATTAACATAAAGAAAAGGGGAAATATTACATCATATTCCATGATATCACTCTCGTGTTCAAAAAAAGGGCACTTGTTGTGAAATATAAACAACAATTCCAATCCAGGGTTCTAAAATATACTTTATAAAAAATATACTCTTATCAAGCTCGAATTTATCTAAAATATTATCGCGCCAAGTTCGAATTTATCTAAAATATTTTCCCGCCAAGTTCGAATTTGTTTAAAATATCCTCTTGCCAAGTTCAAACTTATCTCATAAGTTCAAATTTATCACATAGGTTTGAATTTATCGCATTAATTTGAATTTAATCATATTTTCTTGCATTATAGGGAAGAAAATTATGAAAGGTAAATATATCCGAAAGTGTTATTGTTCATGTAGAAACGTGGGTTCACACCAATTTTGGTGGGATTTTATTTTCCCACATATAGAGGAAAATTGATGGGCCTAAAGTGGGCCCAAAAACTTAAGTTCCTTAGAAGATTAAACACAAAAAAATGTACCCAATGGGAAATTTATCCATCTTCCATTCCTTTCCCACCTATTACTGTACCAAATAGGCCTTAAGTATTTATAGAGGGAAAGTTTGGTGATTTAATATCGGTAAAATACCAACGTGTGGTTGGTCTAATAGAATGTGGTGCTGGATTCCCTTAAAAGGTTTTAGAGTTAAAGCTATGGTAAAACTACTCGTAATCCATCTTATATGAAGTTACAACTGTTGGGAGGGTCATCCTTACTATTACAAAACCTGGAGTGATTGCACACTTACCACCATTCCAAAAAAAAAATATCGGTAGAATTGTAACGTTAGAAACCCCAAGTCACAATTGTTTCGATTTGATCACGATTAGTTTATGATGTGTTTGTAATTCATCATTTTGTAAAATATTTATAATTAATCGTAATAATATTTTTTGAAAAAAATAAAAGAGAACTAAGTTCAGAATGATCGCAATAATCATAATAATATTCAGAATGATTTTGTAACAGAGTAAAGTGTAGTAAGTGTGTACTCTTGTGCGGATTTGCTTAGTACAAATTTCTCATTCAGAGTATTCATGCATTGGTCCGTGTGTGTGTGCTTATTTTAGATTTTATTGTATTGGAAAATATTGGACAATTAAAGGCGCTATGGCCGGTGCGCTTTAGCGCACATGGCGCTAGGCCAGGCATTTAGTGCCTGGCATTCCCACCTGTAGTGGGATCGATTCCCACCCCCCTCCCCGCATGGATGTATAAAAAAAAAAAAGGCGCTATGGATATCCGGGCTCGCACAAAACATTATTAAAAATTATGATTTACCAAATCCGTATGCTATTCTATTATAATATTTTCAATTAAATTTATAATATAAATACAAATTCAAGTTTAAATAAAAATGAATGAAATTATCTTTTTATTATTTAAAAATTATCTTTAAAATTTATAATATTATTTACTTAAAACAGATTAATCACACAAAATTATAAGAAATACCCATCTTCAAGAAATTTGTTTATGGCAAGGTGAAGCTTTAATTAATAATTAAGAGTTCTTATGATAAAATTTAAAAACAAAAAACTTTATGAGAAAATCTCTTTGAAAGACTGTTGAATTATCTATATTACAAATTGTGTTGTCAAATTTAACAAAAATTAAAGGAAAAATGCTAAATAAATACCATCTGAATATGCAAAACCCCTAGAAGCGCGTCGAATTTGTAAAACGACTGAAAGATATAGAGGACTTATGAGAGAAATGCAAATTCGGTTCAAATTACTATTTTGCCCTTAGTTTTAAATAAATAAAAAAAACTAAAATAAAATCCCCTCCCACCCCCACCGTCGGCCGTCACCACCGGCCGGCCCCCACCGCCGGCCACCACCACCCAGCACTGTCAGCCGGTGGTGGTGGCCCTTGGTGGCGCCCAGCGGTTGGGGTGGGTGGTGGCCGGCGGTGGTGGTGGGTGGTGGCCGGCCGGCTGGTGATGGTGGCGGCGGCCGGCGGTGGGGGGTGGGAGGGGATTTTATTTTATTTTTTTATATTTATTTAAAACTAAAGGTGAAATAGTAATTTGACCCGAATTTGCATATCCCTCATAGGTCCTTTGTTCAGTCCTTTTATAAATTCAACAGACTTCTGGGGGTTTTGTAAATTCAGATGGTATTGATTTGAAATTTTCCCAAACTTAAATCAGGTCCGATGTACTAAAACAGGATTTTAGAATCCATATACTAACATTTAAGAATTGTATTAAAGAATCCACTCCATGTTCGACCCCTCAACCTCTGCCACTGGCTACAAAAAGAAATTCCTGTTCCTATCCAACACAACCCCAACTATGACATTTTGACCAATTTGGCGTTTGAATCGTCCCGGAGCCTATCCTCCAATGAACAGGTACTAGATAGGCACGACAATCAAAATTTTGATTTCCACTTGCGTCTGTCATTAGATTCCAATGAATTTAGAGCTAAAATTGTTGTATTGCAAAACCAGTCTAGAAAATTCAGGCGAATTTTTGAAGACGTCGACAGTTCTTTGAGATGCTCAAATGAAATAGTTTTGTTGGCCATAAAGGGATACTCCACGAGCTTCTCTGTCGTCCATCTTTTTTCGGGGATCCTTCAATAGACACCTTCTCAGAAATTCCTTCCCATATTCTAATTAATCAACGGGAATTTCAAGTAATTCTTCTCCTAGCCCAATTCACATCAACAACAAAACAATATTGGATTCATCATTAAAATTCCAATTGGATTTTTCAGTGACCATCTCCATCTCCATCACCATGTGAAGGCCGCTAAGAGACAAGCTTTTTCCACCATGAGATTGAGAGAAAGAAGTGATCTATAATGTGAAGTCCTTTGCAAATAGTGTTGAATAGGAAACAATGGATGGGAAGGCTATAGAGAGAATAAATTAGGGGTCTTAAGGTAAAACTATCAAATTTTAAAATCCTGTTTTAGAACATCTGACCTAATTTAGGATTTGTAAAATTTATTAACCCAATATACAATATAGGTAATTCAACCGTCTTTATATAAGTTTTTTTCAAACTTTATATTTATAACAGTTACATGATTCATGTTCAAAATAAATTTATAATTTTTTATTGATAATCATTTGTAACTTCACTATGAATCTTGCTCAAGTTGATAATTAATTGTGATTTCAAGATAAATAATTTTTTGTTGTTGTTGTTATGTTAAAAAGGTCTTCAAGGGATTGAGAAGAGTTTTTTTTTTTTAGGAAATTAAAATGTGTAAGCTGTACGAAGGTGGTGAAACAAGCAGGGAGATGTATCATATGAGGAGAAGAACAAGTCGATTGAGATTTCTCTTTTCTCTATCATTTTCTGAGCCATAATGCACTAAAAATTAATGAAATCTGATTCCATGACGCGCCGAAAGCGCAACCATTACAGAAAGACTAAGAAGAATTAACAATTTGTAATGAATCAAAAGATTATTTATATTTTGACCCAAAAAAAAAAAAAGATTGTTTGAACATTGAAACACTCACAATCATGGATATAAATTATCACACAAAAAATCCCAATATTCAGACACCAAAAATCCACACATCAATATCAATATATACATATATAATATCTCATCTTTCAAGCTGATCCTTCCATGGCTTAGTGATGACTTAAGACACAAGTCACTATTCATAAGCCATCCTCATTTTTTTTGGGGCTGCGAACAAGCCATTGTTACTCCTTCAATTTTAAATTTTTTTCTTGCTCAACTTCAATTTTAAAATTGATGGGCATAGTTTCGGAAGAGATGGGCAAAGTCACGGGTTCAGGAAGCTTAAAGAAGAGTTAAAGTTAGGGAAAATTACGCACAGGTATCAAGGAAGAAAATTTATCACAATAAAGTCCTTTAAAATCATGAAATTACACAGAAGTCTCTAGAGACTTCTGTGTGATTATTTCATATTAATAAAAGACCTTATTGTCCATTCAACATAAAAAATGAAGGAAACAAACAGAGCAAATAAACACGCGGGAGATAGCTTTCATCAGAAAGGGAAAAACACAGAAATCAAGTAAGCGATATAAGTCGATCAAATCTGCAACGTAGAAGGCAAAGTGACATTTTCATGTCCTATGCAAAGCTTAGATTTTGCAGCTGTCATCTTTTCTATGTTTGTTGAATTTTTTTTTTTTGGTTGTTTGTTCTTTGCATTCTGAGAGTGAAGGGTTGGTAAAGGGTTTAAGTTTGAGCTCATTAATGGACATTAGTGGACTATAAACTGGTACCTAAGTAAGTAATGCTAAGATTTTGCTAAAGATATCACCTTTACCATTGAAGTTGGGGTTTCATGTTATTGGGTAGGGTTAATAACATTGTGCTCTGTTTTTTTGGGAACGTAACAGAGGGACTACTCTTTTTTTTTTTTTTGTTTCGGGTTAAATATGAGGATAGAACGTTTAGTAAAAAGTTCTGATAGAAGATACTAAAATTGTTGTTGATACATGCATTTATTATCGTAAATGGTGGTTTTTTCAATAATTAATAGAATCTTGTTGTAGATTGTCCTGAAATATGGCATTTATTTCTAGGAAAAATCTATTCTGTTTCTTTCTTTTTTTTGGGGGGGGGGGGTTTAAATGGTAGGGGAGATGAAAGTCAATATGTTAGAGGTTTGGTAAGAACAAAATTTATAAAGGAAGACACAACCTTTGACGAATTGTGAAGAATCATATCATCTCTGATTGGAAAAGAAAGCAATGACATTTGTGTGAAATTCAAAGTTAGCTTTGATCCATCAACATTTGTAAATCTTCTAGACAATGAAGGGGTGGATCATTTAATATAGTTTAATGAAGAATCTAGGCATGTTTACATTGAAGAGAAAGGGAATAATGACAATATACAACCACCATTGAATGTAGAAATGCAAGAGGAAGAAGAAGTGTACGTTTAATTGCTATAACAAAGCTAATTTGTTTTTGTATAAGTGTTGAATGAGGGCTCATACATTGTCATTACTAATACGGTAACTTGTTGTTTATTACAAGGATGAGGACTTGTTTAGATTTCCAAGTGGATTGTCTATGTCTTCACCTCCTTTGTTAAATGAAAGTGAAGAGCGGCCATCTTTGACATGGTGTACTCAAATTGTTCCAACACCAAGACCGGAGATGAATCATACCAAATGGAGAGATTTGATTGTTGGATCAAGATAGATTTTGCCAATGCTCTGACCCTTCGTTAAACGTTATACAAATACAACATTGCACACAAGTTTTCATACCATTTTGTGAAGAACAATCAACAAAAGGTAATTGCAAAGTGCAAGGTTGATGGTTATCCTTGGTACATTGGTGCATATTCATCGAGAGAACATCAAGATACAGAGTTCCTAACAATCAGAACATACCGAAGTGCACATATCCACTAAGCACAAGACAACCTAATTGTTTCTCATCCACCCCTTTCTACCTTGATATCCTCAATCGTAATGGATGGTTTAAGGTGCAATATCGACAAGACTGTCCCTGAAATTCGCTCAGACATGTATAGAGTATGGGGTGCGAATGAACTATTCCCAAGCATATAGGGCGAAAAAAAAAAAGCATTGATGGAAATACATGGTCGAGTACAAGAGTCTTGCCGAGTTATCCCTTGGATATGTGAAAGACTTATCGAAAGTGATCCTAACACAGTTGCTAAATGGGAAGCCTCATCAAACAATAGTTTTCAGAGGCTATTTATTACTTATGGTTGCTCGATTAAAGGCTTTTTAGATGGATGCCGGCCCATACTTTATATTGATGGATGTCATCTAAGTGGCCCATACAAGGGGACAATGTTGTCAGCTTGTGCATATGATGTAGACAATGAAATCTTTCCCTTAACATATGCCTTTGTTAGCAGTGAGACATATGATGAATGAGCTTGGTTTCTATGGACTGTGAAAGAAATAACTGGATCAATGCAGATAATAATCGTGTTTGATCATACTAATGTCATTATTGGTGCGGTAAAAGACATATTTGGCAATGAGAGACATGCTTTTCGCTACCAGCATTTGAAGGAAAATTATAGTGCCAAGTTCTTGAAAATCACTAAAGGTGTGAGACGCACATCGAGATATAGCAAGGACACTGCACTTAAGCTCCTTGATGGAATCGCCTATGCAAGGCTCCACGAGAACTTCACTGATGCGATGGGAAAATTAACATTGTTCAATCCACAATTGGCACAATGGGTGGAGACAAATGGGGATGTAGACCGATAGGCTCTTAGTAAGTTTCCTTTTAAGAGGTGGGATAATATAACCACTAATCTTGCCGAGTCCTTCAATGCATGGATGCTAAAAGAGAGGAAGCACACCGTCACTGTTTTAATACAAGAGCATAGAGAAAAATTGACACGAAAATTGGTTACAAGCAAGATGGGTTTGGCGAATTGGAAAAATGGTATTGGACCCAATATTGAAAAAAATTTGTTCCTTCAAGTTCAATATGCTGAAAATATGTCTGTGCAATATTATGGAGACCATTAGTTTTCAGTGCAAACTACATGTGGTGATGGTCTAAGATATGTTAACGTAGATCTTCGTGAAAAAAAAAATGCACGTGTTTAGCATGGGAAATGAGTGGCCTTCCTTGTACACATGCATGTACAGCTATAAAGCACTTTAATGGTAATGTGTACACATTTGCTGATGAGTGCTTTAAAGCTTTTGCCCATATATATGTGAATAGCATAAGGCCACTTGCAACACACGATTGTCCACATGTTGATGCTCCGACAATGACACATATGCTAACACAGACATTCTTGGAGCCTCCCATTACTACAAGGCCAGCAAGGAGACCAAAAGGAAAATGAATTGAATCTCAATTTCCAAAACAAGAAGCTTTATCATTGTGGGAGATGCCATGAGGCTGGACACACAGTGAAGACATGCAAAAATCCAAATCCCAAATGAAAACATGATGTATATGCTTTTGATTGTTAATTGCTTAGTCATTTTGTCTATACACACCTTGTATGAGTGACTTCTTGTAACACCTTTTTGTATTTTGGTGGGTGGACAAGAACTTGTAATTACAGCTCACACATGGACTATATATGAAATTGAGTTCAATGAGTAGGTGCCACTTACTCATATAACTTAATATTTTGAAATGATATTCACTTCTTTAGCTAGCCTTATATAGCTGTCAAAATTCTTAGAAGTTGTCGTTAATATATGTTTTTTCTGTTGTTAATATAACATTTGTTATTGTAAATAGCCTTTAGACATGACAGATGAAAAAATCCAGGTTTTCAAAAGTTGTAATTAATATATGTTTTTACTGTTGTTAATATATCATTTGTTATTGTAAATAGTCTCTAGACTTGATAGATGAAAAAATTCAGGTTTTCAAAAATTGTAATTAATATATGCTTTTTCTATTCATATAACATTTATGGTTGTAAATAGCCTCTGGACGATAGATGCAAAAATTAAGGTTTTCAAAAGTTGTGGTTAATATATATTTTTTCTATTGTTAATATAGTATTTGTTGTTGGAAATAATCTCTAGACCTGAGAAATGAAAAAAAATCCATAAATCTTATGTTGTTGTTAATATATGATTTTTCTGTTGTTAATATAGCATTTATTGTTCTAAATAGCCTCAGGACCTGATAAATACAAAAATCCAAGTTTTCAAAAGTTGTGGTTAATATATGTTTTTTTGCTTGTTAATATAGCATTTATTGTTGTAAATAGCCTCTAGACATGATAGATGAAAAAATCTAGGTTTTCAAAAGTTGTGGTTAATATATGTTTTTTTTTTGTTATTAATATAGCTTTTGTTGTTGTAAATAGCCTCTAGACGTTGTTGTAAATAATACATAAGTGAATTTCCACCAAAATTCCAATGAGTTTACCAATGAAAGCAAACAAAACCCTGAGCTAAGGCTTTAGCTCCAATGGCAACAGTATGCAACTCGACCCCTGTATCATGTACATACTAAACTTGAGGAATTCACCAAGCTCAAGCAAACAAGCAAGCATTGAGGCTGGGCAAAGTATTCAATGCAAAATAAGCAATCACCATAATAGACTTGTACTAGTGACAATACTAAGTGTACATGCATCAGATTTTCACAGTTCTAACAACAGATTCAACAACAAGAGTGATAGTCTTTCTCTTGCAGTAAAGGACGACGTCATTTGCTGACAACCAATCCATTTCTATTATTACATCTATACCCTTTATGGGTAAACAAACAAGGTCTATATTTAAGATCCTATTATCAAGCTCAATTATACAATTTAAGCAAGCCCTAGAAGTTTTCATTGAAGCTCCCGCCGAGGTAGAAATAATCATATCAAAAGGCAATGCACATATCTTTAAATTCAATCGAGGCACACACGCATACGATATAAAAGAATGTGTAGCACCTGAATCAAATAAAACTTCAACTTCAAGGCCTTGGAGTTTGAGGGTACCTTTAATCAAATTTGGTGAAGCGCTTGCCTCCTGGTGGGATAGTGCAAACACTTTTCCTGGAATTGCAGTTCTAGCACCGTTAGCTCCTCGAGGCTCTTCCTCACAGAATCTGGAGATGTGCCCTGGCTTTCCACAGTTGAAGCATGTCACACAAGATCCTTGGTGTACTTTTCCACACTTGACTCATTTTTGACTGTTAGCGGTACTTGCCACAGGAGCTGTGGATCCCCTATATGAACTCTGTCCTCCACTGAAGTGACTCTTGAGGTCCACTGAAATGACTCTTCTGGGGTCTACTGAAATGACTTCTTTGTGGTGCATTGGAATGCCTCCTTGATGGTCCACCCGAATGATTTCTTGATGGTTGACTAAAACGCGTGTTTACACCACTGAAGGTATGACTATGCTTCTTAGTGATTCCCCCTGTAGGTCTCAAGGGGGTGTTGATCTGGCTTGGAAGCCCTTCATCTTCTCAGCTTCTTCTTCCCGTTTGTTTCTAACTATCGTACGTAATTTGTCACATATTTCTTCGAAATCCTTAATTCCATCAAAGAATGGTGACAAGGCCGTTTTTAAATCTGGTCTAGCTTTTTCCACTAATCGAGCACTCAACCATTTAGAGTTGTTTTGTGAATATTTGCAAAATTTAGACAACTCTAAAAACTGAGTAATAAATTCGTCTTCGTGTAATTCCTCTTGCCTGAAGGTGAGGAATTCAGTTTCTTTCTCAATTCTGATTGAAGGGGAAAAGTAATAATTCTTAAACTTTTCTTTAAACTCTTCCCACGTCATCTCAGCATTATCTTTCATTTTGGTGCTTTCCCACCATTCTTCAGCTGCTTTCTGCATCAATTGCTCAGCAACCAGCACCTTTTGTTGTGAGCTAATATCAATAACTCTGAACATCTTTTCCAGACGCTTCAGCCATTCTAGTGCTTCGATCGGGTCTAGCTTCCCTTCGAACATCGGTGGATTGAACTTTCGGAATCTTTCCCAAACCTCAGTAATAGGCAGAGGGTGGTACTGAGAATGGGAACTACTACTGCCTCTTGAGTCAGTGTGAGAACGGCTTCCTCCCCTAGAATGATGATCGGAAGGTGTGACTTCCCCAATCAGAACCTTGCTTTTGGGCCCCCCATTGTATCTTCAAAGGTCTGTCCCTGATTTTCAACTCTTTTACAATAAAACTACAACTCTATTTCTTCTTCTTCGATTGTTGGTTGCCAGACAGTTGGGACAGCACCTTCTGCGCATGTATGTTTTTCTTATGCGGTACAAGCCACCATAAGCATTCAAGCTTTATCTGCCGTAGTTGCTCACAAGATAAATTGGTCATAGTATACCCTTCTTTGTCTTGGGGAGAACCAACCCATCCATGTAACCATGATAGAACATGGACACCACAAGAATCCCTAAAATGTGAAATGTGGCGTACAATGAACCAAAAATTAGAAACTGATGCTCAGCAATGAACCATAAATTCTTACGTATCACAACACGAAAACAGCTTCCGCTACTAATCCAAGTATGCACGATAAGGAAAAGAAAGGAAGAAATTGACGAGAGATGGCTGCTAGAAAATAAGTAACACACTACTGCCAATAAGAGCTGATGAAGAAAGGTTTGGGGAAAATATTAAAAAATATTGTGTGGTGCTTTCTAACACAAGTATCACACAAAGTCATTGGCAACACAAGCACCACACCTATTAGTGTATTTTAATTTTTTTTAAAACAAACTTATACGGCGTTGTGTTAAGAAAGCACCACATAAAAGCGCATAAGCAGTTGTGGCACCTACCTAAGAAAACACCATAACATCTTTTTTTTAAAAAAAAAAAAATAATAATCCAGAAGATGTTGAGGCTGTAAAGAGGTGCCACAAAACTTGTGCAACTATTCCCTCTATTTATAATAGTGAAAGTTAACAAAGCTAATTAAATTTTTGTAATGAGAAATGATCACGAGCGGATTAGAGGCCCAGGAGCATACACATAATGTATGTTGCATCAGCACTATGTCGGTATGCCCAATAAGGAATTGACCCTAACATTAAGGGGGAGGGTGGGGGTACACTATAAAGAGCAGGGCAGGGCTGTGTTGAAAAAGAAAGAAAAAGTGAAAAAGAGAGAGGGATCAGTGTCAAAGTGTGCAAAAAAAGGGATTAATCTTAGAAAAGCACTTGAATTGAAAATAATCTCTAGAAATCTCGTATCCACCTTTTTAAGATTATTATGTGGAATTAATAATTTGTATCATTATCATAAGTTAAATATAACAAAAATAATAAACAAAATACTCAATCTCAATTACCTTATAGGGTTGAATTTTCCGATGCCACACATTCCCAAATAATGATTTGAATCTTCATTGAGAAGATTGGTTTCCAACTGATTCGAGAGAAACATTGATAAGGTCTCAAACCTTTCTTGAGGTGATTACGGTCTGCACAGAAACAGGATTATTTTGAGTGAGGCAGCCAAATCATGTACAATGTTAGTGAATGAGAGAGTTAAATAACTTTATTTTTTTGTTGATATTTGGGAAAGTAATATAATAACTGTATAAAATCTGTACATATCTTTTAGAATATTAAATACTTCTTCTTCTTCTTCTTCCTTTTTTTTTTTTAATGTAAGATAGAGTTAACTTCAATATATATATATATTAAAAAAAACTAAATAAATTATTTAATATAAACATTTCTATCTTATATTTGAAAAAATATATAAATATTTTAGAATAATTTAATTTGTTTCCTAACATCTTAAAAAAAAATTAATTATGGTTTGCATAGTTAGGATCTCTATCTTACGCGCGCCGGGGGGGGGGGGGGGGGGGGGGGGGAACAGATCCATCAAAACTTCACTGCCCTGTCTTCAATTATTGAAGCCAAAAAACAAGAATTTGTTGAACGAATTGACAAGATATTAACAGCATACCCAAAAACATAAATTAGTTTTCCAATTAACAAAGCAAAGCCTCATCTGACATATTATAATAGTGAAGACAATTTCTCAACAAATCAAAACATCAGTAAGGAATTATAACTCAAATATTTTTCTTTTGGATGAATGCAAGTACTACGAGAGAGAGAGGAAAGAAAAAGAACATAATAAAGGAACTCAATTAAAGGTGAGAGAGACTTCCCAAATCCAAACCCCAAAACCCAATTCTCAAAATGTTTCAACAACCCACACCCCAAAACTTTGAAACAGAGCAATTTATTTTGTAATTTAAGCATAAATCAGTGGAACGATAAATCAAAGACAAAAGACGACAAGACCAAAAGCAACAGAAAACCCATAACTACGAGTAGATCCATTCCCAGATTCACCGAAAGCTTCGTGCGAAGGCTATAGCGACATGCAACAAAACCACTTTTCTTTTTTAAAAAAAAGGTACCTTGAAAGCCAGTCGGAGCACAGATCGCAGAAAGAGATAGAGAGAAGAAATAGGAACCGAAACAGATTTTGTGGTGAGGAACACGAATCAATTTGTTAGTGAAGAAGGAAGTGTCGCCGCCGTAGGGTTTGGTTAATGACTTTCGCAATGTGAAGAGGGGGAAGGGAAGAATAAATAAGGGCAACAGGCAGAGAGCGTGAGCACAGGGGAGCTTTGAATTTTGGAATTTTTTTTTTTTTTCAATGTATTTAAATAAAAATTATTTATATCATGTGTAAGCCTTAAACTTATAATTTAGAATAAATGACATTAAAATCTTAATTAAAAAAATAATATTAAAAAATATCAAAATTTGTAAACAATAATTATTTTACTTATTAATGGTTGCTCTTTCATCTATCATTCATAAGTCATGAAACTTTTCTGATGTAATTTTTTTTTCTTTTTAGATATTAATGTCATTTTTCCAATAATTTATAAGCCATTAATCATTACATCGTATCAAAAATTATGATAAAAGCATTTGAAACAACAATGTGTCTTGCCAATATTTGTGTGTGTTCTCCGTTAGATTATGTATGAATAAAATTTATGATTTGGGAATTTATTAGATATGCCTGCTTAGGCATAAGACCCATAACATTGATAGGCATCTTTAAACTTTAGTAGGAAGGCAATTTTAATGAGTTCAGTTTAAATGCAATAGATAAGTACAGTTATAAAACTTAAATAAAAAGAATATGTAAGCCAAAAAAAAAAAAAAGATTAAAAACTTTTACCCACATATCCTAATAAAATTACTGGACACATAGAAACAATATCTTAAATGTTATAATTAAAAAGAGTGACTGACTAAATATTATTTATATTATTAGATACATAGTAGTAGAACAGACTTGGTTATCAAGTCCTGCTCCTTCTAAGTCATTTCAAATAATTGCTGCCAAGAAAAAATTATTTGAGGTAACTTGTCTCTTACTCACTCTAACACTTCACAAACAAACATGGCATATGATTTATCTTATTTTTGCATTATATCCCTTTGTAATATTGTATTATGGAAATAAACGATTATAGGGGCCAGTTAAGCATAATTATTCATATGCAACTTTCATTAAACATAGTAAAATGGGCTAATCCCTCACAACATGAGAAACCAAAACCCAAATTCCTATTGAGAAATGTGTCTACATTTAAAGTGTGTTTGGTTTGAAGAGAATGGATGGAAGAGATTTAAAGTTAGATATTAATAACTAAGTTTTTCTATATGTCTCCCATTTCCTTAGACCAAACACATCTTTAGTGCCTAACAATACCTCAAACAAGATTGCCTTTAATAAGAGGTTATTTGGGACTCACCAAAAAAAAAAAAATCCACTAAACAATGAAAGTTCCTTGGCTCACTTACCTGCCTTCATCGCCAATGGCGGAACTACGTTCACGCAGGTGCACGCAAGTGCGGACAGAACTTTTCAATCCTTTTTTACAAAAGTATAGGTCTATATATATATTTAATAATATAAATACATTAATCGTGGGTTGCTAGACTTTTTCTTGCAGCGATATAAAGTCAGTAAAACCACGTGGGTTGCTAAACTTTTTGTAATTACCTAACCTTACTACTTCATGTTGCGTTTTGTTTGAATGGAAAATATTGGAAAGCAAATAACCGTGGGTATTAAATTATACTATATTTGTAGCCGCTGTGTAACTCTAATGGTTAAATAGCAATTTATAATGCAAGATATAATACAATATTTTTTTTTTAAAAAAAATCAAAGAATGCTTTTGTAATCATTCTAATATAAAGATTAGTTGACTCTTAATTATTATTTTTTTATGTTAAGTTAGAAGTTTTCTTTTCTTTTATTGTTTATATTCTTTTGTTTTTTAATACGTTTAAAACTTTCCTTTAAAAAAAAATTCGGGGGCGTTTCTCTGAACCTCTAAATTCCACAACTAATTGTGTACCCACAAACTTAAAATGCTGGATCCGCCACTGTTCATCGCAACATTATAATCTTTCATTTTTGTGTATCTGAATATTAGTTGATGTTTGTGATTTTCTAGTCAAGTCATGTTACTTGCGAAAAATCATTGTTGTTTAGTTTAATAATTTATATGCATCTACTGATCCCCTTTTGTGGTTTTCAAGCAAGGGCTGCTCCAAGGAACAAGTTGTTAGTGCAATTCACTGATGTTTCTAGAAGTCACCCAGATAAGGATGTTTCATCTTTGTGGCTCGCTGTTTTATGTCATCTCAGAGAGGGGAAAGTCTATGGTTTGCAGGCAGAATCTCAAACCATGAGAAATAATTTCCGTGTGACAAGTTCTATTGCCGTCCCAAGCGGTATTTCTTTTCTCATTTTTCACTCAGTTCATCTATCAGATTAATAAACATTTTATAGCAGTAAACCATTTTATAATGTCCAGGTTCAATTGATCTCACTGGAATGAGAGCAGATCTGCTGGTGCTTCTTATGGGAATATTCCGAGCTTGGGGTCTCCTAATACATCTTTTGCCTTGAGGGCTTGTTCATCATCGGTACAGTTTTATCTGTTTCATGAAATGGATCTAGTTCCTATACTGTAGAGATCTTTAATTTGATGGGATTTTGGGATAAAATGAGCAATATTCTGTTGTAGTGCATTAGTCTGAAACTTTTTCGACATTGCATTCATATTTTAAATTTCACAGTATAAATGTCTCCAAATGTCACCATCGCATTGACTGCATTCACAGTTATTATCAATAAATTCATTTTTTGGTAAATTTGCTTATCAATATAGCAATGATTTGCAAAACTTAAAGGACTTTTCTCATAAGTATAAGGTGAGAGTGAGGCGTGCATTTTCCTTTATTCTTTATCTTCCCTTTGAATTTTGGGAAAACTGCTACAAGGAGAAAAAACTAAGACTTTTGGTACATAATCCTTCTTGGGGATCAGAATTGTTTGCACGTATGGAGTATATATAATTGTATGTGTTAATTGGTTATAACAATGGAACTCGGCTTTATATGAACTCTAGTAAGAGAAATTTGCTAGATTATAGGTCTAAGCAAATGAACTACAAAGAAGAAAAATGGAAAAAACACTGAGCCATCGTTCGAGAGGTCAATCTCTCCAATTCAATCAATCAAAGTTTGGTTACCTCACTTGTCCCACATTGTATATACCACACAGTTCAATAACCAATTCTTGTTCTCTAGCTTTGGTTTATAGCTTACCAAATAGTGGGGCCCTTTGGGGTGTTAACAGGAGCCTAGTGTTTTCTATAAGTTTTTTGATAAAAGTGTTTTCTATAAGTTCATCTTATACATTTTGATTTACTGGTTTTTCATTTGTTGACGAGGCATGGGCCTTTAATTTTAGATTTTTAGGAGGGCTTCTGAAACCATTTTGCTTTAGTGGTGTTAATGGGGCCCATTTTGCTTAAGTAGGTGTAATTTTAGACTTTTAGGTGGGTTTAATGTTTTCACTTCTAAATCGTCCTTTTTTTCCCATTTTTTGTGATTTTTTGGGGAAAAAAAAAGTTGAAGGACAAGGCATCTTGAATGACCGTAGACCTAGTAGGTGTAGTTTTAGACTCTTAGGTGGGATTCATAAATTACTCCACTTTTTTTAATAGCAAAATTCAAATTTTAAATTATTTTAGTTTTTTTTTTCTTTTTAGGAGTTCGATAAATGCCTCCGATCATGTAATGAGCTTTTTTCATTTTTTTTTTTCCATCATTAATGTTATATTTTATTAATTAAAAGTTAGTAACATCTAATATATATATATATATATATATATATATATATATATATATATATATATATTTTTCTCTTAATTAATCATCTAAATAAGGGCATGTAAAAAAAAAAAAGAGTCTCTTATAAATAAATTTGGGTGGAGTATAAGCCCCAGGCGTATAGCTCCACCCGTTTTGTAGAAGGTGAGTGGAACACCCAGCAACAATGAAAGTTTTGGAGACACCGACGTCGTTGGCACTGTGACAGTCAATGGAAGACGGAGACACTAAGAGAGTGACGAGGTAATAATTTGTTGGTGAATCTGCTCCAAATTGTGTGTTTTTTTTTCACTTTTTAATTGTTGATTGACAATTTTGATCCCTTCAATTGTTATTTGTGCCAGACGCTCCTCAGATAATAATTGGTTGGTAAATCTACACCTTAACAAAAAAAAAATATATATTAGTGAAATTGCAAGGAAGACAAGAAGGAAGTGTATTTCCAATATGGTAGGCTTGCACTGCAACATCTGCTCTTTCGTGCAAGAAGAGTCAACGCAACGAAACAATCAATTATCATCTGATATTTTTTTAAATTGTTATATTCAAAATTGGATACCCTACATTATTTTGCCTCCCTTAGAAATATAGTCCTAGAGGGAATGTGGAAACTTTAAAGAAATATAATGGCTTGAAGCTCTGATTCAATTAATGTTGTAATTAAAACAGAGAACACACTATTTTCTCAAGTTGTGGAGTGTGTGTGTTTACGTTAATCCTACTTTCTCAGTTTTATTGGAATAAAATTTCCCTTTTATATAAAAAAGTATTATATTTAAATGCATTTGTAAATTAAACAAGTCATAATCCCGTGGTTGATTAGAACTGTTTTGGGGCGTAGAAAGAGAGAGACCAAACCATCAAAAGGACAAGAGAGGATAAATGCAAGGAAGATAAGAATAAGGACAAGTATTTTTCATTATGGTAGGGCATTTACAATAACTTCATTGTTCTTACATGAAACACACTACCCAACAACCATCCTTTTTTCCAAAAGTATTTTTTTCGTTTTTATTTTTGATGAAATTCATGGTTCTTGATAATTATTAATTTCCTTTCATGATCGTTTTCAGTCATTCTCCTTAAAAAATATATGCCTTGTCTTCCATCAAAATAAGTTAAGCTAATTTGATGGAATTTGGACTATATATTCTTAATTCATTTTTGAATTAGTTGATCTGGGACTATATTCTTATATGGTTTCTTAAAATAAGCTCTTAATACCATATTAGAAATTAGCATTTAGTAATAAATTAGATATATGTTAAATTTGTGTTCAATCAAAATAGTTTAAACCAATTCGATAAGACTTTATTCAAAGCAATATATAGCTTTAATTAATTTTTCTTGATAATTGACCTTAAATACACTTTATTCTAATATTGACAAACTCCAAACAGGTTAGAAATCACTAATCCTTGCATTCCCTAACGTAGGCTGATACTACCTCTGATCCTTAATTTAAGAGCTAGTTGGCTAATTTAGATAAATCAAAGAAATATGGTTGGCAATATTTTTAATTAGTTGGTGCAGGATTGCTGTAGATTTTCGATGGATATCACTTCTAAATTGTTTTGGGGTTTTGAGGTTGGCAATATTCGGGATTGATGAGTGAAAGAATAATGAAAATAGTGGGAGAGGAGGGAGGCATTTTCAGTTTTTGGCTTTAGTTTATTATTTTAATATTAAAATTAAATATAAAAATTATAAGAATTCAATTACAATCTCTATTAGTTCTACAAGCTCGTCTACAGATCTAACAAGGTACAAGTCTAAGTTTTTGCACAACCTACTCATAATTAGTACTTAGAATTTTACACAGTTCACCCCAAACTAATACAACACATATGAAAAAAGCAGTTTAGCATTATATATTGCTCTTGAATGGCTAGGTTGTGAGAACACTCTGAGCACTCAAATATTAAAATTTCAACAATGACATTGAGGAAGTACACAATTAAGCTAAAATGAACATTGATGAAAAGCTCCTCCTTGATTTTGCAAATCAATATTCCTCAACATACGTCATTTGTTCCTTGATTCTGCAATAAAGACACATGAATTAATCAGGATTCATTTTCAAAAACAAATCAATGATCATTTGAAATGATTTTAAGGTAATTTGTTATCATCAAAATTAATAACCAATAGGCTAACATTAAGAGATTTGATTCTTAATTCATGGGAATTAGTAAATTAAACAATGACACTCACGTAAACCAAATTTGCTCATTTACATTGAAATACCAATAGTGAAATATGCAAGAAAACATTCTCAGTTCAAAAGTACAAGACTACTCTATATGACCAGAGATGATTCATTATAGTTTCTTACTTTCTTACCAACCCTTAGTTCAACTCAACAAAAAACGCTACAAATCCATCATTTGAATTGAGTTATGAAAACAAAATATCATATTAATTATATTAATTTTAAGTCACTATCTAAATATACTAAAATGAGCATCTAAAGTTTGTAAGTGGCAAATTATTCAATACACGGTGATGTTAAGTTACTATCTAAATATACTAAAATGAGCATCTAAAGTTTGTAAGTGGCAAATTATTCAATACACGGTGATGTTAAGTTACTATCTAAATATACTAAAATGAGCATCTAAAGTTTGTAAGTGGCAAATTATTCAATACACAGTGATGTTAAAAAATAATAATAATAAAGTTTATTTTTTTTATTTAAAAAAACTAATCTCAATAAATTGAGCTTAATTTAATGCTATTAATGCTAAATCTATCATACCTTAATTTGTTGTCCTTATTGTTTTGTTCAAATGATCTATATATTAATACTCCAAAACGATACAATACATAACAGTAACCACAAACAGATCTAAAACAAATACAACCAACACAACAACAAAACACTGGATACAATATTAGCCAAGCACCGTACATTAAAGATATAAGAGTAGAAGTTGAATCATGAACATCATTGGCCTCCTCGAAACCCAAGGTTAGAAGTGACGAACAAGAGAGTGTTGGTTGAAAAACCCACCTTAAAGGGCACACAATCTTAAAAGCAATAGCTGCAATTAAATCAGTTAACTGGGTACCCCATCTTGGGGTAAAGAAACCAGAAAACCCAACCTTGGAAGAAAAAAGACTCTTGATGTCCTGAAGAATACTTCTGCTTCTCTGACCAAATAAATCCGGTGACATCGACCACAAACCAAACCACACCTCTTTAGATCTTTCCCCAAGAACGCATATCCGGACTACCAAGAGGTAGTCGGACCTCATAATGTCCAAACAGCCGTCCAACCAAGAGGATTTGATCTTAGATATGATAGATCTGTTTATTTATAGAGACAATAACACCACCACAAAACCCCATACTACAAAAAAAGAAACAAAAACACAGAAAACCAGAAAACTCTCACCTCGGCAGATCAGATATGAAGAAGGAGAGGGAAAAGCTCGCCCTAGGAACGAGAAGAGTGCTTACCGGCGACCAGCATCACACGCCGCCGGCGAGGGAAAGAAGATCACGAAGAGACGCGGCAGAGAAGAAGAGAGAAGTTGGACCTTCTCTCTCTAAAAAATGCCCTTTAGTTTTGAACTTGTTGTTGTCCTTATTGTTGCTTAAGTAAAGTAGCAATTGAGGAGGAAATTCAGTTCTGCCCCTTGCATGACAATTGTTAATTGTATAATACCCACAAAGTCCTTAGCATTGAAACCTGAAGAAACAAAGCAATGCTTCTTTTATGGTAACATACCAAAATAGTGATCATTCACTAATATAAAAAATGTTTTTAACTTCCTAAATTCGACCCAATTAACTTTCCTTTTTTTAAGATTGTCTTTTAAAGGGAAGCAATAACTTCACACTTTTAGAGTTCAATAAATAATATAAGGCGTCCCAAAATTCATTGGGATGCCAATAACTATATAGTAAGGGCTAAATAAAGGTAATATTTGGCGTCCCAAAATAACTTTTGGGATGCCTAAAAACGTGTATAAAGCGTCTTGGGACGACAAAAAATGTATATAAGGCATCCTAGAAGTTATTTTAGGGCGCCATATGGGATTTTTTTTTTAAATTACCTGCTACATATTTTTTTCACTGCCCATTCAAAGTACAACAACAAACAAAGTTTTAGTAGCATAAATTTAATCAGAACATCAATTTTTAATGAACAAACAATATTTGCTTCTGCTTCCTTAGCTTCTAGACCTTTTCACTATCTGTTAGTAAGCAACAATATTACAACGCTAAAAAAGCAATACTTAAGCAGTTCACACACACAACAACTTAATCACTCATAGAAAAAGGCAAAAAAAAATGTTTTATTGTATATCAGCAATATGCTTTCTTTGATATGGAGATTAATTATGAAATTTTGGTTTAAAATAATTATGAGAATGATTATTTAGAAAATTAAGAATTATTTTCTTTGTAATAATTGGAAAATAAATCAAGGAAATGATTGCAAGACATAATTTTGGAACAAAACTCAACATGTAACCTTTCTTCATTATTCAGTAATATCCAACCCATTAACTCCCCCAGCCCAACACGTGATAATAGCCATACTTCCTGAGCTTATTTAATCCAATCAACAAGATAAGGCCCAACAATTAAACCAACCCATTTGACTTGCACCAAAACCATACAACAAAAGCAAAATCCATTAATTTACTTTTCCCTTATCTTCACTATACACTTCAGTCTAAACACGTAAAAGACGCTGAACACAATCAACAAATTAGCCATTAGCCATACTTCTCCAACGTGATTAACTCACTCTCTGTACATGCAAGATCAGAGGCGCCATGCTTACTTCAGACCCCTACCATACATTTTGAATTGAGCTCCATTTATCTTTGAATATTTCCAGTCAAACCAAACCCTAAGGTCCTTATATGATAGTTGTTCTTGGAATTTCATTCACTCTCATTGCTCCAATCAAAATCGAGACCAAGAGCGAGAGGGAGAGTGAGAAAGAAATAGAGTTAGCTGTGAAAAATCCTCATTCATCTTCCTCTGCATTTTGCACTAAAATCAGGGGTGTGTGATTCCAGTGAAGATCACAACGTGCGGACTAGCAAACTGAAGGTAATCATCGAGTCTTTCTTCCTTCTGGTTTCTATCAGTTTTTAGCGTAGCTTTTGAGTAGTAAACTATAGAAACCAAACCATAAGAGTTTTTCTATTGCATAAACTGTAAATCGGGGGCTGTGTTGAAGAAATATAGATTTTTGTTTCCAAAATACATATATCAACATTGAATATGCATGATAAGGGAAGGAAAACTTGGGTAGTATGCATATATTGTTGGAAATTATGCCCTAGGGGCAAGTCATTGTACCTTAGATATTTATGTTGTTTAAGGAATTCTCTTTAAGTTATCATTTATGTTCGAATGTTTGTATTGATAACTGCATCCTTGGATATATCTTATAGATTATTCTAAATGTCCCTGGTCGGTCATCTACACGGGAGCGAAGATGAAACAAGACCAGTATGACTTTGTTGAAGTATGGAGATATGAATCAAAGTCATGGGTATTTGTAAGAGTGCAAGGTGTCGGACCGACCCACTATGAGAAAGCTACATAGATTTAGTTATAAGCTTATCTCATGTATAACCGCGTCATGACGCCTTATGACCTGAGATCATCATGGATTCCTACATGATGAGTCATTGGTCTTTGACCTAGTCAAAAGTCACCTTTGACCAGGTGATGATAAAGGCTTGGATCGAGATCAGTAGTTTTCATGCGGAAGAATGTGAATGGTCAAGATGGAATTTGTCCCTCACATTTGTAGAGAGATAATACTGGGCCCTCGATGAGTGAGTTTAAGAAATGTATGGTCATACTATAATAGAAAGGAGTTTCCATTTCACTTATTAGACTACTTGAAAATCGAGAAAGTAATGGTCAAGAACAAGAAGTTGACATTATCCATGCCTCATCCTTGACTGAATTATCACGTGACAAAAGGGACGAGATGTAGTTGTACGATAGGTTGTATCGTGTCATCGATCCCTATGTGAATTGGGTAGTCACAATGTCTTGCTAGAGACCGCTTGCGATTTGTGGGTTCAAGGTTGTACTCCGGTGGAGGGTGGTATTCAGGTTCAGGAGGATACTCGGGTCTAGGATTGTAGATTTGTTTAGAGTTGATTTGAATCCTTATGAATCCGGGGTTCACCGATTTCTGTGCGGTACGTCTAACTCATCCATAGTAGTTTATGTAGGAAGGTCTATCTCCATCCATCTTTACTGCATCATACCACAAGGGTTATATCGGTACTCGGGTTCTACAACTACCCAAACCATGCTCTAAAAACTAGCTCTGATGCCAAAAATGTAACACCTCTAACTCAATACTACTCATTCTGTATATTTATAAATAGTATATATGAATATCATTAGAATGGAGTGATTAAGCGTAATAGTTGGGTTGAGTAAATAAGTAACTAATACATGGCTATAACTTAAACTGTTTGTGGTGTATTCGGTCGAGGGAATATCAATACAGTTATCCAAATATACAGACACAAAATATCTAACAGTATAAATACATCGCAAAATATCAAAATTCCAGCTGAGTCCTTACGCATGCTGCTTACCCTTTTCACCGGCTCTCGATCCTCCAGATCTTGAGCTAGGGTCAACTTTGAGATTCAATACCCATTAAATCTCAAGTAACAGTTAACTTCATGCTCAAGTAATAATAGTATATATGACAGATATTCATTACATATCAGCCTCAATCATACATAGCACACAACAGATATAAGGTTACAGCAATACATAGCACACAACAGATATAATGTTAACAACACAACAATACATAGGATACACCACATGTAATGTTATCAACGTTCGCACAAACCAGTGCCACGACTCCTCGTGTTCTCAGTGCTAAAAAAAACAACCATACGGTATTATCATGACTATAACTCGCACAAAGCTGAATATATATAAACAGGTGACCTAAGACCGAGCCTTAGCTACGGTGCATGACTTAGGACCTAGTCTTGTCCATGACTTTATAATCATATAATCACATATAAGCATACAAGACATGGGAGTGGATTTTCTCAATAGTGAGATTCTCCTCTTCCCTCAGTATCATGTAATCCTTGTTGGAAATTATGCCCTAGGGGTAATTCATTGTACTTTGGATATTTAAGTTATTTAAAGTATTCTCTTTTGTTATCATTTTCGTTTGCATGTTCGTATTAATAACTGCATCCCTGGATAATCTTATAGATTATCCTAAATGTCCCTGGTCGGTCATCTACACGGGAGTGAAGATGAAATAAGACCAGTATGACTTTGATGAGGTATGGAGATACGAGTCAAAGTCATGGGCACTTGTAAGAGTACAAGGTGCTGGACCGACCCACTATGAGAAAGCTGCATGGATTAAGTCATAAGCTTATCTCATGTATAACCGCGTCACGACGCCCTATGACCTGAGATCATCATAGATTCCTACATGATGAGTCACTGGTCTTTGACCTAGTCAAAAGTCACCTTTGACCGGGTGATGATAAAGACTAGGATCGGGATCAGTGGTTTTCATGCGGAGGAATGTGAGTGGTCAAGATGGGATTTGTCCCTCACATATGTAGAGAGATAATGCTGGGCCCCTCGATGAGTGAGTCTAAGAAATGTATGGCCATACTGTGATGGAAAAGAGTTTCCATTTCACTTATTAGACTACTCAAGAATCGAGAAAGCAATGGTCAAGAAAAGGAAGTTGACATTATCCATGCCTCATCCTTGACCAAATTATCGCGTGACAAAAGGGACGTGACATGGTTGTACGATAGGTAGTATCGTGTCATCAATCCCCATGTGAATTGGGTAGTCGCAATGTCTTGCTAGAGGCCGCTTGCGACTTGTGGGCTGATACAGTGTTGGCCCACTGCCAATCTCATATGGGCCTGCAGGGTCGCACACAAGAATAATCCAACACGGGTAAAAGTGTCCGGATTCATTGAATCCCAGATTAGTCTGAGATTAAATGAATTCTAAATTTGATCTAGGATTTATATATATATATATATATATATATATATATATATATATATAAATTCGAAATTAATATATATATTATAAATGAAGATTATAATATTATATATGATATTTGTTTAGTATTTAATTTATTTGATAAATTAAATATCTGAAACAAATAGAGATATTGTATCTCATTTAATTTCGAATAAGGATATCGTATATCTGTTTAATATTAAATTGAGATATAGTATCTCAGATTTAATTAAATAGATAGATATCATATCTCGGATTTAATTTATATTGATAAATTAAATCAAAAGGCTTTAAATTTAGATTTGATCTAAATTCAAGATTCGGATTTCAAATCTGGCTTTTAATATTTTTTATTACATTTATGAGATAGATCTGATTAATATATTGACCAGATTCGAAATTCCGAATTTCCAAAATTAATCAGGATTAGTTTTGGTTATATAATACGCCTATCAGGTTTAGAAAAACTTACAGACTTTTCAGTCGAGCGTATTAGAAAGCCGTGAGAAACCCTAGAGCAACTTGAGAGAGAGACGCATAAGAAGCGCTAGCACGCTGCCGCAACCGTGTTCGAGGATTGTTCGTGTGGATACCAGTAGAGGAAGCCGATCCTAGAGTCGACTTCTGCTAATCGAGAAGGTAGTCCACCTGATCAAAGAGAACGAGACGCAGACGTGTTGATCGAGAAGGTAGCCCACCTAATCAAAGAGAACGTGATGCGGACGTGTTCAATATAAGGTATGATTCGGTTCCCAAACCTTGATTTAAACGTCGTTGAGTGATCCTCAGGAAGGATTCGTAAGAAATTTTAATCCGCTGTGTGTACGAATCCCATCAATCCTGACCCTTCATTCCATCCGAGCGCCTATAAAGTCACACGTCATCAGTTAAAAAAATTGCAACCCAACAATCCATCTCATTTTATACTGGTGGTCCATACACTTGAAGTCGACACCAGATTCTTGCTCACGAAAATGCTTCAATACTTGCTCCAAATCCTCAATGCTCTAATTTCAAACTTGTTTATCTCTTCCGCGTTGGGCGAAGTGGTAACCTGCTCGAATATGGGAGCAGATTCTCTCAAACGTCAATTTCCCTTTGCCTGATTCGAGTTCTGATTCCATTGAAGTCCGGCGCCAGAGATTGCAAGTCTAAGCCAAAATCAGATCGTGAACTGGAGCTGCACAAATAGGTCAAAGTCGACGGGGGTTCAATTGGCTGGCCGCATTCTCATTCCACAGGTCATCCCTTGCAGATTCAACCCGAAGAGAATTGGGTAAAGTTTACTCTGAAATTGTTTGGGTTAGATGGAAGGAGGTGAAATAGAGGAGGAAGTGCCAAATAAAGTATTAGCAAGATTGTGGAAATGTAGAGAAACTGAAGGGAGAAGAGAGGAATAGGGAAGGAACAGAGGAGACGAGAGACAGAAATCAGAGGAACAAAACATAAGCATGATAGAGGATAGGGATACAGAAACTGAATAACTATTATCTGCCAAATAGGTGTATGTGCTGTTGCTTGGTCTTATAGTCATATATCATGTAACATCTGAAATTTCAATATTATTTGCAAAAGAATTTTGATCTAATGTCAAACTGATCAATTACAATTCTTTGATGCAATAAAACTTTGGAGACATATGATAGGATTGATTTCAACCTTTTTATTGTGCCCCATAAAGTCAGGTGAATGTATGCAATATGATTGTTAACAGTTCAGGCTAAAAATCCATATAAACTCGGGGACAGATTGTGAATATGCATATTTGCTTAATTTGTAATTCCTTGTATATGGATAATTCAATGTTTAGGTGCTTCTACTGTAATTCCTTGTACATGAATAATTCAAATAGAGGTTATGTCCTCTGCTTCTCAAGGTCGAATTTGTTCTGGTGCAGCTTTACCAAAAAAAAAAAAAAAGCTTTAAGACATTGTTTACAACGACTGTTCTATTGGTTTTTTTGGGTGTTTAGTTTAAGACATTGTTAGGACATCACCAATTCCATAGTTTTCTACATTGCTGAATTCTTAGAAAATAATTTGCCTGAAGACCTTACAGATACAATAGTTATGTACAAACAGCTTTTTAACTATAATGACCTGCATGTTGCCTTCTCTTATGTGGACTTTGATTTTGCATGTTTTTAATGAAATAGGCTCACGAGAGAAGGAGAAGATAAATGTTTTCAAAGGCATATAAACAACTTTTTAACTTGGCTCTAATATAATGACCTTACATATTGATTTTACAGTTGTCATACAGATGCTCTCTCTCTCTAAAGCCCTTTCATCGATAAATCCTTCTTTCAAACAATTGTTTAAGGTTTATTGTAGTGGCAGTGCTTTCAAGTACCCAATTATTGTACATGTGTGTGCATATAATTGCTTGGCATTGCTTGAGCTTTTCTTGGGATAGATGTGTAATTTGAACTACAACTAACGGGTACTGTCCTCGACTTGTAATTAGCAGCTAGAACTAACTCGTATTTTTTTTTTTGGCCAAAGAACTAACGTAATTGGCAACTATAATTCCCTGCTATGAGTTTTTTTTTAAAAAAAGTTTTCATGTGATGATTTTATTTATTGAAACTGTTCCCTCAGTTATACTGTATAAACAACATAAATGCTGATACATTGAATTTACACTAAATTCTTGCTGCCAAATACCAAGTTGTTGATACATTACATTTACATTGCTTATATATATGCTGCTGCCAAAAAACAAGTTTCAAAATGATGCTGCCAAAAACAAGTTTCAAAATGATGGTTGAATGATTAAATTGATTGAATTTGAATTGTTATTGCAGGTGTTGGTTGTAAAATCCTTCCTGCTGATTTAACATTGCTGATTCATCTACTAGGAACTGATGGGATATTAATGAAGTTGTTATAGAAGTTTGACCTTCACCTAAGAAAAAGGAGGAGGAAGCAAAAAGCAAGAGCAATGTAGATGTTAGTATATGTTCATAAAAAGTTGTAATACAATATATTTGATATAGTACACAATGTATTAGCAAATGACATTCGTATTTGACATATTAATGTAGTATTCACATTAATTTAAATAAAAGTGACATTTTCCCCTTAACTTGTACACATTCCTATGTCTTTTTTTTTTTTTTTTTACCTAACAAAGAAATTTCCTAAATGCTTCCAATGATGGTGTTGGATAATCTAAGGGAGCCAATAAATCACAAAGACAAAAGTAAGCATATTATTAACATGAAAAAACTTGAAACTCACTACATTACAAAATGAGCTCCCATATATTGAAACTTGAAAAAAATAAATTTATACAATACATTACAAAATGTCATTAGAAAATGATAAATTACAAAATCTTTTTTTTTTTTGTTGAAGATTACAGGCAAGCGTAAGCTTGAAGATGAAAAGATGGAGTAGACCAAAGTTTGTCCCCAGATACAAAAACCAAAAACTAACTACGATAGCCTAGTTGATCTTTGAGAACCATGCCAAGA
Organism: Acacia crassicarpa; assembly: GCA_034222035.1. Lineage (NCBI taxonomy): Eukaryota > Viridiplantae > Streptophyta > Magnoliopsida > Fabales > Fabaceae > Acacia > Acacia crassicarpa. The sequence continues at coordinate 28,111,576 of JAWXYG010000004.1, forward strand.
CATCCTTCTGGAATTGTCGGAATCAACGTTACGTCCTTATCAGCAGAAGCATCATGGCCTTCTTTAGCTAATTGGCACATGAGATGTTGTCTCTAGGAACATAAATCACAAAATGACATGGCGTTACAAAATCTTTGCAACATTCATGATGACAAATAACACAAAATGACAACAGTTAAAATGACATTAGATATGAATAAACAAACAAACAAACATAAGCAGACATCGTTTTTACCCAAAAAAAAAAAATTTATCAACGTCTTTCCCCAATAACCAAATCCAACTTAGAAACGACTTTCCCCAATAGCCAACATCTCTCTACACAGCACTGAAACGACAAGAGCAACAAAATCATAACACCTTTTTTAAAAATATACATATATACTGATATATATATATATATATATATATATATATATATATATATATATTTCATACTCTGTTCTTAATGATTTCCCCAATAGCCACAGCCAAATTAGACAAAGCCTTTCAACACCCTTTTTACCAATGGTCTAACTACCTTAAGTATAGACGAAATAGTTGTCATATGAGGAATAGGCAACCTGGGACGTAGTTGAGGAATCGAAGACTGTGAAGAACTCAATCGGTCGCTATCACACCCTGAGCCATGGCTAGACATCTACATTCTACAACATTGCTTACTAGTAATATCAATTTCACAACATACAATTGCAGACAATGAAAAAGTAAAACAAAACGAAATGAAGGGAGGACAAAAGGAAATAATAGGGAAAAATATTGGACCAAACATATTCAACAACAGGGAACTTAGAGGGCCGAAATTATATATATATCTTACCTGTTCGACAATATTATGGGATCAGCGACTTGGGCTTCTTGCTCGTACTCCCACCTTCACAAACACAATAGACAGTGGAGATTTAGGGATTTTGAATGGGATAGAAATAACCCAAATGGGGAAAATTTTTGCATGGGAGATTTAACATATGGGCTTGTTAAACTTGAGAGAGAGGTGAAAGGAGATTATTTAGGACTGAAGTTTCGCATGGAGGGAAAGAGAAAATTCACACAGGAACTAAAAACGAAAGAGGCCCCGGACTGAAAATGAAAATGGGGTGCTCAAATTGTAAATAAGGATTTAGGGTTTGCACATTTTTAATATAAATAATTTCGCAAAACAAACAAGTAGATCTCCTAGATCAGTTGGTTAGGCAGTTTTGCTTCTTCTCCCCCGTCCCATGTTCAAACTGAGCAGCAGCATGCAGCTTAGTATTTTTATTCATATGAGTTTTAACAATAAGAATGAACAAAAATTTTAAAACCCTCAAAGAGAATCGAACTCCGATAGCTGTACTGTGCACTTCAAAAACCAACCAACTTCGCTAGTGTATCAATCTGATGGGTCTTGACAACAAAAAAATATATATATACATACACACACTTGTTCGATCAACTTTTCTCAAAACATGTAAAATCACCTACGGAATTAGCCACAAAATTCCATGGGTAATGGAAACCGTCAAATTACCCACGGAATTTACGTGGGTAATACTTTAAAATTACCGACGGAATTTACGTAGGTAATACTTTAAAAAAAAAATCATGTAATTTTTTCCACAGCTTTCCGTCGGTAATCCATCACTAATCACCGACGGAATTAATTCCGTCTCAGATTCCATAGGTAATTTCAAGTTTTTTTGTAGTGTCAGGAGAGGTTGATGGCCTATTTATAGGGAAAGCTTCAAGGATAAAATGGTAATCCTCAAGGTTATCTAAAGTTCCATCCTTCCTTTCAACCATAGGATTTAAAACCACTTTATAACTTCAAATCTCCTCCCTTGGTCCAGCTGGTCAACATGCCTCCCTTTTTAGTCATTTAATGTGTGTTTTTTATTAACAAATTATCACATAGCTCAAGCTTCTAATTGGTGAGTTGATATTATTGAATTTTCAAAGCTATGGCTTAAAACATGTGATCTTATCGAAAAATCTGACTCTAAATCAGCCCATATGCTAGCGAAAATGAAGACCCCTTGGTCATTTGGTGATGTCATTTGATAATATAGTTAAGGGTTTAAATGTCCTTTAATACCCCATGTCATTGAGCAATTTGTTTGGTAACTAATCAAGGTCATTTGTGCCTTATTAATCAAGCTTAATCTTGTCTTCCATTGGCCCTTAATTCTTGATTTAAATCAGCCCCTTTTTTGATGTATTTAATTATCTCTAATTAAATTGAAGGATCATACAAATGATCTTAATTAAATTAAGTCTTATTGCCCATTAGTCTTTGCAAATTTCCTTTAATTTATTTAAGTGTTTTCATATTACTTTCTTGCCTCTCTTGGTTATAAATTAACTATTATTTTATGTGTTAATTATGTCACATTTTATTTTCCCTAATTGTAGTCTCATAATCATTTGTTAATTCATTCCAATATGAAATTTGCCGAAAATTAAAATTGACAAATTATAATAATTTGAGACACAGTCACCTTCATTTTATTTATTAAAATAAAAGGTTAAGGATTTTAGGGAAAATCCTAGATACTACAAAGCTTTTCCGATTATCTTTAAAAACTAATAATTTCTTGGATCCTAGAAATCATTTTATTTGTAATCCATATATTCATCAAATTTTGAAATACAAATAAAAATTGATGTTTGACCTCCTTAATCACTTATTCACAAGAGTCGTACATCCTTAATCAAATCATTATCATATAAAAAAGTAAACTTTTGAAATTGTCTTTCAGAAAACAATAATTTCTAAGGTCCTAGATCCACTGACTCAGCATATTTGTGTGGAAGAACGTTGTAATTTCCCATCCATGAATTATAGTTCACAATGGATTTTATCATTATATGCTTGTATATATAACTGTATATGCTTGTTTAAACCATATCTGTGAATCCTACCTGTATGAGGCTAACGCCACTCGTGAGCGAAGGGCCGACCACCAAGCCAACTTCCAGAAGTTGGTACGAGGGAAATGATGAAGAGTGGATCGAATCCAGTCTTCAGGAGGATAGGGGTTGTTGAAAGGCATGCTCATGTCGTAAAGCTCCCAGACACGGGTCAAAAAGCGCAAGTATTGCTCTTGAACGGTCTCCACGTTCCAGCCTGCTCGCACGAAGTCTCCATACAAAGTCTGAGTCAAGTCGCGATTGCCATCCAGCACATACCGTAAGTTTTCAATGTCAGCGTTCTCTCCTTCTAAATCAGCTATCTTAATGAAATCATATTCTGAATCAACATTTTCATCTACCAGGTCTGCTACATCGATGTAGTCAAAGTTGTCTCTAACAAGTTATTTGTAGGGGCGGGATGTAATGGCACAAACTGAGGTGCTTGTGCGGGCAGAGGGTAAATCGGATCAAGGTTCAATCTTCGGCCCTCCAACCGGGGATTTACCGATTTTCGCGCAGTTCGTCGTATTTGGGGCCCGTAATAGCTAAGAGGGGGTCTAGCCATTTCCTGCAACATGTACACCGAAGTTATATCAGTACTCTTTTCGAAATATGTTCCAAGACTACGGCTTAGAGCCCAACTTAGTTAACCAACCGATTGGCCAGGTAAGTGTCTATCATGGGGGTCTCACCGACTCTACGGAGACTGATTGACTGACCCACATAGACTTCATCGAGAACATATACTCTATGGGACCTTCGTCGAGAAGCTCGTTTGTCTTATGTATCCAGAAATTGGTACGAGGGAAGTGGTGAAGAGTGGATCGAATCCAATCTTCAGGAGGGTAAGGGTTGTTAAAAGGCATGCTCATGTCGTACAGTTCCCAGACACGGGTCAGAAAGCGCAAATACTGCTCTTGAGCGGTTGCCACGTTCCAGCCTGCTATCACGAATCCGTCATACAAAGTCTCCATCAAGTCACGGTTGCCATCCAGCACATACCGCAGGTTCTCATTGTTAGCGTGCTCAGCTACGTTGTCAATGTGCTCCTCTTCTAAGTCAGCTTACTCGATGAACTCATATTAGGACTCAGCATTCTCGTCCACCAGGTCTGCTACGTCAATGTAGTCAAAATTGTTCCCAACAGAGGAATGGTGTGAGTCTGCTGGGGCACCAGGTGCAGGTAAGACGTTCAGGGGTATAGTCGGTACGGGATTGGGATCGTACAGGTTGTCAGGGTATTCTGGGCTCGGGTGGTATACGGGCTCTGGGTCATGTAAGTGCTCGACAAGATAATGTGGGTTGTACGGCAATCCCAAGGGATTAGCAGGGGAAGGAGGTACTGGCACATACTGGGGTGCTGGCGCGGGCGGAGGGTATACTGGGTCGGGATTCAACCTTCGGCCTACCATTTGCGGGTTTACAGTCTTTCGGGCAACGCGCCTCATGCGTCCGTATCGATGAACAAAAGGGGCTCTCTGATGGTTAAGCACGGGTCTAGCCATTTTCCTGCAACATGTACACCAAAGTTATATCAGTATTCTTTTCGAAATATGTTCCAAAACTACGGCTTAGAGCCCAACTCAGTTAATCAACCGATTGGCCAGGTAAGTGTCTATCATGGGGGTCTCACCAACTCTATGGCGACTGCTTGACCGACCCATATAGACTAGCCTTGCCTTTAGCACCAATGGTTTCTTATAACTGAGCTAAGTTATAGCCGGAAAAGACTATTTTAAAAAAACACTTCAACCCTAACTTTGTTACTCAAACAGTCTGGTCAGGCCGGTGTATTTGTGGAAGGCTCGCCGAATTCACGGGGACTGATTGCCAACCACAAAACCCTTTCTAAGCACCAAACTGTCTGAAGTAACATAGTTAACTTTGGGCCAGAATGTATACTCTGATACCATAAATGTCACATCTCGTTTTCTAAAGCGTTTTCGAAATAATGTTATCAAAGTTCAAAAAAGTTTGATCAGAGTAGAGCATCGAAATAGATGTGAAAACGAGTAACTGATCAACATTCAACAATAATGTATCTGTGTACTGTTACAGTCATCCAAATATTCGAATATCCCAAAAAGGCAGAAAATTTAAAAATTTCAAAACGAAGGTCCATGTCTGCTTTTTCATGCTACCCGCTTACCCTTCTCCTCGTACTGATCTCCCGAAGGTCCTGGAGCTAAGGGAAGAGCTGAGGTTCAATTACCATTGAACCTCAGGTAACGGTTAACCTCATGCTTATGTATCAAATATGTATGACAAATATCCATGGCAAAACAACAATAACCACATACAATATTCTCATATTCACATAATAACATAACACAACCACTGCAATATGCATGTTATTATAGTCTGCATTATTCACCAGTGCCACGGTATACATCCGTGTCCTCAGCGCTAGGAAAACATAACGACATTATCAAGACTATAACCCGTATCAAGTTGTATGTGTATGATCAATTTTCAAAAACAGCATCTCAAACTATCTATCACATATAAGTATACCATAAGCATAAGAGTTAAGGTTACAGTACGCATCCGTACCTGGATTGATAATTCCGGTATGACGACGATGGTATACGTTTGCAGACTTCCTATAATATTTGTAAATAATATCCTCAAATATATTTTGGCCACTACTGACTATTCTACCCTTAGTACATTAAACCATCATTTTATTTCCTCAAATTTGTTGAAAAACGCTGGAAATTATCGGGCAGAATTTCGCCTATCTTTGAAAAATCATAACTAATTCTAGAAAAATTGAAACGAAAATCCATAAAATGTTTCGGACTCCTCAAGATGTCTATTTTCTAGGAAAAATATCAAACTTTGCCCAGAATTCAAAAATCATTCCCAGATTTCACGTATTCATTCTCTACCCAGAATTTTCTAGCATTTTGTCACACCCCTTCGGTATACCGACATTCGCAAGAGTAAATAAGCACAGCTTAAAGGATAAACTAGTTCCAGCATAGTAATACTGATATTGAAGTCTGGTACATAATCGAAATTCATAAAAAGGTTCGTACAAGATTTAACCAGGACATAATATTTCAAACACAATGAGGGAAAATAAATCAGATCTCTGCTCCATCAAGCACCGTCAGTTATCCATATCCACCGCCTTATCACGTGAGCCACGACCGCTGTTAGGTTTCCGTCCTGAACTTTGGGGATTGTCTGGGATTCAAATGAATCCCAGTAGTAACGTTAATCACTCACATAAGATGCATGCACAGTACATGGTAGACAACCAGTTGCAATAAATATAATTCACAATAATTTCAAACACAAAATTCAAATATGCAGTTCAACAATATTCAAGAACCTACCGGTTCATACACACAGTACTGGATAATTCAAATATTCAAATGGGCTTTCACCCTTCTGCATAAAAATTCACTTATCGGAGTACCACCCCCGGTCTCAACCGTGATGGCATCCAGGGTTACCCCACATTCAAGGGCACTACCTCCCGGCTTATACCGGCGATAAGGTTAGAAAATTCACAGTTCAAATATCACAACGGTACGTACATGCATATAAAGGCACACAGAGTATGTGAGAGAAAAGTTACTACCTCAACTCCGAATAGCTAAAAGAAATTCACCGGCGCTCGAACCACTTGACAGTCAACTCCTAAAATAGTATCATTATAAATATTAATCTTCACTATAATCCATTTCTTCCAAAATATCCAACAGGGTTCTTTTTATCATTTAGAATCCTTGTGACCCTTTAAACGATAAATCACCCATTTAAAATTCTTATTGCAACAATTTTCGGATTAAATCCTTTTCTGTCCAGAATTTTCATTAACTTTGAAAATTCATAACTATTTGTACAAAGCTCCAAATGATGTGCTTCCAAAACCTAAATGTCCTTTGGTGAGTCTATTTTCATCGAAAAATATTCTCAACAGCCAAAAATATCCATACTATTCCCAGTTTAAATAAATCACTTCGCTGTCCAGTTTATACTTCCAGTATTTTAGGCCAGATTGTAAAATCCATAACTCCTTGTACAGAGCTCTAAAAATTACATATTATATATCAAAAGAAAGCTCTGGATGTCTACTTCAAAACTGGAAGATTTCATGATTTTTAGACACCATTCACTTGACCGAAAACCATTTACAATTCGACTGCCTTCCAAACCGTTAAAACTGGCAGTTTTTGGTAGCTTGCTTAATTAATTCTTTTTGATTCTAAAAATCATTTCCAACCTTATTCTTACTCCATTTTCCGTGATAAACACTATGGTAACCTTAAAATCATCAAAAACCTTTTGATTTTACCACTTCTTAATGAACCCAAAATAATATATAAGAAGTGATAAACAAGATTTTGAAACCAACTTCTTGAAATGACTTAAGACAAGTTAGAACCATTACTTACTTGTCTTACTCCTTGAGAATTCAGCTATTTCTTCTTCCTTGTTGCCTCACACAACTTCCGTACTTCACTCTTAAATTAATATAAGAAAGTGTTCTACTTGAAGCTCTCTGTCTCTTTCACACTCTCCCAATTCTTCACACTCTCAGTATCGTCACCATGTCTTAATTTTGAAACCCAACCGATGAATAAGAGAGGGGTTGCTATGTATATAATTATTTAACGTGAATGCACCATCTCTTTGTTCATTTCGGATGATTGCAGAGAATGAGTTGTCCTTAGTGTAGACATATCTTCATGTGTCTCAAGTATGTCTTCCACTTTTCCCCTTCCCGTGACCACAAGTGAGTTAATAATTAAAACATTCTACCTAATGAACCATGTGATACGTGAATCATCAAAAGCCAACAAAAGAATAAAAGGTGCTGTCGGTTAGCCATATCCCAATGGATTGGAAGATAATATAATAACCAATAATAATTGGATAAGATGGGATACAAACCATTGGTAGTGGATTATTGATTTTAAAAAAAAAATAGCTTGTCTTCTAGCTTATCTTTGGTCCACGGTAGGTAGTATATTAGATAGATAGTGGATGTATGTATTGTAGCTCTGAAATTATTTCTCATTCACGGAAGGAAGCAATGAAAAGCTAGAATAAATAATTCCATAATTGGGAGACAAAGTGGCACCTTCATCCATGTGTCATAAAAAGTGAAATGGAATTGAGATAGAAAACATTGCATCCGTGAATGCTCATAGAAGGATTCGATGAATGGGCATTTATTTAATAAGACTAGTAGAAACACATGGTCCCTTATATGATAAAGAAGATGATATGAAGTAAGTCATAATTCCACCACATTATCTGATAATATATTTCTCCACAATAATAAGAGATGGATGTTACACATTTTCGCAGCATAAACTTTGAGAATTTCTTTCTCACTGTACAGAGCTCATTTCAACATGTTCTTTACATATTTGAAAAGCCCTATATGTCTACTTTAACCATGAAATTTCTCAGAATTTTTCAATAACATTTTCAACATGAAATATGCGTTTTTCTGTGACTCGTTCAGAAATCGCCTAACTGACGAATTTTCGCCAGAACTTCGTTACTACAGTATTTCTAACCCGGAAATTTTGCAAAACCACTTTCTTCACTAATTTTTCGAAACAAAGCTATTTTTAACTATAAGAACATGAAACTAAAACTATTCTAGAATTTTAAAGATTAAAACTACTTCTACCTATGAATTTAAAACTCAAAACTAAAAAACTTTGCTTACCTAAAGCTTGGACTCCTTCAAGCTTTCCTCCAACTCTCTCAACTCTCTCAAATAAGCAAGTGTTGTTTTGCTTGGTGTGAGGAAAATGTGAAGGATTTGGCCCCTATTTATAGGAATTCCTCATGGCAATTGTGTAATTTTTTGCAACTTTACTCTTGGTAAATTTCGACCATTGTATCTAGGGTATCATTGAAGTCTCACATCCTCACCACTCAATCCACTCATCCGTCCTCTCTCTCTCCCTTCTTCTCTTTCTTATTCCTTCTCCTAGAAGCCAAAAAACTTGAGGTTCAAGCAAGGAATAGTGTTTTGTATCATACAAGCTTTTGACCAACTTTGACGCATGTGTTGAAATTCATTTTCTTCTCTTTGAAGCCACCCAAAACCGTGCCCCCCTCTGAATTTTTGGGTTTTATATTTGTTTTGGGCTTTATTGTTTTGTTCGGCAAAAGTTTGGACTTCCAAAAATTGGTCCAATGTGAATTGTTGTGGTAAAAAGCCCTAATTTAATTTCTTCTTGTTTATTATTTGATTTAGCTTAATTAGGTTTAGTTTGTAGTGTTTTAATTGTTTCACAATTCAATTATGATCCTACTAATTCCAATTGTTTCAATTATCGATCTCTTGTCAAGCTTTAATATTGAATTTAGCCAACATATTCCAAATTGTTTGTTGATATTTGCCATTAGGTTAATTATGGATGTTATTCAATTAAGATTAATTTTTGGTGTCCAATGATTAATTTTTGTGCCCACTGATTATTTTAAATCTCTTCCTACTCCTTTACGCCTTATTTTTGACAATTTATGAATTGCAAGACAATATATCCTTAAATGTGAATTTACTTGTTCTTGAATTGTTGAAAATTCATTTAATTGATTTGGGGGTCTTAATGGCATTTTACAATATTTTATGACCCCTAATAAAATTTAGGGAGTTAGATTTTACCCTATTAAGTCTTACCGACAACTTATTCAAGAAATAGAATAAATATACTTACTAATTTGGAGACAACACACTTTCCTATTTTCAATAGGTTCTAATGGCCAAAATATCACATTTAAAAGTAATACAAACTTCGGGGTATTATAGCGTTATTAATTTATAAATAATATCCTAAAAGATATTTTGGCCACTATTGACTATTTTACCCTTGGTCTACTAGATTATCATTTTATTTCCTCAAAATTCGTTGAAGGACGCTGGAATTCATTGGGTAGAATTTTGCCTAACTTTGAAAAATCATAACTAATTCTAGAAAAATCGAAACGAAGATCCATAAAATGTTCCGGACTCCTTAGGATGTCTATTTTTCAGAAAAAATATCAGACTTTGCCCAGAAATAAAAAATAACTCCCAGATTTCACGTGTTCATCCTTTGCCCAAAATTCCCAGCATTTTCGCAACATAAACTTTGAGAATTTCTTTCTCACTGTACAGAGCTCATTTCAACATGTTCTTTACATATTTAAAAAGCCCTATATGTCTACTTTGACCATGAATTTTCCTAGAATTTTTCAATAACATTTTCAACATGAAATATAAGCTTTTCTGTTACTAGTTCAGAAATCGCCTAACCGACGATTTTTCGCTAGAACTTCGTTACTTTAGTGTTTCTCTTCCGGAAATTTTGCTAAACCACTTTCTTTACTAATTTTTCGAAATAAAGCTACTTTTAACCATAAAAACATGAAATTAAAACTATTCTAAAATTTTAAAGATTAAAACTACTTCTAGCTATGAATTTAAAACTCAAAACTCAAGAACTTGTTTACCTATTGCTTGAACTCCTTCAAGCTCTCCCACTTCCTTTCACTCTCTCTCAAATATGCAGATGTTGCTATGCTTGGTGTGTGGAAATGTGAATGACCCATGCCCCTATTTATAGGATTCCTTAATGGCAATTTGTGTAATTAATTGCAACTTCCCTCTTGTTGGTTTTTGACCCTTGGATCTAGTTTAAAAATCAAAACTCACATCCTCACCATCCAACCTCCCTCATCCGACCTCCCCCTCTCTCTCTTCCTTCGTCTTTTTCTTCTCCTTTCTCAAGAAGCTATTGAACTTGAGGTGCAAGTATTGAATAGTAATTACTTCATGTGCAAGTTTTGACCACAATTGACCATGTGTTGAATTCATTTTCTTGGCCTCCACTCCTCCAAAAACAGTCCCCCCCTCTGGACCTTTTTGTTTCTAATTTTGTCTTGGGCTTTATTGGTTTGTTTGGGCATTTGTTGGGCTACAAAAATTGGTCCATTGGGGATTTGTTGTGACAAAAAGCCCTAAATTAAATCCCTCTTGTTCACTATTGGGTTTAGCTTAATTAAGTTTAATTTGTCATGATTTAATTGATTACCAACTCAATTATGATCCTACAATACTCAATTGTTCCAATTATTGATCCCTTGTTAAGCTTTAATATAGAATTTAGCCAAAATATTTCAAATTGTTTGTTAATATTTGCCACTAAATTAATTATGAATGTTAATTCAATTAAGGTTAATTTTTGATGTCCAATAATTATTTTTAGTGTCCTCTAATTATTTTAAACCCCATCCTACTCTTTTACGGCTTATTTTTTTGAAAATATACGCATTAAGTGTCAATATATATTTAAGTGTAGCTTTAATTGTTCTTTAATTATTGGAAATTTATCTAATTAATTTAAGTATCTTTATGGCATTTTATAACATTTTATGACTCCTAATTAAATTTAGGGAATTGGATTTTGCCCTATTAAATTCTAAGGAAAATTTATTCAAGAAATAAAATAAATACACTACCATTTTGGAGACAACATACTCTCCTATTTTTAATAAGTCCTAATTGCCAAAATATCACATTTGAGAGAAATACAAATTTTGGGGTATTATAGCATATGAATTGTGGTACACGCTGTATGATTTTTGAATGTTTTTATATGTTGTGTGAAACATTCAGCTGTGATTGACTATCATATATGTATAAGCAAGCTTGGTTTGTGAGATTACCTTGTTGCTCTGAGATTCATTTGAATCTCAAAACCTTCCAAATGTTTAGGGCGTGGGCAGAGTGGTAATCAAGGTTCAAGGGGCAAGGTGGTAGAAATTGGTCACTGAAGGCTGCTGGAGGAATCGATGGTTTGAATTTAGTTGTTTGTTGTATAGACTTAGACTTAAATATTTTGGTAGTCTACACAAAATTTGGTAGTTGTTTGAAATATATATATATATATATATATATATATATATATATATAATTGTAATATATAATATTGGAGTAGCAGTTGATGGATAACCAAGAATTATATAATATTATATACTAAATGATTTTATGTGCTGCGTTGCGCATTAATGGCTGGTGTATGTTGTATTGTCGGAGGAGTGTTACCATTGTCATTTGTCAATTTAGAGGTAATGAGAGAGACTGAGACTAAGACTACAGAGAGAGATATAGAGAGGGCAATTGAGAGAGAGGGCTTTTCAATTGCCGGACAATGCAAAGGTATTTAGCTTGCAGTGGATAATTAGAACTCTAGCTTGAGAACTCCCACACACAAGAGTTTCATACAGCAACAACAAAGCAATTTACATATACCTTAAGAATAATGTTTGTAAATGAAGGATTAATCTTAGAAAAGCACTCGCATTAAAAATAATATCAAGAAATCTCTTTTTAACCTTTTAAAGATTTTTGTGTGGAATTAATAATTTTTGTCACCATCATATATAAGTTAAGGATATAAAAAAATAATAATAAGAAAAATACTCAATTACCGGCTGAGTTTTCCGATTCCACCCATTCCCAAATAGTATTTTGGATCTTTGTTGAGAATATCGGTCTCCAACAGATTCAAGAGAGACACTGATGAGCTTTATCTAGAACCTCTCTAGAGTTGATTAAGGTCTGCAAAGAAAGCACAAAGCTTCGTGAATATAAGAGGTTATTTTGCGCGAGACAAAGAATGAACGATATTGGTGAAGGAGGAAGCTAAGTAACTTTTTTCTTTTTTGGTTGATTTTTGAGAAAGTTATATATAATTACTTTGGTAAGATCTGTCCATATCTTTCAAAATATTAATTAATTAGTTTTTATAATATAAGATAGATTTTTTTTGGGGGGTGGGGGTTGGGGGGAATTAAACAGATTAAATGAATTATTAAATTAATCAAATATTGTATATACTTATATTATATATCAGGAAAAAAAATAACTAATATATATATATTAAAATAAGAGTGAAGACAATTTCACAACAAATCGAAACATCAGTAAGTAAGGAATTATAACCCAAAAACCCGTAGCCGACAAAATATTTTTCCTTTGGATGAATGCTAGTATTACGAGAGGAAAGAAAAAGAACCTCGTAAAGGAACCCTATTAAAAGTGAAAGAGACTTTCCAAATCCAAACCCCAAAACCCAATTCTCAAAATGTTTCCACAACCCACACCCCAAAACTTTGAAACAGAGCAATTTATTTTGTAATTTTAGCATATATCCGTTGAACAATAAATCGAAAGACAAAAGATGACAATAACAGAAAACCCATAACTATGAGTAGATCTATTCCCAGATTCACTGAAAGCTTCACGCTAAGGGTATAGCGACATGAAACAAAACCATTTTTTTCCTTTTGGAAAATAAATGGTACCTTGAAAGCCAGCCCGAGCACAGATCGCAGAAAGAGATAGAGAGCAGAAATAGGAACCGAAACAGATTCTCCAGAACAGTAAGCAAGCTAGCCTTTCTTCTTCTAAATCCAAGTAAGGAAGAAGAATCAATTTGTTAGTGAGGGTGGAGGTGTCGCCGCCGTAGGTTTTAGGGATTGGCTGTCGAGGGGTGAGGAGGGGGAAGAATAAATAAATAAGGACAGGCAGGGAAAGAGCGTGAGAAGTGAGAACGCTTATTAAGAAAGGACGAGCACGTGCTTCTTCCGTGCGTGGCACAGGGACGTTGTAATTTTGGAGTTCCTTTTTTTTCTTTTTCTTTTTTTTCCTAAAGCTTATAATTTATAAGCCATTGATTATTGTGAATGTTTGGTACGCGGCCTCCCATCGGATAGGCACGATGCGAATCAAACTTTTTTTTTTTTTTTGTTTGGAGAAAATGTTCCAATCAATCTTATAGTCAAAAAGTTATTTGGGCTGAGCAAAAAAAAAAAAAAGTTATTTGGGAGCTTTTAAGTGGCTTTTGACTTATGCACGGTACCTGAAATATATCTTCAGTATCATCATTTAGTATGTTAAAAAATATTTTACTGTATTGAATAATATTAAAAATAATATTTTAACATCTTAAAATAATTTTTTAAGATTATAAAGTATTTTTTTAGTACAATTCAGTATCCTAAAATATATTTTTAAAATCATTCAGTACTGTAAAAAATATTTTAAGGTATTAACGGATACTAAAAATAATTTTTTAAGATCCTAAAATAATTTTTGAAAATCATAAAGTATTTTTTTTAGTACCATTCAAATATCCTAAAATATATTTTTAATATTATTCAGTATCCTAAAAAGACTAGTATTAAAAATAATAGTTCAAGATCCTAAAATAAGTTTTTAAGATCATGAAGTATTTTTTTAATACCATTCAATATCGTTAAGTATATTTTTTAGTATCACTCAATACCTTAAAAAATATTTTAGGGTATTAACTCGTACCTAAAATAATTTTTCAAGATTATGAAATATTTTTTAGTATCGTTTAATATCCTAAAATATATTTTTACTACCATTCAATACCCTAAAAAATATTTGAAGGTATTGATTGGCACTAAAAAAATTTAAAGATTCTAAAATAATTTTTCAAGATCATGAAGTATTTTTTTAATAGTATTCAGTATTCTAAAGTATATTTTTAGTACTATTCAATACTATAAAAATATTTTAGGATATTAATTGGTACTAAAAATAATTTTTTTTAAGATCATAAAGTGTGTGTGTGTATATATATATATATATATATATTATTGTCATTCATTCAGTATATTTTTTTTAAGACTAGTATTAAAAATAATTGTTCAAGATCTTAAAATAAGTTTTTAAGATCATGAAGTATTTTTTTAATACCATTCAATATCGTTAAGTATATTTTTTAGTATCACTCAATACCTTAAAAAATATTTTAGGTTATTAACTGGTACCTAAAATAATTTTTCAAGATTATGAAATATTTTTTAGTATCGTTCAATATCCTAAAATATATTTTTACTACCATTCAATACCCTAAAAAATATTTGAAGGTATTGATTGGCACTAAAAAAATTTAAAGATTCTAAAATAATTTTTCAAGATCATGAAGTACTTTTTTAATAGTATTCAGTATCCTAAAGTATATTTTTAGTACTGTTCAGTACTATAAAAAATATTTTAGGATATTAACTGGTACTAAAAATAATTTTTTTTAAGATCATAAAGTGTGTGTGTGTATATATATATATTACTGTCATTCATTCAGTATTTTTTTTTTATATATACAAAGGCAAGCAAATAGCCTGAGAAGTACAAAGTATCTACTAATTAGACAATCCTATTGTGGTTCTGGAATAGTTCACCACATTCTAGTTTAAATAACTCCAAACAAGCAAAAGACTGAGTCAATAAGACATCAAAATCTTAATTGTTCTCCTGAGCCATTCGGGCTAGATAGTCGGCACATCTTAATCCTTCCCCATACTCATGAATGATCTCAAGATCCCAATTTGATAGGATAAGGGATCTTACTTCCTGAATCTCATCTTGCAAAGGATGTCCCTGTCCACAATCAATCAGGAGCAAACACATAGCTCCTAAAGAATTTGTATAAAGCTTAATCCTACTTAGTCCCAACTGTCTATAAAGTAGAAGACCCATATGGATAGCATGGATTTCCGCAGCAGTTGGGGTAATGCACCATAACTTCCGTTGAAATCCACGTATCCAGCTGCCTTGATGATCTCTAATCACTCCCCCACAAGCTGTCTGGCCTCTAGCATTCATTCATTTAGTATTCTAAAGTATATTTTTAGTATCAATCAATATTCTTAAAAATATTTTAGATTGACTATAAATTTAAATCACAAAAACTATTTCCACTACCAGTAATCCAAACATAAATCATTTTTTACAAATTTAATTTTTACCCAATCTCACTTTTTATCCAAGTTAATCTTCCCACCAATATCCCAACACAGCCCATTATATTGCGTCGAAAATTATGATAAATGCATTTGAACAGAAAAGTGTCTTACAAATATTTGTGTGTGTATGTATATACACTCTCCCGCCAATTATGTATGAATAAAATTCATGATTTGTGATATAAAATATGCCCTCTTAGGCAGAGGAAGCACAATATTGATAGACATCTTTAAGGTTTGCCACGAAGGAAATTGAGGTCAAGGGAAATTTTAATGAGTTTAGTTTAAACGAAATAGACAAGTAGATTTATAAAATTCTAATAAAAAGAATATGTAAGAAAAAAAATAAAAGAAATGATTAAGGGGTTAAGGTGCAAAAATACACATGTGTTTTTCTCTGATGAGCGTCCAGTAGCAAATACTTTTTTTGGGTGCAAAAGAGCACACGTGGTTACAAATTAGGTGCAAAAATACCGTTTGATCGTTAAGTTTGACTTTGACCGATGACGTGACATTTTAAAGGTGCAAAAATACACAGGTGATTTGTGAAGAGGAGCACCCAACAACAATTTTTTTTAAATTTAATAATTTTATTTTAATTACTACCGGGTGCTAAAAAGATGTTTAGAATACTAACCTGTACTGAAAAAATACTTCATAATCTTAATAGTCACATGTGTATTTTTGCACCTTTGAAATGCCACGTCATCGGTCAAAGTCAAACTTAACGGTCAAACAGTATTTTTGTACTTAATTTGTAACTACGTGTGCATTTTTGCACCAAAAAAAAACATTTACTACTGGGCTCTCCTCGGAGAAAAGCACATATGTATTTTTATACTTTAACCTATGATTAAAAGCTTTTAACCACTTGCCCTAATAAAATGACTTGATATATAGAAACAATATCTTACATATTATATTATAAAAGTCACTAACTAAATATTATTTATTAAATTAAATTATCAAACATATATTAATAGAATAAACTTGGTTACCAAGTCTTCCTCCTTCCAATACTTCTCAAACAAACATGACATATGATTTATCTTATTTTTGTATTATGTCCTTTTGTGATATTTGTAACCCTGTATTATGGATATGAAAGATTATAGGGGCCTCTTGAGCATAATTATCCATATGTAACTTTCATTAAACATAAGGATAGGACGAAAGGTCTGATCTCTCAAAACGTGGTGAATTAAAGTTTGAAGCCTCGTTAAAAAATATGTCTACATTTAGTATTCGACAATACCTTAAACATAATTGTCTCCAATAGAAAAATATATATGCCCCACACAAAAAAACGGGGGGTGGGGATTCCATTAAGCTATAAGATTATCCTCCACCAACCTTTATGGAAGATCGATATGAACATGCTGACTTGTTCGTTTTAGCTTGGATTTAAAGAGGAAAATCAATTCCTATGTGCTTCATATCTATCTTGCATAGTTGCATATGGTAATTCTTTAAAGTGGATTAAATATTTTTTTAAATTTGTTTAGATTGAATTAAACATTTCATGACACTTATGTCACTGCTCATTAACTAAATATTCTCCAAAATAAGATAGAAAACTTCATAAAACTTAATTTCATTTTAATTAATGATGTGCAATAAAATTTCACATTCTTTTAAAGGTTTATTGAAATAAATTTAATTATGGGGTTAGGTGAAATTCTCCCAATTAATTATACTAATTTGAATATCCCATATATATTTATCAGAAAAGACAAAAGAGGGTAATTGCTAGGGAGAGAAGTATATGAATTTTTAATGGGATTAAGGAGCCATTCTATTCTCCAAGTTTTTTGAAGGATAATGTTGTGCGCACAGTTTCAAAAAAGGACACCTCAAATTGTTGTTGTTGTTGTTTTTTTTTTTTTTTGGCTCAGAACACCTCAAATTGTTTGAAGGATGCGAATTCCCATATCGTATGGCTCCACAGTTTTCTATCATGTGCGTACAGTAAACCTGAAAGCATCATAAATAGCAGCGAATGCATGTGAACCTGATGTAACCATGAGACAGAGCCTCGGGCAAAGGTAAATGAAAGCACAGGGACATTGCAGAGTTTGTTTGGGACACCCCAAATGGATTTATTATCCTATTAAATGGGATAATAAATTCATTAAAAAAAAAGTGTTTGGGAAGCCTAAATTTTTAATGGACTTATGAGGTTAATAGAGTGTTTTTTTTAAGCCACTTTCCTATTTCTTATTATCCTATTGAAGTCCATTGAAGCTCCTATTTTTTTGAAAGACCATTTTGCCCCAAAGAAAAAGACATATCTACTTTAGTTTTTGTGTCTAGGTCCAGTGGCTTCCTGTATGTTTCGGTACTTCTTGGATTTATCCAACCTTTCTGTTTATTTATCCTCATTAATAATTGTGTTGTAAATTTTTTAATGGTAATGTTACTATTTTATTTGGCAAATTTATATTTGTTTTTAATTTTTATCCCAAATTATCACATTTTGTACACCACATGTATCATATATATATATATATGAATTTGATATATGCCCTTTTCTGTCATTTTCCATCTCATCTACTTTTTAAAAGCTATGCCAAACAAGTGCCCATTAGAAACAAAAGCCACTTCTGTCACTGCTATCTCAAACACAAATCACATCAGGAAAAAGTCCATCAGAAAAAATTCCAATAAAAAAGTCCATCAGAAACAAAAGCCACTTCTCTCACAGCAATCCCAAACGGGCCCACAATTACAGTGCATGACTTACCATATTCAAAAAGCTCCGGGGCAATTTTATCCTGTGAATTTTCAACGAGGGCTAATCTTAACCCAGAAGGTTTTAAAAACAGTGTAAATTTTTTTTGCCACTATTTCAATTAATTTTAACAGTAAATTAACGAAATATGTTGAGCTGAGTCCACATATAATCCACATCATTTTTATTAAGGTATAAATTTATCTCAAAATCTTAAATATAACTTTTGAAAAATTAAAATAGATGATACATAGACATTTATGACAAATTTGTATTTTATAAAAATGACGTGAATGTGACATGTAAACTATCAATTAAACATATTTGATCAATTAACTGTTAAAAATAACAGTCAAAATAAACTTATTTTGTTTTTAAAATTTTAAAGACAATATTATTCTTAAAAAAATTTTAAGGTAAAATCGTCCTCAGTAGAAACTTTGGGTTAAGGAGCAATTTTGCCCTTAAAGTATGCGTCTAGGAGCAATTTTGCCCCTAAAGTTTTCGGCTTAGCAATGTTGTCCCTGAAATTTCAAAACGGATCAATGTTGCCCCTCCGTTAAAAACCCTAACGGTCAACTAACGTTGACCGTTAGTTGACCGTTAGGGTTTTTAACGGAGGGGCAACATTGATCAGTTTTGAAACTTTAGGGGCAAAACTGCTACTTTTTTTGGGAGCAATGTTGCCCCTAAAGTTTAAAAATGGAGCAATATTGCCCCTCCGTTAAAAATCCTAACGTTGACTGTTAGTTGATCGTTAGGGTTTTTAACGGAGGGGCAACATTGCTCCATTTTGAAATTTCAAGAGCAACATTACTACGCTTGAAACTTTAAGAGTAAAATTGCTCATGGACACATACTTTAAGGACAAAAATACACCTTAACCCTAGAAACTTTTTAACCAAAATTGCCCCTCCAGCCTTTTCAATATGAAGGAAACCTATATCTTGATCTATAATAGACCTCAGTTTTCATCTTTTTTTTTTAAAAAATAATAATAGAAGATAGAAGAATTGCCAAACGTCGTTGTAATTAAGGCCCCACATAAGGGAAGTTATTTTCATTGTAATGTGACAGTTACCTACACACGAGAGGAAACTTAAATAACCTTAGCGGTGGGAGCGGTGGTTTATAAGCTATCTGACTTTTGTAAAAACTCGATAGGAAAAAAGTCAAATTGTAAATATGATTTGTGTTTAGATTGATGGTAGTAGAAGTGGCAAGACCTACGTTATAAAGCTGAGAGCTTTTATCAAAAAGCTTCCCCATAGAACTTCTGCTTAAAGTAGCTTTTTAGAAAAAAGCTCAGTGGGATAAAAGACAACCCAAACACCTCCCACTAAGCTTAATGGACTTTTTTCTAACTTTTTTTTTAAAAAACTTTAAGTCAGCTTTAAGTAGTAGGGAAAAAAAAAAAAGGTCAGCTTTATGTTGATTCTAAATAAGCCCAATACAGGTATAGTTTTAGGGTGAATTTATAAATAAGAAATGCACGCATTATGAACACTTTTGCCGAATTGAAGTAGCATAATTATCGTTACCATTTGTTAGGTAAACTTCAAAATAAACAATACCTCAGATTGTATAAATGATGTGAATCCACCACATCGTACGGCTTCACCAGTTTTCCATCATCTACGTACAGTGAACCTGGAAGTATCACGAATAGCAATGAATGCATGTGAACCTGACCATGAAGGAGACGTCACCATGAGACACCGCCTCGGGCAAAGGTAAAAGAAACCACAGGGACACTGCAATGACAGGGCATGGGCAAAGGTACAAGAAATAATAATAGACCTCAGTTTTCATAGATCAAGATATAGGTTTCCTTCATCGGCTTCCAACTTTTGATCAAGAGGTCGAAGGTGATCAATGATTAAAAAAACTTTCTTCAAGTTTATGCTTTATATGACTGCGTAGCTAACTAGTTAACCGTGACAAGTCTTTCCCAGGAACATGATCAAACAAAATCTTCCAATCCCTGGGGACTAGTAATCTTGCTTAACCTATACATATAATCTCACTTATAAGTAACAACCCTTGATGATATAGGTTAGCAGCTTCTATGCAAATATGTATTCTATTTTGAAAATATATATTTTAGTTTAAATAATCATTAACACTATTAAAAATTATTCTAAGAAGATATTTGATATTAAAGATTAAATTAGACTAAGTCCTTATAGATAACTAATTTACCTCTCATCAAAATAAATATCTAATACTACCTCCGGTCCTAATTATAAGAGCTAGTTGACTTTCTTTGGAGAGATTAAGGAAGTTTAATAAGTTACTTAATCATTTCATTTGTTGTATATCTTTAGATTATATATTAGTTTATTAGTTAAATTAATTAGTTTGAAGAAAAAATAAAAATAAAAATACTCTAAAGTAATTTAATTAGCTTCCTTAATCTCTCCAAAAAAGTCAACTAGCTCTTATAATTAGGACCGGAGGAAGTATAGTTTTTATAGTTTGTTTCAAATTTATTAGTTATATATTTATATTTTCATTAATTGATAAAGTTTAAGTAATTTTTACTTAATCAATTAATAACTTGGTGAAAAATTTGAGCAATTTTTGTAATAAACATACGTTTGAAGGAACATATAATATGTCTATATTTATGTTATTTTATAATCTTACAATATATATTGGTATTTCTGCTAATAAATTCCTTTGATAATTATTATATGTATTATTCCTCAAACTTAAAGTTTTAGATAGTCATGTTCTTGTTATTGGTCTAAGATAATCTATACCATGTCTTTGTGGATTTATATTTATATTCAAGGTTGATGTTGAAGGTATATTTATTCTTAATTTGTCCTATATTATTATTGGCTTCTATTCTTCTTGGAGTAGTTTCATGACAGTTTATTGTATTATCTAATTTCATATGTAATTGTTGTCAAATACTTATACTAGTGGGGTATAATCTAACTTCTTGTAATATTAGCATGACATATTTATCTATAGGTACTTTTCCATGAGATTTTTTTTTTATATATATTTTATGTTCATTAGTAAATATTAATCCAATGACTGTTATACTTATTGTTCTTACTCTTGGTAATAATTTTACTCTTCCCAATTTATAATATATTATTATTGATTTATTCATACGTTCATCGACTCTAAATATTACAAAATTCATATTTTTGTAAACTTTAATTTTTAATATATTAAATGTCCTGTTAATATTCCTAATATACTATCTTGTACATTATTTACTATTTTTTCATATGTTATTAATAATTCTAATGTGAGAGTCTATTCTTTCTTTAAAATAGGCTTTTACTAATAATTGAACCTCTGCAATATATATTCCATGTCTTATCCTTCATACTCCTTCTGTTAATGTTGATTTTATAGGATGTTTCTCTTCTAACACTACACAAGATTTTTTTTCCCATTTTTCTTTGATTTAATATTTTACTTACCTTAATATTTCATTAGTCCATTTTGTAAATTTTTTTAGCCTCTTGAATTCTGTGCTTTGTTTTTATTGTGGTTAAATTATATCCAGTTACCCCTTGTCTTTGGGCTCAACTGGCAAAGGGGTTGGACACTCTTACCAAAGGGAAGGAGTTCGCTCATAGAGTTGGTCAAGGCACTGAGGGAGGCATCCAGTGGCGGAACCTTTCATTGGCCAGCTGGGGCTTTGGCCCCAGCTAGCCCCGACTGATCTTATAAAATTTGTCAGAGTATATATGTATTTGTTATATGATATTTTATTTGGCCACAAATTTGGCCCCAGCTAATTTTTTATTTTCTTTTTAAGAACAATATTTGTTTCATTATTCATTGGGCTGTGAGAGGAAAGTAAAATTCTTGTTTGAGATACCGAAAATGTTAGTATTATCTTATATATTGTTTTGATTTATAATTATTGGTTATTATTTATTTGTATTTTCAAGGTTATTTGATACTATTTAGTAAATACTCCTTCTGGACATTATTTAAGGAATCAACTAACAATTTTCACAGGTCAATAAAAACAATTAAAATCATTAAATTTGTTCTAAAATTTAAGTAATTTTCAATATTATCTTTATTAATCACACTAAACTCTAATATCATATTAGTTATTACTTTTTTTCTTGCTAAAACAAGAATAATAATTAATTTCTATTAATTATTACTCTGACTCACTACCTTTTTAATTATGGGTATATATGGGAAAAAATATTTAATGCTATTTGGAAACAAGTAAGTGCTTTATTAAAAAAACCAAATATACTTGTTAGTTGGTGCTTTATAATAAAAATTAAAGGGAGTAGTTCAATATATTTATTTTTTGGCCCGGGCTAAAATTTTTTCCTGGTTTCGCCACTGGAGGCATCTTAGCTCCTAGGTGCTTAGGTTAACGTCTGAGGGTAGTAGACGGTTTGCCTCTCCCAACATCGATATTACTTAGGAGGAAGGAGGATTTTACCCTATACTTAGATTGTGGGTGAACCCAACTCCTTTCCTAAACTTTATGTATTAAATATATATATATCTAGTTCATTGCACTGTTTATGTCAAACGCTGATATTATTTTTCTATCCTATAGTGATGATGTCGAATTGTAGTTATATTTTCTATTGTTGTTGGTGTTTTACATTTTGATATCAAAGTTGTATCTTTCATTCTATTAGTCATTACTATTTCTCATCATACCACTACAAAAAAAAAAAAAAAGTTTTTGCGCTGGAAAAATTCCGTCGTAAAAACATGATTTTCCGTCGCAAAAAAAGAGTGACAATTGCGACGGATTTTTTGAAATCCGTCGCAAATTCAAATTTTTGCGACGGATCAAAAAATCCGTCGCAATTAATCTGTCACAAATTGCGACGGATTTAAATCCGTCGCAATTTCAAAATTTTGTGACGGATTCAAATCCGTCGCAAAAAATCGATTTTGCTACGGATTCAAATCCGTCGCAAATGCGGCGGACATCAATCCGTCGCAGTTGTGACGGATATGAATTCCGTCGCAAATTTATTTTTTTGAAAAAAAATAAAAAAAATAATTGCATAAAAATATTTAAAAAAATTACGAAATAACAAAATAGAAGAATGAGCAGAGATGATGAATGAGCAGAGATGTATGACGAGGGTATAATAGAAGAATGAACACCAACTATTTAATTGAAAACATGGTCCAATCCCCAAAACACTGACTTCTGAAGAACATTATTTTACAGAAACAGATATTCCATATCATGAATTCAGTATTAGGGAAAATGAGCTTATACAGTTAAGGATATTCAAGCAACTTCATAAACACTTAAGCCACTGTCAAGCACTGTACCATTTGAACTGTGGCTATGAACTTCAGCAACTAGGTCATAGATAACAAAGTACTTCTTCACCCTAATTGCAGAAGGATTCATTTTTCCCCTTTTTAAAAAATTATAGTACAGTACATCAACTCCCATAACAAAATCTCCACTTGTTTTCTAACCGTAGAATAACCAAAATGATCATCTGTGTCGTAAAATCCTGATCATTCGTTCTCTAACGAACTAAAAAAGGGGAAGATAAAAAGCGAACCTACAATAAGCAGTGAGGGGCTTAGAGAGCTCAGTGACGACGACAGAATCCACCACTTTCTCTTCACTCTTCCTGACATCAGAGTTGATACCCACACCTTCTGCTTTCACCAAAACGATGCGTTTAGGTGTGCCGCCATGAATACCTGCAAATGAGCAAGAATTGAAATGGCTACCCACTATTCCTCTCTTTGATGAAGCTACGGTGTGGGGGTGGGGGAGCTCGGGGCAGTGGAGCTGTGGGGGTTGGGGTGGGGGCGGGGGAGCTGTAGGGTGGGAGAATGAGTTGAGGAAGATGATAGATGGGGGTTTTTAATCGCTTTTTGCAACGGAAACACATTTCTGACGCAAAAAGCAGTCAGCTTTTAGCGACGGATTCAAAATCCGTTGCTAAATTTAGCGACAGATTTTCGCTAAAAGTCGAAAACGGGCGGCCTTTTTGGCCGCCAGTTAGCGATGGATTTTGAATCCGTCGCTAAAAGTCGAAAAATGGCGGCCTTTTTGGCCGCCAGTTAGCGACGGATTCCAAATCCGTCGCTAAAAGTCGGAATTTAGCAAATTTAGCGATGGATAC
Organism: Acacia crassicarpa; assembly: GCA_034222035.1. Classification (NCBI taxonomy): domain Eukaryota; kingdom Viridiplantae; phylum Streptophyta; class Magnoliopsida; order Fabales; family Fabaceae; genus Acacia; species Acacia crassicarpa. The sequence continues at coordinate 28,136,116 of JAWXYG010000004.1, forward strand.
GTGTTCCATTGCTAAAATTTTTCGCTAATTTGCGACAGATTTTTTTATCCATCGCAAATTTCTTAGTTTTGCGACAGAATTTTGATTCCGTCGCAAAATTCCGTGAATTTGCGACGGAAAATTCCGTGGCTATTTAGCTTTTTTCTAGTAGTGTATACAGTGATCTCAACTTAATGTTGTGGTTTCTATATATGATTGCTGAATTATTAACTAATGTCCAGTTCACTTACATTCGTTTTAAACTTCTATGAAGTGGGTAATTCCTTCTCGCCCTGGCGGAACAAAAGTATATACAAACAAAGCTCTTGCGACTCCATTTGTGAAAGAAAGTTTCCAGTGATAGCCAAAGATAGATAAGAAAATTTTCATGAAAACTGATATATTCACTCTATCTCTTATCTAATTGTTTTATTAATTAGAGGGGCTGTGGATCCATCTTTCAAACAGAAATAGATGATACAGCAGCGCCAGCAAGAACTCGTAGTATTATTCTGTTTTGACTTGGGAGATTATGAAAGCTAATATTTTTGAGTTATGGAGTCTTTTTTTTTTTTTTCAATTGAGTTATATATAGTTTAAAACTTGCTTATGCAATATATATCAATGAAGGTATTCTGTTTTAACTTGCTTAGTCTTCAGTGTTAAATTCTAACAAGCAAGTCATACATCATGTTGCGAGTGAGCTAAATTGCTCATCTTGCATCATTAGCTTTTCATATTTAAAAGAAATATTTAGATCTTGGTCTTCTTAGATCCGTACAACGCACAGGGTTTTTATCCTAATCATTACAGTGAGCACTAATTATTATTTAGGCCCTGATCATTTCAGGGTTGTTAGTGGATTTAAATAAGAATTGAACATATTGCATGTCAAACATTGGATTACTTTACTATGATTCTCTGAACATAAACGTTGGCTCTGAAATGAACGGAGCAAAGCTTATAATTGCTACATACTAGTTGTTGTTGTTGATATTTCATTGATTTCTCTATGATTTACGCTTTGTAAAAATCTTCACATCATGTTCTCCCTTCATAACCTCAGTTTTTGCTGTCACCTTCATTATTTCCCCAAGTTCTAGTGGGATTCATCGATCTCTCCATTCAATTTTTCTCCACACAATAACAGGTGTTTCGTTGTTTTGGAAGTTAAGAAATTGCAACATGAAGAGCAAAGAACTCTTCTCCTTTCATTATCACATGCAGCGATTAACAGTGACGGATCTTGAGATAAATTTTTGGAGGGGCAAAATATAGTCATCAACTAATTAAAAAATTTTATGATTATATAATATGTTCAAACTATATCAAATGTGAATCGATCTTTAACTGGCGTAATTATATGCATGTCATCATGATCACATGATGCTTAAAATAGTTACGCATAGGGACGACACTACTTGACTTTCTACCAGGAGTATTATACGAGTTGTGTGCACAAGGTAGGAAGAAGATATTAAATCAAGAAAAAGGAAGTAGCTGATGACTTTTCGGTGGAAATTCTCATGTGAACCAACACTGGAGCAACTCCCTTCCCCCACGCGTTTTTCTTCTTCTCTCCCCACAGCTCTCCTCCTCCCCTCGTCGGCTACGGTTCTCCTCCCCCTGCTGCCGACGGCATTCCTCCTCCCTTTGGGTGACGCCCCTCCTCCTCTTCCTTGACGCCGACGATGCTTTTTCCGGTGATTGGTTCCGGTAACCTTCATCTCTTCTCTCTTTTCATTTTGTTCTTCAATTTCAACCAATCTTTTTTGTTTCCTCTGTTTTTAAACCTATTTTTCTTTTCTTATTTCTCTTCTTTGTTCATATATTGCTGGATCTTCGTTTCAGAGTTTTCAGACGATGATTCGTCAAGTTCTTCTGCCTAAAACGGTTACCAACTAAAGTGATTTTACGACATACAAGTCCCATAGTTGAAGAAATGTTCCTATTTATCTTCTTGTTCGGATTGTCATTAATTTAGTTTGCTCAATATAATGGAGGTAATTATTTTTAATTAAACATATATGCAACATATTTTGTTCTGATTTGTACTCTATCGAACCATTTTTTTTCTTGTTATATGTTAAATTTTTGTATAATATTGGTAGTTAGAGATATTTTAGGATCTAATCGGATTATGAAATTTGAATTTTGTAATTGTTTTTCTGTTTTATAATTCCTAGATATTAGAATCCGGCTAGATTATAGAATTTAAATTTTGTAATTGGTTTTCTGTTTTATAATCCTAGATATTATAGAATTTGAATTTCGTAATTGCAGATTTCTATTTTATAGTTCCTAGATATTAGGATCGCCTAAATTGATCAGTAAAGTATAATCCTAAAGGCATATGAAAATTTATGATAGGAATAAAAAATTTTAAAAAATATTTAAAAAATATTTTTTTAAAATTTAAAATTAGTGGCTAATCTTAAAAAAAATTAAATAAATTATTTTAAAAAACAAAATTAAAAAATGAAAATTAGAATCTTTAATAAAAATAAAAATAAATATATTTTTTTAATAAAAAACCGAAATTAAAAAAAATTAAAAAAATTATTTTTTTAAAAAAATCCAAACTTTGCGATGGAATGGAATTCCGTTGCAAATCCCCTGAATTTGCGACGGAAAAAAAAAATCCGTCGCAAATTTTGAAATTTGTGACGGAATTTTTGCTCCGTCGCAAATTTCGAAATTTACGACGGATATTTTGTTCTGTCGCAAATTTGCGACGGATTTTATGTTTCCGTCGCAAATTGCTACGCGGATTTTTGCGACGGACCGAATCCGTCGCAAAACATGTTTTGCGACGGAAAACGCCTATTTTGCGACGGAAAAGTTTCGTCGCAAATTATGTTTTTTTTTTTTTTGCAGTGAAATCTGAAGCCCTTAAGCCTTGTGTCAAATTTAAAGCATTTATATATTTGAAATGGAGTGAGGAGTACACAATAAGAATTGCATGATTTATTAAACCCAATTATTTCACTTCCAGTTTGCGCAACTATAGTAGCAATCGAGTGTCACTCTTTGGTATCTTAGTCTTTGTGGGACGATACTCTACTTTCACTTTATTACTTGTTCGACTGGTTCGCTTGCCATAAGAGAATTCAACCAACAACAGGTTCATGCAAGATTATACCTATTTTTAAGCAATTTCCCTATCTTCTTTTCTTGATTCTACATTTAAAAAAGTTACATATGGTCATAATGTGTTTGTTATTCTTTTATTGTCGAAGCTGTTGTGTTAAATTTTTTTGGTGTAAGTTAATGTTATACTTCTCGATATTCAATGAGGATTTCATAGCAGATGTAGTAACACCTCATCAAGCCGGATACAATGCAGGACATATAAAGGCAGAGCTAAGGTTTTATTTGATTTTAGTTTATTTGAACCAAAAGAAATGGTGTTTTAAAATAGTAAACTTCTAGCAAATTGTTCTATTGCATTTTTGTAAATTCACTTTTTTTTTTTAAAAGTATCCATGAAATCAACCCAACTTTTGATGAATTTGGTGTAAAATAATTTAGATTCCAATGCGTACAAAAAGATATTTAGGAATGTTTATCGATTAAAAGACATTTTTTATATTTCATTTGTAATTTGTATTCTGAATCATTTGGAGGATAAGATTGTTTACCATTGTTACGGTTTCATTTCTAATATGTAGTTATTTATTGGTAGTAATGTTTCAATGTTCCTTAAAGCAAAAACAGCTGTCACACTTAGGAAGCAAAATATATTTAAGTAATCCATAAAATATTATCGCTTGTGGGATGCACGGGAAACGGCAAGCTCGTTCAAAGAATAAAAAAATAAAAAAGAACTACATATTTATAAGTAATCTACTATTTTTCTTGCATTAGTTATATCATTATTATATATTTATTTGTTCATTGACACATAATATATAATAATCTCCATCGCTTGCTCATTTATTTGTTCATTGACACATAATATATAATAATCTCCATCGCTTGCTCTAATTATAAAATATGGGGCATAAAGTTAATCTTTTGAGGAGTTAAACCTTTAACTTAATTAAATTTTACACTTTTAATCATGCTGATTCTACATAGGTATTTATGTAAGATTGGAAATTGAGTGTTACAAAGTGTACACACTTAGTACACTATATTTTGTTACAAAATCATCCAATATCAACCTTAGGAATTTTAGTTCATGATAATGGATACACAAACAGCTATCCAGGAATGGCTAAACTCAAACCATTGCAATTTCGTTGAAGACGGGTGTGTTTGGTTTTAGGGGGAGAGGGGAGGAGAGAAAAAACTTTACCTTTTTGTGACTAGATCGTGTATGAAACTGATGTGCATGGTTAAGAGAGAAACTATGTTTAATTTGGCTGCAGGTTCCCCCATAATTTCCATTTAATGAAATAATTATGAATTTTAGGCATATGTCTATGAAATTGATGTTGAAAAGGTCTTGTGATGGAAAACATTATAGGACTCATACAAAGCATGACAATGGTCCACTGAAAGAGCAATGGCTACCTGGAGTCAAGAAAATCATTTAAGATTAGCAATTAGCAGAATGTTTTTATTCATGCCTATTTGAGACAAGCACATGACAACCAGCAGGGACAACACACATACTGCAAGAAACAAGCAAAGCCACTATTATAAGCATCATCCCAAGTCAATGTTCTTATAGAGACTACAATTTGATGATCGAAGTATTATCTGAGAACATGAGTTTATAATGCAACACAAACAACCATACACTATAACTGTTTTTTTTTTTTTTTCCCTGAAGATATCAACAAGCATGACCTCTAAAATGCAGCAGTAAATAGCTCAATAAGCAAATATTGATCCACTCACTTTTATGTGAGAGTGGCAGAAGAAATATTTCTGCAGTAAGAACATAATTATTAAACCCATTTAGTTATTAAAGTAAGCATAACTTTTCTTTAAAAAGATCAGATCCATGCTTGTCAAAAAAGAATGATTATCTTGCAAGTGTCTCAAGACCAATAAGGTAATTGATCCTGAACTTACTTTAAAGGACATTTGGGTAGCTAAGCCTTGTATAAAATATGTGTGGTATATAAGTATGAATATAGATAAATCAAGATTTTATTTGAAGAAAATGAATACGTTGACGGTTCCAGTTAAAAAGCAATGGGTTTAAATTTGTAAAAAAAAAAAAAAGAGTATTAAAGAGGAATAATACAAAGTAACAGGGACTAAAAGTTTGAAGATGAAAATGAAAGGCGGGGTATTTAGGAGATGGAGAAAGCAAAGAATCCTAATCCTCATTGTCTCAGTCCTCAACAGCTACTTGATTGAAACTATTCATGTTTGCCGAGAGAAAAGGAAGAATGTTTCACTTTCTAAATCATCTTTCAAAAGATAAAGAATTAAATTGAGCCCAAGTTGGTAATGTAGGCCTCATTGTGATCTGTTTGACTGTTGACCCTGCTTTGACCATAAACTAAGAATATGAACATCTTGACAATAAAGAATTCCTATTAGTTTTTACCAAAAAAGAAAAAAAAAAAGAATTTCTATTAGTTCGACCCAGTCCAAAAGATACAACGAATTTTCGTGGACTTTCAACAAACAATTAAAAAACCAAAAAAAAGCCTTCAATTCAGCCACCGCTAAGTGACAATTTTGTGAAAAATGGTAATCTGGTATGGATGGTAATGGCTGTATGATGATTTACTATATTTAACTAATTGGTTATACTAAATGAAATGAATATGTGGTATATAAAATTGTGGATTTATGAATATATAACTATGGTGATTATATGCTGAAATGTTAGACATGCAAATTTTTAGTTTTATACTTTTCCACATAATTTATCTACTTAATTAAAAATGATAATAATTATTATCCATTTTGGATGCATTATCGTACAAGTACTTTGATTTTTTTTTTTTAGATGATGGTTTGCTTCTTTTTTAATTACATGAAATTAAATTGGTAAGCTGTTATTGTGACAGAAACATCAAATTCCTGTCAGAAATGGTATCCATAAAAATACACCATTACATATAACATAATATTGATGCATAACCTACCATTCCAACCCTTTTTGAATTCTTTTTCGTTGAGATATTGGTTTGCTCTCTCTATCAATTACATGAAATAAATTTTTCTCTTTTTGTTTTATCCATGAAATTAAATTGTTGAGCTGTTATTGTGGGAATGAATTTGAGACTTTAGCGCTTGCACTATACTATGCTTACATATTCAGCTTTAATTCCAATATAACCTTGCATTAGATTTTTAGTATTGGCCACTTACACTTTTGTTGTTGGTTGATATTTTTAGGCCGTTAGCGTCGAGGGTGGCGACAACTCTACCAAACACCTTACCCAAGTTTCATTGAGGTGTGCAAGGAGTTTTATGCCAATACATTCCTCATCCGTGAAGATAACCAAAACAAGCACGTGAACTATGTTAGAGGGAAAGATGTAGCCTACGATCTAGACAGTTTTGATCGAGCGCTTTAAATCAATATCCCTAAATCAAATAATGAATGTGGGTATAAAATGCTTTAACAAGATTTAGATAGGAGAATTGGGACAATATTACGAAAGAAAGATTAGGGCTGTGTTTGAAAAGAAAGAAAAAATGAAAAAGAGAGGGGGATCAGTGTCAATGTTTGCAAATAAGGGATCAATCTTAGAAAAGCACTTGGATTGAAAATAATCTTCAGAAATCTCTAATTCACCCTTTTAAGATTATTACGTGGAATTAATAATTTGTATTATTATCATAAGATAAATATAGCAAAAATAATAACTCAAATATTCAATTACCTTGTAGAGTTAAATTGTTGAATTTTTCGATGCCACACATTCCCAAATAATGATTTGAATATTCTTTGTGAAGATCGGTCTCCAACTGATTGGAGCGGAGTGAGTATTGAGGCCTATACAGATTAAAAAAAAAAAAAAAACAGATCCATCAAAACTTCAAAGCCCTTTCTTCAATAATTCCACCCAAAAAACAAGAACCAACTGAACGAAATGGCAAGATCTTAACAACATATCCAAAAACGACAATTAGTTTTTTAACTAACAAAGCAAAGCCTCTTCTCTCGAAGGGAACATATCATAATAGTGAAGACAATTTCTGAACAAATCAAAACATCAGTAAGGAATTATAACCCACAAACCCGTAGCTAACCAAATATTTTTCCTTTGGATGAATGCAAGTATTACGAGAGAGGAAAGAAAAAGAACCTCATAAAGGAACCCAATTAAAAGTGAGAGAGACTTCCCAAATCCAAATCCCAAAACCCAATTCTCAAAATGTTTCCACAACCCACACCACAAAACTTAGAAACAGAGAATTTATTTTGTAATTTTAGCATATATCTGTTGAACAATAAATCGAAAGATAAAAGATGACAAGAACAAAAGCTAATAGAAAACCCATAACTACGAGAAGATCCATTCCCAGATTCACCGAAAGCTTTGTGCGAAGGCCATAGCGACATGAACCATAACCATTTTTTTTTAATCTTTTGGAAAAAAAAAATGGTACCTTGAAAGCCAGTTCGAGCACCGATCGCAGAAAGAGAAGAGAGAAGAAATAGGAGCCAAAACAGATGTTATCATCGGGAATTTGGACTTTTTTCTCTGTTGGATTATCTGGAACAACAAGCAAGCTAAGCTAGACTTTCTTCTCCTAAATACAAGTAAGGAAGACGAATCAATTTGTTGGTGAGGGTGGAGGTGTCGCCGCCGTAGGGTTTAAGGATTGGTTGTCGCGCTGTGAGGAGGGGGAAGAATAAATAAGGACAGGCAGTGAGAAGTGAGAATTATTAAGAAAGGAAGTCTGTTGTCACGGAGCTTAGTAAGAAAGGACGAGCATGTTGTCACTTGTCACGGCCAAAATCTCTGGGAAATATGGATGCCCCTCTCGGCCTCTCCGCTATCGACCAAAATTAGTGACTCAGGCGTTACAATATGCTTTGTATGCGTGTCACGGGGATGTTGTTATTTTGGAGTTCTTTTTTTTTTCCCCATGTATTTTTTTTTTAAAAAAAAGTTATTCATACCTGGGTAAGCTTTAAGCTTATAATTTATAATCCATTAATTATTATATTGTATCGAAAATTAGGAAAAAATGCATTTGAATCAACAAAGTGTCTTACAAATATTTGTGTGTGTATACACCCTCCTGTCAATTATGTATGAATAAAATTCACTATTTGTTGATATAAAATATGCCCTCTTAGGCACTGGAAGCAAAATATTGAAAGACATCTTTAGAGTTTGGGACGAAGGAAAGGAGGTCGAGGGAAATTTCAATGAGTTTAGTTTAATAAAAAGAATATATAAGATAAAAAATAAAAATAAATGATTAAAAGCTTTTAACCACATAACCCAACAAAATGACCTGATGCATAGAAACAATATCTTACATATTATATTAAAAAAGTGACTAACTAAATATTATTTGTTAAATTAAATTATCAAATAGATATTAATCGAACAAACTTGGTTACCAAGTCTTGCTCCTTCTAACACTTCTCAAACAAACATGGCATATGATTTATCTTATTTTTGTATTATAACCCATTGTAATATTTGTAACATTGTGTTGTGGATATGAAAGATTATTGGGGCCTGTTAAGCATAATTATCCATATGCAACTTCTATTAAATATATCGAAAGGGCTAGTCTTGCATAATGTGGTGAATAAAAATTTGAATACTTGTTAGAAGATGTACCTACATTCAATATCCGACAATGCTTCAAACATGATTGCCTTCGACCAATAGAAAGATATATGTGCCTCAATGCTTCAAACATGATTGCCTTCGACCAATAGAAAGATATATGTGCCTCACAGGAGGGGTGGGGGCACTTCCATTAAGCCATAAGTTTGTTTAAGATTATCCTCCACTAACCTTTATGGAAGATATGAACATGACCACTTGTTCATTTTAGCTTGGATTTAAAGATGAAAATCAATTCTTGTGTGCCCAAATTTGAGAATATATTAATTATACATGTATTCTTCTATGAGGAGGAAAATCAATTTTTATGCGCTCCATGCCTAACTTGCATAGTTGCATATGGTAATTCATTAAATTGGATTAAACATTTTTTAAATTTTTTATTTTTTTAATATTGAATTAAACATTTCATGACACTTATGCCACTGCTCATTAACTACATATTCTCCAAAAGAAGAAAGAAAGCATATAGATTTACTCAATCATTTGCCTATTAGGAAAATTGCCCCCATCAACTTGTACTTTAGACATGCATAACACTAGAATTATGAACCTAAAAACTAAATAATTTATGTTACAAAGCTAGTTTTACAATCTAGAGAGCATGAACATGAGGTCAACCTTGTTTATAAAAGATACATGTTACAACTAAAGGATCCTTCAAATCTGTGATGAATAGATGGTCATTTCTATGTATCAAGGATAAACTTACACAAAAATTTCTTAACATAATAGAGACCACAATTAAAAATTGTGACCTGTTTATTGGTATGCTCTTTCAAAAAGCTATGACAATAGATTTTTGTCAGCTCAATTTTCATAAAGGAGCCCATAATGTTATCTTAACCATGAAATGACTACAATAATACAGGGATATAGGACTTTATGATATATTGATCAGGGACAATGTGTATCGTTAAAAAGGGGAAAAATATATATATATACTAATGGATGATAAAATGTTTAATATAATTGTTGGGAAATTTGAGAGCTCACCTTTTAAAACAATCCAACCAATTTTCTAATATTGACCACATTGGCGGACCCACATTGGTTTTTGTGGGTGCAAGTGCACCCATAAATTTGAAGGAGATATATTATTTTTTTGGAAGGGATTTTGCAATAAGTTGTCTAGATGGTGTGGTGGTAATTTCATTAGTCCCACAGCAGATCCTATATTCAAACTCATGTATGGACAACTTTCTTACCTATTTATAATATCTTATTACATATGAGAAATCATAATAATTTTTGCTTGCGTGTTGCTTTGGAATTTGATTGTGTAACATCTGAGTATCTATATACCATGGGATTAGAGTACATTGTTCTATTTAAATTGATTTCCTCGAAAATACTTTTCAATTGAACCCAATTTCTGATCCTAAATTTTACGAAGGTGTGGGTTGCCTTTTATCCTCCTTAAAAAAAACCTCCTGAATCCTACTATTAATTGTGCACCCACAAACATTACATCTTGGGTCCGCCACTGATTGACCATGAATTAATATGGAGAGAATAAGCATATAAATAACACAAATTCTTGGCTGCCACACCAGAGCTTCACTGGTCAGTCACCGGAAGTAAATCTGGCCTAGCAGCTATAGATTGCCGGTCGCCAAAGCTTTGATGACAGTTAAACGTTTTTTTTAAGAAAAAAATAAAGCAATGTCATTATTATTATTTTTATCCACAAGATTTAATTTTATTTTGATCCATGATGCAATGAAATTTCATATTCTTTTAAGCGTTAACTAAAATAAAATTAATTGTGGGGTTTAAGGAAATTCTCCCAATTAATTATAATTATTTGAATGCCACATATATTTATCAAAAAGGATAAAAGAGGGTAATTGCTAGGAAGAGAAAAAGGACATGGATTTTCAATATGGCAAGTCATGCACTGTAATTGCAGTAAGGCTGTTCTTCCTTTTACCTTTGCCCGAGGCTTGTCTCATTGTTAAGTTCACATGCATTCATTGTTATTCGTGATGCTTTATATCATGTGCGGGCAGTGAGCCTAAAAGCATCACGAACAGCAACAATGCATGTGAACCTGACCATGACGGAGGCGTAACCATGAGAAAGCCTCGGGCAAAGGTAAAAGAAAGCAGAGAGACACTGCAATTACAGTGCATGACTTACCATATTCAAAAAGCTTAGGCGCAATTTTACCCCATAAATTTCCAATGACGGTTAATCTTAGCTCAGGTGTTTCTCGGGGCCGGGAGTTTTAAAAATGGAGTAACTTTTCTTTGGTCACTATTTCATTTAATTTTGACGATAAATTGATTAAATATGTTGATTTGACAATCTACATATAATCTTCATCGTTTTTACTATGGTGTAAATTTGTCCCAAAATCTTAAATCTAACTTTTGAAAAAATAAAGTAGATGATACATAGACATTTAAGACAAATTTGAATCTTAATGAAAATAATGTGAATGACATTTGGACTGTCCACTAAACATATTTAATCAATTAACTATCAAAATTAATTGAGATAACGATTAGAACTTAGAATACACTTACTTCATTTTTAAGCTTTCGAGAGAAAATTGCCCCCCAATAATTTCTAAAGTAAAATTGTCTCTCAATAAAAATTTTCTAGCTAAAATTATCTCTTTAGCCTTTTCAATATGGTAAGTCATGCCCTGTAATTGCAGTACCTGTGGTTTCTTTTACTTTTGCCCGAGGCTGTGTCTCATTGTTACGTCTCCTTCATGGTCAGGTTCACATGCATTCGTTAATCGTTAGTATTCGTGATGCTTTCAGGTTCACTGTACGCACATGATGGAAAACTGGTGGAACCATACGATGTGGTGAATTCGCATCCTTTACACAATTTGAGGTATTGTTTATTTTGAGGTATGCCTAACAAATGGTAACGATAATTAAGCTCCTTCAATGCGGGAAAAGTGTTCTTAATGTGGGCGTTTCTTACTTATAAATTCACCCTAAAACTACAACTATATTAAGGTTATTTAAGTTGCCTCTCATGTGTTGGTAGCTATCACATTACAATGTAAATAACTAACCCTTATCTGGGGCCTTAATTACAATGACGTTTGGCATCTCTTCTGTATATAGGTTCCTTCATCAGCTTCCAACTTTTGATTGAGAGGTCGAAGGTGATCAATGATACAAAAGCTTTCTTCAAGTTTATATGGCACCTTAGCTAACTAATTAACCATGCAGGTCTTTCCCCAGGAACATGATTAAACAAAATCTTCCAATCCCTGGGGACTACTAATCTTGCTTAACCTATACATATAATATCACTTATAAGAATGACTTCGGTCTACTAGCTATAACAACCCTTGATGATTAGGTTAGCAGCTTCTATGAAAATATGTGTCTTAGTTTAAATAATCATTAACACTATTAAAAATTATTCTAAGAATATATTTGATGTTAAATATTATATTAGACTACGTCCTTATACATAACTAATTTACCTCTCATCAAACTGAATCTCTAATATAGGTTTTATAGTTTGTTTCAAATTTATTAGTTATCTATTTATATTTTTATTAATTGATAAAGTTTAAGTAATTTTTACTTTTAAAAAAATTAATAACTTGTTTAAAAATTTGAGCAATTTTTGTAATAACATATGTTTAAAGGAACATATCATATGTCTATATTTATGCTATTTTATAATCTTACAATATTCGAAGAGGGGATGCATGTGCGAAGTGGTACGAAGAGCTTGTTGCACTTGAACATGAGGTGATGAAGATGAAATCTAAATTTTTAGTTAAAGAAAGTGAAGTGAAGAATGTGCAATGCAAGTTCAAACTTGTAACATCCTTCCAAAATTCCCATTTAATTGATTATTTTTATATCTAAACATATTTAATTCTGTCCAAAAATTTATCATTTAAACATTAAATTTCATATCAGCAGGCTCTATTCGTTATATAAGTTCTAGTATGCAGCGGAATGGTCAAAATATGTAACGTACCAAAAAGGCCCAAAAGTTTGGCAATATACATCAAACTATGCTTATGTAACAAAAAGAGACAAACAAAATTGATAATTTGGATCAAGTCTCGAATGCCTTCTTCCCTTTAGTATCAGTGCCTGAATTCTCGCCTGAAAAATAAATGATGACAGGGTGAGTCATAAAGACTCAGTAACCACATATTCGATTTAACAAGTATACAAGAAGTGATTATAAGATAGTTAAGTGGGCCAATTATCTATTCGTATATCAATAACTCTGAGTAATTTACCAACCCAATTAATATTTTAGAATTATTCAATATGCATGTAACTCCCTCAACCTTCCTTATAACCGCTGACTGATGAGGACCTTCGTCATTAGCCTTGGGGTCCACAATCAACAATTAACCAAGGATTGCGTATAGGCAAACCTAGGATCGTTTTCTCTTTTCGAGGAGCTTTTTATTGAATCCTAAGTAATCTAAATGTCATGCAAATACAATGAAAACAAGGGGGGATTGGGTTTTGGATTTTTAAAGTAATAAACTAAAATAAAAATGCAATTTAAATGAAGCAAAGATAAAATAGAGTATAAGAAAACGAGAAGAAACAGATTAAAATCGATCAACCCAACATTCAGATTCCAGAGACTTCCATCATTGAACAAAATATAAATAACCCACGTTTGGCTCTAGACGAACCGAGATCTCTGCATTCGCCCATAAAATCCCTCGACTAGATGATCGCCTAGAATATGTCCGAACAGCGGCGTCCCACTGTGCGATCGCACAGCAAAACTTAAAACCTAGTTCGAACTCAGTCCTTGGGATGAACCAAACCGAATATTAAATCTAATATTCGAACTATTTCCAGAAATCGGATCTGATAAGATGAAAATAGAAACGAGTTAAATTACCAATAAAGCATAAGTTCTCTGGACGAATCATGGAATCCTCAACGTTAGGTCAATCAAAGAAGCTTAGCCCAAGCATGACTAGGAAAAACGTAGAAGAAAAGATGAAGAAGAACATGAAGAACAACTCAAAGAAAATAAAAAGCTTCTAATTTAATCTGAAAATCTCCTACAACGTAATTGAGAACATGTTTGTAGCCACCATCTAATTTTCCTTATATAGGAAAGATGACTAAAAATAGGAAACCTCTAATAAATAGGAAACCCCTAATCAATAGGAAATCCCTATAAAAAAGGAAACCTCTAAAAATTAGTCTTTTATTACAAAATTCAAGCAAAATAAAAATCCAGAAAAATGCGTCTGTCTTTAGCTCCAATTTCGTCCATCTTCTTGTCTGAATCAGCCTTCAGAGTCTTCATAACAATTGTAGCTCTCTGAATCATCTAAAAAAAGAAAGAAGAATCAGGCTAATCGGATATCTAAATTAAAAGTTATGGCAAAAATACTAAATCACTGTAAATATGGAATTTATTCATAAAAATGAAATCAATCACATTAAAAGCTCAAAGCTCAATTAGGTAATAAAACCCATTATTTAATGACTAAATAATCCTAAATTTATTTATCAAGAGATACAATTAAGTGTAATAATATTCAATCATCAAATTCCCCCACACTTATCTTTTTGCACTCCTGAGCAAAATTCAAAGAAAAAGACTAAAATGAAAAATTCTTCATTTCTAACAATTGCTAACAATGGAAAAATTTAATAAAGGACACAAAGCTTTAAAAGACCAATTAATCAAGACTAAAATCCTTTCATCTCAAATTACAAATCCTGGCAATCTCAATCAATGATGCTAATCACACAAGATGATCTCTCAAGGGATGCTCTCAATCAATCTCTCAAGTGTATAGGATAAATAAGTGTATCGCTCAAATTCTGCTCAAGAAAATAGTCCTACCATAGGCTTGCTCAATTTCTACTTCTCCACCACTTATGACACATGCATGCAAAAATCAAGAGAGCTTGTTATTGAAGGCTGTAATGGGGCTAGGGTATAGGTGTGAATAAGTATGGATATGATAGGCTAAGCACCCAAAAAAATTCAAAGAACATCAGTTAATAATAGCAAATCACCTCAATAACATTCCTTTTTATTTCTCCTTCTTTACATTGCTTCCTCTCTATTTCTTTCTTTCTTTCTTTTCTTTTCTTTTCTTTTTTTTTTCCTTTGTATTTTTTTTTCTTTTTTTTTTGGTACTTTTTTTTAATAGAATAACAATGACCACAATCAATGCCAAATGATGGATGATACACAATCCAATACTCCCCCACACTTAAAATGTTGCACACCTGAGCAACCCTCACACTTAAGCACAAAACTAAGGTGAAACCAATGCTCAATAAATTTCCAAGGTGCGGGATAAAATGGTTTTACGCTTAGGCTTGTAATGTGGCTTAGAAAAAAATGAGTCAAGAAGGCACAAAGGGGCTAGCAAAGGAAATATAATATAAGGGAAAGGCTATTTGGCCAAAGTGGGAAAATGAAAGAAAGAAAACAAGCTTCCATCATACTTATGCACGTAAGTGAAAAATTAGCTTCAAAAAGAAAAGGAGCAAGTTCTAGAGAACACAAATCATGAGCAGATGCACACATGAAAGAAAGAATGGTAAAAGATGAATTCCATTCATGCAAGCCCAAAACCTCACAAAGGTTAATACCAAATCATGCAACTAGCATCCCAAAATTAACTACCAAGAAATATAATCCAAGAGTTCAGAAATTCAGCCTCAAAAAGAAGGATCCATCAAAACCAAGATGTCAAGGTTCACAAGAGGTAGAGCAATCATAGAAAGAGAGCGTGTTATTCATAAAAACTTTTTTTTTAACCTACTAAACTACATTATTTCTACTTTTCTACTGAATTGTGTCTCTCCCCCACACTTATCTTCCTCATACAACAATTAAGCCCAAGTAATCATATGAATTAGGAAGAAAATAAGTAAGGAAAGAGACAACCTTTGTTAGAGTATCTTGAGTCGGTTGAAGGAGAAGTTCTCATCTTTGATGAGAATCATGAATTTTTCCCTTGAAACATCTTCTCCCGCATTGAATTTCCTTGGTAGAGGTGGCTCAGGATCTATTGGAAGAGGTTCAAGAATGTACGGTGGATGTTGGTTCCATCGACAACCTTTCCAAGAATGTTCCTGCAAATAAGACAGGCAAATAGCAGTATCCCATCCAAAAATAGAGACATGGAGAGATTTTGAGTGAATGAAAGACATGTTAAGTTCCAAACACTCCAAGTAACTATCACATCCAAGGAAATTAATGATACTCCCATCAGTAGGAGTCAAGCAACCAATCATATCATGAACATTCTCTTGTGTTTGCAAAATGGAAGGTGTGGAATCCAACTTAGTGTTGGAGTACACCACATCATCATTGCAATCACAAGAGATGGAAGGGAAAAGAGTGGAAGAATGAAGAGAATTTTTCAAATCATCACGACCTGGACTATGTAAAGATTTAAAACAATTATCTTGTTTTTCTAAATCAGGTGGCAAATCACAAGAAAGTACTTGTTGGAAAGATTCATCAACATGTAGGATTTTATCAATCAAAATTTCAGAATCTTTGGCACCAACAAGACTACAAGGAAGTAATCCAACATGAATTTCGTGCATTTGACATTCCAGGCTATGATTGTTTTCACTCACATCAACAACAGAATCCACAATTAATACAGAATCACTAATCAATTCAGAATCACCAAATAATGCAGCATTAATCTCAGTGCAAATAGCGCACCATTCATTATTAGAACATGCACAATTGACAGAATTACTTGTCCAAGCAAAATCAGGATAATCAACATACCATTGAGCAAGAACATCTTCAACAACATTGGCATCCATGCTTGATTCAACCTTTTCAAAATTGACATGCTTATTATCATCAATAGTACAAGAGGGTGCATTATGATCAATGGTAGAATCAACCACTTCACTAAATGCTTTCTTTTGAAGATCAACAAGTAAATGACATTTTTCATGATAACAATCTACACACATTTGATATTCCTCACAAGAGCATGAAAATATGTCATTCAATTTATCGCATTCATCCATAGTACTATGAAGAGAAGCATTTTCAACAATTAAAGCATCACATGAAGAAATAGGAGTACACTCATCAACAAGTACAATCGAATCACTACTACTAAAGCCAATTGGTTGAGCAATTACATTTCCAAAAAATTGAGGGGATTCAACAATGATTTCCTCGGCCACCTCATTATCACTCAAATCATGAATTGCTTCATTAATCAAAGTAGTAAGAGAGTCTACCTTTATAAGGATAGGATCATTACCAGATTGGAGAGAAGACTCTTCAATGTGCTTTTGTACTTGCTTCATTTCTTGTGCATGTGTGACCATGAGAGAAGGATTTTGTAGAAAATTCATTTTCAACATTTGTTCTTGCTGCTCAATTTCCTTTCTTAATCTCTCAGATGATTTCACTTGTTGTTTCATCATTCTACAAATAGAGTCCATTTGTTGATGAAAGTTGTCCTCATGTGACCGCTCCTCATTTATAGCCCAAGCCATTTGATTTTGATGATCTCCAATGACTTCACAAAATGAAGGATCTTGGTTGGGCATACATGGTTGAGAATGAGGTTCATAAGGTGGGTCAAATGAGTATTGGGATTCATGAGATGGATGGCATGGTCCTGAAGTGGGATGGAATGAAGGATGGTATTGTAAGTAAGAGGGTTGATGATATTGTTGAAATGGAGGTTGGTGGTATGGTTCATGTAATGGGTGGTGGAAAGGACCATGACATTCTTGATTGCCTACAAAAGAGTGAGAATTGAAAGGTAGATTATGATTGCCACAAAACCAAGCCATGAAATTTCAAAACAATTAATTTCCAAAGAATTACAAGAAAACTGCCTAACTATAAACTATAAAAACTAAGAAAAGGAATCTAATAAAATACAAATGCAAGTGAAAAAGAAAAGATTTTTTTTTTTTGGAAAATGATTAAAGATGCAAGTATGCTATGAATTAACTTGGAGACATGGTGAATTAAAACAAATACGCCCAAAATCATATCGAATTTGATACAAACACACCAAACAGAAGCTACCAAGTCAAAATAATGCAATAAATTATATGCAAGCTACCTAAATGCAAAATTCCTAAACTATATGCAATAAAAAATAAATAATGCAAATCTAACAAGCTTCACAAGAGAAACCCCTTGTCAAAAGTGAATTTGACAATTAAATCACCTAGGGAGCCAATTACTTAGCTCCCCGGCAACGGCGCCATTTGATGAGGACCTTCGTCATTAGCCTTGGGGTCCACAATCAACAATTAACTAAGGATTGCGTATAGGCAAACCTAGGATCGTTCTCTCTTTTCGAGGAGCTTTTTATTGAATCCTAAGTAATCTAAATGTCATGCAAATGCAATAAAAACAAGGGGGCATTGGGTTTTGGATTTTTAAATTAATAAACTAAAATAAAAATGCAGTTTAAATGAAGCAAAGATAAAATAGAATATAAGAAAACGAGAAGAAACAGATTAAAATCGATCAACCCAACATTCAGATTCCAGAGACTTCCATCATTGAACAAAATATAAATAACCCACGTTTGGCTCTAGACGAACCGAGATCTCTGCATTCGCCCAGAAAATCCCTCGACTAGACGATCGCCTAGAATATGTCCGAACAGCGGAGTCCCACTGTACGATCGCACAGCAAAACTTAAAACCTAGTTCGAACTCAGTCCTTGGGATGAACCAAACCGAATATTAAATCTAATATTTGAACTATTTCTAGAAATTGGATCTGATAAGATGAAAATAGAAATGAGTTAAATTACCAATAAAGCATAAGTTCTCTGGACGAATCATGGAATCCTCAACGTTAGGTCAATCAAAGAAGCTTAGCCAAGCATGGCTAGGAAAAACGCAGAAGAAAAGATGAAGAAGAACATAAAGAACAACTCAAAGAAAATAAAAAGCTTCTAATTTAATCTGAAAATCTCCTACAACGTAATTGAGAACATGTTTGTAGCCACCATCTAATTTTCCTTATATAGGAAAGATGACTAAAAATAGGAAACCTCTAATAAATAGGAAACCCCTAATCAATAGGAAATCCCTATAAAAAAGGAAACCTCTAAAAATTAGTCTTTTATTACAAAATTCGAGCAAAATAAAAATCCAGAAAAATGTGTCTGTCTTTAGCTCCAATTTCGTCCATCTTCTTGTCCGAATCAGCCTTCAGAGTCTTCATAACAATTGTAGCTCTCTGAATCATCTAAAAAAAGAAAGAAGAATCAGGCTAATCGGATATCTAGATCAAAAGTTATGGCAAAAATACTAAATCACTGTAAATATGGAATTTATTCATAAAAATGAAATCAATCACATTAAAAGCTCAAAGCTCAATTAGGTAATAAAACCCATTATTTAATGACTAAATAATCCTAAATTTATTTATCAAGAGATACAATTAAGTGTAATAATATTCAATCATCACTGACCAAACTCATGGGCTACAATATAATAGGTTTAATCTCTTTGATGAGATTATTCCAAGTTCACCAATGATGAGGTGTAGCCCGGTCAAAGGCTATAGAACTCATATCGAACCATGGGTTCCCTTTCTTTCGAATATACAAAGGTGTTACTGTCCCAAGGGCTAACCCTTATCCCAACCAAAGGATAAGGATGATACCAAGGGTCCTGAAAATATCCAGCCATCCATTGTGCGCTCAGTGGCGGCAATACCACGTAGTATAAAATCAATCTCCTACCATCACATCTCATCTCAATCCAAAACACTTCAATATGCATTGCAATGTCACAATTCTCAACATCAACAATTCATAGTTATGTTCAATATCCAACACCATGCATAGACTTTCATAATTACAAAATAAACAATTTTAATCATAACAATATAGGCAATTTATGTCCACTTAACTAAAAATTTACCTTCAAACAAATATCTCACAAGTATACATTTTTATAGTTAACAAACAATAATATACCCGAATCATTTAAAGAATAAGCATACACTTATAATCACTGCAACAAGTATACAAGATAAATTGGAAGTGGTTACCTCAAGTTCTTGACACAATACTAACCGTGAGAGAAATCAGTCCCGTTTAAAAATAAATATATAATTATATGTTAATAGAATTAATAAAAAATAACCACTAATAGCATAATTAAATAATTAATTCAATTATTATCTCACTTTAGTTTTTCTAAAAATAACAATTTATCTATTTCTCAATTTTTAACCTAATACTAACTTTTATAATTATAACCTAATTTATTAAACAATCTACAGACCTTCACATACTCAGAATCATATCAACTCTGATTTAAAATCTCAAATCCTAATTCATAATTTCATGTAAATTAAAATTTAGCAAAACTAAACGATTAAACTTTAAATAATACTTCTAGCAATCCAAATAAATGCTTAATTCTCATTTAATCGGTAAAAATATCTTATATGATATAAATCCTAAATTCTCTTAAATATCACAATAACTAACTAACAAAAATCTAAACCGATTAAAGTTATTTATTTATCGTTCTTTTCATATATACGGTCTTCTATTATCAGAACTCAAAAATTCAAATCGAAAAATTTTCAAAAAATCAATACTATATTATCCTCTCTAGGAAGAGAAAAATAAGTAAATCAACTTTTATAAAGAAAATTTATTGAAAAGAAATTAATCTAACTATCTAAATGATCTAATAAAATAAATAATGTACCTTAAAAACTCGAATAGGCTCTCTTTCTTCTCCTTATTCCTCCTTCCCTCGCCTTTCTCTCTATTCTCCCGGATCCACTTAATCTCACGCTCACACATATACTTTGATTAATACACTCAACACATATATATAGAAGTAACAGTGACGGTGAACTGAGGCGCTGAAGGATTTTTTTTTTTTTTTTTTAATAATGATAATAATACTCCCTCCATGCCACGTATTATGGCAGGTGGTTGCCACCATTAAGTATACAATATGTATACTTTTTTTTTGTGTTTTCTCTTCTTTTTTTTTTTTTAAATTATTACTATTATTTTAATTTTTAATTTATATATATATATATATATATATATATATATATATATATATATATTGCTCTTTTTTATTAAATAAAATTTTTTATTTTAAATATTATTTAAAGAATATTACAAAACTTGCATTAGCAACATTATTACTGACTTGGGTGTTGTTATTGTTGATGTATTTGTAAGGGTAAATGTTTACTTTTGTTGTAGTTATGAGAGTTTGACAAAGTTTCAGAGAAATATGTAATGTCATCCTTGTGTTAATGTAGTCCATGCCACTACAAAAAAAAAAAGGTTTTTGCGACGGAAAAAATCTGTCGCTAAAACCTGATTTTTCGTCGCAAAATGATTTTGCGACGGATTTTTTCCGTCGCAAAAAAGCGGTCGCAATTGTGACGGAATTTCAAATTCCGTCGCAATTAGCGACGGATTTAAAATCCGTCGCTAATTGCGACGGAATCTGAGTCCGTCGCAAATTGCGATGGATTCATATTCCATCACAAATTTGAATTTTGCGACGGATTTCAAATTTGCGACGGATTTGAAATCCGTCGCAAAATTCAAATTTGCGACGGATTCTGAATCCGTCGCAAATTTCGCAAAATTAAAATTTGCAACGGATTCAGAATCCGTCGCAAATTTAATTAATTTGTTTAAAAAGAAATTATATATTTTTTGTTTTAATTAATTTTTTATTTTTTTGTTTTAATTTTCTTTGAAAATTATATTCTTTTCCATTATTCTTTTAAAATTTATTTATTTTATTTTTTAATTTTGTTTAAAAATTATATATTAAAATATTTAAAAAAAGTTATATAACATACATACCGAATCTTCATGAGACAGAGTATAAAATACAATATAAATATAGTGTTTCAACAGAGATGTACTAAAAAAGTAATCTAAACAGCAGCATTGTCATCATCATCAGCAGCAGCAGGATCACCTTCAGGAGGCGGCATCGAACTCTTGTCTTTCATTAGGGCCATGATTTGACGCTGCATCTGTTTAACCATCTCCTGTGTCTGGTGGAGCTCATTGGTTGTCTCCATTTGTTGTTGCTTTGTCTGGCTCAGCTCAGCTACTTGCTCCTCCAGTGATGTCACCAACGTCCTCATCTTCTTCAACTCATCTGCCAAAACGTTAGGAATATAATTTTCTTTTTTGCACTCCATTTAAATGTACCAGAGAATGATTTTGTAATAATCAATATTAAATGTATTACGTTTACTTGCAGAAACACTTTCACTGCTGGATGTGGAGCGCTTTGATTCCCTAAGTCGGCTGGCATAGGAACCTAACCCGAAGACTCTACCTTTGCTGTTAAATCCACCCACAGCCTGTAAGAATAGAGTCTCGTTATCAGACTGAGAGGATGAGGGGTCGGTTCGACTCTGCGAGTCTCTCTCCTATGTCAGCCTCAGATAGGTGTCCTATAAACAAAAAAATACATCACAAAAAAAGCCATGTGAAAAGAAATAAACATGTTGGTGTCCGAAACAAAGAATAAATGCAATATAAATGTCTCACCGCCAGTTGCTCCGACCTAGCGTTAATCCATATCTTCTCACCCCCTTCAGTCTGCTGGGTATGGGTCTGCTCAAAGGCACGCCACTCAACATCTTCTGGTGGAACATCCCCAGACTGTGCCTGCAAACACATGAAAAATCGTTAACAAATTGTTTCAAGGTACAAAACATTGAATACTTTAATAGAAAATAACGTGTACTCACAATTTTTCGACAATGCTCACTCAGCGGAATGGACCCGCCAGCATATGAAGGTCCCACCTGCTTGGCCCTATTCTCCTTACTTTTCTGACTTCTATTATTAAATTTCTCATCGTTCGCCCACTGTTGAAGTAATAGGCTTGCAGTCTCAGGGTCAATCCAATCTGTCTTGCCTGTACCCTTTCTCAATTTATGAAATCTCCCAGACAACCACCGGCTTCCCTTATGGTTAAAAGCTTTTTTCAGGCAACGTCATAAACTTACTTTGAAAATCAATAATGAACAATTAGTGCCCCAAATGTTACAAATACTTAATCAGTTCGTATTTGGATAAGAAATTAATAACTATAAATCACTTAACTTACCAAAAACTCGTCGAACCATCTATTCCGAGTGTCCTTAGGAATGTCTTTCCACGTGCCCCAAGGCTCATTGAAATTTCAGAATATTTGGGTTGACAAGACATTAGCCACCGGGGGATAAGGGTCAAATCTGTAGACAGAGGATATGATGCAAATATGAGCATACAAACTAAAGGTTAAAAATCGTAGCGTTATTAGTAACTTTGTATGACTCACCCCTCGGTGCCGTCAGGACAGATCCAAAGCTTCCTCGTCACAGGATCTTTCGCTCCCCATACAGGTGTATTAAAGGAACTACCTCCTTCGTCGACCTGGCTATGAGGCGACGGAATGTGCTGAATGAAGGAATGTGAATTATTGAAGAGTTTGTACATAGATGGTTAAATAAAACTACACATATGTAAATCAATCAGAAATGGTAAAGTAAACATGGTGTCCCCCTTGCTGTGGATCACTGGAGGAAGATGACGTATATAGTGACGGTGAAGTGGACAAATAAATCGATGGTGAAGATGACATCTCATATGGTGAAACCTATGGGGAAGCGCCTCTCCCCCCCATGCCTACGAAGGGAGCAGATGGCGTTCCCTAACCCCCTCTGATAGCACGAGGTCGGGATCGACCACAACCACGTCCACCATCTGAACGTCCTCCAGCTGGATGCTCCATATATCTCTGAACGCTTACAAACATTATGTGAAAATATACATAAAAATAAGATATTTATTACTTAATATGACAGTAGCGCAATTACGGAGTATGTAGTATAACAAATTGTCATAAACAAAGAACTAACACAAATCAATCGGATGCTTCATGTTCTTCGTCATCTGCTTGCACGGCTTCCTCTGGAGTCTCATAGTCGTCGAACTCAGACTTGCTATCAGAGTAAATCACTTCTTTCTCATCGTCTGATTCCTCACCGTCAACTTGGATAGGAATCAACTCTAAGTTCGCAGCAGAATCAAACAGATTGCTTGGTACATCTTTGTCGGCAATGTTTATGGGCAGTACATGTTCCACATCAGCCTGGAACGGTTCCTTCATGCCGTCATTTGCTTCCGACTCTTTCGACTGAGGTATAATATTTCGTGCTTTGGTTTTAATAACTCCCACCCACCCTTGGCGGGATGTGGGGTATAATGTATAGTAAACTTGTTCCGCTTGTTGAGCAAAGATGAATGGGTCATAACCAACCGTATATCTCCTTGTCTAGTGGATCTCAATATTGCCATGTTTGTCCACTTTTGTCCCACGCGGACTGTTATCAAACCACTCACATTTAAAAAGTGTCACCACCTTGTCCCACTGGTAACTGAGCTGAATTATGTCAATTAACTTCCCGTAGTAGTCACTCTTCACCCCGTCAACTTGGTCACCTTGACAACATACACCATAATTGCAACATTGTGTACCTGCGTTCGCTTCAACAGTTGAAAATCGATACCCGTTGATTATATATTTGTTGCACCGGGTAACACTAATTGCAGCTCCATAAGATAAACTCTATGCCACTTTATTGGGATCTTCTAGATGTGCCAAGAAGTAGGAGCGAAACCATTTTGGGAACTTAGAGTTCGTGAATTGATCAACTTGGGATTCCGATATTTCAGGATTTTCCGATCGGACCAAATTAGAAAAATAACTGCAACAAAATAATGAAGTTAATACTATAATACTTACCGTAACGGTGAAAAGAAAACAAATCTTACTTTAAGTATTGGGCAGCCTCTTCACAGTTGTTTAGAATGTACCACTCCGCTACTCGCTTATCTCTTGCTTTAAGAGTTGATCTCCAACGTTTTCCCACTACTGGCCTGGAAAATCAAATATTGATTTTTGTTCGCTCGTAGTACCGCCATCATCGTTGCGAGGTACCCGTCTCCATGTTGATGTCATTTCAGGGGGATAATAGTATGACGCAAATTTTGTGGCCTCTTCGACTAGAT
Source organism: Acacia crassicarpa (assembly GCA_034222035.1). NCBI lineage: Eukaryota > Viridiplantae > Streptophyta > Magnoliopsida > Fabales > Fabaceae > Acacia > Acacia crassicarpa. The sequence goes on from JAWXYG010000004.1 coordinate 28,160,857, forward strand.
ACGCTTCAACGATAGATCCTTCAACGTGGGTTGGATTTTTGATTTTTTGTTTAAGAGTGCGTAAAAACCTACAATGGACAATTAGAGGGTATCTATAAACTAAAGTACGCGAAAGAAATAACTGCACGAAAGAAATATATATATTACCTCTCAAACGGATACATCCACCTATATTGTTGGGGACCTCCTACTCTTGCTTCGTAGGCCAAGTGAACAGGTAAATGTTCCATTGAGTCAAACATGCTAGGAGGAAACACGATCTCTAACTTGCATAGTGTTATTGGCATGCTCACCTCTAGGTGCCGTAACTTTTCCACATTAAGCTTAGAAGCACAAATTTCTCTAAAGAACCTGGAAAATTCTGTTAGAATAGACCATATGTGGTTCGGTAATGCTTTGAAGGCCCACGGCAACAATCTCTGGAAAAAAACATGACAATCATGACTCTCCATCTCGAATAACTTCCCCTCGTGCAAGTTGACACATCTTTTCAAGTTTGACGCATAACCGTCCGGGAGTTTCAGCTCTTCAACCCATTGCAACAATTCCAAATTCTGCTGTTTGTTTAATGTGTACGGTGCTCTAGGTTTGGAAATCTGTCCCCTGCCATCCTGCACCAAATGCAAAGCAGGCTTTCTACAAATCGCTTCTATGTCCCGTTTAGCATTGATTGTGTCCTTCGTCTTGCCTTTCGTGTCCATCACGGTGTACAAAATATTGCAAAACACATTGCTCTCAATGTGCATGACATCCAGGTTGTGTCTTAACAATTGATCTTTCCAATATGGTAGTTCCCAGAAGATGTTGCATTTGTTCCAATGACGATCAACACCATATCCCTCGGGTTCGTTGGAAGCAGCACCCTCTTCGACACTTTGAATATACTTGACCTTGTCCCATATTTCTTGGCCACTTAAACGACGAGGTTGATCTGCTCGTTCAACCACATTTCGCGTGAAGTCTTTTCTATTTCTCCTATACGGATGGTCAGGGGGTAGGAATCGTCAGTGCCTGTCAAACCAACAGACTTTGTGACTGTGTTCCAAGCTAAAACCCATGTTCTTCTCAAGACATACCGGGCATGCAAGCTTTCTCGACGTTTGCCAGCCACTTGACATCCCATATCGTCCACATTAAGGTAGCACGCATTGTGAAATTCTGACTCAATGATATATCATACGTTAGAACCCCTTCACTCCACAACATCTTCAACTCGTCTATCAAAGGCCTGAGGTACACATCTATCTTCTTTTTGGGGTTGGATGGCCCAGGGATTAACGCGTTGAGGAACAAAAACTCCCTTCTCATGCACATAGAAGGTGGGAGGTTGTACGGTGTCACAATGACAGGCCAACAGGAATAATTTCTGCCCGATTTATCAAAAGGAGCGAACCCATTCGAGCATAGACCAAGACGAACATTACGGGGATCCATAGCAAAGAAAGGATTCGCCTCGTCAAATTTACGCCAAGCTTCGGCATCGGATGGATGCGTCACAAAATTTTCATCCCTGTGATGCTCCCGGTGCCATCTCATGTGAGCAGCTGTTTGTTCTGATGCGTACAATCTCTAAAGTCTGGGCACCAGAGGAAAGTAGTGCATCTTGCTTAACACTTGACGGGTTATTTTCCTTCTTTTCCTCACAACTTTATATCTGTCATGTCTAAAGAATTTACAATTGATCAGCTCAGCATCATCCTTGTAATACAACATACATCCTCTAGGGCAGCAATGGATTTTTTCACATCCAAGCCCAAGCTCTTTCACCTTTTTTTTTGCTTGGTAAAAATCCTTCGGCAAATTATTGTCTTTGGGAACAACTTTGCTTATGATCTGCATCATTTCGTTGTAATTCCTCTCACTCATATGATGATCAGTCTTCAAGCTTAGTGTTGCTAGGGTAGCAGAAAGCGATAAATATTCACTACTTTCAAAGTGTTCGCACCCTTCCTATATCGGACGTTGCGCTTCTTGAAGCATTTTATAGAACCTATCGGCGTCCGGATGAGGATCCTCTCCCATGTATGATGGTTGAGTATGTGTACCAGTCTCCTCTCCCATGTATGACGTTTCGGCATGATTAACGGGATCAAAATATCTTCCGATGGACGGTCCCGCGGCATCCATAACCAACTGCTCATACACATTAAGGTTTTCTTGATGACTACTGTCCCCGTAATAACCACTCGGTGTCTGTCGAACTTCGCCATGACATTCCCAACACTCATAATCCTTCATGAATCCATTTTGACACAAATGAATTTTGACCTTGCTCGGATTTTTAAACCTTAAACACTTACATTTGGCACACGGACACTTGATCTCCCTACTTGAATTATTTGAATGCGCCAAAGTAAATTTGATGAACTCGTTCAAACCCGCCAAGAATGTTGGATTTAGTTCTCTTCCAGTTAAACGATTGTACATCCAACTCCTATCGTGATTGTCTTCCATACTTCCTAGCTAGTTCAGTTACTAGCCTAATTAACATCTCAATTTGCCACAAATATAATTATAAGGAGCCAATATAACTAGCCACTTATGCCAACCAATTGCTACTTAATCAAGAAAGTGAAAAACAAACACATGCATTGAACAAAGAACATATCCCAGCAAGCAACCAGAGAATAAGGATAGCACACCAGAACATGGGGACATACTTGTGGGGGGGGGGGGCAAACAAAGAATAGAATAAAATTAGCTATGATAGAATGTAAAATATTCACTCAACCATAATTAAGTTTAAAATTAAAGTATTTAAATCCATACAAGGAACACTTAACTCAATCAATAAGGGGTTGTGCTAATTAAACTATGTAAATCCATACTAAGAGCACACACACACAGAAATAAAAATGATACAAGCATGGAAGAAAACATTCTTAATTTGGTATTAATTACAACCGTAAAACATATACCATACAGTTAATTGAACAATATTAATAAAGAGAAAGTAGTGGTGCTAGAGCTACCTTGGTGAGCCTAATTTTCAAAAATTTAGAAATCCTTAATAACAACATACGCATATAGAGAATATATCTATAATAGTCTCATTCAAGTATCTATCATATTCATACATTTCACAGAAATTAAATTTTCAGAAATTTAGAAATCCTTAATAACAACATACCGTATATAGAGAATATTCCCCACATAATGCCAAAAGCAACAAAGAAAGCCAACTGTGTTGGCTCAGCACCTCTAAACAAAAATGGAGAACAAAATCAGTAAATTGAAGAATTGTAAAAACAGAGTAGAAGACACTAATTATTAATAAGGATGTTTCAACAATATGATCTTTCAAATCCTAAGTCATTGTATTACAAAAAAATGAACTGAGACTGAAATAAAATAAGGATAAAAAAAGGCATTCATTTAGTCATATGAACACAGTATACATCTCTAGGAAAACAACTAATGCATCAGTTTCAACGAGTTTCATTTGATAGGTAATGAATGTAAAATTTTACTTAATAGGGGAACAATAACCATTTTCAGACCACGATCAACAAAATGTACATCTCTAGGAAATTATGCAGAATACCAAGGAAAAAAGAGAGATGATATAGTTAAGCAAAGAAAATAAATTATGACTTTATAAGCTACAGCTCGTTTTAGTCCCAAAATTGAAAATACAAAAATCATTAAATAATGTAGGGCAGAAAAAAAAGGGGATAAGGGTCTTAAATGTCATGGAAGTTTTCGCTCAGGAGCACTGGTAAGACGGAAGTTTTTTTTGGACCAAAAATGCCACGGAAGTTCACAAGAAGTATCAATTTTGCCCCGAAAGTATCATTTTTGCCATGGCAGTTTTCGCTGAGGAGAAATTTTGCCCCGAAAGTTTTCACTAAGAAGCAATTTTGTCCCGGAAGTTTACAAAACGTAGCAATTTTCCTAGCAATTTTGCCCTTCTGTCCCCAAATGTTAAATTTGACTACTAAATCAGTCAAAGATTATACATGTCATGCCTTGAAAAGGTCAAACTTGGAGTCAGAGAATGAGATCCTTCAGATGTTGATCTCAAGGCAGCCAGAATTTGTGAAGCCGAATTGGTCAAAGGGACTGAAAGGTCTGTCACAAAATGCAAATCAAACACAAAATTAGAAATGAATTGTCCCAAAAATTGGTTCAGTAAAACAAATCAATAGTAATAATATTTACGTTTGTATAAACTGATCATTTGCTTAGATCATAAGTGATGCTTCCTTTGGGTTTTGTGACAGTCGACCTTTTAGTCCCTTTGACCAGTTCGACTTCAGAAATTCTGGCTGTCTTGAACTCAACATCTCAAGGATCTCATTCTCTGGCTCCAAGTTTGACCTTTTCAAGGTATAACATGTGTGGTCTTTGACTGATTTAATAGTCAAATTTAATATTTGGGGAATGAAGGACAAAATTGCTCTTTAGTGAAAACTTCCAGGGCAAAATTGCTCCTTAATGAAAACTTCTGAGGCAAAATTGCTCCTCAGCGAAAACTTCCGTGGCATTTTTGGTCCAAAAAAAACTTCCGTCTTACCAGTGCTCCTGAACGAAAAATTCCATGGCATTAAAGACCCTTATCCCAAAAAAAAAACAAAAACAACGAGCTCACCGGAAAAAACGCAGCTGAGGGAGTGGCGGCAGTTGGGGGCGTTGTGGTAGCTGGGGGCGGTGAAGCTTGGGAGCGAGCAGGGGCCGGGGAAGCTGGGGGTGGGGCCGGCTGGGGGTGGGGGCGAGCTGGGGGCGTGGACTAACGGGGGCCGGGGATCTAGGGTGGGGCGAGCTGGGGGCGGGGACTTACGGGGGCCGGGGAGCTGGGGGCGGGGGAGCTGGGGCTGGGGGGCACGGGAGCTTGGGGTTGGGGCGGGGACGAGAGCTGGGGGTGGGCTGGGGGAGCTGGGGGGGACTCCGGCGAGGCGTTGGGACGAAGGGACGAAGGAATGGAGTTGGGGGTGGTGACTGGACGCGAGCTGGGGGCAATAGGTAAGTGATTTTGCGACGGAAAAATATTCCGTCGCAAAATCAGCTTTTTGCGACGGAAATCTATTTCCGTCACAAAAAGAAAAGCTTTTTAATGACGGATTATAATTCCGTCGCTAAAAGCACGCCCAGTTAGCGACGGATTCACATCCGTCGCAAAAAGCGAAAAATCTGGCGGCCATTTAGAGACGGAATCTATATCCGTCGCTAAATTTAGCGACGGATTCTATATCCGTCACCAATTTTAGCGACGGATATGGAATCCGTCGCAAAAAGCTGAAATCTAGCGGCCAAAAGGCCGCCAGTTAGCGACGGATTCTGTATCCGTCGCTAAAACCTTAATTTTGTGACGGAATTTTAATTCCGTGGCAAAATTCCATGAATTTGCGACGGATATTATGCCGTCGCAAATTCCGTCGCTATTTGGCTTTTTTTTAGTAGTGTGCTAATGTATTGTCAATGGATTAACTGTAATTTTTTTTGTGGATGAGAATTAAGTGATGATTAAGTAATGTATTTGTTGATGTCAATGTAATCGTAAGGGTTGATTATTATTGCTTTTGTATATGTGAATCGATTGAATGTAAGTTTCTTATGTCATTATGGGTTAAAGGCCTAATTTGCCGCAGAAGTTTTGCTAAAGGAGCACCCAACACCCGGAAGTTTTTTTGGTATCAAATTTGCCCCGGAAGTATGAAAAAGGTAGCAAATTTGCCCTGGAAGTATGAAAAAGGTGGCAAATTTGCCCCTTCATTAATTTTGATCGTTAAGTTTGAATAAGTGTACAGTGGCATGCCACCTCATCAACCCAGTAAGAGTTAAGTATCATTTTTGCCCCGGAAGTTTTCACTGAGAGCAAGTTTACCCCGGAAGTTTTCACTAAGGAGCAATTTTACCCTGGAAGTTTACAAAACATATCAATTTTACCCTTCTTTCAGACATATTAAATCTGACTATTAAATAAGTCAAAGAGCACATATGTCATGCCTTGAAAAGGTCGAACTTGGAGTCAGAGAAGGAGATTCTTGAGATGTTGAGCTCAAGACGGCCAGAATTTGTGAAGCCGAACTGCTCACAGGAAGCATCACTTATGATCTAAGTAAATGACCAGTCTATACAAACGTAAATAATATCACTATTGATTTGCTTTATTGAACCAATTTTTGGAACAATTCATTTCTCGTTTTGCATTTCATTTGCTTAGATCATAAGTAATGCTTCCTCTGGGTTTTGCAACAGACCTTTCAGTCCCCTTGAGCAGTTAGGCTTTACAAATCCTGGCCGCCTTAAGCTCAACATTTCAAGGATCTCCTTCTCTGACTCCAAGTTCGACCTTTTCAAGGTATGACATATATGGTCTTTGTTGGTTATAATTAGTTTTGATGATGTCTTATATAGATGCGATTATTAAAAGCAAAAAGATTGAGTAATATATTAAATAATATAGTTATCTCCTACATTGACTAACTGCTATGCTTAATGTAGATTAGTTCAAGTTGAATCATGCAAAATAATCACAAAGGAGATAAGGGATTAATGGAAAGAAGAACTTGCAGAGGAAGGAAGATGTTGGAGGATAACAAAAAAGAAGACAAGAGACTAGAGAAAGATGTTATCAAAAGAACTTGCACAATATAATAGGAATATCAACATTCAAGTTCTTGTGATACTGGAAGTCTCTATGATAAGCAAAAGTTTGAATGAAGCTTAATCACTTTATGGATATTGAAGAAGGTAGAAGCTGTAAAGAATGATGAGCCTAAGTTAAATGATGAAGAAAGATCAAGTTGGGAGATGGAAGAAAGAAAGAGTTGAAGAGAAAAGAGAAGAGAGGAAAGAAAAAGTTGAATTATCAAGAATGATCAAGAGAAGAGAAGAAAGAAAGAAGAACTTGCAGAATGGAATGAAGATATAATTATTTAAGTTCTTATATTGAAGCTAGAAGCCTCCAAGATCATATGGAAGTTAAAATGACTCAATTCAGAGTTAAAGTCAGCAAAAATCAGCTTCAGGATGAGAAAACTCGAGTTTCCAAGTCAAAACTCGAGTTTCCTGCTTCACTACAATGATTTGCTCCTCTGGTCTGAGAAAACTCGAGTTTAGGACTCAAAACTCGAGTCAGCCAACTCAAACCTCGAGTTTGTAGTGTCTTCAGCATCTCTGGCGTCTTTGGACTAGGAAAACTCGAGTTTGCAAGTACAAACTCGAGTTTAGGACTCAAAACTCGAGTTTCCAAGTCAAAACTTGAGTTTCCAGCGGTGATCAGTTCTTTAACAACTCTGCTTCACGTTTAGCTCAGGCAAGGTCTGGTAATTTGATTATATCTCCTAAACCAGAAATTGGATTTAGGTGAAACCAGTGGCATATGAAACTAGACTTCTAATGCATCATTTTGATATAAAATTCAAGCCCAAAGGAGTTCAGATCAAGGAGCTATGAGTTTTACAAGTTGCTAGAAGAATCAATGTCACAGTCTAGACCCACCTTTGGTATTTTGGGTGTATCTCACAAACAACAAATCCGATTGAGCTGGAATCAGTGGCATATGAAAGTAGACTCAAAGAGATTTCCATCAAGAGTTGAGCGGACCAAAATGGAGTTCAGACCAGGGAGATATGATCAAAAGTTGACAGTCAGTTCAAGAAGTTGTGAAAACGCTCAACAAAGTCAAAACTCGAGTTTGTAAGTCAAAACTCGAGTTTGTAAGTATAAAACTTGAGTTTTCGGGTTACAGAGAGCAACGAACTTCAGAGTATATTCCAAAATCGAGTTTGTAAGTACAAAACTTGAGTTTTGCTTAGGCAAAGAGAAATCAAACACTCGACAACAAAAGGAAAACTCGAGTTTTCAAGTGCAAACTCGAGTTTTCATCTCAGTTTCAGAAAAATTAGCGTTTCGAAAATTCTGATTTTTCTGATAAACATTCAGATGATTACCCAAATGATTTATAACACTTCTTAACATCATTTATATCATTTGTGTTCATGTTTCAAATGTCAAAGGCTGTTAAACTGAAGATCAAAGGGAAAGTAAATGCTGATGTCATAGCTGGTTTAGAAAACGAAGTTCTAACTGCTAGTTCCATCTGAGTCTAACGGCTATATTTCTTTATCCAACAGTCACTGAATCTTCTCAACGGTTATATATTGATTTCTACCTATAAATAGAAGACAGATTCAATCAGAAAAACACAGAGACAAGAGCTTACATCTTCAACATGTTAATATTATGTTTTTCACATCATTTACTCTCTATTTTTCATGTCTAGACAGCTTAGAGAGTGAGATGATTTGTATTGTTCTTCAGTGTTCATTTATTCACTTCTAAGAGAGAAGATTTATTGTAATCATTCTATCTATCTGAGAGTTACTCAAGATTGGGTTATATTGAGTGGGAAACACATTGTGTTGATTACAACTTGTAAGGGGGAGTGAATCCTACTGAGAGGATTACTTCGAGTACAGAGTGTGTAATCAGTGTGTTGATTACAGTTTGTAAGGGGGAGTGAATTCTAATGAGAGGATTACCTCTTGTATAGAACGTGTAATCGAGTTGAAAGAAGATAGTGGATTGAAAATCTCAAGCGGTGCTTGGGGACTGGATGTAGGTCAAGGATTGGGTCGAACCGGTATAAATCAGTTTGCACATTCTCTTCCCTTATCTCTTACATTTCCAGCATATATGTTTGAATGTGTGTGTATATATATATATATGAATGACTGATTATTGCTCTATATATTGATTTCAGTAAGTTGCGAAAAGATTTTCAAAGTAACTAAGATTTTATCAAACACCCAATTCACCCCCCTCTTGGGTGATAGCCAGGTCTTTCAGTCTTTAACTGATTAATAGTCAGATTTAATAGTCAAATTTAATATTGGGGGATATAAGGGCAAAATTGCTACATTTTGTAAATTTCCGGGGCAAAATTGCTCCTTAGTGAAAACTTACAGGGCAAAATTGATCCTCAATGAAAACTTCCAGGGCAAAAATAATACTTTTGATTGATGAGGTGGCATACCACGTGTGCACTCAGTCAAACTTAATGGTCAAAATTAACAGAGGGGCAAATTTGGTACATTTTGTATACTTCTAGGGCAAATTTGATACCAAAAAACCTTCCAGGTGCTAGGCGCTCCTTTAGCAAAACTTCCTTGGCAAATTAGGCCTTTAACCCTAGTCATTATTGTTAATGTATTTGTAAGGGTTGATTATCACATATTTGGCCTAATTTTGATCAAATGCTAGCGGTACTGATCACTGGTACAGTTTGAAGTCTAAGTAGAACCTTTACTCAATTGTTAACTATAAAACTACAAATATAGTGTTGCATGCTATATACCCAAGAGTAAAGGATCAGAGGCAACAAAACCATCCTTTACTTTGAAGAAATTAATAAAGCCAAATATTTAAATATCATCAAAAGGTTTCGACATTGGCCAACGGGCAAAAATCTGTCATACAACATATGAATAAAAAAGGCCAGGAAAACCAATAAATTAAGCCTTGATCATGGTTATATTTGCATTCTTGAAAATTATTTAATAAGCAAACTTGGGCATGAGTTACACTATTTAATAGGCACCAAAAAATCTTATCCATATGGTTAATATGAAACATTCTTGTACAACAAAGTTAGCATGTTGTTACATTGCCTATACAATTTTAATAAGCAAAATAATTACACAACCCAAGCCCTTTTACATGTACCCTAACACTATTTAATTAGAAGCCCTTTTTCCTTTGTCCTTGTTAGTGCGAATACGTAATAAAATATGTGAAGTTGTCACACAAGATTCTCCTCTCCATTGTAGACCACGCAGCTGAAATGGAAGATCAGAAGGTGGACCAATAGTGACTAACTAGGGTTGGAACTAAATGGATCTTGAACCTGTTGGCTCGTTGGAGTGACTTACTCGAGACAATCTCATTTCCCTTTCATTTGGAATGGGAAATTGAGTTTTTGGATCAGCATTCCTTCGCATATAGTCATGTGATGTCCCCTCATCAATCACAAGTTCAAAATTAAGACCAGGCTGCAATGAAGGACTAGAAGTAATTAAATTCAGCCTTTACGCTCAAGTTAGTGCCAAAGCAATTCAACACAAATCACCAGATTTTAATGCCATAAAACACAAACGTGGAGTACTAATAGGATTTTGAACCTGTTGGCTCGTTGGAACTAGGGTTGGAACTAAATGGATCTTGAACCTGTTGGCTCGTTGGAGTGACTTACTCGAGACAATCTCATTTCCCTTTCATTTGGAATGGGAAATTGAGTTTGTGGATCAGCATTCCTTCGCATATAGTCATGTGATGTCCCCTCATCAATCACAAGTTCAAAATTAAGACCAGGCTGCAATGAAGGACTAGAAGTAATTAAATTCAGCCTTTACGCTCAAGTTAGTGCCAAAGCAATTCAACACAAATCACCAGATTTTAATGCCATAAAACACAAACGTGGAGTACTAATAGGATTTTCTCATATAAATTAAAACTGAAATTTAGTTGTGATCCATGTATCTCATACAATGAGAATCCACCATATATGATACCAACATTTATGGTATCCCTCAAGCATTTCAATATCCTCATGAGACTACGTACCTCTATATATGCTCAATCTCCTTATACCTTAAGCTATATCCACATCAAACTCCCCAACTTTTGAATCATCATACATGCTTTCTTGTATATCTGAACTACTACTTTGCCCCATATAAGAGCATTTGTTGCTTTGTTTTACTCAGAAAAAACAGAGGTCCGAGAAGGAGAGAGCACGTGAGAGAGTGAGAGCTCAGTTTTATACATCCCCTGCTTAGCATTCCAAAAACAGAGGCTGAACCGAGACCAAAAACTGTGTAAGTCTTCGCTGTTGTATTGTTATGAATATAAAAATATGTGTGTGTGTGTGTGTGTGGCTGTTTTTGTCATGTAGTGTGAAAAATCAAAACGTTAGAAAAGAAAATAACCCAAGGCTGTGTGAGTCACTGATACATGAAGTACAAAAAGGAAACTCATGCTATCATAAAACACTTGTACAGGTTGTTGTTTCCGTTAAGCGTTTATTAAATAAAAAGAACCAAAGTGGTTGTTTGAGTTATTGTCATCAAAGCTTACTGATATGTTGCTACCATGAATAAAGTATAGGTATAAATATAGCTACTGATCTCAAACTCCTATATTTGCTATGAGTGTTTGTTAAATAGAAGGGAAAACCAAAGTGTGTGTACCTAATGGCTTTGCTGCAAAAGAAAAAGAAAATATAACTTGCTGTCAAACTATATACTTATATGCTTGCTGATCGTATATGTATAAATAATGAAGACTTGTAACATCCCGATTTTCTAAAGCGTTTTTGAAATAATTGATCAAAGTAGAGCATCGGAATAATTTTAAAAGAGTGAGTATCTGATAAACATTTACTGATGTAGTATCTGGCTGCTTACACAGCGGTACAGAAATCTGAATATAGTTTGGTAAAATAAAGTCAAAATAAAAATCTCTCTGTCTGCGCCCTCACGCTGGCTCCTTATCCTTGTCCTTGACCCTGGTTCCTCCAGACCCTGAGGCTATAGCAGGAACTGAGGTTCCTCCAAAATGTCTCCGTGGTGCCCATACACCGTGGCAACATAACGTACCTCAGCCGCTAGTTTTACGCACCGCCTCACGGCTCAGGGTACGCCCATACGTCCCAGTGCAACCAGACTCCCTGGCCATGTCGGGGTAAGAGCCAATGCTTCGCCACAGATCACACTGTGAGAACCCCCGATCATGGTTACCTTTAACTAGCTCTGATACCAAAATGTAACACCCCAACTTTTCTAAAGCATTTTCGAAATTATTTGATCAGAGTTCAAAATAATTTAACCAGAGTTGAGCAACGAAATGATTTTAAATACAAAGTAACTGATATTCAACCACTGTAGTGTACTGGTTTGTTGATACAAAGAGTTCGAAAGACTATACATATCTACAGGACTTTCTCCAGCAAGTCCTTCTGCCTGCTGCTTACCCTTGTTTCTGTTTCTGTTCACTCCGAAAATCCTGAAACTACAGTAAGAGCTGAGGTTCAATACCCATTGAACCTCAGGTAACGGTTAACCTCATGCTTATGTATCAAATATGTATGACAGATATTCATGTCAAAACAGCAATAATCACATACATTATTCTCATATTCACATAATAACATAACACAGCCACTGCAATATGCATGTTATTATAGTCTGCACTATTCACCAGTGCCACGGTGTACATCCGTGTCCTCAGCGCTAGGAAAACATAACGGCGTTATCAAGACTATAACCCGTATCAAGTTGTATGTGTATGATCAATTTTCAAAAACAGAATTTCAGACTATCTATCACATATAAGCATACCATAAGCATCAGAGTTAAGGTTACAATACGCGTCCGTACCTTCCTTCCACGTGAATAGTAAATTACTATTCATGTATACGGCACTATTCATGTATACGGCACTATTCACGTATACGGCACTATTCACGTATCCCCAAACTTCCTTTGAATCTGACTCCGGAATCCTCGGATATCCTATAATATCATTTTTATCAGTGACCATTAATTTTCAGCATTTGCGGAAACTATGTTGGATATTCACTATTCATGTGAATAGTACCAGTAAAAATATTTTTACCGTGCTGGTAAATATTTTTTACTGTGCCAGTAAATAATATTTACTGTCCAAGGATAATTCTTTTCTGATGTGACAGATCAGACTAAGCTGCAGCCACAGAGCATACTCAGAAAAACTCTATCTGGCATTTCTACTATAATTACCAAAAGAAACTACCAAATATTAAGACTAGAGACCAAAGAACTTACCCTTGAAGTTCCTGCTCATTCTCTCCAGCTTCAAGAACTTTACTCTAAACTCTCTCTCTAACTCTAAGAATTCTCACTCTTCTCTTAAACTCAACTGTTGTTCTCTGAGTTTGGTGTGAAGAAAATGAAGAAATGAAGCTTCTATTTATAGTGAAAAAGCATGACACTATTCATACTTTATCAGGTCAGATTTTGGCCGTTGGATCTTGACTTTAAATATGGCTTCATCTCAACCGTCCAATCCATTTGCTTACGTCATCGATGACGTCATCGATGACGTCATTGATGACGTCATCATGACGATGACACTTTCTTACTCTTTTGCATTTATCCTATAAAGATTCCCTGATCGGTGTTCTAATCGCGTTATATTAGAAATTCTCAAGAATCCGGAAGCACAGCCTTGAAGTTCTATTTTTCCTCTTCAGAAATATCTGGGTCAACTAAATTTTTGATCCTATTTAGGGTATTCCGTAACCTGCCGAAGATTTTAAGTCGGACACTGACGGTTACAGAAATTACTTCGGGTGACACCATCTTCTAGACAAAAATTCACTGATTCATAATATGTGCAGTTGTTTACTACTTAGTTCAAGGATTTTGAGTTATGATTTATTTCCTACAGGTTCCACTATCTGTCCTGCTTCAAAATATCGGTTCAACCTATCTCAAATAATCATTCCGCCGATTACGGAAATGACTTCGGAGATAACCCACTCTGAGATAAAAATTCACTTATTTATAATATACCCTTACTTTAAAAACCTAATTCACGGTTTATTGGAAATAATTTTATTTCTATTATTTTCCAAAGTATAAGATATTATATTATAATAATATTATTATTGAGTGGGTCCCGCGTCAAATTTTTCAAAATTTCTCCCGTGAATGTGTCGGCAGGAGGAGAATTATTTTGACGTGGGTCCCGCATGAATAGTAAATACGTATTTTCAAATAGTGAATACGTATTTAGGAATAGTGAATACCGTATTTTTGAATAGTGAATACGTATTTGTAAATAGTAAATACTTTTCATATTTCTCAAAATATCGATTAAATACCGTATTTATAAAAAGTGAATACGTATTTGTGAATAGTAAATACGTATATGTGAATAGTAAATACTATTCACGTCCCACAAAATACCGTTTCAAAATTCGCCATTTTCAAAAGTAGAGCCTAGTAGTCCTCCAAAAATAGGCTAGTTTTCAAGTCTTTAGGTCCAAAATTCAGGATGTTACAATTCTCCCCCCGTTCAATAAATTTCGTCCTCGAAATTTGACAATATAAAATCAAAAGGTTATCTAGACCTCTAGTCTATTCCTTCATTATGCAAACTTAAATAGCACGCATCCTACTATTCAATGTCTCAATCTTATACCCAGGTATAGTACTAAATTACAGGACTTGCTGATCTATTCTCACAGTACTCGGTTACACAGGCCTCACTGCCTGATTTATTTAGCCTATCGGCTTAACACATATTGGCCTTCCGCATCTGCTCATCAATTTCATCTGAGTCTTTCCCATTCAAGTTCTCGAATTACTTTCACTTACTCAACACTATAGCTGACAGCTATTAATTGACTTAACTATTTAGTATTCCATACCTTTCTAATAGTTGCTGTTCCTGTACCATAATTCCCAATTACACTGCTTTTCTTTTCAACACGATAGCGTCGACAATCATGTCATTGCTACCCAAAATTATTTTCTTGTCTCATTTTCAAATTTTCAAACATGAAAAATTTTCCGTGGTTTCAGTACATTTCACAATCTGCACTATACCACAAAGTAATAGTGCTATAACATTTTTAAATTTAATCGCTGCCATCACAAATTCGTGAAAACATTTTTCACTGCCGGATCATTTTCAAAAACTTTTATTACCGGCACATATCTTTGAGGGAGCTAATTTATTTCACAAAATTTTACAATTGAGAGTACACACCATTATTTTAACCATTTGGTACAGTGAGCGCCTTCTCCCAATCCCCAAATCCAGTTTTAACAGTATTATCAACAATGTGGGTGAACCTCCGCCCCTTTCTCAGGAGACCCAGTGTTCACACTGGCACATAAAGTAGCAACCCTATCTAGCGGAACTCAGTCCAGTCATAGACAGTCAGGTTGTACTAAACAAAACATATACCCTTGGCAAAGTGTTATGGATTGGGTGCGTTCACTGTTGGTGCGATTTCCATTTTCTCAAACAAAATCCCTCCAAAAACTTTTTGTTCAAAGAGAACATTTATCAAAGGCCAGCGATTTCAAACGTTTTAAAACATCTGGCAGACCCAGCAAACTGTGTACATCTACAACAGCTTCTGTCCTTCCAGTTTTGTACTGACTTTACCACAACATAGTTGAAAACTCAGTTTCAAACTCTGGGTTCTAACAAAACCGTTTGTACAAGACAACATCATAACCATCACTGTGGTCTCAAATTCTGTTGAAAAATATTTCATTTGAAAACTCGATTTCACAAATTTGAAAGTAAACTCCGAAAATTTCAAAATAGCAGGTGCATTGGTAAGTTCAAAAATTCAATTTTTTTTTAAAACCTTACTTAGGAATCAGACAACTAACATTAGAAGGTCATTACTAACTACATACATCCGGACCTCTGTTCTTGACTACTCAAACCATATGTATAACCCTCATTTTCTGAAAAAACGCTGGTCCAAGATTTTGGACAGATTTTCGCCTAACTTTGGAAAATCATAACTAATTCTAGAAAAATCGAAACGAGGATCCATAAAATTCCTCAGAATCTTTAGGATGTATAGCTTTAAGGAAAAATACTCATTTTTTCCCAGATAACCTGAGTTATTCCCAGTTTTAATATTTTAAGCCTCTGCCCAGAATTTCTCCAGAAATTCACAGTCAAACTTCAAGAATTTTTATCTCACTGTACAGAAATAATTTTAACATGTTCTTTACATATTTAAAAATCCCTATATGTCTAATTTAACCATGAATTTTCCCAGAATTTTCCAACCACGTTTTAAACATAAAATATAGGTATCTTCGTCAATGGTTCAGCAAGAGCTTAACCGATGAGATTTCACCAGCACTTCGTTATATTGATGTTTCTCTTCCGGAAATTTTGCTAAAACACCCTCTTGATCAATTTTTCAAAATAAAGCTGATTCTAACCATAAAAAAATGAATTTAAAATTATCCTAGAATATTTAAGATCTAAACTACTTTTATCTAAGAATTTAAAGACTAAAAACTAAAGAACTCAAAGCTAGAGCTAGGGAATTTACTAAGAACTTTGCTCCTTCTTTCTTCAAGACTCGTCACTCTCACTTTCACTCTCTATATTGCTTTGCTAAGCTTGTTTTGGTGTGAGGAAAAGTGAAGAACCAAAGCCCTTATTTATAGTGATTTGGGGTGGCAATTTGGCAATTAAATCAAACCTAGCTCATCTTGAACCTTGGCCATTGGATCTAGGTTAAATTTGAAGCTCAAATCCTCACCCTTTAGACCCCAAAACTGTGCTCCCCCTTTCTCTCTCCCTATCCTCTTCCATTTTCTATCCAAAGTACCATATCCTCTTCCAATTTTCCCAAAAGTCATCTACTAGATTTATGACTCATAGTTAGGGTTGTGACTCATTTCTTAAATAGGTTGGTGACTTACTCTTGTTTGGCTAATGACTCATCCATGTTTAGGTTAATGACTCATGCATGTTAGGTTAATGACTCATCTCTTAGAGTGATGACTCATTTTGCATATGTATAATTGTTTCTTTAAATTAGAATTTCCTACTTCTTCTATTTTGTGTTCCACTAGATAGAAATTCATTTGGGGATCCTAATGAAGTTGTATATACATTTCTCATTGGTTTTGAATTCTTGAAGTTCTTAGCTTCATTCAGAGACCAATATCACTTACTTTCTCATTTGGTATCATTTTGTAAAGTTTGGGGAAATGACTTTGGTTATACTCATTTTCAAGCTTGAATTATGCTTGTTCCTAATCTCTTCTTACATTTGATCATTGGTTAATGGATTTCAAGATACAATTTAGTTTGTATAGATTTTCATTTGCTTATGTCTAGAGTTAATTTCATAGATTAATCTAATTGTTTTAATGTCTAATTTTCTTATTGGCTAATGCTTTGACTTCTCTTTCGCACTTCTTCCACTAGACTCATAACACTCACAACATTTGCACACACACACACACACATTCACAACTCCCTCTCTCATTGGTCAAAACCTTTTCTCATGGATTAAGAATATTTTCTTGATTTATCATTGGCCAATTCAATTTCACAAGGATTTAGCTTTATGGTATTTAATTAAGGCCTTAGGATTTAGCTTTATAAGGTTTAATCCTATCCCTCAACAACTAATCCTTAATTAGCATTCCTAATAAAGTGTTTTAGTGAAGTTGTCAATTTATGATTGGTTCCTAACTTAATTATGACTCTTAGAGTAGTTTATGACCATTGGTAATCTATCTTATGCTAATCCTAACTTCTTATTGGTTGTTAAGCTTTAATTAACTTAATACACACTTCTAATTAATGATTACATAATATTAATTGTAAATAATTATCCAAATATTCTATTAGTGTAAATTTAATTGCTCATTAATTGTTAGTAATTGCCCCTTAATTGTTCCATGTGTTGTGATAATTCTTTATGGCCTTCTATTAATTAATATGAACTTGGTATTAAATTTAGTCTCTTATTGATTAATTATGAAAATTAATACAATTATTCCAATTGTTGTAGATTTAATTGTTCCTTAGTTGTTGATAATTTTCCCCTAACTTGGTATAAGTATTTTCAAGCCATTTAATTGTCTCTTATGATTCAGTTAGGATTCTACTTAGTTTTAGAGACTTTAGGGCATTTCATAACATTTTATGGCTCTTTAAGATTAAATATGAGCTATGTTGTATTTATGATAGTTTTATGGTGTTTTATGATCCATAATGTAATTTAGAAAATTGGGTTTTGCCCTATTTAAATTCTAGAGAAAATTTGCCTAAGAAATAAAATAAACTACAAAATTGGGGACAACATATTCTCATATTTTAAATAGGTATTATTTACCCAAAAACAGTATTTACGAGAATTATAAATTTTAGGGTATTACAAGACTGGCTAATATATGACTGTATGTGTGTGTTATAGCTACTTTTGAATATTAAAGGAGTTCGTTGTATATATGCTAATAGGTACACTAAAAGCGCTAAGAACTTGTCGTGAGTATGATTATTAAATGAAAGAGAGTGAACTAAAGTTGCTATACTGTCATTAAAATTTCATTGTAAGTATGCTTATTTTGCTACGTGTGTCGCGGTGCATGAAAGAGATGGAAAAAAGATCTAATATATATTTGAAGTAGGTAGCTGTACGTTATTGATTTTTGTATATTAGTATATGATATAGTTTACTGCATATAAATTTGATATATATACACACACACACATCGCTGCACATGTAAACAGAGACAAGAAAACCTTTGCTGATTCATATGGTATGTTATCATGACTAAGTACATATGTATAGCATGTATGTTAGGTTGTTGTATGTATATATATAATGCAAGCTTACATCATGGTGAATATAAAGGATAAGAGCTTACTAGGAATAATGTATAAAAGATAAGGGAAGCTGTTGTGTGTGTGTCTTATAATTATATGAATGTGTAGCTATACTTGGGAAAAGAATGAGAAGGAGTATTCATATATGTGTGTGTGTATATATATATTAAATAAATTCAAGAGTTTACTGTATGGTGTATCCATGTATACTTTGTTGTATATTTTGTTGTCATGATTATAAACTTTGCTGATTGTGTATTTATATAAGTTGTTGTATGTGTGTGTGTGTGTGTATATATATATATATATATTGATTTATATCTTTAAGAAACAATGAGAAACATAAAAATATATTAGAGCATATTTTATGTGTTGATTAGTATTTTATAAACTCTTAATATAAAGTGTTAGAGTAGCCTCTGGGAATTTAAAATTAATTATAGAAAAATAATAAGGTAAAATAAATAGTAATAATAAATATTATTATTTAGAGGTATAGATAATAGAGGAAATAATAATAATTAATAATAAAAAGGAAATAAAAGGAATTATTAATTAATAATAAATAAAAAGGAGTTGTTATTATTAATTAATAGATAAGGAAAATAAAGGGTATTAGTGATTTGGGAATTTTTAGGGTTTTAGCTGCTTTTAATTCCCTAAGAGTAATCCGCATAGTTAGGTACGTTGTGACATGATTAAGTGACTAATGACAATGATAAACATTTATAGGAATTCATAGACGCCTTGACTGATATCAATATCTATTAGACAAAAATTTAAGGATTCAAACTCGAGGTGGGTAACTGTAATCTTGTTAGCATGTATATATGTGTTCATGTATTAGCTGATCATGTTTGATAGATGATTTACATGTTATGTTTTCCCTAACTATGGATTGAGGTTGCGTGTCTCATAGGACTGTGCGTTTTAATAAGGGCTACGGTCCTTGGCCGTTAACTACCGTTACGGTGCAACTTGTTTACATGTAAATGCTTCTATGTTTAACATGTGCTATATTGTTATTTATGCTTCATATCCATTCATGAGATTAACTGTTACCCCTGAAGTTCATTCGTCATAACTCCAGACCGCATTAAGGAAACAGGAAGTGAATTGAGCACGAAGGGGAAGGCGCAGCAGTAAGGATTATTGTATAAGCTTATCTTTTATCATTCAGAAATATTATTCCAACTGTTTATCTTTTGTCGTAATATTTTGAATTACTGTATTATGATATCTTCCTATGGGATAAACAACTTTGCAAAAAAAATAAATAAATAAATTATCCTCATTTCTTGAAACAAGTTACTAAAAAGTTTTTATTCCGTGCTTAAGTCATTTAAACTATTCGATGCTTGTGCGCTTAGACTCTGATAATAGTTAAATAAATGCCCTGTACAAGAGAGGGTGTTTACAGGAATGATCTGTGGCTTTTCTAGATATTGCCATATTTCTATTTTTCTTGATATTTTGATCTCTTTGGATTTATTGCCATTATGATTTTTAAACTACAATTTATGTTTTACAGGAAACTTGATCTGTAAAACCTCAAATTTAACACCTAAAAACTTGGCCAAAATATTTGAAATGTGTAACACCCCAACTTTTCTAAAGCATTTTCAAAATAATTTAACCAGAGTAGGGCAACGAAATGATTTTAAATACAGAGTAACTGATATTCAGCCACTGTAGTGTACTGGTTTGCTGATACAAAGAGTTCGAAAGACTATACATATCTACAGGACTTTCTCCAGCTAGTCCTTCTGCCTGCTGCTTACCCTTGTTTCTGTTTCTGTTCACTCCGAAAATCCTGAAGCTACAGTAAGAGCTGAGGTTCAATACCCATTGAACCTCAGGTAACGGTTAACCTCATGCTTATGTACCAAATATGTATGACAGATATTCATGGCAATATAGCAATAATCCATACATAAGCACACAGCAGATGTATGATTACAGCAATACATAAGCACAAGCAGATGTATTCTAACAGCACACAGCAGATTTATCTCATATTCAAAATAATAACATAACACAGCCACTGCAATATGCATGTTATTATAGTCTGCACTATACACCAGTGCCACGATGGCCTATCGTGTCCTCAGCGCTAGGAAAACATAACGGTGTTATCAAGACTATAACCCGTATCAAACTGCATGTGTGTAGTCAATTTTCAAAATAGAGCTTTAGACTATCTATCACATATAAGCATACAATAAGCATCAGAGTTAGTGTTACAGTACGCGAACGTACCTTCTTCCCACGTGAATAGTAATTTACTATTCATGTATACGGCACTATTCATGTATACGGCACTATTCACGTATACGGCACTATTCACGTATCCCCAAACTTCCTTTGAATCTGACTCCGGAATCCTCGGATATCCTATAATATCATTTTTATCAGTGACCATTAATTTTCAGCATTTGCGGAAACTATGTTGGATATTCACTATTCATGTGAATAGTACCAGTAAAAATATTTTTACCGTGCCGGTAAATATTTTTTACTGTGCCAGTAAATAATATTTACTGTCCAAGGATAATTCTTTTCTGATGTGACAGATCAGACTAAGCTGCAGCCACAGAGCATACTCAGAAAAACTCTATCTGGCATTTCTACTATAATTACCAAAAGAAACTACCAAATATTAAGACTAGAGACCAAAGAACTTACCCTTGAAGTTCCTGCTCATTCTCTCCAGCTTCAAGAACTTTACTCTAAACTCTCTCTCTAACTCTAAGAATTCTCACTCTTCTCTTAAACTCAACTGTTGTTCTCTGAGTTTGGTGTGAAGAAAATGAAGAAATGAAGCCTCTATTTATAGTGAAAAAGCATGACACTATTCATACTTTATCAGGTCAGATTTTGGCCGTTGGATCTTGACTTTAAACATGGCTTCATCTCAACCGTCCAATCCATTTGCTTACGTCATCGATGACGTCATCAAGATGCTTACGTCATCGATGACGTCATCATGACGATGACACTTTCTTACTCTTTTGCATTTATCCTATAAAGATTCCCTGATCGGTGTTCTAATCGCGTTATATTAGAAATTCTCAAGAATCCGGAAGCACAGCCTTGAAGTTCTATTTTTCCTCTTCAGAAATATCTGGGTCAACTAAATTTTTGATCCTATTTAGGGTATTCCGTAACCTGCCGAAGATTTTAAGTCGGACACTGACGGTTACAAAAATTACTTCGGGTGACACCATCTTCTAGACAAAAATTCACTGATTCATAATATGTCCAGTTGTTTACTACTTAATTCAAGGAGTTTGAGTTATGATTTATTTCCTACAGATTCCACTATCTGTCCTGCTTCAAAATATCGGTTTCAACCTATCTCAATAATCATTCCGCCGATTACGGAAATGACTTTGGAGATAACCCACTCTGAGATAGAAATTCGCTTGTTTATAATATACCCTTACTTTAAAAACCTAATTCACGGTTTATTGGAAATAATTTTATTTCTATTATTTTCCAAAGTATAAGATATTATATTATAATAATATTATTATTGAGTGGGTCCCGCGTCAAATTTTTCAAAATTTCTCCCGTGAATGTGTCGGCAGGAGGAGAATTATTTTGACGTGGGTCCCGCATGAATAGTAAATACGTATTTTCAAATAGTGAATACGTATTTAGGAATAGTAAATACCGTATTTTTAAATAGTAAATACGTATTTGTAAATAGTAAATATTTTCATATTTCTCAAAATATCGATTAAATACCGTATTTATAAAAAGTGAATACGTATTTGTGAATAGTGAATACTATTCATGTACGTATTTGTGAATAGTAAACACTATTCATGTCCAATAAAATACTGATTCTAAATTCATTTTCAAAAATAGGGTCTAATAGTCCTCCGAAAATAGGCTAATTTTCTAGTCTTTAGGTCCAAAATTCAGGATGTTACAATTCTCCCCCTGTTCAATAAATTTCGTCCTCGAAATTTAAACATATAAACTCAAAAGGTTATCTAGACCTCTAATATACTTCTTCCTTATACATGCTTATCTAGCATACATCCTACTATTCAATGCTCCATTAAACTGGGAACATTTCACAAATGCTCCATTTCATTTTCTATAATTCAACCTCTTCCTTTGTACTAGCATGCCAACTAGTGATCCAGGAAAAATTCTATTTTTTGGGTTTGTCTATCACTCCAATTCTCTTAATTCTGGTACCAAGTATCATCATAGATACTATTCTCATCATCATTTCAAATCTTCGGATTCTCTCCGGTTCATCTAATATCATCATTTCAAGGGTAAGTTCTTTGGTCTCTAGTCTTAATATTTGGTAGTTTCTTTTGGTAATTATAGTAGAAATGCCAGATAGAGTTTTTCTGAGTATGCTCTGTGGCTGCAGCTTAGTCTGATCTGTCACATCAGAAAAGAATTATCCTTGGACAGTAAATATTATTTACTGGCACAGTAAAAAATATTTACCGGCACGGTAAAAATATTTTTACTGGTACTATTCACATGAATAGTGAATATCCAACATAGTTTCCGCAAATGCTGAAAATTAATGGTCACTGATAAAAATGATATTATAGGATATCCGAGGATTCCGGAGTCAGATTCAAAGGAAGTTTGGGGATACGTGAATAGTGCCGTATACGTGAATAGTGCCGTATACATGAATAGTGCCGTATACATGAATAGTAAATTACTATTCACGTGGGAAGAAGGTACGTTCGCGTACTGTAACACTAACTCTGATGCTTATTGTATGCTTATATGTGATAGATAGTCTAAAGCTCTATTTTGAAAATTGACTACACACATGCAGTTTGATACGGGTTATAGTCTTGATAACACCGTTATGTTTTCCTAGCGCTGAGGACACGATAGGCCATCGTGGCACTGGTGTATAGTGCAGACTATAATAACATGCATATTGCAGTGGCTGTGTTATGTTATTATTTTGAATATGAGATAAATCTGCTGTGTGCTGTTAGAATACATCTGCTTGTGCTTATGTATTGCTGTAATCATACATCTGCTGTGTGCTTATGTATGGATTATTGCTATATTGCCATGAATATCTGTCATACATATTTGGTACATAAGCATGAGGTTAACCGTTACCTGAGGTTCAATGGGTATTGAACCTCAGCTCTTACTGTAGCTTCAGGATTTTCGGAGTGAACAGAAACAGAAACAAGGGTAAGCAGCAGGCAGAAGGACTAGCTGGAGAAAGTCCTGTAGATATGTATAGTCTTTCGAACTCTTTGTATCAGCAAACCAGTACACTACAGTGGCTGAATATCAGTTACTCTGTATTTAAAATCATTTCGTTGCCCTACTCTGGTTAAATTATTTTGAAAATGCTTTAGAAAAGTTGGGGTGTTACAAAATGCCTTCAATGGGGATATTCGATATCCAAATCATTGAATTACATAGCCTTTTAAAATAAAATTCGTAATATGTAATCAAAATAAATTTCCGAAAAAGTTTCAGAATTTAATACAAAGCGAAAGTCTTAAGTTCATGGCAAATAAAAATTACATAACATAAAATATAGGAGTACAAAAGAGCCTTCAAAGCTCACTCCATAGGCGCCTTCCCTTGATCTCTTCTAGAATATTCACCAGAAAAATGTTAATATGGGATGAGATTCCACATCTCAGTAACTACTGAAAGTTTCTACCGTACACAAGAAAATTATATATGACAAAAAGCAGGGGCTGATTTCAAATATATATATTTGTTTATACCATAATTTCTTATATGCAATTATTATTATTATTATTATTTTTTTGCTGAAGTAAACATCATTATGTCGAACTGTAAAATATATAATTATGCAATATGCAGCCCCCTTAAATCACCGTCGTCCCTTGTACCACTGACTAGAGTCATAGGTTAACACATAGTCCAATAGAAACTCATTCATTTGACTGGATGGTTTCAAGCTCACTAAAACTTAAGATACACTCAGCCAAAGGTATAAAACTTAAGTCTGGACTATGGCTCCTCTCCTTAAAAATAATCACCAAGGAGCTGTCACATGTCCCACAACTCCAATGCAATCCTGGCCAGAGAAAATACATGGAAGATGGGGCCCTGAAAAGTACCTTCCACTATGTACCGAGTGGTGGTATAAACAAATCTTATCATTCAAGTTCCTCCTTACTCTAACCCATCGCAAATACTGCCACCATGATAATTATATAAATAAAATAAGGTATATTAAATCAAGCTTCCATTTATTTTTTAAATATCATCAAAAGGTAAACCAAACATCTCATAAAATTCATCGGTCCAATTTGTCGATTTTGAAATTCGAAGGACTAAACAGTCATTTTGAAATTTGGGACTAAACTGTTATTTCTGAAATTCGAGACTAAAATGTTATTTATGAAATTCGGGGGCAAAACTGTAATTTTTGTTGGGTACAAAACTATAATTTTCATAGGCACAAAATTGTAATTTTCTAGGTACAAAACTATAATATTCAACTTTTATTAAGATAATATTATAATACATATGCACATAAATCAATCTATAAAAATAATATAATTTACAATCATACACAATTCACGAGTATATGGAAGAATATTCAGAGTTACCTGTTACTCGCTAATTTTCAAATAACCACTAAAAAGCTATTATAAGGCTCCCAAATAATTATCACCCTACTTCATCTTTTATAGTGTTCTACTTCATTTTCAAATTTTACTTTCTAATTTGACTCTCTTTTATAGTGTTCTACTTCATCTTTAATTCCACAATTATTTTTGGTTGCTATAGTTTGATGACTTTCTTCTTATTGCCTTGCAAGTTCATAGAAGATTATACCTATTTTTAAGCAATTTCCCAGTCTTCTTTTCTTTATTCTACATTTTGAAAAGTTGCATATGGTGATAATGTGTTTGTCATTCTTTTATTCCTTCTTTGAGTAGAAGCTACTATGTTAAATTTTTTTGGTGCAAGTTGATGTTACACTTCTCGATACTCAATGAGGATTTCATAGCAAATGTAGTAACTCCTCATCTAGGCAAATGCAGTGCCGAACATATGAAGGCAGAGCTAAAGTTTTATTTGATTTTATTTGAACCAAAGGAAGTGGTGTTTTAATATTGTAAACTTCCAGCAAATTGTTCTATTGCATTTTTGCAAATTCACTTTTTCTTTAGTATCCATGAAATCTCCCCAACTTTTGATGAATCTAGTGTAAAAGAATTTAGATTCTAATGCGTACAAAAGATATTTAAGAACGTTGATCGCTTAGAAGACATTTTTGAGATTTCATTTGTAATATGTATTCTAAATCGATTGGAGAATATTACTATTTACCATTATTGAGGTTTCATTTCTAATATGTAGTTATTAATTGGTAGTGATGTTTTAATAATCCTTAAAGAGAAAAAGTTTAGGAAGCAAAATATGTTTGAGTAATCCATAAAATATTATCACCCACACAACACACGGGGAACTACAGGCTCATTCAAAGAACAAATAATAATAATTAAAAAAAAAAAAAGAACTACATGGTTATAAGTAATCTACTATTTTTCTTGCATTATTTATATCATTATTATATATTTATTTATTCATTAACACATAATATAGAATAATCTCCAACGCGTGCTCTAATTATAAAATATGGGCATAAAGTTAAGACATGGGTAATCTTTTAAGGAGTTAAACCTTTAACTTAATTAAATTTTACACTTTTAATCATACTGATTCTGCACAGGTATTTATGTAAGATTGAAAATTGAGTGTTACAAAGTGTACACGCTTAGTACATGATATTCTATTACAAAATCATTCAACATCAACATTAGGAATTTGAGTTTATGAAAATGGATACACAAACAGCTATCCATGAATGGCTGAACCCACACACGGTTGCAACTTTGCTGAAGACGGGTGTGTTTAGTTTGAGGGGAGAGAGGAGAGAGAAAATTTTTACCTTCTTGTGACTAGATCTTGTAGGAAAGTGATGTGCATGGTTAAGAGAGAAACTATGTTTAATTTGGCTGCATGTTCTCCCCATGATTTTCATTTGCTAAAACAATTCAGAATTTTAGGTATATGTCTATGAAATTGATGTTGAAAGGGTCCTGTGGTGGAAAACATTATAGGATTTAGATAATATTGTTACAAAGTGACAATTTTGGGAAAAATGGTAGTCTAGTATGGATGGTAGTGGCTGTATGATGATTTGCTATATTTAACTAATCGGTTATGCTAAATGAAATGAGTATGTTGTATATACAAATGTGGATTTATGAATATATAACTATGGTGATTGTTTATGAATATATAACTATGGTGATTATATGCTGAAATGTTAGGATGTGGCTTGTCTCCACTACTATTATCCTTCGTTACCATCCTTTTCCCTTGAACGACGTCGTTTCAAATATCATTTATTTCTCATTTTTCCACCTCATTTATGTAAACGCACAGCACATCGTTCACATAGTGCCCTTTCTTCCTACTGCAGTAGCGTGGGAAAATCACAGGAGTTGGAGGGAAAAATCTTCGACAACTGGAACAAGGCCTGTGGGTAGACCAAAAATTGATGAGTAAATAACAATCTTTTATCAAACACCGACAATTATTTTACATTTTATTTTTACACATGAATTTTTTCCCCTTAATCTAACTTGATAATATTCAAAGTAGATAATACTGGATATTCTATTTTACTGGATAATATTCATCGCTCATAAGTTGCTTCTATCTTGTTTGTTTTTAGTTGTAGCCAAGCCGTTTCCTTTTTAAATCTTGTTAGCTCGCCTGCTCTTTCGGTTTCGCTAGTCTCATGTTTCAGTAATAACTTTGCTTCCCAGTTGAGTTGGACAATTTCATGAATCTGCAGTGATGGATAAGCTCCAGGGACATAATGCTACACCTGCACTGAGGGACTGCATAGAGCAATTAACTACAATAGAATCATTGAGGGCAAGGCTTGTTACTCACCTAAGAGAAGCTCTCCAGGACCAGTTTCTATTTTAATATTGCTTATCTTTATGAAGGTACAATCCTTTATTAGTTTGTGATTCTCACATGGTTTTGACTCCAGGAACTTAAGCTGGATCAACTCTGAAGCCATATTTAGGTATGGGATTTATCGAAATTCAGTGATTGATAAGCTAACTACTCAACAACAGATAAACACAAAGCTTAGAAAAAACACAACTGAATAAAGACTAATTTTCCCCTAATTCCTAATTCTTGCGCCTCTTCCTAGCTAAGGAATCTATCAACAGCTAGACATAATAAATCAATAGCATCAATTCAACAGGGTCATCAATAGCATAATCCAATAGACAATTATGTATATATTTCTCGTCATCAGAATTCCAATAGCAGCTCTTAAAAAAATCCTATAGCATCTCTATCATTCAGTCCACCCAATTCCTCTTGCTACAGACCAACAAATCTTAGTCGCCAAGGCCTCAAAATCATCATATGGTTCTTAGACATGAAAAAAGTAAGAAAGCCACCTTCACAATTTTGCAAATTAAGCATTCTCAAACCGTTGTTATAACATAGAGATCGAAGTCGATAAACCCTGAATAGAAGGAGCAAGAAATCAATTGAGAGAGATCAAGCTGGACCAAGCAGGTGAACCTGGTGGCCATTCATCCATTCATCTAGAGAAAGGAAGACACTCGTCCGACTAATGTTGGAATTTCTTGCCTTGCTTCGCGATAGGTGAAATTTGGGTCAAGAAACCAGATAAGAACGAAAGGCTTCGATTGAAGGCAACGGAGGGCTGAGATCTTATGTGCAAAATTAAAATGTCGTCGTTTAGAGAAAAGGAGCGCAGCGAACCGAGAAGGTAGCGGAGACAAGCCACGTCCGAAATGTTAGATATGCAAATGTTTAATTTTATATTTTTCCACGCAATTTATCTACTTAATTAAAAATGGTAATAATTATTATACATTTTGGATGCATAATTTTTTTTTTAAAAAAAAAAAACTCACTTGTATGCTTATGCTTTGATTTTTTTTTTTTTTTTTGAGATAATGGTTTGCTTCTTTTTTAATTACATAAATTAAATTGTTGAGCTGTTGTTGTGAGAGAAGCATTAAATTCTGTGAGAAATAGTGTCTATAAAAATACACCCTCACTTATAATATAACATAATATCAATGCATAACTTACAATTCCAACCCTTTTTGAATTCTTTTTCGTTGATATATTGGTTTGTTCTCTCTTTTGATTACATGAAATTCAATTGTTAAGTTGTTATTGTGGGAATCACTTTGAGTCTTTCACGCTTGCACTATACTTACATACTCAATTTTAATTCCAATGTAATCTTGAATCAGATTTTTAGTGTTTGCCACTTACACTTCTGTTGTTGGTGAATCTTCCACAAAGACTTAATATAGATAGTCAAAGTGTGGTACCACTTTTTGGAATATTATCTTGATTCTCCTATCATAAATTACATCTTTCCCTCTAACATGGCTTAGAATGCATTGACATAAAACTTCCTGTACACCTCAACGAAGGGGAAGGCGCAGCAGTAAGGATTATTGTATAAGCTTATCTTTTATCATTCAGAAATATTATTCCAACTGTTTATCTTTTGTCGTAATATTTTGAATTACTGTATTATGATATCTTCCTATGGGATAAACAACTTTGCAAAAAAAATAAATAAATAAATTATCCTCATTTCTTGAAACAAGTTACTAAAAAGTTTTTATTCCGTGCTTAAGTCATTTAAACTATTCGATGCTTGTGCGCTTAGACTCTGATAATAGTTAAATAAATGCCCTGTACAAGAGAGGGTGTTTACAGGAATGATCTGTGGCTTTTCTAGATATTGCCATATTTCTATTTTTCTTGATATTTTGATCTCTTTGGATTTATTGCCATTATGATTTTTAAACTACAATTTATGTTTTACAGGAAACTTGATCTGTAAAACCTCAAATTTAACACCTAAAAACTTGGCCAAAATATTTGAAATGCCTTCAATGGGGATATTCGATATCCAAATCATTGAATTACATAGCCTTTTAAAATAAAATTCGTAATATGTAATCAAAATAAATTTCCGAAAAAGTTTCAGAATTTAATACAAAGCGAAAGTCTTAAGTTCATGGCAAATAAAAATTACATAACATAAAATATAGGAGTACAAAAGAGCCTTCAAAGCTCACTCCATAGGCGCCTTCCCTTGATCTCTTCTAGAATATTCACCAGAAAAATGTTAATATGGGATGAGATTCCACATCTCAGTAACTACTGAAAGTTTCTACCGTACACAAGAAAATTATATATGACAAAAAGCAGGGGCTGATTTCAAATATATATATTTGTTTATACCATAATTTCTTATATGCAATTATTATTATTATTATTATTTTTTTGCTGAAGTAAACATCATTATGTCGAACTGTAAAATATATAATTATGCAATATGCAGCCCCCTTAAATCACCGTCGTCCCTTGTACCACTGACTAGAGTCATAGGTTAACACATAGTCCAATAGAAACTCATTCATTTGACTGGATGGTTTCAAGCTCACTAAAACTTAAGATACACTCAGCCAAAGGTATAAAACTTAAGTCTGGACTATGGCTCCTCTCCTTAAAAATAATCACCAAGGAGCTGTCACATGTCCCACAACTCCAATGCAATCCTGGCCAGAGAAAATACATGGAAGATGGGGCCCTGAAAAGTACCTTCCACTATGTACCGAGTGGTGGTATAAACAAATCTTATCATTCAAGTTCCTCCTTACTCTAACCCATCGCAAATACTGCCACCATGATAATTATATAAATAAAATAAGGTATATTAAATCAAGCTTCCATTTATTTTTTAAATATCATCAAAAGGTAAACCAAACATCTCATAAAATTCATCGGTCCAATTTGTCGATTTTGAAATTCGAAGGACTAAACAGTCATTTTGAAATTTGGGACTAAACTGTTATTTCTGAAATTCGAGACTAAAATGTTATTTATGAAATTCGGGGGCAAAACTGTAATTTTTGTTGGGTACAAAACTATAATTTTCATAGGCACAAAATTGTAATTTTCTAGGTACAAAACTATAATATTCAACTTTTATTAAGATAATATTATAATACATATGCACATAAATCAATCTATAAAAATAATATAATTTACAATCATACACAATTCACGAGTATATGGAAGAATATTCAGAGTTACCTGTTACTCGCTAATTTTCAAATAACCACTAAAAAGCTATTATAAGACTCCCAAATAATTATCACCCTACTTCATCTTTTATAGTGTTCTACTTCATTTTCAAATTTTACTTTCTAATTTGACTCTCTTTTATAGTGTTCTACTTCATCTTTAATTCCACAATTATTTCTGGTTGCTATAGTTTGATGACTTTCTTCTTATTGCCTTGCAAGTTCATAGAAGATTATACCTATTTTTAAGCAATTTCCCAGTCTTCTTTTCTTTATTCTACATTTTGAAAAGTTGCATATGGTGATAATGTGTTTGTCATTCTTTTATTCCTTCTTTGAGTAGAAGCTACTATGTTAAATTTTTTTGGTGCAAGTTGATGTTACACTTCTCGATACTCAATGAGGATTTCATAGCAAATGTAGTAACTCCTCATCTAGGCAAATGCAGTGCCGAACATATGAAGGCAGAGCTAAAGTTTTATTTGATTTTATTTGAACCAAAGGAAGTGGTGTTTTAATATTGTAAACTTCCAGCAAATTGTTCTATTGCATTTTTGCAAATTCACTTTTTCTTTAGTATCCATGAAATCTCCCCAACTTTTGATGAATCTAGTGTAAAAGAATTTAGATTCTAATGCGTACAAAAGATATTTAAGAACGTTGATCGCTTAGAAGACATTTTTGAGATTTCATTTGTAATATGTATTCTAAATCGATTGGAGAATATTACTATTTACCATTATTGAGGTTTCATTTCTAATATGTAGTTATTAATTGGTAGTGATGTTTTAATAATCCTTAAAGAGAAAAAGTTTAGGAAGCAAAATATGTTTGAGTAATCCATAAAATATTATCACCCACACAACACACGGGGAACTACAGGCTCATTCAAAGAACAAATAATAATAATTAAAAAAAAAAAAAAAGAACTACATGGTTATAAGTAATCTACTATTTTTCTTGCATTATTTATATCATTATTATATATTTATTTATTCATTAACACATAATATAGAATAATCTCCAACGCGTGCTCTAATTATAAAATATGGGCATAAAGTTAAGACATGGGTAATCTTTTAAGGAGTTAAACCTTTAACTTAATTAAATTTTACACTTTTAATCATACTGATTCTGCACAGGTATTTATGTAAGATTGAAAATTGAGTGTTACAAAGTGTACACGCTTAGTACATGATATTCTATTACAAAATCATTCAACATCAACATTAGGAATTTGAGTTTATGAAAATGGATACACAAACAGCTATCCATGAATGGCTGAACCCACACACGGTTGCAACTTTGCTGAAGACGGGTGTGTTTAGTTTGAGGGGAGAGAGGAGAGAGAAAATTTTTACCTTCTTGTGACTAGATCTTGTAGGAAAGTGATGTGCATGGTTAAGAGAGAAACTATGTTTAATTTGGCTGCATGTTCTCCCCATGATTTTCATTTGCTAAAACAATTCAGAATTTTAGGTATATGTCTATGAAATTGATGTTGAAAGGGTCCTGTGGTGGAAAACATTATAGGATTTAGATAATATTGTTACAAAGTGACAATTTTGGGAAAAATGGTAGTCTAGTATGGATGGTAGTGGCTGTATGATGATTTGCTATATTTAACTAATCGGTTATGCTAAATGAAATGAGTATGTTGTATATACAAATGTGGATTTATGAATATATAACTATGGTGATTGTTTATGAATATATAACTATGGTGATTATATGCTGAAATGTTAGGATGTGGCTTGTCTCCACTACTATTATCCTTCGTTACCATCCTTTTCCCTTGAACGACGTCGTTTCAAATATCATTTATTTCTCATTTTTCCACCTCATTTATGTAAACGCACAGCACATCGTTCACATAGTGCCCTTTCTTCCTACTGCAGTAGCGTGGGAAAATCACAGGAGTTGGAGGGAAAAATCTTCGACAACTGGAACAAGGCCTGTGGGTAGACCAAAAATTGATGAGTAAATAACAATCTTTTATCAAACACCGACAATTATTTTACATTTTATTTTTACACATGAATTTTTTCCCCTTAATCTAACTTGATAATATTCAAAGTAGATAATACTGGATATTCTATTTTACTGGATAATATTCATCGCTCATAAGTTGCTTCTATCTTGTTTGTTTTTAGTTGTAGCCAAGCCGTTTCCTTTTTAAATCTTGTTAGCTCGCCTGCTCTTTCGGTTTCGCTAGTCTCATGTTTCAGTAATAACTTTGCTTCCCAGTTGAGTTGGACAATTTCATGAATCTGCAGTGATGGATAAGCTCCAGGGACATAATGCTACACCTGCACTGAGGGACTGCATAGAGCAATTAACTACAATAGAATCATTGAGGGCAAGGCTTGTTACTCACCTAAGAGAAGCTCTCCAGGACCAGTTTCTATTTTAATATTGCTTATCTTTATGAAGGTACAATCCTTTATTAGTTTGTGATTCTCACATGGTTTTGACTCCAGGAACTTAAGCTGGATCAACTCTGAAGCCATATTTAGGTATGGGATTTATCGAAATTCAGTGATTGATAAGCTAACTACTCAACAACAGATAAACACAAAGCTTAGAAAAAACACAACTGAATAAAGACTAATTTTCCCCTAATTCCTAATTCTTGCGCCTCTTCCTAGCTAAGGAATCTATCAACAGCTAGACATAATAAATCAATAGCATCAATTCAACAGGGTCATCAATAGCATAATCCAATAGACAATTATGTATATATTTCTCGTCATCAGAATTCCAATAGCAGCTCTTAAAAAAATCCTATAGCATCTCTATCATTCAGTCCACCCAATTCCTCTTGCTACAGACCAACAAATCTTAGTCGCCAAGGCCTCAAAATCATCATATGGTTCTTAGACATGAAAAAAGTAAGAAAGCCACCTTCACAATTTTGCAAATTAAGCATTCTCAAACCGTTGTTATAACATAGAGATCGAAGTCGATAAACCCTGAATAGAAGGAGCAAGAAATCAATTGAGAGAGATCAAGCTGGACCAAGCAGGTGAACCTGGTGGCCATTCATCCATTCATCTAGAGAAAGGAAGACACTCGTCCGACTAATGTTGGAATTTCTTGCCTTGCTTCGCGATAGGTGAAATTTGGGTCAAGAAACCAGATAAGAACGAAAGGCTTCGATTGAAGGCAACGGAGGGCTGAGATCTTATGTGCAAAATTAAAATGTCGTCGTTTAGAGAAAAGGAGCGCAGCGAACCGAGAAGGTAGCGGAGACAAGCCACGTCCGAAATGTTAGATATGCAAATGTTTAATTTTATATTTTTCCACGCAATTTATCTACTTAATTAAAAATGGTAATAATTATTATACATTTTGGATGCATAATTTTTTTAAAAAAAAAAAAAACTCACTTGTATGCTTATGCTTTGATTTTTTTTTTTTTTTTTGAGATAATGGTTTGCTTCTTTTTTAATTACATAAATTAAATTGTTGAGCTGTTGTTGTGAGAGAAGCATTAAATTCTGTGAGAAATAGTGTCTATAAAAATACACCCTCACTTATAATATAACATAATATCAATGCATAACTTACAATTCCAACCCTTTTTGAATTCTTTTTCGTTGATATATTGGTTTGTTCTCTCTTTTGATTACATGAAATTCAATTGTTAAGTTGTTATTGTGGGAATCACTTTGAGTCTTTCACGCTTGCACTATACTTACATACTCAATTTTAATTCCAATGTAATCTTGAATCAGATTTTTAGTGTTTGCCACTTACACTTCTGTTGTTGGTGAATCTTCCACAAAGACTTAATATAGATAGTCAAAGTGTGGTACCACTTTTTGGAATATTATCTTGATTCTCCTATCATAAATTACATCTTTCCCTCTAACATGGCTTAGAATGCATTGACATAAAACTTCCTGTACACCTCAATGAAACTTGGACAGGGTGTTTGGCAGAGTTGTTGCCACCTTGGACACTTTATGACTACATCAATCTCCAAAAATTTATCTACTTCTGCTTCCAATCATCTCTCTTCAACAATTTTGTCTTTGGAAGACTTCACAATGTTTATGCAACGATCAAGATGTATTCGAGATTTCCAAATGTGGGTATCGTATCTGGACTCTTAGTGTATTTCTGACGAGTACCTGCTTTCTAATAGCCAAATTTATATATTCAACATTAGAAGTCAAATTAATATATTCAACATACAATATCCATCATATCTCATTATACCTGTGAACATCTAATGGCTAATAATCCTGGTTAAGGCCGATTGGCCAAATGGATTAGATGACACAAACCTTTGAACATCCTTAGCTTGAGCCAGATACCCCATCATATCTCCTATGAATAGTAAAAATGGAAGCAGTGGGATTTAAAAGCTCATATAGGCAAAACACAAAATGCCACCAATATGCTTTCAGCAGCATTGTTAGGATATAGAGAATTGTTAAAACTTGTAAACAATTTTAGTGGCATAATACTTAAAAGCATTAAAAGTATTTGATATTTAAAAAGACTTTAAATCTATAAATCAAGACAAATAAGCCAACAATCTCAAAAGAAATTTAGGATGAGGAATATGTGTACAAGATTGTTTCATATAGTCCTTCGTCTCTTGTTTGAATATAGCGATAATGATAAGGATCCTCCATCTCTTTATTGACATTAATCAAGAATAATGTTTGTAGTTTCCAAGACGATTCTCTAACATCACTCTCAAGATAAGGGATTAATATTTTTAATGTTTGAGTAGAATAATGTTTGTAGTTTCTAAGACTATACTGTAAAAGCACTTGGATCCAAAAAAACCACAAGAAATCTCTTTTTAACATTTTTATCTAGAATCAATAATTTTTACCATTGTCAGCTTTGAAAGTATAAGTTGAAGATATAAAAAATGATAATAGGTAAAATAC
This sequence comes from Acacia crassicarpa, assembly GCA_034222035.1. Lineage (NCBI taxonomy): Eukaryota > Viridiplantae > Streptophyta > Magnoliopsida > Fabales > Fabaceae > Acacia > Acacia crassicarpa. The sequence goes on from JAWXYG010000004.1 coordinate 28,196,327, forward strand.
TCACTTACCTTATATGTGTGTATCTTAAGCCGTGTGCGTGTGGACAAATGGCACAACTTGCAGGTTGAGGACGGTATATGTGTTTGGGCTTGAGTGTGTGCGTTGATTGGGCTTGAGTGTCCATTGTCCCAATCTTTTTGTCAAGGTTTTGTTGTTATTATTGACTGAATTTATGCAAGTGATAAATATTCAATAAATTAAGAATATCATAATAGATATTTAATCTTGACATTTTATTAAATATTTCACAATGTTCTGGATTTTTGGTAAAATGTAAACCGGGATATTACATTTTTCCACTACGAATTTCAAAGATATCCTAAAACCCCCAAAGTTCCATGAACTTTAAGTTCAAAGACATGGCATAATTTGTGATTTAGGATGATGGAAGACCAACAACATGAACAACAAGAAAACAGCTTCCACTGCTAATCTAAATAGGCACAATAAGGAAAAGAAAGGAAGAAAATAATGAGAGAGCTACTAGAAAATGAGGAACAAGCTACTGCTAATAACAGCTGATGAAGAAAGGTTTGGGAAAAATATTAAAGAATATCGTGTGGCGCTTTCTAACACAAGTGTCACACAAAGTCATTAGCAACACAAGTGTCACATCCCAATTTTCTATAGCGGTTTCGAAATAGTTTCATCAGAGTTCGAGAAAGTTTACTCAGAGTAGAGCATTAGAATAACTTTTAAAAACTAATAACTGATAAACATTCATCAATGGTGTATCTGGTTGCTATTATAATCATCCGAATAATTGAATATTCAAAAATACGGAAGTACAAAACAAAAAGAAAATTCTCCGTCTGAGTCTTCACGCGGCCTACTTACCCTTGTCCTCGGTCCTGCCTCCTCCCGGATCCTGAGGCTATGGTAAGAGCTGAGGTTCAATTACCATTGAACCTCAGGTAATGGTTAACCTCATGATTATGTATCAAATATGTATGACAGATATTCATGGCAATATAACAATAATCACATATGAAAGATAATTACAGAACACAACCACTGCCTATGCATGTTATTATATAGTCTGCACTATTCACCAGTGCCACGATGTACATCCGTGTCCTCAGCGCTAGGAAAACACAACGGCGTTATCAATACTATAACCTGTATCAAGCTATATGTGTATGATCAGTTTTTAAAACAGAGTCTCAGACTATCTATCACATATAAGTATACAATAAGCATCAGAGTTAGGGTTACAGTACGTGTCCGTACCTGAGTTGATGATCTCAGTACGTTGTTGGTCGGAAGGCGATCGCAGATATCCTATAAGAGCAATATCGTGCCTATTAACTCGCAAATAATATTCTAATAGATATCCTAGCCATAAATGACTATTCTACCCCTGGTGTATTTATTTTTCAATTATTTTCCTTTTATTTTCGGGAAAAAAAAAACGCTGATTAACAGCATTTAGGCTGATTTTCATCTAACTTTGAAAAATCATAACTAATTGTAGAAAAATTGAAACGAAGATCCGTAAAATTTACCGGACTCCTTAAGATGTCTATTTTTGAGGAAAAATATCAGTTTTTACCCAGATTTCAAGAACAGTTCCCAGATATCAAATGTTCCTACGCTGCCCAGAATTTCCAGAAATTCGCAGCATAAACTTTGAGAATTTTTATCTCATTGTACAGAGTTCATTTCAACATGTTCTTAGCATATCTGGAAAGCTCTATATGTCTACTTTAACCATGAATTTTCCCAGAATTTTTCAATATCATTTTCAATAAGAAATATGAGCATTTCTGCCACTGACTTTAGAAATCGCCTAACCGACAAATTTCGCCAGAACTTCGTTATTTCGGTGTGTCTTTTAGGGAAATTTTGTTAAACCACTTTCTTCGTTATTTTTTCGAAATAAAGCTATTTTTTACCATAAAAACATGAAAATAAAACTACTTCTATCTATGAATTTTAAAAACCAAAACTTAAGAACTTGCTTACCTATTACTTGAACTCCTTCAAGCTTCTTCTACTCTCTTTCACTCCTCTCTAATATGCAGATTGCTTTGCTTTGGTGTGAGTTTTGGTGAATGACTATGGCCCATATTCATAGCAAAAGAGTTTGGTATTCTTGTAATTAATTCCAACTTCCTCTTATCCATTGTTAACAATTGGATCCAAGTTAAAATTTGAATCTCTCATCCTCACCTTTCACTCCACTTCATGCGAACTCCCTCTCTCTTACCTCCTTCATCTTTTCCTTCCTCCTTCTTCAAGAAGTTAAAGAACTTGCTAACCAAGTATGGAATAGTGCCAACTTCCTCCCGAAGTTGTTGACCCAATTAGCATGTGTTGGGTTGATTTTTCCTTGCCCTCCAAGACTCATGAATCCCTCCCCCCCCCCCCCCCGGTTCAACTCTCTCTCTCTCTCTCTTTTTTTTGGTTGTATTGTGCCTAATTTAATTGCCTAGCTAATGTTTTGGAGCCAAGTCATTGGTCCTTTGATGATTAATTATGATAAAATGCTCCTAATTAAATCTCTCTATTTGCTATTTGATTTTGCTTGATTAAGTTTAGTTGCAATGATTTAATTGATTACTAACTCAATTATAATCTCTCAAAATTCACTTGTTACAAATATTGGACCCTTGTTAGGCTTAAATATGTAATTAAGCCAAAATATTCTAAATTGCTTATTAACATTTGCCATTAAAGTAATTATGAATGTTAATTTAATTAGGATTAATTTAGGTGCCCAATAATTATTTTTTAGTATCCCCTAATTACTTTAAGCCTCTTCATACTCCTTTACTTAGGCTTGCCTCCTGAAAATTCTTGTTTATACTCGGTTACTGAATATAATTGCCTTATGCTACATAAATATGTGTCAGGATTCTAAAACTCAACAAGGCCATTCTGGAAATATCACTTATATTCATAATCAAGTAGAAACCGAGTACAATACATTTATAGAGTGCTTCCTATAACTTCTCTAAACAGATAAGAATATTTCCTATAACTTCCCTAAACAGATAAGATAAAGTAACTTCCCTAAACAGATAATAACTACTCTGAACCTCTCAACTATTCTTAACTTCTCTTAACTTCCTACTCGTGTCTTCTGCATCTTCCTTCTGGAATAAATCAGAAAAGGACGTTGATGTGGCTGGTTCCTGTCACACACAAAGTCATTAGCAACACAAGAACCACTGCTGTTAGTGTATTTTAATTTTTTTTAACAAAACTTATATGGCGTTGCGTTAAGAAAGCACCTCATAAAGCACATAAGCAGTTGTGGGCTGTAGCACCTACCTAAGAAAACGCCATAACATCTCAATTTTTTCAAAAATAAATAAAAATATATTATGAAATTGAAGAAAATCAATAGAGATGTAGAGAGAAGTCAGAGAGAAATTCTAGAGAGATTGTGAAATTCTCATTTCAGTGTGTTCTGAATGTTTACATAAGGCATCTATTTATAGACCTTCAAGGGTTACTATGTAATGGACAAATACGTAAACATGAATAGTAACTCTGTATGAACAGTGAATTCATATACAAATAATATTGGAGATTGAGAGTCAATGGACATCCACATAATTAATATATTCATAATACTCCCCCTTGGATGTCCATTTATGAATGTGCCTCATTAAAAACTTTAACTAGGAAAAACCCAGTGGGATAAAAACCTAGCCAAAGAAAAGAGTACATCATTCATTGATACATTATTCAATGCTGCCTCATTAAAAACCTTTCTAGGAAAACCCAGTTGGACAAAACCTAAATAAGGGAAAAAGAGTACAGCGTGTATCAACTCCCCCTCTTGACAACATCAGTTAAGATCTTTGAGTCTCCGAAGGCCAATACCATAGACAAGCTTTTCAAAAATTGCTTCAGGAAGTGACTTAATGAATAAATCTGCTAGATTTTCACTTGAATTGATTTGTTGGATTTTTATCTCACCATCCTTTTGAAGATCACGAGTGAAGAAAAATTTTGGTAAAATATGCTTTGTTCTATCACCCTTGATATAACCTTCTTTAAGTTGAGCAACACATGCAGCATTATCCTCATATAGAATAGATGGATCCATTTTTCCTAAAGATAAATGACAAGTTTTCCGAATGTGATGTATTACTGACCTTAACCATATGCATTCTCGACTTGTTTTATGCATTGCTAGAATTTTTGCATGATTAGATGATGTGGCTGATATAGTCTGCTTCATAGATCGCCATGAAATAGCTGCAACCAATTTGTGATTTGCCATCGTGTGGATCAGACATAAATCTAGCATCAGCATAGCCAATCAATTCATGTTTGGATGCACTTGAGTAATATAGCCCTATGTCCATGGTGCCTCTGAGGTAACGAAAAATGCGTTTTACTCCATTTCAATGCCTCTGTGTTGGTGCAGAACTATATCTTGCTAATAAATTAACAGCAAATAATATATCAGGACGTGTGTTGAGCAAGATATATTAGTGCTTCAATAGCACTAAGATAAGGTACTTCTGGACCAAGTAGTTCTTCCTCACCTTCCTCAGTAATCATTTGAGGTTGGAATGGATCTTTATCAACCTGCAAAGGTCTTATAATCATTGGGGGTACAAAATGGATGTGACTTATCCATATAAAATCGTTCTAAGATCTTCTTTGTATAAGCTTCTTGATATATAAAGATCTCATTCTTTAAGTGTTCAATCTGTAGTCCAAGACATAATTTTGTTCTGCCCAAATCTTTCATTTCAAATTCCTTCTCCAAACAATTAATTGCCTTTTGGAGCTCTCAGGAGTTTCAATGATGTTGATATCATCAACATAAACAGCAATTATAGCAAATTCATTGTTAGATCTTTTAATAAAAATGCATGGGCATATTGGGTCATTTTTATACCCTTCTTTCAACAAATATTCCTTAACACAATTATACCACACGCGCCCTAATTGCTTCAGGCCATACAGGGACTTATTTAATTTAATGGAGTATTGTTTTTGAGAACTTTAATTTGATGCTTTTGGCACCTTGAGTCCTTCAGGGACTTTCATATAAATGTCATTATCAAGTGCGCCATACAAATAGGCTGTCGCAACATCCATTAAATGTAAATCAAGTCTTTCTTTCACTGCTAAGTTAATCAAATAACGAAAAGTAGTTGCATCCACTACTGGTGAATATGTTTCTTCAAAATCAATGTCTGGTCTTTGTGTAAAACCTTGGGCTACAAGACGTGCCTTATATCTTGTAATTTCACCCTTTTCATTTCTTTTTCTTACAAAGACACATTTGTATCCAACTGGCTTTACATCTTCAGGTGTAAGGACTACAGGCCCAAATACTTTTCGTTTTGCCAGTGATTTTAATTCCGCATTTATAGCATCTTTCCATATGGGCCAATCCTTTCTCTGTTGGCACTCGCTTATGGATTTTGGCTCATGATCCTCATCATCATTCATTACATCACATGCTATATGATAAGCAAATATGTCGTCAACGTTGACTTCATTTCGGTCCCATCGGATACCATTCATAACATAATTTATTAAGATCTCATTATTTTCACATGTTTCAGGTACTTGGGTCTCTTCTGGGACTACAACATTCTCTTCTGGAGATAATAACTCTTCAGGAGATGACTCTTCTGGAGCTACTAACTTTTCTTGATTATCCTTGATTTGACCATCTATATTCTTAGCTCCTTTATTCTTTCGAGGATTTTTATCTTTAGAACCGATGGGTCTGACACGCTTCAAGCGTGCTTTTGATTCATTCGTAATAGGTTGTCCTCTAGGGACATCAATTCGAATAGGAGCATTCACAGCTGGGACATGTGACTTAGTCACTCCCTTTGGGTTAGTGAATGCTTCCGGTATTCGATTAGCTAAATTCTGCAAAATGAATTATCTTTTGAACTTCTAATTCACATTGTTTCGTACGAGGATCAAAATGAGCCAATGATAATTCATTCCAGCTAATCTCTTTACGCAATTGTTTATTTTCTCCCCCTAATGTTGGGAAAACTGATTCATCAAAATGACAATCAGCAAATCATGCCGTAAATAAATCTCCTGTAGATAGTTATAAATATTTTATGATTGAAGGAGATTCATACCCAACATATATTCCCATTCTTCTTTGAGGACCCATTTTAGTACGTTGTGGTGGTGCTACTGGCACATAAACTGCACAACCAAAAATCCGTATATGGGAAATATTAGGTTCTTAACTAAAAACCATTTGTAGGGGGAAAACCTTTAAGTAACTAGTTGGCCTGATGCGAATTAACATCGCTACATGTAGAATAGCATGACCCCAAGCAAAAATTGGAAAATTAGATCTCATAAGCAAAGGTCTTGCAATAAGTTGCAATCGTTTAATCAAAGATTCTACAAGTCCATTTTGTGTGTGAACATGAGCTACAGGATGTTCAAAATCAATTCCAAGGAACAAACAATATTCATTAAAAGCTTGTGAAGTAAATTCACCAGCATTATCAAAATGTATTTTCTTGATAGGATAATCAGGGTAATGTGCTCTTAATCTAATCAGTTGAGCAAGTAATCTTGCAAACGCCAGGTTGCGAGAAGATAATAAGCAAACATGTGACCATTTAGTTGATGCATCAATTAAAACCATAAAATACCTGAATGGTCCGCATGGTAGGTGTATTGGCCCACAAATATCTCCCTGTATCCGTTCTAAAAATGTGAGTGACTCACTTTCTACTTTGCTTGGGGACGACCGAATGATTAACTTTCCCTTGGAACAAGCAGCACATGAGAAATCATGGGACTGTTGTATTTGTTTACACTTCAGGGTATGTTCACATGAATTCTCAATTATTTGTCGCATCATAGTTGATCCGGGATGGCCTAACCGGTCATGCCAAACTTTAAATTCATTAACAAACTTCTGGTTTTCATTGACAAACTTCTAATTTGCAATAGCATGTGTTTCAATTGTGCTTATAAATGTATAATACAATCCAGAAGAGAAAGCAGGAAGACATTCTAATATGTATTTTCTACCAGAAACAATATTCATTATTGCCAGATATTCTTGATTATTATTAACCCTTGTTTCTATATGATATCCATTTCGGCGAATATCTTTAAAACTCAACAAATTTCTTGGTAGAATAAAATGCATTATCAATGCATAATTTTGTTACCTGAGGGAATAAAATATTAGCTCTTTCGGAGCCTTCAATCAAATTTATACTACCAGATATAGTCTGAATATTTGCTTCTTGCATTACTAAGGAAGAAAAATATTTATCATTTCTTAGTATGGTGTGAGTTGTTGCGCTATCAACGAGACATAATTCTTCAGGATTGATGCCAAGGGAATTCATTCTTCATTCAAAAATACATGAAAATAAATAAAAGCAAAGTTAAAAAGACAGATAATAGAAACAAGTTTGATTATACAAATACATAGTAAAAACATAGTGATACAAACAAATAAAGATAACTTATGCTAAAAAATCATCAGCTTCTAAATAATTAATATCTATGTCTTTTTGCTCAGAATTTTCAGCCATATCAACATGATTTACTTCAGATCTCGGCCCTTTACCACCCCTTTTCAGTGATTCTTGGTAAAGATCAACTAAATGTCTTGACGTACGACAGGTACGAGACCAATGACCTTTACCACCACAACGATAACATGCATTTTCAGAATGCTTGCTATTTCCACTAGTTTCCCTTCTAGGGTTCTTTTTAATCCTTCCTCCCTTAGAGTGGGAATTAAATCCACCACGATTTAAACCACGACCACGGCCACGACCACCTCCTTGGTTGTAGCCTCTTTTACGTCCGCGTCCTCGGCCTCTAAAATTTTCATTGGTCACCGCATTCACTTTTGGGAATGGAGCTGAGCCAGTAGGACGAGATTCATGGTTCAACAATAAAAGCTTATTGTTTTGCTCAACCACAAGGAGACAAGAAATTAATTCAGCATATTTCTTGAATCCTTTTTCACGGTAATGCTGCTGCAGGAGCAAATTGCTGACATGAAATGTAGAGAATGTTTTTTCTAACATGTCTTCATCAATAATTTTATCTCCACATAATTTCAACTGAAAAGTAATTCTAAACATGGCTGAGTTATATTCACTCACAAATTTAAAATCTTGTATACGCAGTTGAATCCATTCATGACGAGCTCTTGGGAGGATGACCATCTTCTGGTGATCATACCGTTCTTTTAGATTATTCCAGAGAACTAATGGATCTTTCACCGTCAAATATTCTCTTTTCAAATTTTCATGTAAATGGTGGCGTAAGAAAATCATGGATTTGGCTTTTTCCTGATTAGAAGCAGAATTGGGTCACCCTTAATGTGAATCCCTAGCTTCTCTGGCGGGTTGATGTTGCTCCACTAGTGTTCTCTCCCGTCGGGGTGGTGACTGAGATCGTTCTGATCTTTCAGATGCGATGCCGTGTTCGTCTTCTTGTTCATCGTAATTTTCTCCTCCCTCGCATTGCTGTTGCTCTCCTTCAGCCTGTTGTTCTTCATCCCCTTGTCCTCCCTGCCTGTTAGCGAGGAGCGTATCGATGAGAGCTCTTTGTTCTTGAATTATCCTCCTCATCTCTTGAAGTTCATCTTGAACTGGTGGTGGGGGTTCGTGTTGATCGAGTTCAGGGTTTGGTACTACTCGCAGTTGCCTACCCCTACCTCTCCCTCGGCCTCTACCTCGGCCTCTGGGAGTTCCGGCGCCTCCTAAAGTTGCCATATTCTAAATTCCAAAGGTTAAAAGATAGAAACATTAGAAACAAAAGATTACACATGACATATGATCATAACAGACATATTGATCACAAATTTTTCACATGAATCACACAAAACATATATATATTACAACCCTTTTATTTATTAATTATCCCCTCAAGGCTTTTAAGGGGGGGTAATCACACAAGCTACAATTATGCTTAGTCCTACTATTACGTAACTACTGCTACCACCACTTCCACGGTTCATTGGACTGTTGTAGGGTTGTCTTTGTCTTTCTACATGACCAGGTAGACTAAATGCTGGAGGCGGAAGATGCACAAGCACACATCCTCGATGTGGCCCTCATTCAGAATTTCATTGATTTTAGTTTTCCACAAAAGGGTGCGAGGAAAGTGATGAAAAGTGGATCTAACCCAGTCTCTAGAAGGATACGTGAAATGGTAGCGAGAGTTTGCTTGGAAAAATTCTCTGACTCGGGTCAGATACAGTAGGTATTTGTCTTTTTCGGTCTCAGTAACGAGGGCAGCATGGAGAAATTCCAAATGTAAGGCTAGGGTTAAGATGGAGTTTTCATCTAAGACGTACTCCAGGTTGCCAGAGTTGGCGTCAGAGTCATGGTCAAGGTCTGGTATCAGAGCTAGTTAAAGGTAACCATGATCGGGGGTTCTCACTGTGTGATCTGTGGCGAAGCATTGGCTCTTACCCCGACATGGCCAGGGAGTCTGGTTGCACTGGGGGCGTGTGAAGCGTACCCTGAGCCGTGAGGCAGTGCGTAAAACTAGCGGCTGAGGTACGTTATGTTGCCACGTTGTTTCTTTCTTTAATTGTGTTTTCTAGACCAAGGCCATTCAAGTGAATTTCCGCATCCAGCACCCAAGATAAGTATTTTTTTCCCAAAACATCAAGAGCCATAAATTCAAGTTTTGCAAGGGATGAGATTGTTGTGTTTGCCATGATTCAAGCTAATAAAAAGAAATAAACAAAATTAATAATAGGAAATTTATATGTCAACAAATAAGATATAATAAAAATTACAATTTTGCGGCTTCTAGGCATTTAACACATTATCAGGAAAATAAATTTATATAGCTTCCAACTGTTTATCTTCAGGATAAACAAAGATTTCTAGCCACTGTATATGACGTTTAATCATATCATAAGAAATATATTAATATTAATAATAAAAAAACTAATAAAACATAAACAATAAATGTTATATTAGAAGCAATAACATAAAAGTTATGTTAGTTGCAATAACAAAAATGTTATGTTAGGAGCAATATAAATAAATGTTATGTTAGGAGCAATAAAATAAATGTTATGTTAGTAACATAAAAGTAAATACTGAATTTAAATGTTATGTTGGTAACATTAATAATAAATTAAATCTAGACTTCCATGTAGGAAGTAGAACCTTCCATATAGGAGTCAAATGTAAAAATAAGACTAAATGCTGAAACATAAATGTGTTAGTAACAATAAAAATAAAATATCTATATTGCACAATCATTATGTAATCATTGTGCAATCATTTAAATAGAACTTTACTATGCAAATAGTATTTACTATATAAATAGTACAATAATAAAAACATGTGGGACCCACAGAAAATTATTTTTCAACAACTCTCTCCGGTGACTCCTATCTTTCCCTCTCAATCTCCAATATTATTTGTATATAAATTCATTGTTCATACAGAGTTACTATTCATATATACGTATTTGTCTATTGCATAGTAACTCTTGAAGATCTATAAATAGAGGCCTTATGTGAACATTCAGAACACACTAAAATAACAATTCCACCATCTCTCTAGAATTTCTCTCTGACTTCTCTCTACATTTCTATTGACTTTCTTCAATTTCATAATATGTTATCAGCACGAAGCTCTAATCAATTGAGTTTTTGTTGTTGATCACAATTGTTCTTCTTCACCTTTTCTTTTTCATCTTCCTTTTTACTTCTTTGGTTTAGAAATCGATTTTGAATCGGTGAAAGTGATTTCTCTTCATTCAGGTATGTTTTTTTTATTAGGTTTTGATTGTTGTTTCATGTAAAATGATGTCTGTGTGAAAGTGTAAAAAAAAGAAGAAAGAAGTTGTTACAGGCAGGAGGAAGAAAAAGAAAAGAAAAGGAAAAAAAAGAAAAAAAAAAGGGAGAGATAGGAGTAGAGAGTTGTTGAAAAATAATTTACTGTGGATCCCACATATTTTATTATTATTTTACTATTTACATAGTAAATACTATTTATATAGTAAAATACTATTTAAATGATTACACAATGATTACCTAATGATTGTGCAATCATTTCATTAGTACTTTATTATGCAAATATTATTTACTAGTAAAATAATAATAAAATAATAAAAACATGTAGAACCCACGAGAAATTATTTTTCAACTATTCTCCCGTGACTCCTATCTTTTTCTTTTCTTTTCTTCTTCCTTTTTTTTTTTCTTTTCTTCTTCCTCCCGCCTGTAACTTCTTCTTCCTTTTTTTTTTCACTTTCACACAGACATCATATTACATGAAACAACAATCAAAACTTAATAGAAAAACATACCTGAATGAAGAGAAATCACTTTTGCTGATCCAAAATCGATTTCTAAACCAAAGAAGGAAAAAGGAAAGTGAAGAAGAATAATTGTGATCAACAACAAAAACTCAATTGATTAGAGCTTCGTACTGATAACGTATTATGAAATTGAAGAAAATCAATATAAATGTAGAGAGAAGTTAGAGAAAAATTCTAGAGAGATGGTGAAATTCTCATTTCAATGTGTTCTGAATGTTTACATAAGGCTTCTATTTATAGACCTTTAAGGGTTACTATGCAATAGACAAATACATATACATGATAGTAACTATGTATGAACAATGAATTCATAGACAAATAATATTGGAGATTGAGAGTCAATGGACATCCACATAATTAATATATTCATAATAAAATAGAAATAATCCAGAAGATGTGTTGGAAAAGCAAGAAAAAGGGAAAAAGAGAGAGGGATCAGTGTCAATGTTTGCCAAAAAGGGATTAATCATAGAAAAGCACTTGGATTGAAAATAATCTTCAGAAATCTCTTATTCACCTTTTTAAGATTATTATGTGGAATTAATAATTTGTATCATTATCATAATGTAAATATAGTAAAAATAATAGGTGAAATACTCAATTACCTTAAGTTAAATTTTCCGATGCCACACATTCCCAGATAATACTTTGAATCTTCATTGAGAAGATTGGTCTTCAACTGATACGAGAGAAACATTGATGAGCTTTATCTCAAACCTTTCTTGAGGTGATCAAGGTCTAAACAGAAACAAGGTTATTTTGAGTGACGGAGCCAAAGAATAAACGATGTTAGTGAAGGAGGAAGTTAAATAACTTTATTTTTTGTTGATATTTGGGAAAGTAATATAATTACGGTGTAAAATCTGTACATATCTTTTAAAATATTAATTACTTACTTTTTATAATTTAAGATAGAGCTTATTTTTTTTAATATATATTGAGTGAATTTTTTTCTTTTTATAATTAAAAAGTTAGATAAATTACTTAATTATATTAAATGTTATATATCATTAGTTTATATACTAGACAATACAATAGTTTTTTAAAAAAATAAATATAAACATTTTTGAATAATTTAATTATTTTTCTAACATCTAAAAAAAATAATTATGGCTTATAGCTTACCGTAAAATTAATTATGGCTTATAGCTTACCGTTAGGATCTCTGTCTTATATTTATATATATTTAGGAAAGGAGTGAGTATTGAGGGGCGTATACAGATTTTTTTTGCCTTTGGATGAATGCAAGTATTACGAGAGAGGAAAGAAAAAAGAACCTCATAAAGGAACACAATTAAAAGTTATAGAGACTTCCCAAATCCAAACCCCAAAACCCAATTCTCAAAATGTTTCCACAATCCACACCCGAAAACTTTGAAACAGAGCAATTTATTTTGTAATATTAGCATGTATCAGTTGAACGATTAATCGAAAGATAAAAGATGAAAAGACCAAAAGCCAACAGAAAACCCATAACTACGAGTAGATCTCCCAGATTCACCAAAAGCTTCGAGCGAAAGCTATAGCGACACGAAACAAAACCTTTTTTTTTTTTGCTAAAAAAAAAATGGTACCTTGAAAGCCAGTCCGAGCACAGATCGCAGAAAGAGATAGAGAGAAGAAACGGAACCGAAACCGATGTTGTAGGATTCTCCGGAACAGCAAGCAAGCTAGCCTTTCTTCTCCTAAATACAAGTAAGAAAGACGAATCAATTTGTTGGTGAGGGTGGAGGTGTCACCGCCATAGTGTTTAGGGATTGGCTGTCGCGCTGTGAGGAGGGGGAAGAATAAATAAGGACAGGCAAGGAAAGCGCGTGAGAAGTGAGAACGCACGCTTATTAAGAAAGGAAGTCTGTCATCACTGAGCTTATTAAGAAGGACGAGCATGTGTATTTATGTGTCTCCCGGGGACCTTTTTTCCCATGTATTTTAAAAAAAGTTATTTATACCCTGGGTAAGCTTTAGGGTATTTTTGGTTTGGGGGGAGGGGAGGGAAAGAAAAATGGAGGGAGAGAAAAGTTGTTTGTTGTGGGGCCCACCAAAATTTTCTCCCCTTTTAACATTTTCTCTCCATTTTCCCTCCCCCTCCCTTTTCCTCCCTCCCCCTCCCTCAATCCAAACATACCCTTAAGCTTATAATTTATAAGCGATTAATTATTATATTATGTCAAAAATTATGATAAATCCATTTGAAACAACAAAGTATCTTACAAATATTTGTGTGTATACACCCTCTTGTCAATTATGTGTGAATAAAATTCATGATTTGTTGATATAAAATATGCCTTCGTAGGCACAGGAAGCAAAATGTTGATAGACATCTTTAGGGTTTGGGACGAAGGAAAGGGAGGTCGGGGAAATTTCAATGAGTTTAGTTTAAACGAATTAGATAAGTAGATTTTATAAAATTTTATAAAAAGAATATATAAGATAAAAAAAAATAGAAAAATAGAAGAAATGAGCAAAAGCTTTTAACCACATACCCTATAGAATGACTTGATATATACATAGAAACAATATCTTACATATTATATTAAAAAAGTAACTAACTAAATATTATTTATTAAATTAAATCATCAAACAGATATTAATAGAATAAACTTGGTTATCAAGTCTTGCTCCTTCTAACACTTCTCAAACAAATATATCATATGATTTATCTTATTTTTGTATTATATCCCTTTGTAATATTTGTAATATTGTATCATGGAAATGAAAGATTGTAAGGGCCTGTTAAGCATAATTATCTATATGCAATTTCCATTAAACATAGCGAAAGTGCTAATCTTTCAAAACGTGACGATAATAAAGTTTGAATCCTCATTGAAAAATGTGCCTATATTTAGTGTCCAACAATGTCATAAACATGATTATCTCCAATAGAAAAATATATATGCTTCACAAGGGGGAAAAAAAAAACTTCCACTAAGCCATAAGTTTGCCTAACATTATCCTCTACTAACCTTTATGGAAGATATGAAGATCCCCTCCTTTTAGCTTGGAATGGGTGGGGATATTTGAAATCAATTTATTTCCTTTAGGCTATGTTTGCAAGTTTGGAGGGGAAGGGAAGGAAGGGGATACAAGGAGAAAGGAGGGGAAGGGAAGGAAGGGAAATGGAGGATATCTCCTCCCCTTGTTTAGGAGTTAAAAAAATAGTAAGAGAGGAAGATGGAGGATTAATGAGTTATTTTTACCATTTTGTTATTTTCTTTAATAATTAATATAATTATGGGAAAATTCCAAATAAATACCTTTTGAATATGTAAAACCCCCAAAAGTTCGTTGAATTTGTAAAAAGACTATGAAGTACCAAGGAACTATGAGGGATATACAAATTAAGGTGAAATTACCCTTTTGCCCCTAGTTTTAAATAAAGAAAAAAATAAATAAAATCCCCTTCCCCCCGCCAGGCCACCACCATCAGCTGGCCGCCACCACCGCCGGCGGGCCACCACAACCGTCGGCAGGCCACCACCATAGTCGGCCGGCCACCACCACCACCGGCCGGCTGACAGTGGTGGTGGCTGGCCGGCCGACGGTGGTGGTGTCTGGCCGGCGGTGGTGGTGGCGGCTGGCGGCCGGCCGTCGGTGGTGGTGGCGGCCGGCAGGCGGTGGTGGTGGCCAACCGCCGGTGGTGGAGGCTGGCGGCGGCGGTGGTGGTGGTGGTGGTGGGGTGGGGTAGGGTGGTGGTGGTGGTGGTAGTGAACGGGGGTAAATAAGTAATTAATCTATTGTTCCTCTTAAAACCCCCATATTGGGGGAACTTTATTTTATAAAAGGAGGAAGGTTTTGGAGGATTTGTAAAACTCCTTGATTCCCTCCCCTCCTATTTTTAAAACTCGTGAATAAGGGGAGGGACTACCAAACCCTCCCTTCCCTTCCCTTTCCCTCCAAAATAGAACTCGCGAACATAGACTTAGACTATTTCCATTAGACGGAGTTGCAACAGTGTCTAATATCTTTGAGCCTATTTAATGTTTTCAAAAGTTCATTGGTATTTAAAGTCCACATAAAAGTTTATTGTATTGGATGCTCTTGGACCAATAGTTCATTAGTAAAATTGCTCCTTAACCCTTTAATTAATGATCTGCAATGAAATTTGACATTCTTTTAAAGGTTGGCTGAAAAGAAATTAGGGTTAAGTGAAATTCTCCCAATTAATTATACTTATTTGAATCCCATATATATTTATCAAAAAAGACAAAAGAGGGTAATTGCTAGGAAGAGAAGAAGTATATGGATTTTCAATAGGGTTCAGGAGCCGTTCTATTCTGCAGGTTGTTTTGAAGGATCAATTTTGTGCGGACAGTTTCAAAAAAGAATACCTCAAATTGTTTGAAGGATGCGAATTCCCATATCGTATGGCTCCACAGTTTTCTATCATGTGCGATTGTGCTTACAGTGAACCTGAAAGGATATAGCAACGAATGCATGTGAACCTGACCATGAAGGAGACGTAACAATGAGACAGAGCCTCGGGCAAAGGTAAAAAGAAAGCACAGGAACATATGATATAATAATGGCCAATTAACAAAAAAAATGGCACCATGTGAAAATAATGGTAATTGGCGTTTCTAAAATGGTAAATGGCATTTGTGGAATGGTAAATAGCGTTTGCGGAATGGTTAAAGTGTCATTTTTTTTTGTTATCCATAACATCCATGAAAGAGTAAAAAATGGCACCCTGTGAAAACAATGGTAATTGGCGTTTGTGGAATGGTAAATGACGTTTGTGGAATGGTTAAAATGGCGTTTTTTTTGTTATCCATAACATGCATGATAGAGTAAAAAATGGCACCCTGTGAAAATAATGGTAATTGGCGTTTCTGGAATGGTAAATGGAGTTTGTGGAATGGTAAATGGTGTTTGTGGAATGGTAATTACCGTTGAACAAATGTCAAGAAGAATATATTTATTTGTTAATGTATATATATAATAAAAGAATCAAGTAGCCCAGCTGCTAAACATACACAAGATTAAAGTGTATGTTTGCATATATTATCCAAAATCATAGAACAAAATATGTTTAGCAACCAGAAACAAAGTCTCAACTGCTAAACATACACTAATGACAATAATACTATCCAAAATCAATATCTAAATAGAATATTCAAGATTGTGGTTGTGGTGATGGAGATGGAATATAAGGTGATGAATTCGGTCTGTCACAATTAGGGTCATGACTAGCATGAGAAGATCTTCTGAGCCCTGGAGACCCCAAATTTACATCCTGATACATTGAAACAAAATTGAAAACAAACATCAAATGCTACAATGTCTTGTTCAGCCATTTTTTCATTGCATCATGGCAATGAATTATGATGTGAGCAAACAAATTATTTATAATGCCCTAAGTCATAAACCCCAAAACCTTAGAACTAGGTGCCACCACCAAGCCTTATCACTAATGAATCATTAGCATAATTCATATGCACAGCTATATACCTCAATAACAGAATTTGGCTCCTAGCCACAATATATACCACATTCAGTCCCATCAAAAACTGAAGCAGCTTCTGCTGCTGAACAATATTTATCTGAATTTTAAAAGCTCCACATAGGTACAACAACGACAAAAAAGAGCACCAACAAGAGCTGATTGCTCTTCCCACATTACCTTAAGTTTCAAGTGGTAGATAGACATAAAAATCAAAGCAATAAAAATCTCGAACACATACAATATGTTGTTCCATTTTTACTTTTACTTGAGATTCATGAGATTACTCCAAATTCACGAATTCTTGCCCCTCAAGACTCCTATAGTAGAGTCCTATTTCTTCCTCCTCTTGCTTTAAAAAGGACTTCTCGCTCTTCTTTCAGCTTCACTCCAAACAAAACGCTCTCGATTCGCATCTTTCTCTCTCAATGTACAAGGATTCAAGTGCTAAGTTTCAACCCGGAAAAACACAGTGGGAAACCAAACTCTCCAAACCATAGGGTGCAAAGTGATGTTCAATAAACGGAGCAAGGCAATTTGATCTTAATCTCTAAACTTTAATTGAACGCCATGGAACCATCAACAAATAATACATTTAATTATAACAAGATGCAGAAAAATTAAATGATGTCCAACATAGCCAATAAAGATCGAAACTACGATTTAATTCCAAAGTATACATTTAATTATAACACAAGATTTACCTCATTGAAGGGAAAATGAGAAGGTTGTTGAGCACCAATATGTTGCAAAATAGTAGCCATTTGTGCTTTCAAGGCGTCAAGTTCTCCCATTTTCCCTTTTAAGGTGTCAAGTTCTTCTTTGAGAGAATCATACTCTGCTTGAGAAGGACTAGCACTAGAAGATGATGCGGAACAGCTATAGCGCTTACGCATTTGAGATGGAACCACTCCAAACCTCATTCCTCTAACGCGTCCAGGGTGCTCTTTCCCAAAGACTTGTTCATAGGCCTCTTCTTCAGAAGACGTTTCCTCCATCTTAGCTAGTAATTGGTCTTACAATACAACATCAAACATGTAATCAAATAGCATGTACAGCTTTCTCATTCTCAATGAAAATACATACATTCTTTTCTCTAGCTTCCTCACAGACAAAACTGCCATCCTTTTTTTTTGTGCGAAATGGCGAACATCTCCCCCTACTAAATTTGCGTCGATATTTTTTTTCCTAAAGCAATATCAATATACAAAAAGTTAGTTAAATTCACAAAAGATCAAAGATAGATTTAAAAAAAAAGATTATAATTGACGTACATACCAGGTCATGTTTTAAACATGCAATGCTTTTGGATCTAAGGGTATGCATAATTGTTTGTTTTGCTCTATTTCTAGTATTTATCTCACTGTATTTCTACATTGTCCAGCAAAAAATACTTCAAATTAAGTTAAGTAAACTAAATTGAACAAATATATGCAAGCTTATGTCATTATCTTAGCTTTCTCGCTTAACTTATATACCAAAAAACCAGCCCATTGTTCTCGAGTCGATAGTTTTCAAGGTTTTGCTCATAACTTGCATTTTTATCATAATAATAATTGCACAACCTCCACCTATTATCCTTCCATTTTTTTCCCCATATTTGCCAAACAATAATCATATCGGTCATCAGTATGGAGACATAATTTTTTTTTCTGCAATAGAGAAAATATAAAAATCAATTCACAAGCATTTAAGCTTAGTAAATGAAATTGAAAGAGCATTTATACCTGAATGGTCATCTCCCAAGCATTATCCTTATACGAGTGAGGTACATTAGGCCACTTATCATAACATATTAAGAATACATTAGTATTACATGCAAGATGTCCTAAAAAGCCATGCAAGAGTGAACCACAGTCACCAATAGGCTGATTCTCTTGACTCCATGGCACCACTACTTGCTTGTGAGTCTCTAGTACCAAAACATCCCTAATGCGGAATCTTTCCTCAGCAATCCTTCCTTGATCATCTATAACATATAATATTCATGTGATTTTTGTTAGTGGAGCAATAATATATGACATAGGCATACATAAAATTTTTTTTACTAATGTAACATAGGTGTTAAATGGTATACCTTTAACATCAACCACCCAATATTTGTTGCACCCCCTCTTGGGTTTGTCAGGATGTGATATTTCATTTTGTTGTTGGGATTGATAAGAAACTTGATCTTCTTGGCCTTCCATTTCAGGTGGCTGTGGTTCCACCCTTTGAATATCATTTCCTAGGTTCTCACTAGGTGTTTGGAGGGTAGGTGTTGTAGAGCTTGTTGAAGCTTTTCTTGCAGGGAATCTCCTTGTACGCCCCATTCCACCTAATCCATTTGTCCAAAATATAACATGGCAAAGAGTTAAAAAAAAATGGAAATGTAAAATTTTATCAGGGCTTGTTCTGTTCTTCAGGCTAAGGGGAAAAGAAGGAAGTAGTTTGAAAGCTATCTTCAAAATCTAGATAAAAATGTTGATGTATTTTGGTATTTGCACGGGCAAAAAATTAATCTATCATAAACAACTACTATTAGTTAATGTTTTCGGTTACTGGTCATCATGATTTGTTAAGGAAAGTCATTCACTATTCGGCTACCTAAAGTTTAGGATTATTGGATCTTGAAACCACAAATCAAGCACAAAAGAGTAAATTACAATTCAGCTTTTGGAACTGATAATAAAAGAGATAGAATTGATCAGGCCAAGGGGAACTTCAATTTTGAATTTTTTGACTGTGATGTTAAAAATCATTATGAAGTTAAAAACTTTCTCAGCTTTAACAAGGTTTTGTTTTTCCTTTTCAGCCCCTTCAACTTTCACTTTAAAATAAGAAACCGTGTAATTGAGAATATCAGATAATCTTTAAATTTGTTTAACCGTGTAATTTCTGATTTTTTTCCCCCACTTACTTCTCTAAATATCTTCCCACTCATTTTTCCCCTCACTCATCCACTCAATTAAATAAACATATATTTGAAAAATGTTACGTCTCTTACATATTTATTGCTTAAAATTAATTTTAACCAATATTTTGATCACATAATTTGGTTAGTATATATATTGTAACTTACCACTCTAGTCACCATTATAAGCCCCTCTACCAATTCTCACATGTCAAGATATAACAAAAAAGTTTAATACAATGCAGGGAGCTATTCAATGCAAGGATATAAGCCCCTCTCTACCAATTCACACACACACGAAGACCACTATTCAATGCAGGGAGCAGGAGGTGGTGTGTGTCATTTAATACTCATTTAAAGCAAAAGACAAACAGAACAGGTCAAAAAAAAAACAAACAGGAACAGGTCAAAAAACTAGATAACACACGACACATGACCACTAATCCACTATTCAGTGCAGAGGAATAAAAAAATGCAGGAGACAGGTTGGGAGATGGTGGGGCCGAAAATGCACTTTGATTCACACATACAATTACAAGTGTATTGGGGCCGAGAGTGGGATGTGAAGGAGAATCTCACAATCAATTTCTATGTATACAGCCTAGAGGCTTTCCCATAACAGACAGTTCAATACAGTGAGAGGGAGAGTGAGAAGTCGATGGTGAGAGGGAGAGGGACAGGAACGTACAGCCAGGAACATACAGATACAGTGAGAGGAGGCAAGATTCAAGACCATGGACGCCAACAACAAACAACAAACAGCAGACAGCAAACAGGGCGAGGCTTAAGAACAAATATATTACCTCCAGAAATGCGATTCTTGGCAACGAGGAGAGGCGAGGAGCAGCTGGAAGTGAGCACCTACAACCTGGAAGCGATCGACCTTCAGGAGATGCAGAGAGATCCACCATAGAGACTGGGGAGATCGAGAAGACGAGAACGATGAGCAGCGCCTGAAACTGGAAATTGAGAGAACGATCAAGCACTATACTCGTGCCAGTCAGGGATCATCAAGGGAGAAGCCGCGAATGGAGATTGAGAGAGGAGACTTCACGGCTACTACTCTGCTAGGGCATCTGAGTATTCGTCTGAGTAGTGAGTCCGACGGTAGAAAAGGGAAGGGTTGAAGAAATATTGTTTTTTTATATTATAAATTATATCATTTATAATATAAAAAAATAAAGGGATAGGATATTCTTACTACCATTTTTTGTTACTACCAATCTTACTACCACTTTTCCACGGTTAGATCAGAATTTCATCTACCTTTATAATTTCTCTCTCCTATTAAAATTCTAATCTAACGGTGGAAAAGTTGTAGTAAGATTGATAGTAACAAAAAATGGTAGTAAGAATATCATATCCCAAAAATAAAAGTGAGTGCTTTTCGTATTTTAAAATATTAATCTTACTATTACGTTTTCCTGAGTCAATTAAGAGGAGCGTTTTGTTTAATACCGCGTTAAATCATTAATTGCAGGAGCATGGAATTTTTTTTTTAAACCAAGTAAGCGGTTTTCAGGTGCCTGAGGCTCCCCCAAAGTGGAGCCTATATATTCAAAACATTGAATAAGTTTATATTCATTGATTAATTATTGAATTATATTATGAATAAAAATATATTTTTAGAATACTACTTATACTGGATGTCGGAAAAATTATATATAAAAAAAATTAACATCAAGTTGCTAATTGTCAATTTCTCCTCTTTTCAAACTTGTTAAAATCGGGTGTGAAAATATTTTTATAAGGAGAAAACTTGCTTTCAAATTTCAGCCCTAATGAAAATTCATGCTTTTTTACGGTTTTGTGAAAAATTGAAAATAAAAGTAACTATATTTAGTGTGGGACGTGCCTCTAACATATTTGTCTCTTATAGAAGAGGACATGGACATGTGCTTTGATGGCCGCTTTTTCTAAGGAGGTATTTGTATTGGGGCCAAGGTTCTGAAAATCGGACCGGTTAGTGAACCGGTGGGAGTATTGCGTTAAGGGTCAGTGGGTCAGGCCGGAGTCAGACCGGTATTAATTAAAAATATAATTTAATTAAAATAGATAAAAATATTTATATTTTAATAATAAAAAATTTTATAAAAGCATGGGAGGATGTGTCATAGAAGACTGTGTAATTTTATATTGATTTTTCTTAAAAGAAGAGATCACACGGTTTGAGGGTTTGAGGCTTGACAAAATCTGATCAACTTTTTCTCTTCATTAGTTTATTACAATACTACTTTATTTACTTTCAGTACTTCACAGAGGAAAGTGACGGAGAGAGGACTTTTGTGTATCAAATCACATAGGTTTTTTGGATTTTCTCCACAAGGTTCACGAGTCATCTTCTTCAGCATATTCAAGCACTGTTGTCGACGGTGGAGTGGGTTGGAGACTAGTTGGATGACAACGGAGAAGGTGGAGATGATTCACTGCCCATGCTTGCACCCTCACCGACAAGAACTCCATTATCCATAGCTTCCGTCGATCTCTGTTTTCTGATTGAAAACCAACTATTTTTTCAGATCTGTGTGTTCTTCTCATCCCTGTTCGGCTGTTCTTAGATCTGTGTGTTCTTCTCCATCCCTATTCTTAGATCTGTGTGTTCTTCTCCATCCCTGTTCTTAGATCTATGTGTTCTTCTCCATCCCTGTTCTTAGATCTGTGTGTTCTTCTCCACCTCTGCATCTGCATCGATTTTCCTCTTTTGATTGACTCGGTGGCCCCTTAACTCGGCCGGTTCAGGTCGAGTTTTTTGAGTTGACACGGGGTTACGAGTCAACCCGGTTTAAGCCCAACTCAGACCGGTTTCCTGGTCGGTTCGCCGGTTTCCGGTTTGAACTGGCCGGTCTGGTCCGGGTTCCTAAACCACGGTATACCTCATTCCTAAGGAGAGTGACTCTTTCTTAGAATTCCCAATTCCTTGTGAATAAAACTTGGGTTGATTGATCTGGGTCAGAAAAATTTCTGCCCAGCCACCCGAACCACCTAAACTATC
Source organism: Acacia crassicarpa (assembly GCA_034222035.1). Taxonomy (NCBI): domain Eukaryota; kingdom Viridiplantae; phylum Streptophyta; class Magnoliopsida; order Fabales; family Fabaceae; genus Acacia; species Acacia crassicarpa. Next base: position 28,218,935 of record JAWXYG010000004.1, read on the forward strand.
GAAACGATGCTATTTACACTACTGTTACTAATCAAACCGATGCAAATTCCCCGGCAGCGACGCCATATTTTGACAGAGATTTGCCATATCTCCCAAAATAACTAAGTTCAAAAACGATTTTGCAGTATAATGTAACCTGGGTCGTTTCCCTGATGAATTCGCAGCGGGTTTGGTTGACAGCAACAGTGAAACAGAAACAGTAAAAATGGGAGTTTTGTTGATTCAAACAGATTAAAATGAAATTAAACAGAAACAAAATGAAATGCAAAAACAGAATGGATTAAACAGAAACAGATTTAAAATGATCAACCCAACATTTAGATTCCAGAAACTTCCATTTTTGAACGAAAAATGAACGAACTCGCGTTTAGTTCAGGACAAACCGAAATCTCTATGTTCGTCCAGAGAATCCCTTGACTAGACGATCGCCTAGCATTTGCTCGAATAGTGGTGTCTCCCTGTGCAATCGCACAACAACATTGGAACCTAGTTCGGGCTTAGTCCTTGGGATGAACCAAACTAAATATTAAATCTAACATTCAATCTATTTCCAGAAATCGAATCCAAAAAAATGAAAACAGAAACGAGTAACATTATCGATTAAGCACAAATTCTATGGACGAATCATGGAATCATCAACGTTGGGTTAATCACAAACGTTTAGCCGAATATAACTAGAACAGACGAAGAACGCGAAGAACATTTCAGAGAATCTGAAAGCTTCTGTTTTGATCCACAAAATTCTAAAAACGTAAATGTCAATCTGTTTGTGGCTGCTGCCTGACCTAAAATAAAACCTAAAATGGAAAATGGGCTTTAATTAAAAGTGGGTTTTAATTACAAAATTCGAGCCGAAATAAAATCCAGAAATAAACATCAACTTCGGCTCCAAAATCGACTGCCCTCTTGTCCAAATTTGCGCTTCATGTCTTCATAACAATTGTAGCTCTCTAAATCATCTGAAATATGAGACAAAAATGAGGCAAATCCGATGTCTAGTTCAAGAGTTATGGTAAAAATAGCAAAGCAATGTAAAACTGGAATTTTACTATTAAAAATGGCTAAAATAAAATCAAAGGCCCAAAGCCCAAATAAGTATAAAAACCATTATTTATTAACTAAATAGTCCTAAATTATTAATCAAGAGATTAAAAAAAAGTATGTAAAATATTCAATTATCAGCAGCCCGTGCATGGCGTGGCCTATTATTGTAGGCTTCAGGAATGGGTCTACCTCTCATAACCATAACACCTCGAGCATAGCAAAGATCTAAACTAGAAAGTTGCCATAGGAATATGGAAGGAGTATAGTTAGCATCCTACATATCGAACGCGGAAGCTTCGGTAGACTATAGGTGTGGGTTAACCAAATAGCTTTGTGAGTAGCAGTTATGTTGTAGCAATTGCGGAAGCTGTACAGTGTAGATGCTGTAGCATTGGGTAGAGCAACTGGGGGATTAACGCACTTGACTCTGAGTCTAGCCTAACCTTTTACTGATATCTTCTCACATTTATCGTTACTTCGTTTACTTTAGCTAGTAGCATAATCACCACAACCACTCAACCTAATTTATTTGTTTCCTGTTCTCACAACTATCATAGCAATTGAGTGTCATTCCTTGGTATCTCAGTCTCTGTGGGACGATACTCTACTTTCACTTTATTACTTGTTCAACTGGTTCGCTTGCCATAAGGGAATTTGACCAACAATAAGCTCAAAGGTATTCTAAAAGATTCTTAAATCCCCAATTCACCCCCCCTTGGTTAAGGTTTTTAAAAACGAGTTTTTACCTAAAAACGGATGGAGAATGAAAAATCGCAAAACGTAAAATCGTAACGTAGTAAAGTCGTAAAAAAATTGTAAAAACTTAAGCGTTTGGAAAATTAGTAAAATTGTTTTAATAAAAAAAAATCGTAAAAACATAAAATCACAGTGATAAAACGAGTTTTTAAGAACTATGCTCTTGGTAATATTCTGTTCTACACAATATGCAATATGCCTCCCTTATATCACTATCCATCCTTATTCCATTGACTAGAGCTATAGGCTAACATATAGTGCAATAAAAAGCCATCCATTTAACGGGATTATCTTAAGCTCACTAGTTCTTAAGATACACCTAGCCAAAGGTATATAGTTTAAGTCTAGACTATGGCTTCCTTGTTGCACACAACTAAGGAGGTGTCACATGTTCCATATCTCCAATGAAATCCCAGCTAAAGGAAGATTTGGAAGAAGGGCCCTGATAAATACCATACACTGTGCATCGAGTGATGGCACGAAAAAAATCTCATCACAAATATACCACCATTCATATGCATCAATGACAAACCATCATAGTAAAATAAATAATTTTTTCATTATAACACATAAGCATGCTTAAGAAGTTTCCAAAGTATATAACTATGAGTTTTAATATACAACAAGCATGCTTGAAAAGTTTTTCATCTCATCAATATAACTTTAGTCAAATACATAATTCTAAATCAATCCCTCCTTAGACACAACAATTCTCAAAACAGTTTAATATATATACAAATATATAGGTGACAAGTATATAAAAGAATAACTAGGATTACTTCTACTCTAAGCTTACAAGGTAATCACACAAGAGTCACTACAAAGCTTTCAATGAGAGCCTACAGAATTATAAATGTAAATATTTACCAATAAATTATCTAAAAGCTACTCTAGAGTTACCATTAAACTACTCTCAAAATATTAACTTATTGTGTGCATACAGAGATATATTTTATTGCAAATGAAAAATGTTTTTTATATTAAAATTTAATAATACTTGGGAATATCACCGGATTTAATCAAGAATATCATATACAAAATAGTTACTGTGACGGGAAGGCGTGAATATGAACCTTGAAAGGAGCAATATACCAATAACCAACTACATATATCTTAAGGTCAAAAGGAATAATTAATGAAGTCTCCCATACACACGGAAGAAAGTTAGAACGTACGGGATGAAGGGTTAATGGAAAGGAACACAAATGTGTGTATGTACCCACAAAGGAAAATAGGAAACAATGAATGTTGGGTGTTGAATGATATAGTATATACACACGTACACAAAATCAATGCACTGATGGAGTTGAATAGAATAAATTATACCTACAGAACACCGACGCACAAAATGAATTTGGGAAAGATAATGGTTTGTAGGTTAAAAGAAATATATCACACAGACTTGGGGGGGGGGGGGGGGGGGGGGGAACCATGAGTGTGAATAAAATATACACACATAGTAAAGAATCAAAAGAAGTGGGGACATGACATAATGCCTTTTGACCTTTGAATCGTGTGAGAGAAAAATGAAAGGTGACAAGACACATAAAAGAGGATGAATAGGAAGCCGAGGAAGGAAGAGTGATGGAGATAAATGTTGTGATTAGAGGGGAAGAGGACATCAAAACAAGAGATAGGAGAAAAGAGGTACCTGCTTGAGTTTGCAGCTGTGTAGCGGCAGAGATGGAGAGTGTGGGCCGCGATTGGGATGTAACCATAAAATAAGATATTTATAAATGAGAGAATTAAGGTTTGACCCTCTTATAAAAATATTATCATTATATCATTTTTTTCAGAAATAATATTTATTTATCCTTTCTCTCTCATCCCTTTTTTCGATACATCATGGTAGGGGAGGGAGGAAGGGTTCGAACCCTGGACATGAGGGAAGGAGGCCAGTTAATACTGGTTCTCATGCCACTGCGCTACTAAGGCACTGGCTTCTCTCAGTCCTTTCTTTTTATTTAGATATAGATTAAATTATTTCATGAAGATATTTTTCCTACATATTTTCTTTTCCTTATTATTCTTATCATTAATAATTAATCAATTTTAATATTTTTTAATATATATATATTTTTATTTTTCTCAACTTTTAATTTTATACTTCTAGATCTTCTTTAAACCCAAATTACTTAATAAATCACATCCTAAAACACTTAATTACTATAAACAAAATTTGGGATGTTACACCTCAGATAGTTAACTATGTAATTATTCCTTTATTTCCACAGAGCTCACTAAAATTGATTAAATCTACTCGTGACCTCTATCAGTTTGTAGGACTTTTAAGATTCCTATCCATTTCATTCTCAAACTTCATTCATGTATTCATGTATCATCTAAAGCACTTGAGCTTCAAACTTGTGTGAAATCTAATAATGACCATAACAAGAGAAACTATCAATAAAGGTAATAATATACCAAGCTCTATGTCTCACCCTCACACTCATAGAACCACATGTAACAGAGCAGAATAATTGCAATGCATACTCAATTGCATGTTCGTTATTAAAAACCTTTCTTTATGTTATTTCTAAAACCAATTTATTTGTTTTAGACTAGCGACATGTATATTCAAGTCAATACTTACATTAGTAGAAATGGTAAAACAATCAAGCACAAAAAATTTTACTAACTTGTCTAAATAACATAGAAATTTCTTGAAAGAAAGAATGAATCACAACCATAGAATTTTATAAGACAATTTATACTATGATGTTTCCCGTTTTAAGAAATATAGGTCTGATAATATTTTCTATGCTAAGCTGATATCTCAACTTCAGTACTGTCATGACCCTTTTAGTCAATGGCTTGACAACACTTCTCTTTGTATGAGACATTTCCATACCATATATCAAAATTGTCCCATTAAGTTTATCAAATTTGGTCTTGATAGTCTTTCTTGGTTTAGTCATTAAAATCATCTTACACAAGGTTATTCATGATTGATTTAACCCAAGAATTTATCAATAATATAGAACATCAAAGTATATAGTGTCATCTATTTGTACCATTCCTAACTAAAAAAATTAATATAATGTCCATAATCAGGAGAATACGTTTGTACCTCCCATCACATAGATTCCAACTATGTCACAATCATCTATAAAAAATTTCATACAAGCAGCTTAAATAAGATGCTCAATTATGACTGTTAGATTTAAGAGCTCCTACACATTTAATTTATGTCTTTCATTGCATTATATTTATAATATCTTATTTAACCTCTTATCTAGGAGACGATATGACATAATAGTTTTCCTAAGTTCTCTATTCATTTCATTTATGCTAATTTAAACTTATAAGATCTTAGTATCTTGCTCTCGATAGTGTTCACTTTAAGACTTAGATGTGGTTGAAGTGTGAAGCCCCACATCAATTAGGGAGGGGAATGAAATACGCCTTATAAGGGTTTAAATACCTTTTTTTCATGAAGTGTTTTAAAATTGTGGGGGTGATAGGAGCTTCAAAGAAAACAATATCGAAAGTGAGGTGTAAAGATGTTAAATATAGTATTAGACCTAGGCTAAGGTTGATATAGGTTGATGTGTTAGCGATGACGTTGGACGTAGGGGTGGAGTGTGATGTCCCCTATCGATTGGAGAAGGTGAAAAAAAATGTCTTATAAGGGTCTAGATACTGCCCCCTCTCTATGCCTTTTAAAACCTTGAAAGGTAATGAGGGAGTAGAACAAATGATACCTTATAAGTGTCTAAATACCTTTCTTTCTTGATGCATTTTAAAACTGTAGGGGGTGATGAGGGCCTCAAAGAAAACAATATTAAAAGTAAAGTGCTAAGATGTTACATATAGGCTTAGGGCTAGGCTCTGGTTGATGTACTTGTGACGACGTTGGATCCAATGGGAGTATGATGTCCCATATCGACTGTAGTAGGTAAAGAAAAATGTCTTGTAAGGGTTTGCATATTACCCCCTCTCGATGCATTTTAAAACCTTGAGAAGGCAATGAGAGTCTCAAAATGGAATTGATCAATAACTATTGTTTTTTTGAGGTTGTAAGAACTTTATGTCCTATACCATTTCAACAATCTCCTAGAAGTGTTTCTTTATTTTCAAGAGAGAGAAATCCCAATATCTTGTGCAACTTGTACTATGCTTCTTCAAGAGAGAGTCTCTCTAAATTTGAATCTTACGATTTTAATTATTAGAATTTTGACTAGGCTTAAGGTTTTGTTCTTTTCTTAAGAAACCTCTCCATTTGAGATTTTCCATCACTTTGATCCAACATCACTTCTTCAGTATCTAGTCTTTCACTTTAGATCATTGAGGTTTCTCTAAATTTGAATCTTGACATTGACTCTCTTAAGATCTGAGAATTCAAGTTACTCTTAGAAATCTTCTTTTAAGACCTCTTCTAATTGCTCCTCTTATTCGATTTTAGGATCAACAATAACCTTGCTTTGGCTTCTTTTTTCTCTTGGTCATTTTCAGGATATTCTCCTTTAAGGTCATCACTTAAAGTTTCATACTCTAATGTTCAAATCCCTATATCATGTATTACTTAGATACTCAATTCATCCTTTCACCAAAAAAAAAAAAGATACTCAATTCATCCAAGTAATTTATGCTTAGATTAACATTAAAAGACTTTTAATTTAACTAAAAGACTTCTTTCTTTTCGAAACCTCTACCAAAAAGTTCATACTTTGCGATTAGTTTTTCAACAACAAAAATTGTTCAAAAGATAAAAACTCTTGTTTCAATGCTGTAAAAACTCTTGTTACATATTTATCTAAAATAAAATAAAATAGATTATTATAAACATTTTAAGAATTTTTTAATACAAAAATTACTATAATAGCACTGAAAATGTTCAAAACAAATCCAAACATGTTCTAAAACAGACATGTTACAAGCCTTAACGTAGGTAAAGAATTTAAGAATTCTTAGAGCGAAATCATACCACCATGAAATATTTCACTTCTGCCCTGACTCACATGGACTCAATGTAATCATTTAAATAATTTTTTTTTAAAAAAAATCATTTTTTCAAAAGCTGGCAGTTAAGAAATTATCATCATTTTAGATTTTGTACATGGTAAAATATTTTCAGAAACAAATTAGAAAACATTTAAATATGCACCCTCCAACTTCTAAAACCCAGTTGGCAATAAAAGCTTGAAAAAAGCGTACATAAGAGCATCCATTACATTAAGAGAAAAAGGGATAAAATACAAAATGAAACCTAGCAAAATTACAATCAAAGCCCACATCCTTCTGATATTATAGAGCATATTCATATATCTAAATCATCATCTGGGTCTTCATCAGAATCTGGCATCTCATCATCTGAATCACGATAATATATAATCTCACCCGTGCCAGAACCCCCCTTTTTGCCACCAGAAGTTTGCTTTGCCTCAGCGTTGTAATCTTCAAGCGATCTTCTACCATCATATATTTGTATTGGCCTACCATTTCCTAAGAATACAATGATCAAGCTTTAACGCACATCCATCATTTGAAAACTGAAAGGAAAGAGAAAAACACTCTTTTTGGGAAGAAAAATGTTAGCATAGATCTAAATTACGTACCTTGGTGTTCAAAGGGTAGCACAACCTTGGCCCTATCAGTTCGCTCCTTCTCAGACAGCTGCAGATTGAACTGTAGCTGCTCAAGAAAGAACTTCAAATCATTCATTACCAGTCAACAGCAAGCCTAAGTTTTCCCCGGAAGTTTCCGTGTAGGGAGCTGTGGGTATCTGAACTTTTTTTAAAGATTTTTTTCGAAACCCTAAACCCTAATCGTCAAAAGACTAAAGCAGACTACTTAAAAATTAACAGACAGTAAACATTTTTTTAATTGACAAGGGCAACATTGCTCATTTTTTTAACACTTACAAGGTAAAATTTATCCAAAAAAACTTTATTTGGAGACCCACAACTCCTGTGCAAAAATTTCCAAGGCAAAATTGGAGACCTTAATGCTTTATTTATTTATTTGAAAGGGAGCTGTCAACCAGAAAAATAAAACTGTCTTCTCTTTATTCCTCTTTTGCAGAGAATAGATGAGACTTTTACCTCCGTTGCAAGAAGGTTATCCTCAGCTTTTCTTTTTTACAGAGGTAAAACCCACACCATATAGGAAACTATACAACTGACCTTTGGCAGTAGGCCTGAAACGGATGATGCGCCATCCACTGATGAAACAGATGTAAAGCTGATTCCTTCAGGGTCAACTTTAAATTCTTCACTCTGAATACAAGGTCGGAGATATTATATCAGTCCACCAATGTAGATTGATAATTCCCAACAAATCTTACAGAGGAAGAAAGGGCTCACCATCACTCTAACTCGCCCGTTTCTGCGTTTGAACCTGACATTAAACTTCCCCCTGGTAAAACTTTGTTCAGACAAGGAATTCTCTGAATTACCTCTCTGACCATTGAAAGAATGATGAAATGGTTCAACATTGGCCACCATGGAGGACATGTAATCAAGAGCAGCAGGAACCTTATCGTCATGAAGATCAGAATGCAATAACCCAAATATACACGAAATTTGATCTGCAGCCATCATAAAACAATGAACATAAGATACAAAGTGGTTCAGACATCAAGTTCACTTTTAACCATAATTCATAAATGTGAATGAACAAAAACAATCACATTTTCTTGGTTTGGAACTACCAAAAAGGAATTTACCAAACTAAATCAGAATAAAACAGACATTATATGAGAAAATTAAATAATCTAAATTCAGTGCAAGAATGAATACCATGGCTCCGCAGATTACTTAAAAAGCCTGAGACGGACGGTAACGTTGTATGTCTCAACAGTTCACTTAGCTAGAAACATGCAAAAGAAATCCATCAGAATTCAAGAGACAAATACAGAATTTACAAAGAAGAAATTAGGGGCATAAATTGATTTACAAACAAGGTGTGATTGTTTATAATTTCCATGCAAAATGAAATTCGGAAAAACTTCTCCCTGCTAGACTCTTCACTTATTTCCTAACTGAACTGCAGAAGCTGAACTCCAGAAGCAAAAGGAAAATTAAATACTATGCAGGTTTATTTAGTTTACATCGATAATCGCAGTACAAAATTATATCAATTTTAACTGTAACATGATATATACAAAGCATTAACCTGACCAGCTTTTCACCAAATTCCAACATAACAAGTGACCATTTTATGTATTACATGCAAACTTTACTCCCTAAAGTCCCATTTTCAAGTTAATTACTGTACCTATATCTAAAAGCAAGACAAAGCCTAGTTTACATGGGCTCTACCTATACGTATCTGAAATGCAAGGAGAGACATCTCCAGAAACAGAAGAGAGCTTTGTTACAAGCCTTGATGGATACAAATCTAAAAAAACCAAGAGCTAGTGTTCCTATAAGTAATGCATACAGAAACATTATGGCAGTCTTAAAGCTCCCACAATCACATTTCTGTTACATGTTAACTAAACAAAAAATGTAAAATAACCATTTGGCCTACAGATTCATGAAATACCAGAATTCTAGCAATTGCAATGCTTTCTTCAGATGAAAATGAAATCGATAATTAAGTTGGTTTACACCAACTATCTCATCTCAGATCGAGGGGGACACCTTAATAGGTAATTGTTTCAAGTTCAGATCAGAAACAAATATGCGTCTTCAAAAGTTTAACCAAACAAAGTAAACTGGTAATATTGACAATAATAAATAGCTAGCCACAAAAAATACTCAACCCAACACAGCAACCCACTAGACAATATTCAACTTCGTTTGAAGTTATGGTAATGCAATATGCATTCTCAATTTTGTCATGGCTTAACAATCATAGCAAGCGAGAGTACCGAGTCTATGGCAACGCAAAAGCGGGCTTTCTTCTCTTCAACAAGTCCTGTAGTTAAGCAAAATTATACATTCACAAGTTAGAAAACTTACTCTAAAAAAGAATTACACTTCTGGCACTAAAGTGATCAAATCTGATGAAAATATCAGTTTTAGGACAATTTGGTAGAAGAGAAACACCAAAATTTTACCGCCGCCCAGTTCAGTGATTACAGAAAACAATTTTTCCAAATCCTTCATAGCTTTATATGAACTAGTAATAAGTGAACTTTGGTGAGGAATATCCTTAACATTTCTAGATTTCTGTATTTTATTCTTCCAACCAAGAGGATCTGTATAGCAATCCAATATGTGAATCCTGAAAATATAATGTGATTTTAGATGTTAGATGTTAGGATCTTTTGGCAGCTACAAAAAAAACCCTAATTAATAATTTAATTACGGCTAGGTTAAGCCCAAGGCCCATGCAGCACCGACAGAACCTCTCTTGTTATCAATAATGGGGGAAAAGGATAGATTCATATGTGAGTTGAAAATGCTTACCATTTCTGAGAAGATTCAACGTCCACTCCTTTAGTCTTTAAAAAAGAAATATATGAGGATGGACTTCGAGAAACTGCAACAATAACTATACCTCTACATCAAAAAAGAATTACGTAAGAATTAACTTCAAGATAAAAATAAGAACTAAAAAAAGGACCCATGACCATACACAAAGAATCCCACTAACGAAAAAGAAAACTGACCGAGACTGAGAATTTCCTCTTAAAATCTGGGACGAGAGTTGAACTAGGATATAAGAAAATACATCAAAGGCAAAAGGTGAATCTAGAGAATCCTTGATTGTTAGAGCAGGTGCATGTTCTCCCTCTAATGCACCATCACGTAGCACTCTGCAAATTGATTCTGCCATCCCTGATGCAAGGGATGGGATAACAATTGAGCAAATGCCAAAAGGGGAGCTACGACCTCTATTCTATGCTGTCAAGTGAAAGAAGAAAGGAACCACAAATTAATGTCTATTTAGCAACTACCACATATTTGAAGTGCAGTAGTGCTGTTGAGTGTAATATAACCATAACAGTGTGTTTATGAGGGTCCGGCTCCTCTCATTGTCTCTCTCCCTCATTTTCTTCTTACAGGCCGATCTGGGCCGTTGGAATCTTGATCCAACGGTCCAGATTTAAAAAAAAAAAAAAAAAAAATTGGCCATTTTGTCTTTTTCGAAAAAGACAAAGTTAAATTTTTATTTTTTTAAAAAAAAATCTGGACCGTTGGATCAAGATTCTAACGGCTCAGATCGGCCTGTGAGAAGAAGATGAGGGAGAGGAAAATGAGAAAATCCTCTCCCGTGTTTATGATGGAATCACTCCTCAAACATATTGTTTGAAAGGGAAAAAAATTTAAGCCAGAGTGTAAGTCTAAGCTGAATCAGCTGCACTTTTCAGGATATGAAGGAAAATAAGCAAAAATGCTGTAACTCCTACGCAATTCAAGAGGCACAGGCTCTCCTAACAAACTCTCACACATCCTTGTTTCTCTCTCTTTATCCCTACACTAGCTCTGCTTAAAGAGGCTAGTTTCTCTGCTATGATAGCAAGATATTATAGTAAATCAATATAATAATTCAAATTTTACATTGGGGGTTTGATGAGGGAAGAGTTCCTCATCTGCAAATGATGTGTGATGAATTGAGTGAGTCTTACTTGAAAAGTCCATAGCTAACTGAAATTTCTGATCTCCCAATTGACATCGAGGAGTCATATAATTTTCCTTTTTCCCCCAATTCAAACCTTTTCTTATGCTTTTTCACACAGTCACACATTAGAAACTTAAGACCAGTCTGAATTGAGGTAGGTAGCAGCTGAAAGAAGGTTTAGCATATAACTTCTTCCCCTTTTGCTAGTATTGTTTTTAATGTTATTGTTTGGAGCTCCATATATGGAATCGATTTGGTTGGACCAAGCTTCTGTTACCATAACTTCCGATGATAGAAGATAGGGAGAAAGAAAACTGAAAACTAGCCAACCCGTTTTTATTTTCTTTTTCTTTGCGTATTTCTTTCTTATACGTTTTTTTAAACATTATGATATGATGATATTAATCTAATTACCTATTAGATATAAAATGAAATATCTTTTTTCACAAACCTAAATTATAAAAATACATTACAAACATCAAATTCAAAGTTTCAAACATTACAAATTAAACATACATCACAATTCACAAGATCAAATTCAAAACATTACAAACTGAACATAAATCCCAAATCCATGATTAACATTTAACACAATCAACAATCAGACAATATTTATGGGCAAGGATAATAGCTTCGAAGTTTGAACAGTTTAGTTTAGAAAAAATAACTTGCAAAATAAAAAAAGGACAATATATGCCAAAAAAAAAAAAAAATACATTACAATATCAGCGGACAAAAAATGAATAACATGAACAACGACTGGTTCCAACAAGAAAGCCTTTTTCTCAGGCTACTCACTCAGAGACGACAAGTAGTTAATGGGAAAACCTTCTTTTTACATGAGAAAAGAGAAATGGGTTGATAATACTCTTTTTATTTTTACATGAGAAACTACGGTTAACTGGATAAAGGAAAGGTAATAGAAGGAACAAATTTAAATCCAATAATAATTTGATGTGCAAAGGAGAAGGGACCCAAAAAAAACGGATATATATATATATATATATATATATATTCAAAAGCAATAATAATAATAATAAAAAAAAGAGTATATACAATGAATATGCGCATACTGTTGCTGAAGGAAGTCAAGCTTCTTTCTTTTTTTAGGGATAATACAGATAGAGGAAGCAAGATTCAAGACCATGGACGGTGCTCACTGCTCAAGCCAGATTCAAGAAAAAATAGGCATCGAGATGGCATTTGAAATTTAGCAAGATTCAAAACTCAATACTTACAAAAGGTAGACATCGACGGTGAGAGGGAGAGGGAGAGGAAGACGTGGCGGACTGGCGGCGACAGACGTTTCGCGCAGCGACTGCGTGCTAGCGTCCGACGGTGCTCAGGCCGGTGTGTTAGGGTTTGAGTTTGGGGGTTGAAGCTTCGAATTTATCTGTCTCTGCCTCTCCGCTGCGATTGGAATATGGAGTCGGACAATCGGACTCTCGGGCTGGAAGGAGTGGGCTTCAGATGAGGGGGAAACAAAAACAAAAAAAGAATAAAAAAAAAATATGCAATTTATATTAAAGATAAAGAGAAAAATATGCTACAGATAAAAAAGTTCATTTATATTAAAAATTTATTGACAAATTTACAAGTTACAAATAAAAAAATAACAGTATAATAGCAATTTTGAAAGATAATATGCTACAATTTTTATAAATTTCCTAAAAGTATGCATAGATGGTCCCCTAAAAATATTTTCAGAGAAAAATGCGTTAAAAGTTTCTAGATCAGAATTTTATATGGAAAATTCAAAATTTAAATTCAAATAATAAAAAATAAAGAGAAAAAATAAAATAAAAACAATGATGATATAATAAAGAGATTAATTCATAAAAGTTTCTAGATCAGAATTTTATATGGAAAAATAAATTGTAGGAAAAAAATAACATTGTTTATATCTTATGAATAACGTATGAAATTTTATAAAAATCAAAGTAATTTACTTTATATACTATGCTTTGAAATAACTGAATGAATTACAAAAAACTACAACGTCAAGTTTTTGTCACTAGAGATTTAAAAAAAAAAAACACATAAATTAAGCATCAAATTTAGGGGGCCATCAAAAGTGTTGAAAAATAAACGTTGAAATGTTTTTGGGGCAAAAAAGGATGCCACTTTTATATTGATCATAAATCTTAAATGATATATACGCCTCGAATGAAATTCTGTGTTGTAAAAAAAAAATAAAGCAAATATATATATATATATATATATATATATATATATATATATATATTATCAAATATTTTAGGATAAAGTTTATATTATAATTTACATTATAAAATTTATTCTATATTTAAGATATATATGAGAGAGCATCAATTATCTAATATAACTATAAATATTAACAAAATATCAACATATAATTCATTTAGCAATATAAAACCCTATTAAATAATTTAAAGTCTCGAATTCACGCCCCATTAGAAATACTTCCTTACAAAAAGCGCGATCAAGCTGATCGCTAACAAACTTTGTCCTGAAACAATTGAACATTGATTTAAATTGTAATGAACATAACTTCTCTAAATTGATTTTATAAATTAAATAATAATAACTCTATCATCATCAAAGGAACTAAAATTATGATTTAATAACACAAAATAATTGGGCTATAACAATTATCAATTATTTAAATTTCAAAAAAGAAAAACATGGTAAAAATATGAAATGGATATATAATTACAATTTAAAAATGAATATTAAATATTTATAAAATAAAAAATTATCCAACCGCCGCCTAAACTGCCTCTAAATAAATATTGGAGGCGGTTTCCAAAAACACCTAAAACTGCCGCTATATTTTAATTTTGAGCCTGTTTAACAAAACCGCCTCTAATTTATGAAAATATTGGAGAATCGCCTCAATAACCGCCTCTGTATCATAAAAATTGGAGGCGGATTAACAAAACCGCCTCTAATTTTTATGATATAGAGGCGGTTGGTTTATACGCCATGGGAACCGCCTTTAAATGTATTTCAGAGGCGGTTTACTTAAAACCGCCTCCAATTATCCACCTCCATTTACCAGTTTTTTTGTAGTGATTAATAATATAATATCACTTATAAGAATGACTTCGGTCTACTAGCTATAACAACCCTTGATGATTAGGTTAGCAACTTCTATGCAAATATGAAAATATGTATTTTAGTTTAAATAATCATTAACACTATTAAAAATTATTCCAAGAAGATATTTGATGTTAAAGATTATATTAGACTACGTCCTTATACATAACTAATTTGCCTCTCATCAAACAAAATCTCTAATATAGTTTTTATAGTTTGTTTCAAATTTATTAGTTATCTATTTATATTTTTATTTATTGATAAAGTTTAAGTAATTTTTACTTAAGCAATTAATAACTTGTTTAAAAATTTGAGCAATTTTTGTAATAACATATGTTTAAAGGAACATATAATATGTCTATATTTATGTTATTTTATAATCTTACAATATATATTGGTATTTCTGCTAATAAATTCCTTTGATAATTATCATATGTATTATTCCTCAAACTTAAAGTTCTAGATAGTCATCTTGTTGTTATTGGTCTAAGATAATCTATATTGTGTCTTTGTCGATTTATATTTATATTCAAGATTGATGTTGACGGTGTATTTATTCTTAATAATATTTGTCCCATACTATTATTAATTTCTATTCTCCTTGGAGTAGTTTGATGATAGTTTATTGTAGAGTAAATACCCTATTTGATCCCTAAAAAAAATTACGGACCCCTTTTTAGTCTCTCAGTAAAAATAACGTATCCCGTAATCCCTGACCACATTTGGGACACTTCACTGTATGTATCCTCTTCAACTTGGAAGGACTAAATGTGGACGATTTTTGGATTTTATAGGGATTACGGGATGAGTTATTTTTACTTAGGGTCCAAAAAAGGGTCCGTGATTTTTTTCAGGAATCAAATAAGGTATTTACTTTTTACTGTATTATCTAAGGGGGTCTAATCTAAGTTCTTGTAATGTCAGCATGAAATATTTATCTATAGGTACTTTTCCATGATACTTTTATTTATATATTTTATGTTCATTAGTAAATATTAATCCAACCATGGCTGTTATACTTATTGTTCATACTCCTGGTAATAATCTTACTCCTCTCAATTTATGATATATTATTATTGGTTTATTCATATGTTCATCGACTCTAAATATTACAAAATTCATATTTAATGAAAACTTTAATTTTTGATATATTAAATTTCCTGTTAATATTCCTAATTTACTATCTTGTACGCTACTTATTATTTTTCCATATGTTATTAATAATTCTAATATGAGAGTCTATTCTTTCTTTAAAATAGCCAGGCTTTTACTAATAATTGAACTTCTACAATATATATTTCTTTGACTCCATCATGAAATGGTAATTTAGATATTTTTATTTTCTATTAATGCTTTACTTATTAGTGGTATCCTTAATACTCCTTCTGTTAATGTTCATTCTATAAGATGTTTCTCTTCTAACACTACACAAGAATTTTTTTTTTTTTCATTTTTCTCTGATTTTAATATTTTACTGAACTTAATATTTCATTAGTCCATTTTGTAAAGTTTTTTATCCTATAGTGATGATGTCAAATTATAGTTATGTTTTCTATTAGTCATTAGTCATTACTATTTCTCATTAGTCATTAGTCATATGTTTTGTAAAGTTTTTTATCTTCTAGTGATGATGTCAAATCGTAGTTAATGTTGACATCAAAGTTGTATTTTTCATTCTATTAGTCATTACTATCTCTCATCATACAGTGATCTCAACTTACTGTTATGATTTCTATATATGATTGCTGAATTAGTAACTAATGTCCAGTTCACTTTCATTCGTTTTTTAATTTCTGTGCAGTGAGTGATTCCTTCTCGCCCAGGTGGAACAAATGTATATACAAACGAAGCTCTTGCGACTCCATTTGTGAAAGAAAGTTTCCAGCTATAGCCGAGAATTGAACATATTGCACGTCAAACATTGGATTACTTTACTATGTTTCTATGCCCTTTATCTATGTTTATGTAAGTTATTTATTTTGTTCTTTCATTCTTCCAATGATCCACGGTTTCTATTTAACATTTTGTCATTATTTGCTTGTGATTGTATAGCTATATTAAAATTGCGTCATTATGATATTTTTTTTCCATGAAATAAGTTTCATGCATTTATTGACTAATAGTTTATATCTGAAAAATTAATAAATTTCTCATTTATTTTGTTTTTAAGCTACAGCCCTTTTGAAATGACTCTGACAAATTATTGATTGTGGCTTCCAAAATATTAATGTGCTAATATTGCTCTATATAATAAATGGGAAAATTACGTGCAAGTCTCAAGGACTAGAAATAAATACAATTGGCTCCCTAAAATTCACCAAATTACAAAAAAGTCCTTAGAGACTTTTTTGATATTATTTGTATTAACAACAAGAAGTGTTATATTTACAACAGAAAGTGTCATATTTACAATAACATTTAGACACCTGACCATTTATAATAGAAAAAGCCATGTTTACAACAGAAAGTGTCATATTTACAATAACATTTAAATACCTGGATTTTAAACGTATAGAGGTTTACAACAGGAAGTGCTATATTTACAACAAAATTTAAAATCTGGTCATTTACAATAGAAAAAGCCATACAACAGAAAGTGTCATATTTATAACAAAATTTAAAAACCTGGACTTTGTTTCCATACAAATAATATCAAAAAAGTTCTTAGAACTTTTTTGATATGTGAATTTCTATTAGGACTTTTTTACTATTTTTTTTTGTCCTTGGGACCTACACGTAATTTTCCCATAATAAACTGTTTGCAGTCAATTTGTTTTCATGTTATAGGTAATTAATTCTGCGAGCAAAAAAAGATAGTTAATTAATTCTCCGTAAACTGTTGGTTGTAGTAGGGGGCTATTTGAGATACCCCTCCCACATTGATTCGTTTTAAAAAAAAAAAAAAAAATATTCCACAAAACATGAAAGGATCTTGTTGCTAGATATGTAATAAATTTAATAATTATTCTCTACTACATGGAGGGACGAAAAATGTATTGTTTTTTATAACTTATTTTGATAGTTTATATTTTTTTATTATGATATCGAATAATAAACACATTTTGTAATAAGACCTATATATCGGAAATACTTTCTTTATTAATATGATTAAAATAAGCTATATTTTTTTTTGCTCGAAAAAATAAGATATATTTAATATCTATATTTTAAATTAGCATCGTTTTCATAAAATAACAAAAAACACTTACTTATTAGTGGAAGGTTGAAAAGGAAAACTATACTTGTAATGGGATAAAGTCAGTCAACCCCATGTACATATAAACAAAATACAATTCAGGTTTTAAGATTTGTTACAATGTATTCACTGTTTATAATCATCAAACTGGTGAACTCAACTTTAATTCTTTCATGTATGATTGCCAGTGCTAATACATATATTAAGGGCTCGTTCAAATTAGCAGGGGTAGAAATAATTTTTCTCCAATCTAACTTTGACAAACTTAAAATTGAATAAAATAATTCATATTGTAAATTTAATTTATGTTTAGATTGGTAGTGGTATAGATAACTTTTTTTCAAGTTAAAACTTATTTGAATGATTATCTAAAAAAATAAATTTAGATAAAAAAATTACTGAAAAAGTGATACATGTGTGTGGGTGTAATTGAGAAAAATTGTGAATACTAAGAAACACTTAATTAGATATTGTAATGGATAAAAATTTATATAAATTACAAATAACAAGAATCTTAAGTTTTTTTTTAACTAAATAATATTATATTACTAAAGTTAGAATTAATTTTTTTGCCAGCAATATTTCTTAGCAACCTAAAGTTTAACAATGTATGTGTACTAAAATATTATATCTCTTATGCCTTTTTATATCAAGGGACTCCTTAGTTAGAATAAAACAAATGAACATTAAAAAAGGGTAAATTCTAATAAATACCATTTGACAATTATAAGAGTCCGTTTGGCCTAGCTTATTTTTAAAATTAAGGGCAAAAAGATAATTTGAACCAAATTTGCATATCATAGGTCCTTTGTACTTCTCAGTCTTTTTACAAATTTAACGGACTTTTAGGGATTTTGCAAATTCAAAAAGTATTGATATGGAATTTTCCCTTGAAAAAATAGGGCTTAAAAAATAGAGCTTAAAATAAGCTCCTCTCACCAGCTTTTTTTTTTAAGAGTTTTTTTCTTCATTGTAAAATAAGCTCTTATAATATAAGAGCTTATTTTAAATTCTGTTTGGCCTAGCTTTTACTTATAAGCTGAAAATAAGTTAGGCCAAACGGGCACTAAATAACATAGAGGTGACATGGTAGGAATCTGAAATTTAGAAGTTTGTACATTTTACCAAAATGCCCCTAATATTTTAATAAAAAAGAAAAGAGACATCCTCACCTGAACACCACTATTAGGGCTCTGGGGTAGGTCAACCGGCACCCTTCGACCATCGGCCACGACAGCTTTGGCATAGGCTGTCGAAGCTCCAGTGGCTACTTTTTTGGGGGAGGGGATTAATTTTTTTTCCCCTAAAAAAATATGGAGCCAAGGGGTAGAGTGGGATTTGCACCCACCCCACCTTGGTTAGTTCCAAAAACTTTAACCATTGGGTCACCAAGCAATATATATATATAAGGGTTTAAACTTCTTATGTTGCATAAGAAGAAGAAGATTCCTACACAGACATGAAATGATGGGACCCACATATATATATAATTAGCATTATATATATATGTGTGTGTGGGTCCCACCATTTTATGTATGTGTGACATAAGAATACACTTCTCCTACAACATGAGAAATGTTTTTCCCATATATATATATATATATATATATATATATATATATATATATATAAGAACATAAATATATAATGGATATAAAGGCATAATGCGTTTCACTAAAAGAGTAATTGAAATCACTAACTGCCTAATGATATTAACTAGAGGAATAAATATATTAACTAAGTCAGTAATAAATATTAACTAAAAGCGTAATGGTATTCACTAAAGTTATAATGGTATAAACTAAATTTAGAGTAATAATATTAATTAAAGGCGTAATGATGTTTACTAAATGTGTAATAGAAATGACTACAGATATAATGGTATTGACTAAAGGCAACATTTACGCCTTTAATTAATATCATTACTTATTTAGTTAATATCATTATGCCTGTAGTCAATACCATTATACCTATGTACCAAAATCATAAGGAAATGCCCATTTCTAGCTAAAAGTAGTAACTACTATTATGTATAGCAATCACCACAAAGTGCTAAAAAGTTGTCTACACAACTACTAAGTAATATAAAAGTAAGCTTTATTCATCTATATATTGAAGAAGATGTCCAACCAACAGATTTTGAATCATATTAATATCTTCCTCTAAATAGGCTTCGTTATAACCAAAAATTAGTAAATTGGAAAATAAGAGATAAACCATAAGATTGAAATACAAAATAAATGTGTCTAGCATGATATATTAAAAGAATGTGGTTTAAGGAGAAAACTAGTTGGAAAATTAGCCATTTTTGTTTTTGTTAACCTTTTCATGACAACACATAACGGTGGGCGTGGGTATATACACAGCGTGTGTATATGCCAATCAACTTTCAAAATATTTAAGAAATATTATAGAACATTTTATTTTAAAAAATGTGTCTTTGAGACTTTGGGTCAAATAAACTTTTAAAAATAATAATCAACATTAATAATGATTAAAATAGATTTAAAATATATAAAAATATGTTTATTATGATTTTCTTACAAAAATAATTTCGCCCCCACTCTTCTAATTTTGGATCCGTCACACAATAATATGTTAGTCTTATTCAATATTCAATTACTCCCCTAAGGAAAAAAATAAATTCCTTAACAAAATGCATTCCAAAAAACTTTTCCCAATTAATAAACTAGCGTCTCCAGTCATACTTATTGATTAATGAAAGTGGAGCCAAATACCCAAGAGGGGGGTAAATTGGGTATTTGAAAAATTCTTGCAGAAAAAAACTCTGTTTTCTAACAATGAAAACAGGGTAGAACAGAGCAAAGGAAAGAAGAGGTGAACACAAGAGATTTATATTGGTTTGGTCTTAACCACTTGACCTACGTCCAGTCCCCAGCTTCATTAGGATTTCTACTATATCAAAGATTACACACTCTGCACTCAAGAAGTTATTCTCTCACTAGAACTCACTCCCCCTTATAAGTTGTAATCTATGATCCTAAATCACCAAGTCCCCTGACTTGTGATTCCTTACAATAAATGAATTTTCAGAAGTATAACTCTCTTAAAGAGCAGATATAAATGAACATTGAAGCTCTTGTATCAAAAGATACTATACAGATGAAAAACTGAAAGAGATGAATGTAAACTTCAATGAATTTCGCTCTCAGTTATTGTAGTTGTTGGAAAAACTTGAATGCTCTTCTATTTATACTCAGAGATCAATAAATGACCGTTGCTTTCCAAATAGATCCGTTGGAGAAGTTGTCCAAGTGTTCTGAAGTAGTTTAGACAACTTCTCTCTCCAATTTTCACTTAATCTAGTTGTCCAACTAAGCATAGTTGACTCTCTGTGTTTTAATCCGTTAGAGAGGATGTTTCTTGTTGCAACAATCAACCTTCAATGCTTTGTGGACGTGTGCAGGTGGATTGGGCAGAAGAAGCAACTTTTTGGACATAGCAATAAATGCTCTGAGTTGCTTTTTGCTTTATGCTTTAACTCCTTACCAAACATTCTTTAATTCTCTGAAATCTGTAACATCCCAATTTTTTTTAGATAGTAATTAAGTATTTTTGGAATATGATTTTGAGGTTTGGAAGAGATTTATAGGTATAAAATTTAGAGTTTTTATCTATAAGATAAACAAATTACTATATTATATATTATTATATTAGAGAGAGTGAAGAACGAAGCCGGGGAAAAGAAAGAAAAAAAATGAGAAAAGAAAATAATATTATTATATTATTAAAAATATAATTATATTTAATACTATATTATTATACTAATATATTTATATTACATTATAATATTATATTATTATCATATTATGAAGGTGGAACGACAGGAGGAAAGAATAGAAGAAGTTATTATATATAATATTAT
Organism: Acacia crassicarpa; assembly: GCA_034222035.1. Lineage (NCBI taxonomy): Eukaryota > Viridiplantae > Streptophyta > Magnoliopsida > Fabales > Fabaceae > Acacia > Acacia crassicarpa. The sequence goes on from JAWXYG010000004.1 coordinate 28,240,408, forward strand.
TTTATTTTATTAAGAAAAGGTGAGGAAGGAAGAGACGAAATAGAAAGGAAGGAAGAAAATGAGTAGGCGGCCCCACTTCGTTTGAAAATGGATGGAGGAGGTGCTGAAGCTTTGAAAATTGATAAAGGAGGTGCCTAAACGGTGCCAACTTTTTGACATATGGGCGATCGGCTCAAAAAAATATGGGGAGCGTCATTCCCGCCAAAGGAAGAAGTGAGGGGGGTTTCAGTATAAATACCCCCCCACCAGGCACACCCACGACACACACACACACACCAGACAAACTTACACGGTCAGATAGAGTGAGAGAAGAGAGAGAAAGAGATTAGGGTGGTAATTATTTTGGAGTTCTGCAGTAGCTTTTTGGTAATTATTTGGGAGCTAAAGGGTGACAGGTAACTCTGAATATTCTTCCTTATACTTGTGAATTATGTATGATTATAAATTTGTTTGTTTACTATTTTGGCAAGAATATTTAGAAAATATTTATGGTTTTAAGATCTGGTGTGGGAACTTTGATTTGCAAATCTGCAGAGGTACTATTTATGCGTACGTTACTATTCCCGTATACCGTATTTACTATTCACATTTACTATTCATGTTACTATTCACGTATACCGTATTTACTATTCATGTATACCGTATTTACTATTCACACCGTATTTACTATTCATTTTTACTATTCACGTATACATACTGTATGTACTATTCATTTTTACTATTCATGTATATACCGTATTTTACTATTCACAGATACGCATAGTATTTTACTATTCACATATATGCATAGTATTTTACTATTCATAAATACGCATATCAATGTATATAATGGTATAATAATGCATTATTTTTGAGTAAATACATTCATCATGGCGGTTGTATTGTGATGGGTGGAGTAAGGAGGGATTTGAATGATAAGAATTGTTTATGCCACCACTCGGTGCACAGTGGATGGTACCTTTTCAGGGCCCCATCTTCCATGTCTTCCTTTGGCCGGGATTGCATTGGAGTTGTGGGACATGTGACACCTCCTTAGTTGTTATTTTTAAGGAGGGGAGCCATAGCCCAGATTTAAGCTCTATACCTTTGGCCGGGTGTATCTTAAGTCTTGGTGAGCTTGAAACCATCCAGTCAAATGAATGAGTTTCTATTGGACTATGTGTTAGCCTATGGCTCCAGTCAGCGGTATAAGGGAGGTGGTGATATAAGGGAGGCTGCATATTGCATTCTATTCTTGAATAATTTACAATTCGACTTAATGATGATTACTTTTGCAAATAATTTTGTAGAAGAAATTATGATATATTTATATACAAATATGTTTGAGTTTAGCCTATGTTTTTTTTTTTAATCATATGTAATTTGCTTGTGTACGGTAGAAATATTCAGTAGTTACTGAGATGTGGAAATCTCATCCCATATTAATATTTTTCAGGTGATCATCCTAGTAGAGAGCAAGGGAAGGCACCTATGGAGTGAGCTGAGGAGGCTCTTTTGTACTCCTATAGTTTATGTTATGTTATTTTATTTGCCATGAACCTAAGACTTCCGCTTTGTACTAAACTCTGAAACATTTTTGGAAATTTATTTTGAATATGAATTATGAATTTTATTTTGAAAGGTTACGTAATTTAATGATTTGGATATCGAAAATCCCTATTGAAGGTATTTCAAATATTTTGGTCAAGTTTTTGGATGATGAAAATGAGGTGTTACAAAATCCACTAACAAAGACGTTAAACATAGCAGGGAATATCAGAGAGTAATATTGCAAAGAGTTAAGATCAAACAACATTGATTTATGAAATCGACATATTCAAATTTTCTGAATCAGTGTTGTGAACTCGAGCTTAGTTCTTACAGGCTCGAGTTTGCTGCTTTAGTGTTCAGAAATATTCCAGTTCAAAATATGTGAACCTGAGGTTTGTATTCTAAACCTGAGGTTCTTGAGTCATTGAAAAACTACATTGCTCTCTGGTTGAAATGAACTTGAGCTTGCTTATTTTGAACTCGAGCTTATTTCCTCTAGAGAGAAATGTCGCGATTTTGGAATCTGTAGAGTTTAAGTTTAAAGGATAGGCTCGAGCCCATTAGTGGCAGGCTCGAGTTTGACACTGTTCAAGGTAGAACTTAGTTTTATCTTGAAAAGGCCAAACCTGAGGTTTATGGAGCAAACTCTAGAGTTTGTTTCTCATTGAAAAAGTTCTTTGCTCTCTGTAAGGTTTGAACTCGAGCATGACATGTTAGGCTCGAGTTTGGAACTATTTACCCCAAGACTTTGTTTTCGTTTAAAGCTCAAACCTGAGGTTTATAAACTGAACTCTAGAGTCTGTTTTGAGTTTAAAAAGCTTTTGCTCTCTGGAACTTTTAGGCTCGAGCTTATTACCTTGGGCTCGAGTTTGCTTATCTTTCAAAAACTTTGAATGCTTTTGTCTTGTAGTAAACCTGAGGTTTGTGAAACATGTCTCAGGTTTGTTTGACATGAGAAACTTTGAAAACTCTCGGCCAAATATAGGCTCGAGTTTGAAAGCATAGGCTCGAGTTCACTTGTTTTGTAAACTCTTGAGATTTTTCAAACTGGAAAATTTTACTTTCAATGAAACAGTGCAGAGTTTGTGAAAATCTCTTAATTTGAAAATTTCTTAGCGCCAGAGATGGGCTCGAGTTTGCCATAGCAGGCTCGAGTTCATAGATTATAGAAACTATGAAGAATTTCTCTAGAGGTTGCAAACCTGAGGTTTGGAAAAGAGAAGTGTCAAGTTTAAGGATGTTTTCGAAGTCCAAACCTCTCTGCCATTGATGAACTCAAGCTTAAAAATGCGGGCTCGAGTTCATCCAAACTTTTGAAAAACTTTAAGTTCAAACTTCAGGTTCAGTTTTGAATTTGAAATTAGAGCTGGCAGGTTTGTGCTCTCTGTCAAAACTAGGCTCGAGCTTGAACATAACAGGCTCGAGTTTGTTTCGGACAGAGTATTTTTGCTTGAAGTTGATAAGTTTAAATCATTCTAAACTTTAATAGAAACATCTCCTCATTGTTTACATTTGTTAGTAATCATCAAAACACATAAAGAGCTAACAATTAATCCATCTCCCTCCTTTTATAAACTACACCAATTAGATGTAAATTTCATCGCAGTTACATAATAGAAGTTAGCCCACAGGATTCATAATACAGTCATCCAAGGACTGTAATTTATTATTAGTATACTATGTCCATTTCATTTTGCTCACTATACTGTGCTATACTGCTGACATATGACATGTTATTGGGGGGCATTACAGTGGTGGTGTCAGAACAAGATTTAGGCAATATCAAAATAGTGTATTGATATGATATTTTGTTATGTGTTAATAGGACATATGAGAGGAAGGCAATATCATAGGAGTGAACCATCTGAATCAATTAATCAGTCATTACCTGGAGAGCACCAGATGGTACAACTCCATTCACTGCAAAGTGCTAAGGTAAGGGTAAAGTATACCGCTAGGAAATGAGTGATATCATGGCTGGTATATACCACTCACCCTCGACTGGCACAATCTGAAACCTCTACTATAAGTGATAGTGAAATCTGCTAATACCATCAATTTCGGAGGCTGCTTCTGGTTCCGAAGCTGGAATTGAAGTCGTGAGACATAATCTGTGGCCAAATAAGGGTTTATGCGATGTTATCCAAACCAAAAAACTTATTGGTTAATCCATCTCCCTCCTTTTATAAACTAAATTGTAGATGAGGAGACATTGATAGCCCAGTATACCTAGTATCTAAAAGAAATAAAGGTGTTGTATCAGCATTGGGGAACTAATGGTCTGCACTTTCCAGCTGACACCTGGGTATGTACTACCTTGTACTTATTTTCGAACACTACGTTTTGGGTTGGAAGAAAAATGACAGGATCGAAAGAGGACCAAATGAACAGTATGTGGATAGGTATATGTATACATCCCAGTAGACAGTCTGTGTTTAGTATTTGGGCATTGGAGATGTGTGGCGCGACTTCTTAGGTCAAGGGGTGGTAGGAGGTGCTGATGTTGAGTTCTAAATGTAAGCTGGTACCATGTTTTATTTTAATGTACTTAGGTTAAGTGTGATAATCTTAAAGTAATGTAATGATAGGAGACCCCTTGGAAGTCTTTTGTGTTATGTAATATAAAGAGTAAGGACACAGTATGTAGTGATATGTGCGGATGTATCACTGCAAAAATATTCGGTGGCGACTAAAGTCGCCGCTGAAAGTGTTTTAGCGGCAACAAAAAGTTGCCGCTAGCTGTCGCTGATACAATGTCGCCGCTGGAAGTAGAGTATCAGTGGCGACAGAAAGTTCATTAGAAGCCACAAAAACTAGTGTCGCCGTTGAAGGTAGGGTTTCAGTAGCGACAATTGTCGTCACAGATACTATTTTTAGTGGCGATAAAATTGTGGCCGTGGATACTCGTTTTAGCGGCGATAAGAAGTCGCTGCGGATACGCGTTTCCGCGATGACTTCTTATCGCCGCAAATATGGTTTTTAGCGGCGACACATCTGTTGCTGCTGATAGCCTTTGTTGATACACTCTTCCACAGTGACCATGTATCGCCACTAATACATTTTTTCAGCGGCGACATTTGTCGCTGCCAATAGTAAGTTTTTTGGTTAAAAAAATAAATGTAAATTGATATAATTAAAAATTGCACCACAATTAAAACATGTGCCGCATTGATTAAGATCATAAGAAACTTGAAACTAACAATATATTAACTAACAATGTTACTAACATAAATGTTCAAAATTAACATGAAATATTTAAATTTTCTATAAACAAAGTCTAAAGATTGTCCATTGGAAGCAGCAGCGGATCTTTTATAGGGGCATGCCCCTCAAATTTTTTTTTTAAAAAAAAAACTGAAAAGTTTTGGGCCCCCAATTTTTTTTTTTTACTGAAAAGTTTTGGGCCCCCAATTTTTTTAAAAAACATTTTCCCCTTTTTTCAATTCCCTCCCGCAGTTATTCATGGGTCTCACGATATTCAGCCGCAACGTAAGGGATCAAATAAAGTTTCTTTTTCTATCCCGGAAAAGTAAAAATATTAGTGGTGTTTACTGTTGATTATGTGATGCAGGCCTTGGGAAAAGTTCACAGTACTTGAACAACGAGCTTTTACTTCCCCGTGCGTTGCACGTGATGATATTATTTCACAGGTTATTTTAACATATTTTGCTTCCAAATTGATGTAACTTTCTTGTCTTTAAGGAATATTATAACATCACAACCAATTAATGACTATATATTAGAAATGAAACATAACAATGGTGAACATCAATATCCTAAATATTGATTCAAAGTGCATATTACAAATGAAATCTCACCAATGTTAAACAACAATGTCTTCTGATCAATTAACATTCCTAAATATCTCTTTGTACACAACCTTCCTTGTTTTGTTCTTGTTGGCACGACTATTATCATCCACAACAATCTTTAGACCATCCATGCTTTTAACCCTGGATAATGCAACATATAATTGGCCATGTGTAAAGACTGGCTTGCAAAGATATAAACCAACATGACGAAGAGATTGTCCTTGACTTTTGTTGATAGTCATAGCAAAGGAAAGGGTGATAGGGAACTGTCTCCATTTCATAAAGGCCATCTGCTTTCAGAAGGATTCATGTCCATCCTATGAATGAGGACCTTTTGATTTGGATGTGAACCGTTTAATGTGATCATCTCAATGACAGTCTTCCCAAGTTTAGTTACACGAAGCCGTGTTCCATTGCATAATCCACAAGATTGATCAATATTCCTCAACAACATTATAGGTGCTCCTACTTTCAATGTTAGCTTATGTGGAGGCATACTGGAGCAACTAATAGTGTTAAGAAATTTTGTGGTATACAGGTTGTCAAAACTATCACTATCTTCACTTGACTTACAAACTGAGTCACAACTGAGAAACTCATATGGTTCTCCAGGCAACATGGCACACATGTGCTCATTTATAGAATTAATCATTTCAATAGTTGGAGCCAGGATTGCTCTATCATTGAAGTATTCATTGGAATTAAGATTTTCCAAGAGGTTTATATACGTTGATTACACAATCGCACGAATTGAATCTTGATAGCTTGAAATTAACAAATCACTAGGCATTTCAATTTCCTCAACACTGTCATTTGAGTCCCCTATTTTGCCATCACCAACATCTAATAACCATCCTCAGAAATTTTGTTTCAGTCATTTGAGGCTCTGTTTTTTAACTCATGAGAACTCAAGGCTCTATTTTTTAAGCGTTGATTTTCTTCTGCTCTTCTGTTAACTTTGGCTTTGTCCATGTCCCTTTCTGTCGCTCAACCATAAAAGGTTTTCCCATTTCTTGGTTTGAGCTTACTTTATTGTGTAAACAAGTGTTTTCGTGTTAATGCGGATTGACTTTCAGACGCTAGCTTTATTGGCTACTGTGTTGAGTATATGTTGCGTATATGAGATGTTTAAAAGATTCACAGGTTTGGTCTTCAATTTTGAATCGATAACATGTTCTTGAGTTTGGGGCAGTAGTTTAGAAAATGAGATTCCAATGCAAGCTTCTATGCTGGCTAACTTTTGTTAAATCATTTCAGAGAGAAGGAGCCTACAGTCTCGAAAGACGATGTTATCACCACGCTGCAACAAAACGAAGAACTGCGAGATCGACTTCTTCGGTGTTAACTCACGCAGGATGCACGTTTTAGCTGCTGCCTTAGCTATGGCTTCTTTAATATAAATTATTAATATTAAATGTTTGTTTCTCATAAGAGGCGTGTAAATTTGATATACTTCTAAAGATATTTTAGTTAAAAAGATATCAAATACACTTTAAATTTCACAAAATGTTGTCCATAATGGGAAAGTATTATGAGTTTGCCAAATGCTTGAGTGATTTTATCAATGTTTTTCATATTAGGTGAATCTGAACTTTAGGACATTGATAGGACTATAAAATTGGAAGGATTTAAAATAATGATCGAAATACAAAATATAGGAAGTGGGATTAATATAAAATTTTAATTTCAAATGAAATATGGGAATGATAGGTAGAGAAAAGATATGAAAAGTGAGAAATTATTAGGAAACAAATACTCATTATGATATATATTTATGATATATATTGGAAGTTGTGATTTAAATAATTAAATAAAGGAATTATTAATTAATTAATTAATAATTTTCTCTTCTTTAAAATGATTTTCTCTCAGTCACACCCGCTGACAGCCTGAGACTCGGTGTGTTTTCTATGTATCCTTCTCTTTCTAACAAATCCTTCCCTCGTAAAAATTACTCTTGGCTTCAGGAGTTTAATTAATCACAAGTTATGGTTAAAAATTGAGAGACCTAATGGAGATGATAAATTAAAAAGAACAAATCACATTTTTATAATTTATTAATAATATAGTTTATTATTAATCCTTCACGGGCAAAAAAACAAAGTATATTACTAATATTTAAATTAGAGAGAGTTTTTTAAACTTTCTTGAAGAGGTTAAACAACAGTTATGAAAAAGGTAGAATGCTTCTTTTTTTTCCACACCATTCAATGTATTAATCAGACAAAACCCAAAAACATATGTAATAGTTATAAGATGTCATCTGAATCTTGTTTTTTCCACAACGATATCCTTGAGTACATCTTTTATAAAGTACATCATTCATTGTAGCTAGTGGGATTAAGTTAGTTTTGTTGAACCTGATATCTAATATGATATACTTGTGCACATCTTTTACAAACTCATTAATTATCATCAAATCAGATTTGTCATTAAAAAAGCAAGTAACGTTGTGAAAAAAGAAAGACGGAAGAGAGGGAGGGCATTGGTGCATGAGAGGAGGGCAATAGGGAAGGATAAGGAGACAAGACAAAATCCAGACAAAATCTAAAGGCATCACGCCACCAAACTCTGCATCTTTTAGATTGAAGAACATGTACATAATGCTAACTTAGCACTATCAAAATAAAAAGGAAATTAGCTGATTTGCATAATACAATGCAGATCAGCGGCAATTTGAGGATTGCCAGATGATACATTCTGGTCTTTTTCTAGTTTTTTCTCCTTCATATGATGCATAATATCGCCAACAATTCCCAGAAGTTTGTCTGTGAAATAAGAGCTTATCTGCAAAATACAATGCAAACCATGTAATATATAGAATCAAGAAGTCACATAGCGTAAATAAATTTCACTGTCATTGTTATACCTGCCCTTTAATATACTCGGTTACATGTGATTCAAATTTCTCTGCAACTCCAAATAGTGATTGATGGAGTGCAGGAGTCACCATCTTGTGATGAAGTTGGCAGAATACAATGAAAACAAAGTGGTCCTGTAGAAAGCCAGAAGAATTACAGACAACATAGGAATGGGAAAAAACAATCAACTCCTATGTTGTAAGGATAACCAACTAACAAACTAATATCATGTTATAGGTTCTTTTCCTGTACATTTTGTTCAAACCACAATTCATCCTATGAATTTACCTGGATTTTCTTTGGTAAGTATTCGACAATGTTAAAAGGGAGTCAGAGTAGATGACAATTAAGAGAAGCAAAATAGAGAGAAGGAAGAACAGTAATCCGAACCCAAAAAAAAGGTGAAAAACATGTCAGTCTTAAATCGAACAAATATGACATCTCAAGTTACATATCATAATAGCAACTTCAAGCTTTGGTATAGTGTATGTTGACAATACATTTAGTAATTATATGGTTATGCTCAACAATATTTAAGTATAAGAAAAGGAAAAAAGCAGGACCAGCAGAAGAAAATAATATCATAGTTCAAATAGGACATCTTAGGTTACACATTATAGTTCAAATAGGACATCTCAAGTTACATATCGAGAGATACCTAATTGACATTAAACTATTAAATCCAAACCTAATAGATATTAAACTATTTAAAATCACATAGGAAATAAATCCTAAAAGCGTCGAACTCAAAAGGTCACACAAGCACCTAATATAGTGTGAACTACTTCTCTTGCTTTATCACTTTTGTCACTCTTTCCTCAGCATGACCAGCAGAAGACACATGACAAGTAGTTGTTAAGTCATCCTTGACAACATTCCTCTTGCTGGGTTTCCTTCTTTTCCCCTTAATAGGAGCAGCATTGACATGTTGAGAAAGGTGAGATATGGTGCTATGATCAAGAGGTGTTACAAGTGGAGTAACACTTTCAGCATCAACACTCTCCACAGTTGCATTCACTTCAAAACACCCTTTTGTCAAACTCTGTTTTTTTTCTAGACAACCATAAATACAAGTTACAAATAATATTTAAATTCTATACCCTTGGGAAAAATAGATATTCGATAAAGACATGACAAATGAGTAATTGATAAGTGAAAAACCTCTGTATTTGCTTCACTAAACTGGTTCAAAAGATCTTCGCATATGGTGTATTGGCCAACGCTGATGCTAGAAGTGGGATGCTTCTTGTTAAACTCATTCATCTTCAGTTTCAGAAGAAGATTCTTTCCAACCGGAAGGTTTAACTCATTAGGAAAGTTGTCGTCATCCTTATCCTTTTTCTGTTAATAACAAATGAACCCAATTAATTAGTGATTGGATTTGATGATATAGTATATGATATTTTGTGCAGAAGATGTTAACCTCCTTTAGTGAACGAATTAGTTTAGATGCTGTCTTCTTTACCAATGGAACAGCAAGTTTATCCTAGAAAATCACAGAAGCTGATCCAGTCTTGTCTCTGACGAGATAATGAATTTTCATCCTGTCACACAAGAACCAATTTAGAATTATGAGACTAATTTAATATGAACAATTGCTGGACAGAAATTATCTGTTTTACTTTGGTTCAATTGACTCTGGTTTTTTCTTGCAGAGGGGACAAATCCATGAAGGATCATCTATTTTGACCTTTGACTCGCACTTTGAGCATCCATCATAAATCCAATTGTGTTTTGTTTCAAGTTTATGAATTTGACAGTGGATTACAAATGAATCTCCCTGTAAGACATGGTAAAACCACAAATGATCAATTATTTCAAGTCTCAATCTGGAAAAAAAAAACAATTGAAGAAATATCACATAAAATTGTTTTTTCAGGTAAAACCTTGTGGTCAATTATTTTAAGACTCAAGTCAGAATGGGGGAAAAAAAACTGATTGATGAAAAATTACATACAATTGCTTGTTCAGGTATTTGAGAGATAGTGACTTTGGTCTGGTTGTGTAAAGAAACCCCATTCGAATGCTGACTTAGCTGTGAAGTCATGGGTTGAGAGAGTGCAACCATGACAGGGGACTTTTCATCCTTTGCACTACATAAATACCTTTCTATGAGTGAATGGAAAAATAAATGTAAATGTAAAATGAAACAAATAATAAATACCTTTGTATCAAATTTTTAACCTCTATGATAGAAGGGTTAAATAAAGCCATAGTAGCATTGAAGGAGCTACAAACTTGTGGTGTACCTATAATGAAGCTTAGTTTAGTTGACGTAATATGATCTGATTGTAACTATTTAATAATGAATTGCTTAATATTACTATCCTCAAAAAATCCAACTCTTGCTAAGTTTAATAAAACTACAACTGGACTTTCAGTATTTTGCAAGTATGCCATATAGGCATCCGAAGCACAGTTATCAAATAATGTGCACTCCACTTCATTGTTCCTGAAATTTGCAATCATTACCTACTATGAATATGAATATAAGAAAACATGTTATTGGGTAAATCTATTAAATGTATTGAATTATTGATATTTGCATTACTCGGAGTCAGCCAGTTTCAGACGTAGCCTTTTTTTCGTCTCATTCCCTTTGCAGAACTCATCCAATGTGCCAATATCCTTCACAAAAACCACCACGTCTGCCAATAAAAGCAATGAAGAAGGGTGATACAGAAGCAGATTAGATGGAGATATAATTAAAAACCAAGCAGGTACATATTGACTGAATTATAGATATGGCAGTACTGAACATAAATAGTATAAGTCATTCTATAAAATTCATGCAACCGGGCCCACATGTAATTAAGAAAACTTAAGAACTGAAGGACCAACAAAAGTTTTCTCACAAAGGATGCAAAATGGTCCAGTTTAAGTATATAGACATACCAAAAGGAAATAAATAAAACAGACTGAAAATGTGATGGGATGCGTTATTTAAATTCCAGACAATGTGGCCCAGAACAAATAAAAAATAAAAAATTCTTGGTAGTTTTCTTGAGGTGCAAAATTCTCTCTTTTTAGCAGCTCAATCCCAACACGAAGCTAATTAAATACGACCTAGCCGTCCACAAGAGCATCCATATCCTTTCCCAGATAAAATCATGAGTTGTCATTTTACTTTGTCTTTCGTTTTTTTGGGTTCAAGTGAGGGCTATTTCTTAATCGCGGAATGAGATGGGTTAGACCCAGTGACCCACAATGACGTTTCTTAAAAAAATTCACTTACTTCCCAATCAAACACCCAAAACCCTAGCCAACGAAACAAGTATGATCGTTTTCTCTTTACAATTTCCTTGAAAATATGTATATTCTAAAAATTGTTATCAATAATGAGAAGAGCCTCAATCTCCTTTAATAACTCATTTGTGATTTTTCAGCTATTACATGCTACAGGTAAATTCTCTCATCTTATTGCTTTGCTCTGATTCAACTCCATATTTGCTTTGTCTGGTGGTCTTGAAAGTTTTGTAATCGTCAATCACTAAATCTCGTTGATTATTTTCTTGTTTTTTTTCCTTTATTTCCTTCTTTCTGATTAAAATTTTGAACCCTGATTAGAATTGTTAAAATATTTTTATTGTAAATATTTTAAACATGTTATATTCATAAAAAGTTTTTGAGAAAATCATAAACACTCTCTGCTCTATTTATTCATAGGAAGGGATTACACTTATATAAGCTCTAGGAGAGATATCAAAGGCAAGATTAAAGGGATTACAACATAAAGGACTGATTACAATCAGTCAGAAATCTTTCCTAAACTATTACAACTAGAATCAAGGGATATGATAGAGCTAGGATCATGGGATATGATAGAACTAGGATCATGGCTAATATCATGGGTAATAATCTGATTTCCAACACTCCCCCTCAAGCTGGAGAGTATATGTCGATCATACTCAGCTTGCCTCGAAATCCTTCAAACTTTGTTCTGCCTGCTTCAATCTTCAAAATCTTTACGCTTGTACTTCTTGAGTCTCAGTGGCCCATTTATTTTGTTTGGGCTTGTACCCTTCTTGAGTCTCAGCGGCCCACTTATTTTGTTTGGGCTTGTACTCTCTTTTAAGTCTCAGAGGTCCCATATTGAGTAGTAGAACTTGCCCAGAAGAATCTCGAGTCCCATTCTCTATAAGTCCCAATTGTCCTCTTCCCTTGTTCGACGGTGGCTTGAGGTGGTTGCATCTGGTTTGATTTGCAACTTAGCTTCTGGCGAATCTGGACTTCTTTCCTTTTTCCGGCGGTGAGATCGAGGTTGTCCAACGGTGAAGGTGGCAATCTACGTTGCTTTGGCAATCAGTGTTGCTCTGGCAATCTATTTTGCCCTAAGTTCTCCTTCCGCAGCGCTCTCTTCTCTTTTCCTCTTTTCAGAACGCTAGCTTGAATTTGGGAATATCGCCGGAATTTGCAATTCTGTTTTAGTGATTTGTGGATCTAACTATGGTGGTCTTGTTTGTGTTCTCTAGTTTAACCAAAGTTATGTGTCTCCCGGCGCTGTGTAACTCATTGCCTCTCTAAAACTCTGAATAGAGCAGCGAGTCACCAGCGCCGGAAAACCAGAACAAGACTGTTAATTTTCCTCAGGAATTAATCCTGCTCTGATACCATGAGAAAATCATAAACACTCTCAATGCTATATTTATTCATAGGAAGGGATTACACTTATATAAGCTCTAGGAGAGATATCAAAGGCAAGATTAAAGGGATTATAACATAAAGGACTGATTAGAATCAGTCAGAAATCTTTCCTAAACTATTACAACTAGAATCAAGGGATATGATAGAGCTAGGATCATGGCTAATATCATGGGTAATAATCTGATTTCCAACCGTTTTAATTAGTTAATGAGTATACATTTGGCCCGTCGAAATATTTATACCAAGATCCGCCACTGATTGGAAGGAAACATCAAACATAAAACTATGAAGACGATCAGTTGGTGGGCCAAGAAGGCTAGGAGTAGATGAAGTAGGTGTTTCTTACCCCTGTTGCATTAAGACAGTTAGAATCCTCTGCTCCATTTGTTTCATCTTCTCATCAAATTGTGCACATTCTTCTACGCATTCTGCTTCCATCCTTGCATGTTCTTCTGCGCGCTCTACTTCCATCCTAGCACGTTCCTCAGCACGCTCTGCTTCTATCTTTTCACGCTCCTCTTGAAATTTTTTATCAAACTCCTTAAGCAATTGGGTACGCACAATCTTCACAACTGAATTATCATTGGATTGAGAGCAATTTCTCTCCCTCAATGGCTCTGCTCCATACCCTTTTCCTCTTACATACCCTGATCTTTCACTAAGAACAACTATCAATATTTTATCAGAGGTCATTCAAGAGGAAGACCCTTTTGTAGAATAAATGTCAAGATCTTTAAATAAGATAAGTTGGAGGCAATAATCTAGGAACAAATGATCCAAGAACAGGGATCTAAACACATTTGTTTCAAAGAGAGACAACTATCACAAAAAGGACAAAACTGATAATAGAATCAGCATTTGATGATGAACTCATGTTAAAACAATGCGGATACTTTCTGACAAGAAAACTAAGATTTTGTGGATCTATTCTCTAACAAAGAGACTTAGTTAACCTTGAAGGTTTGGACTGGGCCCCAATAAGATAACTGAGGCAGCTTGGTTGGAGAGACCTTTTGAGAAGGAAGAGATAAGAAAAGCTATTGGTTGCATCTATATAGACAAGTCTTTTGTTCCAAATCATTTTTGAACATTCTCTACCCAATGTTAGAACTTATAATTAACTTAGAAGCAATTGAAGGCATATAATGACATGGATAAAATGCAGGGGGCAAAATTCCTGTCCTGTAAAACCATAGATCAAAAACTTCTATTTGACCACGTGAAACAATTGCATGGGAAAGGAATGCATTCATCTATCAAAATATAAAAGCATGGATTCATACGCTGAAAGATATTTCAGTAAACGAGAACTGCACATAAAAAGTGGAATTAACAGCTTTCTTCTCATATTTTAATGAGAAGAAATTTTATTAAGGAACAGCAAGCAAATTAAGTTTTTTCCCTTTGGAAAGAGGCATTTCATTTAATTCATTCTCATCCTCCCTGATACAAGCCAGAACACTAACAATAACATCAAATACATTAAAAATCAACTATATCTATAAGTATCTATATTATTGTTAACAAGCATTACAATTGATAATTCCTAGTACACCAAGCAACATAACAATAATTTTGGGCAAAACAATAAGCATACATACACACAGAGAAACAAGAATTTCGTAACTATTTCAAGAAATTTCATTATTATAGCATGACCGAAATAGGAAGAGAGGATAAATTGAACCCACAGATTGTTAGAAGGATGTAGCAAAAAATAAGCATTGAAAGAAGCATCTCTAAGGTTTAAACAAGCATTTCAAATGCTGCCTTTAGTTCACTTCACCTCAACTTCAATCTTAACATCTTTAAGTCTAGACTCATAATATCTAATAACCCATTCTCTTTCAACCAGCTGTTCTTTTGTCCAAAATGTAAATAATATGCTAAGGACTACTTGCTAACTAAACTTCGAATTTGTAGAAGCAAACCATTGGCATATCAAGAAAACATCTGTTGTCCTGAGTCTGAATAAATGAAGTGATCATATTCTGCCGTCACGCATCATTAATATCCCATGCAACAAAGTAATTGACTTGAATCCTATGGTCCAGCAAGAAAATTAATTTTTTTAGCTTAGTTCGACAAGCTGAAAGACTATACTCAGGAGCAGAGCAAACAAGTCACCTGGTAGAGATGGCAGAGCAAAGATAGAGCAGTGACTTTGGAATCAAACTCAGATCCAAGGTCTCTAAGGGCAAACGCCACATGGATCTGGAGTTTTTTCGCCGAGAAGTGGGAGGATGAGTTTTCCAGATAAGGAAGCAATAAAATGGAAATAACAGGTTGGTGCTGTTGCAACCAAAATGATGCTGCAAAGTAACTAGGGCTTGGACGAATGTGCTTCGTCAGAGATCGAAGGAGGGCGAGGTGCCGGAAACAGAGCACGTAAGCCGAAGGATGACGCGAAGAGGGAAGACCGAATAGGGAAGATGGAGGAGACCGAGTGTGAGAGAGCTTTAGAGTCTGTTTGGTTTGACGGAGGGGGAGGGGAGGGGGAGGCGGAGGGGGAGGGGGAGGGGGAGGGAGGATTTTAATAAAGGGGAGGGGTAGGGAAGGATTTTAATATTACCTTATTTAGATTGGTCAGAAGGAAGTGGATGAGAGAGATTTTAATGTTACCTTGTTTGGTTTAAAAGGGGAGGGGAGGGAAATTTTTTGGACATTGACAACTTTACCTATATATATATTTGCTGAGAATCCTAATCCACAGATACATTTTTTTCCCTGCTCCAGAATTTATTGAGGACAAAAGAATTCAAAATCCAAATAATCCCATCTTGGAATCACTTCTACTCAAGATACGGCTATATGTGGAGGGGAAAAAAGTCATGTGTGATTGATGGATTTGAACATTCCCAATTACCAAAGCAATGAAGGATCGTCAAGAAACCAAAAGCACAACCATACGCACTTCAAAATAATTAAGCCAGCCTCCGATGAATCTAACTGTTGTCTAAAGGAAGTAAAAGCTTATGCTCATCACAAGTTTTCCGTGACAATTGAATTTTTCTTCCATGTTTGAACACAACATGATGTGAAAAGGATGTCCAATACTAATAATTTAATTCATGGCAGAACTTTTATGTATTCTTTTCCTATGAATTTGAGATTTACCTCATCAATTAGATGAAGATACGCGGCAATTAGCAATTGATACAACCACATTCATAGATAAAGACAGATACACTGCAATTCTTTTGCTAAATAACTTGAACAGGACGAACAGGAATAGGGTTTTCAGCTACACCGACTTGTAAAGGGGCAAAAGGGTATTCTAGGAATAATAGAAAAGTTATAGGGGTATCTTAGTCCACTGACGCATCCATTCTAACAATCCCTCCAAATCCGTCCGATTTGGGGGGTGATGTTTTTTAGGAGGGAGGGGAAAATTTTAAAAAATTTCCCATCCCTTCCTAAAAAACATCATCAGCAAACGAGGGAAGGGGGCTAAAATCCCTCCATTCTCCCCCCTCCCCTCCGATCCCTTCAAACCAAACAAACCATTAAGGGAGCGGGAAGGAGGCCGAGTGTGAGAGGGACTCCTAAATTCCACAAAAATTCAGCCAAAATTTCCTACCTCACCCCCAAAATTTTTTGGTCTTTGGCATAACACATAAGGAGGCTAGAAAGCCTCTAGAGGTAATTCAAGGTACTCTTTTTCTTCATGACAATATATTACAAGCATTATTTGATTCGGATGCTAGTCATTCTTTTATTTCATATGATTGTGTTAAACATTTAATTCTAAGAAATTATAAACTACCTTATGATCTGGTTGTGTCAACACCGCTTGGTGTCAAATCTACAACTACTGATAATGGACAAGAGCAGTGCAGTGATCATGGCTCCAAAGGCAAGGCAGTAGACGCTGGCAACTGATGGTTGCTATCTGATTGATGGTTTAGGAATAGTTATTTGCTATATAGTTTTGATGTAACTGTTAGACTATTTGGAGTTTGTAAACAATATTTACCTTATATTTGGATGACTGCATTATGAACCCTGTGGGGTAACTCCTGATATGTAACCAAGGATTGTAATTTATTATTAGTATACCATGCTCATTTCATTTTGCTCACTATGTTGGGCTATATTGTTAAGACATGTTATTGTGGGTGTGACAATTTACATAATTTGACCTTTGCAATCTATGACACAAAAGTCTCAAGGGACATAGCAACGGTTTCGCTTTTTTTCAGGGACTTTTTTGTAATTTTTTTCTACCTAAGGACCTCAAAACGATTTTTCAAAAAAAAAAAAAAAAAACACCTTATATGGCACTAGGTCAAGAAAACACCACATGAGGCACATAAGACGCATAAGCAGTTGTGGCACCTACCTAAAAAAGCGTCACAACATCCCAATTTTTTTTTTAAAAAAAACAATTACAAAAGATGTGGTTGTAACGAGGTGGCACAAAATGTGTGCAACTGTTCCACGTCAATGGCTGAGTTGGAAAAGAAAGAAAAGTGAAGAGAGAGGGATCAGTGTCAATGGCTGGTTACGTCAATTGTCATTTGTCAAGTCTAATGAGAGACTGAAACTGAGACTAGAGTGAGATGAAGAGAGGGCCTTTTAATAGCCGGACAGTTGGCCTGCAATGGATTTTAGTAACTCAGCCAAGAGCCAAAGTCCCACGACACCAAAGTTTCATGAAGCAATAACAGAGCGGGTTACATATGTCTCAAGAATTATGTTTGCAGATAAGAAATTAATCTTAGAAAAGCGATTGAAAATAATCTCCAGAAATCTCTTATTTACCTTTTGTGTGGTATTAATTATTTTTACCATTAGCATAAGTTAAATATAGCAAAAATAATAATAAACAAAATACTGAATGACCTGGTAGAGTTGAATTTTCCGATGCCACACATTCCCACCAAACAATGATTTGAATCTTCATTGAGAAGATTGTTCTCCAACTGATTTGAGAGAAACATTGATGAGCTTTATTTCAAACTTTTGTTGAGGTGATTAAGGTCTGCACAGAAACAGAAACAGAGTTATTTTGAGTGAGGGAACAAAAAATGAACGATGTTGGCAAAGGAGGGAGTTAAATATCTCTTCTTCTTTTTTGTTGATATTAGAAAAAGTTATATAATTACTATGTAAAATCTGTACATATCTTTAAAAATATTAATTACTTACTTTTTATAATTTAAGATGGAGATTACTTTTTATAATATAAGATGGAGTTAGATTTTTTTTAGAGATTAAAAAAAAATTAAATAAGTTAATTAATGATATCAAATGTTATATATCCTTAAATTACCTATCCAGGTAGCAAGCAAGATAGCTTATTAAAAATAATAAAATAAACATTTTAGAATAATTAATTATTTTCCTGATATCTTAAAAAAATCAATCTTATATATCTTCATAGTTAGGATCTCTATCTTATATTTATATATTTAGGAGCCGAGTGAGCATTGAGAAGCGTATAAAAACAGATGCATCAAAACTTCACTGCCCTTTCTTCAATAATTCCACCCAAAAAACAAGAACTTACTGCACGAAATGGAAAATATTAGTAGCATACCCAAAAATTAGAATTAGTTTTCCAATTAACAAAGCAAAGCCTCCTCCCTCGAAGGGAACATAATATAATAGTGAAGACAATTTCTCAACAAATCAAAACATCAATAGGGAATTATAACCCAGAAACCTGTAACTGACCAAATATTTTTCTTCTGGATGAATGCAAGTATTACGAGAGACGAAAGAAAAAGAAATTTCATAGAGGAACCCAATTAAAAGTGTGGGAGAGATTTTCCAAATCAAACCCAAAACTTTTGTAATGTTAGCATGTATCAGTTGAACGATTAATCGAAAGATAAAAGATGAAAAGACCAAAAGCCAACAGAAAACCCATAACTACGAGTAGATCTCCCAGATTCACCAGAAGCTTCGCGCGAAAGCTATAGCGACACGAAACAAAACCTTTCTTTTCTTTTTTTTTGAAAAAAAAATGGTACCTTGAAAGCCAGTCCGAGCACAGATCGCAGAAGAGATAGAGGGAAGAAATAGGAACAATTTGGACTTTTTGCTCTGTTGGATTCCCCGGAACAGCAAGCAAGCTGGCCTTTCTTCTCCTAAATCCAAGTAAGGAAGACGAATATATTTGTTAATGAGGGTGGAGGTGTCGCCGCCGTAGGGTTCAGGGAATGACTGTCGCACTGAGGAGGGGGAGGAATAAATAAGGACAGGCAGGAGAGCGTGAGAACGCTTATTAAGAAACGACGAGCGTATCCTTGGCTTGTAATTTTGGAGTTTTTTTCTTTTTACATATATTTAAGTAAAAGTTATTTATAATTATAGGTAAGCTTTCAACTTATAATTTATAAGCCATTAATTATTACATTACGTCGAAAATTATGATAAATGCATTTGAAACAACAAATTCTCTTCCAAATATTTGTATGTATGTGTATATATTTATTCCCCGTTAGACTATGTATGAATAAAATTCTTGATTTTTTTATCCAAAAAAAAAAAATCATGATTTGTTGATATAAAATATTGATAGGCATCTTTAGAGTTTGGCATGAAGAAAACAGAGGTCGGGAAAATTTTAATAAGTTTAGTTTAAACGAAAAAGATAAGTAGAATTATAAAATTTTGATAAAAAAAATATGTAAGACAAAAATAAAAGAAATAATTAAATGCTTTTAACCACACGCCCTAATAAAATGACTTGATACATAAAAAATTTCTTACATATTATATTGAAAAAAGTGACTAACTAAATATTATTTATTGAATTAAACTATTAGACAGATATTAATATAATAGACTTGGTTAATAATTCTTTCTCCTTCTTGCACTTCTCAAACAATTACCACCATGAAAAAATTATTTGAGGTAATTTGTTTTTCACTCTTTTTAACACTTCTCAAACAAATATGGCATATGATTTATCTTATTTTTGTATCATATACCTTTGTAATATTGTATTATAAATATGAAAGATTATAGGGCAATGTTAAGCATAATTATCCATATGTAACTTCTATTAAACATAACGAAAGAGGCTAGTCCTTCATAACATAGCGAACCAAAATTCAAATCTCTACTTAAATAGGTGTCTATATTTAGTGTTCGACAATACCTCGAACAAGATTGCCTCCAATAGGGGATATATTTGTGCCTTAAAAAAAAAAAAAAAAACCCCTTCCATTCAAAAATAAGCCATAAGTTTGCCTAAGATTATCCTACACTATACTTTATCAAAGATATGGACATACCTATTTATTAGTTTTAGCTTGGATTTTAAAAAGAAAAATCAATTTTTATGTGCCCAGATTCAGAATAGATTCATTATACTTGTACTCTTCAATAAGGAGAAAAATCAATTTTGGTAGCTCCATGTCTAACTTGCACAGTTGCATATGGTAATTCTTTAAAGTGGCACCCCTTGTATTCCTTTAAGTATTTAAATTCTTTATATTGGATTAAACCTTTCATGACACGTATGTCACTACTTCATTAACTAAATATTATCCAAAATAAGAAAGATAGCATGTGGATTTACTTGCCCCCAGCAACATGTACTTTAGACATGCATAACACCAGAATTATACATGAACCTGAAAGACAAACAATTATTGTTACAAAGCCAGTTTCACAACTTGGAGAGCGTGAAAATAATGCCAACTTGTTTGTAAGGATGCACCATTGCAACTGAAGGATTCTTTAAATCTGTGAACAGATGGCCATTTCTATGTATCAAAGATCCTTCAACACATATTTGTGACAGTGAATTGATTGGTACAGGCTTTAAGTCACTTGCAGATTTAGTTTATGAAACCAATGCTTATGTACTGTGTACAAGACTTTGGACATTTTGTTCGTGTTATTATTGTTACTACTACTCTATATATTTTATAAATTCATATATATTTGTATCAAGATTCAAGTCCTTGTAGATATCTGATCCGAATACCTCATGAAGTGTTGGTATCAAGCTTATGTTCATTTTTTCACGTGCATATTTGTGTTTGTTGAACTCATAGAATCTTGTAAATAAGTCCATTTTTTGAGGAATTCCCATGTCCAATTTGCCTTCGTAAAGTTTTTTAGCCTCTTGAATGACATAATCGGGCTGTTGAATTCTCTGCTTTGTTTTTATTTTGGTTAAACTATATCCAGTTCATTGCACTGTTTATGTCAAATGCTGATTTTTTTTTTTTAATCCTATAGTGTGATGATGTCAAATTATAGTTATGTTTCCTATTGTTGTTGATGTTTTTCATTTTGATATCAAAGTTGTATCTTTCATTCTATTAGTCATTACTATTTTGGGCATTCTTCCAATGATCAATGTACTGCAAAAAAATCGGTTTTTGCAATGGAAAAAATCAGTCGCAACTTAAGTTTGCGATGGATAATGTCCGTCGCAAAAAACAAGTGGCAATTGTGATGGATTTTCAATTTTCTGTCGTAAATTTCAAAATTTGCGACGGATTTATAAATCCGTTGCAAAAATTCCAATTTATGACGGGTTAAGTATCCGTCGCAAAAACCGTTGAAAATTTCATTTCTTAAAAAAATTTCCTTATTTTATTTGTTTAATTTTGCTTTAATTTTTTGTTTTAATTTTGTTTTTAAAATTATATTCTTTTCCATTATTTTTTTAAAAATATTTTTAAAAATTTCTTTATTTTATTTTTTAAATTGTTTTAAAAATGATATAATAAAATATATATAAAAAAGCTTTTTACCATATATATATATATAAAATAACAATCACAAAGAGTTTTACATAGAACATTAGGAAATTATAAATAATAGTGTTGCAAAGAACATGTACTAAAAAGTAGTCTAAAGAGCAACATTGTGATCATCATCATCACCACCAGGAGCCGACTCCTTACCCTTGTTTTTCATTAGGGACATGAGTTGAAACTGCATCTGCCTAACCATCTCGTGTGTCTTGTGGAGCTCATTTGCTGTCTCTATTTGTATCTGCTTTGTCTCGCTCAGCTTAGCTGCTTGCTCCTGCACCAATGCCTTCATCTTCTTCAGCTCATCTGCAAAAACATTAGGAAATACATTTATTTTTTGTACTTCATTTAAATGGACCAGGGAATGAAAATGTAACCATCAATATCAAATGTATTACATTTACTTGCAGAAACACCTTCAATGCCGGATGAGGAGCGCTTTGTTTGCCTAAGTCGGCTGGCAAAGGCACCGTATTCGAAGACTCTGCCTTTGTTGTTAAATCCACCTGCAGCCTTAAAGAATGGACTCTCATTATTGGACTGAGAGGATGCGGGGTCGGTCCCACTCTGCGAGTCTCTCTCCTACGTCAGCCTTGGATAGGTTTCCTACAAACAAAAAAATGCATCATAAATAAGCCTTGTGAAATGAAATAAACATGTTGCTGTATGAAACAAAGAATAAATGCAATATAAATGTCTCACCGCCACTTGCTACGACTTGGTGTTAATCCAACGTCTCTCACTCCCTTCAGACTGTTGGGAATGGGTCCGCTCAAAGGCAATCCACTCAACATCTTCTGCAAGAACTTCCCCAGACAGTGCCTACAAACACAAATTATGACCGTCAATAAATTGTTTCAAAGTATAAAATATTGCATACTTAAATAGAAAACAACGTGTACTCACAATTTTACCTGGGAATGAAAATGGACCAGGGAATGAAAATGTAACCATCAATATCAAATGTATTACATTTACCTGCAGAAACACCTTCAATGCCGGATGAGGAGCGCTTTGTTTGCCTAAGTCGACTGGCAAATGCACCGTATCCGAAGACTCTGCCTTTGTTGTTAAATCCACTTGCAGCCTTAAAGAATAGACTCTCGTTATTGGACTGAGAGGATGCGGGGTCGGTCCCACTTTGCGAGTCTCTCTCTTACGTCAGCCTCGGATAGGTTTCCTACAAACAAAAAAATACATCATAAATAAGCCTTGTGAAATGAAATAAACATGTTGCTGTATGAAACAAAGAATAAATGCAATATAAATGTCTCACTGCCACTTGCTGCGACTTGGTGTTAATCCAACGTCTCTCACTCCCTTCAGACTGTTGGGAATGGGTCCGCTCAAAGGCAATCCACTCAACATCTTCTGCAAGAACTTCCCCAGACAGTGCCTGCAAACACAAATTATGACCATCAATAAATTGTTTCAAAGTATAAAATTTTGCATACTTAAATAGAAAACAACGTGTACTCACAATTTTTCGTTTATGCTCACTCATTGAAATGGAGCCGCCAGCATATGAAGGTATTTCCTGCTTGGCCCTATTTTGCTTATTTTTATGACTTCTATTATTAAATTTCTCATCGACGGCCCAATTTTGAAGTAATTGGTCTGCAGTCTCAGGTTCAATCCAATTTTGCTTGTCTTGTACCCTTTCTCAATTTATAAAACCTCTCAGTCAACCACTGGCTTCCCTTATGGTTATAAGCTTTTTTCAGATCTTGACGATGTTCAAGCAACGTCCTAAACTTATCCTAAAAATCAATAATGAACAATTAGTGCTCCAAATTTTAAAAGTACTTAATCAGTTTGCATTTGGATAAGAAATTAATAACCATAAAACACTTAACTTACCAAAAACTCATTGAACCAAGCATCCCGATTCTCCTTAGGAATCTCTGTCCACTTGCTCCAAGGTTGATTAAAATTACGAAATATTTGGCTTGAGATGATATCAGCCACTTGATTATAAGGCTCAAATTTGAAGACAGAGGATATGATGCAAATATGAGCATACAAACTAAAGGTAGAAAATCATAACGTTATTGGTAACTTTACATGACTCACTCGTTGGTGCTGGAAGGAAGGATCCAAAGCTTCCCTGTCGCAGGATCTTTCTCTCCCTAGATTGGTGTATCAGAGGAACTACCTCCTTCGTCGACTTGGCTCTGAGGTGACGCAGTGTGCTGAAGGAAGGAATGTGAAATATTGAAGATGTTTGTACATAGATGGTTAAAGAAAGCTAAACATAAGTAAATCAATCAGAAATGGTAAAGTAAACCTGTTGTCCCCCTTGTTGTAGATCAGTGGAGGAAGGCAGTGACGATGACATATAAAGCGACGGTGAAGTTGACAAATAAACCGACGGTGAAGATGACATCTCAAATAGTGGAACCCATGGGGAAGTGCCTCCCCCTCTGCCTACAAAGGGACCAGATGGCGTTGCCCTACCCCCTCTGATAGGACGGGTTCAAGCTCGACCACCACCACGTCTACTATCTGAACGTCCTCCTGGATGCTCCATTTCTAAACACTTATAAACATTATGTCAAAATATATATATAAATAAGATATTTACTTAATATGACAATAGCGTAGTTACAGAGTATGTAGTATAACAGATCGTCATAAACAAAAAAACTAACACAAATCAACCAGACAATTCCTATTCTTCGACATCTACTTACATGCCTTTCTCTAGAGTCTCATAGTTGTCGAACTCAGATTCACTATCAGAGTAAATCACTTATTTTTCATCATCAACTTGGATAGGAATCAACTCTAACTCCGCAGCATAATCAAACAGATTGCTTGGTACATCGTCGTCAGCAATGTTTACGGGCAGTACATGTTCTACATCAGCTTGGAACGGTTTAGTCATGCTGTCATTTGTTTCCGACTCTTTTGACTTGGGTATAATATTTCGTGCTTTGGTTTTGATAACTCCCATCCACCCTTGGCGGGATGTGGGGTCTAATGTATAGTAAACTTGTTCCGCCTATTGAGCAAGGATGAATGGGTCATAACCGACCGTATATCTCTTTGTCCAGTAGATCTCAACATTTCCATATTTGTCCACCTTTGTCCCACGCTGACTATTATCAAACCACTCACATTTAAAAAGGGTCACCACTTTGTCCCACGGGTAACTTAGCTAAATTATGTCAATTAACTTCCCATAGTAGTCGCCCTCCACCCCGTCACCTTGGCCACCTTGACAACATACACCGTAATTGCAACATTTCGTATTTGCATTCTCTTCAACAGTTGAAAATCGATACCCATTGATTACAGATTTTTTGCATCGGGTAAAAACTATTGTAGCTCCATGAGATAAACTCCACGCAACTTCATCTAGATCTTTTAGATTTCGCACAAAGTAGGATTGAAACCATTTAGGAAATTCAGAGTTCGTGAATTGATCGACTTTGGAATCGACTGTAATACCCCAGATTTTTATTAATAGTAATAACTCATTTATTTTATTTTATTTTATATAGCCTTGGTGGGCCAAATACTCCTAGTCCTAATTGCCTTAGGAATTTTTAGCTTGTGCACTAAGAAATAGATTTTAGGTAATAATTCCGTTACTTGTCAACCAAGTCATATTAAATTCACATCATGATTGATTGATTGAATTTAATATACCCTATCACATTAAATTCATACCATGATTGATTGATTGAATTTAATATACTCTATTAATGAGTTGGCAATAGTAAAGAGCCCAACCCATAGCTAACCCTAATTTCAAGTTATAAATAGAGGTCTAGCCTAACCCTGAATATTCTTCTTTCTACTATTCTCTTCTACTACGTCCTCTATTCTTTCTCTGTGTCAATTATTCTTCTAAGAGGCTAGCAAAATGGAGACCAGGTAATCCTAATCCCCAAAACAATAGGAGTCAATTGTTGCATATCGATCTCGATCTTTGTGAAAAACCCTTAAATATGTTGCAGCATTTGTATATGTATGTATATGTTTTCCTTTTCGATTAGCATGAATCACTTTATGAAAGCAAAACTCCTCACCTCCTTGTATATGGGGATATTTGTGTCTCACAGAAAAAAAAAAAATCCATTAAAAATTAAGCCATAAGTTTGCCTAAGATTGTCCTACACTATCCTTTATCAAAGATATGAACATACCCATTTATTAGTTTTAGCTTGGATTTAAAAAGGAAAATCAATTCTTGTGTGCCTTGAGAATATATTCATTATACTTGTACTCTCATATAAGGAGAAAAATCAATTCTGGTGGTTCCATGTCTAACTTGCACAGTTGCACATGGTAGTTCTTTAAAGTGGCACCCCTTGCATTCCTTTGAGTATTTAAATTCTTTATATTGGATTAAACCTTTCATGACACGTATGTCACTGCTTCATTAACTAAATATTATCCAAAATAAGAAAGATAGCATGTGGATTTACTTGCCCCCAGCAACTTGTACTTTAGACATACATAACACCATAATTATACATGAAACCTAGAAGACAAACAATTATTGTTACAAAGCCATTTTCACAACCTGGAGAGCGTGAAAATGATGCCAACTTGTTTGTAAGGGATGCACTGTTGCAACTAAAGGATCCTTCAAATTTGTATATAGATGACCATTTCTATGTATCAAGGATCCTTCAGCACATATTTGTGACAGTGAATTGATTAGTACAAGCTTTAAGTCACTTGCAGATTTACTTTATGAACCCAATGCTTATCCACTGTGAAGGGCGGACCCAAGTATTAGACTAGGGGGTAATTGTCCACCCTTAAATTGGGGAAGTGGGTGTTTTTTTTTTAAAACATGAATACATGTTTAAATGATTGTCCATTCTTAAATTAAGTGTCCACCTTTAATACATCAAGATTACACTTCATAATCGCATGGGAGATAAATGGTTGAATGATTGTTTAGTGTCTTATATTGGAAAAAAAATGTATTTGATAGCATTGATAATAAAGTAATTATGATAGAATTCTAGAAAACAAGGCCTAAAAGGATGACACTATAATTATTTTTATTGTAATATACTTTTGTTATTAAAATATATGTACTTGAACTTATTGAGTGCCTACTCTTCATTATAATTTATGTAGCTGCATTTCTAATAGTACTTAGCCCTGCTTTTCTAAATAACAAGTTTATAAAATAACTGCTTCTCTTATTACATCATCAATATTCACTTGATTTCATGAATATTTTTTTGATATTCTTTTCTTTTCTTGTTTATATTCTTTTGTTTTTAATGCATTTAAAATTTTCCTTTTTTTAAAAAAAAATCGGGGGCTAGTGCCCACCCTTCACAAATTTTCTAGATCCATTTCATTGTGAATGCGTGTAGATTTAGGGCACCCCATACCACGCAATTTCGATTCATCTATCGGAGATAATCTTTGGTCCGGAAGCGGGCGATATTCCTTGTTCACTACCAATCGGCTGAAATGATGAAGAGTAAACATGCATAACATTGTAGACTGAGAATACTAGATCCACATACTGTTCAGCATCATGGGATACCTTCTAACATGCAGCAATTACATGACTACATGGGAATTTGAATGCCTGAAACTTGCCACACCGGCATTTCCCCTGGCTCAAGTTCACCGAGTATGTATTGCCCTGATTATCAACTTCAAACGTGGTACGCGCGACATTAAACTCCTAAACACGCATTGATGTAGCTCGCTACTCTCCATTCTTTGTCATAGCTTCTCCAATAACACTCAAAAAATGTTTTCCGTTCATTGCATCTTTTTGTGCTTTGGTCCCTCTTTTAAACCAGTAACGAACAAGTCGACTATAGGGGTATTTCACCAAGGATATTATCATGACTATAACCCGTATAAAGCTGTATATGTTTGAATAATTTTTTAAGCAGAGTCATAGTCTATGAGCATATCTATCACATACAAGTGTACAATAAGCATCAGAGTTAGTGTTACAGTACGCGTCCGTACATTTGCTTGACGAATACGGTACGTTGTCTGTCGAGAAGCGATCACAGATTTCCTATGAGGGTAACATTGCATCTATTAATTCACAACCAATATCCCAATAGATATCCTAGCCACAATTGACTATTGTACCCCTGGTGTATTTATTATTTAATTATTTTTCCTTAAATTTCGAAAAAAACGCTGATGCACAGCATTTGGGGCTGATTTTCACCTAATTTTGAAAAATCATAACTAATTCTAGAAAACTTGAAATGAGGATCCGTAAAATTTCCTGGAATCCTTAGGATGTATAATTTCAAGGAAAAATAATAAATTTTGCCCAGATTACACGGTTCATTCCCAGGTTTTAAGTTTTGATCATCTGCCCAGCATTTTCCTAGAAATTCGTAGCCTAACTTTGAAGATTTTTATGTCACTGTACAGAAATCATTTTGACATGTTCTTGACATATTTAAAAAGCCCTATATGTCTACTGTAACCATGAATTTTCCCAGAATTTTCCAACCACGTTTTCAACATAAAATATAAGCATTTTTATCACTGATTCAGAAATTCCCTAACCGATGAAATTTCACCAGAACTTCGTTATTTTGATGTTTCTCTTCCGGAAATTTTGCTAAAACCCCTTCTTCATCAATTTTTCGAAAAAAAGCTGATTTTAACCATAAAAACATTAATTTAAAATTATTCTAGAATATTTAAGATCTACACTACTTCTATCTAAGAATTTAAAGACTAAAAACTAAAGAACTTAAAGCTAGAGCTAGGGAACTTACCAGGAACTTTTCTCCTCCTTTCTTCGAGACTCTCACTCACTCTCTTACTCTTAGAATCAGCTTGTTCAAGCTTGGTTTGGTGTGAGGAAATGATGAAGCCAAGCCTCCTATTTATAGCATTTTGGGTGGTTAACTTCCTAACAACTCTTATGCATTTTTGGCCCTTGGATTTAGGGTAATTGGGAGCACAAATTCTCACCCTACACTCACCCCCCAACTGTCCCCCCCTCCCTCTCCCTCTCCCTCATCCTCTTCCATTTCTTTTATGATTTCCACTTTATGGTACATTATCCTCTTCTAAAGTTGCCATGTGTTTTAGCTTCACAATTAAGCTATCAATTCCTCTCTCCTTGCTTATCACTAGCTAGAATCACTAGAAAAGAATTTATTTGAGGATCCTAATGAAGTTTTATGCTCAATGACTCATTGGTTTTGAAATCTTGAAGTTCTCAGCTTCATTTAGAGACCA
This sequence comes from Acacia crassicarpa, assembly GCA_034222035.1. NCBI lineage: Eukaryota > Viridiplantae > Streptophyta > Magnoliopsida > Fabales > Fabaceae > Acacia > Acacia crassicarpa. Next base: position 28,269,190 of record JAWXYG010000004.1, read on the forward strand.
TAATCACTTACTTTCTCATTTGGTATCAATTTGCAAAATTTGGGGAAATGACTTTGGTTATACTCATTCTAAAGCTTGAATTACGCTTGTTCATAATCTCTTCTTATCACTACTACAAAACAGGGATACGGAGTCCTATTTTTTGTACTTTTGGAGTCCTTTTCCTAGAGGACGTCTATATGGGGGGCGCAAAAAGCGGAGACTTACAGAGTCTAAATATTTCTTAGACGCCAAAAGTTGAGACTTACGGAGTCTAAATATTTCTTAGACTCCATAAGTATTTTTTTTAAAAAAAACAAATTAGATTGGGACGATGACGGCGTTAAACACAAATCCGAGAAGTTTGAGATCTGCAAAAAAATCTAGAACAAAAAAACTCCAGAACGCAATAAACATATCTAGGGAGTTTAAGATCTGGAAAAAAAAAATCCAGAACGCAATAAAAAGATCTGAGAAATTTCAGATCTTAAAAAAAATCCAGAACACAATGAAATTTTAGATCTAGAAAATATCCAGAACGCAATAAACAAAACATCATCGGACCTATCATCAATAGCACATTGAAAGCTTTAGGAGCACAGATCTGAGTTTATGTTTTTGAAAAATAACAAGAGCAACTCAAAATTAAAAAAAAAATCTATAGATCCATGTTTTTGCTCACCTTCGCCATCATCCTCCTTCATTAGCTCAGATCTGAGTTTGATTTCAGTAAAATAAGACAGAAAGGCTTGCATTGCCGGAAAAAGATGATGAGGAAGACGAACGATGGTTGACGAAAAAAGACGAGGAGGAAGACGAGCACGAACCACGCTAACGGTGAAGGGAGGACGGCGAAGGAGGAGCGATGACGGAGGAGGGCCGACGATGATCGGAAGGTCTCAGGCAGCATCTGAAATGAAGATGCAGAGTAGAGAAGGAAGACAGATGGAAATGAAATGAAGTGGGGGGGAAGAAAAAGGAAAACTTGTGAAGTCTGATGGTGGGACTTTTGGAGTCTAAGTTTAAAACTTAGACTCCAAAGGCATTATTTTTGGAGTCTAAGTGTAAAATTTAGACTCCTAAAGGGTCTCCGCGGGCCCCACAAACACGTGAAAAGTGATACTTTTTCCCGCTAGGATTTTTGTTTACCGCATTTTTTCTTTTTTTAAATCACTTTTGGAGTCTAAGTCTTAAACTTGGACTCCAAAAGTCATGCTTTTGGAGTTTAAGTTTTAAAATTAGACTCCAAAAGAATGACTTTTGGAGTCCAAGTTTAAGACTTAGACTCCAAAAGTGTCTCACGCGGGCCCCACACTGAACCCCTGCTGCACGATGTGACCTTCTGCTGCACGACGTGACCTTCTTTTCTGCTGTACGAGATGACTTTTGGAGTCCAAGTTTAAAACTTAGACTCCAAAAGTGATGATTTTTTGAGTCTAAGTTCCATACTTAGACTCCAAAGGTGGCTCTCACTAGACTTTTGGAGTCTAAGTTTGAAACTTAGACTTCAAAAGTTAACTTTTAATTACAAAAATGCCACTGCTTTTATTTTTACTTCCTTTTTTTAAAAAAAGGACGTCTTTTTGAGATGCAAAAACCATTTTTTGTAGTAGTGTATATTTGATCTATGATTAATGGATTTCAAGATACAATTTAATTTGTATGGATTTTCATTTGTTTATGTCCAAAATTAGTTTCTTGGAGTATCCTAATTGTTTTAATTATCTAGTTTCCCATTGGTCCTTACCTTGACTTCCTTTCTTTCCCTCTCTCCTACACACACACACACACACACACACACACAACACACACAAATACGCCACACACACACACACTACACCTCCCTCTTGCTTTTCCACCACCTTATCCTCTTCCATGCTATCCTCTTCCATTTTTCCAAAAGTCTTTAGCTAGGGTTATGACTCATACTTTTTTTTTTTTGCTCAGAGTTATGACTCATACTTAGGGTTGTGATTCATTTCATGCATAGGTTAATGACTCGTTCATGTTTAGGTTAATGACTCATTCATGTCTAGGTTAGTGACTCATTCATAGAGTTGTGACTCATTTTGCATATGTGTATTTGATTCTTGAACTTTTCTTCTCTTCCCTTTTTCTTCTTCAAAAACCGCCCCTCTCCCCTTAAATTATTTTTAATTTGTTTTCTTGGTTTATAATATTTGGAAGAAAATCTTCCATTGATTAATTTTGTTTCACATGGATTCCACTTTATTATATTGATTTTCAAGCCCTTAGATTAGCTTTATGAGGGTTAATCTTGGCCTTTGATGTTAATTAAGATTATTGACTTTTCAAAGTTTGATTAAAGTTTAATTAATATCCTAGTCAAAAGCCTAATTGTCTCTTGATTATTGCATAATTGGTGTTTAGGGTATTTTATGACGATTGGCAATCTATTTTATACTAACCTCAACCCTTATTGGTATTTGAATTTTAATTAGCTTAACACATCTCTATTTGGTAATTATTAATATTAATTGTAAATAATTAGCTAATCATTCTATTAATGTTAATTATTGGCCCATTAAATATTGGTAATTATCCTTTTAATTGTTCAAGTGTTTTGGTAATTCTTTATGGCTCTTTACTAGTTGAAAATGAACTAGGTATTAATTCTAGGGTATTAGAAAATCTAGTTTCTTAATAAATTATGAATTTGAGACTTAAGTCTTCTTTAATTAATCCCTTGATTAATTATGAAAATTTACACAATTATTTAGTTTAGTGAAAACCTAATTGTCTACTAATTCTTATTAATTTCTCCTATTTGATTTAAGTATTTTCCTAACACTTCCTTGCTCTTTTTGATCATATAAGAACCATAATTTAATTTGGGGATTATTTGTATCTTTAAGGTATTTTATGATTCCTAACAAAATCTTAGAAAAATAAAACATTGGCTATCTTAATCCTAAGGGGAAATATTCTAGAAAATAAGATAAATATGTCACAAAATTTGAGATAACATATTCATCTATTTTAGATAGGTGTTATCAACCAAAATATTGCATTTATAATAAGTAACAATGTTTGGGGTATTACACTAAGCTTAATTATGTCATTAATTAAGGCCCTTGGATTTATTTGTGTTTGTTTAGATTTAATTCTCTCCATTTATTCATGGTGAAAGCCTCCTATTGGTTTGTTACGGACCGGCCCAATAGGCCCAGATCCGGACCTCGGCCCAACTACGCCTATAGGAGAATCCACGCTATATTAGGAAAGGATCTGAGATCCCACAAATCTAGGATCTCGTCAATAAAGATTCTCCTTCAGTCATAATCCCAACAAATCAGCCCATGATCTATCAATCAGGGATATCGCCCATCAATATGGAGATATACGCACCAGACTCCTCTATAAATAGGGGGAACCCTAAACAGGTGCACACGTTCTATTCTATGCTCTATTTACATACTATCACACAGAGCACACACCCCACTCCCCTGGCAATGTGCCTTCCAGTATATTACGAACTACGTGGACTTTGATCCCCTAAAAGGGTACGTAGGCTCTAGGCTTGACAACCTAGTCAAGTCCAATATCTGTGTTCTTAGGACAGAACATTGGCGCCGACCGTGGGGAACTATAAACTTCAATCCCCGTGACCACTGATGGTGAGCACTAGAAGCCACACCAGAAACCCCCAGCCGGAGGGAGGAGACCCCAAGCCAAGCCAACCACCACCGGATCAGCCGCCGGAGCAACCGCGGCGACAAAACACCCCTGAAGGGCACATCACTGACACGGCAACCACCCCTTAGGTAGAGGATCAGCAGCCATTAGGGGCACTCACAGTGGCTCCAACGAGAGACATCCAGGCAGTTGAAGCCAACGTCCGCATCATTCGGAGGACGCAGGAGTCGTTCCTCCAGCGGCTAGAAAACAAGGAGAAACGAGACGACCTGCAGAGGCAGGTCGACTTTGAAGCCATTGGCCGAATGATCCAGGAAGCACTCGAGAAGGACCGCCACGGAAGGAGCTGCCGGAGGAATCATAGGCGTGGAAGGAGAGCCCCAGTGGATGACAACAGTTCCTCAAGCAACTCGAAGCCGAGGAACACGCGCTGCAACAACGGCGAACCGGGGCGGAGGACGAGTGCAGAACGAGGCAGACCACGGTCCCCGGAAAATAGAGAATGCCACGGTGTCGGTCTTAACCGCACTGATCGGCCTGCAAGAGAGGATCGAGACCAAGAAGAGCCCCGTGTGGAGGATAGAACTCCCCGGGCCCACAGGTCATCTCGCCATGGGTCTCCTCGGGAATATCGTGTGACGTATCTATCGGAGACCGGAAGATCCCCGTTCTCAAGGGAGGCGGCAACAGCCCGCTACCCAAGGAGTACCTGGAAATGGAGCAGTTGGAGGCAGCCAATGCCGATGAACCCAAACGGACCAGGAAGAGTCCGCCCGGTGACGAAGAACATCAAAGAGGGACGAAGGCCGACCCCAGAAGACGGAACCGAGAAAGCCGAGCCAAGCCCGACCGAGCCGATCAGAAGGCCAAGTACGATAGCTATACCCCGCTGAATGTCCCTCGGTCCCAAGTATGGAAAGAGGTAGCCCAGGCCGAGATGAAGCGGGTGGACAAGCCGAGGCCGATCAGAGGGTGCTCCAGCACGGACCGCTCCAAGTTCTGCAACTTCCACGACTGCCACGGCCACACGACCGACGAATGCTATGACCTCCGCGATGCCATCAAAAAGTGCGTGAGAGATGGGAAGCTGCGTCAGTATGTGATCAAGTCTCAGGGAAGGACGAGTGGCAAGCGCAATGACCGCAGCCGCAGTAGAAGTCCGCCCAAGGAGACTCGGAAGCAGGGGAAGAAGCAGAGGACGGCCTCCGACGACGAATTTCCCGACGTAGATTTCCAATGCAACGTCATCAGCGGAGGATTCAGTGGAGGAGGAGACACTATAAGTCTGCAGAAGAAATACCTTCGCGAGGTACCGACCGTCCGAGACCTCCCCAAGTTCAAGGAGGACCCCAAGAAGCCGAGGCCGCCTACCTTGACCTTCACCGACGAGGATCTGAAGGACGTCATACCCGACCATCTGGACGGACTGGTAATTACCGGAACCCTGGTCAATTGTCGAGTTAAAAGAATTTTTGTGGATGCAGGGAGTTCGGCCGACATTATAAGCTGGGACGCCTACAAGAGGATGCACCTCGACAAAGAGAACCTCAAGCCATGCAAGACCACCCTGGTCGGCTTCAATGGTGAGCAGTCTTTCCCAAAAGGCTACATCGACCTCCGGTTAACTCTCGGCACCAAAGAAGCCTTCAAATCAGAACGGGTACGATTCGTAGTCACCGACTTCCAGTCCCCCTACAACATCATTCTGGGCCGACCAACGATCCACAACTGGGATATACTAGTATCCACTAAGCATCAGAAGCTGAAGATGGTCAATAGTAAGAATCAGATAGTCGTGGTATCCGGAGACCAGAAAGAGTCGAGGCAGTACTACTTCGAAGCTTTCCGGGTCGAGGAAGGAGGACCCTCATCTCCACCCCGGCTCGGATCCAATGAGCAAGTAGCCGAAGCCAGCTCGGACGAGCGCCCCCGGCATCAAGTCAACATGGTAGAACTCGACCTTCGAGAACAAGATAATTCGAGGCCCGAGCCAGAAGGAGAGCTGGAGGAGATAGTGCTAGGCGAGGACCCGTCCAAAACTGCCAAAATCGGCCGAGATATGGACAATGGCCTGAAGGCCCTCATGATGTGCTTCTTAAGGCAGAACCAAGACGTCTTCGCATGGACCTCGGCCGAAGTACCCGGCATCGACCCCCACTTCTGCTGCCACAAGCTCGGCATATGGCCGGGATCGAGACCCGTGGCACAGAAGAAGAGGAACATCGCGGACAACAGGCAGAAGGCCCTGTAGGACCACATAGAGGAGCTCCTAGCGGCCGGTTTCATCCGAGAAGTGCAGTATACCACCTGGCTCTCCAACGTAGTAATGGTCCTCAAACCCAGTGGCAAATGGAGAGTATGCGTCGATTGCACCAATCTCAACAAGGCCTGCCCAAAGGACTCCTACCCGATGCCTAACATCGACAAGCTCGTGGACAACTCGGCCGGGTACCAGCTCCTCTCCTTCATGGATGCCTACTCTGGTTATAACCAGATCGCTATACATCCGGATGACCAGGAAAAGACCACCTTTATGACTGATAAGGCGAATTACTGCTACAACGTCATGCCTTTTGGATTGAAGAATGCCGGGGCCACCCACCAAAGGATGATGAACCGGGTTTTTGAGGATCAGATCGGCCGCAACATAGAGGTCTACATAGACGACATGATCGTCAAGTCGAAACTTCCAGAAGACCACATCCAGGACCTAGAACAGACGTTTGAAAAATTAAGAAGACATCGAATCAGGTTGAACCTGGCCAAATGTGCCTTCGGAGTTCTGGCTGGGAAATTCCTAGGCTTCATGCTGACCAACCGAGGGATCGAAGCCAACCCAGACAAGTGTAAGGTCGTGCTCGACATGCAGCGCCCGAGAACCAAGGAGGTACAGCAGCTAGCAGGCCGACTAGCCGCCCTGACGCGTTTCCAACCAAAGTCGGCCGAGAAAGCCCAACCTCTCTTCAAGTTACTGAAGAAGGAAACCCGAGATGGCTGGAACCCAGACTGTGACGCCGCCTTTTCAGAAATCAAGAGATGTTTGGCAACCCTGCCGGTACTCACTAAGCCGGACGCCGGGGAGACCTTATTCCTCTACCTCTCAATCGGCGACGAAGCCGTGAGCGCCGCTCTAGTAAAGGAATCTGAGGCGGGACAGACACCCATATACTTCATCAGTAAGGCCCTGCAAAGCTCTGAACTCCGGTACCAGAAACTGGAGAAAGTGGCTTTTGCCTTACTCATTGTGGCACGAAGATTCTGGCCCTACTTCCAGGGGCATCGGATAGTGGTACGGACCAGCCAGCCGATCCGACAGGTCCTTCACAAGCCTGACCTGGCCGGACGAATGACCAACTAGGCCATAGAACTGTCCGAGTTCGACATCACATTTGAAGCCCGACAGGCGATCAAATCCCAGGCACTCGCGGATTTCATCAGGGAACTCACCCCGGCCACTATCAATGACGGAATTTGGAAGGTCTACGTGGATGGTTCGTCCAACGCAAAGGGCAGCGGTGCCGAAGTCATCGTGGAAAGCCCAAAAGGGGTAGCCACCGAGCACTCTCTGCAATTAAAGTTCCAGACCTCCAACAACCAGGCCGAATACGAGGCCCTTCTGGCCGGACTGCTTCAGGCAAAGGACAATGGCGCCCAACGAGTAAAGGTTTTAACCAACTTGCAGCTCGTCGCGGCTCAGGTAGACGGTACCTATCAAGCGAAAGGCCCACTATTGGCAAAATACCTGAACAGAGCCAAAGAACACATGGCCGAATTCGAGGAGGTAACGGTTTCCCATATCCCGAGAGAAAAGAACGCTCGAGCCAACATCCTCTCTAAGCTTGCAAGCACTAAGGGGCCGGATAACCACAGGACCGTGATCCAGCAAAATCTGACCGAGCCGAGCTGCATCATGGCCATCTCTGCCGGGACCGATTGGAGGAAACCGATTGAAGACTACCTTGAAAGAGGAATTATCCCAACCGACCTGACTGAGGCAAAGAAGCTGATCCGAGAAGTCGCCCTCTATGCTGTGGTCGATGACCAACTATACAGGAAAGGGCTCCATTGCCCGATGATGCGTGCCTCAGAGAGCTTGAGGCAAAATATGTGCTGGCCGAACTCCATGAAGGCAGCAATGGCCACCACCTGGGGGGCAAGGCACTCGCCCGGAAAGCGCTATACGCCGGCTACTACTGGCCCACTATGAAGCATGACGCCATGGAAAAGGCTAAGACGTGCGACAGTTGCCAGAAACATGCCAGGATCATATGGCCGTCGCCCTCAGAATTGAAGGGGATGCCAGCCCCCTGGCCCTTCTACAAGTGGGGCATGGACATCCTCGGACCGTTTCGGCCAGCGTAGGGGCAATGCCGATGGCTCATAGTCGCGGTAGACTACTTCACCAAATGAATCGAAGCAGAGCCCCTCACCACCATAACCTCGGCCAGAGTGATAAGGTTTTTCCGGCACAACATCGTCTCCCGCTTCGGGATACCGGCCGAGGTCGTCACGGACAATGGCACCTAGTTCATGGACCATCGTTTCCAAGCGCTAATGTCCAACCTGGACATCAAGCAGCACTTCGCGTCCGTGGAACACCCTCAGTCAAATGGCCAGGCCAAAGCCGCCAACAAAGTCGTCCTGGACGGGCTGAAGAGATGAATGTTGCAAGCCGATACCAGCTGGACCGAGCAACTCCACAGCGTCCTGTGGGGATATCGGATGAGCGTACAGTCTTCGACCCAGGAAACACCCTACAGGCTAACCTATGGATGCGAGGCAATGATCCCGGTTGAAATCGGACAGGCATCCTGGAGAAAGGTCAGAGCCAGACAGGAAGGGCAGGAGTCGAACGAAGACGCCTTGAGGACAGACTTGGACCTCATTGACGAAATCCGGGTCACGGCGCACTGCCGGGAACTAGTCGCCAAGTAGCTACTCGCGGCTAAGTACAATAGAAAGGTCCGACCCCGGTCCTTCAACCGAGGCAACCTAGTACTCCGACGGGCCGATATAGGCAACAAGAATGCCAAGGACGGGGAGCTGGCGGCAAACTGGGAAGGGCCCTACCGGATTAAGGAAAAGCTCGACGGAGGAGCATATACCCTCGACACTTTGGCTCGAAAGCCAATCAAAAGAACTTGGAATGCCGACAAGCTGAAGATCTACTATAGCTAGACCTCTTCTCGGCAGTATTTGTTTGCTTTATGAATTTTTCATTGAGTGTGTTTCCTTATCGTTACCTTCACTTTGAGTCCAAGTTATGTTGTTTTTGATTATTATGCTTTGTAAAGCCCCTTAGGGCTATGTCTTATCAATAAAGGATCCCATTGCGGAAATTTACGAATGTGCATAAAGTTCGCTTAAGCGTGAAGCTGAAGCAGTGGAGCTCGGTCGAACACAATAAGGCCGAGGGAAAGAAGCTCGACCAAGGAGCCGAAAGCCGGGGCCATTAAGCTTGGCACCTGCAAAAGGCCCCGAGCCCGACCACTAACAAAAACATCTAGATGTATGAAACCGGCCGTTGTATTCCGACAGGCATTGGTTAGAGCTCGGCCAAGGCGCCACACATGGCCCTTCTTGAAATTGACGCGTCAACGCTCGCCCGGCTAAGCAAGCAACCTACCATGCCGACCCTGATCAGGTCAAAATGTCCGACCCTAGGCAGATGAAGCCTCGGTTAGACACGTGATAGCCCTGCCCTTACGCCGGTTAAACTTAATCCGACTACGCGAAAGTTGGAGCTCGACTATTGGAAAGCCGAGCCAAGGCAGTACGGTTAGTTATGCCTGACGAGGCTGAAACAAGACAACCTTGCCCCAACCTCCCACACGCTAAGTGTGGTAGAGTAACAACGGCCTGTACATATGTAGCCGACAAACACTCAAACTTAGGCAAAATAATGATAAAATTATCCATTGCCTAAGTTATCTAAACGACCCGTACTTACACGGCCAACCAACGCTTAAGCTCAGACAAAAGGATGACAGAATCCATTGTCTAGAGCATCTAGACGGCTTGCACCCATGCAGCCGACGAACACCCAAACTTAGACAAAAGAGAGATAAGCTTACCCATTGTCTAAGTTATCTAAACGCTCACAAGCCGACGATTATGCAAACCAAGGCGAAAGAATGAAGACGGAAAGTAAACCATTCATTGCCTAAGGTAGCTAAACGAGCTCGGAAATACAGTAAAAGGATGATGAAAATTAAAATCATTCATTGCCACTCACAGGCAAAGGGATGGTAAATATTTCAATCGTTAATTACTGTCAAAAGTTTACACGAAGTGGCACCAAGGCCAAAATCAAGCAAAAAATTACAAGGGCCCCAACGCCCCAGAAATAACAAAAGAAAAAACCAAAACGAAGCTAGGACTGGGAGTCAGGTCCGACGTCGGCGTTCTTCGCCTCGAAACCCTCAACGTCGGCGGCATCTTCCTCCTCATCCTTGACAAGATCCTCGGTAGCTGGTGGCTTAAAAGGAAGGAAGGACCCGTCTTCCTGCACAAAGGTGCGATGGTCGTACCCATCTACATTGAGCTCGGCCCCAGGATTGAAGTGCCGGATTTGGAGCAGAGCCTGCTTAAAGCACGCCTCGGCGGTCTGCACCAGGGCGTCAGAAAGCTCCTGGGAAGTCTCCTTCTCTGCAGCAACGGCCTTCTCTAGCGCCTCCTTCTCGGCAGCCAGAGTAGCGAGCTGCTCCTCCAAAGCCTTGGCCACAGCTAGGCTCTCAGATATCCCTTGTTGGGCCCGAGCATACTCCTCGGCCACCGAGTCGGCATGCTCCCGGGACAGCTGAAGCTCTCGATCAGCCTTCACCGCCGAAGTCTTGGCGGCATCCCGCTCTGCCCTGGCCGCATCCCGCTCAGCCTGGGCCTCAGCCAGCTCGATCTTAGCCGCCCCCAGCCCGGCTCTGGCCTCATCACGCTACGCCCAGGCCGCAATAAGCTCGTCCTCGGAGGAACTGATCCTCGCTTTGACTTCGGCCAGCTCCTTCTTCAGTTCTGCAGCAGCCGCAGCTTGGAGCTTCAGCACGGCCTCCACTCTCTTCAGCCTAACAACCTCGCTCTCCGCTCGTGCATAGAGGTTCCGCACCATCCGCAGAGCCTGGAGATACCCCACCGACCGGATCAGCTCCGTCTGGGCCACCTGTAGCCGGTCCATGGTGTCTGGAGATAAGAGGCGACCACCCTCCAGGAAATGTCGAGGCGGCAGGAAGGCCACATCTACCTCAGGGGCCACCCCATTATCCCACAGAAAACTGCGGGGAAAAACCAAAGATGGACCCGTTGGCGGAGGCGAAGGAGGGGGAAGTTGCGGCGAGGAAGATGAAGGCGATGGCAAACCAGCAGGAGAAACCAGCACCTTAATGTCGTCATCAGAAACGACAACAAATTTCCCCCTCGGAGCCGAAGATACGATGACAGCTTCGCCACCTTTTGGAACCAGGGACTGAACGGCCGGGGAGGGACCAGCGGTAACAGCAGCCTCCTGACCCCCAGAGCCGGGGTCCCCTCAGCGGGAACGGACTCAGAAACCGTGGCGGAAGAAGGACCCTCGCCGACAGACGCCTTGGACTTCTTAGGAGCCGGGACAGCAGGGGGACCGACACCAGTAGAAGCCACCCGCTTCTTCGAACGATTTGGCGACGCGGCAGCACCCCTCGCCAAACGAGCGTACAGAGGCAAAGTGTCCATGGTCCTAGCTGCAAGCAATGAAAGATGAAATAAGTTAGACAAGTCAAAAAGGGGAATTCAAAAGTAAATACAAAAACTCAAAGACCTACAGGTGGGGGGCAACGGCTCTGAACCCGACCCTGAAATCCAGAAGGCCGCGCTTTGGGCCCCGTACTCCATCACAAAGGCGGCCAGCCTCGCGACAGAAGGGACGGTCTCGGGCAGGAGGTCGTCATCGCCTACCAAGTAAGACGTCGGCGGCTTGTCATAAGGGGGTGAAAGGAAGGGAGACTTGAACCCGTGTCAAGCAATCACGGTAGAAAAAGAAAAACTCGGGGCAACCCTCTGGCCGAGCCACACAGATAGGCTCGTCCGCCGCCGGACACCTCAGAAAGCATCCTGGCATGTCCGAGACCGTTAGTCTGGCAATATCCGCGTCTTACATTAGCGAATGGGTCTTCAGCACTTCGTGCGACACCCAGTTGTACCGTCGACATAGAGCTTTCGGCGGGCTGGAGGAGTCCGACCCCTCCGGCTCAGAACGGGACTTAGAAGGCCAAGACTTGGGAGCCATAAATAAACCTATATGAAGATAAACAAAACTAGTATCAGTAAAGTGCAAAAATACCTGGCATAGGCACACTATCAGGCGATAAAGACAGCGGACTCGGACGAACGGGACGGCAAGGGGGAACAGCCGGGGTGAACCAATGACGACAAGAGCCGAGGATGGAGGAAGCCTCGGCGTCTCCAGCACAGGCTATCAACGCGGAAGCCTCCGCCAGGCAATCCCAGCAGGGGCCGAGATACCCCTCCGGGGCGGATGCCTGGCGGACAGTGGAAGGGCTCTCATAAAAGCTAAGGGGTTGAGCCATCACCACTAGAGATCTGGAACCGGAAGAGGAGCCTACCACGGCCCCACCGGGCGATCTGAGAGGAATAGCGCGCACTGATGGTCAGAAAGGATGACGGGGAATCGGGACCGACACCCTGCCCGAAGCCGGACGAGCCCCAGTTCACCCGGCATGAACAGCGCCACTGTGGCGTAGAGGATCCAAAACCCCCATAGCAGGCGGTTCACCCCCAAGAACCCAGTAAGTAGCCCTGGGGAGACGTGCACGAAGGAACATTTCCTCCTCAGGCGTCAATAACGCCCTTGGCCTAGAAGCACTCCTACCTCTCACCATGTTTAGAAGCCTAAGACACTAAGCAATTGGTGTCTAAGGGCAAGAAACAGGGCAAATTTCAGGGCGATGGCGCTATAGAAACCCAGAAGCCCAGAAATGAGGAACACATACAGCGATTCCCAGAATAAACGGTAAAATGTGGAAAACTACCGAACAAATGCACAAGGGAATAAGCGGAATACCTGTATAAAGAAAATGGAAGAGACTGGAACGTTGGAAGACGGCGAAAGTCTCGGACAGAGAAGAATCCCCTCTTAAGCTCTAGTGGAATCAAAGAAAAATCTGGGCAAGAGAGTGAAGTAGCGGGAAAAAGTAGAAAAGAGAAGAAAGAGGGCTATTTAAAAGCCAACACAAGGGTGCAACGGTCTATTCCCGCACAGACATGACGGGATTGGCACAGCACGACGCAAGCGCAATAAATGCGCGAGAACCTCAAAAGGTGAAAAGGCGCGGCGGTTGCAGAACGCACCCAATAAAAGCCTGACACCTGTACACCCGTGATGATGGCGCGATAAGAGCGAATCCCAAAGCGTCCGGAGAATCCCAAAAGGCAGAAGGGCTAGAAACCCGGGCAGGACAAATAACCACCCGAATGAACCCGGCGTTCTCGGCAGGACGGGGAAAGATTAAGCCGACCACAGCTCCAGACCGGACTGATGGCCACGGTGCCCAAAAGCCGACGCAGTCTAGACAAAGGACCTCGGTCATGAAGGGGACCGGGGGCATCAAGCACCTCGGCTGTCCAGAAGCCTGAACAACCAAGCTGGGGGGTAACTGTTACGGATTGGCCCAATAGGCCCAGATCCGGACCTTGGCCCAACTACGCCTATAGGAGAATACACGCTATATTAGGAAAGGATCTGAGATCCCACAAATCTAGGATCTCGTCAATAAAGATTCTCCTTCAGTCATAATCCCAACAAATCAGCCCATGATCTATCAATCAGGGATATCACCCATCAATATGGAGATATACGCACCAGACTCCTCTATAAATAGGGGGAAACCCTAAACAGGTGCGCACGTTCTATTCTATGCTCTATTTACATACTGTCACACAGAGCACACACCCCACTCCCCTGGCTACGTGCCTTCCAGTATATTACGAACTAAGTGGGCTTTGATCCCCTAAAAGGGTACGTAGGCTCTAGGCTTGACAACCTAGTCAAGTCCAATATCTGTGTTCTTATGACAGAACATGGTTCATTTACTTTTATGAGCATTTAGATCATTTATCTGATTTATCATTGGCTAAACAAATTACAAGAGGACTAAACAAATTAGCTCTTGGTTGTTGATTAAGGTACTACATCCTTAATTATAATTCTTTAATTTACTTATCAACTAATTTCAAAAATTAGTGTATTTATTTTAACTATTGCAAATTTAATTGTCCACTAGTTGTTGGTAATTTCCTTTATTTGATTTAGGTATTATTATTATTATTTTTATAACATTTATGGCTCTTTATAATTAAATAAGAATTATGTTGTAATATGATTATTATAGGGTATTTTAAGATCCCTAACTGAAACTAGAGATTTGGGTCTTTGGTTTATTTAATTCTAAGAGAAATTTCCCTAGAAAGTAAATCAAATACACTACAAAATCTGAGACTACATATTTACCTATTTTAAATAGGTATTTATTTGTCAAAATACGACACTGATAATAAGTGAGATTTTTAGGGTATTACACCCTTTTGCTAAACGCCTATGTGTGTTTCGAACTACGTAGATTTTAATCTCTCTCCAGGGTACGTAGGCCCTAGGCATTGTTTCTACGTCAAGTCTGATTCAATCAACATCAAACATGTTAGTCCATTAAGGCTAGTCAGATCCTGTTCTTGGACAGAACAGATAGTTTTACAATTTCATCCCTATTAATTGTAATAAAAAAGTAGAGGGAGAAGAGAAAGGTGAAAAATACCAATATATAAATGAGGACAAAATAAGAGATTTAGTTCATAATTATTGTTAAGTTGACTAAATTTTCTTTCTACGTGAGAATTTGTTAATTTCAACTTATAAATAGAATCAGAATGCTACACATAAGTCAAATTCCGCGACTGTAGTTTTAATGGTGCGTTTTGTTTTCAAAAAGGCAATACATACAGTGGCATTGGTTAATGCTTTTGAAATTTTAAAATTTTGGTAATTAATTAACATACTACCAGTAATCACGAATTCCTCGGTTAGTAAGAGGAAGCTTTAAATTACTTAGTTATTTGTTTAGTTGCTTGTGAAACATTAAAATAACATATATTTAAAAAATTATTACCTTGATTACATAAAGACGACTAGTCATACATCGCATGAGGTGGTAATCAGCTGATATCACACATTGGTGCCACTCAACGGTTCAGCCAAATAATGCTGAAAGAAAGTGATCAATACGATGAATGCGATTAGTTCTGTTTAGGAATCTTTAACTCTCCGATCACACAATTTATTTTCAGATTCAAGAATTTCTCCCTAACTCTCTCCAAAACTGAAGAAAAGGTGAAGTTAGACGCTCCTTTGTCATCAAGATACTGAGCAAGAATCCTTGCACAACTCTCTGATTGTTGTTTTCTTAGGTTCAAAATCTGTTGAGAGTTTGTGTACCTAGTTTTATATATTTTGCCTCTTCATTTTGTTAATCTTGAAAGTTTGATAGAAGTTAATGAGAATTGGGAGTGAATATGAAAGAGATTCAATTCTACAGCTCCTTTTATTTCTTCTCCAGCTTGGAGACTTTACAGTAGCAAATATCAAATCTATGTTAGGGAAAAAGCACAAGGATTAAGAACAATAGGGTTAGATGAGAATGTGCAACTTAGAGGAGGACCAACTGTGCTGTTTAATAGGTTACCGTTGCTATAATGTGTAAATAGGTTACCGTTGCTATAATGTGTAGTTAGTCAGAAAAGACAATAACTGCCATCTGAAGATACCAGATATCGAAGAATTCTAGGAGTATATCCAGATTGGGGAAGAATATAACATCAGATGCTTTCTCCTGGTGGGCTCTCTAGACCATTGCTCCTTATTACATACTAGTAAGTTAATACATTTACATACTAGTAAGTTAATACACGTATAATTGTGTATCTTTAGTTGTATTTTCACACACTGAAGTGAATCAAACACCCGCAATGCTCTTATAAGCAATGGTTTAAGACAGTCAAATTAAAGATTCCAAGACCGTGCAACATTAGGAAATTAACACAAGGTTGCATTTATAATAATTCACATGTGGCATTTTTTTACTAGAAGCAAATTTATTTATAACCCCGTTGAGTCTGCTTTTTGTGATATTATAAACTTATTTTCAATTTATTTTTTTTTCTTGCTTATAAAAAACACAGTTACAGGAATGGAGTGCTTATTCTAAATTAGCATATTCAAGAATGGTATGTATTTTTGAGAATTTTTATATCATACGGATGGGTTAACTATAAATGGTAAGACAAAAGCAACTTAAATTAAAATGAGAATAACAATTAAAAACCTTACAAGAGAATTGATCCAGAATTCAGATATTCAAATTATAAATTCAAATAAAAGTAAATGGTAGAACAGTTTAATAAGAATGAACATCTTCCCCCTTTTCAAGTAAATACAAGCTTTCGGTGTGATAAGAGAAGAAAACACAGTTTTCCATAGCCGCCACTAGAGAGTGGGTTAGATTTGTTGGATTGTACTTATGGATTTGCCCATCTGCGATTTCATATTCAAGTATGAGGTCACCATTCTTCAACGCACCTAATATGTGATTAGGAACTATCTTTGTCGTTGCTGATAAGGTGTTTACCCAGGACTCTTGGCTTCCAAACTGTTTCAGGGTCCAAACTATCAAAGATGAGTGTACATGAGTCCTTTGTATCAAGAGAAGTGATTCTCCCATTGTCACAATAGATTTCAAATGACCATGAGGATAAGGATGGGCGTCACTAGGAAACAATATTTGTCCAAACACTTCATGTGTAAGATCAAAGGTAAGTATAAAGTAATAATATTCTTCCTTATGAAAAGCAGTCCAATAAAGCACACCATTAAAAAATACGCCTGAAGATGAAATGAAACAATGATGAAGGATACTACTACATGGCATGTGTTTCCACTTCCATGACCAAGTGACATATGAGAAAACCCATACTGAGTCAAACTCATTATCTTTCTTAAAATGACCACGGTAACGATTAACAATAATGTTCACAACTTTTATGTCATTGTTGATCCGATCAAAACCAAAGCCTACAATACATAATCTTTCCTCCCAACTCATCTTAAGGGGAAGCCATACATATTTTTGAATAGTTGGGTTCCAAAGAATTAATTTGAAAGGCAATTCATTGGCAAGACATACTAACTCATTGCTCATGCCTGTCACCTTTTTGCCTTTAAAATCATCAATGTCAGGATTCTCTATGGTGTGAAGCAAATGAAATGGATCATTATCTGAATGGACTGAATAGTTTACTCGACAATGAGGACAATATGAAAAATGAATAACCTTCTCTTCATAAGTTTCCACGTTATCTGCGCAATGACAAAATTTAATAAGGATAATTTGATTTTGAGAACCAAAACTTTGTTTAGAACTGCAGAATATGAAATCGAGACTAGTAATAAGACCACTCCACTCTCTACAAATAAAGGAGCATTGGAATAGGGTTTGAGCATCAAAATTTCTTCAACAATGTGGAGAGGAATATAAGGGATGTCGTTGCGGGAAGACATGGTGAGCTAGCACGTAAGCAAATATAGAATACGAAAGACGGGTGAGTAATAGGAAATGTAGAACACGAAAGAGGCTAACGATATAGAAAAAGGAAATACGGAATACGAAAAAGGCGTCTGCGATTTGAGCATGGCTGATGGAGCTTTGGCCTATATATAGTTATTTGTAATGGATATTAATTAATTTCATACACAGCATGATTTTGTATATCGGTTAATCAAATTGATAATTCTATTTTATCTACTTTAAATTACTGAAATATCAATTAATTCTTTTATAGTAAAGATAAACATTTTTCTTTTTAAGATATAAAGGAACTCTTAAGCATGTCAAATCATATCTAAATCTGTGATATGTTTTCTAACAGCATCTTATCCCTCATCTACTCTATATATTCAATGTATATAATCTTTTAAAAAATCATATCCATTAAGAATTAAAGTTAGAAAATTAATATCAGAATAACCAAAATGAATCTAACACCTTTTGAACAGAATATGATAAAACGAAAAAAAAAAGTTAAGAATTGTAAAAATAAATTCAAAGCACATTATTGATCGATGTGATATGGCATGATCTATATGAATTATATCAACTCTAAAAGCATTTTATCTAATATCTATAATCTATTACATGTTTCTCAAAAGCATCCTATCTAGGTATCCATCATCTATCTTCCATGTTCTACGAACGTTATATTCGTATATAATCTTTCACAAAATTGATAACTATATAATTTATAATTAAATAGGTATATAATTTATGATATAATTAGTTGGATTTATTAATATTTTATATCTATTTAATTATCTTTATATAATTTTCCATCACTTAATTAAATATAGGATAAAAGGATATTTTGATATAAAATCTACCCATATTCTATTTTTATTATGCAAAAGATACCGTGTGACCTAGTACAAAAGTAAACAATAAATATATATATATATATATATATATATATATATATATATATATATATTATATTGCAAGATATATAAATTTATATCACAAATCCCAGGAATCCTCGGGCAAGAATTAAAGATGTGGGCAGAATATATATCACAATGAATATTTAGATAAAGGATATAATTACATATGGGGACCCACACACAAAAAAAAAAAAAGAAAAAAAAAGAAAAGCAATTCGGAGGATATTTAATGGAATCAAGATGTAGATATTTGGCTAAAATATATGTTTGGTCCTTCATGTTTGCCTCTGTTATCATTTTAGTCTCTTAAGTTTATAAAGTGCACGTTTGGTCCCTTAATTTTAACACCGTTAGTGTAACAAGTAAGCTTATATTTTAGTATTTTAATAAATTAATGTTTGAAATCCTACTAATGGAAAAACATTTAATCTTCACAGAATATTTTACAATTTTTCACAGTTTGGGAAAATTAAATATATCTTTTTTGTCAAATAAGATTAAATATTTTTCAATTAATAGTATTTAAAATATTAATTTATTAAAATACTAACATATAAGCATACTTGGTCAGCATTTAATTACATAATCATCGCTTAAAATTGTTGAGTTAGTATTTTCCATTAAATTAGACTAACGGTGTTAATATTAAGGGACCAAACGTGCACTTCACAAACTTAAGGGACTAAAATAATTTCAGAGGCAAATATGAAGGACCAAATGTATACTTTAGCCTAGATATTATTTATTTATTTTTGATAAAAGAGATATACTATTTATAAAATAAAAGAGTTCCACATGGGGAATTAATCTCAGATTGTCATGCACAGCTAAAGTCAGTAAAGACTCAGGACAGCTATCTAAAAACATTGAACAAGAAAGTCCCTCTTTTGCCAGCGAATCAGCAACCAATTTGAGCCTCGTGGAATAAATTGAACCTTTAAACTACATTTCTTCGTTAGTTGCTCCTTGATCGTCCAGAGGAGAATATTACCTCTGAAATACATAGCATCATCAGCGAGCATGTCCACCAATTAATTCTTTGGAATCAGACTCCAAGATGACTCTTCGAAATCCTAGATCCCAAGCAAGGTTTAGGCCCTTCACTACCTCCCATTCCTCTGCTTCAATAACACTGCAGGATCCAATAAAATGCGAGAAACCAACTACCCAACACCCATCCTGATCCCTTATAACACCACTGCAACCTGATCTGCCCTAGCCTAGATATTTGAATCAGGTGTGATTTGATGACGTGGGCCCATGTGGATGGAAAAAAGAGATCAGATTTGGATTACAGCACGGGCCCAACGCACGCAAAGAAAATAACGTGGACCCAAGCCTGGAGTTCATTAATAGAGAGGAGGAAACCTAAATGAGATTAGATCAGCACAGCCGCAAGCAACACGCACAGTTTGGAGTTTGGAGTTTGGACGACATCAACAGAGGCTTGAAACAGAAAGTAGAGCCAAGACGCACAGACCTTGACAGCAATGAGGAATTCTTTCAATTCTCTAAAAGTCTTGATTTCTCTTTTATTTTTCTGTCTTGCTTTAATCTGGCTTTTATTTATTTTATGGATTTTATTATAGCCATGTAGGGCTATATATATATATATATATATATATATATATATATATATATATTTTAACCTAGAGGACCTATAAACTTGTTTGAGTTCTAGGGATTATTGCTATGGTTTGATTTTGATTATTTTATTTCATTTTATTTATTCTTATTTTGATTGCTATTGCTTAGTAATTGATCACTATTAACCATATTTTGCGATTTAGGGTTGAATTTGGAAAAGGGAATCTTAAATTGACATTGAGATTAAATAATGTGAAATTAGGTTTTAATCTAATTTGCGTCTAGGATAGACAAATATCTAGAAGCTCCATATAATCAAATTAGAGTGAACCCATAATCTAAAATGTATTTTATTTAGTTGTGTGAAACATTGGATAATTAATTAAGATATGTATATAAATAAACCGGAAAGCATTTATAGATATTAATACTCTAGATTAGTTTAGTAAGTTAAGTCAAAATTAATTTAGTAGGGATAAAATCTAAGAAACAAACATGGAATTAGTGACTCTAGGTTGCTCGTTCGATTATTGTGATAGTTTGTTTATTTTAATTTTTCTTTTCTCTTAAATTTGATTTGTTTTACTCAACTTAAATAAAAGTGTAAAATTAATGCTTAACTAAAGTTTATGATACTAAGTCCTCGTAGGAATGATATTTTTCTTATCACTTTATTACTTGATACGGCCCCTATACTTATAAAGTTATAGGTTATAAATTACTTTCATATCAAGTCATAATATATAAAGGGTTACTAAACATTAATTTAAAGGAACCATTTCAAATTCATTTTAAAAATTAATTTTAAATTATGTGGCTTAGTTAGTACAGATATTCTCCTATATTCAAGTGCCTAATTAAAGATAACATAGTGATAATCAATGTTGGAGCCTAGTGACAATTTTTTGTTCTTTTCTAAATCTCTAACTCTAAATATACCTATAAATTTACTACAAAAAAGGGTTATTACTTCACTAAAGGACGTCCTTATTTTTTAAAAGGAAGTTAAAGGTGAACGTAGTTGCATTCTTGTAATTATATACTTATATTCTAAAATGTGGCGTCCTAAAATCATTTTTAGAATGTCTAAAATAAATTAAGGCGTCCTTATTAATTGTTTAGTGCCTTGGTGTCATTTCACGAATTTTTTTGGCGCCAGCTAAAGTTTTAGGAATAAATATTTTTTTTTGCGTCCTGAATTAGCTAATGACGCCTTAATCTAATTTATTGGCATCTTGAATTATCATTAAGACGCCTTAATATCATTTATTGGCGTCCTAAATTTAATCAGGACGCCTTGATTAAGTTTTTTGGTGTTCTAATAAAATTTCAGGACACTTTAAACAATTTTTTGGCGTCTTGAATTAATATCAGGACGCCTTAATTAAATTGTGTGGGTCCTGATAGAATTTCAGGATGTCTTAATATATTTTTTGGTGCTCTGAATAGTTTTTCAGGACGCCAAAATTGCCAAATACCCTTTTTTTGCCAAATAGCCCGCGTCTGACCCACTCTTTTAATTTCTCAGCTATTTCCCTCTGCTTTCCTCATTGAATCCTCTGTCGATGAACTAATACCATAGTTGGCTTTAAAAGGACTGTACGAATCTGATCCAATTTGGGCATATTTTTATTCACTTCATGTGTCTTTTTATCTTACATTTAGGTATTATACAAGATACAAAGTGGTTGGCTTTATCTTCTTATCATTCATGGATGACTTTTGCTTCATTTTTGGTCCCTAAAGCTGGCGAAATATTAATGAGCTGAAGGGGGTTCAGTTTTTGTTCCCAATTGGCTTCAGAAAGAAGCCTTCCTTTGGTCCTTGTTGGTCACTTCTCATTGGCTAATTTTCCCTAAGTGTTTGACTCTTCATTTTAGCTTCATAAAGTGTTTGACTCTTCATTTTGGCTTCATATTAGCTTTAAATGTGTTTTAAATCAGCTTTTTGTTCCTTGCATTTGGCTGATGCGAAATTCATTCTTGGTGGCCAAGAATTTTGACTTCAAATAGCCCTTAATTAACTTGAACTACTCTTTTACTTTGTCTTCTCAAAAGTCCAATTTATCTCCCCAAGTTGCCACTTCTCCTTCTATGTTCCTTTGTTTTTTGTATTTCTGCATGTGAATTTCTTCTGCATTTCTGAAAATTGATGCGTTCTTTTGTTTGAGATGAATTAATATTGTACGAACTTTAGGTGGAATTTTCCACAATTGCATTAAAACATGTTTCTTGGAAATTTTCCACAATTGCATACATGTTTCTTTGAAAGTATATTTGATCAATTTTAGTTATCTGGAAATTTGTAGTGTTAAGTTCTCAATGATTACTTCTTTTTTGACTTCAGGAAGCTAATAACCCTTTTGAGTACAGTGACTTGGTCACGACAACAACCCACAAGAGCTTGAGGGGTGCTAGGGTAGGTATATTTGATCATATTCCTTTTGTCATACAATTATTCCCTCTCATATGTTAGTTTGAATAATTTGAATGTTGTCTTTATTGTTGTTGTCTTTAGGTTGAATAGAGTAAATAAATTTCAATCATTAGAATTTAAAGTTGAGGTAATTATAGTTAAATATTGTTGTTTTTTTGTTGACGTGCATTGAACTAGGTAAACTTTGTTGTATGAATAAAGATGCTTAGAAGTCCATAATTTATAGTTTATGACTTAGACAATTTAGCTATATTTTTATATTTTGTATTGATGAAACTATTGGATTTAATAGCTGATATTAATCTGAATTACTTTAGTTAGTAAGTTTTGTTGAATGAAGCTAAAATTGTTTGTTGTTGAAATTTTAGGATGTCTTACTTTTGAGGGGAAATGCTGCCGAAATTTTTTTACAAGATTGAGAAAAAAGCATATCTTTCTTGAAATTGTTATGAACTTGACTGTTGTTGGACATTACAAGTTGGACATTTTGGCTATTCTTGAAACTCATTCGGATGACCCAAAGACAGAGAGGCGAATTCGAAAACTGGGGTTTAATAAGTATGCTTTTAATGTTGCAGAAGGTTGCAGTGGGGGTATATGGTGTCTCTAGGAGGCTTGATTTCTTGTAGTAGAAAAACATAAACAATTTATGCACATGATGATTGTGAACGCAAAAAGGAAACAATGGTACCTAACAGTAGCATATGCGAGCCCCAACCAAGTGTGAAGTTGGGGACTTGTATTTTTTTGTTTATTTTCTTTAACCAGTACAGAAGTTGTCCAAACCGATCATATGCTCTATTGCGCTCACTCTGATATAAGTTAAATGGACCTATTAATGAAGGAAATGTAACAAATAAAAGGAATCCCTCTAACCTGCCACCCAAAAGGGCGAGGTTGGTATGGGTGTAACAATCATCCTAAAGTTAATGAGAGTTCAGAGTGAATGAGAAAGAGATTAAATTCTACAGCTCCTTTTTTTTATTCTCCAGCTTGAAGACTCTGCAGCGGCAAATATCAAATGTATCTTAAGGAAAAAGCATAAGGATTAAGAACAATAAACTTGTAAAATAGAGTTAGATGAGAATGTGCAACTTAGAGGAGGACCAACTGTGGTGTTTAATAGGAACCTTTGCTGTAATGTGCAGTTAGTAAGAAAAGACAATGACTGTCATCTGAAGATACCAAAAATTGATGAATTCTAATCCAAATGGGGGAAGAATATAACATCAGATGCTTTCTCCGGGCCCTCTAGACCACTACTCCTTATTACATACTAGTGAGATTTGCATCATCTTATATTGGAAGTAGTAAATTGACCAATACAAGTATAATAGCATATCTTTGGTTGTATTTTCTCACACTGAAGTGAATCAAACACCCACAATGCTCTTATAAGCAACTCTTTAAGACAGTCAAATACCCACATTGTCATACAAATTATACAGGTTTAAGCTCATTTCATGCAAATTAAAGATTCCTTTCTTATTTCTTCATTTCAGAACCACGTGAATGTGTTTTATTAAAATAAAAAAAATATTCTTCTTAAAAAAAAGGAAGGAAAAAAAAAAGACCTTGCAACATTCTCACTCCTTCTAAGCAAAACAAGGATTAAGAAAAAATAGATGTTTCTACCAAAGAAAAATGTTGCTAGACATAGGTCGTGTGAAAAGCTAAACAAAATTAATAGTTCCCAGCACCATGACTTTTAGAAATACTGTAACAAAAAATCAATAATTAAATATCAATCAATCAAATATATATCACTAATTGATCCACAGTGTCATCCCACTTAGCAATATCTTACAAATTTATTGGGCCACTCGTGCTCTCAACCGCTGGTCCTACGTGTGGTCCTAAAATTTATATGAACCAACCTGCGTCCTCATTTATATTGGAAATTAAAGTCAGCATAGAAATATATCCCATTGGGTAAGAAATTCAAAGGTCACATCCAACCATTTATTATATAGGAGTTCAAATGAAACTATTATATTCCCCATGCAACATTGTTTTTTCTCATGTATTATTGATGGTCATGATACAATTCTCAAATCGCCATTTAACACTACTAAAAAATAGTCAAATTGCAACGGATTTTTGCGACGGAAATTTTCCCATCGCCAAAAAAAAAAAAGTTGGCGATGGAAAAAAATAATCCGTCACAAAAAGGAAAAAATTTGTGATGAAAAAAAAAAACTCTGTCGCAAAAAAAAAAAAAATTTTTTTGCCAAAATTGACCTCTTATTTAGCGGCGGACATCGAGTCAGTCGCAAATCCCAACGGAATTTGCAGTCCGTCGCAAAAAGGCGGACCAGAGGGTCCTCCATTTTGTGATAGATCAAAAGATCTGTCGTTAGTTTTGTGACGGATCTCGTGATTCGTCACAAAAAGTGATTTTACGACGGATCACGAGATCCGTCACAAAAATCATATAAAGAATCAGCCCCCCATCGCGGTTATTTTTGTGATTTCTTCACCTTCTTCCCCACGCTCGTCCTCTGGTCTGACCTCCTCCGCTTGTCCGGCACCCCCGATGCTCGTCCCTCCACCTCCTTCACTGTCCAACGTCCTCCCCTTGCCAGTCACGCCCTGTGCTCGCCCTTCCACCGTCCGATATTGTTTTCTAGGTTGGTTTGATATTTTTTTTACCTAATTGTGTACAATTGAGCTAGGAATATCTTTGTCACCACTGAACAAAACTAATGACTCTTTTGTTCTCCCACGCATACATATCCTAGACATATTATTAATTCACTATTGACTAAATTCTCAGATTAATTTGTATTGGTGTCATTGATAAATAATAAATATTTATTAATAAAATGGGAGCCTAAATTTGATCTGTATATGCTTTTTTGTCTAGTAGCTAGGAATATATATATATATATATATATATATATATATATATATATATATATATATAAAAGTATAAAAATTGTGATTTCATTGCTTATGTCTCTCCATGTCGTATCATTACTTGCAACCAAAAAGTATATTATCTTTTTTTCCAATAAAAAATTATTATATTATCAGACAAACCAAAGTTCTGTCGTATTATTATTCTTTGGACTATGCTTAATCCAAATAACTAAACTAATAGCTGACAGATTACATTTCATTATATAGGTACGTATAGGATTCTTAACTTATCAGAAGAAAATTTAGGGTTCCATAATTCAAACTTCAAAGATAAAATGAAAAATTTATAGCATTCCCCCACATAATTAAGGGAAAATTCTAAAAAGTACTGCTTGAATTTGTAAAACCCCCAGAAACCCGTTGAATTTGTAAACAGACTGAGAGGTGACAAGGACTTTGAGGGATATGCAAATTCAAGCGAAATTACCATTTTACCCTTAGTTTTAAATAATTAAAAAAAAAAGTAAATAACCGGCCGCCGACGGTGGGGCCCACTACTGGGGGGTTATTTACTTTTTTTAAAAAATTATTTAAAATTAAAGGCAAAAGGGTAATTTCGCTCGAATTTGCATATCCCTTAAAAGTCCTTGTCACCTCTCAGCCTTTTTACAAATTCAACAGGCTTCTGGTGGTTTTACAAATTCAGGCAGTATTTATGTGGAATTTTCCCCATAATTAAGTACGCATATTTTAAATAAAAGTTTTAGTTTAGTTTATTAATGCTCTAATTATATTTTTCAAACCAATCAATTAGTTGACCGTTCTTTATTGATCTGCATGGCAAAACAAACCACTCATATATATGGTTTTTTATTTTTTATTTTGTCATAATACAATGTTGGAATAATCTTGATAGAGATCATGAAAAATAAAATGAAATATAGTTTTCATTGAATAACTTTCTAAATGTTTTATTTTCATATAGTGACGTGATATTTATTTGATACTATTAATTCATTCTTATTTTAAATATTGTAAAGCGCCAAATTAGTGATAACTTGATTTTGAGACAGAAAATATTTAGAAGTAAGACTTTTTAGGAAATATTAAATTAAATTTCTTACACATGAACCTACTTATACATAGGTCCCACATAAAAAAATTATTTTCAAGTAAAAAATCTAAATATATCAAATTTTTTGAATCCTATTAATATTAAATAAAATTCCAGTGCTTGTCTGTATTTAATTTTCTTAGCTGGTTCCAACAAATAAAAATTCTTTACTAGAAAATGAATTGTTTTCTATTTATTGACGAAATTAAATATTTGTTGGCATATGAAATGAAACACTGCTTTGTATTGAATAACTTTCTAGGCATTTTAGTCGTTTAATATTTGGTAGGAGTATTGCTGATTGATCCATATTCAAATATTTAAAATTTTACATAAAAATTATTTCTCTTTACGTGATTTTTTTTAGTTCATATAATTTGAGTCGGGAGTTTATTTTTAAAACATGCCTAACCACTATGAAAATAACTTTTTAAGAAGGGGCCAACCCGGTGTCGGTCTGGATTAGTCTGGGGCCGTTGATGTACCTAAAAGATGGCCTGCCCTGGGACATTAGATGCACTACGCAAAAAAAAAAAAAACTTTATAAGAGTAATCTCTATGAATTTGATCGATGAGGCTTTTAATAAACATAAGAAAAATTAATTTTTTTGTTGTTGATTGACGAATGTCAAATGCTTGTTTTAGTTTGACCCAATAAGAAAGTGTTGTTAGCTATACAATAATTGGTGATAATTTTATTTAGTACAATAGTATCATCTGATATATAGACATAAATGATTCATTTGAACTTGAGCGTGTTGTTAAGATTTAGTAAGAGTTGATTTTTGTGGCATATTGAGATGTTAATTAGGTTAGTAACTGAACTAGCTAGGAAGTATGGAAGGCAATCATGATAGGAGTTAGATGTACAATCGTCTAACTGATAAAAGACAACTAAGGGCCCATTTGGATTGGCTTTTAAAAAAAGTGCTTTTTTTGTAGAGCTTTTTTTTTAAAGTGCTTTAATTAGAAATTAAGCTATTTTACGTTTGGATACACAATTTAAAAAGGACTTTTAAATAAAAACGCTATTTGGATGTTAAAATAGATAAGCACTTTTTTATTAGTAAAATTACTGAAATGGACATATAAAAGCACTTTTTCTTTACACTCGTTTGGATAAGAAAGCACTTATGTTAAAATTTTAGAAATATTATATTCAATAATTGAATTTACAATTATAATATAATTGAATTTTAATAATATTGATATTAAATTGTTGATATAATTTTTCATACACCCATATAGATCAAAGTTGTTATCAAATATTTCTTTTAATTTATATACTAAAATGACTAAGAAACAAAAATTAAATAGTATACAACAATGTAAGATATTTTAAAACTTCATTATCACTAATGAATAGTAATTTCCACTCAAAATGGTCAACTAATATATTATAACCAATGCATTAATTAAAAAAAGAGTTTTATTGTCACCATATTCCAAAAATAGAAATAATATTCATTATACTACAAAGAACTAACAGCTAACGACGCACTCGACCTCTATTGGACAATTGATCTCTAATAGTATTCCTTGTTTCTTCCATCAGTCGAATAGATTCTGGAGTTGGCCCTTCCCATTCATATTCTCTATGATCATCATTATTACCTTCAAATTCATCAATGTTCTCAAATCTTCTAAGCATATCTATATCATAAGAATCCATTCTCCTTATATAATTATGAAGAGCAAAGGTTGCCCATATGATAGCAAATTGAGTTTGAAGCTCAAAGTTGGTCATATTCTGCAATATCCTCCACCTTGCTTTGCAAACTCCAAAGGTTCTTTCAATGACACTTCTTAAACTTGAATGACGATAATTGAAAATTTCATTTTGTGATCTAAAAGTTGGGGCCAATCTGAATTGAGGAAGATGATATCTTGTATTTCTATATGGCCCTAAAAACCCTTTGAAATTGGGATATCCAGAATCAACAAGGTAGTATTTGCCTGTAATAAAATGTTGTTATATTTGTAACAACTGTATAATAATAATTTTCATAATTCACAATAAAATTAAATAATTACCTTCAGGAGGCTTGGGAAATTGTAAGTGCGGCTTTCTGAGAGTATCCATGAAAATCTTTGTATCATGTGTAGAGCCTTCCCAACCCACCAATGCAAATGTAAAACACATATTAAAATCACAAACAGCAAGAACATTTGTGGTAGTTATTCCCTTTCTGCCAATAAAAGGAATCTTTTTATCAGCAGGAACATGAATAGCAATGTGAGTGCCATCTATAGCTCCTATACAATCCTTAAAGTATGGCCAATATCGTTCATCTTCCTCGATAAATTTTGGAGCATCTCTAAACATATTATCAGTAGGCTTAATAATTTGAAGTCCTAAGCTCTCAACAGAGCTTAACACACGATTAAATTGCCTCCACACTGTCTCTCCAGAATGTTGAAATCTCTCTTCAACGTCTTTGTAAGTGGCTCCACGACCAATCATGTACAAAAAAATGGCCACAGCTTCCTCAACGCCGACATGCTTTGTTGGCTTTAATCCAAAATGTTGAGTCAATTCGCTCACCAAATTTCTAAACACATGCTTTCTCATCCGAAATTGCTCAAAAAATCGATTTTCATTTCCTCTCTTCAATTCTTCTACCCATCCATGTCCAGAAAGAATTGATGTTCTCTTTTTCTGTTTGTGTACATATAGAGAACGATAATTCAAGATAGCAACAACAACTACTCTAGTTGCAAGTAATGTATTCTTCTTCATAATGTATAATCTATTTGCATTTTCATCGTTATCGCTGTCTGTGTCAGAGATATCAGACATCCTGTGCAACCAAACAAAGAATATCAATAAACAATTATGATTATATTGTCTAAACAAAATAACTCTGTTCCCATAATTTTCCCAAACAAATGTCTAACAAGTGCAATGAATAAACCATAACAATTCAGGTTCAAAGATTACGCCAT
The DNA here is from genome assembly GCA_034222035.1 of Acacia crassicarpa. Taxonomy (NCBI): domain Eukaryota; kingdom Viridiplantae; phylum Streptophyta; class Magnoliopsida; order Fabales; family Fabaceae; genus Acacia; species Acacia crassicarpa. The sequence continues at coordinate 28,298,295 of JAWXYG010000004.1, forward strand.
ATAATGTCATGTTCAACATCAAAAAAAAATTCACGTTCAAGTTCAAACATAACACTAAACTATAAACTATCTATAGTTTTGAACATCTTCAGCTTCAAACATCCTCAAAAATGAAAGAGCCAGCTCAGGTTCATTTTCCATGTAATGAACAAATGCCTCCCTATTTTGTTTCTTGAAAAAAATTCGAGAGGCCAACATGTATGTAGAGCTGCCCTGCACCAATCCCGGCACATCTTTTAACAGAAGAAGACATTTACTCATGCTAAAATGGTCATTTGCACTTGATGGTTGTGACACTTGGTCAATATTTTCAAGGATCCGGTCGAGAGAGTGTTGCAATTTGTTAGCTATCCCTTGCCTTTTCTCTCCTTTCCTCCCTCTCTTCCTTTTTCTTGGATCATTGTTTCGTAGACTTGGCCTCTGATTATGATCAGAGGGATGTTCCTCAGTATCTCCTTCACCCACACCTTCATCATTTGAAGCATGATCACTATCATTAATTGGCTCATCGTCTATGGCTTCCTCATGTGACAAAATGTGGTTGCGAGGCATAAAAACGACATAACCAGTAGCAACTACATCTTTAAAACAAATTTCCATCAAACTCAGGAATTTTGGACCTTGTTCCTTCCAATTCAAATATTTTGGATTCTCCTGTAATGAAGATGAATAACCAATTAGTAAGTAAATTATAAACTAATGCACCTATAAGACTTGCAATATTGTAATTAATCAGAAATACATACTCTGCCCTTAGCTTCCCACCACTCTGGAGGTGCTAATACAGTGTTCTTTATAGAGTCCCATCCAAGACCGGTCTCCTTTTCAACCAACTTTGCCCACATGCCAAATTCATATTTCAGTGCATCCCATCTATTTTTCAACTGCTTCTGACCATAATTCTTCCCGGTAATATTATGAAACTTGTTAACTAGATTGGCCCACCCCTCTTTATTAAAATGTGTATGGGGCCTATTACCAGCTTCAATCTCCTCAACACAAACTTTCAAAAAAGTTTCAGTATTTGAATCATTCCATTTTGCCTTCGCAGAACTTTCACTACCATTCTGAGACGGAACAATTGTTTCTTGTGTAGATGTTATACGAGCTACTTTCGGTGCCATTCTAAACTCAAATGAAGGAATAGTTAAAACTAACATAAAGATACATACACGTGTTGCTTCAACCAAGACAGTCAGCAACATGTAGTGATTCAGAAAAATTGCAGCATGAAAAATAGCCAATTGACAAAGCCACACTGTAGTTACAATAATTTAAGATTCACAAAACAAACTCTAGCTGTTAAAAACAAACAAACAAACAAACTAACTAATGTATGAAACAAGCTAACATTTACAGGATGCACTGCTCTGAGATCCCATATTTACATTCTAAGGCCAGCTTCATTTTTTTTCTCTGAGATCCCATAAACCCACCAAAGAAAAACACAAACTTTATTCAGCATAAAAAAGGTTCTTTGTTTTTTTTAAGATACAATAAAAAAGGTTCTTTTGATTTATAAAATAATCGTTAAAGTTTGGTTTGAATGATTGAACTGGACCACCAGAGATAAAATGAAGAACATGGAAGGCCTACAAATTTCAAAAAGAGAGATTCAGGCCCTTATCTAAGCAAAGTGGGTTGGCTCCACGCTATGACACATACATTCCCAAATCCCAATCTCATTATTCATATTTATATAAGGCAGTCATTTTGTTGCCAATATCACGTAGAAGAATAATATAGAGCATACTAGTGGAAAGCTTGTCATATTAATCCACCAACCCATTAAACAAAGGGCGTTGCAATGCAGCTTCACATGTAACATTGTTTTATTTAAATATAAAACGTAGCAGAACAGTAGCAGAACTTATATAGATGCTGAAGCTAATCAACAAGCATCACCAAGAAATGCTATCCTATATTAAGTTTCCCCCCCAAACCAGTACATATTTAACTGTCTCTCCATTTCACACACACTGAACCTACATAGCCGACATGCAATGTTTCTGCAAAGTTTGATCTATTTCAGTGTTTCTCACTGTTGCATGCAGCTGGCAAGTAGAAATAAAATGATAGTAACGAGGAGGGAGATGAAATCTTGAGCCGTTGGTTAAAATGATATCAGTCAAAGAGTTCCAAGAATAAGAATAAACAGCGTACTGGTGGAGAAACCATGGAATTGACATGGAGATGAAACTAAGGATACATGCGGAAAAAATCCAGGCAGTCTAGAGAATCATAGTCTAGAGAAACCATAACGATTGCAATTGCTAATCATTCAACCACCAGCTTATTTACAAAATTTCATGGATTAAAACATTATGCAGGAACATAGACAGCCAACCCGAGACAAATTGAAGCAACCCAGAAGACTCTGGGAAAGAAAAAACAACGCTATTCAAACCAAGAAAAATTTATCTAATAATGAAATACAACAGCACGTTATGTATGAATCACTTTCTCCAAAAGGGGAGCACAAAAAAGCAACCAAGGCACCTGGATAAAGTTAGAACAAAAGGTAAAATCTAAATCTAAATCACCAGTCATTCAACCTAACTTCAATATTCTTTCCCTCCAATTTACAAATCCTCTTATGTTTCAAACCCATTACTAAAACCCATTTCACATTTTTTAAAATGGACTCGATGCTCAATGTCTCCGATCCCAATCAGCAGATGTACCATTTCGATTTAGGTTTATTGCTTGGGTTTGATTCAACAGACCCATTCCAGAACACACAAGAACCTCATCCCTCCCACTAACTTAACCCCTGTGCGGATGGTTGATACGGAGAAGAAGGTTTACCTGTAGCAGAGGAGAAGGAGAAGGAGACGACGGGAACTAGCACGAAGGAGACGGAGTATTCACCGTGCGAACATGCAAGCACGAAGGAGAGGACGGCACGAATTGGTGAAGTTGAGGAGTATACGGCGCGAAATCTGGAGGGTATATTTGGTCATTTTGTTCCCAAATGCAAATGACCGGTCAAATATTGTACCTTCTCTCTCATCTAGCGCATGAGTTTTTTTTAAGCTTCAAATTGGAGCTTCATAAAAAAAGGAGAAATTTGGGCTTTTTTGTGACTTTTGCTTTTTTTTAAAGCCCCTCATCCAAATGCATAAAATAACAAAAAAGCACTTTTTTAATGAAAAAAGCCTATCCAAATGCAGCCTAACTCAAGCATTCTTGGCGGGTTTAGAAGAGTTCATCCAATTTGCCTTGACCCATTCAAATAATTCAAGTAGGGTGATCAGTTGTCCGTGTTGGTTATGATTAGTTTTGATGATGTCTGTTGGTTATGATTAGTTTTGATTATATCTTATATAGATGCCATTATTAAAAGAAAAAATATTGAGTAATGTATTGAGTAATATAGTTATCTCCTACATTGACTAACTACTATGTTTAATGTAGATTAGTCTAAGTCGAATCATGCAGAATAATCAAGAAGGGGATAAGGGATTAATGAAAAGAAGAACTTGCAGAGATTGTCAAGGAAGCAAGATGTTATCAATACATTTTGGAGGATAACAAAAAAGAAGAGAAGAGACTAGAGAAAGATGTTATCAAAAGAATTTACACAATATAATGGGAATATTAGAATATGAAGAAAGCAAGAAGTTCTCAAAGGATTTTGGGAATAGTCAAGAAGAAGAGGAAATATTGAAGAAAGTAGAACTTGCAAGAGAATGATAAGTCCAAGTTGAATGACGGAGAATGATCAACAAGAAGATCAATAAAGAAGTATTGAATTAGAGAAAGAAATTGAGTCAAAGAAGATGTGAAGTCAAATGATATGGAATGATCAAGAGAAGAGAAGAAAGAAAGAGTTAAGTTATGGAAAATGATCAAGAGAAGAAGAAAGAAAGAAAGAACTTGATGAATGGAATGAAAATATAATTATTCAAGTTATTATATTGATGCTAGAAGTCTCCAAGGTCATATGGAAGTAGGAATGACTCAATTCAGAGTTAAAGTCAACAAAAATCAGTTTCAGGATGAGAAAACTCGAGTTTCCAAGTCAAAACTTGAGTTTCCTGCTTCACTACAATGATTTGCTCCTCTGGTATGAGAAAACTCGAGTTTAGGACTCAAAACTCTAGTTTAGGAGTCAAAACTCGAGTCAGCCAACTCAAAACTCGAGTTTGTAGTGTCTTCAGCAACTCTGGCATCTCTGGCCTAGGAAAACACGAATTTACAAGTGAAAACTCGAGTTTGCAAGTGAAAACTTGAGTTTCCAAGTGAAAACTCGAGTTTACAGCGTGATCAGCTCTTCAGCTCCACTCTACTTCACGTTCAGCTCAGGCGAGGTCTAGTAATTTGACAATATCTCCCAAACTAGAGATCGGATTGAGGTGAAACTAGTGGCATATGAAACTAGACTTCCAATGCGTCATTGTGATATAAAATTCAAGCCCAAAGGAGTTCAGATCAAGGAGATATGAATTGTGGAAGTTGACACTAAAATTCACACCACATAGCAGACCAAGCTTAAATGTTTTTTGTGTATCTCACAAACTACAAATCCGATTGAGCTGAAATCGGTGGGATATGAAAGTAGACTCACAGATCTTTGCATCAAGAGTTGAACGGACCAAAACGGAGTTCAGAACAGAGAGATATGACCCTCGAAAATTGATAGTCAGTTCAAGAAGTTGAGAAAACGTTCAACAAAGTCAAAACTCGAGTTTGTAAGTACAAAACTCGAGTTTTCGGGTTACAGAGAGTAGCAAACTTCAAAGCATCTTCAAAACTCGAGTTTGTGAAACCAAAACTTGAGTTTTGGTCAAACAGAAAGCAATTTAGAGTAACGCAACCTCAAAACTTGAGTTTTGCAAATGAAAACTCAAGTTTTCATCTCAGCTTCAGAAAATCAAAGTTTCGAAAATCCTGATTTTTTTGATAAACATCCACATGATTATCCAAATGATTTATAACACTTCTTAACATTATTTATATCATTTGTGTACAAGTTTCAGGTGATTAAACGAAGGATTAGATGCAAATATTCAAAATATCAGATTTGTGTCACAACATCAAAAGTTGTGCAAAAGTTCTAACGGCTATATTTCTTCATCCAACAGTCATTGAATCTTCTCAACAGTTATATATTGATCTCTATCTATAAATAAAAGATAGATTCAAGCAGAAAAACACAGAGACACAAGCTTACATCTTCAATATGCTGATACTCTGATTTTTACATCATTTACACTCTGTTTTTCATGTCTAGACAGCTTAGAGAGTGAGATGATCAGTATTGTTCTTCAGTGTTTATTCACTTCTGAGAGAGAAGATTTATTGTAATCATTCTATCTATCTGAGAGTTACTCAAGATTGATGATATTGAGTGGGAAACATATTGTGTTAATTACAACTTGTAAGGGGGAGTGAATCCTAGTGAGAGGATTACTTTGAGTACAGAGTGTGTAATCAAGTGGTGTGTTGATTACAGTTTGTAAGGGGGAGTGAAGCCTAGTGAGAGGATTACCTCTTGTGCATAACGTGTAATCGAGTTGAAAGAAGATAGTGTATTGAAAATCTTAAGTGGTTCTTGGGGACTGGATGTAGGTCAAGGATTGGGCCGAACCAGTATAAACCAGTTTGCACATTCTCTTCCCTTATCTTTTACATTTCTAGCATATATTTTTGAATGTGCATACATATATTTGAATGACTGATTATTGCTTTATAAACTGATTTCAGTAAGTTACAAAAAGATTTTCAAAGTAACTAAAGTTTTTATCTAACACCCAATTCACCCCCCTCTTGGGTGACAGCCGGTTCTTACATTTGGTAGCAGAGCAAGTCTCTTATTTAAAGGACTTAACCGTCTCAAGAGTTTCAATGGCTGATTTTGGGTGTTCCTCGCTTTCAGAAGGTTTTGATTTTACAATTCCACCACTTTTCAAAGATATTGATTTTTGGTTTTGGAAAGCTAGAATGACTAGTTTTATCAAAGCAACTGATTTTTATATGTGGAATATTTTTACAAATGCTTTTGATTTCAAACCAAGAAAGGATTGGACAGAAAAAGAAATGAAGATGTTTTCTTTAAACATTAGAGCGATGGAGATTCTTCGCTGTGCCTTAACTGAAAATAATTTTGAGAAAATCAAGTTTTGCTCTAGTGCTAAATAAATCTGGGATACTCTTGATTCTATATATGCTTCTAACAATTGTGTTGAAGTTGATAGTGTTCACAATTCATCTGAAATTATAAACTGCACATCTATGACTGATGAACAACTAGAGATTGAAGAAGGAGAAATAATTGAATACTCCCATAATCCAGTCAACACAAAAGAATAAGAGGAAGATGATTCCCAGGAAGAGCTCATGGACGATTGTGGTCAATCATTAGCTAGAGTTCAAGATACACATGAGGTAAACAATTCCAATTCTTCTTGTGTAGAAAAGAAAAATGTTTTCGAACAATTGCATAGAAGTGTTTTTCAACCTTTTACTGATTCTATTTTGAAAAACAAACATATTTTCGAAAATGATGTTGGAAAATCATGTGGGAAGAAAGAATACACAAATACGAGTCACTTGACATTGCATCCACTGGACTCGCACAATTCTTGCAAAGTTATTCATAATAAGCATCATTCTGTTATTTGCAACTATTGTGGTAAATCTGGACATATTTCTCATACATGCTATATTAGGAGAAATTCTAATGTGAAAAATAAATTTGTTTGGGTTCCTAAAGGACAATCAAGGTCCAATGCTAACAGTCAAGGACCCAAGTATAAGTGGGTACCAAAATGTCCTTTTAGTGCTTTATGTGTGCAGGACCACTTGAAAATTGATGGTGTTAGTTTTGATTAGTTTTGATGATGTCTTATATAGATGTCATTCTTATAAGCAAAAAGATTGAGTAATATAATTATCTCCTACATTGACAAATTGTTGTATTTAATGTAGATTAATCCAAGTTGAATTATAGAGGTTGATCAAAGAGGAGATAAGAATTGAAAGGAAGAAGAGAAGACACCAAATAATGAAGAACTTGATATATGGAATGAAGATTTTATGATCCAAGTTCTTATATTGATGCTAGAAGCCTCCAAGATCATTTGGAAGTTGGAATGATTCAATTCAGAGTTAAAACAAGCAAGAATGAGGTTCTAGATGAGCAAACTCGAGTCTCCAAGTATTAAACTCGAGTTTACTACCTTGCTGCAGTAATTTCCCTCCCTGTCATGAACAAACTCGAGTTCAGGACCCCAAACTCGAGTTCAGGACTTCAAACTCGAGTTAGGAATCTCAAACTCGAGCCTATAAGTGTTTTCAGCATTTCTGGTGTTTCTGGACTAGGCAAACTCGAGCCTATAAGAACAAACTCGAGCCCATACGTGTTTTCAGCATTTCTGGTGTTTCTGGACTAGGCAAACTCGAGCCTGTAAGTGTGAACTCGAGTTCACAGTGGTCATCAGCACTTCAGCTCCACTCTGTTTCACGTTCAGCTCGGGCGAGGTCTGGTAATTCGATGATATCTCACAAACCAGAGATCGGATTGATACGAAACCAAAAGCATTGGAAACTAGACATCCAACACGTACTTCTAACAAACATTCATGGCCAAAGGAGTTCAGATGAATTATATATGAATTTTACAATTTGGATCGAAAATCAACGTCACTGTCCAGACCAAGCTTCAGTATTTTGGGTATATCTCACAAAATACAAATCCAATTGAGCTCAAATTAGTGCCATTGGAAACTAGACACACATAGCTTTCCATCAAGCTTTGAACGGACCAAAACGGAGTTCGGACCAGGGAGATATGGGCTTTGAAAGTTGATAAAGTTGCAAACTCAAGCCAGTCCAAGTCAGAAGCAACCAAACTCGAGTTCATCAGTCACAAACTCGAGTTCGAGAGTTCCAGAGAAGAAATGAACATTTGGAAAAAGGCAAACTCGAGCCTGTAAGTGAACAAACTCGAGTTTAGCTCAGACAGAGAGCAACCAGGTGCTGGAAAACATCCAAACTCGAGCCTATAAGTAGCAAACTCGAGTTCACGGGTTCCAGAGAGCAAAGATTGATTTTAAAGAGATCCAAACTCGAGTCTACAAGTTGCAAACTCGAGTTCGCGAGTTTTCCAAGTTCTCTGTTCAAATTTTCCTTCGATCAAAACCATCTTCTAAGCTGAATGGATTGCAAACTCGAGCCTATAAGTTACAAACTCGAGTTTGGCTCAAGCAGAGGGAAAATCCAACCTTCAACAACAAAAGGAAACTCGAGCCTATCAATTACAAACTCGAGTTTACACCTCTGGATCAGAAAAATCACCATGACTGAAACTTCATATCTCTCAAGAACATCCAGATAATTACTCAAATGATTTATACTATTTCTTAACATCTTTTATATCAATTGTGTATAAGTTTCAGGTGATTAAAGTTTGGGATTACATCAAACTTGACAGAAATTAAAGTGTGATTCAGAATTTCCAGAAATGGCAAAAGAAGGCAGATTTGAACTAGCAACTTGAATCAATGCTCAACTGTAATGTTCTGCAATAGGATTCGAATATTCAATGGTGAAATGCTCCAACGGACAAAAGCTTCAACAGATTCAATATTCAAATATCAAGCCCATGACAGAGAATCAAATGAAGGGACAGCTTGTGCAACTTACAATATAATATTATATCCTTCAAGACAAAAGGGAGTGGACCACAGCCTGGCGTGATAAACATTCAGCACACCTTGCAGACAACTTAGGCTCCTCTGAATAAAGTTGAATCAACAAACAAGATAGTATGGGCCTCAACATTCAACTGCAAGAAAGTGAAAAACGTGCAAATCTGAAAGTGGTGACAGCATATTCGTTCAACAGCTTCAGCAGCAACTTTACACATGGAGAAACACTTACAACAGCTAGTTTTTCAAATGGGAAGAAGCTCCAACGGATATACAACAGTCACAATCTTCAAACTACCATAAATAGCTGAAGATTTGAAGAAACAAGAGAGAGAAGACAGCTACAAAACTTCTGCACGAAAATACCTATTCTTTCTCTGTATATACATTTGTTTGTATCTTTGATACATAGAGCTTCAGTGTGTAACCTTATCTGCTCTTAGAGAGAGTCTATTTCATTGTATATCACTCATTGTAATAATCTCAAGTCAGTGGGACTTGGAGATTGGGAAAATCAGAGTACAACTTGTAAGGGGGAGTGTGTCCTAGGGAGAGGAGCATCCTTTGGTTACAGAGTGTGCATCTGTTGTATGCAATTACAACTTGTAAGGGGGAGTGAGTCCTAGGGAGAGGATCATCCTGAGTACAGAGTGTGTAATTGTTCTTGAGTGATAGTGGAAAATCCCAGAGGTGCTGGGGATTGGATGTAGGTCAAGGATTAGACCGAACCAGGATAAATCATCTGTGTCAAGCTTCTCTACTCTATCTCCACTTTGCCTTAATATTTTCTGTTGTGTGGGTGAACCGAAAAGAATTTTGAAATCCCCAATTCACCCCCCCTCTTGGTGATTTCCTTCTCTTTCAGATGGACATAAGGGTATTGAGAAGATGAAGAAGAATCAAAGAGTTTCTGATGAATCTAAAAGGAAACCTACATCAGTTAGGAGAACTTGTGGAAAAGTCATTGCTGGAACTACAAGATTTAAACATCAAAGGAAGCAATGGATACAAGCAAGAAGAGTATCATCTACCTCAATAACAAATTATCATAGAGTACCATTCAACTATCTTGAGGAGAACAAGAAGAGAAGAATCTCTCAAGTTTCAAACAAAAGACTCTGGAAGTCTATATCTTCAGAGAGAGCTTTGCGGACACCCATAGGAAAATATATGAAGAATCAGTGGGTAAGCAAAGCCAATCCTCCTAGTACCTAAGGCTAAGGTATACAATGGTAAAACCTCCTATGCTATCATTTGAAATTTTCTTTGAGGTTTTATATTTTGTAACCTTAGGAATGAGCATTGCACACTATTTTGGGTTTTCACATCCTGATATATATATTTTTAAACAGATTGCAATGTTCAATAGGTTGAACTCTTTATACATTCATGATGATTTGAAAAGAAAGAATTTCTTTATGCATGAACTCATGATTAATTCACTGTGCTTTATTGTTCTGAATTGATTATATTCATAAGAGCATGTGAATTTAATTTTGGCTCCTACAAGCTAACAATGATTGGATCCAAGTAAGGTTGGATACCAAGAAAGAAAAAGATTTATAAAGTTTTGTAGGATCAAAGAGAGCTTCTCAAGAATACAACATAGAGAAATGATCCAAGTCTTGAGAAAGCTAAACAAACTATGCTTGATGTTGATGGTGAACGGAAAAAAAGGGATATTTACATCAATCCATCTCAACCAAGCAAGCTCCTATGAGGACAAGAGAAATTACGGTGATATCTAATTCTTACCTCATACTATGATTATATGAAATTGATTTTTGGTTTGTCTTTGGTTAAGTTAAAGGTTTTGAAACTTCTTCAATTTCGATAAGCAATTTTACTGTCAAAGCAAAACTCCAGTTTTGTTTTGTAAACTCCAGTTTTCAGTTTGCCATGAGTTTTCTAAATTTTCTCAAAGTCGTAAGAAAACTCGAGTTTCCACTTGGCAGAGAATTTCCAAGTTTTACTCAGTTTTTGAAAACTCCAGTTTTCATAGAAAATTCTAGTTTTGACTTGGCTCAGATTTCTCAATGTTTTCATATTTTAAATGAAAACTCGAGTTTTGACCAAGCTGAGAGCATTGCACTTTTTCAACGTTTTGAAAACTCCAGTTTTGGATGAAAACTCCAGTTTTGATGTTGTTAGTTCTCTATGTTTTTGATGTTTTGATGATAACAATTATAATGTAATTGAATCTTAACTTTAGATGAAAATTTGGAGTTTCTGGTTTGCCTCTAGTTAAATAAAATATGTCTCTAGTCATCCAATATTTTATCTCAAGGCATATGTTTCGGAAGATCCATTTGAAATGGCAAAACCGTAGTTATGGTGAAAATTCACTCTAATGGCAAAACTGCAATTACGCTGAACTTCCACTTTTGCCTCAAGTCATCTAATTTGCTCACGCAAGTTATTCCCACATATGCTTCGGAGAATTCACATATCAGTTGTGAATATATTGAAATTCATTTCTAATGGCAAAACCGTAATTACATTGAACTTCCTCTTTTGACTCAAGTCATTCACTCTTCTTATATCAAGTTAAGCTTTCAATTATCTATTATTTTTGGAGAGCATCGGATTTAACTCTTGATATATCAAGTCATTGACTCAAGTCATTCATTTGTTTTAAACTCAAGTTAAGGTTTCATTTGGCCACTTGTTCTCACAGCATCACGTTTAACTTTTGATATATCATGTCAATGACTCAAGTCACTAACTCAAGTCACTCACTTATTAACTTGAGCTTTCCTTTGCTCATTTCTTTTGAAATTATCGGGTTTAACTTTTGCATCTCAAGTTAATGACTCAAGTCATTAACTTCTTATATCAAGTTAAAGCTTTCAACTTGTGCATTTCAAAGAGAAAGTCACTGACTCTTGTATATCAAGTGAATACCTCAAGTCATCAACTCAAGTCAATTCTTTCTCAACTCAAGTCATGTCGTATACACCTTCATCCTGTGACTTGATTTTCTAAAATCAATTGCCTCGAGTCAAGTACTTAACCTTGAGTCATTACCTCAAGTCATCAACTCTTTAACTGAAAGTCATATCTTTCTGATTATCAAATCACCGTCTCCGGAAAATCAAATTCAATTGATTGTGATTTTATTTCCTCAAATCATTACTCATTACTATTCATAATTGCATTTAATCAATTTATTAATGAGTTACAGATTATTAGAATGAGGATCAACACAGGATATCAATCAAGGCAATCTGGAATTCATTAAGCTTGCCTATTCGAGAAACTCAACAACAGACATACCTCTGCAACATTCTGGGCAAGAATATTTTATTTCCTTTGTTGGGTTTCAACGGTCATAATCACAATTACGGGAATAATGACGCAGATTACTCAACGGTCACAATCACAATTACAGGAATAATGATGACGATTATTCAACGATCATAATCACCATTAGAGGAATAATGACGGCAATTATTCTGACTCTTCTGCTTCATCTCTAACGGTCATTTTAAAAAGCCTTAACATTTTATCTATTTAGTGATTGGCCATCATTGAATATGAATTAAAGAATTAGGATTTACCTTGACGAAGGGAATTTTAATTAAGCTCTCAGATTAAGTAATATGGGATTAGATTACGATTTAATTTGTGGTTAGGATAGACATATACCTAATGGCCCCATATAATTGTTGAAGAGTGTGTCCGAGTTATGTTGCCTCTTCTGGTAATTATGTTAGACATAACAAATTATCCTTAAGAGAGGGTTATAAGTGGACTGACAGGCACTTATAGCTATTTACACTTGAGATTAACAAAATTGATATTAAGGCTAATTAAATTAGTGAAAACAATGTTTAGGAAACAAATAAGGGATTAGTGACTTTAGGTTGTGCGTTCGATTAGTGTGGTAGTTTTTATTATTTTGATTTCAGTTTTGATTTCTTTTATTTTAATTAAATTCGATTTGGTTTTCTCAACTTAAACTGTTATGGACCTCAGAAATTGGGCCAAGGAGCCCGGTCCATCATGTAAAATACCTGCCTGCGGTTATACCCACACAGGTGATAACTAACAAAGTCGGAGTAGTTATCTTCCCTGATAAATAGGAGACTTCCTCCCTGGTGAACGGTACATGCGAATTCCATTCTGAACTTACACAGAGCACACACCCCACCCCTTATATGTATATCGAACTACGTGGACTTTGATCCCGCTCAAGGGTACGTAGGCCCTGGGAATTGTTCCTAGGTCAAGTCCAATCTATTTTGTTCTATGACAGAACATTGGCGCCGACCGAGAGGAGGTTAAATTTCGATTCCCGTGACCAACGATGGTTTTACCAAGAAGCCGCTATAATCTGTAAAAATTCCAATTCCCGCGATCGAGGATGGTGGATATCAGAAGCAACATTTTAATCTAGCCATCTCCGTCACGAACTTTCAATTCTGGTTTCGCCAGAAATTCAAGTGAAATCAAGAAAAATTCCAGGATTCCACTCGCGTCACGTTGCCTCAATATTTCTTTTGGATGAATCTAATTTCAACGCCTGGGTTCGATGGTTTCCAAGGATTCCTATTTTCAGCGATTGAGTCAGGATTGGATCTTTAATATATCTTCCTCCAGTTTTCACGAGAATGACTGATCTAAACAAGGGAGTTTTGAACATTTAATGCCCTTAGTTTTGGATTCATCCCCTATTCAGTTCACATCCGAGTTGAGCATCGCGGGATTGAAGCTGATTAACCCTGATAGGAGGATGCCGAGATGCCTGAATGCTGAGATGATGCTCGCTTTTGTCCGTGATGTTCTCAATACCACAGGCCTGAGACGCCGATATGCCTGAAACGCCGAGATGGCTAGTTTTGCCTCGGCGTTAGGAGTAATCTCAAGTGTCCGAGATCGATATTGCCATGGCCGAGACCTCAAAGATGATATTTCCGAGATAATGGGACACACATGCTGCTCTATTTCCGAGATTGTGTGTCGAGGTGTGCACGATGCCAAGCTCATATGCCTAGACTATATAGGCCGAGATTGTGGCCGGATTTTGTGGAGTAGCTGAGATGCAAGGCAATTGAGTTAATTGCACGTGGCCTCTATTTCCTTGGTAGAGTTTCTAACGGCACCGCTGGCAATTGCTTGAACTGTCATCAGATACTAACAAACTCAAGAATCTTAGGAAGTTAAGGGACTTCAATTTTCCCAGCAAGCAAGAATGAGTCTGCAGGCCCTTCAATTCTTCTAAAAGATTGTAAAGCATGAAGATTTTCCTCATCAAACGAGTGTAGAAAGAAATAAGCTACTGTACAAGGCAAGCTGCTGGATCCATATATCCACATATATTGACGTGAAGTTAATGCTTTGCCTCAATCCTCTGCCACCACCTTTTTGTGCAAGTAATCTTGTGGGTCCCTTCAGGGTCAAAGATAACCTGCAAGAAATTAATTTTTTTTTTAAAAAAAGTGTGGGTCTATACCATGGAAGTCAAAGGTTACGTTTGACCGAGCTACATCCTGGGTGGAAGCAAGGGGCTTGGCAGATGGTCTTAAACTGCCGAGATTGTGGTGCCCCGAGTTAATACTTACCGAGATGAAGGTGCGGGGTATTGAGGTGTCCAAGGTTCCAAAGTCTTCTTGATGAAGTGTCGAGAATCGCGATGTAGAGTGGAGATGCCGAGATGACATGGCCCCTAGATGATGACGCGAGATTCTGAGATGCCGAGATGCTTGTCGATATAAACACGGAACCGAGATTCAAGGCCAGAATGCTGTAGGACCGAGACCCCCAAGAAGCCGAGATCACAGAGTTCCTTTCTCAGTGGCAAAGCCGAGACACCGTTATTCTCAGTTGCACCGGTTTTGGGCGTTTTGGAACCATTCATTGAAGCCGGCATTTCAGAGATTGGAGAAGAAAATAGCCGAGTAAAAGAAGCAGCCGAGTCCACGAAGCCAAGACATTGAGATGCTGAGGTTGAATAATGCAACTAACGCACCCCCTAATTGAGAACCTCGGGTTCATACCGACATACTCAGCAAGAGCCACCTCGGTCACAATTCCACATACCGAGATGAATATTTCAGCGATAAGGTGATTCAGAGAACGCCCGGGTGTGCATTGAAGCGTGCAAGCATCGTTATGAGATGGCAATAACGGGAGCACGAGATGAATCATGCCTTGAGCATGTGAATAAAAGAGGGGGGGACCACCCCGGTTTCCTTTTCCTCTACTACTCTCTTTGTTTATCTTCACCCATAATAATTTAAGGGCACAATGATAAGTATTCGCCAAACCAGGGAAGTTCTTCATTTGTCTGTGCACTTAGTCATTCTGGTTTGCCCATTGAGGGCCCATATTGTCCAACGTTTTAAAAGTTTGTGCAGATTCTTTTCAAGACCTTATGAGTAGTGCTCGTGAGGTAGAACCAGCCAAGACAATGATATTTAACTTTGTTCTTGATGTTTGTGGGAGATTCAAATTGTCATACAAAGTTTCCCGGTTGCTGCTAGAGATGGGCTCTTCCGTTGCTTCTGAAATCTGCAGCTGCTGATTCTTGTTATGCACCAGGTCATAAGTTGAAGAGCATCCCCGCCTGATATTTCTTTTCTTATGGATTGTACTCTTGGCTCTGTGTATGCAGAATTGTGAAGAGTCAATTCCGATTTTGGTAAACCACTTTCCTGAAGTCCTAAATGGGACACATGGAATATGGTTATTGCTTTCTCTTTGCTTGAAGGAGATTATTCTTCTACTGTACATATTTGTGCAAAGAACCTTGGAGATGAACAGATTGCATTTGCTATTCCCCGTCTAGTTGAGGGCCTTGGCGGATCATTGAAGCATCATATGATAACAGTGTTTACTTCTATCTACAAGTGCAAAGGGCGACTACGGAACAATGCATATTTTGAAGTAAAAATCTCGGGCCAGCACAGTAGGGTCAAATTTCCCATCTCACAGAAATAACAAATCAGCTGATGCACCTTTAAATATTGGCACCAGCGATGGGAATTGGAGTTAAAATGAGAAAAAATGCTGACTACTTTATTCAGAGCATGTCACAGATCATGCAAGGCTAAAGAGTCAAACGAATAATGGCACGTTTGGTATGATTTGCTAATGGCACATGAGCAAGAAGCTTTATGGAAGTTCAAAACCAATTACAGATATTATTTGATGAAATTCTCCCATATTACTATTATTAACCAAGAAGAAGCTGGACTCTAATGAGTATTGGCATTAAAATAGTGTCCAATAATATGAATTGCGAGGTCCTCCTGATCGTGCTTTATTGCGGCTATGACATTAGTGTGAAAGTTACCACGGTGGACAAGAAACTATGCTTATACCTTTGTGCAGCAAGAGTTTATATCAGCAAACTCACAATCACTTTCAAAAAAATCAACATTCAACGACACCATTAGGATCTCTACCAGCAAGGATACCCTGCTCAATGGTAATTAATGAATAGTGGTCGTTCCACTTTGTTCAATGATAACTGCTGCTCTAGTAGAAATAGAAATCTGGGCAAATTAACTCCAAGTATTGGTTGTTGCAAAAAATCTTGTACAACATCTTTGCTGGGAGAAAGGATATCTTGAAGTTATAAAACTTGTTAATGACTTCATCAGTTATTTTGGCCTACAACGTTTTGGCATTGATTCGGTTCCAACTCACCTTATTGGGGTTGGTCTCTATGAAGTCTCAGATTAGTAAATTTGATAGCACCAGAACTTGCCGGAAGTCTATACTCAATTGGAAAATTTGCAGTTAAGAAAAATGGCTTGAAGGATACCGTTGATGAGGAAGGGCAATGTTGTTGAAGCCGTTGACTTGGCATATATATTTGGATCTAAAGAAAAACTTCCCCCAGATAAATTTAACCTCATATCTGCGCAAGGCTGAAATTATTCTCTTGCAGCAATGTTCTCCAAGACCTTGTTAATTTATTGTCAAAAAGTGCATTTCCTGTGAGCTGCCCTTTGACTTCTATGCATATTAGCTTCTCAGTCATTCGCTGGTGGGAAAGAGTCTATTGGTTCACAATCATCAATATTTGTGGAATGCAATTCTTTAAAAGCTGTGTCTAGCAAGTTTTAGGCAGGGAACGAGAAGCTGCAATTTCACTGTCAGCCACAGCCAGTTGACAAATCTTCAAGTGTTTGCAGCTCTTTAAATTTCCCAAAATCATGTTTAAGTTAAAAACATGCATGAATCCGAGGTAGACAAACTCGTTTTCATGAATCATGTTAAGTTTATATACATGCATGAATCCGAGGCACACAAACTCGTTTTCATGAATCATGTTAAGTTTATATACATGCATGAATCTGAGGCACACAAACTCGTTTTCATGAATCATGTTCAAGTTAAAACATGTAGGAAATTGAGGTACACAAACCCGTTTCCGAAAATCATGTTCAAATTAAACATGTAGGAATCTGAGGTAAACAAACCCGTTTCCGAAAATCATGTAAAGGCTAAAAAGCCGATGATTTCTGGTAAATCACCCAGGTGGGTTGATAGCTCATGGGTGGTCCCAGACCTGTATTCTGCGCAGCAAATTTTTGACTCTGGCCCAGTCATCAAATAAAGCTCAAACGAGTTACGGAGGCGGAATCCGATTACACTGCTTATAGTTAAAATCCGAGTTCTGTATGAAATGAACCCTTACGACAGGGATGAAGGCAGACACGGTAAAACTGAATCTGGTTAAAATCCGGGCTGCGTGGAGAAACCAATTCAAACATGTCCTTTGGAACCTGATAAAACCGAAAGGTTAAAACTTGTGTCCATTGGAACACGGTAAAGCTGAAAGAGCGATTAGAACGTTTTCCGAGTTGTGTAGGAAATATTTTTCAAGACAGACCCCGGTTATACCGAATCTGGTACAAATCCCAGCTCCGTGTGTATTTTTGAAGACGGACCCAGTTATACCGAATCTGGTACAAATCCCAGGATCCGTGTAAATTCTTGAAGTCGGACCTAGTTAACTGAATCTAGTTAACGTTTGTTATCCGCATGGAGTTTTGAAGTCGGCCCCAATTTAAACTGAATCTAGTTTAAATTAGGGATCCGTGTGAAGTTTTGAAGGAAGACTCAGGTTAAAATGAATCTAGTTTAAATCCAGGATCCGCATAAAGTTTAATTTGAAGACGAACCCAACTAAACTGAATCTAGTTTAAATCCGGGCTTCATGTGCAGATCTTGGTTAAATCTTAAATGCTTCCCGACAGTCCCGAGATTTGAACTACCGGGCTGGGGGGCAACAGAATGGATGACGAGTTGTTCGTAGAAAGACATGTTAACCGAGATTAATGTAAACTCGGACAAACATTCAAAATGAGCAAGTTGAACGATTGGCGTAAACAGTAAGTATTTTTCATTGATTATGATTTGCTTACATGTTATTAAATGCAGGAGTATAGACCGGGAAATTATCCCGGGAAGGTATCTACGAAAGCGAGCAAGGGATCTTATTTTTTCTCAAATAATTCGAATAAGCTGAAGTACATCGGCCAAGTCCGTGTTTCTCAATCAAACAATTAATGCACCCCAGTAGCTCAGAGACCTGAACCACCGGGCTGGGGGGGCATCTGTTATGGACCTCAGAAATTGGGCCAAGGAGCCCGGTCCATCATGTAAAATACCTGCCTGCGGTTATACCCATACAGGTGATAACTGACGAAGTCGGAGCAGTTATCTTCCCTGATAAATAGGAGACTTCCTCCCTGGTGAACGGTACATGCGAATTCCATTCTGAATTTACACAGAGCACACACCCCACCCCTTATATGTATATCGAACTACGTGGACTTTGATCCCGCTCAAGGGTACGTAGGCCCTGGGAATTGTTCCTAGGTCAAGTCCGATCTATTTTGTTCTATGACAAAACATAAACGAGATTGTGAGATTAATGCTTAACTGAAGTTGTGGGTACTAAGTCCTCGTGGGAACGATACTCTACTTATCATTTTATTACTTGATACGACCCGTATACTTGCGGAGTTCATCGGCTTTAAATTTTGCTCTATGAAGTTTTTGGCGCCGTTGCCGGGGACTTATGTGCCGTAGCTGTCTTGGTTGGAATTGATTAAGCATTAGTAGTTTAAGTTTGAGTTCGTAAATATTTTATTTTACTTTTTTAGGAAAAAAAAAGGATTTCAATTGGCAACCAACTTGTCTTAATATTGAGAAGGAGATGAATTCTTCGTCTTCTATACAAGATGAATTGATTGCTATTTCAAATTCTTTGAATGAATATTGGCAACGTAAAAGGAGCATAAATGGTGGTTGTATTCCATATGTTGATTCTTCTCAATATGCTTGTATCTCTTGTGTTTATTGTGGAGGGAATCATTTGTTTGAGCATTGTCCATATAGTACAACTAGTCATTTTGAGAGAGATAATTTTACTAGGAACCAAACTTATTTGGATAACTCATTTTGTCCTAGTAAAGGTTTTGAGCAACAAAATTTTAGGGATTCACATGTCTATTGTTCTTATGAAAATACCCCTCCTTTTTACTCCTATCCACCCATTGAAGAACACACTATTGAGTATAGGGAAAAATCTAATTTGGAAAAATTACTTGAGGAGTGTGTGGAAGCATTAAAGAAATCTAGTAGAGAGCAAAGGGAGATTCTCGCTAGCATTGACTCAAGTGTTCAAAATATGAAGGTAAATGCGAGTCAAATTTTTTCAACCCTTGAGACTAAAATGCAAAATAATTCCTTAAACCTAATGACTACTTCTTATGCTGATAATGATTATTGTGAGGAAGTTGAAGGTATGGAATTACATGAGATTATGGATAATGTAGAAAATGATTGTGGGTTTGAAATTGATTTAGATGAGAATAATAGGTATCTAGAAGAGGTTCCAGCTGTGGAGCCTAAAGTTTGTGATGTTGGTGATCAAATTGATGTGGATGTCCCTAGAGTTGTTGCTATTGATCCTCCTATGGAAGTTTTGACTCTTACTGATGAGAGTCAAGTTGATTTTATTGGATGCTCTAAATTCTTGAAAGTGCCTATATTTATTTTCAAAGATATACATGTTGTGCTTCATTTGAATTCAGTGATTACTTGTAATCCAAGATTGTTTATGATTAAGGAAGTACGAGTAATTAACTGGAATAATCAATTTTTGTGTTTGAAATCTTGTTGCTTGAAAAGGAATGAAAACAAGATAATTGAGGTGTTTGACACTTATGATTAGCGGTTTGTTTTGAGAAGTCTGGCTGAAGACTATAAATTTAGCGTTTCTTGGGAGGCAACCAAAGGGTTTTTCTTGCATTATTTATTTTATTATTATGATTTCGTTTTTCTTTTTCTTTTAGTTTTATTCAGGTTTGAAGATGATCACTCCTCTTGTAGCTGCAAAGTCTTGCTTGTGCATTCTTTCCTCCCTCGAAATTGGAAAACATCATGGATGGTACTAAAGGAAGAACTCCACGTCAGAATTATAAGACTTAAATGAGGGGAGTACTAGTTCTTTTCCCTCTTTTTATTTTTGCAACATTGCGGACAATGTTTGATTTAAGTGTGGGGGAGAGATATTATTTCTTTGGTTATGCTTGTCCTTATGCAATTGAAAAGATTTTTTTTTTTAGATTTTTTTTTGTATTGTTTAGGATTGACCTTAACTTTGAGCCTTCTCCATCTTAGAAAAATATTATCAAGTCAAAATTCTATTAAAAAAAAAAGTTTTAATTAAGCCTCTAAAGTCTTGAATTTTTTTCAATCTTGAGATTGACTATGAGAATAGAAATTAGTTTGTAATATGATCAACAGATTATTAGTTTATGAATATTTTGCTATATGATTTCTTTAGAAAATGAGACGATAACCTTGCCAACTAAGTAAAACTGTTGTTGGGGAAATGACTCAGGTAGTGTTAAAAAAAAAAAAATCACACACACACATGCACACAACTCCAATGACTTCTCTAGACCTTACTTAGTAACCGGGGGCACTTCATCACCAATGTTGGCACTCGCGTCAAACGGTAAAGTTAAAGAGAGTTATGAGTTAGGCTAAAAGCCTCTTGAGGTGCCTGTTGGAGTAACTGAGTAACCGATTCTGCACCACCCATGTGCAGGGTCGCGTCAAAAGGGCACCTACAATGGCTCAAGGGAAAAAAAAAGAAAAAGGATAAAAAAAAATTGAGTTATTTTCTACCTGAGGAACCTTATTAAATTAAATCAAATGAAAAACTTGGTTAGCAAGGGAATTTGAATTTTTCTGGAGAAATTGATTAGCATAATATTCTGTTACTAATCTTATTGTTGAATTTATTACGTACCGGTCTTTTGATCATGGGATGTTAAAAGATTGGTACAAATGTTTAAGATTATTGGCTTAGTGATTTATTAAACTTAAATAAGATTTGATGATATGACCTAAGTGTGGCGGTTTATTGCTTTCTGTTTAGGAATTTCATGAGCAATGCTCTTTTCAAATAATGAATTCTCTTTCTTTTGCTTGAGGACAAGCAAATGTTTAAGTGTGGGGGAGTTTGATAAATAGAGATTTTATAATTAAATAAGTATGGATTTTGATATATATTGGATTAGATTTATTAATATATTCTACTTATTTAATTATCTTTTATATATCTATCTATCTTTTAATTAAATATAGGATAAAAGAATATTATAACAGAAAATCTATTGATATCCTATTTTATTGTGCAGAAAATATTATATCTATAAGATATTTAATAAGATAAGGAGATGCGGACCCATGTATTAGAAAGGAAAGCAATCTGGAGCATAAAGGAAGCAATGGTGATGACATGGACCCCTGAACGTGAATGCCAATTGCAAAGAATTGAATTAAGGGAATTTAATATAATATCTTATTAGAATATATTAAATTGAATGAGATAGAGATTTGAAAAGATATGGCAATCAAGGACGCGTTCAACAGACCACGCACAAAGACACATATCTATTTAAAGGACAGACCACGCACAAAGACGGGGCGTAGAGGGATCATCGCAATTGAAGGAAAAAAAGCATAGACGTAGAGCGAACGCACAGGGAATAAATCGAGCAGGAGAGGCTTGGTTTATCTTCATCATCTCCACGGAAGGATGAAAGGACTGTGGAGACGACGGAGAAGCTTTCTTTCCTAGCTCTTTCTATTCTCTAAACCTAAAGTATCATCTTCTTATGAATTTGATTTTAGCCATGTGTGGCTAGACTCTTTTTGCAACCTAGGGTAGCTATGAATTTATTTGTGGATTAGATTTTATTTTCATTGTTTAATTAAAATTAATATTAATCTTGGTTGCTTAATCTTGTTTAATTTTATCTATTTAGTGATTGGCCATCATTGAATATGAATTAGAGAATTAGGATTTACCTTGACGAAGGGAATTTTAATTAAGCTCTCAGATTAAGTAATATGGGATTAGATTACGATTTAATTTGCGGTTAGGATAGACATATACCTAATGGCCCCATATAATTGTTGAAGAGTGTGTCCGAGTTATGTTGCCTCTTCTGGTAATTATGTTAGACATAACAAATTATCCTTAAGAGAGGGTTATAAGTGGACCGACAGGCACTTATAGCTATTTATACTTGAGATTAACAAAATTGATATTAAGGCTAATTAAATTAGTGAAAACAATGTTTAGGAAACAAATAAGGGATTAGTGACTCTAGGTTGTGCGTTCGATTAGTGTGGTAGTTTTTATTATTTTGATTTCAATTTTGATTTCTTTTATTTTAATTAAATTCGATTTGGTTTTCTCAACTTAAACGAAATTGTGAGATTAATGCTTAACTGAAGTTGTGGGTACTAAGTCCTTGTGGGAACGATACTCTACTTATCATTTTATTACTTGATACGGCCCATATACTTGCGGAGTCCATAGGCTTTAAATTTTGCTCTATCAAGTTTTTGGCGTCGTTGCCGGGGACTTATGTGCCGTAGCTGTCTTGGTTGGAATTGATTAAGCATTAGTAGTTTAAGTTTGAGTTCGTAAATATTTTATTTTACTTTTTTAGAAAAGAAAAAAAGGATTTCAATTGGCAACCAACTTGTCTTAATATTGAGAAGGAGATGAATTCTTCGTCTTCTATACAAGATGAATTGATTGCTATTTCAAATTCTTTGAATGAATATTGGCAACGTAAAAGGAGCATAAATGGTGGTTGTATTCCATATGTTGATTCTTCTCAATATGCTTGTATCTCTTGTGTTTATTGTGGAGGGAATCATTGTTAGTTCTCAATGTATTGAACAATTGGAAAGCCTTGAAAACCAATTGGATAAGTTTTATCTTGCAAAAAATCAGTTTTCCTTGCTGTCAGAGGAAAACTCGAGTTTTGGGATCCAAAACTCGAGTTTTGGTCTGTAGCAAAAATGTCCAAAAGCCATCACCGCCAGTTTTAATCATCATTGCCAGTTTTGAACTTGTGAATAGTTCAAAACTCGAGTTTTGGGATCCAAAACTCGAGTTTTGGCCTGGCAGAGAGATTTCAAAATGTCCTAAGGTTTTCAAGTATCAAAACCTCCAGTTTTCACTCAACACTGCTAGTTTTGAACTTCTCTTATTTTGGAAGAAAAGTTCAAAACTCGAGTTTTGGGTACCAAAACTTGAGTTTTGGAGAGACAGAGAGCAACTGAGTTTCTTTCAGTTCATCACCGCCAGTTTTCAACTATACATGTGTTTTTCCAAGTTTTCATAAAATATGAAAACTCGAGTTTTGGTATCCCGAGTTTTGCAGAGGCAGAGAGCCTTCAATCTTTTCAAAATTGAAAACCGCTAGTTTTATTCTAACACCTCCAGTTTTGATGTTTTGAACTTAAATCATGTTTTGCCATGAATAGTTCAAAACTCGAGTTTTGGGCAACCCGAGAGGTTCTGCTTTTTCAGACTTTGAAAACTACTAGTTTTGGTTTGATAACTGCCAGTTATGAAGAATGAACAGTTCAAAACTCGTTTTGATTATCAAAACTCGAGTTTTGGCACTTTTATCAGAAAAACGCTGTTTCGCAATAAATTGCCAAATCTGATTCAATCTTTCTTGTTTAAGTTACCCATTGATCTTATATGTTATATCTATCATTTATCATTATAACCGAACTGTTTTAACGAGTTTGTTCATGAGATTACAGAAAGACTTTGAATCTGATTGAAATTCAAAATAAAGAGCCATTTTAGGAAACATGCAAAATCCGTGGATGGCCGTTATGCAAACACTCTTTAACTCCACGAATTAAGCATCAACGGTCTTCAGATAAAACCAACATGGAAAAGAAACAAGAATCAAGCACTCAAATTTGCAAATAACTTCCCAACGGCTATATTTCAGACAGGGAAAGATTTCAGCAGATTGATTCATGATGCAACAACCATAACAGCTATATTTTCAAATTGGAAAAAGGGCCAACGGATCTATAACGTTCATAAGTCTCAAATCAAGATAAATAGCTGAAGATTTGAACCTGAAAAGACACAGAACTGAGCTACAACAATTCTACTCGAAAATATCAGTCAAGAACCGTTCTTTTCATCTGTTTACATTGTGCTTCAGTGATCATCATTATTCACTCTTAGAAGAAAGTTCCTTCTCTGTAATTTCTTTTCTGTAAGGATCTCAAAGTAGTGGGACTTTGAGATTGGGTTATCTGATTGCAACTTGTAAGGGGGAGTGTGTTCAAGGTTGTGAGACATCCTTCGTTTGCAGAGTCTGTAATCGTCAAAGAGAGATAGTGAAAATCCCAGAAGTAACTGGGGACTGGACGTAGGTCAAGTGATTAGACCGAACAAGGATAAATTGCTTGTGTCTTGCTCTTCTTCCCTTCATACTCTTATTAATTCTGCTTCAGCAAATTAAAACAGAGAATCCAGAAAAGAATTTTCAAAATCACTAATTCACCCCCCCTCTTGGTGATTTAGCTCCGCTTTTATTTGGTATCAGAGCACGGTCTTCTCTAAAGAGCTTAACATCTCGAGAAGGATCACTATGGAAGGAATTTTACCCGATGGAGCGTCTATCAACCGTCCACCAGGTTTTAATGGTGAGCATTATTCTTTTTGGAAAGCTAAATTCAAGGTTTTTGTTTTGGCTACAGAATATGGCTTGTGGAGAGTATTTGAAAAAGGAGACTATGCTCCAACAATTGTGAGGGAAGATGTCAGGATTCCAAAACCTGAAGAAAACTATGATGAAAATGATAGAAGAAACATCACTCTCAATAGCAAAGCCATACTCATGCTACAAAGTGCCTTGAGCCAACAAGAATACTTCCGCGTATGCACTCTAAGTTTAGCAAAAGCCATGTGGGATGCTTTGAAGATAGCTCATGAAGGAACAACTGGAGTCAAGCAGAATAGAGTCAACACCCTTATGACAGAATATGATCTCCTTCGCATGAAACAAGGAGAAACCATTGGTGAGTTTCAGTTAAGATTTACTCATTTGATTAATCAACTTGCTGCCTTAGGTAAGGTATATGAACAACCTATTCAAGTGAGGAAAATCCTAAATATTCTCAACAAAGAATGGGAAGCCAAAGTCACTGCCATCGAAGAAGCTCGTGGAGAGTCAATGACATCTGTAGCAGCCCTCTTTGGTAGTTTGTCTGAATATGAAGCAAAACTTAAATTCAAGAAAGGGCTTGAAGAAGTTCATGGGAAGAATAAAAGCATAGCTCTCAAAACCATTAAAGAGCCAAAATCAGATGAAGAAGAAGATGAGGATGATGATGAAGAATTAAGCTTAATGGTTTCGAAAATTCAAGAAATTCTTCAAGAGGTATCAGGCCAACAGAAAATTTCACAAGGGTAGCACAGAAACGAAGAAATCTATTACTTGCTACGAATGTGGACAACCTGGTCACTTCAAGTCTGATTGCCCAAAACTCAAGAACAAAGAGAAGAAATCAAACAAATTCAAAAGAAGAGCTTATGTTTCAGGCATTTGGGGAGATAGCTCATCCGATGAAGATGAAGCTAAAGAAGAAGAAAGAACCAACATCTGTCTTGTAGCTCAAGAAGAATCCGATAATGAAGAGGTAAATACTTCTAACTCACCTTATGATGAATTATCCTCTGAATACAATTCACTCTTTATTGAATTTCGAAAAATAGCCAAAGAACTATCATCTGCAAAGAAGAAAATTAGATTGCTAGAAAAACAAGTTCAAACTTCTTCTTCTCCTACTATAGATTCTGAAAATACTTTTGAAAGGAATTTTGAAAAAGGCATCGAAAAGATTTGTGAAAATTGCCGTACTTTAGAGAAAAGAAATCTACTTCTTACTAAATCTCTTGAAAAATTGACCAACGGTAGTGAAATGCTTAATATCATTTTAAAACAGCAAAGATTCACAAATGATAAGTCAGGAATTGGCTATAAACCTGATCTTGATAAACAAAAGGGAAAGAAGAAGATTGGATAGAAATCATATATGAGTTATTTTCAAAAATCAGTTCATTCATCCAATCCTTTTGCTCACTGCAACTATTGCAATCGAAAAGGTCATACTACTTCATCTTGTTTTCATAGAAGAGAAGGTAAAAGCAAACCCATAGGTAATTATCAATGGGTGCCAAAAGGATCCTATAAGGTTCCTAAGACACAAACTAACCCAAAAGGACCCAAGAAAAAGTGGGTACCTAAGACTTTTGCAGGTCTGTCTTAGACCATCAAAATCCAATAAATGGTTCATTGATAGTGGATGCTCAAGACACATGACATGGGATCAATCTAAGTTTGCTACAATCACATCTAAGGATGGAGGCAAGGTAACATTTGGTGGAAATCAAACAGGCAAGATTGCTGGAATTGGAGACATTGGAAACAACAATGGACCAAAGATTAAAGACATTTATCTTGTTGAAGGGTTATGCCATAATCTCCTTAGTGTAAGTCAAAGTACAGATAAAGGTAACCTAGTTATCTTTAATTCAGAAGAATGTTTGATTGTTAGGAAGGATATTATTCCCATAGAAGATATTAAATCTAAAGCATTGTTTAGAGCACTTAGAGAAGGAAATTGCTATACTCTTAATCTTTCCAACAATGATGAAGTTTCTGAAAAATGTTTTGTAAGCAATTCAAATGAAACTTGGCTATGGCACAAAAAATTGGCACATGTTAATATGTCCCAACTTAACAAACTAGTCAAGAAAGACCTAGTAATTGGCATTCCTAAACTTGCTTTCAAAAATGACATGATCTGTGACTCTTGTCAAAAGGGAAAACAGACCAAGACCTCTTTTAATGCCAAAAATGAAATTTCAACTCACAAAGCTTCTAGGTGGCAATCTGTATACTCTAGTTATAGTTGATGATTATTCCAGATTCACATGGACCATATTTTTATGTTCTAAAGATGAAACATTTGATCAATTTGTTGCCTTTGCCAAAAAGGTCCAGAACGAGAAATGTCTTTCTATTTCAGGAATTAGAACTGATCATGGAGGTGAATTTGATAATCAAGCCTTTGCTGAATTCTATGAAAGCATGGGAATTGATCACAATTTTTCAGCTCCAAGGACTCCTCAACAAAATGGAGTAGTTGAAAGAAAGAATAGAGTCCTCACTGAGATGGCGAGAGCAATGTTGAATGAAAACAACACATCTCAAGTATTCTGGGCAGATGCAATGTCTACGGCATGCTACATCTCAAATAGAGCCTATGTACGAAAGAAATTGAACAAAACTCCCTATGAGCTGTACAAAGGAAGGAAGCCAAACTTGGCACATCTACATGTGTTTGGATGTAAGTGTTTCATCCACAACAATGGTAAGGATAACTTGGGTAAGTTTGATGCCAAATCAGATGAAGGTATTTTTCTGGGATACTCTAATAGAAGTAAAGCATATAGAGTATTTAACATTCGAACACGTTGTGTAGAAGAATCTGTACATGTAGTATTTTGTGATTCATCCTCTAACAAACCTTTGAATAATGATGATGATAAACCAATTTCGAAAAATCAACTTCATTTAAAAACTCCTTCTGATTCAAGTGAACTAGATGTTTTCGAAACTGATCCTCAAAACCATTTTGAAAATCCTGAACCTTCTCAGCCTAAAGCTTGGAAATACATTAGGAACCATCCTTTAGACCAAGTAATAGGTGATATCAATCAAGGAGTAAGAACCAGAAAAAGCACTTTGAATGAAGTAACATTTTCTGCATTCATATCTCACATTGAACCCTCAAAAATTGATGAAGCCCTTTCAGACAATGATTGGGTGATAGCAATGCAAGAGGAGTTACATCAATTTGACAGAAATCAAGTTTGGGATTTGGTACCCAGGCCTAAAGACCATCCGGTCATTGGCACTAAATGGATATTCAAAAACAAATGAGATGAATTTGCAATCATTGTCCGCAACAAGGCAAGATTGGTTGCTAAAGGCTATAATCAAGAAGAAGGGATTGATTATGAAGAAACTTATGCTCCAGTGGCAAGATTGGAAGCCATAAGAGTTCTTCTAGCCTTTGCTTGTGTTAAAAGAATTAAGCTTTATCAAATGGATGTAAAATGTGCATTTTTAAATGGTTTTATACAGGAGGAAGTTTATGTTGAACAACCTCCAGGATTTCAAAATGAAAAATTTCCAGATCATGTTTATCATCTTAAGAAAGCATTGTATGGTCTTAAGCAAGCTCCTAGAGCTTGGTATAAACGTTTAAGCAAATTTCTTCTTGATCAAGGCTTTGTTAGAGGAAAAGCTGACACGACTCTTTTCATTAGAACTAATAAGTTAAATGAAATTTTAGTTGTTCAGATATATGTGGATGATATAATATTTGATGCTTCTAATGATGGTTTATGTGAAGATTTTGCAAAGAAAATGCAGGGAGAATTTGAAATGTCTATGATAGGAGAACTTAATTACTTTCTTGGTTTACAAATTAAGCAAAAGAAGGATGGGATCTTCATATCACAAACTAAGTATCTGAATGATCTAAAGAAGTTTGGAATGGATCAATGTAATGGTGCTGACACTCCTATGAGTGCAACTACTTCATTGGATGCTGATGAAGAGGGCAAAGACTTCAATATTACAAAATATAGAGGAATGATTGGTTCATTACTCTACCTAACAGCAAGTCGCCCGGACATCCAATTCAGTGTTGGAATGTGTTCAAGGTTCCAATCCGCCCCAAAAGAGTCACATGCTGAACATGTGAAAAGAATTTTCAGATACCTTGCTGACACTAAAACTCTAGGATTGTGGTTTCCCAAAGGTCAACCTGAACATTTGGTGGCATATTCAGACTCAGATCTGAAAGTGCAGCTAAATCACCAAGAGCCGGTGAATTGGGGATTTTAAGATTCTTTTGAAGTATACTCTGTTTTTTTTTTCAAAAACACGATGAAACAGAATTGAAAGAAGTATGAAGGGAAGAGGAGCAGGACACAAAGAAATTATCCTGGTTCGGTCCAATTAGATGACCTATGTCCAGTCCCCAGTTACTCTGGGTTTTTCACTAACTCTCTTGACGATTACAAATTCTGCAAACGAAGGATGTTTCACAACCTTGAACACACTCCCCCTTACAAGTTGTAATCGAATAATCCAATCTCAAAGTCCCGCTACTTTGAGACCCTTACAGAAAAATGATTTACAGAAAGGAACTCTCTTCTAAGAGTGGATTTCAATGATCACTGAAGTACAATGTGTCTATGTTACAATCAAAAGATAGAAACAACTCTTTTTCGAGTAGAGTAGTTGTAACTCAGTTCTGTATTTTTACAGGTTGAATTCTTCAGCTATTTATACTGGTTTGAGGCTTGTGAACGTTATAGATCCGTTATGCCTTCTTCCAATTCAAAATTATAGCTGTTGCTGAAGTTGTATCATGAATCAATCAGCTGAAATTACTTCCTGTCTGAAATATAGCCGTTTGGTCAAGTTGATTTGCAGATTTACTTGATTCTTGTTTTCTTTTAAGGAATTCATCCGTTGGAGATATTGTATAATGGCCAAACGATTCTGAAAAACGGCTAGATGACTCTGCATAACGGCTCTCCATGAATTCAGCAATTTTCCTAAAATGACTCCTTATTTGAATTTCAATCAAATTCAAGTATGTTCTGTAATCTCAGGAATAAGCACATTAGAACAGCTCAGTTATAATGACAAATGATACATATAACATATAAGATTAATGGGTATCTTAAACAAGGAAGAATGAATCAGATTTGGCAAGTTTTTAAACGAAACAACGTTTTTCTGATATTTCACCAAAACTCGAGTTTTGAAGATCAAAACTGGAGTTTTGAACTGTTCAAGCTTCATAACCGGAGGTGATGAAACCAAAACTGGCAGTTATGAAGATTTATAAATTCAGATGCTCTCGGGTTGCCCAAAACTTGAGTTTTGGTTCTCAAAACTCGAGTTTTGAACTATTCATGTGAAAACAAGAATTAAGTTCAAAATATCAAAACTGGAGTTCTTGAAGCAACACTGGCAGTTTTCATATCAGAAAAGATTGAAGGCTTTCTGCCTTGGCAAAACTCGAGTTTTGGTTTCCAAAACTCGAGTTTTCATGTTTTATGAAAACTTGAAAAATACACGTACAGTTGAAAACTGGCGGTGATGGTCTTAAAACCGGCGGTGATGAACTGGAGAAAAATCAATTGATCTCTGTTTCTTCAAAACTTGAGTTTTGGTTCCCAAAACTCGAGTTTTGAACTTTCTTCCAAACTAAGAGAAGTTCAAAACTTGCAGTGATGAATAAAAACCGGAGGTTTTGAGATGTGAAAAACTTAGAAGATTTGCAAACCTCTCTGCCAGGCCAAAACTCGAGTTTTGGATTCCAAAACTCTAGTTTTGAACTTTTCACAAGTTCAAAACTGGCAGTGATTACGAAAACTGGCGGTGATGGCTTTGAGCAGTTTTGCCACAGAAAAAAACTCGAGTTTTGAATCCCAAAACTCGAGTTTTCCTTTGACAGCAAGGAAAACTGTTTTTTTGCAAGATAAAACTTATCTAATTGGTTTTCAAGGCTTTTCAATTGTTCAATCATCATCAAAACACATTGAGAACTAACAAGATCATGCTGGATACAAAACCGATAGGTAAAGCACAAGTGGACAGTGTGAATTCTTTGGTGGGTCACTTGTGTCATGGTTTAGCAAGAAACAAACAACGGTAGCTGTATCATCTACTGAAGCTGAATATGTAGCTGCTTCAAGTTGCTGTGCACAAGTTTTGTGGCTGAAACAACAACTCTCAGATTTGGGAATCAACCTCAAAGAAGTTCCAATATTGTGTGACAATACAAGCACAATAAGCTTGGCGAAAAATCCAGTTCAACATACTAAGACCAAGCACATTGATGTGAGGCATCATTGCATAAGAGATTATGTTCAGAAAAAGGAAGTCAAGGTCATGTTCATTTCGACTGATCTCCAATTGGCAGACATCTTCACAAAACCACTTGCTAAAGAACAATTTAATTTCATAAGAAGAGAATTGGGAATGGTAAATCCCAATGAGCTGTAAGTATTTATCACTTAATTCAATGTTAGTTATGGTTTTGATGATTATAAGTTAATGACTTAAGCATCGGAGTATCTAGTTTTCTCTTTTGCAGGATGTTAAAAATCTGAGTTTTTGCTGTCAGAAGTGAAAACTCGAGTTTTGAAGTTCCAGTATCGAGGTCAGAGAATGAGTAGAAATTTTCACAACAGTTGAAAACTCGAGTTTTGGGGTGCAAAGTTCGAGGTTTGGACTCGGAATGTCAACGGTTCACAGTACACCATTGACAACCAGGTAAGTAACTAAAATTCATCAAAACTCGAGTTTTGGTGATGAAAACTCGAGTTTTGGACTGTGTATATATATATGTCTGTGTGTGTTTTTCAAAACTACACCCAAAACCGCCGATTATGCCCTAAGCGCTTCATCTTCTTCCTTTCTGTTCTCCCTCTTTGTTCCTCACGAATCCACCCAGAAACCCTCGAAAATCACTCACATTTCACCAAATGGCCTCTAAATCAACAAAACCCACACAATCTGAGCCTCCTTCGCAATCAGAACGGTCCCATTCTCAAACGTCTCCACCACAAGAGCCACTTCATCAGTCATTGAGAACAAAAATGATACCCAGAAAGCTTCAGGAAGGAATTGACCGGTTTATTCCAGGAGTTAGTAGCAACATTCTTCAGCCTACTTCGAAGGCAACCTCGGCTACTCCATCTCGGTCCAAAGGTGTATCATTCCAAGATGTTAGTTCTCAATGTGTTTTGATGATTAACAACAAGTATAAACATGTGTTGAAGTATTTCAAAATCAGTTAGAAGTTGCTTAACAGTTGCTTACTCGAGTAAAGGACTGTTGAAGGATTGCTCAAATGTGTTTTGGCAAGTCTTTACCTCAGTAAAGAAGTTTTACTCCAGTAAAGGACTTACAGAGAGCAATCAAAGTTTTTTGAAGTAGTTGCTTACTCGAGTAAAGCTAAGCTTACTCGAGTAAAGGCCATCTAGAGAGCAACCAAGTTTTTCAAGGTCCAGTCTTTACTCCAGTAAAAAGTTGCTTACTCGAGTAAAGAACCTCCAGAGAGTAAAATGAATTTTTTAAAAGGTGAGTATTTACTCGAGTAAAGAGTTGCTTACTCGAGTAAAGGACTTACAGAGAGCACCAATCATTTTATAACTATTTCTTACTCGAGTAGAGTTTGGCGTACTCGAGTAAAGAGCTCTTAAACTGATTTTTAAACTTAGCACCTGTTCTTCCTTACTCAAATAAAGGTTTGTTTACTCAAGTAAAGACTTGGAGTAACTTCTTACTTTTTGAAGAAATAAGTTTCTTACTCGAGTAAAGGTTGTCTTACTCGAGTAAAGCTCATACAAAGAGGTTACTGATTTGTCCAGGACTTGCTTACTGGAGTAGACAAATGCTTACTCAAGTAAAGAGACATTTTGAACTTAAAATTTTTTCATGAACAGTGTGCTTACTCGAGTAAAGTACTAACTTACTCGAGTAAAGCTCTTGTGTTCCAAATACAAGTCTCGATGGTTTGCCTCTAGATGTTGTTTACTCAAGTAAACTTTGGTTACTCAAGTAAAGTCACTTTTGCACAGTGCCTTACTCAAGTAAAGTCACTTTTGCACAGTGCCTTACTCGAGTAAAGAGGAACTTACTCGAGTAACCAACGGTAACTTTTGGATTTTGAATTTCATGAATTCACAAATCACTGTTGTTTGATCTAATTGCTTTCATATATCACTCACTCTTGTTCCCAGATATGTTTAACAAGTTTGTTGAGTGTTTTTCAGTTAGCACAGATCAAGATATTTGAAGATTAGTGAGATAAAGCAAAAAGTGAACAGTGCATTTAATGCACTTCTGAAATCTCACCTACTTTCAGCTAATCCACCTGAGCACGCCTAATGAACGTTAAAGAAAGCTTACTACATCAAGTAAAGTCAATTTCAACGGGCAAAAACTCAGAGGGCCACATCAGACATCATTAAGACTTGGATTAGCAGAAGTTTAGAAAGAGAAGATGACCAGAACTTAAGCAAATCATTTCCAACGGCTAGAATCATCTTGCAACGGTCATTTAAGGTTCTCTACCTATAAATAGAGAGCATTAACTTCATCTCCAGCCGATACACCAACTCAGAGCGAAAATTTATTAAGTTCATTTATTGTGTATTAGCTTTCACTTGTATAGTATCATACTTGATACTTGTGCTTCAGTGTTCATTCTATCTACTCTGTGAGAGAGTCATTTACCTGTAAATCATTTATTGATTGAGATAACTACGAGTCAGGG
Organism: Acacia crassicarpa; assembly: GCA_034222035.1. Taxonomy (NCBI): domain Eukaryota; kingdom Viridiplantae; phylum Streptophyta; class Magnoliopsida; order Fabales; family Fabaceae; genus Acacia; species Acacia crassicarpa. The sequence continues at coordinate 28,331,699 of JAWXYG010000004.1, forward strand.
GACTTGGTAGTTGGGGTGTATTGATTACAACTTGTAAGGGGGAGTGTGTTCTAGTGAGAGAACAACTCTTAGTACAGAGTGTGTAATCAATATTGTTGAGTTAGTGGATTGAAAATCCCAAGTGAGGCTTGAGGACTGGATGTAGGTCAGAGAAAGGACCGAACCAGTATAAACCATTTGTGCAAAGCTTCTTCTTCCCTACTCCTCTATCTTACCCTGTTTTAAGGTGTCAAAAACAGAGTTTTATCTTTAAATTTTAAAGATACCCAATTCACCCCCCCTCTTGGGTATCAAGCTCCAATCTACATTTGGTATCAGAGCAAGGTCTTCTCAGAAGAGTTTAACCACTCGAGAAGGATCACTATGGAAGGAATTCTTCCGGATGGAGCTTTAATCAACAGACCTCCCGGTTTCGATGGCGAACACTACTCTTTTTGGAAAGCAAAATTTCGTGTGTTCGTGATGGCTACGGAATATGGGTTGTGGAGAGTCTTTGAGACTGGAGACTATGTACCAGTCAAAATCGAAGAAGGCATTACTGTTCCAAAGACCGAAGCTGAGTTCAACGATGATGATAAGAAGAATATCACTCTCAACACCAAGGCTATCTTGATGCTTCAAAGTGCTCTTAGTCAAAAGGAATACTTCAGAGTCTGTAACTTGTCAACAGCAAAAGAGATGTGGAAGGCTCTGGAAATAGCGTATGAAGGAACCTCTGGAATCAAGGAGAACCGCATCAACATTCTAACCACTGAGTATGATCTGTTACGGATGAAGCAAGGAGAGAGCATTGGAGAATTTTAGCTTAGATATACTCATTTGACAAATCAACTGGCTGCCTTAGGAAAGTTATTTGATCAAAGGTCACAAGTTCGGAAAATTCTCAATATCTTGACAAAAGATTGGGAAGCAAAAGTTACCGCTATTGAAGAGGCTCGTGGTGAGTTAATGACCTCTGTTGCTGCATTGTTCGGAAGCCTATCTGAGTACGAGAGTAAATTGAGGTTCAAGAAGGACTTGGAAGATGTCAACGGCAGCAACAATCGCAACAAGGGAGTGGCCCTTAATGTGGAAAAGGACGAGGATGAAGAGATTGGCATGATGGTAAAAGAGATCAAGGCTTCAAGAAATTTCAGAAAGGAAGTTCGAGCTATGAATCAAAGAAACCTGTCATCTGCTATGAATGCGAGAAGCACGGACACATCAAGGCAGAATGTCCTCAGCTAAAAAACCAAGAGAGAGAAAAGAAGAAATTCAAGAAATACAAAAAGAAGGCATATGTGTCAGCCATATGGGGAGATAGCTCATCGGATGAGGATGAGGCTGAAGAGGATGAAAGTGAAAAAGCCAACATATGCCTGGTTGCTGAGGAAGAAGAGCAACATAATGAAAGCAATGAGGTATACGAATCTTTACCCTCCTATGATGAATTGTTTGCTGAATACAATGTTGTTCAAAAGGAGTTTGAAAAACTTGCAGACAAATATATGTCTTTGAAAAAGAAAAACTCTTTCCTTGAACTGCAAATTGAAAATCTCTCTTCTCCTCAATCTCTAGCTTGTGATGAATGCCTTGTTTTAGAGAAAAAGAATTCACAACTTACAAAAGCACTTGAGAAATTCACTAAGGGAAGTGAAATGCTCAATGTGATTCTCAAACAACAACGCTTTATAAATGATCGATCAGGCATTGGTTACAACCCGGATTTTGATAAGAGGAAAGGCAAGAAAAAGAATGGACAAAAGTCGTATATGAGTTACTTTACAAAATATGTTCATTCCTCAAATCCTTTTGCTCATTGTAATTATTGTAATAGGAAGGGTCACTCAACATCATCTTGCTTTCATAAGAAGGAAAGAAAAAATAAACCTGTAGGAAATTATATTTGGGTACCAAAAGGAACATATGTTCCCAAGGTACATGCTAACCCCAAAGGACCCAAGAAAAGATGGGTACCTAAGACTTGATTCACTATGAATTGCAGGTTTGTCTTAGAGCATCAAGACCCAACAAGTGGTATATCGATAGTGGATGCTCAAGGCACATGACTGGAGACAAATCAAAATTTCTTTCAATAAAGCCAAAAGATGGAAGTAGAGTCACATTTGGAGGTGACCAATCAGGCAAAATTGCTGGCATTGGTGAGATAGGCAACAATGAAGGCCCTCTCATCAAAGACGTCTACTTGGTAGAAGGACTGTGTCACAACCTCCTAAGTGTGAGCCAAAGCACCGATAAGGGTAATTTGGTAATATTTGATTCTGATGAGTGCTTTATTGTTAAAAAGGATTTGTTCTCCATAAATGATTTGAAAAATAAAGCTTTGTTTAGAGTACCTAGAGATGGAAATTGTTATACTCTTAACCTCTCTAGCAATGCTTCTGTTTCTGAAAATTGTTTTGTAAGTAACTTGAATTAGAGTTGGCTATGGCATAAGCGATTAGCTCATGTCAACATGTTTCAACTAGACAAGTTGCTGAAAAAGGATTTGGTTATTGGTATTCCTAAGTTAAATTTCAAAAATGATATGATTTGTGATGCTTGTCAAAAAGGAAAACAAACCAAATCTTCTTTTAAAGCTAAAAATGAGATTTCAACCAATAGACCTCTTCAACTTCTTCACATGGATCTAGTTGGACTAGCTAGAGCAAAAAGTCGTGGTGGAAATTTATATACTTTGGTCATTGTAGATGATTTCTCTAGATTTACTTGGACTATATTTTTATCATCTAAAGATGAGACATATGATCAGTTTGTTTCCTTTGCCAAGAAGGTCCAAAACGAGAAAGGTTCCTCAATTTCAGGTATAAGGACCGATCATGGTGGAGAGTTCGAGAACAACGCCTTTATTGAGTTCTGTGATAGTATGGGGATCGACCATAATTTCTCAGCACCAAGGACACCACAACAAAATGGTGTTGTGGAGAGAAAGAATCGAGTGCTCACTGAGATGGCCCGGGCAATGCTGAACGAATATAACACTTCACAAGTGTTTTGGACTGACGCGATGAGTACGGCTTGCTACATCTCCAACAGAGCCTACATGAGAAAGAAGCTGAATAAGACCCCTTACGAACTCTACAAAGGGAGAAAGCCAAATCTCAGCCATCTACATGTCTTCGGGTGCAAGTGCTATGTGCACAATAACGGTAAAGATAATCTTGGTAAATTCGATCCTAAGTCTGATTTAGCTATCTTTATTGGTTATTCAAATAGAAGTAAGGCATATAGAGTTTTTAATACTAGAACTAAGATTGTTGAAGAATCTATACATGTTGTATTCTGTGAGTCTAATTCTGATAAATCCTTGGATGATGAAGAAGAGACAATTTTCAAAAATCAATTCTTTTCGAAAAATGCTCCTACTCCTTCTGAAAATTCTGAAAATGTTTTTGAGGCTGATCCTGAAAATAATTTTGAAAATTCTGATCAGTCTCAACCTAAAGCTTGGAAATACATAAGGAATCATCCCTTAGACCAAGTTATAGGTGACGTGAACGAAGGAGTAAGGACTAGAAACAGTACCCTAAATGAGGTCACATTTTCTGCATTCATTTCACACATTGAACCCTCTAAGATAGAAGAAGCTCTTTCAGACAATGATTGGGTGATTGCTATGCAAGAGGAATTACATCAATTTGACAGAAAATCAAGTTTGGGATTTGGTACCTAGGCCTAAGGATCATCCAGTCATTGGCACTAAATGGGTATTCAAAAACAAACGAGATGAGTCAGCAATCATTGTGCGTAACAAGGCTAGATTAGTGGCCAAAGGTTACAATCAAGAAGAAGGCATAGACTATGAGGAAACTTATGCCCCAGTTGCAATATTGGAGGCCATAAGAGTCTTATTAGCCTTTGCTTGTGTGAAAGGGTTCAAACTTTTTCAAATGGATGTTAAAAGTGCATTTTTAAATGGTTTTATTCAAGAGGAGGTTTATGTTGAACAACCTCCAGGTTTTGAAAATGAGCATTTTCCAGATCATGTTTTCAAGTTAAAGAAAGCACTTTATGGTCTTAAGCAAGCTCTTAGAGCTTGGTATGAAAGATTGAGTCAATTCTTACTCAATCAAGGATTTATCAGAGGCAAGGCTGATACAACATTGTTTATTAAGAAAAACAAATTGAATGAAATTTTAGTTGTTCAAATCTATGTTGATGACATTATCTTCGATGCTACTAACGAGTCCTTGTGTAAGGAATTCTCCAAGTCTATGCAGGGTGAATTTGAAATGTCAATGATGGGAGAGCTCAACTATTTCCTTGGGCTGCAAATCAAGCAACGAAAAGATGGGATTTTTATATCCCAAACCAAGTATTTGAATGATTTGCTGAAGAAGTTTGGAATGGACAAGTGCAATGGAGCTGACACACCAATGAGCACTACCACTTCATTGGATGTTGATGAAGAGGGCAAGGATTTCAACATCACTAAGTATAGAGGAATGATTGGATCATTGCTCTATCTCACTGCAAGTCGCTCGAACATCCAATTCAGTGTTGGGATGTGTGCTCGGTTCCAATCCACACCCAAAGAGTCTCATGCTGAACATGTCAAGAGGATATTCAGATATCTTTCTGATACGAAGACTCTTGGACTGTGGTTTCCCAAAGGTCAGCCGGAGCACTTGGTAGCTTATTCGGATTCGGACCATGCCGGCTATAAGACGGATAGAAAGAGCACAAGTAGGCAATGCGAGTTCTTTGGGAACTCACTTGTGTCTTGGTTTAGCAAGAAGCAAACAACCGTGGCCGTATCATCAACCGAAGCTGAATATGTAGCTACCTCAAGTTGTTGTGCTCAAGTGCTGTGGTTGAAGCAACAACTTGCTGATCTTGGAGTGCACTTGAAGGAGATCCCAATATTGTGTGACAATACTAGCATAATAAGCTTGGCCAAGAATTCGGTGCAACATACAAGGACCAAGTATATTGATGTGAGACATCATTTCATTCGGGATCATGTGCAGAAGAGAGATGTGAAAGTCATGTTCATTCCAACCCATCTCCAATTGGCAGACATATTCACCAAGCCTCTAGCCAAGGAGCAATTTACTTTCATAAGAAGAGAATTGGGAATGGTAAATCCCAGTGAGTTGTGAGTTTGCTCTTACCCAATGTTAGTTTTTTTTAAGATTAATTTTTTTATTACTAACTTAAGCATCGGAGTGTTTAGCAACTATTTTTGTAGGATAATTTGATGTTTTAGAAGTTGCTTACTGCAGTAGAGGCAATGGGACTCAAGTACAGAAGTTACAGAAAGCCAAAGTCTGATGTACAAAGGTGCTTTACTCGAGTAAAGAAGTGGTTACTCGAGTAACCAGCAGACAGAGAGCACATTGCTGTGAAGAGAAGATCTTTACTCGAGTAAGGAGTGCTTTACTCGAGTAAAGACCAGACAGAGACTGAAGTGAAGTCAGAAGTTTACTCAAGTAAGTTAGTAACTTTACTCGAGTAAAGCCATCAGAGACTCAAAAATTCACATTACATTTTTGAGGTCAGGTCAGTATACTTGCTTCTTTACTAGAGTAAGTGAGTCAAGTATGCTTTACTCGAGTAAGCAAGAACTTTACTCGAATAAGGGTGTCGGTCTATATATATACTGAAACGTTGTGTTTTTCAATACTCGACTCTTTACTCTAGTAAACCCTAGCAGACGCGACTTTATCTCTTCCTCACTCTCTGAAACCGTCACTTCCCTTCATAATTTCTCCATTAATTCCCTCGAAATCCCATTCAATCCTACTCTCTTCCCATTCTCGAAACCCTAACCTCTGTAATGGCGAAGGAAGCTTCTCAGTCTTCTCAACCAGTGACTCCCAATCCTCCACGTGCTCCAAGGTCAAAATCCGTTCCCCGGAAGCTGCAGAGAGGCATTGACACTTCGATTCTCGGCGTTGGAGTGGTGATTCCACCGGTGGCACAGTCTCCTAACCCCAAAAAGAGGGGTTCTTTGTCAAAGGACCCGGGTCCGGAATCAGCTTCAAAGAAGAAGAAGACAGAGAAAGGAAAGAAGAGAGTTACAGAGAAGAAGAAAAAGCGATCAAAGAAAGCCACCTCCGATGTATTCTCTTCTTCTGATGAGGCCACTATTTCTGCCTTTGTTTCAGCTTCGGAACAAGAACAAGGAGATGATCAAGAAGCAAAGCAACCATCTCCCTACATGGTCAATGCAATAGAGGAATACAACAAATATGAGCATGCCCCAGATGGCTTCAAGGTTGCTCCAGTTGCACTTCCTCCTGGTCAAAATGCCAAATTTAGACAAGAATATGCAACTCGAGGATTCTGTGTGGTTGTCTCTGTCAATTTAGAAAAGATTCGCGAGGAATGCGATGTTGATTTGTCGCCATGGTTTGGACCCTACAAGTCATTGGTATCCATTGAGGCACCATATTTCCCAGACTTGGTGAAAAAGTTTTACTTCAACATGAAGACAACCCATATTATGGACTCTGAAGGGAAAGCCATTGAAGAGAGGATCGCCACATCAGCAAGGGGAGTTGAATTCATCATATCCGCAGCAATTCTCAACCGAATCCTGAAGGTTGAAGATCCCCCAGAGGCTACTACACCTCATTACACCAATGAAGAGGTGTTTCGTACACTTGTGCCTGACAAGGATGTTCCTGAAGATCAGTTGGCACATTTGTCCTTCAAGCCTGCAGACATGCCCAAGCTGTATAGAGTGATCTGGCATATATTCGCAAGAAACTTCGTGCAGATAGGAGGCAGTTATATGCACTTCACTCAGAAGGACTATAGGTTCTTCACAGCGTTTATTAAGAAGCATCCCTTCAACCTTGGGCAGTGGATATTCAAGGAAATTAGCTCTTTCAAGTTTTCATCCAGGAATAATGCCTACATGCCCTTTGCCCCTTTGATCTCTGTGATAATGTTCTATCATAAGATCTGGTTTGTGGGTCCCATAGAGCAAATGAAGTATGTCCTACCTTTTGGGAAGACCACATTGAAAATGATGAAGATCAAGTTTGGGCCAGAAGCCTCTGGTGAATCTCAGGCCCCACAGAGAACTCAGACGCATATATCTCAGTCTGTGGCTCATGAGGCTCAGTCGGCTCCGCCTCCTCCACTACCAACAGATTTTGATGAGAGAATTCGGGCAATTGTGGATGCTGCACTTGTGTCTCACAGAGCAATTATGAAGGCAGAGTTTGACCTGATCCGTGCTGACATAAAGATGGGGGCCATGGATGTGATCGTGGCTCAGACAGAGGTCCTGTCAAATCTGGCCAAGGTGAAAGAAGATCTTGATGACCAAGGGGTCAATTTGGCCTCTTCCATGTCTGTCACCTTAGCAGCCGCCTCTGTTGCCAGGGATAAGGCATAGCAGCTTCTCTAGCACTTCGGGCCTGGTGGTTCCTCCTCTTCTGCTACATTTGGTTTCACCACTGGTCCATCTTCATCCACACTGGCTCCGGAGGTCTAGCCATCCATACCTATTTCCCAGCCTTCCACATCCTCACCCGAACTTCACTTTTCTCCACCATCTTCACCCACTTTCTCATTTCCTAGTCCACCTCATAGCCCACCTCACACCACATCTTCCCCAGTCACCCCTAACACAGAAATTCTTCCTAACCCACTTCCATCTCCACCTACTCCATCTACTGAGGTTTTCCCTACCCCTTCTCCACATGCCATACCTCACGATCCTAACCCTTTGGCCTTGGTATCCTACACTCCTCCTCTTGTGGTTCTTGACCCCGTGTACCTTGATGATGACAAAGGGGGAGAAGGAGAGAAAGATGATGACGCTTAGGGGTCTAGGAATGTGTCTAGTTAGTTTAACATTGTTTTGCTGTTATCAGTGATTATCAGAACATTTATCCTTTCTGATATTAGTTTCCTTTGTATGAATCTTGATCAATGAATATGTTTTCAGCTATTTGTTATCTCATATGCATTTCTGCTGCTTTTCTCTGATGTGTTTGGTTAAAAATGCAAAATTGAACGTTTTCTGATAATCCAACTCTGATATTTTGAATACTTCAAGTTAAAAGACTATACATCTTTCTAAATCTTTAAAAAGAATGTTTATAAGTGTTGTCATCATCAAAAAAGGGGAGAATGTTAGTTCTCAATGTGTTTTGATGATTAACAACAAGTATAAACATGTGTTGAAGTATTTCAAAATCAGTTAGAAGTTGCTTAACAGTTGCTTACTCGAGTAAAGGACTGTTGAAGGATTGCTCAAATGCGTTTTGGCAAGCCTTTACCTCAGTAAAGAAGTTTTACTCCAGTAAAGGACTTACAGAGAGCAATCAAAGTTTTTTGAAGTAGTTACTTACTCAAGTAAAGCTAAGCTTACTCGAGTAAAGGCCATCCAGAGAGCAACCAAGTTTTTCAAGGTCCAGTCTTTACTCTAGTAAAAAGTTTCTTACTCGAGTAAAGAACCTCTAGAGAGTAAAATGAATTTTTTAAAAGTTGAGTATTTACTCGAGTAAAGAGTTGCTTACTCGAGTAAAGGATTTACAGAGAGCACCAATCATTTTATAACTATTTCTTACTCGAGTAGAGTTTGGCGTACTCGAGTAAAGAGCTCTTAAACTGATTTTCAAACTTAGCACCTGTTCTTCCTTACTCAAATAAAGGTTTGTTTACTCAAGTAAAGACTTGGAGTAACTTCTCATTGTTTGAAGAAATAAGTTTCTTACTCGAGTAAAGGTTGTCTTACTCGAGTAAAGCTCATACAGAGAGGTTACTGATTTGTCCAGGACTTGCTTACTGGAGTAGACAAATGCTTACTCAAGTAAAGAGACATTTTGAACTTAAAATTTTTTCATGAACAGTGTGCTTACTCGAGTAAAGTACTAACTTACTCGAGTAAAGCTCTTGTGTTCCAAATACAAGTCTCGATGGTTTGCCTCTGGATGTTGTTTACTCAAGTAAACTTTGGTTACTCAAGTAAAGTCACTTTTGCACAGTGCCTTACTCAAGTAAAGTCACTTTTGCACAGTGCCTTACTCGAGTAAAGAGGAACTTACTCGAGTAACCAACGGTAACTTTTGGATTTTGAATTTCACGAATTCACAAATCACTGTTGTTTGATCTAATTGCTTTCATATATCACTCACTCATGTTCCCAGATATGTTTAACAAGTTTGTTGAGTGTTTTTCAGTTAGCACAGATCAAGATATTTGAAGATTAGTGAGATAAAGCAAAAAGTGAACAGTGCATTTAATGCACTTCTGAAATCTCACCTACTTTCAGCTAATCCACCTGAGCACGCCTAATGAACGTTAAAGAAAGCTTACTACATCAAGTAAAGTCAATTTCAACGGGCAAAAACTCAGAGGGCCACATCAGACATCATTAAGACTTGGATTAGCAGAAGTTTAGAAAGAGAAGATGACCAGAACTTAAGCAAATCATTTCCAACGGCTAGAATCATCTTGCAACGGTCATTTAAGGTTCTCTACCTATAAATAGAGAGCATTAACTTCATCTCCAGCTGATACACCAACTCAGAGCGAAAATTTATTAAGTTCGTTTATTGTGTATTAGCTTTCACTTGTATAGTATCATACTTGATACTTGTGCTTCAGTGTTCATTCTATCTACTCTGTGAGAGAGTCATTTACCTGTAAATCATTTATTGATTGAGATAACTACGAGTCAGGGGACTTGGTAGTTGGGGTGTATTGATTACAACTTGTAAGGGGGAGTGTGTTCTAGTGAGAGAACAACTCTTAGTACAGAGTGTGTAATCAATATTGTTGAGTTAGTGGATTGAAAATCCCAAGTGAGGCTTGGGGACTGGATGTAGGTCAGAGAAAGGACCGAACCAGTATAAATCATTTGTGCAAAGCTTCTTCTTCCCTACTCCTCTGTCTTACCTTGTTTTAAGGTGTCAAAAACAGAGTTTTATCTTTAAATTTTAAAGATACCCAATTCTCCCCCCTCTTGGGTATCAAGCTCCAATCTACACAAGAACCCATTGTGACTCCTAAGAGAAAAAGGAATGAACCTGTACAAGAACAACCAGTGACCAAAGGGAAAAAGAAAGCCAGAACAAAGAAAGCTTCCAACTATCAGCCAGAGATCGAGCCATCTCAAACTCAGAAGAAGAAAGCAACCACATCTGGGCCTCAGACAACTTCAAGAACAGAGCCATCCTCTTTTCAGCCTCCTTCAACAATGGAAAACGCCATAGAAGACATCTATCGTATAAAATCCTACCCTCAATTCTTTGACATTGCTTCTGTTAATATGAAAGCTCTAGACAATTCATTCAAAGAAAAATTTGCTTCTAGGGAATTTTGTGCCATTGTAGCTGTTGATTTTGATATTTTGGAGAGGGAAACCAACCTGAATTTGAAGCCTTGGTTGAGTTTTTATGAGAATTTTGTTTCTATAGTGATAACCTTAGAATTTATGATATTTTAATTAGCTAAAAACTCTGTCATTGTCATGGTTTAATGGATCAAAATAGTTAAATATGTAGTTTCATCTTCATAATTAGTTTTTAGACTTCATTTGTATTGATCTTGGTTATATTTGAAATTTGGATCAAAACTGGGCTTAAATCACACCTCTTTCACAATTGGGTAATAAACACTGTTTGTTATTTTGGGTATAACTTGAGTTATAGAAATCCAATTGATCCCCAATTTGCATTTTCAGAAAGCTAAGAGGAAGCCCTACAACTCCTATGAAGAGCCCAAAAGCTAACTCAGATGTTTAGAGGGCCAAAATTGGACTGGAAACCGAAACAGGCTGCTTTCACTGGACTCTGGAATGACGTTCGGTATTTGGCCCATCTCTGGAGCTACAGACCTCCAAATGGGGCACCGTTTGAACGACTGGAAAGCGGACATCCGGGGCCACATTTCATATGAAGATCACATGGCCAGATTCGGATGATTTCGTGGCCTAACATGGGCAGGAAAAGAAGACACGGTTTTGGAGCTGTAAAGTGACTCAAAGATGCTTCCAAGTTGGCCACTAACTAAAGTGACGAATTTGTGTTGTAAAGTGCATGGATGAGATGCTCCTAGCTGCCTATAAATAGAAGGGAGTTGTGAAGAGCAAGACACACTTGGAGTAGACCAAGATCTCTCCATTTTTAGGTTCTTTCTTTCTTAGTTTCAGATTTCTCTTCATGTTCTTTCCTTCTTGTTCTTTGCCTCCTACATGGAAGGCTTAGTTTATTCTTATAACTTTCATGCAATTTATTTTCCATTGCTTTCCTTTTTGATCATTGCCTCCTACATGGAAGGCTTAGTTTTTATTTTTTTTTAGTTTCATGTATTGTCTTTAATTCTTCTCTTTATTTTCTTGCCTCCTACATGGAAGGCTTAGGTTTTGCTTATTTAGTTTTATGTATTGTCTTTAATTCTTATCTTTAGTTTCTTGCCTCCTTCTTGGTATGACTTAGTTTTAATCTTTCCTTTTTGGTTGTTTTAATTAAATTTCATGTTCTTCATCTTTTACCATTTTATTGCTTGGCCATGATTAGCATGAACTAAGTATCTTTCTAAGGTCATGTATGGATTCTTTATGAAGTTTAATTGAAATTCTGTTTTTAATTACATAATCGTTGTCTTGGATATGTTTCTTTAATCCATGCTTAATGCCTTGGTTAGTTTGATCACCTAATTAAGGAATTGAAAGATTAATTAGACCTTGGGAAAGGCTAGTTAGTTCTAGGTTCAATTGATGAAAGAACATAAGGTACTAGCAAGGGAACTTGTCATAGGCTTTATGCAATCATAAAGAATTCTGGACTTAATGCATGAATTGATTCTAATGAGCATGGGAACATGACTTTAGGATTAAGGATTAGGCTAATTGACTTAGGGATAAGCAATTAGATTAAAATCTGAAATTCGATTGACATACTTCAATTCACGGGTTAAGTAGTTAATTTCTACCTTAAAAGAAGATTAGGTCTTAATCTAGCTTTTGGTAAAGGAAGAACATTTAAATGGATTATTGATGATATACATGACCCTAGGCTTTTGTTAATTTCATTTTACAAAGTTTAATTCAATTTCTGTGTGATTTTACTGTTTTTTAATATTTTTCATCAAAAACTCTTACGGTTGCATCAACTATAAATTAAAGTGATTTGGGTTGGTAGTTGGAACTTTGGTCCCTGTGGGAACGATATTTTATTACCTTGGGATACTTGCCGGTATTACATTGATAGTGTATACTTGCACTAGTTACCCATTCATCAAGTTTTTGGCGCCGTTGCCGGGGACCAAATTTGTCCCAATATCAACTATCTTTGCTTGTTTATAGATTGGTGCTTATTTTATTGCAGTTTTTAATTTTTCGTTTTGAGTTATTCCTTGTTCATTTCAATTGTGTGTTATTTTTACCTCAAAAAAGAAAAAAAAAGAAAAAAAATTAAATTGAGTGTGCTTTGTTATTATACTTTTGATTTTATGTGTTCTTGTAAGTTTGTAGGTGTGATAATTGAGTTGTTGGAAATTCATTTTCTGCAGAATTTCAATTAAGTATAACAAAAATTTAGTAGTCTATCTCTCTTCTTGACTTTCAGGTCCTTAAGAACTGATTTCTTGATTAAAGTGTATGCAAGACACAAATCTTTTATTTGATCAAGAAATAGAGAGGACGTTGCGGCGTTTGAGAAGAGAACAAAAAGCTTTGCTACAAGTTCAACAAGCTTCTTCATCCACAAATACCGAACCTAAAAAGATCACAATGGCAGAAGCAGCTGGGAATCATAGAAGTGTGGGAGATTTTGCTATCCCAAGGGTTAGTGAAATTGCTTCCAGCATTGTTAAGCCAAGGGTGGAGGCCAACAACTTCGAGATCAAGCCAGCAATTATTCAGATGGTACAAACAGCTGTGCAATTTTATGGCCTTCCCTATGAAGATCCAAATTTGCATCTGGCAAGTTTCTTGGAGATTTGCGACACATTCAAATTTAATGGTGTTACTGATGATGCCATTAGACTGAGGCTCTTCCCATTTTCTCTGAAAGATAAAGCAAGAGTCTGGTTGCAGTCACTTCCTCCTGGAGCAATCACCACTTGGGATGAATTGACAAAAAAATTCTTGGGCAAGTATTTCCCTCCTGCAAGAACTGCAAAGTTAAGAAACGACATCACCTCTTTCCATCAAGCTGACGGTGAATCACTCTATGAAGCCTGGGAGCGGTTTAAAGACTTACTTAGGAAGTGCCCACATCATGGCCTTCCTGAGTGGTATCCAGTCCATACATTCTATAATGGGCTACAAGGGAACACAAGAGGCATTGTCGATGCAGCTGCAGGTGGTGCTCTGATGGCAAAATCCGTGGATGATGCCTACAACATTTTGGAGAACATGGCTAACAACAATTATCATTGGAACGGGGAAAGGAGTAATACTAAGAAAGCAGCAGGAATTCACGAACTTGATGCTTTATCAACACTTTCTGCTCAGGTAGCTTCTATGACTAATCAGTTGAATAAGTTGACATCTGCTAATGTACAAGGAAGTAGGTGTGACTTATGTGGAGAAGGACACATTACTGAGAAGTGTGCTACAAGTCAGGAGAGTGTGCAGTATGTTGCTCATCAACATAAGCAACAGTACAATCCGCATTCTAACTATTACAATCCAGGTTGGAGAAATCACCCCAATTTCTCATGGAGTAATCAAGCAGGTACACAACAACAATCTGAACAGCCACGACTTCCCCACAATCCTCCTGGATATGCAGCACCAATCCAGCCACAAGAGAAAAAGAGCAGTCTTGAAGATATTCTTGCTCAATTCATGACTAGAACCGGCTCCATGCTACAGAACCATACAGCCTCTATCAAGAATTTAGAGATACAGGTAGGACAAATTGCCAACTCTCTAAATGTCAGGCAGCAGGGTACCCTTCCCAGTAATACTGAAGATCCTAGAGGTAAGGAAACTTGCCAAGCCATTGCTCTTAGAAGTGGTAAAGTATTGAAAGATGTCGAACCAGTGGCAATTGAAGCCCAAACGAATGAAGAAAATCAAGGTGAAAGTAGGGCTGAAAGTCAAACCAAGCAACTACACCAACATGTTGAAACTAAAAAGAAAGTAGTTCAACCTCCTTTTCCTCAACGGGTGAAATTTGATCCAAAAGATAGGCAATTTTCTAGATTTCTGGATGTATTCAAGAAATTGCAGATCAACATACCATTTGCAGAAGCTTTAGAAAATATGCCATCTTATGCAAAATTTATGAAAGAGTTGTTGTCCAAAAAGAGGAGATTGGTGGAGAACGAACTAGTTGCACTTACTGAGGAGTGCAGTGCGGTTTTGCAGAAGAAGTTGCCACCAAAGTTGAAGGATCCAGGAAGCTTCACCATCCCTTGCACAATAGGAAATCAGTTCGCGGGTAACGCCCTTTGTGATTTAGGGGCTAGCATCAATTTAATGCCCCTAACCATATTCAAGAGACTCGGCCTTGGGGAAATCAAATCTACATCTGCAGTTCTTCAGTTAGCTGACCGAACATTGGCATACCCAAAAGGTATAATTGAGGACATTCTTGTTAAAATTGATAAATTAATCTTGCCTGCAGATTTCATCATCTTAGACATGGAGGAGGACAGAGATATTCCTATCATTTTAGGAAGACCCTTCCTAGCCACTGGAGGAACATTGATAGATGTAAAAAAGGGTGAGTTGACTATGCGGGTTGAAGATCAACAGGTTACTTTTAATGTTTTTAAGGCGGTTAAATTTTCTGATAACTATGAGAATGTTTTCTCAATCGATGTGCTTGATAACTGCCTTAATAATTTAAAAGTAATGACACTTCCTTTAGACCCTTTGCAAGCAGCATTGGAAGAGACAGAGTCCTTTGATGGTAAGGATTATGAGTTTTGTTTAGATGATCTCTCTCCCTCTTTACAAGAACAAAACTTTGAAACCTTGCATGTTGTTAAAGGAAAAGAGGTAAGTGAACCACCTTCTACTCTTAACGATGTTCCTAGTCTTGATTTGAAACAGCTTCCATCACACCTTTCCTATGCCTATCTAGGAGAGGATGCTTCTTATCCTGTTATTATTGCAGCTGACTTAAATCAGGTTCAAAAGGAAAAATTATTGAGGGTGTTGAGGGAACACAAGAAGGCAATAGGTTGGACTCTAGCTGACATCAAAGGTATAAGCCCTTCCTACTGTATGCACAAGATCATTTTGGAAGAAGGGAGCAAACCTTCAATTGAAGCACAGAGGCGTCTAAACCCCCATATGAAGGAAGTGGTGAAGAAGGAGATAATCAAGTGGTTAGATAATGGAATCATCTATCCCATATCTGACAGTTCTTGGGTCAGCCCAATACAATGTGTTCCAAAGAAAGGAGGAACAACAGTGGTGAAAAATGGCAACAATGAGCTGATTCCCACAAGGACCGTGACTGGTTGGCGGGTATGCATGGATTACAGGAAGTTAAACAAGGCGACCAGGAAAGATCATTTTCCTCTCCCATTCTTGGATCAGATGCTAGACAGGATAGCCGGGTATGATTTTTACTGTTTTCTTGATGGCTATTCAGGTTACAATCAGATAGTAATTGCTCCTGAGGATCAAGAGAAGACAACTTTTACCTGCCCTTATGGTACATTTGCATTTAGAAGGATGCCCTTTGGCCTTTGTAATGCCCCTGCCACGTTTCAAAGGTGTATGATGGCAATCTTCTATGATCTTATAGAAGACATAATGGAGGTATTTATGGATGACTTCTCTGTCTTTGGTTCTACCTTTGATGCATGTTTAGCAAATTTGACAAAAGTGTTGCAAAGATGTGTAGAAACAAACTTGGTTTTAAATTGGGAAAAATGCCATTTTATGGTACGTGAAGGGGTGGTATTAGGCCACAAAATTTCAAAAAGGGGAATTGAGGTAGACAAAGCAAAAATTGAAGTGATTGAAAAATTGCCCATTCCCACTAATGTCAAGGCCATTAGAAGTTTTCTAGGACATGCAGGTTTTTATAGGCGCTTTATAAAAGATTTTTCCAAAATTAGCAAACCTTTGTGCAATTTGTTGGAAAAAGATGCAATTTTTAAAATTGATGATGATTGTGTGAAAGCTTTTGAGACTCTAAAGAACAAGCTAGTTTCAGCCCCTATTATGTGTGCTCCTGATTGGAATGCTTCATTTGAACTAATGTGTGATGCAAGTGATCTTGCAATTGGGGCTGTTCTAGGTCAAAGAAAAGAGAAAATTTTTCATGCAATTTACTATGCTAGTAGGACTCTTTCAAATGCTCAAAAGAATTATGCAACAACTGAGAAAGAATTACTAGCTATAGTTTTTGCATTTGATAAATTTCGCGCTTATCTGTTGGGGTCCAAGGTAGTTGTTTACACAGATCATGCTGCCATTAAATACCTGCTGTCTAAGAAAGATTCTAAGCCGAGGTTGATACGGTGGATCCTCTTGTTACAAGAATTTGATTTGGAAATCAGAGACAAAAGGGGGTCAGAAAATCAAGTGGCTGATCACTTGTCAAGATTAGAAGGTAGTAATGAGGACAAGACGGAACCTGTGCATGGATTCTTCCCAGATGAACAGCTCTTTAGAATTGCAACTTCAATCCCCTGGTATGCTGACATTGTTAACTTTCTGGTATGTGGTATTCTACCTTCTGATTTTACTTTTCAACAAAAGAAAAAGCTCATGCATGATTCAAAATTCTATTTTTGGGATGAGCCTTTTCTTTTTAAGAGATGTCCTGATCAAATAATTCGGAGGTGTGTACCACAAGAGGAAATTAATAATATTCTTGTTCATTGTCATAATTCAGATTATGGGGGGCATTATGGGAGCACTAGGACAGCTGCCAAGGTCCTAGAAAGCGGATTTTATTGGCCATCTTTATTCCATGATGCTCGTGAGTTTGTTGTTTCTTGTGACAGGTGTCAAAGAACAGGTAATATATCAAGGAGGAATGAGATGCCCCAACATGGTATTCTTGAAATTGAACCATTTGATGTGTGGGGAATTGACTTCATGGGGCCCTTTCCATCATCCTCCAACTGCAAGTACATCCTGGTGGCAGTTGACTATGTTACCAAGTGGGTTGAAGCGGTGGCTCTTCCTACCAATGAAGCACACCAAGTGACCAAGTTTTTAAGGAAGAATATCTTCACAAGGTTTGGTACCCCAAGAGCCATAATCAGCGATGGTGGTTCTCACTTTTGTAACAAATGGTTTGAGACACTATTAGTGAAATATGGGGTCAAGCACAAGGTGTCTACCGCTTACCACCCTCAAACCTGTGGCCAAGTGGAAGTATCAAATAGGGAGATCAAGCGAATCTTGGAGAAAGTGGTAAGACCTACAAGGAAGGATTGGGCTATAAAGCTAGATGATGCTCTTTGGGCCTACAGAACAGCTTACAAGACCGTCCTCGGAACATCTCCCTACAGGTTAGTATATGGTAAGGCTTGTCACCTACCTGTTGAAATAGAACATAAAGCATATTGGGCCATAAAACAGCTTAATCTTGATCCCACTGTGGCTAAAGAACATAGGCTCCTTCAGTTGAATGAATTAGATGAGATTAGGAAGGATGCTTATGAAAGTGCAAGAATCTACAAAGAGAAGACCAAAGCATGGCATGACAAGAAGATTGCTCCACGTCACTTTGAGGTAGGCCAAAAGGTATTGTTATTCAATTCAAAATTGAAATTGTTTCCAGGAAAACTCAAATCAAGGTGGAGTGGTCCCTTTAAGGTAACAAAGGTCTTCCCTTATGGAGCTGTGGAATTGGAAGAGGAGAGTTCCAAAAGAACCTTCATTGTGAATGGCCAAAGATTGAAGCATTATTGGAGCCAAAATGTGCACCTGAGTGAGATTTCTCATTCACCCCAGCATCCCTAAATGAATATGGGTAACATGTCTGCTAAAGACTATAAACTTAGCAAGGTGTACTACTGTCTGTATATAATTTGCTGCTGATTGTGGTTCTGTTTTTCAAAAAAAAAAAAAACATAAAAAAAAAAAACAACAACAACAACAACTTTGGTTTGCTGTTCCTTATTTTCTATTTGCAGTTTTTTGGATTTTGTTTGCTGTTTGTGCAGAATTGTCAGCTTCAAACCTTTAGCGGCTGCCCTTACATTAAGCTTTGGGTGTCTTCTAAGTTTGGGGGAGTCCCTTTAACCTTTCCCTTTTATTTATGTTTTTCTCTCACTCCTTATTCACCTCACATGTTTAGATAACATTGAGGACAATGTTGGTTTTAAGTTTGGGGGTGTTGTTTGGAAACATAAATTTATTTTCTTTAAGGATAGGTTTTAAATACTTTTCCCCAATAAGGTTTGGTGTTTTCATTTCATGATTAGGTATTAGATGTTTTATTCAAAAAAAAAAAAATCTTTTAAAACATGACATGAATGAATTCTAAGGTAGAGTAGATACCGTGAGATTGGAAAATAAGAATCATGTGTTTTTGGCAATGCAAAATGTGAATATCAAATACGTTATTCTTGAGTGAGTATGATCACATGTTTGAATAAACAAGTTACTGAATTTCTGGAGTAGTAGTTTAAAGTTAATGATCTTGAGGATGGTGTAATTGATTCCCATATCCGTGAGGGATTGAGCTTCATATACTTATATTCTTTTGCTGTGTGCACCTCACTATTTTAGCACTCTAGAACTTGTTCTATTTCTGGTTTGAGATGGCAAGTATTGCATGCATATTCTGAAATGATAAAAGGCAATTTATTTCTTGTATAAACCAGTTGGCCAAATAGCCCACCTAGCATTCTCCAT
Source organism: Acacia crassicarpa (assembly GCA_034222035.1). Taxonomy (NCBI): domain Eukaryota; kingdom Viridiplantae; phylum Streptophyta; class Magnoliopsida; order Fabales; family Fabaceae; genus Acacia; species Acacia crassicarpa. Next base: position 28,350,450 of record JAWXYG010000004.1, read on the forward strand.
TGATTAACCCTTTTGAGCCTGAGGCCTTGTTTGTTCTTATTATTAACCACTGTTATATAACCATTCCATACATATCCTACCTCACAATGGAAAGCAGAGTATGCTACAGGTGAAAGTATGAACTTAATTGATGAATTTTGGAATTGTATGACGGTTATGATCTGTATAATGAATATATTAGTGTAAAAAAAAAAAAAAAAGAGTAATGGTACTGGTAGCTCAAAAAAAAAAAAAAAAAAAAGAAGAAGAAGAAGAAGAAGAAAGAAATGAGTTAGTGAAGGATGAAAACAGTTATATGAGACACAATTTGGATTTGACTGATGATTCATATTTTCTGTTTTCCATTGTTAAAGCTACTTATCCATATATTATCCTTCCCTAACCATAGCCAACCTTTGAAAGACCTTTTGATTGGTTTATGCATGTATTACAGAGCAGTGGAGAAGTAGAATATGAACAAGCCTATGGTAGTGTTATTAGAGTGATGGTTGATTGAGTGAAATACACACCCTAAAATACTTGAGAGTTTGAGTGGATTGAATATCCAAGTGAGGGGTTATTCCAATTTACTATTTTCCTCTTGATAACTCTACTTTCTACTACTCTGGAAATTAGTGAAGTGTTGATACAAGCATAATGTATTACTCATTTTTGAACTGTGCTTTCATTGATTGATATATCCATTTGCAATGCTAAGTTAAAGGAAAAAAAAAAAATTTTGGTCTAATAAGTTATCTTATTTTCCTCACTCACATCGATCTGCACATCCCCTTGTTTTTAAGCTATATCTGTTATCTTTAATTGATTTGCTTGAGGACAAGCAAAGATCTAAGTTTGGGGGAGTTTGATAACCTTAGAATTTATGATATTTTAATTAGCTAAAAACTCTGTCATTGTCATGGTTTAATGGATCAAAATAGTTAAATATGTAGTTTCATCTTCATAATTAGTTTTTAGACTTCATTTGTATTGATCTTGGTTATATTTGAAATTTGGATCAAAACTGGGCTTAAATCACACCTCTTTCACAATTGGGTAATAAACACTGTTTGTTATTTTGGGTATAACTTGAGTTATAGAAATCCAATTGATCCCCAATTTGCATTTTCAGAAAGCTAAGAGGAAGCCCTACAACTCCTATGAAGAGCCCAAAAGCTAACTCAGATGTTTAGAGGGCCAAAATTGGACTGGAAACCGAAACAGGCTGCTTTCACTGGACTCTGGAATGACGTTCGGTATTTGGCCCATATCTGGAGCTACAGACCTCCAAATGGGGCACCGTTTGAACGACTGGAAAGCGGACATCCGGGGCCACATTTCATATGAAGATCACATGGCCAGATTCGGATGATTTCGTGGCCTAACATGGGCAGGAAAAGAAGACACGGTTTTGGAGCTGTAAAGTGACTCAAAGATGCTTCCAAGTTGGCCACTAACTAAAGTGACGAATTTGTGTTGTAAAGTGCATGGATGAGATGCTCCTAGCTGCCTATAAATAGAAGGGAGTTGTGAAGAGCAAGACACACTTGGAGTAGACCAAGATCTCTCCATTTTTAGGTTCTTTCTTTCTTAGTTTCAGATTTCTCTTCATGTTCTTTCCTTCTTGTTCTTTGCCTCCTACATGGAAGGCTTAGTTTATTCTTATAACTTTCATGCAATTTATTTTCCATTGCTTTCCTTTTTGATCATTGCCTCCTACATGGAAGGCTTAGTTTTTATTTTTTTTTAGTTTCATGTATTGTCTTTAATTCTTCTCTTTATTTTCTTGCCTCCTACATGGAAGGCTTAGGTTTTGCTTATTTAGTTTTATGTATTGTCTTTAATTCTTATCTTTAGTTTCTTGCCTCCTTCTTGGTATGACTTAGTTTTAATCTTTCCTTTTTGGTTGTTTTAATTAAATTTCATGTTCTTCATCTTTTACCATTTTATTGCTTGGCCATGATTAGCATGAACTAAGTATCTTTCTAAGGTCATGTATGGATTCTTTATGAAGTTTAATTGAAATTCTGTTTTTAATTACATAATCGTTGTCTTGGATATGTTTCTTTAATCCATGCTTAATGCCTTGGTTAGTTTGATCACCTAATTAAGGAATTGAAAGATTAATTAGACCTTGGGAAAGGCTAGTTAGTTCTAGGTTCAATTGATGAAAGAACATAAGGTACTAGCAAGGGAACTTGTCATAGGCTTTATGCAATCATAAAGAATTCTGGACTTAATGCATGAATTGATTCTAATGAGCATGGGAACATGACTTTAGGATTAAGGATTAGGCTAATTGACTTAGGGATAAGCAATTAGATTAAAATCTGAAATTCGATTGACATACTTCAATTCACGGGTTAAGTAGTTAATTTCTACCTTAAAAGAAGATTAGGTCTTAATCTAGCTTTTGGTAAAGGAAGAACATTTAAATGGATTATTGATGATATACATGACCCTAGGCTTTTGTTAATTTCATTTTACAAAGTTTAATTCAATTTCTGTGTGATTTTACTGTTTTTTAATATTTTTCATCAAAAACTCTTACGGTTGCATCAACTATAAATTAAAGTGATTTGGGTTGGTAGTTGGAACTTTGGTCCCTGTGGGAACGATATTTTATTACCTTGGGATACTTGCCGGTATTACATTGATAGTGTATACTTGCACTAGTTACCCATTCATCATATAGCTGCCCCATACTCCCCAAACCTTGTTCGTCTGTTCTATTTCAATATGATTTATGATAATGTTTTGGGTCCTGAGGGCGAGATGATAGAGGAGAGAGTTACTACCACTGTTAGAGGAACTAAATTCACTCTCTCTGCATCCATTTTGAACAAAATTTTAAAACTAGATCAATTTCCTGTTCATAACTCTGAGTATAGTAATAGGGAGATTTGGTCTGTACTGATGCCACACAAACCATTTCCTGAAGACCAATCTCACACTCTGTCATTCAGACCAAGCTCTATGCCTCCTAGGAATAGAGTTCTATGGTATATCTTTTCGAGAAACTTTATCCAGAAAGGTGGCAATTTCACCCACTTTGCACAAAGAGACTACCCCCTGTTTACCTCCTTTGTGAATAAAACCCCTTTCAATCTTGGTCATCACATTCTAAAAGAGATTATCAAATTCAAGTTCCCTACCAGGAAGCTATCTCACATGCCATTTCCTTCTCTGACATCTGTCATACTGTTTTATTTTAAGATTTGGTATGTCGGAACAGCAGAAACTCTGAAGTATCCTCCTTATTTTGGAAAGGGTCAGTTGAATTTGATGAATCTGACATTTGAGGGAGAGGGCTCAGGACAATCAAGAGCCCCTACGCGCTCTAAAGCTCCAGCCAGATCACAATCCAAAGCTTCTCAAGCCTAGTCTCAATCTCAAAACCAAGAAGCTCAGTCTGCACCACCTCCTTCTTCCTCTGATTTTGAAGTTAGAATAAAAGAAATTATTGACTCAGCAGTTAAAGACATGTCTAAGAGGATTGGGTATGAAATTGGGCAATTAAGAGGAGAACATTTTAGGGATACCAAGCATCTGGTTGAGGTACAGGATGTCATGAAAGAGGACTTGGTAGAACTCACTAATTAGAATGCCAAGATAGCAGACATGGTTACCAGTCATGACATTGTACTTGCTTCTCTGAGTGTGTCCAACTCTAGCTTACATGACAAAATGGATCAGTTGTTGAAACATTTCAACATTGAGCTTTCTTCAGCTTTTGGAGCCACCTCAGATCCACAGCCTTCTGGACTTGCACCTGAAAGTTCCACTCTTCCTATGCCATCAGCCTCCACACCAGTTGCAGAGCCCATTGACCCTAACCCTCTAGCCATTGTATCCTATATTTTTCCTATCTTTGTCCTTGACCCAGAATTTGAAGATGACAAAGGGGGAGAAGATCAGAACTAAAGGCATAAAGAATTTGAGTCTTTTGATTGAAGTCTTTTGATTATAGTTTTTGATTTCTGTTTCTGTAGCTTTTGACTCTATTGTTAATTTGAAACTTCTATATTAAATGTTTTTAAGCTTATGGATGAAATTGCGTTGTTTACTTGTTCTGATAATTTATACTTCTGATAATTCATGTCTTTACTATATATATCAGTTAGTATGTTTTTCAACGGAATTTCAAATAAGCAAAAATAATTTGACAAGTTGAAAACACTTCTGTTGTTCATCAAGATTTCATACATATCAGTTTTTGAAGCCAAAAGAATTTTCATGATTTCAGAATCCAAATTTCCTCAAATTCTTCAAAGTTTGGTTTTCAGGTGTTGTTATCATCAAAAAGGGGGAGAATGTTAGTTCTCAATGTATTGACAATTGGAAAGCCTTGAAAACCAATTGGATAAGTTTTATCTTGCAAAAAATCAGTTTTCCTTGCTGTCAGAGGAAAACTCGAGTTTTGGGATCCAAAACTTGAGTTTTGGTGTGTAGCAAAAATGTCCAAAAGCCATCACTACCAGTTTTAATCATCACTGCCAGTTTTGAACTTGTGAATAGTTCAAAACTCGAGTTTTGGCCTGGCAGAGAGATTTCAAAATGTCCTAAGGTTTTCAAGTATCAAAACCTCCAGTTTTCACTCAACACCGCCAGTTTTGAACTTCTCTTATTTTGGAAGAAAAGTTCAAAACTCGAGTTTTGGGTACCAAAACTCGAGTTTTGGAGAGACAGAGAGCAACTGAGTTTCTTTCAGTTCATCACCGCCAGTTTTCAACTATACATGTGTTTTTCCAAGTTTTCATAAAATATGAAAACTCGAGTTTTGGATACCAAAACTCGAGTTTTGCAAAGGCAGAGAGCCTTCAATCTTTTCAAAATTGAAAACCGCCAGTTTTATTCTAACACCTCCAGTTTTGATGTTTTGAACTTAAATCATGTTTTGCCATGAATAGTTCAAAACTCGAGTTTTGAGAATCAAAACTCGAGTTTTGGGCAACCCGAGAGGTTCTGCTTTTTCAGACTTTGAAAACTACCAGTTTTGGTTTGATAACTGCCAGTTATGAAGAATGAACAGTTCAAAACTCCAGTTTTGATTATCAAAACTCGAGTTTTGGCACTTTTATCAGAAAAACGCTGTTTCACAATAAATTGTCAAATCTGATTCAATCTTTCTTGTTTAAGTTACCCATTGATCTTATATGTTATATCTATCATTTATCATTATAACCGAACTGTTTTAACGAGTTTGTTCATGAGATTACAGAAAGACTTTGAATCTGATTGAAATTCAAAATAAAGAGCCATTTTAGGAAACATGTAAAATCCGTGGATGGCCGTTATGCAAACACTCTTTAACTCCACGAATTAAGCATCAACGGTCTTCAGATAAAACCAACATGGAAAAGAAACAAGAATCAAGCACTCAAATCTGCAAATAACTTCCCAACGGCTATATTTCAGACAGGGAAAGATTTCAGCAGATTGATTCATGATGCAACAACCATAACAGCTATATTTTCAAATTGGAAAAAGGGCCAACGGATCTATAACGTTCATAAGTCTCAAATCAAGATAAATAGCTGAAGATTTGAACCTGAAAAGACACAGAACTGAGCTACAACAATTCTACTCGAAAATATCAGTCAAGAACCGTTCTTTTCATCTGTTTACATTGTGCTTCAGTGATCATCATTATTCACTCTTAGAAGAAAGTTCCTTCTCTGTAATTTCTTTTCTGTAAGGATCTCAAAGTAGTGGGATTTTGAGATTGGGTTATCTGATTGCAACTTGTAAGGGGGAGTGTGTTCAAGGTGTTGAGACATCCTTCGTTTGCAGAGTCTGTAATCGTCAAAGAGAGATAGTGAAAATCCCAGAAGTAACTGGGGACTGGACGTAGGTCAAGTGATTAGACCGAACCAGGATAAATCGCTTGTGTCTTGCTCTTCTTCCCTTCATACTCTTATCAATTCTGCTTCAGCAAATTAAAATAAAGAATCTAGAAAAGAATTTTCAAAATCACCAATTCACCCCCTCTTGGTGATTTAGCTCCGCTTTCAATCATTTGTTTGAGCATTGTCCATATAGTACAACTAGTCATTTTGAGAGAGATAATTTTACTAGGAATCAAACCTATTTGGATAACTCATTTTGTCCTAGTAAAGGTTTTGAGCAACAAAATTTTAGGGATCCACATGTCTATTGTTCTTATGAAAATACCCCTCCTTTTTACTCCTATCCACCCATTGAAGAACACACTATTGAGTATAGGGAAAAATCTAATTTGGAAAAATTACTTGAGGAGTGTGTGGAAGCATTAGAGAAATCTAGTAGAGAGCAAAGGGAGATTCTCGCTAGCATTGACTCAAGTGTTCAAAATATGAAGGTAAATGCGAGTGAAATTTTTTCAACCCTTGAGACTATAATGCAAAATAATTCCTTAATCCTAATGACTACTTCTTATGCTGATAATGATTATTGTGAGGAAGTTGAAGGTATGGAATTACATGAGATTATGGATAATGTAGAAAATGATTGTGGGTTTGAAATTGATTTAGATGAGAATAATAGGTATCTAGAAGAGGTTCCAGCTGTGGAGCCTAAAGTTTGTGATATTGGTGATCAAATTGATGTGGATGTCCCTAGAGTTGTTGCTATTGATCCTCCTATGGAAGTTTTGACTCTTACTGATGAGAGTTAAGTTGATTTTATTGGATGCTCTAAATTCTTGAAAGTGCCTATATTTATTTTCAAAGATATGCATGTTGTGCTTCATTTGAATTCAGTGATTACTTGTAATCCAAGATTGTTTATGATTAAGGAAGTACGAGTAATTAATTGGAATAATCAATTTTTGTGTTTGAAATCTTGTTGCTTGAAAAGGAATGAAAACAAGATAATTGAGGTGTTTGACACTTATGATTAGCGGTTTGTTTTGAGAAGTCTGGCTGAAGACTATAAATTTAGCGCTTCTTGGGAGGCAACCCAAGGGTTTTGCTTGCATTATTTATTTTATTATTATTATTTTGCTTTTTTTTTTCTTTCAGTTTTATTCAGGTTTGAAGATGATCACTCCTCTTATAGCTGCAAAGTCTTGCTCGTGCACTCTTTCCTCCCTCGAAATTGGAAAACATCATGGATGGTACTAAAGGCAGAACTCCACGCCAGAATTAGAAGACTTAAATCAGGGGAGTACTAGTTCTTTTCCCTCCTTTTATTTTTGCAACATTGTGGACAATGTTTGATTTAAGTGTGGGGGAGAGATATTATTTCTTTGGTTATGCTTGTCCTTATGCAATTGAAAAGATTTTTTTTTTTGTATTGTTTAGGATTGACCTTAACTTTGAGCCTTCCCCATCTTAGAAAAATATTATCAAGTCAAAATTCTATTAAAAAAAAAAGTTTAAATTAAGCCTCTAAAGTCTTGAATTTTTTTCAATCTTGAGATTGACTATGAGAATAGAGATTAGTTTGTAATATGATCAACAGATTATTAGTTTATGAATATTTTGCTATATGATTTTTTTAGAAAATGAGACGATAACCTTGCCAACTAAGTAAAACTGTTGTTGGGGAAATGACTCAGGTAGTGTTAAAAAAAAAAAATCACACACACACATGCACACAACTCCAATGACTTCTCTAGACCTTACTTAGTAACCAGGGGCACTTCATCAACAATGTTGGCACTCGCGTCAAACGGTAAAGTTAAAGAGAGTTATGAGTTAGGCTAAAAGCCTCTTGAGGTGCCTGTTGGAGTAACTGAGTAACCGGTTCTGCATCACCCATGTGCAGGGTCGCGTCAAAAGGGGACCTACAACGGCTCAAGGGGGAAAAAAAAAGAAAAAAAGAAAAAGGATAAAAAAAAAGAAAAAAAATTGAGTTATTTTCTACCTGAGGAACCTTATTAAATTAAATCAAATGAAAAACTTGGTTAGCAAGGGAATTTGAATTTTTCTAGAGAAATTGATTAGCATAATATTCTGTTACTAATCTTATTGTTGAATTTATTACGTACCGGTCTTTTGATCATGGGATGTTAAAAGATTGGTACAAATGTTTAAGATTATTGGCTTAGTGATTTATTAAACTTAAATAAGATTTGATGATATGACCTAAGTGTGGCGGTTTATTGCTTTCTGTTTAGGAATTTCATGAGCAATGCTCTTTTCAAATAATGAATTCTCTTTCTTTTGCTTGAGGATAAGCAAATGTTTAAGTGTGGGGGAGTTTGATAAATAGAGATTTTATAATTAAATAAGTATGGATTTTGATATATATTGGATTAGATTTATTAATATATTCTACTTATTTAATTATCTTTTATATATCTATCTATCTTTTAATTAAATATAGGATAAAAGAATATTATAACAGAAAATCTATTGATATCCTATTTTATTGTGCAGAAAATATTATATCTATAAGATATTTAATAAGATAAGGAGATGCGGACCCATTTATTAGAAAGGAAAGCAATCTGGAGCATAAAGGAAGCAATGGTGATGACATGGACCCCTGAACGTGAATGCGAATTGCAAAGAATTGAATTAAGGGAATTTAATATAATATCTTATTAGAATATATTAAATTGAATGAGATAGAGATTTGAAAAGATATGGCAATCAAGGACACGTTCAACAGACCACGCACAAAGACACATATCTATTTAAAGGACAGACCACGCACAAAGACAGGGCGTAGAGGGATCATCGCAATTGAAGGAAAAAAAGCATAGACGTAGAGCGGACGCACAGGGAATAAACCGAGCAGGAGAGGCTTGGTTTATCTTCATCATCTCCACGGAAGGACGAAAGGACTGTGGAGACGACGGAGAAGCTTTCTTTCCTAGCTCTTTCTATTCTTTAAACCTGAAGTATCATCTTCTTATGAATTTGATTTTAGCCATGTGTGGCTAGACTCTTTTTGCAACCTAGGGTAGCTATGAATTTATTTGTGGATTAGATTTTATTTTCGTTGTTTAATTAAAATTAATATTAATCTTGGTTGCTTAATCTTGTTTAATTTTTTCTATTTAGTAATTGGCCATCATTGAATATGAATTAGAGAATTAGGATTTACCTTGACGAAGGGAATTTTAATTAAGCTCTCAGATTAAGTAATATGGGATTAGATTACGATTTAATTTGCGGTTAGGATAGACATATACCTAATGGCCCCATATAATTGTTGAAGAGTGTGTCCGAATTATGTTGCCTCTTCTGGTAATTATGTTAGACATAGCAAATTATCCTTAAGAGATGGTTATAAGTGGACCGACAGGCACTTATAGCTATCTATACTTGAGATTAACAAAATTGATATTAAGGCTAATTAAATTAGTGAAAACAATGTTTAGGAAACAAATAAGGGATTAGTGATTCTAGGTTGTGCGTTCGATTAGTGTGGTAGTTTTTATTATTTTGATTTCAATTTTGATTTCTTTTATTTTAATTAAATTCGATTTGGTTTTCTCAACTTAAACGAAATTGTGAGATTAATGCTTAACTGAATTTGTGGGTACTAAGTCCTCGTGGGAACGATACTCTACTCATCATTTTATTACTTGATACGGCCCGTATACTTGCGGAGTCCATAGGCTTTAAATTTTGCTCTATCAATATGCTTAGAATTATGGAACAACAAGCGAAATCATCTGAGAGATTGGCAAAGGAAATTGAGCAGCAAGCACAAGTTTTAAAAATGAATTTTCCTTCTATCATGGGCACACATGCACAAGAAGTGAGACAAGTACAAGAGCACATTGAAGAATCTTCTCACCCATTTGGTAATGACCCTACCTTTATAGAAGTAGACTCTCCTACTACTTTGATTAATGAAGCAATTCATGATTTGAGTGATAATGAGGTGGACGAGGAAATCATTGTTGAATCTCCTCAATTGTTTGGAAATGTAATTGCTCAACCACTTGGCTTTAGTAGTAGTGATTCGATTGTACTTGTTGATGAGTGTGTTCCTATTCCTTCATGTGATGCTTTAACTGATGAAAATGCTTCTCTTCATAGTACTATGGATGAATGTGATAAATTGAATGACATATTTTCATGCTCTTGTAAGGAATATCAAATATGTGTAGATTGTTATCATGAAAAATGTCATTTACTTGTTGAGCTTCAAAAGAAAGCATTTAGTGAAGTGGTTGATTCTACCATTGATCAAAATGCACCGTCTTGTACTATTGAAGATAGTAAGCATGTCAATTCTGAAACGGTTGAATCAAGCATGGATGCCAATGTTGTTGATGATGTTCTTGCTCAATGGTATGTTAATTATCCTGATTTTTCATGGACAAGTAATTCTGCCAATTGTGCATGTTCTGATAATGAATGGTGCCCTATTTGCACTGAGATTAATGCTGCATTATTTGGTGATTCTGAATTGCTTAGTGATTCTGCATTACTTGTGGATTCTGTTGTTGATATGAATGAGAAAGATCATAGCCTAGAACACCAGATGCATAAAATTCCCATTGGATTACCTCCTTGTAGTCTTGTTGGTGACAAAGATTCTGAAATTTTGATTGATAAAATCCTGCATGTCAATGAATCTTTCCAACAAGTACTTTCTTGTGATTTGCCACTTGATTTAGAAAAACAAGATAATTGTTTTGAATCTTTACACATTCAAGGTGGTGATGATTTGAAAAATTCTTTTCATTCTTCTACTCTTTACCCTTCCATCTCTTGTAATTGCGACAATGATATGGTGTACTCCAACACTAAGTTGGATTCCACACCTTCCATTTTGCAAGCACAAGAGAATATAAATAATACGACTGGTTCCTTGACTCCTACTGATGGGAGTATCATTGATTTCCTTGGATGTGATAGTTACTTGGAGAGTTTAGAACTTAACATGCTTTTAATTCACTTGAAAACTCTTCATGTTTCTATTTTTGGATGGGACACTGCTGGTTGCTTATCTTCATTACAGGCACATTCTTGGAAAGGTCCTCAATGGAACCAACATCCTCCATACATTCTTAGACTTCTTTCAATTGATCTTGAACCACCTCCACTAAGGAAATTCAATATGAGAGAAGATGTTTTCACAGACAAATGCATGATTCTCATCAAGGATGACAACTTCTCCTTTAAGCGAGTTAAGATCCTCTAACCCAGGTTGTCTCTTTCCTCACTTATTTTCTTCCTGATTCGTATGATTTTTTTTTGGGCTTAATTGTTGTATGGGGAAGATAAGTGTGGGGGAGCGACACAATCCAGTAGAAAGATAGAAATAATTTAGTTTAGTAAGCAGAATAAGAACTCCCTCTGTATGCTTTGGATCTTTTTAGCCACTATCCCACTTAATTACCATTGTCCATTGAATTTCAACTTGTTCATCATTCTTTTTAGAGTGATTTCTCACATTGAGGACAATGTGTTGATTAAGTGTGGGGGAGGGGAGTACATTTTGAATCCCAATTAATTGGTTGTTTTTAAATGAGAGAATGCCTTAAACTAGAAAATTTTTCAAAAATTTTTCAAGAATGACTTGCCTTAATGCATGTCTTAAGTGGTAAAGGGTTGCATTTGCCACTTTGGAAGTGTAATTTGGAGAAATTCTTTGAGCTTTCGTGAGATCTAGTGTTTTGGCAACTTTTTTTAAAACCATGTTTTGTTTTTCAAGTGAATGGAAAGAGAAATGAACCCACAATTGGATTTTTGCTTACTCCTTATTTTGAAAATGAGAGTTTATAAATCATTAGTACTTTTGGGAGTTGAGCATTACTTTAACTGATTGCAATGTTTTGATTGGTTGTGTTTTGTAAGGTTGGCACTTGGAATAGTTAAGTAGATGCTTTGTGGTTAGCTTACTATGCAATTGATTGTATTGGAGTGAGCATTGGAGAAAAACCTTGTTGGAAGGATATTTGAACCTTAAATTCTTTTCATGTGTGCATGTTCACTTGGTTTTTCATCTTCTAGAACTTGTTTCAACTCTTTTTCGAAACAATATTTGCATTAGTGTTATGGAAATGAAAGAGGTATTCAATTCTAAACCATATTCACCCAAACACAAACCTACATACATCTACCAATTGCTACCCATTTTGAGCCATTCCTATGTTGTATGCATGCCATCATTTATAGTGTTCATAGTTTTCTAAAAAAAAAAAAATCAAAAGTGAATTGCAAAAAAAGAAAAATGGTTGAACAATGTATATATTGAAATGCCATGTATGTAAAAAAAAACCAAAAAAAAAAAAGAAGAAAGAAAAAAAAATAGAAAAAAAAAGTATTTGGTAGATGAAAAAAAAAACAGCAAGAAGGCATGTGCTCATGAATTTTCAAAATAATTAGCAAAAGTTTGTAAAGTTATTTAGATGCTATGAATTTGATTTTTAACTTTGACTTGCATATCAACAATTCATTTTTCTAATTAATTCATTCCATCTAGCCTTCATCCATCATTACAAGCCTTTGAAGTCCTCTTGATTCATTACATTAATTGCTATTAATAGTGGAGATGTTAGAGTTGTTACAAGCCTATGGTAAGGTGTGGATTAAGTGAGCTAGAGTGAAATTATTCCAAAGAGGTGAGATGAGTGAAATAGAATTACCTTGAGAGTTCTCCTGTGCTTGATTCAAACATTTGTGTTGTGTAGTCAGCTAATTTCTTTACATTACTTTATTATCACTGGTGTTGGCATGAGAAATTTGATTAATTAATTCATTGCATGCTAATTATGAAATTGCTCATTTCTCAAGTGCATTAATGATTTGGATTTGGAATCTTGTGCTCAATTGCCTTTGTTCAGGAGTACAAAGATCTAAGTGTGGGGGAGTTGATTGAACCATATTTTATATGAATTTTCATAATTAAATTGGGTTTTTTGATGTATTTTATCTTAATTGTTGAACTTAAAATGTATTTCTTGTAATAAATTGATATTAAGAGTAAATATGTTAAATTAGGATTAAAAAGGGCAAAATTGTCAAAAAAATGTAATTACTCTTAATTATTGATTTTTATGAGAATATTTAATGTTAGATTAATTGGTTTAAATTGTAGAAGGTTAAAAAGATTAGATTAAATTTGAAAATAAAAGTTTTAGCTCAAGTTATAAAGTTTGAAATTTGGTCCTTACTCCAGAAGTTTTAAAGTTTGCGTTTAAGTCCCTCATTTAAACACACCGTTTTGAATAATGAATTAGGGCAAGCTTCAGCTGAGAGGAATACAGGACCCGATGGAGCACAGCAACTCGAGAGAATTAATGAACCAGCTGGGAGATTATTAATGGAGAACAGCGGCGTTTACACGGGAAAATCATCGTCCTCAACCCTTCATCGTTGGACCTTAGGGCTTCATCTGTCCTTCCTCACCCTCACTCCACCATCGCCGGCGACAAACGCCATCATCCCCACCGTCGCCAGTGACCATCCTCCCTTCACCACTTCCGGTGACCTCCATAATTTCAGGCAAAGGAACGGACAGAGACGCGAGAGATCAGCTTCACGCACACACACCACCCTCTACCTACCTCAACCATTTCCCTTCTCCACTCCTTCATCCTTCAGCCACCACCGTCACCTTTCTCATCACCAACTCCACTCTTCCCTCTCTCCTTCATCCATCGATCACACACCCAGCCACCTCCTTCCTTCAACGGCTGTGGCTGTTCTGTTTAGTCTTTGATGTCATTATCAACCACTAATTTCTCACTATTGATTGTTGATTTGCCTTCTTGATTGTTGGCTGGAATTTTCCAAAATGGTTGGTAAAGGCATGATGACAAAAAGGGGCTTCATGTGTGGCTGATTCTCTTCCTTCTTGGTGGTGGAGATTGACTTGAATTCCCAAGCTTCATAGGGGAGTCTTTATTATCATTCCATAGTCTAGAATTGTATATTTAATTGCCTAGATTTAGGAATTATTGTGTATGATTCTGGAACTGAGATTGGTGATTATCGTCTCTATTGGTTTGATATTTGTGACTGAGATTGGATTTATAGTATGAAGATTATATGTATTTAAATTACTTTGTGGTTGCAATGAGACTATGTTGATTAGCGTAATATCGTCTAATTAGTGTGGTTGATTTGTGCATTTGAGGGACCGATTGGCACTCAATTTTAAGAAGACTCATATTTACATTTTCTAATCTCAATTACACATTAAGTGGTTTTAAACAATTTTTTGAGAGATAGTAGTTAGCTGCGATTGTACAAGCTGCTATTAATTGAGAACATTGGACTTAGGTGATATCCTGAGGTTTTTATAATTAAGACTTAATGATTCTTAACTCCCATAATTTTTGAGCAAGGATAGTCACTACTTCATTAACAAGAGCATCCATTATCTATATTTCCATTCCATTTTATAAAAAATACCAAAAAATAATAGTTAGCATTTAATTGAATTGCATTTCTATTTTAGTTTATAATTTAAAAATCCAAAACACAATCCCCCTTGTTTTCATTGCATTTGCATGAAATTTAGATTATTTAGGACTCAATAAAAAGCTCATCGAGAAGAGAGAACGATCATTGGTTTGCCTATACGCAATCCTTGGTTAATTGTTTATTGTGGACCCCAAGGCTAATGACAAAAGATCCTCATCAGTAACAGTCGGTTCTTTCAGACCACCAAGTCTATAGCAAAGCTGAAGACCAATGTGGTTCCTCAGAAACCTCCAAATCCAACAACAAGGCTCAAGTCTGGTTCTCTTTCTATCGGAACGGGTAAATGAACAAGGTCGGTGTCACCACCTCCTTCCAAGTCTGACAACACTAAGAAGACGGTTGATGAGATACAGGGCAAGAGAAAAGAAGATCAACCTCGACCTCTCAAACCTTCTCTTAGTCAGAAATCACTAGGCTCTCGAAGCAAGAAGCAAAGAGTCTCTTTTTCCCTCAAATCAGAAGGTTCTGAGAGCAAAAAGGAAAGAGTTTCAACGAATCGCCCTCAAGATGGTCAATTGCTAGAACCTGAGCTATAGCAATTTAATACTATGGTAGTGCAGGACTGCTTCCTGCCTCTTTAGTGCCTTTATTGTCATCTTCAGAGGGTAGGTACTTATCCACTGGGTCTTCGAACTTCGTGGTCTTAAATATGGAGAAGGTGACTTGATCATCATTCACACGCATATTAAGTTCTCCTTTTTCCACATCAATTAGCGCATGCCCAGTTGCCATAAAAGGTCTTCCCAGAAGAATTGGGACATCGCCATCTGCTTCAAAATCCAAGATTATGAAATCCATGGGGAAGATGAACTTATCCACCTTTACCAGAAGGTCTTCGATCTTTCCTTTAGGTAAGAGTATGGAGCGATCGGCCAGTTGCAGTGTAACTGTCGTAGGTCTGGCCTCCCCAACTGCCAATTGTTTGAAGATAGACATTGGCATGAGATTTATGCTAGCACCCAGATCACACAGAGCTTTCCCTGAATGTTGAGATCTCACAGGGGATTGTGAAGCTGCCAGGATCTTTTAATTTTGGAGGTAACCGATTGGTCAGCATGGCACTGTAGTCCTGGGTTAATGCCACTATCTCAAGCTCTTCTAATCGTCTCTTTTTAGACAGAATTTCCTTCATGAACTTCACATAACTGGGCATGTATTCCAGTGCTTTTACCAATGAAATATTAATGTGCAATTGCCGTAGCATGTCAAGGAATTGCCAGAATTGTTTCTCTTGTCCTTGCTTTTTTAGCCTTTGTGGGAAAGGTGGGGTTTGCCGTAGCATCTCTGAAGAACCCAGAACCACGGTTATGCTTGGATGAAGAAGTGGTAGCATTCATTGTTCGGTGTTGTACATGATCATCCAGTGCTGCCCGTGGAGGCGATGTGTTGGTGTTGAGATCCGATTTTGGTTGTAGCAGTATTGGTTCCCTCTGCTTGTCCTCAAGAAGTTGTTCAACACCTCCTTGCCCTTCCTTAGGTTTCTCACAGTTCTGGTCAGTGACAACCATAGGTTGCTTGGTGGCTTTCATGGGCTCTAAACTTTTGTCACTTCGGAGCTCTATCATCTTGACTTCCTCTCTTCCTTGGATCCTGGGGACTTCAGTGTCACTAGGCAAGGATCCTGAGGGCCTGTTGTTAAGGGCAGTCACTAGTTGTCCCACTTAAGTTTATAGATTTCTCAGGGTGACTTGTTGATTCTGAATGATAGCATCGTTTTTTGCCATATATTCCTTCAGGAAGGTCAACATTGAATGCTGCGAGTCTGACTCGCCGCCTTGCTGCCGTGCTTGCTGGGTAAACCTTGGTGGGTTAGATGTGCGGTTTGAGTATTGGGGACTCGAGGATTGTCCCGCTACTTGTGGACCCTGAGGATTCCATGAGAAATTAGGATGCTGCTACCATCCAGGGTTGAATGTATTTGAGTACGGGTTGTTGGTGTTACTGCTCCTGTTAAAGTTGTTGAAGTTTACCGATTCAGGGTTGGTGGAGCATTGAGTGTAAGAGTGATCCCCCGCCACAGTACACACAAGCTACCTAAGATGGTTGCAGCGATGTGTTGCTTGATGGAAGGGTCAATCCTTTCACCATATTGTTTAGAGATGAAACTTGAGCTGTGAGAGCAGTCATTGCATCTAATTCATGTATCATTGCAACAGTTCGACAGGATGTAGCTCTGTCTACTTGCTACTGATGACTGTTCATAGCCATGTGCTCCAATAAGTCATGGGCCTTTTTATAAGATTTCATTAGGATGGATCCTCCAGAAGAGGCGTCTACAATTGATCATGTTTGTCCATCCATACCTCTGTAAAATGTTTCTAACTGGACCCATTCGCACAGTCCGTGCTGTGGGCATCTTCTGAGGAGGTCCTTGAATCTGTCCTAGGCTTCATAGGTAGATTCACTAGATTTTTGTTGGAAGTTGGTGATGTCCCCTCTAAGTTGAGCATTCTTAGTAGGTGGAAAAAATTTGAGCAAGAACTTAGTCCCCAGATCATTCCATGTGGTGATGAAATTACCAGGCAGGTTGTTCAGCCACGTCCGAGCCTTGTCCCTGAGTGGGAATGGAAATAGTTTAATCCGGATGACATCGGGCGGGATCCCTGGGATGACAAAAGAGTCACACACTTCCATGATTTTACAGCAGGTCTAAAATCAATAGAAGACCTAATAAAACAGTAACCAGAATGGGGAAGTTTTTCAATGCAATTTAAATGAAACAAAGCTAAAACAAAATATAAGAAAATGAGATTAATCAGATTAAAAATGGTTAACCCTGAATTAGGATTCCATAACCTTCATCGGACAAAAAGATAGTAATCAAACTCGTGATTGATTATGGACAAACTGAAATATATGCATTTGTCCAGATATTCCCTCGACTAGACGATCTCCTAGCATTTGATCGAACACGTGGCGAGTTCGCTATGTGATCACACACCGCTCTCTGAACCCCGTCTGACCTAAGTCCTTGGGATATCAATCTAGGTATTAAATCTAATACATAATCCGCAATTATAATTGAATCCGATTAACATAAACAAAAACGAATTACGTTATCGATTGAAGTGCGGGTCCTCTAAAAACGGAAGAAAAGAAGAAGAAGAACATAAACATGATGAACAATTTAAAGAAAATAATAAGCTTCTAATTTAATCCAAAAATCCCATACAACGTAATTGAGAACTTGATTTTAGCCATCTAATCTAACTGTTAGTTCTCTGAGTGTTTTGATGATTAACAACAATTGGAAACAATATTGAAAAGGTGTGACAAAGTTTAGGATGTTTTAAACTTATAATTTTCAATCTGTCAAAAACGAACTCGAGCCTGTTAGTATTGAACTCGAGCCTGAGTTTGACAGAAAGCATAAACTTGTCAAACCATTCTCCAAACTTGAGACTGAACCTGAAGTTTAAAATCAAACTTCTGAGAAGTTCACATGAACTCGAGCCTGATGAGATCAACCTCGAGTTCATCTTTTCCAAGAAAGTTTTTGAACTTTGAAAACATGTTGAACCTTACACTTGCTTTCTGCAAACCTCAGGTTTGAAAGTTCTTCAAAGACTTTAGGAACATGAACTCGAGCCTGTCATGGTGAACTCGAGTTCATCTCTGGCGGGACAAGATTTTTGAAACTTAAAGATATTTTCAAACTCTACACTGTTCCATTGAAAGAAAACTTTTTCGGTTTGAAAAGTTCACCAATGCTCAAACTCGAGCCTAGCACATTCAAACTCGAGCCCAGTTTTGGCCGAGAGCAAAGAATTGTTTTTAAGCTATTTAAACTCGAGCCTGAGACTTTCAAACTCGAGCCTAAAAGTTCCAGAGAGCAAAGAACTTTTGGATATGTTTCTAAACTCGAGAGTGTGTTTTGCAAACCTCAGGTTTGTGCTTTCAAGCTAAAACGAAGTCTGTTCAAAAGTGTCTCGAACTCGAGCCTGACATTAATGAACTCGAGTTCATTTCAACCCGAGAGCATTTTAGTTTTTTCAATGATCTGCAAACCTCAGGTTTGTAAAACAAACCTCAGGTTTACACTTTTTGAACTTACACAGTTTTGAACACTAAAGCCTCGAACTCGAGCCTGCAAGAACTGAACTCGAGTTCGTGACGCTGGTTCAGAATTTTTTGAATTTGGGCATTTCAGAACTTAATGTTATTTGATCCTATTTTCTTCCAATATTATTCTCTGATATTCCCTGCTATGTTTAACGTATTTATTAGTGGATTTCAGAGCATTAAAGAATGTTTAGTGAGAGGTTAGAGTATAAAGCAAAAAGCAACTCAGAGCATTTATTGCAAAGCACAAAAGTTACTCCTTCTACCCAAATCCTTCTGCACACGCTTACAAAGTAATTAAGGATGTTAGCTGAATCAAGAAATCTCCTCTCCAACGGATTAATTCGCAGAAAGACAGCCTTGATGTCTTGGTCAACTAGGTTAAGTGAAAACAAGAGAGAGAAGACCCCAAAACCACTTCAGAACTCTTGGGCAACTTCTCCAACGGTCTGATTCAAGCTACAACGGTCATTTAATGTTCTCTAGCTATAAATAGAGTTCATTAACATCCTCACAAAGACACACAACTACTCTGAGCGAATTTCTACTAAGTTCATTTATTGTGTATTAGCTTTCACTTATAGAGTATCATACTTGATACAAGTACTTCAGTGTTCATCATATCTACTCTGTAAGAGAGTTAAACACTTGTAAATCATTTATTGATTGAGATAACTACAAGTCAGGGGACTTGGTAGTTGAGGTGTATTGATTACAACTTGTAAGGGGGAGTGTGTTCTAGTGAGAGAACAACTCTTAGTGCAGAGTGTGTAATTAATATTGTTGAGTTAGTGAATTGAAAATCCTAAGTGAGGCTTGGGGACTGGATGTAGGTCAGGAAAGGACCGAACCAGTATAAATTGCATTGTGTTTAGCTTCTTCTCCTTATCCTCTCTGTCGTGCTCTGTTTTGAGTGATCGAAAACAGAACAAGTTACGAAAATTTTAAAGATACCCAATTCACCCCCCCTCTTGGGTATAAAGCTCCTGCTTTCACTAACCTATAATTAGGAAACCTTTAAAAATAGGAAACCTCTAAGGATAAGAAACCTCTAATAAATGGTCTTTTATTACAAAATTAGAGCAAAATAAAAATCTAGAAAAATAGGTCTGTCTTTAGCTCCAATTTTGTCCATCTTCTTGTCCGAATCAGCCTTCCGAGTCTTCATAACAATTGTAGCTCTCTGAATCATCTAAAAAAGGAAAGAAGAATCAGGCTAATTCGATATCTAGATCAAAAGTTATGCCGAAAATACTAAATCACTGATTTAATCATAAAAATGAATTAAATCCAATTGAAAGCTCAAGGCTCGATTAAGTAATAAAATCTATTATTTATTAACTAAACAATCCTAAATTTATTTACCAAGAGATACAAACAAGTGTAATATATTCAATCATCAAATTCCCCCACACTTATCCTTTTGCACTCTTGGGCAAAATTAAAAGGAAAAAAAAAAAGTAAAAGTAAAACTTCTTCTTTCTAACAATTGCTATTGGTCGATCTCCTTGATGGCAAGTAAACCAGTTGAACAAGTAATAAAGTGTAAGTAGAATCGTCCCACAGAGAATGAGATACCAAGAAGTGACACTCGATTTGCTATGATAGTTGTGCAAACAGAAAGTAAATATAATTTGTTTCAGAGGTTTTTGTAGTTATGCTAATAATAGAAATAAACAAAGTAAATTAAATTTGAGAAGATATCAGTAGGAAGTTAGGCTGAACTCGGAATCGCCCTTAAGTGCATCAATCCCCTAGTTGCTCTACCCATTGCTATAGCATCTATACTGCACAGCTTCCGCAATGCTACAGCATAGTCACTAACTACAAAGCTATTTGGTTAACCTACCACTATAATCTACCGAAGCTTCCGCGTCCAATACATATAATACTAACTATACTCCTTCCATATTCCTATGGCAACTTTCTAGTTAGATCTACTTTACACATAGGGTGCCATGGTTATGAGAGGTAGACCCATTCCCAAAGCCTACAATAATAGGTCAATCGTGCACGAGCTACCTAGCAAACACTGTTTCTCAAAGGTCTAACCTCGACTCTTTGCCAGTAAGCCGAGGCCACAAATCTAGCCCTTAGCTTCCACTAATCAACTAGTAATTAATGCACTAATAAGCAAAACAAATTTATTAAATTAAAAACTTGCAACTGGATTCATTTAACACTTAAGAAATCATCCTCGTCCAGCCATAGAAAATTAGTTCATGACTAATGAGGGAAACACAAAACAGATAGTAACAGCATGTCTCATGATCTAAATACTAAAATAAAAGAGAAAAATAGAAAGCTTGACAAAATTCCGACGACGTGGACGAAGCCCTATCACGTCACTACTCCGCGTCTTTTTCTCTCTATCGAAAGTCCTGGGAATCTTGTGGCTTGTGAAATCTTTCGCTCTTCTATTGAGTCTGCTGAATGTAAAATCTCGTTCTGGGCTCTCTCCACCTGCCTTAGGGTTGGCTCTACTGTCTCTTTTTATAATCAAGCTTTCTTGCGGCTCAAGTTACAGCGAGTTAGGACTTTCCTAATTTGTTGAGATCTGTCATATCTCTCAATCCGAGTAAATTGATTCTGTTGATCCTGTGAGATTCTTCTAATCTTTTAGTTTCGATCCTCCGCATCTTCTATTCCGTTATGTCAGCAATCTACCTATCAGTATCGCCCCTTTCTTTTATTTCTGAAATCACCTAGATTAAAAAGTCATAAAACATGCCGCATAGCATTGTGTCCTCTACTTTGCTATAGCTTTCATGTTGCCTTGTATTGTATTTCGAGTTGCTGTCAGATTGCTATAGCATCGTATCAACTTTGCTATATGTTCTTTTTTAAAAACCATGTAAATTGCTCCGTTCTTAGCATATGTTTAGGATGTAAATGATTTCTATCCTTCAGTCCCTATATCATGAATATATGCCTTTTTGCTTGGATTGTTCGCAGTTAAGCTTATATTCACCATACAATTCAGTCATGAAAATATAGGAATAACATGGCATAATTTGTGCTCATCAATTGCCAAACTTCAAAAATTGAACAAAGGTCACAAAGCTTCTTAATGTTAGTTCTCTAAAGGTTTTGAAGATCACCAACAATTGCAAACAATCCATGAAGTTTTGCTTTGAAAATGTGAAAAATATGTTGTCAAAGCAAAACTCGAGTTTTGACTTTACACAGAGAAGCTCAAGTTTTATGCACATTTCAAAACCAGCAGCTTTCCAGCAAAACCTCCAGTTTTCATCACACAGAGACTCTTCAATGTTTTCTGAAAAATACAAAACTCAAGTTTTGTAATGAAAACTCGAGTTTTAGCCTTACAAAGAGTCTCCTAAAGTTTGAGCTCAGAAAACCTCCAGTTTTGCATAAAACCTCCATTTTTCAGTTTTAACTTGAAAATTTCCAAGTTTTCACAACAAATGTGAAAACTCGAGTTTTGCTTGAAAACTCGAGTTTTGAGTTTACAGAAGAAAACACATATTTCAGCCAGATTTCAAAACCTCCAATTTTCAACAAAACCTCCAGTTTTGGTTTTGATCAAGTTTCTCAAAGTTTTCACAAGTAAAGTGAAAACTCGAGTTTTAATTTTAAAACTCGAGTTTTGCCCTGGCAGAGGGGTTACATGTTTTCATCAGTTTTCAAAAACCTCCGGTTTTAGAGAAAATCTTTAGTTTTGATTTCAACCCAATTTTCTCTAAGTTTTCACAATTAAGTGAAAACTCGAGTTTTGATTTCAAAACTCGAGTTTTGACCAAGCAGAGAGATTTCACGTTTTCTCTTATTTTCAAAACTGATAGTTTCATTCCAAAACCTCCATTTTTGACTTGGCGCTATTTCTTCAAGTTTTCATATTTAAATGAAAACTCGAGTTTTGAGTCCAAAACTCGAGTTTTGGCCAAGCAGAGAGCTTGATGTTTTACAGCATTTGAAAACCGCCAGTTTTGGAACAAAACGTCCAGTTTTGATGTTTTGGACTTAAATTCGATTTCAGTGTTAAAGTCCATAAATCGAGTTTTGATGAGCAAAACTCAAGTTTTAATCGCGACTTCAGAAATTCAAAATTGAAGAATTTGAAAAACCTTCTTGTTTGATCTTAATACTTCCTATTATTATTCTCTAATGTTCCTAGCTATGTTTAACCACTTTGTTAGTGAGTTTCAGATGAATTAGAGAATGTTTGTTGAAGGTTTAAGCAAAAGCAAAAAGTGACGTCAGCACATTAAATGCAAACCCAGAAAGTTGCTATCTTTTGGGTAATCCTTCTGCACACGTCTAGAAAAGAATTAAAGAATGATTTCCACATCCAGCAACTGCAATTCTAACGGATTAATCTTGAGGAAGTCAACTGTGAACTTCTGGACAGCCAGATTAAGTGAAGATTAGAGAGAAAAGAAGACCAAATCACTCCCTAATCCTTGCTAAACAATTCCAACGGTTATATTAGGGAATTCAACGGTCATTTAATGCTCTCTAAGTATAAATAGAGTTGCATTCAAGTCTTCACAAGTACTACAACTACTGAAAACGAATTGCATTCAAGTCTACATTAATTTTCTTTAGTTTTCACTTGTGTTGTATCTGTGATACACAAAGCTTCAGTGTTTATTATCATCTACTCTTAGAGAGAGTTTCTTTTCTGTAAAACATTTATTGTAAGAATCTCAAGTCGTGGGACTTGGAGATTGGGTTATCAGATTACAACTTGTAAGGGGGAGTGTATCCTAGAGAGATGATAACTTTCGAGTATAGAGTGTGTATCTGATTTGATTGATAGTGGAAAATCCCAGAGAGTCTGGGGACTGGACGTAGGTCAAGTGGTTAGACCGAACTAGTATAAATCCTTGAGTCTTGCAGTTCTTCTTTAACTGTTTATCTCTGTTCTTGCTATCCAAAACAGAGGATTTTGAAAATTTGTTAAAATCCCCAATTCAACCCTCCTCTTGGTGATTTGGCTCCATTACACTTAAGATCAACCAATCAAGATTGAAATTATTTCATCTCAAACTATAAAGCATGGCAATCTCAATCAATGATGCTAATCACACAAGATGGTCTCTCAAGGATGCCCTCAATCAATCTCTCAAGTCATGATATTTCTGGGGAAGCATGAGCTTGTTTTTTTTACTCTTGAATTTTCAAAACTAACGTGATTTTATGTTTTGCTCCCTATGGTATTCTAATAAATGAGTGTACATTTGGAATGTTGCAGAAAGCAGCAGCGAACAAGGATGCTAAATCAATTTAACAAATTTTTTGGTCATGCAAATATCTTCTAGCCTTGGAATTATAGTGCTTATGAATTAATTTAATTAAGCAATGAGTTCTTTTCTTGTTTTTCAATCTTCACCACTATTTTTTCTAACGAACCAACTCATTTTTTTCATCCACTTCAAACTTTTTATGGTTCTTTTGAAAGTTTATTTCCATTTATTTTTGCCTTCTCTATCAATGCATCCGCTGGGCTCAAAGTTTAATCGTTTTTCCCCTGTTCATCTGTTTATATGAATTGTCACTACTGGTTTCGTCTTTTCGAGTTGTCACTTTCTAATTCATTCCATATGCGTCATCTTTCAAACATCCCGAATCAAGTGATTGCAATCTGTTGGTTGGTGAAGGCTGTGTGAAGAATGTAGATGGAAAAGTGTTCGTCACTGACGACATTGGAGAATCAGAAGAGTGAAAAAGAGAAGGGGATGGAATTTTCCGAGTCCGATGCAGTGGCTTGTGCACAGAAGTGAAATCCAAAATGTGATACATTGTTACTGTGATTGATGCTGCTTCGTTTAATTGATTAACTATTGCTTATATGATTCTGGGTTTTGTTCATGAACCTGGGAACTGAGAAAATAATAAAGAGAAGAGTGAATGACAGGGACAGAGAAAAGGGGGGATGATGACGTGGGGTGTGATAATGAGGTGAAGAGTTGAGTATGCCACGTGATTGTCACATAAGTGATTTTGGTCCATCAATTTTTTTAGGGGTCAAACTTAACTTAAGGCTAAGTGCGCAACAGACGGCTTTTTTCCCAAAATGCCCTAATTAAATAACTATTTACCAAAATACCCCTGTTTCCAAACTATTTCTCACTCTGCCCCTATTTAGTCGACTAAAACGCGGGGTTCCCTTTTTTTTGTTTACTTCCCCGAGATTTAGTCGACTAAGCATTGTAGCTTAGTCTACTAAATCTCGGACAGAGGGCTTTTTTTAACTTAAACCCGAGATTTAGTCGACTAAGCTACAGTTCTTAGTCGTCTAAATCTAGGATAGAGGCTTTTTTAAAACCCCCATTCGCGGCATAGTAACCCTAATAGCCGACTAAAGCTCCCCAAAGCTCTCTTCATTTGTTTTTTTTTTGCCCGAACGTTGCTCAATTCCTTGGTGGGTTGCAAAGGGATCTTCAATCTAGTGCCATTTGCGTCGATTTAGGTATGTTCCCCATCTCCATTTCAAAGTTCCAACGTAGTTTTTGGGTTTATGCGAACCCCATTTGGGTTTTTACGTTTTGCGCTTTGATTGGGTTGTTTTTACATCGATTTAGTGCCATTTGCGTCGATTTAGATATATTTCCATCTCATTTCGAAGTTCCGACGTCGTTTTTGCGTTTATGCGAACCCCCATTTGTGTTTTTGCGTTTTGCCATTTGATTGGGTTGTTTTGTTGTGTTTCTTTGATTGATTTGAGTATTTCATTCATATTTATGGATGAAAATGATGAATGTACATGTGAAAGTGAAAAGATTTACATCGGTTGAGAATTTTGTTTTATTTTTGGACGAATTTCACTTTGGTTTTCATGAATTTTGTTGATGTTGATTGTGTTTTTCAGCAGCAATGATGATTGTTTGTGAAATTGATGAATGTATATGTGAAATTGAAAATTATGAATGTTTCTTATTTGTTGATGGTTTGTAATGTCCTTTTTGTAGGCATATGTTGCAATTATGCATCGTAGAGAAGCTCCTTTTAGTAGCGGCAATGAGAGAAGAGAGAGGTGGGTTAAGCACCGGGCGAACTGTGGGGCTTCCTCCTCTAGGTCACAGCAGCAACCGGATCCTGAGGCCATTGTTGACCTCCTATTTGGTTATTTGTTTAACAATAATGAAGCAGAGCATGCAGCATTCATGGCAAATCTTGCTACTAGACCCATTATCAAGCCGAAGTCTTTAGACATGACATTCTTTGTAGATGAGGGATTTGAGATACTGGCGATGTTGGGACTTCCCATTTGATAGGGCTGGCGGAGATGACTTGTCCCTATTCAGAGTTTATGGTGAGAGCTTTCTACCAAAACCTAAGCTACATCAATGGTGATTTGCGGTCTCGCGTCTGCGGGGTTGACATACTGATGACGGCTCCCATCTGGACGGCTCTACTGGGATTTCATTTTGATGCAGAGGATAGATACCAGATTGATGGGGATAACAATGTGGCCATCGTGGGATTTAATCGAGATGAGGTTGTGCATGAGGCCAGGAGGCCAGGAGGTCATAGACTTATAGTTACTGTGGGGCAACTGATTGTTAGTTCCCGTATCCTCTTCTACGTGATGACCCACATTTTGTTCTCTCGGGCTTACAATCATTCGAGGGTGTTGGAGGGTGACATCCCTATGATGTGGGCTATTCGGCATGGCAAACTGGTGAATTGGAGGCATTACATTTGCTAGATGATGTCTAAGGCCAAATAGAAGGATATAGCTGCACTTCCATACGCCTATCTGGTTCAGAATATATTGGAGCATTTTGGTGTTCCAATGTAGAATGAGCAAATGGTAAGTTAGAAAATGTGGAATGCTAGGTTTGGACAGCGGCTATTAGAGCAATGCAAGATCTCCAAGGTGGCAAATGGGGTGTGGCAATACGCTGGTGTAGAGGAGGGTGTACCTGAAGGTGGCTCGGATCTACCCATTGTTCCTCCTGAGGTCCCCGATGATGATGATGATGATAATGATATTCAGATGGAGGACTTTGTTGAGCCAAAAGGTGGATTCTCCTTGCGTGATGTCATGCAAGCCATCCATGCTAACAAGAAACAGATGTCCAAGATGGAAGCCAAAAAGAAAAAGAGGTGGAGGTGGATGTATGGTCGGATGAAGGGGTTAGAGGATACGCTTGGTCGGTTGCGGCTTGGACGATAGTTCGAGGAAGCCGATGACAATGACCAGGAGGATATCGAGACATCTGAAGATGAAGATTATGTTAGTTCTTTAATGGTTTTGATGATTGTAAACAACTATAAACAATGAATGAGGTTTTGCTCTTGAGTTTTGAAAATTGTGTATAAGAGCAAACCTCGAGGTTGGCACTGAAACCTCGAGGTTTAGCCTTACAGAAAGCCTCAAAGGTTAAGTGTTTCATTGTTCAAAAAACTTGGTTTCACAAAACAATGTGAAACCTCGAGGTTTGTAAGATAACCTCAAGGTTCTGCATCTCTTAGGAAAACTCAGTTTTGCACCAACACATGAAACCTCGAGGTTAGGTTGAAAACCTCCAGGTTTGTGGTTTGGCGCCTAACTGAATATTTTGAAAAACAATGTGAAACCTCGAGTTTTACTTCATCCAGAGAGGTTTTGGTTTTCATCAAGTATGAAAACCTCGAGGTTCAGTTTTGAAACCTCGAGGTTTGACATTTAGTCTCTAACTTGAAATTCCATGAAAACACTTAAACCTCGAGTATTCTGGCATACAGAGAGCAAACAGGTTTTCAAAGGAATGAAAACCTCAAGGTTCAGTTTGAAACCTCGAGGTTGTGTCTCTGGTTCAAAATGTTGGTTTTGCAATACTTTAGCCAAACCTCGAGTATTGTTTAAAAACCTCGAGGTTATCGGGCTCCAGAGGAAAAATGAATTTTTAACCAAGTTTCAAACCTCCAGGTTTCTTTTGAAACCTCAAGGTTTGTGTTTTTCAAAGATTTCTCAAAAGGTTTCTTTACAAAGGAAACCTCGAGGTTCATCAAGAAACCTCGAGGTTATGTGTCTTTGAAACTGAGTTTGCTTGAGATATTCAAGCAAACCTCGAGGTTTGTGAGACAAACCTCAAGGTTTCTAGCCGTTACTGCAGATTCAAATTTGGCAAATCTGTTATACCTTCTTGTTTGATCTCAATGCTTTACATGTTTAATATATATTGATCCTAGACATGATTAACTATCTTTCTAGTGAGTTTCAGACTGATTAAAGAAGATTTATTAAGGGATTAGAGTAAAAGCAAAAAGTGTGTCAGAACAATAAATGCTCAAGCCCAGAAACTTGCTTCCTTTGGTTAATCCGCTGGTACACGACTGCAAAAGATTAAAAGGAAGATTACTACAACAAGAAACATCCTCTCCAACGGATTTATTGTCAAAAAGCCAACTCAGACTCAATGACCAGCTGGATTATGCATAAACAAGAGAGAGAAGATGCCTAAACTTGAACCAACTCTCAGCAGAAGTTCACCAACGGTCCAATCCAGCTTACAACGGTCAATTAATGCCCTCTACTTATAAATAGAGTACATTAACACCTTCTCAATCTGATACACCAACCTAGAGCGAAAATTCATTAAGTTCATTTATTGTGTACAGCTTTCATTTGTATTGTATCAATTTGATACTTGTGCTTCAGTGTTCATTCTATCTGCTCTGTGAGAGAGTCTTTTCTGTAAATCATTTATTGATTGTGATAACTACAAGTCAAGGGACTTGGTAGTTGGGTGTGTTGACTATATCTTGTAAGGGGGAGTGAGTTCTAGAGAGAGAACTACTCTTAGTACAGAGATTGTAATCAAGTTTGTGAAGTTAGTGGATTGAAAATCCCAAGTGAGGCTTGGGGACTGGATGTAGGTCAGAGAAAGGACCGAACCCGTATAAATCGCATTGTGTAAAGCTTCTTCTCCCTACTCCTCTGTTGATCTCTGTTCTTTGTCATCCAAAACAGAGTAAGAGTCTTAAATTTTTAAAGATACCCAATTCACCCCCCTCTTGGGTATCAAGCTCCATTTTACAGATTAGACCTAGGGATTTTATGTTTTATGTTTGTTCTTTGACTTTATGTTTTATGTTTGGTTTTTGACTTGATGTTTTTTTGTTTGTTGGCTTAAACTTGGTGAATTTGATCTGAAATTGGTGCTTCTTTACTAATGAATGTTCATGCTTTCGATAATGTGGTTTAAGTTTATCCATTTCGTTTTAGACGGTTTATTGAACTATGAAACTCATTTTTGGACATTAGCGGATGAAACCTATGTAACGCCCTTAATTGTTGCCAAAAATACCTTCCCCAAGTCACATCGACGTGTATCTCTGACTTGGTATAGGTTCCGTGCAAGAACCAAACTGATTTCAGCAAGTCACCATGCTTCTATCACTGGTTTAGTCAACTAAACCATATGGTTTGCTTCTTGCACGAAACCTATGGTTTAGTCGACTAAACCAGTGACAGAAGCATGGTGACTTGCTGAAATCGGTTTGCTTCTTGCACGAAACCTATACCAACTCAGAGATACACGTCAATGTGACTTGGGGAAGGTATTTTTGGCAACAATTAAGGGCGTTACATAGGTTTCATCTGCTAATGTCCAAAACTAGTCAATCATTCGATACAATTAGTGAATTAGTGAATGGTTCGAATTTCCAAGTTATTACATAAACAAGTCATCATAAACTCAATAGAAAACACGTTATATAGAATTCAAGCTCGTCTAATCCTCGTTGGACATGTACACATATTATGACCGGCTTGGTTGTAATTCCTACATCTTTGCTGACTGCTTGACGGTTGAGACTCCACCCAATCCATCTCATTCTGTATCCTTGTAGACTTTGGTCTTCCCTGTGTACGTGACAAAGTTACATTTGAGATAACGGTTTGGCCCTCTCCTTGTTGAATCAATAATTCATTGCCTATCGGATACCAGTATGCTACATACACCTGACTAATGTATGGGATAGTGAATACCGGGTCAACAAAATCGTAATGGTTCAAATTTTCCATCTTGCATACTGCTAATATGTGACTACAAGGATACCTTCTTGCTGTGAACCTCCCACTTTTTTAAAAAAAAAAAAAAATAGTTTGCAAGCCGCATTAAATAATTTGTTTGAATGATATAGGTTATTTATAATTAACACTATGATATTGTGTTATGAGAAGAAATGTGTAACTAAAGTTACTTGATAAAATTATAGATGAAGGAAGAGAGAATTAAGCACCACAAGAATTATCCTGGTTCAGTCCCCTGACCTACGTCCAGCCCTCTTGAAAAAATACTTAAGAGATTTTCCCACTATAGAAATTCAATCACAATCCATGTAAGATTTACACACCGCGCAAATAGCTAAAATTCTAACAAGTCACAGCTCTAATATGACATGTTCCCCCCCCCCCCCCCCCCCCCCCCAAAAAAAAGTTGGCTATATAAATTGTTTTTGAATAGCTTGGCAATCAAAACGCTCTAAGCACTCAAATACTCCAAATTCAACAATGATGCGACTCCTCCTTCATTTTGCAAATAATTCCTCAACCTCATTAATGTTGAAACCTGAAGAAAATCATAGGAATAAAATTTTCTATCAAACATATAAAATGATTGATTAATGACCAACAAAACAATGCTTCTTTTCTGTGGGTAACATACAAAAATAGTGATCATTCATGATTTATTTTCCTATAACTCTTGGATTAGTGTTCTTACTTGCCTAACTGCTTCTCACATGGCATAACTCTGTCCTTCAAAACAGAGCAATTAAAATAGTTCCGTCACTATTTTGACATGGTTCATGAAAACACAATATTAGATTAAAGTCAACAACACCTGCAAGCTTTCCATCAAAATAATTAAAAAAAGTGGATTAGTTTTAACAAAATGCATTACCTAATTAAGATCTGTGAGATCTTCAAGAAACATTTGGCCATTACTCTGCTTATTCAAAGCCAATGGCATTCTCTTTTTGAAATTTTAGATCAAGTCACTGAAAAGGGGAAAAAAATTGTCAGTCAAATTTTATCATACTTGTTTACAAAATTATAAGAAATATGAACAAATGATATTTAACATAATAAAAATGGAGACCCACAAATGTGACAAGTGTACATATGATTAATACGTTTCATGCCTACATGGGTCAGTTTTCCTACATCATACTCCCTCCGGTCTTAATTATAGGAGCTATTTATCAGAATTTAGAGAGATTAAGGAGAGAAGTTAAATTAGTTAATTATAATTATTTTCCAAAAATACCCCTCTAAAAATTGAAAATTACATAAAGTCAAATTAGTTGAACATACACAGACTACTCTTGCGATTTCTCTGAGCACTCCGTCTTCGAGAGTTGAATCGTGGCCCACACTATACGAAACATATATTGCTATTTGCTAATAAATTAGGTTGCTGTGAATGTGTGATTATATTATATCCAGTCAATGAAATTTATTTTATTATAAAAAAAATATATTGCTATTTGCTAATAAATTAGGTTGCTTTAAATGTGTGATTATATTATATCCAGTGAATGAAATTTATTTTATTATAAAAAAAAGTATAATTGAGGTGTATATGACATTAATAAGTTACAAACATTATTTACTTTATTAAATATATAGGTGTATTATAAAATTATTATTATCCTTAATTATTATTGAGAAAATATAAATAGGGGTATTATAGGAAAAAATTGAGAAAAGTTAAAACTTGCTCTTATAATTAGGACCAAAACCAACTCCAAAAAGTGTTCCTATAATTAGGATCGGAGGGAGTACTATATTTGGTTCTTAACATAAGAGCTAGTTAGGAATTTAATTCGATCCTAAATATAAGACATCAATATACTTTGACTCCAAATTTGTAAATATCCTTATTAATTGTACACATTAAGGATTTTCTATCCTAGGGTAGTCATGATAAAAGATGATTTTTTTTTTTTTGTTGGGTTTGAAATGAAAGATGATATTTTAAGAAAACTAACCTATATTTGTTATAAATAATTAATACAACTAATTTCCTTAATATAGCTAAATTTATTAATTAGCTCTTATATTAAGGACAAAAATACAAATTATATTATACTGAGATAAAGAAAGAATAATTCTAAATCCTGTCAATCTTTGAAATCTATTGGCAAACAGGAAAAATAATTACAATCAATCTGTTTAAAAATAAGAAACTAAGACGGGGAATATGAGATCACACGTCCTGTCCTCAAGTACAAATAAAGAGAAAATTTTAAGAGAAACAAAGACACAAGAAACTCAAGCGCAAAAGGTGTATGAAACTTTTATGGAGCTATTGAAGCCTTAATTTCTAATACAGAAATTCTTTTAAGGAAACATGTTGATACTCACATGAGCTTCTCATGAATCAACTCCCAAAGACAAATAAAACAACAGATGAAATCAAATCAGTGAAGGAGAAGCAAAGGATTAATTTGAGTATACTTTGCCTTGTTTGTCTTCGAAAGGCTTTTTGGTGATTCCAGAGTTTCTGCAACAAACCTTTTAATAATCTGCAACCGGAAAAATATAAAAACTAAATCAAACTTCTCCTGCTTTTTGTAGATAAATGAATCAATATAAAAATAGGATATTTCTGTTGGCTTAAGAAGTACAAAGATTAGACCCCAATATAGAGGTTGGGGTTCAAATTATAATCTTATATCTTCTTGAGCACAAAGCAAGAGATTTTCTTTTAAAAGAACTATATATCGTAATCACAATAATTAATTTAGAAAAGACTCAAATTTACCATCAACCTAAAGAATGTTTATGGAATCTTTGAAATCCTTTATGGAAAACAATAAATATTTACAAGGATTTTCAATCAATCTTTCATAAATCAACAGGCAACACATTGAAAATAGAAAATCAGAAATAGAGAATGGATTTGAATGCACTTTTAAAATAGAGAATCAGAGTTTCAATGATCTTACTACCAATTTTGCCACAAAGCTTAAGAATCTGCAAAAAATTACGAAGAAGTGACACGAAAATACAAATCATTTTGCAACCAAACATGTGCTCATGTATGGCAGTGGAAAAATACACGTTTTCTATTTTTTTTAATTAAAACTATGATCATATATTAAGTATATATTGCCTAGTATGAAAAGCAAGTAGGTGAAATCAAGATACGATTTATTTTTCAAAGAGACAAAAAGATTTAACGTGCAAGCTATAATTGTAAATTTTGAGACAATAGTCATCACGGTACCACTTTTATTTTGATAAATAGCATGTTTTGTTGTAGACAAAGGAAAATTGAACAACTTGTTTCACAATATTCAGAGTTTTTCCCCTAAAAAATGTCGCAGAAGCATTGATATGTTGTTAAGATGTAGCCTTATAATGTTGATATCAATTCGATGATCAGGAAGGGAATATATCAAAATTTTCATTTGGCTTGTGAAGAAGGAAAAAAAGAAAGAAAAAAGAAAAAAACTATAAACTAATAGACATTGAAAAATGTTTGATTGTTGTGAAATTTGAGAGCTCACCTTTTGAGGAAATGCATAGCATATTAAGGATCATAGTATTCATCATTGATTCTGATGGTGGGAATATGAGCAATCTTGCACAAATATTTTCCCTTTTGATAATCATATCTCTCTTCTAATTTTGGACAGTGTAAGATTTCCAACAACAAGAGAGAGGATGGCAGCGCATCTTCTGGCAAAGATTCTAGGTTTGGACAGTACCGAATGGAAAGCTCTTGAAGAGAAGTAAGGTGTTGAAGCCCTTTTCCTTCTAACAATTTAAGATTGGAGATATTATTCATGCAAAAGTCAACAAGAGAAGTGGGTAGTAATTGATTCTTTAAAATATTATGGAGAATGCTTTCACTTCCATCAATGAAAACATCAATTGGTATAGAAGATAGTCCATCGCAGCCCCCAATACTCAATGATTCCAAGTTAGAGGGTAAACCACCTTGAGGCAGTGATTCCAACTTCCGAGCCCCATGTAGACACAAGCATTGAAGGTTGGCAAGGGAGTCAATGTGTAATTCTGATATTGATCGAAATTCTTGACAATATTGGACAAGAAGTCTTTTTAGGGGAAGAACAGACCCCCCAACATATGCAATGCTCTCCAGATTATGACAATATAAAATGTAAAGACGTTTAAGTTTGGGAAAACAACCTAATGGAAAAGATTTCAGGGAATTGCAACTTTTTATAATTTCCAAGTCTTCAAGTGATGTGGAGTTTTGCCAAGAATCCTGAGGTAGGAACTCTAATTTCTCACAATTTTTAATTGCAAGAGTTCGCAAAGAAGTAGGCAAATCATCAATCGGGAAGGACATGATTGATGAGATATCTTTGAGACACAACCTTTGAAGACAATGGCTACTTGGCAAAGACTTCAAGCTGTCACACTTCTTAATTTTTAGAGATTTCAAAGAGTCCAGAGGGAAATGATCAAATGCTCCTAATAACCCACGTTCCCCTTGCTCAATTTTTAATTCTTCAATAGATGTGATCCATCGTAAAGCTGTTGATTTTGCTTCCAACTGTTTGCAGTTTGATATAGAAACGATTTTCAAGGATGGAAGGATGTCAGGTATGTCTCCCTTCAACATAGGACAATTATGTAAATTTAAATGTTTGAGTCGAGGGAAAGGAAACTTTTCACCTTCACCTTCAAAGAGTGTCCATTCCTCCCAAATAGGCATGTTTTCAAATCTAAGAATCTCCAAAGATGGAAATGGCTGAAATGAAGAGGGCTCTCCTTTGCTGCAATAGAACTCACCTCCAAGTGCAAGTATGGATGTCATTCCTTCAATCGAGAGCTCTGAGAGAGAAGGTAGTTCTCCAAATGGTGGGAGCGAAAAACAATTATTGCAATCAGTCAAATATAAAAAGGTAATATTTATAAATGACGAATCTCCCACCCAAATAGGAAATCTAGTGCCTTCATAATGCTTGATGGTCAATCTCTTTAAATTTGTTGAAGGTTGCAACATGTTGAGTACATTTTTCACAGCTTGTGAGTCTTGAGCATCACAATCCCATTCCAATACTAACTCCTCAATACTCTCTCTCTTTTTTAAGTTTGCCTCCAAACCATCCATAGAATCAACAACATTTTGTAAGTTCAAAATGGAAAGTTTACCTTGTAGATGGGGGAGCCTTTTCAATTCTTTGATTCCTAATCCATCTGGCTGTTTCCCAACCACAAAGGTACTCAAATTTTGAAGGTTTTGTAGCTTCGTAACTTGTCTGGGCATCTCTTTCAAAGCAGTTTCGCTAATGTCTAGATTACGCAAATTAATAAGCTTTTCTATTTTTTCTGACAATTCATTGAAATTCTTACAATTTGATAACAATAATGTTTGCAAATTGTAAAGTGTAAAGGCTTCATCAGGCAACCTTCTAATTGAAGTGTAGGAAAGGTTGAGATACCGTATATGTTGCAAATTGCCAATTGAGTTTGGTACCTCAACGACATTGGTATACTTTGGTAAGGACAATACCCGTAGACATTTAAGTTTTGTGAACAACTCATGGAGTACCTTTTTGGTCAAAATAAATGTAGGTGACCAGTATTTGGTTCCATTTTGCCAATCTTTGAATTCATTTTGTGGCAGAAGAGTCCTCAAACAATTTAGATGGAGAAAGCTCTCAAAATCTTTAGAGTCACCATATTGTTTTTGGGAAAACAACAAATGTCGTGTAGATTTTGGGACTTCATTTCCCTCAAATTGAAGACAACTCATGCCAGATACAAATTTGGCTAAATCATTGATGAGATCGTGCATGACAAACTTTCTTGGATTACCATCATATTTTTGAAAGAATGACCTAGATAGTAATTCATTGAAATAATCTTCTGCTTCTATCTCAAATGTCTTCTCCAAATGGGGAGGTTGCTGCACAATGCCTTCGGCCATCCATAACAAGACCAATTTCTTTTTGTCCAACAAAAGATCTTTTGGAAAAACTGAGCAATAAGCAAAACATTTCTTCAAATGTGACGGAAGATAGAGATAACTCAAACGCAAAGCAGGTAGAACATCATCATTTGGTATGTCCCACTGTTTGCTATTCAGAATTTTATTCCATTCCTTCTCATCCACTTTTGAGCGCAAAAAACCTCCTATTGTTTTAGCAGCAATCGGGAGCCCACCACATTTTCTTGCAATTTTCCTTCCAATTGCTTCTAGCTTAGGATATTTGTTTGGATCTTTATTTGCAAATGCATGCTTGGAAAGTAACAACCAACAATTATCATCTGAGAGACAACTCAATTTATGTGCAGGAAATGTATGCGTGATTTCAACAACTCTTGATTGGCGAGTTGTTACGATGATCTTACTTCCCCTTCTTCCACTATGAAAAGGAGTTATGAGATCATCCCAATCACTGTATTTTTCATTCCATAGGTCATCTAACACAATCAAAAACTTTTTATTGCTCAAGATATTTTTTAATTCCACTCGCAATAATTCAAGATTTTTAGTATCATACGCTTTTGACGTAATAGTCTCAACAAGACTCTTGGTCACCTCAAGGACATTAAAATCATCTGAAACACATGCCCAAGCCTTCAAATCAAAGTGCTCTTGCACCTTGACATCATTGTAAAGGAGTTGAGCAAGGGTAGTTTTACCTAGGCCCCCCATACCCCAGATAGTGACCACTCCTATAGCATTACCCTTTGGATCTTCATCACAGCGGAGCATTTGCAACAGTTTCTCCTTATCATCCTCTCTACCAACCACAATAGATTCATTTACCAATGATGTTGTCGCTGTTTTATGCACTCTCAAGCTAACACTTTGCAAACCAAGGATATCCTTTTGTTTGGCAAAGTGTTCAAGCCTTCGGGATGTTTCTTCTAGCTTGGAGTTCAGCCTCCAGCAGGATTCACCAAAAGAAGAAGAAAAGAAGGATCGCACCTTGTTAGCGACATTTTCAGAACTTTGCTCTACCTTGCATCTGAGAGATTCGGTGTTGATTTCATCGAGTAAATCCTCTGCATCATAGACAGCATCTTTCAACTCTTCAAGCCATTCCTTGACTGCAAGACTGGTGATTTGCTTCTCCTCTGCATCATTAAGGACAGCACCAAGCATTAACAGAGTTATCTTCAGCTCATCCAGCAGGGAGACTTTGAGCTTTCTAGTTTTCATAAAATCTCGAAATTCGCTTGAGGTGATCATGTCTAGTAAGGTCTGCACAGAGGAAGAGAGAAGTGCTTCTCCCACCTTGGTAGCGAACTCCATGCCTTGTTTTGTCCGGTGACTCAAACGTAATTACTTAGATGATTGAGAGTGAAAAGAGTTTGATGGGAAGCAATAGAGTGAAGCTGGTTTTGATTGTTTGACAGAACACAAAAAGAGGAAGTTGCGAGGAAGAAAAGAAGGACGCTTATTTTTCAACATGGTAGGCCATGCACAGCGACATCTCTGTTTTTATTTTCAAATTTTGATGTCCTAAATTATTTTGCTTCCCTTAGATAGTCCTAAACAACGACGGAAGGGCCCCCCAAAAATTTATATAACAAAAAATATTAATTAAAGTATACTGGGTTAGACTGATCCGTGTACATTATTCACTCGTGGATATGCAACAACACGACTCTGTGCGCCTAATATTGGGAGGAAGATCCGTGTATCTTTTGGACAAATACATTTCCCTAGAAAATGCCATTTATGAACACTATCTTGATCAACTTGTGCGTGTGTGTATATATATTAATATTTTATATTGCACTGCCCACAAAATTCATTCCTACCATATCTCTATATAAAAATTTTCAGCCCCGAGGAAAAATTTATCTGCCGTTTCTTTTGAATTTTTTAATTGACATTTAATAGTAAGTGAAATATTATGAACTTTTTTTTTACCTCCCGAAATATACAGGTTAAAAGTTTTGATGCATCCTTCAGGGAAGATGTCGATATCAACCTAACCCAGTATATGTGTTGCTGTTTATATTTTTTTATTAATAATTTTTGGTCCAACAAATTATACACACGCAAAAGACAATGTGTTGTGTCTATTATAGATGAGTTTTAGAACCTATTAATTCACAAATTCCATATCACGCATTTTTCATAATAATCACCTACAAATATGTAATTGTGAGTTTTAACAAAGATTTCATTATAGATGAGTTTAACAAAATAAAAACACGCAAAGTAAGAGTCATGTGAAGTGATCTTAATTTCTATAATAGATTTCTTTCAATTTTTTATATATTAAATCTATATTTTATTTCAAATATTTTTATTTATGATATAATATTTTTTATTTTCACCCTGTCATTAAAATTTCTAGGTCCACCACTGTAGAAGAGTTCATATTAATTGATTTTATTATCATAAATTGTTTGTCTTAGAACTACACATCTTCATAAAACTTTTCTTCAACTCCTATACACTTTGCTTTATAATCTCACTCCCCTTGTCTACAAATCCCAGCTCCTCCCCTAGTCCTATATATATATATTTTTGTCCTAATTGCCTTGTTTATAAATACCCATGATTGTACAGGAAACGTGTAAACTTCAAAGAAATATAGTGGCCTGAAGCTGATTCAATTTTGTTATAAAAACAGAGAGCAAGCCACTTTCTACAGTCATTGGTTAAAAAACCGACATGAACAATTAGAATTATTTTTATTTTTATTTTTCAAAAAAAGCCATTTTGCAAAGCAAAAATGGCAAAAGAATAACAAAGAAACACATCACGTCACTGATGAATTTCATGGACCACCCACCAGCCACTGAGCCACGTCAACTATGAATGCGATAAATAATGATAAGAATTTAATTTTGACGGGCCGTTTATCTTATTCTTTTTTGGTCAAAAGCTATGCATATTATTACTACAAACCGGTGCAATGCATGAAAATAAATTAAAGATGAAATATAAACTAAGCCAAATCAGATACAACAAAATAAGCCAAATACAAGAACAGTCAATCACTGTACATTAAAGATTTAAGAGTAGGAGTAGAAGTAGAAGCATAAACAAAACTGGCCTCATCGATATCTAAGGTTAGAGGTGACGTGAAAGAAAGTGTTAATTGTAAAACCCACTCTAACGGGCACACTTCCTTATAAGCAGTAGTTGTAATTAGAGCAGTTGCATAGATACCCCGACTTGGGTAATGATTAAAGAAAACCCAACATCAGAAGGAAGAAAACCTATGATATCTTGAAGAACACTTATAGTTCTCCGTTCAAGCAAATTAAATATGGTAATCTTGACCACACACCGAACAACACCTCTTGAAATCTTCCACCCAAGAACGTAGATCCGAGCCACTAGGTGATAGTCGAATCTAATAATGTTCAAACAACCATCCAACCAAGAGGATTTATACTCAGATCTCACATATCTATTTATTTCTTGAGAAAACAAGAACACCACCACAAAACCCAGTACCACAAAAAAGAAACAAAAGATAAATAGCTCTCACTACCGAAGAATAGATCTAAAGAATGAGAGGAAAAGACTCGCTATAAGGATAAGATAAGTCCACAACTGCCAGAAATAAGAGGGAGAAGGCCACAGATCAAAGATCTGGGAACCAATCTACCACGCTGACGCAGTTGTGGCATAAAATGATACTCGTCGGTGGCTTGTGATGGTGTCACAAGTCGCCAGCGAGAAAGAGATAAAGAAGGATCATGAGGTAAAGAAGGGAGAATTCAAATTTTAGGGTTAAGAATTTCTCATTCCAATACATGGCCGTTTATCTTATTCACTAAGTTAGATAATAATTTAAAAGTATTAATAAATTTAATTTAGTTAATTAAATTAGTTATTTGTTGAAATATGATTTCTGATCCTATTTAAGAATTTGCATTGGAAACTAACTCTTATAAGCCCTTCTCTTAGTATCCATAGGATAATTTGAAAAAAATATTATAAGTTGTTGACACAAATTAAATTGAGATCTTATATATACATCCTCAAAGCAAATATTTTAGCTTGTTTCTACATTTAAGATTGGAAAAATTATTTATTATGGATGATTTCAAAATTCTAAAATGATTTCCAATGAATTAGAATTTTATCTCTTCTGTAGGTTAAAGTGTTAGATAATAAGACAAAAGAGGATAGATGCAAACAAGATAATGACGTATTCCCCCCCCCCCCCCCCCCCAATTGATAGGCCATTCACAGTAACTTCTTTATCATTTTATAGCGCTTGGAATTAGGGTAGACCTAGCACTTGAAGGGCCAAGGCGTAAAAAAGTCGGCCTTTTTAAACCCGGAATAAGAAAAATGTTTGTTTTTCATAGCCTGGTCTAAGAGTATGCGGGCCAAGGTCGGAAAACATTTTTATGAATTAAAATTATTTTTTCTGCATTTTTTTAAGAAATATAATTAGTAAAATACAATAATTAAAGTTCTAAAAGTTCTAATTTATCAAATAAATGTTGTCAACATTAATGTTTACCCAACATGCTTAATGCAATAAACAAACACAGTCAATGATTCATAATCAAGAATAAACTATTGTTCACAAGTAATTTACACAAAGCATAACAAGTTTACTACTAAGTAACATGAGTACGATGACTATCATTTTCACATTCTTCACCACCATCATCAATTTCAAAGACATTTGATTGTACTCCAATTCGAGTAGTAGGCTCTGCTTCATGGATTAAAATATTAAGAATATCTTCTTTCATATCATGAATATATCCATAATCTTTATCTACAACAAATCATAAACCAAATCATAAAATCAAAGTAAAGGTATTATGTATTTGTAATTAAATAGATAAATAACTTTATAGCAAATATAAAATATATATAAATTAGTAAATTAAATAGTCGAGTCAAATTAACTAAATAAAAAAAATTAAAGGGCCTAACAGACGGACTCTTTTAGGCCCTTACCCTATAGGGCTAACTTCATTTAGAAGCTCCAATTTACAAGCCTGGCCCTTGAAGAACCGTACCTAAATAGGCCGGCTCAATTTCCTGACTCTATTATTTTAGAAAAGAGACCACAAAACAAAGTACAACCATTTATTTTTCCAAAAGTACTTTCTCTTGGGGTTGAATATAATGAAAAATGTTAACTAGAAAAGGTTTTAAATTTCAAAGATAATTTCTGAGGCCTTAACCGATGAGAGAAATGATTGCTCCAAAATTTTTCTTTGTATCGACCAACCTCTAAGGAATCTCTCCATTAATGTTTTTCTCCATTTCCTTCTTTTGTATGGTAACTCAAAGGTATTGCTCAGATAATGGGCGAGATAATTGTTAGTGAAAAGAGTTTGATACAAAGCGGGTTTAGATGATTGAGAGAACATTTAAAGAGGAAGTTTGACTTTTGATTACTTTGTGCCTCGGAATATTCTGAGAAATATGCATGAAGAGATATTAATTAATTATTTGAATCCCATGTATTTCTCAACAAAGACAGAAGAGGGTAATTGAAAGGAAGGCATCCCTCTGCCTTTGCGGTCATCTACCTTTGTCTCCGTGTCAACTAGAAAACAATTTATTAACTTTGTTGATAAAGATGGGTGTTTTTCTTTATAATTTTGAAGGTGATGCTGAGTCATTTCACTTTTCTTTACTGTAACAGTGGCCAACTAATCCTATTAAATAGTAATTAAAAATTCTTGACAACTCATGAACACTTTCTTGAAAGATAAGACTGAAATATTAAGAAATTATTATCCGAAATAAATTGTAACTTTCACGCGCGACGTCGGCAACCGGCTATATTCATTCTATGCGGACGATCTTTTTTTTTTTTTTTTCTTGTGGTGGCTCAAACGTAATTGCTTATATGATTGAGTGCGAAAAGAGTTTGATAGGAAGCAGTAGAGTGAAGCAGGTTTTGATTGTTTAACAAAACAATTAAAGAGGAAGTTGCAAGGAAGAAAAGAAGAACATCTCTGTTCTTTCTCGGAAGAGTCTACGCAATAATCATTCATTTTCCTGTCATTTTTTTTATATTAATTGTTATTTTCTAAATTTTAATGTCCTAAATTATTTTGCCTCAGTCCTAAATATCAGTTTTCCTAACTGTTTAGCTTATAAATACCGATGATTGAATAGGAAATGTGAAAATTTTAAAGAAATATGGTGGCCTGCAGCTGATTTAATATAATGTTGTAATGAAATGAGCTATTTTCTCTGGTCATTGGTTTTTTTTTTAGAAAAAAAAAAACATTAGCACTTTGTTATTTAAGGAGGAGAGGAGGCCAAGAGAATTATTGGAAAAGAATCCATTTTCCAAATGAAAAAAGGTAAAAGAAAAAGAAAGAAACACAGCACAACATTGATTGATTTCATGGATCACCCACCTGCCACTGAGCGGCGTCAACTATGAATGGGATAAACAATGACAATAATTCAATTTGACGGGCCATTTATCTTATTCAATAAGTTAGCTAATAGTTTAAAGTTACTAAGAAAGTTAATAACATTAATTAAGTTAGTTATTTATAGAAATATGATTCCTGATCCTATTAAAGCATTTGCATCGAAAACTAGCCCTTATAAACCCTCCTTTCACTACTATAGAAAATGACTTTTACTTCTCAAATTGGCGTCCTATTATTAAAAAAGGAAATAAAAAAGAACGCGGTGGCATTTTTGTAATTATAAAGTGACTTTTAGAGTCTAAGTTTAACACTTAGACGCCAAAAGTTTAGATCTAGTGCAAAAATCAAGCGAGAGTACACCAAAAGTAAAAAGTTTAACACTTTTGGAGTCCAAGTATAATTATTAGACTCTATAGTGTAGTGGACACTTTTTGGAGTCTAAGTTCATTTATTAGACTCAGGTGAGGCTTCCAAGTAAGGACACTTGTACTGAATTTATACTCCGTTTTCATTTAATTACATAGTTAATGGGAATGCCTTTACAAAAAATTTTCTTTTACAAATGATGCATCTTGCCATTAGGGCTAAAAATCTTTCATATGATTAACCCAATGTTCTCTAACTTCATTTCCTTATCATTAACATTTGTCTGATATCCATCATCGTATAGTGTTTGATGTGTACATATTTTGGTATTTCTCTTTCATTGTAGGTCCAAAACTGCATCCAGAAAAGCAAATCAATTGTTGATTTTCTTGGAAGATATGAAAGTCCTTTTGCTGAACAAGGTTTATGTCATCAATGTTTTAGGTACTTGTCCTCCTCCTGATCTTCTTTATGCTTCAAGCTGTCACAAACGTTATAGGTACTTTAAATTTTCAGATATGAAGTACAGAGACAGGAAAATTGAACGTTGTTTATATATATATGGTGCTATTCAAAAGGTCTTGAGTCATAAATCATTTAATGTTGAATCAATTTTGGCAATCCAAAGAAGGGGCTTCAAGCTCTGTTAATCTCAGTCCTGTTACAAAGAGTTTAGAGATAACCTTTATTTAAATTGATGAATCTCAATTTGCAGTTGATGAGTGGATGTTGAATTTCTTGATGGCATTGCTCAAGGATAGGTTCTTGAGAAATGAGAGGTCAATTGGTGTTAA
Source organism: Acacia crassicarpa (assembly GCA_034222035.1). Classification (NCBI taxonomy): domain Eukaryota; kingdom Viridiplantae; phylum Streptophyta; class Magnoliopsida; order Fabales; family Fabaceae; genus Acacia; species Acacia crassicarpa. The sequence goes on from JAWXYG010000004.1 coordinate 28,393,322, forward strand.
CCAATCCACTTCCATATCTGAAAGTGAATTGGGCTTGCTGAGACAAAAACAAACAGTGTCATGTCTAAGGTAACAAGGATTGCCTTCACAGAAATGTTAGTGCAGCTGTAACTTATGCTTAGAGGTACTGTAAGAAAAATTATAGATTCATCCATCCCAGGTTTCTCTTGCAATGCAAATTAACTTTCATGTATTTTGCTTGGCTTTCATTTTGACGCCTTTTGAATTGCTATCTGTATGTACATCCAGACTTGACTTTTTCTTTGTGCCTATTGGCATGCCTAATTATAGGAACTGTGGGACTTGGCCTTTTTGTTTTGTTCATAAAGATACATTTTTTAAGGTGCAACAGTTTACCCACTCATATGTGTACAAGAAAAAAAAAATCCCAGATTAGCATAGTGAAATAGGCTCTTTTGCCTATGTCAGGTTCCTCTTGCACTGAACAGTAAAAAGATCTCATGCTTTGTAAGTCCTTAAAGTTTCTCTTATAATACAAACTGTTGCACCTGTGCATGACTTATGAGTGACTCAGAATTTCCTTAAAAAATGTGATTCATATCAATCATCTGTGTTGTTGGGTAAATTTTTTTTGGTTAGTTTATATCCTTTATTATATATGGATTTTCATTGAAATGCTCTTTCTTCCTCTAATGGTTTTAAACATAGGTTGACTCATTGGTTTGAAATGAACAAATTCATTGCCTATATTAGGGGTCCATTTTCAATACTCCTGCAATATTGGTTTAAGTCTAGAGTACACTGCAAATGCTTTTTTTCTTTTTTTTACATTTGGCTATATAAGTAGATGGGGTTGCTTGCTTCATGGCTAAGTGCTTGCTTTTTTTTGTTACTTATTATTTCCTGTATCTAACTTTATTTCATTAAAAGGTGTGTCTCTCTTTCAAAACCTTAGTTGTGCATCTGTATGTGTGGCTTCCTGTTTCTGCATAGTCGTTGGTTCATTTTTTATTAGAGCTGAAACTAGTGCTGAATTAGGAAGAAGAGTGAGAAAGGGATGGAGAGAAAGAAGGTATGCTTATTTGGAAGTTAGTGCTTCAAAGTATTAAACATAGTTTTTTTTTAAAATCAATATTTGCTTTTGAACGTTCAGTATTTACTCTTTTGCTTCTAAACTCCATTTGATGATTGGCAAGTTCCCAATTAATTGATAAAACATGGGAGAACTTTCATCAGGTAAAATAGAAGGACAGTTGGATTTGTAATGGTAAAACTTATATTTTAGTCATTTTAGCTCATTTTTGTCTGAAATCCTTATCCTTCAACTTATATACTTCATTTTATTTTACACCAATATCAATCATTCTGTTCAAAGAGAAAAGTTTATATGCATCTTGAGATATGCACAATGTTAAATTCTATTGTTTCTTTACAGTTTTAAGTAATTTGACATTAACTTTGCTTTGTGTTGCAACGGTCAAGCCATGGGAAAGTATCAAAGGAGTTAATCAATTGTCTTACGGGTATTCTTGGGCACTTGATTCAGTTCAAAACATTGAAGGTTTGCAGCCTGTTGAATATATACGGATGATGCTTCTGTATTCGTTGCTCCATTTTATGATTTAACTACTCTCTATTCAATAACCCCATTTCTTTCCTGACAATATATAATTGGAACTTGGTGTATTTCCAAGTTTATTTTTTTGGGGGGTTTAAGGTTGGTAATATTTATTTTGGTGCTACAATTCCATAGAATAGTTGATGATTGATCCCTCAAATTTTCTCAACATCACTACTTGATGCAACGGTCAATACCCTGATGTATCCAAAATTTGACTGTAAAACACACCTATTCCCAATATACATTAAGGACCTCTCCAGACCGAAGTTTGTTACTTTGCTGCAGTGTGTGACTCCACTACTTGACCAACTTATGGCACTATGCACTTCCCAAGCTGACTCATCAACATTGTACTACCATCCTATCTAGCACCTCTTTATAGATGACATACGTGATAGCAATAGAACTAAAACTTATAAAAACATTTACAAAATGCAATTCCCACATGTCACTATCAGTTATCAAACCTTATGGTTAATTGAAGTACTGTTTTTCTTGAAGTTAGCCGACTACCCTTGCTTTCGCGCTAGCTGTCGCATGTTTAATGATTACACATGCTTTGATAACACTGCAGTTATGCACGTACTGGGTTACAAATATAGGTAAAGTAGAACTCTGTTATCTGTTTAAGAAGAGTGGATTATGTATTATGTATACTTGCAATCTACAGTGTGCATGTTACATTCAACATCTAGATTGTACTACTGAAATAACTTCTGAAAAGAATGCCTTCCCTTCCCTTTTCCCCTATTCTGACTTCCGTTTGAGTAATTTAACATGATGTGGCCATTACTACTTATTTTTAATTGACAGAACTTTCCCAATATTAATGGGAATGCTAACTGTTTTATGCCTTTCTCTTGTGGAGTACCCATCCCTACCATTAGTGGTTTATTGCATATAACCTAGGTTTATTACTTGCAACATTTCTTTTCTTGGTCCATATTTCTTGTTTGTATAGTATATTTCAGTTCCCTTGATATCTCAAATTACTTGTGCTGTCATGCAATGTCTTCCTGCTACTGAGACACCTAAAAATCATGATCAGTATGGGTCTGTCAGCAAAGCAAGAGAAAGATGCTAAGTTTCAAAGCATAAAGGAGAAGGTTGTCGAGATGATCAAGATGCAGACCCATCTCTGGAACCCAAGGTATATTTCCTTTTATTTTCACTCTCAACATGGTGAGCTTATACGGCTCTTATAAGGTCTCATTAGTTGATTCTCACTTTACTACTTCACTACTAGTACCATCATCATTTTGTTCCAATTCTTACATCAAGTGTTTCTTTTTTTGTTCTCATCAATTGGGTGTGAAGCATGAACACATATTGTGGTGTTGTTTTATTCTATCACATTGTAGTGCTTGTTGCTTGCTGATATGTTAGAATGTTTTTTGTAAGGGTATGAAGCATATTTTTTAAAAAAACGAACGTTTAAGGAGTCTAATTCCACGAATTAGACTCCTAAAGTGAGACTTAAGGAGTCCAAGTTCCATAGTTAGACTTCTGAAGTGAGACTTAAGGAGTCCAACTTCGAGAATTAGACTTAAGGAGTCTAAGTTCCAGAATTAGACTTCTGAAGTGAGACTTAAGGAGTCCAACCTCTAGAATTAGACTTCTGAAGTGAGATTTAAGGAGTCTAAGTTTCAGAATTGGACTTCTGAAGTGAAACCTAAGGAGTCCAATTAAATAAATTAGACTCCTTAAGTGACACATGAGAACGTTACAGTCATGACTTAAGGAGTCTAAGATAAACTTAGACTCCTTAAGTCATGACTTAAGGAGAAGTGAGATTTAAGGAGTCTAAGTTTCAGAATTGGACTTCTGAAGTGAAACCTAAGGAGTCCAATTAAATAAATTAGACTCCTTAAGTGACACATGAGAACGTTACAGTCATGACTTAAGGAGTCTAAGTTATAAACTTAGACTCCTTAAGTCATGACTTAAGGAGTCTAAAAAAAAAAAAAGGACTCCTTAAGCCTTCCCTACGGCGCCCCCGAGATAGACGTCCCCTTGGAAAAGGACGTCAAAAGTACAAAAAATAGGACTCCGTAGCCCCGTTTTGTAGTAGTGTTTTAGTATGCATGGTATAATTTGAGAAAAATATTATAAGTTGCTAACACAAATTAAATTAAGATCTTATATATATATATAGCCCCAAAGTAAACATTTTAACTTGTTCCTACATTTAAGATTGGAAAATTGTTTATTATGGAAGATTTCAAAATTCTAAAATGATTTCCAATGAATTAGAATCTTTTAATTGTTGTGGGTGAATGCATTAGCGCAAAAGAGAGCTTTAAGACCGCCTCGTTTAGACGGGAGTACTGACGCACCGGTCTTAAAAGTATGACGGTGTCAGTTTTGTAAATATTATAAACTTTTTGGACCAAATCCTTTATTAATGGGTCTTAAATATATTATTTAGACCGGTAAACAAGATAACTGATCTTCAAAATGTTATTAAAAAAATTGAAATATCAATTACTTTTTAAAGAAATCTCATACAACCAGACTTATATTTTATGCAGTCCAAAAATATAAGGAAAAATTTAAGTATAAAGGTCCAAAACTTTTAAGACCGAACATAAATTGTGGTCAGTACAAAATATTGAAAAAAAATTAAACTAAAATTTAATTAATTTTAAGACCAGAGTTTAAGAAGGATCGGTCTTAAAGATTAACTTTTAAGACTGTCATTTTTATACATCCGATCTTAAAACTAAAGCGCCAAATATATTCTTCTTCACGTGAAACCTTACTTTACGTTGCTCTCTCTGAACGTTGAACCCTTGTTCTTTTTGCGAAACCTCTATTCCTATTGCATTACCTCTCTTCCTCACCCACCACCACCATCCTCTGTTACTTTCTCACTTTCTCAAGCATTCCTTTTTCGCACCACCTCTCTCAACCTTTCTTCCTTTCTCAAAACTAAACGAAGAAAACGATTCTTGTCTTGTTTGTTGAACGCCAGTTATTGGTGTGACTGGTGTGAGTAAGAACGAACCCTCTTCATATCACAATGAGCCTCGTAACTGCCCTGCACGTCATGGTAGAAGTAGCACACGAATGAAAGATGTATCTATAAGTCGTACTCTAGGTCAAAACTCGAGATTCAGTTTGATGAAAAGTTGGCTCTTTTCGATCCTAATAAAAACAAATATAATAGTTTTGTTGGCTATCTAGCACACAGCAAGGTTAGCATCATAACAAATGGGTGGAAAAATGTTGACGATCGCATAGTGAAGGATCTTATTTGGGACACTATCCGGCTTAAATACATTTTTCTTAACAGTCAGAAGTTGAAAGATAAGACATTGTTTTATTGTGCTGATCGGTAGAGGAAGTTTAAGACCTTTCTAGCTAACAACTATATTTTTGCCAAGTTTTAGCTGGTGAGCCTCGCCTTAATCCTTGGGACAAATACACATTTATTGATATACAAACTTGGCAACAATTTGTTCCACTGCGAACGACTCCTGAAGCTTTGGTGAATTTATCTTTAGTTTTGTTTGCCCTTTTCTATTTGTTTATTAACCTGTGTGGATATGTAAATGTTATTGTGTTCATTTAATCTTGTTAGTTAGATGGTTTGGTGTGTGAATAGAAGTATATATTTCCATCCTTTGTCCTGCATCAGAGGAACATGTCTTAGTTCTATGCAAGTCCGATATGTAAACTGTAAAAAGGTAAAATACTAAGTAGGTAATTAGGGAAATAATAATGGCATAAGAGTCAAACCATTATTATAGTCTTAGTTCTGTTATAGTAGGTAGTGGTTAGACATAGCTGTTAGTTAGTTAGTATGTTAACTGTATAATGGTTTCAATGCAAGCTATTATTGGGCCTTAAGAGTCAAGCCTCCAACTATATATAAAAGGTTAGTCTAATATGTGTATGAACCAGTTTTGATGAATGAATGAATTGGCAGAAATTCTGCAACTCCTTTTCCTTTGTTTCTCCCAATTTCTTCTACAATTCTACATCTTCCTCAAATAAAATGTTGAAACTTGATGAAATACATTTGACTAGTGTTTAAGGTTCATATCAAGCAGAAGTTCTCTAATTTATGTTATTGAGATAGTTGTAATTCATAATTAATAGTTGTTTTCAATTCTAATTCATGGAAAAGAAGGGATAAGCACAAGAGATCGGGAGAAAGAATGATTGCCCACATAGGACTTCTCATGGTGGATATGAAAAGGCCGAAAAAGAGTTCATGGTGGCCAAGTGGAAGAGATCGGAAGATGAAGTTGAATCCAATCCTTTTGCGATACATGATCCGCTATCTCTAATACGTTGCAAGGAGTTATGGTTGTATATTCGGCAAAAGCCAAGCGGCGCCCACACGAGTGAACAAACTCATCTAGTTGCTGAAATAATTGTAAATATCGTTATTGTTATTTTTTAGTTACTAAACATGTTTCATTACTAAGTACTTGTCTTTTGTGTCTTACAGGAAGATCTTAAAAAGAAAGAAGCAAAGGGATCTTTTGTGTCGAACGGGAGGAATGATGTTCTAACCGTTGCAACTGGAAAACCGGATCACGCAGGTGTGTAAGGGGGATTGGAGGATGAGTAAGCCTAAAGGAATACTTTGATAAATCCAAATGCCATAAACAAAGTATAGTTACCCGAGAGGAGATCGAACATACGTTGGCCAAATTAAGTGAGGAAGTAACGGCTAAAGAAGCTTCATTGATTGCCTATTTTCAATCCCAGGTGAGTAAGATGAAAGAGGACATGGATAAAATGGTGCTGCTTTTGAACTCGCATTAAGAGACTAGTGTTCCCTTCACACATTCACCTGCACCTATGCAATAGAGCACTAGAGGGAGCTACATTGTTGGACAGTCAGAGCAACCTTATGACCTTTATGTGGAAGGCCCTCATAGACGTTTAGTTGTAAAAGGGACAATCTACAACTTAAGATCAACTGTACACCACCAATAAATGGCTGATGATGAAATTAGAGTGTCAATTGAAGTGGTGATCATTGATGCACCTGTCCCTCTCCCAATTGATCAGCTGAAGGTTATGAGTGATGTCAAGAGAACCTTCATCTCTTGACCAGTGAAACTTGTACATGTCTCTACTCCTCCTGAAGCTCCATCTCCTCCTCAAGCTCTAGCCACTGAAGTTGTTGACATGGCTAAGTTGTCTACCAAGGACAAAATGATTGTTATGGTATCCAATCGACAATTTAAAGATAAATCGTGGTCTGTCAATAAAGTAGTTGCCTCACTGATAAGCAACCGGTTTTCATTGACGAAGATGATTTAACGTCCCTGTTGTTTCCAGGAAAGGAGCTTACTAATACAATTGTTCTAAAGTTTATAAAGTAAGTATCTTCTATGAGTATATAATTTAAATGCATCATTTAGACAAGCACACATATATACTAATCCCTTGATGTCATTATTGTAGGTTCATGCATCAATAATTGGTTCAACAGGGCAGAACAATTATTTTGGATTCTTGTGCCCAAACTATGCAGTACAATACCCTTACAAATAAGACAATTGTACATATCAAACAGGTTGTGTGAAGTGATAAAAAAAGGTGTATTTGCTTCCATACTACTATAGGTACATATCACAATTCTTGTCTGCAATTCACTTAATTCTGCTACATATATCACTGAGTACTTGTCTGCTGTGAATTTTCAGCCACCACATGCAGGTGGTCATCATATGCATGGAGGAGAATAAAGTGGTCTTCTTATGCTCCACTCACAGCACTACAGGGCCTAAATTGAAGCAAACCATGAACGAGTAAGCATGTCATTTTAACTGTCTAGTCTAAAATCTCTGCTATGAATTTTCAATGACCATTATTGATAAATTTGTGATTCTGATGATAGTGTCATGAGAACCTTCCAAATCAAGGTAAGAAAAAAGCATGCATATGAGGCCAGAGATCTTACATGGATCTATCCAAAGGTTAGTACATATTTAGATACTGGCACATTGCCTTGTGAACTTGGTCAGTAAGCTATATATGCTCTTAATAATGTGTCTTATTCTTTTTAGACCCGTCAGCAACCAAAGGGGTCTAACTTATGTGGTCCATACGTCTTGAAACACATATATGATACTATCATGAAAGGAAGGACTAAATTCACTGCAAAGCTAAATGTATTTGATATTACATATTATGGCTAAATTCAGTTTCTGGCGTAATGTTACATTTGAAATATGCACACAAATTAATTTAGTTTCTGTCTTTGATGTTACAAACATTTGTCTATGCTGATCCCTTATCTGATGATGAAGTGGAGCACATACACAAAGTGTTTTGTGAATATCTGTATAACTTCTTAAAGTCAGAACAATAATTAATGTGTTGAATTCATTTGTGTGTGTGTGTGTGTGTGTGTGTGTGTGTGTGTTGTAGCAACAATCATCTTCTATAAACGAACAATTGTATAATTTGTTTAATAGTCAATAATAGGTTTGTTTATTTTTTCAAACAATTTTCTTGTGTCCATTTTGGGTTGCTGAATGTATTGAATGGTGGATAAAGTTATTTAGTGCTTGTACCTTGAGGATAGGATGTTGTAAATGAGAAGTCAGAGTCTCTAAAAAGTCTTCACGACTTTTAGGACCAGATAGTTTTTTAAGATCCGGTCCTAAAAGTCTTCATTAAATATGGCGAGACTCTTAGGACCGAATAGTCTATAAAGCTCCGGTCCTAAAAATCTTCGCTTAATTTTGAAAAATATTGCGAGATCATTAAAACCAGATGGTTTATAAATCTCCGGTCCTAAAAGTCTACCTTTAATTTTATAAATATGGCAAGACATTTAGGATTGGGTGGTTTATAAAGTTCTGGTCCTAAAAGTCTTCAATTAACTTTATAAATATGACAAGACTTTTAGGACCGGATGTTTTATAAAAGTCCAGTCTTAAAAGTCTTCGTTAAATTTTATAAATATGGTGAGACTTTTAGGACTAGAGTTTCTGGTCTTAAAAATATGTCTTTTAGAACCATATTGTTTTAAAATCCGGTTTTAAAAGTCTTCGTTTATATATAAAAAATGGTGACCTACTTTTCAGACAATGCTTTAGGGTTCAAGACAACCGAGGTTCTGCTCAAGGTAGGTCCCTCATTGTCATTGTTTTTACCTCTCCAGATATTGAGAAGCATTATTGGTCTCCCTTTATTCTGTCTTTTTTTCTTTTTGTCGGAAAAAAAAAAGGAAAATAATGAAAAGGACACTGAAAATGATCAAATCTAGGTGAGGTAAAACCGACGACAACGACGGTCCAACCTTGAGAAGAATTATCACTATATTAGTTTGTATTTGTTCTAACAAGGTAAATGATGTTTTTTTTGTATGGTCTTAACATTGTATTCTGCGAATTTTCAATGTTGATCACACACGAGGACTTCGTTTTGTTTGTTTCCTTACTACTGTGTATGGACCACTTGACCTTCTAAATTTTTTTAAAATATATGCATTCATTATATAATATTTTATTATGGCCAATAATTTGGTCTAATTAATCTCTTATCTTCTCTATAATTTCACTCTCTCCCTCTTTTTTTTCTCCTAAGCTGATATTATTTGGGTTACTTAGTATTTCAATATGAAGGCCTGTAATTATTCGGGAAGTTGGAATAATTGTGTGAAAGGTGTGATGGAATGATGTTTTGATGCTCAAAGATTTTTCAAATCAGTAGGTAAATTCTTTTAGAGGTTGATATATGAGTTTTAAAATTTATAGGAATTGAAAATTGCCAGAATTTGAGAGGAAAGAGAACCCAAAAGGATTTTGGTAAAAGTATAGTTTCAAAAAGGGCAACAGGTGAGTGAATAGTGTCTCCAATTTTTATAAATAATGTTTTTTATTGTTGAACTTTTATGTTAATTTTCATATTTGAAAGTATGATTTTGGAAATGAATATTTGTTGATAGTATATGTGCGAAGAATGGTGATTTTACTATGTATTTTCTTCTAATTGTTTTAAAGCATAATTCATGATCATGCAGTTAAATGGTAAGGAGACTTTTGAGATATTTTTCATAAATTTTATATTGAAATGATCTTGCATTTTGGAAAGTTTATGAGCTAGAAATTATTATTTGAAATGGAATGTTTTTACACAAGTTCTTAATGTTTTAAAAAGGACTTTATCGACAGACTAAACTTGAAGGAAAAATTTTGAAATATTGTTTGTGAAACTTCATGCTAGGGGATTTGATTATGAACTATGAGATAGAGTTGTTATTATCATGAAGGAGGAATTTTTATTACTTTGATAAATTGACCCCAAGCATGTTTGAAAATGTTTTGGAGAGGATTGAATACAGAACGCTGGTTGCTAACAGCAGTACTGTTAGTCCTTGGTGCACCATGGTTAACCTCGAGCTAGCTTGATATTCATGGGATTTGTTCTCATACTTGTTTCATGGACTGTGTATCCATGCTTGTTTCATGGCCTCTTGTCATGCTTAGTTAGTTACCCTCATGGACTGTGTGTCCATGCTTGTTTTATGACCTTGAGCAATTCTTGGTTAATTACCCTCGTGGACTGTGTGGCCACGCTTGTCATTCGTTCTGTAATAAGTTCTTGGGAAAGATGTGATTTTGAGAACTATAGTTTAAATTGATTATATTAAGTCAAAGGTTTTAGTACGTATTTGAAATTATTTGGCTAACGATATTTTATAAAAAGTTCTATTTTATTTATGATTTACTATTTTAAATTGGTTTTGTTAAAGTAAATAATTTATTAATATTTTGAGGTAGTTGATTGATTATCCAATATATAGACACAGACACACACACACACAGACACACACACACATATATATATATAGTTTTGTTTTTATTCATTATTTTATGATTTAGTGTCACACCCCAAAATATTAAAGTGTGACCAGCACGAAGTATAGCGTTCTTACTTTGTAAGCCTATTAAATTTGATATTTTCTAGTTACAATCGACAAGATCTACTCTGTTAATAAAATGTCACATGACGTTAAATATTTATCCATGAACTTTTGTGAAAATAGTGAACAAATATCTCTTAAAATGTTGGACTTTCCAGACATATTTGTAACGACCAAACAACCCAATTCCTAAAGAATATTAAGACTTTCTCTCAACACACACACACAAAGTAAGGTACTGAACATCATGTCTCCAAGACTTTTGGAACAACCTTTCTCCACAACAACAAATAAGTCAAATTCTTAACATCAACTTTACAATTTCAGCTAATGCAAACATTTCATAAGTGATCCATTCCATGATTCAGATGAAGGAGTAGGCTTATTTATGCTTTCCGGAACACAAGTAACTTAACAAGTGAATATAGTCTCGATACAAAAATTGTTACCAAAATGCTTGAGATAAATTTGTATCGATGCAAACAAGTTTATAAAATTTCATGCTACAAATGAGGTGAATGTTATCCTTTAAATACGTATAAAAACTAGTTGTCAACTTTAGCATAACATATGCTTGTATTTTTTAAAAAAGAAGTTTAAGAAAATAATCATAAATTCGACACAAATAAAAAATTCGATAAAGTAGTTTCTTTTCTCAAATAAATAATGATGAAAACATTTTCTTTTCCCAACTACTTGTTTCATCGGAGGAACCATCACAAAGCGAATAACAAGCGCGGCTCGAAGGCCACGAGTAACAAGCGCAGCTCAAAGGCTACGAAACAAGCATGGACACACAGTCCACGAGGGTAAATAACCAAGCGCAGCACGAAGTTACGAATAACAAGCACAGCACGAAGCTACGAATTACAAGCGTAGCACGAAGCTACGAATAACAAGCGCAGCACGAAGCTACGAATAACAAGCGCAGCACGAAGCTACGAATTACAAGCATAGCACGAAGCTACGAATAACAAGCGCAGCACGAAGCTACGAATAACAAGCGTGGACACACAGTCCACGAGGGTAAATAACCAAGTGCTTTGTGTCATGTTCCTCCAATAAAATTTTTCCTTTCAACTTACGAAAACTTGCATTTGTACATTATGAAAGTTAAATCTCATAAAAGATTCAACAACATGTTCATAATCCATATCTTGCAACGGGCTTAATAAGCACTTTATTTAAAAACGTAACTAAAATAAGTTTGGTTTCTACACAAGGAAAAAAACAATGGTCAAATCAAGTTTTCAATTAAAATGCTTTGTTATAAACTTCTATTATAACTCTATGTACCACAACATCTTCATCCGCAAAATAGAAATCCATTTCAAGCACGTACATCAATTAGTCAAAATACTTGCAATAATCCAGATAAAGTAGTCATGCACTCAAGTTTCAAGACCAAGGCTCTTTATACATTCCATGAGTTTGACCAAATCCATTTCACTTTTCAATCCCACAAAATTGCTTTCTCAATGATTCCATTAAACACTTCATAAACATTCAAAAGTCTAGCACGAAGTAAGTAAATTCAAACCTTGAAATTTATAATCAACTCCTTTAAAAATAACATATCATCGATCATCATGGAGTTATAAGGCTTCCAAATTTTATCTTTGAACAAGATTTAAATCAAAACAGTTTCTAAATTATTTTTCACCAAAGAGATAATATATGAACGCTTATCCAAAAAAAAAACTTTTGGTTCAAACATATCATATTTCATTTAGACACACTCCTAGAGTATTCATTTCTCCTTAGACAGCCTCAAAATTCACGTGTTCCAACTATAAGTAAAATTCTACTTCATCATGACTTTCCAAACCAGATCATGTACAAGAAGGGAAAAGAGCATAACAATAAATATTCAACAAAGTTCTTTTCTTCTCTTTTCATAGTAACCCTTTTTAGACTCACATCCTCTTAACATAAAAAAAATACAAATTTGAATCAGCTTCTTTCCCAATTTCGCTTCTTCACCAAATTTGAACAAATAAGAAATAACAAACTCTTGTATTATAGTTCCCATGAAGTTTCTCTCTTAACTGCATCATAAAACCTCATAACATCCAAATTTCCTATATAGCAGAGAGAATGATTCTTGTTTCCTTCAAGCATCTCATGGAAACCTAAGCATAAATCACAATCAATTGAAAATAGTGTCTAAATTATTCTCCATCATCAAAATATCATACAACCACATAACTGAATAAACCTTTTCTCTATAGAGCATTTCATCAAACATCTTAAGGGCACTCAAAACAACCCAACAAGCATGCATGTTAATTATCGAATTGCAAATCATAGACATTCAAGCTCCACATTCAAATAAATTCACCAAGCTTAGCAGAGTATTATTATTATCATTTTTTTCCAGAAAAGCCCATGAGAACAAAGTGATCGAACATCTTGGAATTTGATGAACCTGGAGATGAGCTTGCCGACAATGTGAGAATTGTTTCAAGAAGTAAATCTGCATTTTCTTCACCATGTTCCCGAATTGCTTTTGAAACCAATTTTCCAGAAACCACCACACCCACCCACATATATTAAGTATAGGAAGAAACTTGCACACATACCACTACAACGACAAGAAGAATCAAAACCGATGAAGGATGAAAAGATACCCAGCCACCAAATAGACCTCGATCGAACCCACGGATATGCCCAGAATGAAGAAGAAGCTCGGTTAGTTGCTCCCTCACGCGAAGAAGAAAATCACAGCCAGGACATTGGAAACGTTGCCGGCGGTAGCCAAGAAGAGGGAGGACGGCGGAGGAAGAGGAGAAGGAAACTAGGGATTTTTCCCATGAAGGCACTCCCAATTTTTTTTCCTTTCCCCTCACTCTATGTGCCCCAAAATAATGGATTGAGAAAAATATCTAATCCCCATTTTTTTTTCTAAACAAGAGGGTAATTTAGTAAATTCAAGTGCTGAAATAAAATAAAATTCCTGGAGATTGAAATCTATTTCCCAAATTCAACGGTCACCATGGCGCCAAGCTACTAACTTAACTTTGTTCCCAAATTGTGAAAATATATATACATACATATATATATTTATAAAATATCAATTATTGATAAATCTACATATACATATGTATAATCTTTAAGACTATTACCATATCTGTAACAAATAAATCAAATATTAGCTAAAAGAAGAAATAACTATCTTATTTAGTTTTTTTTTTTTGGTGTATATATATATGTACATATTTCTTTTTATTTTTTGTGGGCCGTTACATTTAGATATTGAAATTTTATTGCTATATGGTTATTGTCAAAATATAAAAATGTTTAAATTATTTACTCTTGTATTTTATTAAATTATAAGAATGGGATGTTATTCATCAGAAAATTTGTTTTGGTTCAGACGACATCACTGATCATGTACCTCCTGCTAAGCGATGAAGAATCTTCCTAGCCACTTAAAGCTCGCGGTCTCATTTTTGGAGTGCTACTAGTTGATGTAATTACAAGCTTTGACTTTTTGTATTATTATTAATATTAGATGCTCCATGTAGTCTATAGGTAGGATCCTACCTCCTTTTTGTTGTATGGAACGCATGAATATTCTATATTATGGTATTATAATTATTAATTAGCATTTGGATATAAGGTTAAGGCTTAAGGAATGTGAGTCCTCTCATATTCTATGCCAGTCACCCCTTTAAGTTTTCAAGGCGTGACATATGGCTTAAAAGAAGATGAGTTGTTTGATAGGAAGAAAATGAAGGAGTCATAGTTGATAAAAAATCAAGAAATACCTATTATACCCTGAAAAGTACTTAATTTAAAATGAAAAGGAAAAATATTTTTATTCAAATATATATATATATTTTAAAAATATATATATATTCTTACCAAATTCGAATTTGTCTAAATATTCTCCTGTCAAGTTCGAATTTTTCTAAAATATTTTCCCGCTAAGTTTGAACTTTCCCACCAAGTTTGAATTTGTCTAAAATATTCTTTTGCCAAGTTCGAACTTATCACATAAGTTTGAATTTATCACATTAATTTGAATTTAATCCTATTTTCTTGCATTGTAAAAAAACTATTTTATGAGGGGTAAATATGTCCAAAATGTCATTGTTCATGTAAAAACTTGGGTTCTCACGAATTTTGGTGGAATCTTATCTTCCGACATGTAGAGGAAGATTGATGGGCCCATGGTAGGCCTGAGAAGTTGAATTCCCTAGAAGATTGAACACAAAAAATGTATAAAACAAGGAAACTTACTCATCTTTCCTTCCTTCCTTATTCTGTGTACCAAACAGGCCCTAAAAATTTATAGAGAGAAAGTGTGGTGATTTAATATAGATAAAATTGTAACATTAGAAACCCCAAGTCACAATTGTTTCGATTTGATCACGATTAGTCTTATGATGGGTTTATAATTCATCATTTTTTAAAATATTTACAATTAGTCGTAATAATATTTTTAAAACAAAATAAAAGAGACCAAAGTTCAGAATGATCGTAATAATATTAAGAATGATTTTGTAATAGAGTATAGTGGGTAGTGTAGAGATATGATGACGAGAAGAAGCAATGAAGAGGATCTAGAGGTGTAAGGGTTTCAATTATTTTCTTCTTGTCATTGTCCTCCTTAAATTACCAAAAGTTTTTATATCATTGATATGAATTATATGAGTTTGGCATCTGAGAAGTGTGAGGACGGTGGGGAAATGCTCTCAAGGTTCCATGCCGATATGAGATCGTTGTATTCAACGAGTTCATATGTCCTTCCTTTTGCTTTAAAATCAAACTGTTACTTTTCAATTTAATGATCTTTACCATGTCAAATCGGCTAGATTTGTCTCACCTCCATTTTACTGTGTAGCTTACATGCATGGTGCTTGAGATGGCTGCCGACTACGTATGGTATATGTTCGTAGGAAAGTTTGGTGAGTACTAGAGGTTTCCTTAGAATAAGGCATTGAATCATGAAAAATAAAAAAAACAAAATCCTTTTTGTACTTTGTGAGGTCACTACTAAGCGTGAAAAAAAGAGGAGCCTGAAAGACATGACCAGAGGTTTCCATTACCAGGTGTGTTAGGCCGTTGTTGGAACTTGTTTTTGTGATTTTTTTTTCCATTTTTTTGTACATCAATGCTTTAGCTCGGAATGATATGTGGTTTTTCTGGATATTGCCACATTTCTATTTTTCTTGATATTTTGATCTCTCTGGATTTATTGCCATTATGATTTTTAAACTACAATTTATGTTTTTCAAGAAACTTGATTCACATTAAAAGATAAAAAAATCTTTGACAACAATTGATATGTGTAAATGGAGCTAAATACCCAAGAGGGGGTAAATTGGGTATTATCAAATTTTTGGTTAAGTGCTCTGTTTTTAAACAATGAAAACAGGAGTTAGTAGAGAAAGGGAAGAGATAGCTGGACACAAGGATTTATACTGGTTCGGTCCTATCAACTTGACCTACATCCAGTCCCCAGACGCTCTGGGATTTTCTACTATATCAATGATTACACACTCTGCACTTAAGAAGTGATTCTCTCACTAGAACTCACTCCCCCTTACAAGTTGTAATCAATGAACCCAACCACCAAGTCCCCTGACTTGTGGTTCTTTACAACAAATGATTAACAATCAAAGAAAACTCTCTCTAAGAGTAGATGATGATAAACACTAAAGCTTATAATGTCAAAAGACAAAATACAAGTGAAAACTGAAAGGTAGTTGAAGAACTTGAATGCTTATGCATTTTCAGATGTTGTGGTTGTTGTAGAGACTTGAATGCAGTCCTATTTATACTCAGGAAGTATTAATTGACCGTTGCATCTTCAATATTACCGTTGAGAGAAGTCTTCAGGTGATTAGCAAATGTTTTAACCATCTTCTCTCTCTAAACTTAGCTTAATCCAGCTGGCCAAGTAATCTGACTTGTTCTTCTGCAAATTAATCCGTTGGAGATGAGGTTGCTTGTTGTAGAAAACATTCTTTAATGCTTTGCAACTGTGTACAGAAGAATTAGCCAAGTTTATGCAACTTTCTGACCAGTGCATTTAATGAACTGAACCACTTTTTGCTTTTCACTTTATCCTTCAGTAATCATTCGTTAAATCATCGGAAACTCATTAGCAAAGTGGTTAAACATAGCTAAGTATATATAAGAACGATAAATGGAAGTATTAAGATCAAAGGAGAGAGTTTCACAAATTCGTTAGATTTGATTTTAAAGTTTAGCGTTCAATACTTGAGTATGTTCATCAATACTCGAGTTTGTCACTATGCACTTAACTCAATACTTGAGTATCCATCTTGATACTTGAGTATTCATCATCTAGAGAAGAATCATCGAGACTTGAGCTTTGAACCTTAAGGACAATACTCGAGTATTCAAATCAATACTCGAGTTTTGAACTTTTGGTAAGAAAATGAGTTTAAGTTCAAAACCTCAATACTTGAGTATTGCTTTCAATACTCAGGTTTTCAAATCATTGACAAGAGAAAAAGCTCTCTGTATGCCCAATACTCGAGTATGCATTCATTTGAAAAATTTTATGGAGTTTTTCCATGTCAATACTTGAGTTTTCAAATGAATACTTGAGCATTCATAAACAGATGTTAAATTTGAAAAACTTTGTGAAAGTCCAATACTCGAGTATGTAAATCCAATACTCGAGTTTTCATAATGTGTATAACTTTGATGACTCTCTGTATGACTAATACTCGAGTATCCCATTGAATACTTGAGTATTGAAAACTTAACCCAATGTTGAAATTCTCTCTGTGAGTTCAATACTCGAGTATTCATATCAATACTTGAGTGTTGTCTCAGGATGAAAACTTGGTGTGCTCTCTGTAAGTCCAATACTCGAGTATTCATAGCAATACTCGAGTTTGTCTCAGGGTGAAAACTTGGAGTGCTCTCTGTAAGTCCAATACTCGAGTATAGCATCCAATACTTGAGTATTGCTTTGCGAAAAAAGATTTGAGCAACTCTCTGTCAAGTCAATATTCGAGTATTCATATCAATACTCGAGTTTCCCTTTGACAGTAAGTTTTTAATAAAGACAAAACTCCAAAATGTGTTTACAATTGTTGATTATCATCAAAACACATAGGGAACTAACATTCTCCCTCTTTTTGATGATGACAACACTTGTAAACCAACACTTCCAAGAATTTGAGAGATTGTTCACTTTTGAAATGAGATTTTCAAAATTGTTCACTTTTGAAATGAGATTTTCAAAAACATAGTATTTCAAAGAATTTGTTCTGGCTGAAGTTTTGATCTTCTAAAATTACTTTTGCACATTGATATAATACAATAAAACCAGATGCGAGCAGCAGAAGCAAAAGGATATTTCATACTTTAATTTCATCAACATGCATCAGTTAGATATAGGAACAAGTGCCAAAACATACTGATATCAGAGAATATGCAAAATATTACATGGCAACCGTAAAATGCTACAATTGAACTAGGAAACATTACAATCAGAAATCCTATAATCAGATTCACAAAACACTACAATCAGAAATACATGAACAAGCCTCGAAACTCAAATTCTTCTAAGTGTCCTTCTCTTCTTCTCCCCCTTTGTCATCTTCAAACTGGGGAGGATCAGGAGGGAAAGTGAGAGAAAGATTGGAAGGGGAAGGCAACACAACCATAGTGGGGGAAGAGGGTGAAGGGAGAACCACAGTAGCCGGAGTGGAGGAAGATGCAGGAGATGTGGATGGAATAGGTGGACTGGGAAAAGCAAAAGAAGGAGAGGATGGAGGAGCTGCAGGCATTGGAGAGGATGAGGTTGGACCAGTGGTAAAACCAAAAGTGGAAGAATATCCAATATCAAGATGCTTTACCACTTTCTCAATGTTGTCACGAGCATCAATGGTGGTGATCAAGGTAGTGGATAATCTCGCGTCAAGGTCAATAAGCTGATCAAAAATCTCATCTTGCATCTTTTCAAATTGTTCTTTGATCTTGTCCAACTGAACTCTCATGCCTTCTTGAGCATCAATCACCTCATGAAGACCAGTCTTGACCTCAGCAGCCAGTTTTCCAATTTCAAATTGCAGTCTGATGGATAGAGACGCAATGGCAACATCCACAATTCCCTTAATCCGCGAGTCAAGATTTGATGGATGAGGTGGAGAAGACTGAGCTTCGTGTGCTTCTGACTGAGAGGCTCTTGCCTAAGATCTTGAAGGTGCCCGAGATTGACCAGAGCCTTCAGCCTCAAAATTAAGCTTCATGAAGTTGAGCTGACCCTTGCCAAAAGAAGGTGGATACTTCATACTCTCCGGAGGACCAACATACCAAATTTTGTGGTAAAAGAGAATGAGAGATACAAGGTATGTGAGAAGGCCGCTTGGATGAAAATTTGAAGCGAATCATTTCTTGGAAAATCTAGTGGCCAATATTCAAGGGATGTTGCTTGACAAAGGCAGTGAAGAAGCGATAGTCCCTCTGAGAAAAGTGAGTGAAACTTCCCCCTTTTTGTACGAAGTTCCTGGAATAAATGTACCAGAGGACCCTATTGATAGGAGACATAGTCCCTAGTTTGAAAGAAAGTGTATGCCTTTGGTTCTCAGGAAACTCCTTATTAGGTACAAGGGTGGTGAAAATTTCCTCATTGCTATATGTAGGAGTGGAAACAGGAGGGGGATTGGTAATTTTCAAAATGTTGTTGAGAATGGAAGCAGATAAGGTGAATTTGACACCCTTAACACTAGTGGTCACTCTTTCCTCAACTAATTCTCCATCAGAGTTGAGAATGTTATCAGATTGCATATTGAAGTAAAATAATTTAACTAAATTGGGATAAAAGGGAGCTAAAATGGATATGAAAGAGTCATAGGGTGCAAACCAAGGTGAAAGATTGACATTACATTCTTGTTGAACAGTGTTCAAGTCTACTGCTACAACTGCATAGAACCCTCTATTCGTGTAGGAATATTTGAATTTGGCACTTTGCTCCGGAGTGAGAGGGACAGAAGCTATGGTGAAACCTTCTGGAGCAGATTTGTGAAGTTTAATTTCCTCAATGGCATTCGCCAAAACAGGAGGTGATGCCATGGGTTGGGTGTCAATAGAAGAGGTAGCATTGGAAGATGATTGAGCCTGTGAAGAAGAGTGGACGGAGGTAGATGCTCTCTTCGTTCTTGTAGGCTTGGTCTTGGACACACCAACTACCTTCTTCTTTCCTTTTGCTTTGCTTGGCTCAGCCGTGGACCTCTTCTTCCTTGGAGGTGAGGGAATGGGTTGCTCGAACGATACCCCTCTCTTCTTAGGGTTTGGAGAAGATGCTTTAAGAATGCTCTGGCTGACTCTCTTGATGGACTGATCAACCCCGTGATGAAGACATTTGGGAATTGATTTCATCCTTCTTGGACGTTGAGGAGAAGGAGGTGGAGGAGACTTCGATTTTTCCCTTTCTTCGGTGACATTTGTAGTGGAGATTTTCTGGAAAGTTGATTTGGAGGCCATTTCGGAGTTTGGAGAAGGAATTTGGTAGAGAGATTTGTGGGTTTCTAAGAGAAAGAAAGAGAGGAAGAGAGAACCTCTAGGGTAAACTTGAGTTTCGGAGCGAGTAATGAAGAACATGAAGAGTTTTCATATATATATGCGCAAGCATACTCGAGTATTGACACTAATACTCTAGTATTGAAAACTAGAGTATTTTACTTACACACTTGAGTATTGAAGAGTTAATACTAACCTGGACTTCAAAAGTGTGTGGTGAACATTTGAATTTTCACGACCAATACTCGAGTATTGAACTAGCATACTCGAGTATTCAACTCCTTCAATACTTGTTTGTCCTCTGTCTGGTGGAAACTTGAGTATTGTATTCTCACACTCGAGTATTCAGCTTCTTCATCACCAGGCTGTTCTCTGACCACTCCATACTTGAGTGTTCACTCCAATACTTGAGTATTCTCCTTTTGTCAGCAATTACTGAAGTTTTAAGACATCCTGCAAAAACTATCACTATATACTCTGATGCTTAAGTCAGTAACTATTACTCATCAAAAACATAACTAACATTAAAGTGTGTGAAAAATGCTTACAATTCATTGGGATTTACCATTTCCAATTCTCTTCTTATAAAGTTGAATTGCTCCTTGGCTAATGGCTTTGTGAAGATATTAGCAAGTTGAAGATGAGTTGGGCTGAACATGACTTTGACATCTCTTTTCTGAACATGATCCCTTATGAAATGATGCCTCACATCAATATGCTTGGTCTGGGTATGTTGAACTGGATTCTTTGCCAAGCTTATTGTGCTTGTGTTGTCACACAATATTGGAATTTCTTTCAGATGGACTCCCAAGTCAGCAAGTTGTTGCTTGAGCCATAAAACTTGTGCACAACAACTTGATGCGGCCACATATTCAGCTTCAGTTGATGAGACAACTACACTTGTTTGTTTCTTGCTGAACCAAGACACAAGTGAATTGCCAAAGAACTCACATTGGCCACTTGTGCTCTTCCTATCAGTCTTATAGCCGGCATGATCTGAGTCTGAGTATGCCACCAAGTGTTCAGGTTGACCTTTGGGAAACCACAATCCAAGTGACTTTGTGTCTGCAAGATATTTGAAGATTCTCTTCACATGTTCAGCATGAGACTCCTTTGGAGCAAACTGGAACCTTGCACACACTCCAACACTGAATTGGATGTCCGGGCGACTCGTAGTTAGATAGAGCAATGATCCAATCATCCCTTTGTACTTTGTGATGTTGAAGTCTTTGCCCTCTTAGTCAGCATCCAATAAAGTGGTTGTACTCATAGGAATGTTTGCTCCATTGCATTGATCCATCCCGAACTTCTTCAACAAATCATTGAGATATTTTGTCTAGGAGATGAAGATTCCATACTTTCTTTGCTTAATTTGCATCTCAAGAAAATAGTTGAGCTCTCCCATCATTGACATTTCAAATTCTCCCTGCATAATCTTTGAGAATTCCTCACACAAAGTATCATTAGTGGCACCAAAGAATATGTCGTCAACATAGATTTGCACAATCAAGATTTCATTCAACTTATTTCTTTTAATGAATAATGTTGTGTCAGCTTTTCCTCTGATAAACCCTTGATCAAGAAGAAATTGACTTAATCTCTCATACCAAGCTCTAGGAGCTTGTTTGAGACCATATAAAGCTTTCTTAAGTCGATAAACATGATCAGGAAAGTGACATTTTCAAAACCAGGAGGTTGTTCAACATATACCTCCTCTTGAATAAAACCATTCAAAAATGCACTTTTAGCATCCATTTGAAAAAGTTTAAAACCTTTAACACATGCAAAAGCTAGAAGGACTCTTATTGCCTCCAATCTTGCCAATGGAGCATAAGTTTCCTCATAGTCTATTCCTTCCTCTTGATTGTAACCTTTTGCAACCAATCTTGCCTTGTTACGGACAATGATTGCAGATTCATCACGTTTGTTCTTAAATACTCATTTTGTACCAATGACCGGATGGTTCTTGGGTCTAGGTACTAAGTCTCAAACCTGATTTCTGTCAAATTGGTGTAACTCCTCTTGCATAGCTATCACCCAATCATTGTCTGAAAGGGCTTCATCTATCTTAGATGGTTCTATATGCGAAATAAATGCAGAAAAGATTACTTCATTTAAAGTACTTTTTCTAGTTCTTACTCCTTGATTTACATCACCTATAACTTGGTCTAAAGGATGATTCCTTATAAATTTCCAAGCTCTAGGTTGAGACTAATCAGGATTTTCAATAGAAGTTTGGGGATCAGCCTCAAAGATGTTTTCAGAATTTTCAGTAGAAGAAGGAGTAGTTTTCGAAAAGAATTGATTTTTGAAAACATTTTCTTCCTCATCAACTAAAGGTTTATCAGATTTATCTTCATAGAACACAACATGAATAGATTCCTCAACAACCTTAGTTCTAGTATCAAACACTCTATAAGCTTTGCTTCTGTTTGAATATCCAAGAAATATGCCAACATCAGCCTTAGAATCAAACTTACCCAAATTTTCTTTACCATTATTATGAATGAAACACTTACAACCAAATACATGCAAATGACTCAGGTTGGGCTTCCTTCCTTTGTACAACTCATAGGGAGTCTTGTTCAACTTCTTCCGTAGATATGCCCGATTTGAGATGTAGCAAGCGGTGCTCATTGCATCAACCCAAAATACTTGGGAAGTATTGTTCTCATTCAGCATAGCCCTTGCCATCACGGTAAGGACTCGATTCTTCCTTTCTACAACACCGTTTTGTTGAGGAGTTCTTGGGGCTGAGAAGTTGTGATCTATCCCCATGTTGTCACAATACTCAGCGAACGCATTGTTTTCAAATTCTCCTCCATGGTCAGTTCTAATACCTGAAATAGAGAATCCTTTCTCGTTCTGGACCTTCTTGGCAAACACAACAAATTGATCAAATGTTTCATCTTTTGAAGTAAAGAAAATAGTCCAACAAAATCTTGAGAAATCGTCTACAATAACCAATGTATATAAATTACCACCAAGGCTCCTCACCCTTGCTGGACCCACAAGATCCATATGTAGCAATTGTAATGGTCTATTGGTAGAAATTTCATTTTTAGTTTTAAAAGATGATTTAGTTTGTTTTCCCTTTTGACATGCTTCACAAGTCAAATCATTTTTGAAACTAAGTTTGGGAATGCCAATAACTAGATCCTCTTTAAGCAACTTGTCTAGTTGAAACATGTTGACATGAGCTAAACGTTTGTGCCACAGCCAACTCTCACTCAAATTGCTTACAAAACATTTTTCAGAAATTGAAGCATTGCTAGAGAGGTTAAGAGTGTAACAATTACCATCTCTAGGTACTCTAAATAAAGCTTTCGATTTCAAATTTTCTAAGGGAAGCAAATCCTTTTTCACAATCAGACATTCATTAGAATCAAAAATAACAAGGTTACCCTTGTCGGTGCTTTGGATCACACTAAGGAGGTTGTGGCATAAACCTTCAACAAAGTATACGTCTTTGATGAGTGGACCTTCATTGTTCCCAATCTCACCAATGCTGGCTATCTTTCCAGATTGGTCTCCTCCAAAGGTCACCTTGCCACCTTCCTTGGGCTTGATTGTGAGAAACTTAGATTTGTCTCCCGTCATATGTCTTGAGCACCCACTATCAATGTACCATTTGTTGGGCTTTGATACTCTAAGACATACCTGCAAATCACAAAGGATTAAGTTTTAGGTACCCATCTTTTCTTGGGTCCTTTGGGGTTAGATTAGACCTTAGGAACATATGTTCCTTTCGGTACCCATTAATAATTACCAGCAGGTTTAACCTTTCTTTCACTTTTATGAAAACAAAATGAAGTAGAATGACCCTTCCTATTACAATAATTGCAATGTGCAAAGGGATTTGAAGAATGTACTGATTTTCTAAAAGGATCTCTCTCCGTTTTTCTTTTTGCCTTTCTTTTTATCAAAAATAGGTTGATAACCAATTCCTGATCTGTCATTGATAAACCTTTGTTGTTTCAGAATGACATTGAGCATTTCACTACCTTTAGTGAATTTCTCAAGTGCCTTAGTAAGATGCAAATTCTTTTTCTCTAGATCAAGACAATTTTCACAAATTAACATTTCAGGAGAGGAGAGCTTTGAAAATGCGACTGAATCACCAAGAGGGGGGGTGAATTGGGGATTCTTAAAATTCTTTAGAAATATACTCTGTTTTTGCCAGAAATCCGATGGAACCGAAAGTAAGGGAGTAAGAAGGGAAGAAAAGCAGAACACAGAGAAATTATCCTGGTTTGGTCCAATCTAATGACCTACGTCCAGTCCCCAGTCACTCTGGGATTTCCACTATCTCTCTAGACAATTACAGATTCTGCAAACAAAGGGTGTTTCACAACCTTGAACACACTCCCCCTTACAAGTTGTAATTGAATAACCCAATCTCAAGGTCCTTCTACTTTGAGATCCTTACAGAAAATTTGATTACAGAAAAGAACTCTCTTCTAAGAGTGGATATTGTTAATCACTGAAGTACAACAATTCAAGATAACAACTCTTTCACTGATATTGTTGAGTAGTAATGTAGAATTTCAGTTCTCTATCTTTTCTCCTTCGAATCTTCATCTATATATAGTGCTTTGAGGCTTGTGAACATTATAGATTCATTGGAGCTATTTCCTTTCTGAAAATATAGTTGTTTGCAGGTGTTATGTCTTGATCTTGTTTTGCTGAAATCACTCTTTGTCCAAAATATGGCTGTTGAGAGTTTATTTTACAGACTTCCTTGATTCTGGTCTTCTTTTTTAGGTATATATCCGTTGGAGATGTTGCACAACGGCTATATGATCTCCTCTAACGGCTAGATGATCTTGAGTAACAGCTTTCCTCAGTTTTTGCAAGTTTCCGAAAATAACTTTCTTTTTGAATCTCAGACCAATCAGAAGATCTTTTGTAATCTCATGAATAAATGTGTTAGAAAAGTTCAGTTACACTGATGAGAGATAGATATAACAAGTAGATTGAATGGGTAACTTAAAAACATGAAGATAGAATCAGATTTGGAATTCTGAGTTCATCTGCGTTTTTCAGATCTGGAGCTTCAAACTCGAGTTCATAATGTTAGGCTCGAGTTTGTCCTTCATTTAGTTCTGGGAATTTGTCTCTGCCAAAATCAAACTGGAGGTTTGTGTTGTAAACTTGAGGTTTGTAAGAAAGATTTATGATTGATCTCGAGTTCAGGCTCAGTGAACTTGAGTTCGCTCTCAAACCATCGTGAAAGCATTTTGAAATTCATTTGAACAGGCCATCAAACTCGAGTTTGTTAATGATGAACTCGAGTTTGACACTTTATGTCAAAATTCATTTTAAGAGACAAACTTGAGGTTGGAAATGCAAACTGGAAGTTCTTCTGATTTTCAAATCTTTTAGAGACACATGAACTCGAGTTCATTAGTGTGAACTCGAGTTCTCCTCTCAAAGAGAACTTCTGGGAAAACTTAATAAATCAAAATTGGAGGTTTAGCAAAAGGGCTCGAGTTTAAAAGGCTTGAGAAACAGCTCTAGCTCTCTGGAACTTTTGAACTCGAGTTTGAGGCTTCCAGGCTCGAGTTCATACTTCTAAAAATTTCTTTGAACTTTTACAAACTTGAGGTTTGAGTAGAAGTTTTGAATTTGAATCAGATTTTCAAAAGACAAGAAGCTCTCTGGAACTAATGAACTTGAGTTTGTCACAGATAGGCTCGAGTTCAAGCAAACTACCAAAGGTTTGATTTTAAACTTGAGGTTCAGTCTCGAGTTTGAATTTTGGCTAGGCAAGTTTGTCTTTTATTTCAAATCCAGGCTTGAGTTTAACACTGTCAAGCTCGAGTTTGATATTGACAGAAGGAAAGACACAAGTTTTAAAATATCTTTGACTTGCCAAATCATTCCAATATTGTTTACAATTGTTAGTGATCATTAAAACACTCTGAGAACTAACAAACTTTTGAACTTGTAACTCAAGAACTGTGTTTTTTCTTTTCAAATTCAAATATTTATCAGCAAGTTTTTCAAATTTAGATTGCACACAGAGATACTCAGCGAAAAGCTCATCATAGGAAGGTTTAGAGTCATATACCTCATCACTTGCAGCTTGTTGCTCTTCTTCTTCAGCAACTAAGCATATATTTGCTTTCTCTTCCTCATCCTCATCATTTTCATCGGAAGAGCTATCGCCCCAAATGCCTGAAACATAGGCCTTCTTCTTGTATTTGCTAAACTTCTTCTTTTCTTTATCTTTGTTGTTGTTCAGCTGGGGGCATTCTGATTTGATGTGACCAGGCTTTTGACACTCGTAGCATATGATAGGCTTCTTTGCTTCATAGCTGGAGCTACCTTTTTTGAATTTCTTGAAGCCTTGGTCCTTCTTGTAGAATTTCTTAAATTGTCGAACCAGCATGCCTATCTCTTCATCATCGTCTTCGTCCTCCTCATCTGATTCTTTATCTTCTTTTGCAATCTTGAGAGCGATGCCCTTGTTTTTCCCATGAACTTCATCAAGTCCCTTCTTGAACTTGATTTTGGCCTCATATTCAGATAGGCTACCGAAAAGTGCCGCCACTGAAGTCATTGATTCTCCTCGTGCTTCTTCTATAGCTGTGACCTTAGCTTCCCATTCCTTGTTGAGGATATTCAGAATTTTCCTCACTTGGACTGGTTGATCGTATTCCTTCCCAAGGGCAGCAAGTTGATTAATTAAGTGGGTGAATCTCAGCTGAAATTCTCCAATAGATTCGCCAGGCTTCATTCGAAGAAGATCATACTCTGTCATAAGAGTATTAACTCTATTTTGCTTGACTCCAGCGGTTCCTTCATGAGCAATCTCAAGTGCATCCCACATATGCTTTGCAAATGGCAAAGTGCAAATACGAAAATATTCTTGTTGGCTTAGTGCACTTTGGAGTAGAAAGACCGCCTTGCTGTTGAGTATAATGTTCCTTCTATCATTATCATCGTATTCCTCTTCTAGTTTAGGAACTCTTACACCATCTTCCACAGTTGATGGCTCATAATCACCTCTCTCAAATACTCTCAAAAGCCCATACTCTGTTGCCATGACGAACACCTTGAATTTAGCTTTCCAAAACGAGTAGTATTCTCCATTGAAATCAGGTGGCCTATTGATTGAAGCTCCATCAGGTAGAATACCTTCCATGTTGATCCTTCTCGAGATGTTAAGCTCTTTAGAGAAGACCTTGCTCTGACATCAAATGTAAGTGGAGCTACATACTCAAGAGGGGGTGAATTGGGTATTATCAAATTTTTGGTGAAGTGCTCTATTTTTAAACAATGAAAACAGGGGTTAGTAGAGAAAGGGAAGAGATAGCTGGACACAAGGATTTATACTAGTTTGGTCCTATCAACTTGACCTACATCCAGTCCCCAGACTCTCTAGGATTTTCTACTATATCAATGATTACAC
This sequence comes from Acacia crassicarpa, assembly GCA_034222035.1. NCBI lineage: Eukaryota > Viridiplantae > Streptophyta > Magnoliopsida > Fabales > Fabaceae > Acacia > Acacia crassicarpa. The sequence goes on from JAWXYG010000004.1 coordinate 28,420,730, forward strand.
ACTCTGCACTTAAGAAGTGATTCTCTCATTAGAGTAGATGATGATAAATACTTGAAGAACTTGAATGCTTATGCGTTTTCAGATGTTGTGGTTGTTGTAGAGACTTGAATGCAGTCCTATTTATACTCAGGAAGTATTAATTGACCGTTGCATCTTCAATATTACCGTTGAGAGAAGTCTTCAGGTGATTAACAAGTGTTTTAAGCATCTTCTCTCTCTAAACTTAGCTTAATCCAGCTAGCCAAGTAATCTGACTTGTTCTTCTGCAAATTAATCCGTTGGAGATGAGGTTGCTTGTTGTAGAAAACATTCTATAATGCTTTGCAACCGTGTACAGAAGAATTAGCCAAGTTTATGCAACTTTCTGACCAGTGCATTTAATGAACTGAACCACTTTTTGCTTTTCACTTTATCCTTCAATAATCATTCCTTAAATCATCTGAAACTCATTAGCAAAGTAGTTAAACATAGGTAAGTATATATAAGAACGATAAATGGAAGTATTAAGATCAAAGGAGAGAGTTTCACAAATTTGTTAGATTTGATTTTAAAGTTTAGCGTTCAATACTCGAGTATGTTCATCAATACTCGAGTTTGTCACTGTGCACTTAACTCAATACTTGAGTATCCATCTTGATACTTGAGTATTCATCATCTAGAGAAGAATCATCGAGACTTGAGCTTTGAACCTTAAGGACAATACTCGAGTATTCAAATCAATACTCGAGTTTTGAACTTTTGGTGAGAAAATGAGTTTAAGTTCAAAACCTCAATACTTGAGTATTGCTTTCAATACTCGGGTTTTCAAATCATTGACAAGAGAAAAAGCTCTCTGTATGCCTAATACTCGAGTTTCCAAATCAATACTCGAGTATGCATTCATTTGAAAAATTTTGAGGAGTTTTTCCATGTCAATACTTGAGTTTTCAAATGAATACTTGAGCATTCATAAACAGATGTTAAATTTGAAAAACTTTGTGAAAATCCAATACTCGAGTATGTAAATTCAATACTCGAGTTTTCATAATGTGTATAACTTTGATGACTTTCTGTATGACCAATACTCGAGTATCCCATTGAATACTTGAGTATTGAAAACTTAACCCAATGTTGAAATTCTCTCTATGAGTTCAATACTCGAGTATTCATATCAATACTTGAGTATTGTCTCAGGGTGAAAACTTGGAGTGCTCTCTGTAAGTCCAATAATCAAGTATTCATAGCAATACTCGAGTTTGTCTCAGGGTGAAAACTTAGAGTGCTCTCTGTAAGTCCAATACTCGAGTATAGCATCCAATACTTGAGTATTGCTTTGCGAAAAAGGATTTGAGAAACTCTCTATCAAGTCAATACTCGAGTATTCATATCAATACTCGAGTTTCCCCTTGACAGTAAGTTTTTACCAAAGACAAAACTCCAAAGTGTGTTTACAATTGTTGATTATCATCAAAACACATAGGGAACTAACAATATGGAAGAACGATAGATTGATTAGTAGCCTCAGTATTTCCTACATTTAAAAAATCATTGTTCCTATGGTATTTCATAAGGACAAACAAATATTGCAATCAAACTCTCTCTCCCTTGTGTGAAAGCAATAAAAAAACCATGATATTATAGTTGAAATTGTTTTACTTCGTGCAGTAAGGTCACATGTAGTGGATTTATGATGTTATTATAACCATATTGTAAGATGAAGCAGAATATGAATGCCTCACAATGATCAATATGAGATTCCTTTGGTCCTCATTTACAATATAAATCAAAGTAACAGACATGATAAATCATGATATTGGTCTCGGAATGATCAATATGAGATTCCTTTGGTCCTCTTTTACATATTGTTAGTTTATTTGGTATGTTCCTTGTTTGTTTAAATATGAGGAACTCTTGGAAGATAATTCTGCTTTTGGCCTACCAAAGCCTTGGTGTAGTTTATGGGGATTTTATTATATTTCTTCATTTGGTTTTACTTTCTAATTTGACTCTCTTTTATAGTGTTCTACTTCATCTTTTATTCCACATTATTTCCGGCTGCTATAGTTTGATGACTTTCTTCTTATAGCCTTGCAAGTGATGAGCACATATCGTACCATGTTTTCCCTATACTGTATGTCTAAATTGAATGTTAAATACAAGCTTAAATGCAGATTATCTGAGCAAAAAGGCATACATTCATGATATAGGTACTGAAGAATAGAAATCATCTGCATGTGCTAAGAATGGAACAATTTATACAGTTTTTAAAGGGAAAAAAACATATAGCAGAGCTGATACGATGCTATAGCAATCTGACAGCAACTCGATGTGCAATACAAGGCATCCCAAATGCTATAGCAAAGTAGAAAACGCAATGCTATGCGACATGTTTTCTGACATTTTTACCCAGATGATTTCAGGAATAAAAGAAAAGGGCGATACTGGCAGGTAGGCTGCTGACATGACGGAATAGAAGATGCGAAGGATCGGAACTGAAAGATTTGAAGAATCCCATAGGATCAGCAGAAGCAATCTACTCGGATCAAGAGATACAATAAATCCCGACGGATTAGGAAAGGCCCAGCTCGCTATAACTTATAACGCAAGAAAAAGCCTGATTATAAAAGGAAATAGCGGAGCCAACCCTAGGAGAGTCGGAGAGCCTTAGAATGAGATTCTAGTTTCGATAGACTCAAGAGAAGAGTGAGAGATTTCATGAGAGCACGAGACTTTCAGAACAACTCAGCATCCTTCCTTGCAGTACAATGGAACGAAGAAGACGTGGAGTGGTGACGTGACAAGGCCACGTTCACATCGTTGGAAATTCCGTCAAAGCTTTCTGTTTTCCCTTTTTAATTTAGTTTTCCGATCATGGGTCATTCTGTTAGTGTCTATTTTGTGTGTCCTTCGTCAGTCATGAACTGATTTTCATATGGCTGGATGAGGATGAGAGCTTAAGTTGTTGAATGAACCTAGTTGCAAGTTCTTAATTTAATAAATTTTGTTTGCTTATCAGTGTTTTAGTTACTAGTCGGTTAATGGAAGTTAAGGGTTAGATTTGTGGCCTCAGCTTACTGGCAAGGAGTTGAGGTTAGACCTCTGAGAAACAGTGTTTGCTAGGCAGCTCGTGCACAACTTGACCTATTATTGTAGGCTTCAAGAATGGGTCTACCTCTCATAACCGTAACACTCTGAGCGTAAAGCAATCCTGACTAGAAAGTTGCCATAAGAATATGGAAGGAGTATAGTTAGTGTCATATTTATCGGACGCGGAAGCTTTGGTAGACTATCATGATGGGTTAACCAAATAGCTTTGTAGTTAGTAGCTATGCTGTAGCATTGCGGAAGCTGTGCAGCATAGGTGCTATAGCATTGGGTAAAGCAACTGGGGGATTGATGCACTTAAAGGTGATTCTAAGTCCAGCCTAACCTCTTACTGATATCTTCTTAAGTTAATTTACGTTGTTTAATTTTGCTATTAGCATAGTCATTAAAACCTCTCAACCCAATTATTTTACTTTCAGTTTGCGCAACTATAGTAGTAATTAAGCGTCACTCCTTGGTATCTCAGTCTCTGTGGGACGATACTCTACTTTCACTTTATTACTTGTTCGATTGGTTTGCTTGCCATAAGGGAATTCAACCAACAGCAGGTTCATGCAAGATTATACCTATTTTAAAGCAATTTCCCTATCTTCTTTTCTTGATTCTACATTTAAAAAAGTTACATATGGTCATAATGTGTTTGTCATTCTTTTGTTGTCGAAGCTGTTGTGTTAAATTTTTTTGGTGTAAGTTGATGTTATACTTCTCGATATTCAATCAGGATTTCAAAGCAGATGTAGTAACACCTCATCAAGCCGGATACAATGCAAGACATATAAAGACAGAGCTAAGGTTTTATTTGATTTTAGTTTACTTGAACCAAAAGAAATGGTGTTTTAAAATTGTAAACTTCTAGCAAATTGTTTTATTGCATTTTTGTAAATTCACTTTTTTTTTTAGTATCCATGAAATCACCCCAACTTTTGATGAATCTGGTGTAAAATAATTTAGATTCCAATGCGTACAAAAAGATATTTGTTACGGACCGGCCCAATAGGCCTAAGTCCACACCCTGGCCCAACAGCGCCTATAAGGGATCCGCGCTATATTTGGAAAGGATCCGAGATCCCCTATATTTAGGAACTCATTAATAGGAGATCCTCCTACAATCATGGCACCAGCCAATCAGCCCTCAAGGGCTCAATCATGGATATCGCCCATCAATGGGAAGATACGGGCACCAAGCTCCTCTATAAATAGAAGGAAACCCTAAACAGGTACAGACGTTCTATCTTATGCTCTTGTTACTTTCTGCCACACAGAGCACACACCCCACTCCCCTGGCTACGTGCCTTCAAGTTTGTTGCGAACTACGTGGACTTTGATCCCTTCGAGGGTACGTAGGCTCTAGGCTTGACACCCTAGTCAAGTCCAATCTCTATGTTCTTCATACAGAACATTGGCGCCGTCCGTGGGGACCGTAAACTTCAATCCCCGTGACTACTAATGGTGAGCACTAGAAGCCACAGCAGAAATCCCCAATCGGTGGGAGGAGACCCACAAGCCAGCTGCCCGCCGCCAGACCAGCCGCCGGCACTACCTCGGAGAGGAAACACCCCAGAAGGACATGTTACTGATACGGTGACTTCCTCCCCGGACAGGGAACAGCCGCTCCATGACGAGCAGCCGCGGCATGAAGACCGGCATCCAGAAGAAGCATTCGCGCCATCTCCAACACGTGATGTCCGGGCAGTTGATGCCGACGTCCGCATGATGAGGAGGACTCAGGAATCGTTCATGCGGCGCCTGGAGAACAAGGAGAAACACGACGACCTGCAGAGGCGGGCTGACTTCGAAGCTATCGGAAAGATGATCCAAGAAGCGCTCTAGAATGACCGCCGCGTAAGAGGCCGCCGCAGGGGTCGCGGTCATACAAGGAGAGCCTCGGCAGGCGACAGTAGCTCCTCGAGCAACTCTGAGCCGAGGAACCCACGCCGTGACGACGGCGAACCGAGGCGGCGCCCGATTGCAGACCACGGCAGACCACGGTCCCCGGGAGACAGAGGAAACCACGGTGCCGGTCCCAACCGCACCAATCGGCACGAAAGGGAATACCGTGATCGAGAAGAAACCCGCGCTGAGGAAAGAACTCCCCGGCCCCGCCACGGATCGCCTCGAGAATATCGTGTGACGTACCTATCAGAGACGGGAAGGTCCCCGTTCTCGAGGGAGGCAGCAACAGCCCGTTTCCCAAAACGCTTTGATTTAAGCAGCCTGCCGAAATATGATGGGAGCCAAGACCCCCGGAACCACTTGGTTACCTTTGAGAAGCTCATGTGGGTCCGACAGATCAGCGGTCCGGTCATTCAGCGCCTGTTCGCGGCTACTCTGGACGGGCCGGCACACAGGTGGCTGACATCTCTTCCGGACAACTCTATCCGAGACTATGAAGACCTCGAACGAAAATTCGAGCTGCACTTCGCCACCAGCAAAAGGCAGCCGAAGACTACGTTCACCTTGAGCAAAGTACATCAGAAGAAAGGTGAGGCCTTGCAGAAGTATCTGGATCGATTCCGAGACGTGGCCATGCAAGTACGGTCATTGCCCGAGGATGTCCACGTACACTGCCTGGTCAATGGACTGGATCCAGCATCCCGGCTGGCTCGTCACCTATGCAAGAACCCAGTGTACACCTTGACCGAATTCTATACCGAGGCGAAGAAGTACCTGGAAATGGAGCAGATGGAGGCGGCCAATGCCGATGAACCTGAACGAACTAGGAAGAGCCCGCCTAGCGACGAGGAACGCCCGAGAAAGACGAAGACCGACCCGAGACAGCGCAGCCGGGACGGCCGAACAAAGTCTGACCGGGCCGACCAGAAGACCAGGTACGACAGTTACACCCCGCTGAACGTCCCTCGGTCCCAGGTATGGAAGGAGGTAGCCCAGACCGAGATGAAGCGGGTGGACAGGCCAAAGCCGATCAGAGGACGCTCCAACACGGACCGTTCCAAGTTCTGCAAGTTCCACGACTGCAACGGCCACACCACCGACGAGTGCTATGACCTCCACGACGCAATCGAGAAGTTCGTAAGGGATGGGAAACTACGTCAGTACGTAATCAAGACTCAGGGAAGGACGAACGGGAAACGCAACGACCGCGCCCGCTCCAGAAGTCTGCCCAAGGCATCCCGAACTCCGGGAAAAAAGCAGAAGGCGGCCTTGGACGACGAATTTCCCGACGTCGATTTCCAGTGCAACGTCGTCAGCAGAGGATTTGGGGGAGGAGGAGACACAATAAGCCAGCGAAAGAAATATCTCCGCGAGGTATTGACCGTCCGAGACCCCCCTAAATTCAAGGAAGACCCAAAGAAGCCTCGGCCGCCTGCCCTAACCTTCACGGATGAAGAATTGGAAGACGTCATACCCGGACATCTGGACGGACTGGTAATCACCGGAACCCTGATAAACTGTCGTGTTAAAAGAATTTTTGTGGATGCAGGAAGTTCAACGGACATCATAAGTTGGGATGCCTACAAAAGGATGCACCTCGACAAGGAGGACCTTAAGCCCTGTAAAACCACCTTGGTGGGTTTCAATGGCGAGCAATCCTTCCCGAAAGGCTACATCGACCTCCGGTTAACTCTGGGCACCAGAGAAGCCTTCAAATCGGAGAGGGTACGATTCGTAGTTGCTGATTTCCGGTCCCCTTATAACGTGATCCTGGGGCGACCAACGATCCACAATTGGGATATACTAGTATCCACCAAGCATCAGAAGCTCAAGATGGTCAATAGTAAAAACCAGATAGTCGTGGTCTCTGGAGACCAGAAAGAGTCGAGGCAGTGCTACTACGAAGCTCTCCGGGTCGAGGAAGGAGGAGCATCGTCTCCACCCCGGCTCGGATCTAATGAGAAAGTAGCCGAAGCCGCCTCAGGTGGACGCCCGCGGCAGCAAGTCAACATGGTCGAGTTGGACCTCCGAGAGCCGGACAATCCGAGGCCCGAACCAGAGGGAGAGCTAGAGGAGATAATGCTAGGCGAGGACCCATCCAAAACTGCCAAAATTGGCCGTGATATGGACCACGGCCTGAGGGACCTCATGATACGCTTTTTAAGGCAGAACCGTGACGTCTTCGCATGGACCTCGGCCGAGGTGCCCGGCATTGACCCCCACTTCTGCTGTCACAAGCTCGGCATATGGCCGGGGTCTAGACCCGTGGCACAGAAGAAGAGGAACATCGCGGACAATAGGCAGAAGGCCCTGGAGGACCACATTGAGGAACTCCTAGCGGCCGGCTTCATTCGGGAGGTACAATACACCACTTGGCTCTCCAACGTAGTCATGGTCCTCAAGCCCAGTGGCAAATGGAGAGTGTGCGTCGATTACTCCAACCTCAACAAAGCCTGTCCTAAGGATTCCTACCCGATGCCCAACATTGATAAGCTCGTGGACAACTCGGCCGGGTACCAACTCCTCTCCTTCATGGATGCCTACTCCGGCTATAACCAGATCGCCATGCATCCCGAGGACCAAGAAAAGACCGCCTTTATAACTGATAAGGCGAATTATTGCTACAACGTCATGCCCTTTGGACTGAAGAATGCCGGGGCCACCTACCAAAGGATGATGAACCGAGTTTTCGAGGATCAGATCGGGCGTAACATAGAAGTCTACATAGACGACATGATCGTCAAGTCAAAACTCCCAGAAGATCACATCCGGGACCTAGAACAGACGTTTGAGAAGTTAAGAAGACATCGAATCAGGTTGAACCCGGCCAAGTGTGCCTTCGGGGTCCCAGCAGGGAAATTCCTAGGCTTCATGTTAACGAACCGAGGGATAGAGGCCAACCCCGACAAATGCAAAGCCGTGCTCGACATGCAGCCCCCGGGGTCTAAAAAGGAGGTACAGCAGCTGACGGGCCGACTAGCCGCATTGACGCGCTTCTTGCCGAAGTCGGCCGAGAAAGCCCTACCTCTTTTCAAGCTGCTAAAGAAAGAAACCAGGGGCGGATGGAGCCCGGACTGTGACGCAGCATTCGAGGAAATTAAGAGATGTTTGGCATCCCCTCCGGTTCTCACGAAGCCGGACCCAGGAGAGACCTTATTCCTCTACCTATCAATCGGCAATGAAGCCGTGAGCGCCGCCCTAGTAAGGGAGTCCGAGGCAGGACAGACACCAATATACTTCACCAGCAGGGCCTTGCAAAGCTCTGAAATCAGGTACCAGAAGCTGGAGAAGGTAGCTTTCGCTCTACTCACAGCCGCAAGAAGACTCCGGTCGTATTTCCAGGGACACCGGATTGTCGTACGAACCAGCCAGCTGATCCGGCAAATTCTGCATAAACCGGACCTGGCAGGGAGGATGACCAATTGGGCCATAGAGTTATCAGAGTTTGACATCACTTTCGAAGCCCGGCAGGCGATCAAGTCCCAGACACTCGCAGACTTCATTAGGGAACTCACCCCGGCCATAGTCAGTGACGGGACGTGGAAGGTCTATGTGGATGGATCATCCAACGCAAAGGGCAGCGGTGCAGGAGTCATCGTGGAAAGCCCACAGGGAGTAGCCACCGAACACTCCCTTCAGTTAGAATTCCAGACCTCTAATAACCAGGCCGAATATGAGGCCCTACTGGCCGGACTACTCCAGGCAAAGGATAATGGCGCCCAGCGAGTAAAGGTCTTAACCGACTGGCAGCTCGTCGCGGCTCAGATAAACGGCACCTACCAGGCGAAGGGCCCGCTCATGGCAAAGTACCTAAATAAATCCAAAGAGCTGATGGCCGAATTCGAGGAGGTCACAGTGTCCCATATCCCGAGAGAGGAGAACGTAAGAGCCGACATCCTCTCTAAGTTGGCAAGCACTAAGGGTCCGGACAACCATAGGACCGTGATACAACAGAACCTGGCCGAGCCTAGCTGCATCATGGCCATTTTTGGAGGGGCCGACTGGAGAAAGCCTATTGAAGACTACCTCGAGAGGGGAATTATCCCCACCGACCCGACAGACGCAAAAAAGTTGATCAGAGAAGCCGCCCTCTATGCTATGGTCGACGACCAACTATACAGGAAGGGACTCCATTGCCCAATGATGCGATGTCTTGGAGATTCCGAAGCCAAATATGTGCTGGCCGAGCTACACGAAGGCGCTAACGGCCACCACATGGGGGGCAAGGCATTAGCCCGGAAAGCGTTGCGCGCCGGCTACTACTGGCCCACTATGAGTCAGGACGCCATGGAGAAGGCCAAGACATGCGACAGTTGCCAGAAGCACGCCAGGGTCATATGGCCACCACCCTCTAAACTTAAAGGAATGCCAGCCCCATGGCCCTTCTTCAAGTGGGGCATGGACATCCTCGGACCCTTTAGACCGGCGCAAGGGCAGTGTAGATGGCTCATCGTCGCAGTCGACTACTTCACCAAATGGATCGAAGCAGAGCCACTCGCCACAATAACGTCGGCCAGAGTGATGAAATTCTTCAGGCACAACATCGTCTCTCGTTTCGGCATACCAGCCGAGGTCGTCACGGACAATGGGACCCAATTCATGAACCATCGTTTCCAGGCACTAATGTCCGACTTGGACATTAAGCAGCACTTCTCGTCCGTCGAACACCCCCAGACCAATGGCCAGGCTGCAGCCGCCAACAAAATCGTCCTGGACGGACTAAAGAGGTGAATGTTGCAAGCCGAGACCAACTGGAGCTCCACAGTGTCCTCTGGGGGTACCGCACGAGTGTACAGTCTTCGACTCAAGAAACCCCGTACAGGCTGACCTATGGATGTGAGGCAATGATCCCGGTTGAAATCGGACAGCCATCCTGGAGGAAGGTGAGAGCCGGGCAAGAGGGGCAGGGATCGAATGACGACGCCTTGAAGACTGACTTGGACCTCATTGATGAAATCCGGGTTACCGCGCACTGCCGGGAACTAGCCGCCAAGCAGCTACTCGCGGCGAAGTACAACAGAAAGGTCAGACCCCGGTCTTTCAACCGAGGAAACCTAGTACTCCGACGGGCCGACATAGGCAACAAGAATGCCAAGGACGGGAAACTGGCGGCAAACTGGGAAGGGCCCTACCGGATTAAGGAAAAGCTCGACGGAGGAGCATATATCCTCGAGACTTTGGCACGAAAGCCAATCAAAAGGACATGGAATGCCGACAAGCTGAAGATCTACTATAGCTAGACCCTCTCTCGACAGCGTTTGTTAGCTTTTGCGATTATTCCTTTCCTCGCATTTGTTTTCCTTTCGTCTTGAGTCCGAGTTATGTCATTTCTGATTATAATGCTTCGTAAGGCCCCGTAGGGCTATTTCTCTTCATCAATAAAGGATCCCACTGGGGATATTTACCAATACGTACAAAGCTTAAGCATGAAGCCTGAGCCGCTTAGCTCGGCCAAAAGCAACAAGGCCGAGGCAATGAAGCCCGGCTAAGAAACCAAAAGCCGGGGTTACTAACCCCGGCACCGGTAGACGGCCCCGAGGTCACAAACCCGGCCAGAACCAAAAACATCTAGATGTACGAAAACCGGCCGTCGTACTCCGACAGGCATTGGTTAGAGCTCGGCAAAGGAATCGAACACGGCCCTTTGCGAAATTGACGTGTCAACGCTCGTCCGGCTAAGCAAGCAGCCTGCCATGCCGACCCTGATCAGGTCAAAATGTCCGACTTCAGGCAGACGAAGCCTCGGTTAGACACGTGGTAGCCTCGCCCTTACGCCGATACAACTTGATCCAACTACAAGAAAGTTGGAGCTCGGCTACGCGAAAGCCGAGCCGAGGCAGTACGGTTAGTCATGCCTGACGAGGCTGAAACGAGACGACCTTGCCCCAACCTCCCACACACTAAGTGTGGTAGAGAAACAACGGCCTGTACATATGCAGCCGACAAACACTAAAGCTTGGGCAAAAGAGTGATAAAATTATCCATTGCCTAAGTTTTCTACACGGCCCGTACCCACACGGATTACCGACGCTTAAGCTAAGACAAAAGGATGGCAAAATCCATTGTCTAGAGCATCCAGACGGTTTGCAACCATACAGCCGTAAGAACACCCAAACTTAGACAAAGGAGAGATAAGCTAACCCATTATCTAAGTTACCTAACACCCACACGGCCGACTGACAAAAAAGGATGGTACAAAGTCAAATCGTTCATTGTCAAATCTAGATAAAAGTGACGGTAAAGATTAAAACAAGTCCGGACCTCGGCAAGAGAAAAATTGTCGTTAGTCGTTCAAAGTCTGTACAAGAATGGCACCAAGGCCAAAGAAAAGCAAAAATTACAAGGGCTCTAACACCCCAAGAAATGCAAATAGCAAAAATAAAAGCTAAGACGGGGAGCCCGACCTAGCATCAGCCTCCTCCTCAGGCCCGGCCGCGATAGTACCCTCCAAATCAGGATCCTCGGCGGTTTGAGGCTCGTATGGGAGGAAAGATCCATCGTCCTTGACAAAGGCACGATGATCATATCCTTCCACTCGAAGCTCAACCCCGGGGTTGAAGTACCGGATCTGGAGCAGGGCTTGTTTAAAGCAGGCCTCCGCAGTCTGCACCAGGGCATCCGTAAGCTCCCGGGAGGCCACCTTCTCAGCAGCAAGGGCTGCCTGAGCCGCCTTTTCCTCCCTGGCCAAAGCAGCCAGCCGCTCCTCCAAAGCCTTGGCCGCAGCCAGGCTCTCGGACCTCTCCTTCACGGCCCGGGTGCACTCCACGGCAACCGATTCGGCATGCTCCTGGGACAGTTGCAGCTCCCGCTCCGCCCGGACCGTCGCGGCCTTCGCGGCCTCCAGCTCAGCCCGGACCCCCTCCAGCTCCGCGAGGGCCGTATCCCGCGCCGCCAGGCCTTTGGCCAGCTCCTCCCCGGCCGACATAGCCTTAGCCTCAGCTACCTCAAGCTCCTCCTGCAGCTCGCCAGCAGATGCGGCCTTGGCCTCCGCAGCCGACAAACTCTTGGCCAACTCCTCGACCTGTGCCCGCAGCCTCTGTACATCAGCGTGGGAACGAGCATAGTGCTCCCGGACGAGGATCAGGGCTTGGTTATATCCCACCGCCCGGCAAAGCTCTGCCTGGTTCCTGTGCAGCTCATCCAGGGCCGATCGAGTCAGGGCAGCGCAGCCAGTGAAGTGTCGGGGGGGAGGAAGGCGGTGGAGACCTCAGGAACTACCCCATCATGCCAAAGATGGCCACGGGCTAGAAGAGACTTCGGCAGCGGTGGTGGCGGAAGCGAAGATGACGAAGGCAGATCTGGCAGAGATGAAGGAGGATCATCGGCGAAAAACTCAGCCTCAACCTCCTCATCGGAAATCGGGGCCTCACGCCCCTCAGAAGCCTGCGAACCAGGCACCGGGCTTGGGTCCAGAGCAGCGACTTCCCGGCCCTCAAGCACCGGAGACCCCCCAAGGAAGCAGCCTGTGAAGCCGAGGCGGAAGAAAGGCCATCAGCAGCAGGGCCTTTGGCCTTCTTAGGGGCCGGGGCAGAAGGAGCACCGGCAGTGGAAGAAGCCGCCCGCTTCTTGGGGCGACTCGTAGGCGCGGCGGCCGCCCTCGACAAGCGAGCGTATAGCGGCAGGTCGTCCATAGCCCTAGCAGCAAACAAACAGAAACAAAGTAGATCAGAATCCACAGATTCATAAGAAGAATACTAAGACAAAAACAAACACAAATACTAGTGACCCTACAGGAGGAAGGCGGCGGCTCGACGGAAATATAGAAGCCAGCCGGCTGCACACCGTACTCGGCCACCAGGGCCTCGAGCCGTGGCAAAGCAGAAACCGATGCCGGCACCAGGTCTTCAAACGGAACCTGGTAGGAGATGGCCTTAGCCTTGTAATGACCTTCCCCCCAATACAGCGGGAACCGACCACCATCCTCTAAGAACCACGGCCGCTCCCTCGGGACGGCCTCGATCTTGAAAAAAGCCCCCTTAAACCGTTTGAAGGAGTCGGAAAAGGGCGTCATCAAGTGACGGTCTGGGTTGATCCGCAGGGATACCATGCCCCTCAGATTGTCACCCCTCGCGGACGAACTAGGGGCAAAAGGTCCGAAGAAGTGAAAAAAAAGGTTGGCGGTACAGGGGATGGGGAGCGGAAAATGGCCGCATAACCGCTCGAAGGCGACTAAGTATCCCCAACCGTTCGGATGAAGTTGTGTCGGGGCGAGACGAAGATGCCGCAACGCCTCCATCTGGAAGGGGGTGAAAGGAAGAGGAACTCGGACCCGAGTCAAGTAGTCCCGGTAAAAGAAGAAAAAGTCCGGCTGACCCTCGGTCCGAGCCGCACATACAGGCTCCTCATGCCCCGGACGCCTAAGGACGCATCCGGGCATGGCTGGGGCCTCCAGCCGTGCTATGTCTACCTCCGACATCAACGACGTTGTGGCCAGCACGTCATGCGATACCCAGCCGTATCGGCGAATCAGGGCTTCGGACGGACTGGGTGAGTCTGAACCACTGGCCTCCGAACGCTTTTTTGAAGATCCCGACTTGGGAGCCATAAATAAGCCTATATGAAAATAAACAAAGCCGGTATTAGCAAAGAAGCAGAAATACCCGGCACAGGCATAACAGCAGGTACTAAAGAAGGCCGACTAGGACGAATAGGGGCACGAGAGGGAGCAGCCGGGACAGACCAATGCCGGCAGGAGCCCAGAATAGATGAGGCCTCGGCATCTCTGTCACCCGCCATCAATACGGAAGCCTCCGCCAGGTAGTCCCAGCAGGGGCCGGCATAACCCTCTGGGGCGGACGTCTGGCAAGCAGTAGAGGGACCCTCGTAAAAATTCAGTTGCCGAGCCATCACCACCGGAGATTGGGAACTGGAAGAGGAACCCACCAGGGTCCCACTAAGCGATTCTTGAGGAAGAGCGGTTGCAAGCGCCCGGAAGGGTGAGCGTGGAATTGAAACAGAAACTCTTCCCGTGGACGGGCGAGCCCCACCTCGCCCCGGATGCACGGCGCCACCTCGGCGCGAAGGATCCAGGATTCCCGAAGCAGGTGGTTCACCCCCAAGAACCCAGTAAGTAGCCCGCGGGAGACGCGCACGAAGGAGCATTTCCTCCTCAGGCGTCAATGGAGCTGCAGAACCAGGAATACCTCTACCCCTCACCATGGTCAGAAACCTAAGGCGCTAAGAGCAGTGTCTAAGGAAACGATGGGACGAATTTCGGGTGTACTGATTCTAAAGAAACCCAGGAAACCCGGAAGGAAGGAAGAGCGATGACGCAAACGTCAATCAACGAAGAATAAACGGTAAAAGAAAAAGAAATACCGAACAAAATGACAGGAAAGTGGCACAATACCTGTTATGTGAAAGAGGAAGGAACTAGAACGCTGGAAGACGGCGAAAGTTCCGGGCACAAAGAATCCCCTCTGAAGCTCTAGAGAAACCAGAGAGTGAGCTGAGCGAGAAAATGTAATAGCGGGAAAAGTGGAAAAGAAGCACAGAGAAGGTTATTTAAACCGAAATCCTAACACAAGAAGGGTACAACGGTATTTTCCCATACAGACGTAACGAGATTGGCGCAGCACGACGCCAGCGCAATAAATGCGCATTGGCCTCGAGAAACGAAAAGGCGCGACGGTTGCAGACTCCCTCCACTAAGGGGCTGACAGCTGTAAAACCACAGTGACGGTTCACGTAGGGGGAAAACCGAAGCGTACGAAGAATCCCAAAGTCCCAAGCCGACCACAGTCCCAAGCCGAGCTAAGGGCCACGGCATCCGAAAGCCGACCACAGTCCCAAGCCGAGCTAAGGGCCACGGCATCCGAAAGCCGACCCAGTCCGAGCAAGAGGACCTCGGACATAAACGGGCACGGGGCACTAAGCATCTCGGCCGTCCAGAAGCCTGAACGACCAAGCTGGGGGGCAACTGTTACGGACCGGCCCAATAGGCCTAAGTCCACACCCTGGCCCAACAGCGCCTATAAGGGATCCGCGCTATATTTGGAAAGGATCCGAGATCCCCTATATTTAGGAACTCATTAATAGGAGATCCTCCTACAATCATGGCACCAGCCAATCAGCCCTCAAGGGCTCAATCATGGATATCGCCCATCAATGGGAAGATACGGGCACCAAGCTCCTCTATAAATAGAAGGAAACCCTAAACAGGTACAGACGTTCTATCTTATGCTCTTGTTACTTTCTGCCACACAGAGCACACACCCCACTCCCCTGGCTACGTGCCTTCAAGTTTGTTGCGACCTACGTGGACTTTGATCCCCTCGAGGGTACGTAGGCTCTAGGCTTGACACCCTAGTCAAGTCCAATCTCTGTGTTCTTCATACAGAACAATATTTAAGAATGTTTATGGATTAAAAGACATTTTTTATATTTCATTTGTAATTTGTATTCTGAATCATTTGGAGGATAAGATTATTTATCATTGTTAAGGTTTCATTTCTAATATGTAGTTATTTATTGGTAGTAATGTTTCAATGTTCCTTAAAGCAAAAATAGTTGTCACACTTAGAAAACAAAATATGTTTAAGTAATCCATAAAATATTATCGCTTGTGGGACGCATGGGGAACTGCAAGCTCATTCAAAGAATTAAAAAGAAAAGAAAAAGAAAAAGAAAAAAGAACTACATATTTATAAGTAATCTACTATTTTTCTTGCATTAGTTATATCATTATTATATAGTTATTTGTTCATTGACACATAATATATAATAATCTCCATCGCTTTCTCATTTATTTGTTCATTGACACATATATAATATATAATAATCTCCATCGCTTGCTCTAATTTTAAAATATGGGCATAAAGTTAAGACATAGGTAATCTTTTGAGGAGTTAAACTTTTAACTTAATTAAATTTTACACTTTTAATCATGCTGATTCTACATAGGTATTTATGTAAGATTGAAAATTGAGTGTTACAAAGTGTACACACTTAGTACACTATATTCTGTTACAAAATCATCCAACATCAACCTTAGGAATTTTAGTTCATGATAATGGATACACAAACAGCTATATATCTAGGAATGGCTGAACCCAAACCATTGCAATTTCGCTGAAGACGGGTGTGTTTGGTTTTAGGGGGAGAGGGGAGGAGAGAAAAAAACTTTACCTTCTTGTGACTAGATTGTGTATGAAACTAATATGCATGGTTAAGAGAGAAACTATGTTTAATTTGGCTACAGGTTCCCCCCATGATTTCCATTTGATGAAACAATTATGAATTTTAGGCATATGTCTATGAAATTGATGTTAAAATATCCTACGATGGAAAACATTATAGGATTCATACAAAGCATGACAATGGTCCACCGAAAGAGTAATGGATACCTGGAGTCAAGAAAATGATTTAAGATTAGCAATTAGCAGAATGTTTTTATTCATGCCTATTTGAGACAAGCATGACAACCACCAGGGACAACACACATACTGCAAGAAACAAGCAAAGCCACTATTCTAAGCACCATCCCAAGTCAATGTTCTTATAGAGACTACAATTTGATGATAGAAGTATTATCTGAGAACATGACTTTATAATGCAGCACAAACAACCATATGCTATAACTGTTTATTCTGAAGATATCAACAAGCATGACCTCTAAAATGCAGCAGTAAATAGCTCAATAAGCAAATATTGATCTACTCACTTTTATGTGAGAGTGAAAGAAGAAATATTTCTGTAGTAAAAACATAAATATTAAACCCATTTAGTTATAATAGTTAGCATAACTTTTCTTTAAAAAGATCAGATCCATGCTTGTCAAAAAAGAATGACTATCTTGCAAGCGTCTCAAGACCAATAAGGTAATTGATCCTAAACTTACTTTAAAGGACATTTGGGTAGCTAAGCCTTGTATAAAATATGTGTGGTATATAAGTATGAATATAGATAAATCAAGATTTTATTTGAAGAAAATGAATACGTTGACGGTTCCAGTTAAAAAGCAATGGGTTTAAATTTGTAACAAAAATAAGAGTATTAAAGAGGAATAATACAAAGTAACAGGGACTAAAAATTTGAAGATGAAAATGAAAGGCGGGGTATTTTGGAGATGGAGAAAGCAAAGAATCCTGATCCTTGTCGTCTCAGTCCTCGACAGCTACTTGATTGAAACTATTCTTGCTTACCAAGAGAAACGAAAGAATGTTTCACTTTCTAAATCATCTTCCAAAAGATAAAGAATTAAATTGGGCCCAAGTTGGTAATGTTGGCCTCATTTTGATCTGTTTGACTGTTGACCTTGCTTTGACCATAAACTAAGAATCTGAACATCTTGATAATAAAGAATTCCTATTAGTTTTTACCAAAAAAGAAAAAAAAAGAATTTCTATTAGTTTGACCCAGTCCAAAAGATACAACGAATTTTCGTGGACTTTCAACAAACAATTAAAAAACTTCAGCCACCGCTAAGTGACAATTTTGTGAAAAATGGTAATCTGGTATGGATGGTAATGGCTGTATGATGATTTACTATATTTAACTAATTGGTTATACTAAATGAAATGAACATGTGGTATATAAAATTGTGGATTTATGAATATATAACTATGGTGATTATATGCTGAAATGTAAGACATGCAAATTTTTAGTTTTATACTTTTCCACATAATTTATCTACTTAATTAAAAATGATAATAATTATTATCCATTTTGGATGCATTATCGTACAAGTACTTTGATTTTTTTTTTTTTAGATAATGGTTTGCTTCTTTTTTAATTACAAGAAATTAAATTGGTAAGCTGTTATTGTGACAGAAACATCAAATTCCTGTCAGAAATGGTATCCATAAAAATACACCATTACATATAACATAATATTGATGCATAACCTACCATTCCAACCCTTTTTGAATTCTTTTTCGTTGAGATATTGGTTTGCTCTCTCTATCAATTACATGAAATAAAATTTTTTTTTTTAATCCATGAAATTCAATTGTTGAGCTGTTGTGGGAATGAATTTGAGACTTTAGCGCTTGCACTATACTATGCTTACATATTCAGCTTTAATTCCAATATAACCTTGCATTAGATTTTTAGTATTGGCCACTTACACTTTTGTTGTTGGTTGATATTTTTAGGCCGTTAGCGTTGAGGGTGGCGACAACTCTACCAAACACCTTACCCAAGTTTCATTGAAGTGTGCAAGGAGTTTTATGCCAATACATTCCTCATCCGTGAAGATAACCAAAACAAGCACGTGAACTATGTTAGAGGGAAAGATGTAGCCTACGATCTAAACAGTTTTGATCGAGCGCTTTAAATCAATATCTCTAAATCAAATAGTGAATGTGGGTATAAAATCGCTTTAACAAGATTTAGATAGGAGAATTGGGACAATATTATGAAAGAAAGATTAGGGCTGTGTTTGAAAAGAAAGAAAAAATGAAAAAGAGAGGGGGATCAGTGTCAATGTTTGCAAATAAGGGATCAATCTTAGAAAAGCACTTGGATTGAAAATAATCTTCAGAAATCTCTAATTCACCCTTTTAAGATTATTATGTGGAATTAATAATTTGTATTATTATCATAAGATAAATATAACAAAAATAATAACTCAAATATTCAATTACCTTATAGAGTTAAATTATTGAATTTTCCGATGCCACACATTCCCAAATAATGATATGAATATTCTTTGAGAAGATGGGTCTCCAACTGATTGGAGCGGAGTGAGTATTGAGGCCTATACAGATTAAAAAAAAAAAAAAAAAACAGATCCATCAAAAATTCAAAGCCCTTTCTTCAATAATTCCACCCAAAAAACAAGAACTAACTGAACGAAATGGCAAGATCTTAACAGCATATCCAAAAACGACAATTAGTTTTTTAACTAACAAAGCAAAGCCTCTTCTCTCGAAGGGAACATATCATAATAGTGAAGACAATTTCTGAACAAATCAAAACATCAGTAAGGAATTATAACCCACAAACCCGTAGCTAACTTGGATGAATGCAAGTATTACGAGAGAGGAAAGAAAAAGAACCTCATAAAGGAACCCAATTAAAAGTGAGAGACTTCCCAAATCCAAATCCCAAAACCCAATTCTCAAAATGTTTCCACAACCCACACCACAAAACTTAGAAACAGAGAATTTATTTTGTAATTTTAGCATATAGCTGTTGAACAATAAATCGAAAGATAAAAGATGACAAGAACAAAAGCTAATAGAAAACCCATAACTACGAGAAGATCCATTCCCAGATTCACCGAAAGCTTTGTGGGAAGGCCATAGCGACATGAACCATAACCTTTTTTTTTTCTTTTGGAAAAAAAAAATGGTACCTTGAAAGCCAGTTCGAGCACCGATCGCAGAAAGAGAAGAGAGAAGAAATAGGAGCCAAAACAGATGTTATCATCGGGAATTTGGACTTTTTTCTCTGTTGGATTCTCTGGAACAACAAGCAAGCTAAGCTAGTCTTTCTTCTCCTAAATACAAGTAAGGAAGACGAATCAATTTGTTGGTGAGGGTGGAGGTGTCGCCGCCGTAGGGTTTAAGGACTGGTTGTCGCGCTGTGATGAGGGGGAAGAATAAATAAGGACAGGCAGTGAGAAGTGAGAATTATTAAGAAAGGAAGTCTGTTGTCACGGAGCTTAGTGAGAAAGGACGAGCATGTTGTCACTTGTCACGGCCAAAATCTCTGGGAAATATGGATGCCCCTCTCGGCCTCTCCGCTATCGACCAAAATTAGTGACTCAGGCGTTACAATATGCTTTGTATGCGTGTCACGGGGATGCTGTTATTTTGGAGTTCTTTTTTTTTTTTTCCCCATGTATTTATTTTTTAAAAAAGTTATTCATACCTGGGTAAGCTTTAAGCTTATAATTTATAATCCATTAATTATTATATTGTATCGAAAATTATGAAAAAATGCATTTGAATCAACAAAGTGTCTTACAAATATTTGTGTGTGTATACACCCTCCTGTCAATTATGTATGAATAAAATTCACTATTTGTTGATATAAAATATGCCCTCTTAGGCACTGGAAGCAAAATATTGAAAGACATCTTTAGAGTTTGGGACGAAGGAAAGGGAGGTCGAGGGAAATTTCAATGAGTTTAGTTTAATAAAAAGAATATATAAGATAAAAAATAAAAATAAATGATTAAAAGCTTTTAACCACATATACCCCAACGAAATGACCTGATGCATAGAAACAATGTCTTACATATTATATTAAAAAAGTGACTAACTAAATATTATTTGTTAAATTAAATTATCAAATAGATATTAATAGAACAAACTTGGTTACCAAGTCTTGCTCCTTCTAACACTTCTCAAACAAACATGGCATATGATTTATCTTATTTTTGTATTATAACCCATTGTAATATTTGTAACATTGTGTTGTGGATATGAAAGATTATTGGGCCTGTCAAGCATAATTATCCATATACAACTTCTATTAAATATATCGAAAGGGCTAGTCTTGCATAATGTGGTGAATAAAAATTTGAATACTTGTTAGAAGATGTACCTACATTCAATATCCGACAATGCTTCAAACATGATTGCCTTCGACCAATAGAAAGATATATGTGCCTCACAGGAGGGGCGGGGGCACTTCCATTAAGCCATAAGTTGGGCGGGGGCACTTCCATTAAGCCATAAGTTTGTTTAAGATTATCCTCCACTAACCTTTATGGAAGATATGAACATGACCACTTGTTCATTTTAGCTTGGATTTAAAGATGAAAATCAATTCTTGTGTGCCCAAATTTGAGAATATATTAATTATACATGTACTCTTCTATGAGGAGGAAAATCAATTTTTATGCGCTCCATGCCTAACTTGCATAGTTGCATATGGTAATTCATTAAATTGGATTAAACATTTTTTAAATTTTTTATTTTTTAAATATTGAATTAAACATTTCATGACACTTATGCCACTGCTCATTAACTACATATTCTCCAAAATAAGAAAGAAAGCATATAGATTTACTCAATCATTTGCCTATTAGGAAAATTGCCCCCATCAACTTGTACTTTAGACATGCATAACACTAGAATTATGAACCTAAAAACTAAACAATTAATGTTACAAAGCTAGTTTCACAATCTAGAGAGCATGAACATGAGGTCAACCTTGTTTATAAAAGATACATGTTACAACTAAAGGATCCTTCAAATCTGTGATGAATAGATGGTCATTTCTATGTATCAAGGATA
The DNA here is from genome assembly GCA_034222035.1 of Acacia crassicarpa. Lineage (NCBI taxonomy): Eukaryota > Viridiplantae > Streptophyta > Magnoliopsida > Fabales > Fabaceae > Acacia > Acacia crassicarpa. The sequence continues at coordinate 28,441,897 of JAWXYG010000004.1, forward strand.
AACTTACACAAAAATTTCTTAACATAATAGAGACCACAATTAAAAATTGTGACCTGTTTATTGGTATGCTCTTTCAAAAAGCTATGACAATAGATTTTTGTCAGCTCAATTTTCATAAAGGAGCCCATAATGTTATCTTAACCATGAAATGACTACAATAATACAGGGATATAGGACTTTATGATATATTGATCAGGGACAATGTGTATCGTTAAAAAGGGGGAAAAAATATATATATATACTAATGGATGATAAAATGTTTAATATAATTGTTGGGAAATTTGAGAGCTCACCTTTTAAAACAATCCAACCAATTTTCTAATATTGACCATGAATTAATATGGAGAGAATAAGTATATAAATAACACAAATTCTTGGCTGCCACACCAAAGCTTCACTGGTCAGTCACCGGAAGTAAATCCGGCCTAGCAGCTATAGATGACCGGTCGCCAAAGCTTTGATGACAGTTAAACGTTTTTTTCAAAAAAAAAAAAATAAAGCAATGTCATTATTATTATTTTTATCCACAAGACTTAATTTTATTTTGATCCATGATGCAATGAAATTTCATATTCTTTTAAGCGTTAATTAAAATAAAATTAATTGTGGGGTTTAAGGAAATTCTCCCAATTAATTATAATTATTTGAATGCCACATATATTTATCAAAAAGGATAAAAGAGGGTAATTGCTAGGAAGAGAAAAAGGACATGGATTTTCAATATGGCAAGTCATGCACTGTAATTGCAGTAAGGCTGTTCTTCCTTTTACCTTTGCCCGAGGCTTGTCTCATTGTTAAGTTCACATGCATTCATTGTTATTCGTGATGCTTTATATCATGTGCGGGCAGTGAGCCTAAAAGCATCACGAACAGCAACAATGCATGTGAACCTGACCATGACGGAGGCGTAACCATGAGAAAGCCTCGGGCAAAGGTAAAAGAAAGCAGAGAGACACTGCAATTACAGTGCATGACTTACCATATTCAAAAAGCTTAGGCGCAATTTTACCCCATAAATTTCCAATGACGGTTAATCTTAGCTCAGGTGTTTCTCGGGGCCGGGAGTTTTAAAAATGGAGTAACTTTTCTTTGGTCACTATTTCATTTAATTTTGACGATAAATTGATTAAATATGTTGATTTGACAATCTACATATAATCTCCATCGTTTTTACTATGGTGTAAATTTGTCCCAAAATCTTAAATCTAACTTTTGAAAAAATAAAGTAGATGATACATAGACATTTAAGACAAATTTGAATCTTAATGAAAATAATGTGAATGACATTTGGACTGTCCACTAAACATATTTAATCAATTAACTATCAAAATTAATTGAGATAACGGTTAGAACTTAGAATACACTTACTTCATTTTTAAGCTTTCGAGAGAAAATTGCCCCCCAATAATTTCTAAAGTAAAATTGTCTCTCAATAAAAATTTTCTAGCTAAAATTATCTCTTTAGCCTTTTCAATATGCTAAGTCATGCCCTGTAATTGCAGTACCTGTGGTTTCTTTTACTTTTGCCCGAGGCTGTGTCTCATTGTTACGTCTCCTTCATGGTCAGGTTCACATGCATTCGTTAATCGTTAGTATTCGTGATGCTTTCAGGTTCACTGTACGCACATGATGGAAAACTGGCACATGATGGAAAACTGGTGGAACCAGTGCCGGGCCCAGGATTTGAAGTTTGTGGATGCACAATTAGCAATGGGATTTGGGGGTTCGGGGGCAGTGTCCCCGAAAATTTTTTTTAAGAGGAAAAATACTTTTTATGGCAAAAAGAGAACATAAAACATAAAAACCTTTTCAATGAGATCCAATACATCTTGATTATCTACAAATTCTAATCAAGACTAACCTTATACCTGGTTGAAGTGTTGTTGTAGCTTTTCATTTATGTAATTAATACAAAACTGCTCAAAACTGCAGCCAAGGAATTAAATATCAACAATATTTTATTTTGTAAAGTACAGGCACGGCCAGTTATGAATTAAAAGAAAAGAAAGCTTCAACTTAACATAGAAAAATAATAATTATCAGCTCCATCATAAAGAAAAAGATATTGATGAATAGAAATTAAGTTAATGCAAAATTCCCATAGGCGCAATGCATTTGACCTGCATATGCTTATTATTTTGCTGAGAAAACATCACCAAGTTTGATAAAGTCTTAACTTTGAAAGGCTCATGATTCCTAAGTGAATGAACTCTACAAATGGTTATTATGACCATGGTTTCCATAAAATCCGTATCAAATATGAACAAGTTAAAACCATTACATAATAAATAAAATTGAAGGGTTCCAAGCTCAAACCTCCTTTAATTTAAATTAAGTGCACTTCAAATCAGAAGCCTCAAGAATTTATTATATGAATTGATGAAGCACTCGGATAATTATTTGATCGGTCACATCATTATATGTAAAAGTTTATTCCAGTTCCTTTGATCATCTGTAAGCCTCCTAAACTCAGAAGATGTTCTGTATGACAAAGTCTCGAGTCTAAGAACTATATTCAACTCATTCCAAATAACACAAAAAGCCCTCAACCAACCAGGAGATCCAACTGCTAAGCAAAACAGGAATGGAGCTTGAAACAAATCCATTCACGAGTTTCGGTTGAAGCAGTGTACAAGGAAGTCATTGACAAGATAAGAAAGGGAAGAGAGAGAGAGTTGTTATCGCAGGAGGCAACAATGAAACGTTAAAAGGGCCTAATTTGTGAGAACAAAGACGAATTGCTGTTGACTAGTAATCATAATCATGAAGTTTACTCCTGATTCCAAAGTATGCCAGTTTCAGTTGCATTTCTAAAACCAAAGCCCTAACTTTGCAATTATCAAATCAAACCTAAAGACATTTCTTGGACTATCAAATCATTTAGAATAAAAAGAAACAGCAAATAAGGGTTTTATAAATTATTTTAATTTGGACAAAAGTAAACATAGGATTCAACGATACAAGGTAACTAGAGTAGAATTCTTAGGGAACAAAACTAATAAAAATAGAAATTAGAGACGGACTTGAAAGAGATAGATATAAAGCACGCATATATTATGATATCAATACAAACTGACAAAAGAGGCATATTCTCCAAGAACCAAAGCAATGCAATTAACTAAAATTAACAAATGCAACCAACTTCAGATTACTAAAAAGCGAAATAATCGACGAAGTGAGAAGTAAAGGAATCTCGCTGCTCGATTTTAGCAGTTAGTGAACAATAAAACTTAAACATCTGAAAGCCCAAACTTCAATATAGAAAGCAGATTGGTCAAAGTACAAGAATCTTACTTCCGCGATCCAGTAAAAGGATGGTTGGAAGAGCTCCGGGCTTTGATTTGAAGGAAATGACAACTTGCAAGCTTGAGGTAAGCTTGAGCCTTGAGGCACGGCGGCGAGGCAGAGAAATTAGGGCAGAGAATGTTGAAAATTTGGGGACGATTGAAATTTGGGGGAGGGGGAAGTAGGTGACGAGAGAGAGAGCAGCCGTCCCCGACGGCAAGGCAGAGAACGGCGGAGATTTGGGGGAAAAAAATTAGGGGAACGTCGGGCAGAGGAGAACGGTGGAAAGGGAAATACGATGGGCTGAGAGAGAACGGTGGAAAGGAAATACGATGGGCAGAGGAGAACGGTAGAAAGGGAAATATGATGGAAAAAAAAGGGTCCAGCACCAGCTTGAACAAGTGACCTAAGGGTAAGAGGCCAGAGGCTTGACCATGTGTTCCAGTAATGCACTTTGTAAAAATTTTCCTCAAATTATATATATTTTGTGTGTTCCCTTGCCCACATTGGCACCCATGTAGATCCGCCACTGGGTGGAACCATACGATGTGGTGAATTCGCATCCTTTACACAATTTGAGGTATTGTTTATTTTGAGGTATGCCTAACAAATGGTAACGATAATTAAGCTCCTTCAATGCGGGAAAAGTGTTCTTAATGCGGGCGTTTCTTACTTATAAATTCACCCTAAAACTACAACTATATTAAGGTTATTTAAGTTGCCTCTCATGTGTTGGTAGCTATCACATTACAATGTAAATAACTAACCCTTATCTGGGGCCTTAATTACAATGACGTTTGGCATCTCTTCTGTATATAGGTTCCTTCATCAGCTTCCAACTTTTGATTAAGAGGTCGAAGGTGATCAATGATACAAAAGCTTTCTTCAAGTTTATATGGCACCTTAGCTAACTAATTAACCATGCAGGTCTTTCCCCAGGAACATGATTAAACAAAATCTTCCAATCCCTGGGGACTACTAATCTTGCTTAACCTATACATATAATATCACTTATAAGAATGACTTCGGTCTACTAGCTATAACAACCCTTGATGATTAGGTTAGCAGCTTCTATGAAAATATGTGTCTTAGTTTAAATAATCATTAACACTATTAAAAATTATTCTAAGAAGATATTTGATGTTAAATATTATATTAGACTACGTCCTTATACATAACTAATTTACCTCTCATCAAACTGAATCTCTAATATAGGTTTTATAGTTTGTTTCAAATTTATTAGTTATCTATTTATATTTTTATTAATTGATAAAGTTTAAGTAATTTTTACTTTTAAAAAAATTAATAACTTGTTTAAAAATTTGAGCAATTTTTGTAATAACATATGTTTAAAGGAACATATCATATGTATATATTTATGCTATTTTATAATCTTACAATATTCGAAGAGGGGATGCATGTACGAAGTGGTACGAAGAGCTTGTTGCACTTGAACATGAGGTGATGAAGATGAAATCTAAATTTTTAGTTAAAGAAAGTGAAGTGAAGAATGTGCAATGCAAGTTCAAACTTGTAACATCCTTCCAAAATTCCCATTTAAATGATTATTTTTATATCTAAACTATTTAATTCTGCCCAAAAATTTATCATTTAAACATTAAATTTCATATCAGCAGGCTCTATTCGTTGTATAAGTTCTAGTATGCAGCGGAATGGTCAAAATATGTAATGTACCAAAAAGGCCCTAAAGTTTGGCAATAAACATCAAACTATGCTTATGTAACAAAAAGAGACAAACAAAATTGATAACTTGGATCAAGTCTCGAATGCCTTCTTCCCTTTAGTATCAGTGCTTGAATTCTCGCCTGAAAAATAAATGATGACAGGGTGAGTCATAAAGACTCAGTAACCACATATTCGATTTAACAAGTATACAAGAAGTGATTATAAGATAAATAAGTGGGCCAATTATCTATTCATATATCAATAACTCTGAGTAATTTACCAACCCAATTAATAGTTTAGAATTATTCAATATGCATGTAACTCCCTCAACCTTCCATATAACCTCCTTATAACCGCTGACTGATGAGGACCTTCGTCATTAGCCTTGGAGTCCACAATCAACAATTAACTAAGGATTGCGTATAGGCAAACCTAGGATCGCGTATAGGCAAACCTAGGATCGTTCTCTCTTTTCAAGGAGCTTTTTATTGAATCCTAAGTAATTTAAATGTCATGCAAATGCAATGAAAACAAGGGGGGATTGGGTTTTGGATTTTTAAATTAATAAACTAAAATAAAAATGCAATTTAAATGAAGCAAAGATAAAATAGAATATAAGAAAACGAGAAGAAACAGATTAAAATCGATCAACCCAACATTCAGATTCCAGAGACTTCCATCATTGAACAAAATATAAATAACCCACGTTTGGCTCTAAACGAACCGAGATCTCTGCATTCGCCCAGAAAATCCCTCGACTAGACGATCGCCTAGAATATGTTCGAACAGCGGCGTCCCACTGTGCGATCGCACAGTAAAACTTAAAACCTAGTTCGAACTCAGTCCTTGGGATGAACCAAACCGAATATTAAATCTAATATTCGAACTATTTCCAGAAATCGGATCTAATAAGATGAAAATAGAAACGAGTTAAATTACCAATAAAGCATAAGTTCTCTGGACGAATCATGGAATCCTCAACGTTAGGTCAATCAAAGAAGCTTAGCCAAGCATGGCTAGGAAAAACGCAGAAGAAAAGATGAAGAAGAACATAAATAACAACTCAAAGAAAATAAAAAGCTTCTAATTTAATATGAAAATCTCCTACAACGTAATTGAGAACATGTTTGTAGCCACCATCTAATTTTCCTTATATATGACAGATGACTAAAAATAGGAAACTTCTAATAAATAGGAAACCCCTAATCAATAGGAAATCCCTATAAAAAAGGAAACCTCTAAAAATTAGTCTTTTATTACAAAATTCGAGCAAAATAAAAATCCAGAAAAATGCGTCTGTCTTTAGCTCCAATTTCGTCCATCTTCTTGTCCGAATCAACCTTCAAAGTCTTCATAACAATTGTAGCTCTCTGAATCATCTAAAAAAAAGAAAGAAGAATCGGGCTAATCGGATATCTAGATTAAAAGTTATGGCAAAAATACTAAATCACTGTAAATCTGGAATTTATTCATAAAAATGAAATCAATCACATTAAAAGCTCAAAGCTCAATTATGTAATAAAACCCATTATTTAATGACTAAATAATCCTAAATTTATTTATCAAGAGATACAATTAAGTGTAATAATATTCAATCATCAAATTCCCCCACACTTATCTTTTTGCACTCCTGAGCAAAATTCAAAGAAAAAGACCAAAATGAAAAATTCTTCATTTCTAACAATTGCTAACAATGGAAAAATTTAATAAAGGATACAAAGCTTTAAAAGACCAATTAATCAAGACTAAAATCCTTTCATCTCAAATTACAAATCCTGGCAATCTCAATCAATGATGCTAATCACACAAGATGATCTCTCAAGGGATGCCCTCAATCAATCTCTCAAGTGTATAGGATAAATAAGTGTATCGCTCAAATTTTACTCAAGAAAATAGTCCTACTATAGGCTTGCTCAATTTCTACTTCTCCACCACTTATGACACATGCATGCAAAAATCAAGAGAGCTTGTTATTGAAGGCTGTAATGGGGCTAGGGTATAGGTGTGAATAAGTATGGATATGATAGGCTAAGCACCCAAAAAAATTCAAAGAACATCAGTTAATAATAGCAAATCACCTCAATAACATTCCTTTTTATTTCTCTTTCTTTACATTGCTTCCTCTCTATTTCTTTCTTTCTTTCTTTTCTTTTCTTTTCTTTTTTTTTTCCTTTGTATTTTTTTTCTTTTTTTTTTTGGTACTTTTTTTTTTATATAGAATAACAATGACCACAATCAATGCCAAATGATGGATGATACACAATCCAATACTCCCCCCACACTTAAAATGTTGCACACCTGGGCAACCCCCACACTTAAACACAAAACTAAGGTGAAACCAATGCTCAATAAATTTCCAAGGTGCGGGATAAAATGGTTTTACGCTTAGGCTTGTAATGTGGCTTAGAAAAGAATGAGTCAAGAAGGCACAAAGGGGCTAATAAAGGAAATATAATATAACGGAAAGGCTATTTGGCCAAAGTGGGAAAATGAAAGAAAGAAAGAAAGCAAGCTTCCATCATACTTATGCACGTAAGTGAGAAATTAGCTTCAAAAAGAAAAGGAGCAAGTTCTAGAGAACACAAATCATGAGCAGATGCACACATGAAAGAAAGAATGGTAAAAGATGAATTCCATTTATGCAGGCCCAAAACCTCACAAAGGTTAATACCAAATCATGCAACCAGCATCCCAAAATTAACTACCAAGAAATATAATCCAAGAGTCTAGAAATTCAGCCTCAAAAAGAAGGATCCATCAAAACCAAGATGTCACGGTTCACAAGAGGTAGAGCAATCATAGAAAGAGAGCGTGTTATTCATAAAAACTTTTTTTTTTTTACCTACTAAACTACATTATTTCTACTTTTCTACTGAATTGTGTCTCTCTCCCACACTTATCTTCCTCATACAACAATTAAGCCCAAGTAATCATATGAATTAGGAAGAAAATAAGTAAGGAAAGAGAAAACCTTTGTTAGAGTATCTTGAGTCGCTTGAAGGAGAAGTTCTCATCTTTGATGAGAATCATGAATTTTTCCCTTGAAACATCTTCTCCTGCATTGAATTTTCTTGGTAGAGGTGGCTCAGGATCTATTGGAAGAGGTTCAAGAATGTACGGTGGATGTTGGTTCCATCGACAACCTTTCCAAGAATGTGCTTGCAAATAAGACAGGCAAATAGCAGTATCCCATCCAAAAATAGAGACATGGAGAGATTTTGAGTGAATAAAAGACATGTTAAGTTCCAAACACTCCAAGTAACTATCACATCCAAGAAAATCAATGATACTCCCATCAGTAGGAGTCAAGCAACCAATCATATCGTGAACATTCTCTTGTGTTTGCAAAATAGAAGGTGTGGAATCCAACTTAGTGTTGGAGTACACCACATCATCATTGCAATCACAAGAGATGGAAGGGAAAAGAGTGGAAGAATGAAGAGAATTTTTTAAATCATCACGACCTGAACTATGTAAAGATTTAAAACAATTATCTTGTTTTTCTAAATCAGGTGGCAAATCACAAGAAAGTACTTGTTAGAAAGATTCATCAACATGTAGGATTTTATCAATCAAAATTTCAGAATCTTTGGCACCAACAAGACTACAAGGAAGTAATCCAACATGAATTTCGTGCATTTGACATTCCAGGCTATGATTGTTTTCACTCACATCAACAACAGAATCCACAATTAATATAGAATCACTAATCAATTCAGAATCACCAAATAATGCAACATTAATCTCAGTGCAAATAGCGCACCATTCATTATCAGAACATGCACAATTGACAGAATTACTTGTCCAAGCAAAATCAGGATAATCAACATACCATTGAGCAAGAACATCTTCAACAACATTGGCATCCATGCTTGATTCAACCTTTTCAAAATTGACATGCTTACTATCATCAATAGTACAAAAGGGTGCATTATGATCAATGGTAGAATCAACCACTTCACTAAATGCTTTCTTTTGAAGATCAACAAGTAAATGACATTTTTCATGATAACAATCTACACACATTTGATATTCCTGACAAGAGCATGAAAATATGTCATTCAATTTATCGCATTCATCCATAGTACTATGAAGAGAAGCATTTTCAACAATTAAAGCATCACATGAAGAAATAGGAGTACACTCATCAACAAGTACAATCGAATCACTACTACTAAAGCCAATTGGTTGAGCAATTACATTTCCAAAAAATTGAGGGGATTCAACAATGATTTCCTCGGCCACCTCATTATCACTCAAATCATGAATTGCTTCATTAATCAAAGTAGTAGGAGAGTCTACCTTTATAAGGATAGGATCATTACCAGATTGGAGAGAAGACTCTTCAATGTGCTTTTGTACTTGCTTCATTTCTTGTGCATGTGTGACCATGAGAGAAGGATTTTGTAGAAAATTCATTTTCAACATTTGTTCTTACTGCTCAATTTCCTTTCTTAATCTCTCAGATGATTTCACTTGTTGTTTCATCATTCTACAAATAGAGTCCATTTGTTGATGAAAGTTGTCCTCATGTGACCGCTCCTCATTTATAGCCCAAGCCATTTGATTTTGATGATCTCCAATGACTTCACAAAATGAAGGATCTTGGTTGGGCATACATGGTTGAGAATGAGGTTCATAAGGTGGGTCAAATGAGTATTGGGATTCATGAGATGGATGGCATGGTCCTGAAGTGGGATGGAATGAAGGATGATATGGTAAGTAAGAGGGTTGATGATATTGTTGAAATGGAGGTTGGTGGTATGGTTCATGTAATGGGTGGTGGAAAGGACCATGACATTCTTGATTGCCTACAAAAGAGTGAGAATTGAAAGGTAGATTATGATTGCCATAAAACCAAGCCATGAAGTTTCAAAACAATTAATTTCAAAAGAATTACAAGAAAACTGCCTAACTATAAAAACTAAGAAAAGGAATCTAATAAAATACAAATGCAAGTGAAAAAGAAAAGATTTTTTTTTTTGGGAAATGATTAAAGATGCAAGTATGCTATGAATTAACTTGGAGACATGGTGAATTCAAACAAATACGCCCAAAATCATATCGAATTTGATACAAACACACCAAACAGAAGCTACCAAGTCAAGACAATGCAATAAATTATATGCAAGCTACCTAAATGCAAAAATCCTAAACTATATGCAATAAAAAATAAAAAATGCAAATCTAACAAGCTTCACAAGAGAAACCACTTGTCAAAAGTGAATTTGACAATTAAATCACCTAGGGAGCCAATTACTTAGCTCCCCGGCAATGGCGCCATTTGATGAGGACCTTCGTCATTAGCCTTGGGGTCCACAATCAACAATTAACCAAGGATTGCGTATAGGCAAACTTAGGATCGTTCTCTCTTTTCGAGGAGCTTTTATTGAACCCAAAGTAATATAAATGTCATGCAAATGCAATGAAAACAAGGGGGATTGGGTTTTGGATTTTTAAATTAATAAACTAAAATAAAAATGCAATTTAAATGAAGCAAAGATAAAATAGAATATAAGAAAACGAGAAGAAATAGATTAAAATCGATCAACCCAACATTCAGATTCCAGAGACTTCCATCATTGAACAAAATATAAATAACCCACGTTTGGCTCTAGACGAACCGAGATCTCTACATTCGCCCAGAAAATCCCTCGACTAGACGATCGGCTAGAATATGTCCAAACAGCGGTGTCCCACTGTGCGATCGCACAGCAAAACTTAAAACCTAGTTCGAACTCAGATCTTGGGATGAACCAAACCGAATATTAAATCTAATATTCGAACTATTTCCAAAAATCGGATCTGATAAGATGAAAATAGAAACGAGTTAAATTACCAATAAAGCATAAGTTCTCTGGACGAATCATGGAATCCTCAACGTTAGGTCAATCAAAGAAGCTTAGCCAAGCATGGCTAGGAAAAACGCAGAAGAAAAGATGAAGAAGAACATAAAGAACAACTCAAAAAAAATAAAAAGCTTCTAATTTAATCTGAAAAATCTCCTACAACGTAATTGAGAACATGTTTGTAGCCACCATCTAATTTTCCTTATATAGGAAAGATGACTAAAAATAGGAAACCTCTAATAAATAGGAAACCCCTAATCAATAGGAAATCCCTATAAAAAAGGAAACCTCTAAAAATTAGTCTTTTATTACAAAATTCGAGCAAAATAAAAATCCAGAAAAATGCGTCTGTCTTTAGCTCCAATTTCGTCCATCTTCTTGTCCGAATCAGCCTTCAGAGTCTTCATAACAATTGTAGCTCTCTGAATCATCTAAAAAAAGAAAGAAGAATCAGGCTAATCGGATATCTAGATCAAAAGTTATGGCAAAAATACTAAATCACTGTAAATCTGGAATTTATTCATAAAAATGAAATCAATCACATTAAAAGCTCAAAGCTCAATTAGGTAATAAAACCTATTATTTAATGACTAAATAATCCTAAATTTATTTATCAAGAGATACAATTAAGTGTAATAATATTCAATCATCACTGACCAAACTCATGGGCTACAATATAATAGGTTTAATTTCTTTGATGAGATTATTCCAAGTTCACCAATGATGAGGTGTAGCCCGATCAAAGGCTACGAACTCATATCGAACCATGGGTTCCCTTTCTTTCGAATATACAAAGGTGTTACTGTCCCAAGGGCTAACCCTTATCCCGACCAAAGGATAAGGATGATACCAAGGGTCCTGAAAATATCCAGTCATCCATTGTGCGCTCAGTGGCGGCAATACCACGTGGTATAAAATCAATCTCCTACCATCACATCTCATCTCAATCCAAAACACCTCAATATGCATTGCAATGTCACAATTCTCAACATCAACAATTCATAGTTATGTTCAATATCCAACACCATGCATAGACTTTCATAATTACAAAATAAACAATTTTAATCATAACAATATAGACAATTTATGTCCACTTAACTAAAAATTTACCTTCAAACAAATATCTCACAAGTATACATTTTTATAGTTAACAAACAATAATATACCCAAATCATTTAAAGAATAAGCATACACTTATAATCACCGCAACAAGTATACAAGATAAATTGAAAGTGGTTACCTCAAGTTCTTGACACAATATTAACCGTGAGAGAAATCAGTCCCCTTTAAAAATAAATATATAATTATATGTTAATAGAATTAATAAAAAATAACCACTAATAGCATAATTAAATAATTAATTCAATTATTATCTCACTTTAGTTTTTCTAAAAATAACAATTTATCTATTTCTCAATTTTTAACCTAATACTAACTTTTATAATTATAACCTAATTTATTAAACAATCTACAGACCTTCACATACTCAGAATCATATCAACTCTGATTTAAAATCTCAAATCCTAATTCATAATTTCATGTAAATTAAAATTTAGCAAAACTAAACGATTAAACTTTAAATAATACTTCTAGCAATCCAAATAAATGCTTAATTCTCATTTAATCGGTAAAAATATCTTATATGACATAAATCCTGAATTCTTTTAAATATCACAATAACTAACTAACAAAAATCTAAACCGATTAAAGTTATTTATTTATCGTTCTTTTCATATATACGGTCTTCTATTATCAGAACTCAAAAATTCAAATCCAAAAATTTTCAAAAAATCAATACTATATTATCCTCTCTAGGAAGAGAAAAATAAGTAGATAAACTTTTATAAAGAAAATTTATTGAAAAGAAATTAATCTAACTATCTAAATGATCTAATAAAATAAATAATGTACCTTAAAAACTCGAATAGGCTCTCTTTCTTCTCCTTATTCCTCCTTCCCTCGCCTTTCTCTCTCTTTCTCTCTATTCTCCCGGATCCACTTAATCTCACGCACACACATATACTTTGATTAATACACTCAACACATATATATAGAAGTAACAGTGGCGGTGAACTGAGGCGCTGAAGGATATATATATATTTTTTTAATAATGATAATAATACTCCCTCCATGCCACATATTGTGGCAGGTGGTTGCCACCATTAAGTATACAATATGTATACTTTTTTTGTGTGTTTTCTCTTCTTCTTTTTTTTTTTAAAATTATTACTATTATTTTAATTTTTAATTTATATATATATATATATTGCTCTTTTTTATTAAATAAAATTTTTTATTTTAAATATTATTTAAAGAATATTACAAAACTTGCATTAGCAACATTATTACTGACTTGGGTGTTGTTATTGTTGATGTATTTGTAAGGGTAGATGTTTACTTTTGTTGTAGTTATGAGAGGTTGACAAAGTTTCAGAGAAATATGTAATGTCATCCTTGTGTTAATGTAGTCCACGCCACTACAAAAAAAAAAAAAAAAAAAGGTTTTTGCGACGGAATTTGAGTCCGTCGCGAATTGCGACGGATTCTGAATCCGTCGCAAATTTCGCAAAATTAAAATTTGCGACGGATTCAGAATCCGTAATCCGTCGCAAATTTAATTAATTTTTTTAAAAAAGAAATTATATATTTTTTGTTTTAATTAATTTTTTATTTTTTGTTTTAATTTTCTTTGAAAATTATATTCTTTTAAAATTAATTATATTCTTTTCCATTATTCTTTTAAAATTTATTTATTTTATTTTTTAATTTTGTTTAAAAATTATATATTAAAATATTTAAAAAAAGTTATATAACATACATACCGAATCTTCATGAGACAGAGTATAAAATACAATATAAATATAGTGTTTCAACAGAGATGTACTAAAAAAGTAATCTAAACAGCAGCATTGTGATCATCATCATCAGCAGCAGGATCACCTTCAGGAGGCGGCATCGGACTTTTGTCTTTCATTAGGGCCATGATTTGACGCTGCATCTGTCTAACCATCTCCTGTGGCTGGTGGAGCTCATTGGCTGTCTCCATTTGTTGTTGCTTTGTCTGGCTCAGCTCAGCTCAGCTACTTGCTCCTCCAGTGATGTCACCAACGTCCTCATCTTCTTCAACTCATCTGCCAAAACGTTAGGAAATATAATTTTCTTTTCTGCACTCCATTTAAATGTACCAGAGAATGATTTTGTAATAATCAATATCAAATGTATTACGTTTACCTGCAGAAACACTTTCACTGCTAGATGTGGAGCGCTTTGATTCCCTAAGTCGGCTGGCATAGGAACCTAACCCGAAGACTCTACCTTTGCTGTTAAATCCACCTGCAGCCTGTAAGAATAGAGTCTCGTTATCGGACTGAGAGGATGAGGGGTCGGTTCGACTCTACGAGTCTCTCTCCTGTGTCAGCCTCAGATAGGTGTCCTATAAACAAAAAAATACATCACAAAAAAGCCATGTGAAATGAAATAAACATGTTGGTGTCCGAAACAAAGAATCAATGCAATATAAATGTCTCACCACCAGTTGCTTCGACCTGGCGTTAATCCATATCTTCTCACCCCCTTCAGTCTGCCGGGTATGGGTCTGCTCAAAGGCACGCCACTCAACATCTTCTGGTGGAACATCCCCAGACTGTGCCTGCAAACACATGAAAAATCGTTAACAAATTGTTTCAAGGTACAAAACATTGAATACTTTAATAGAAAATAACGTGTACTCACAATTTTTCGACAATGCTCACTCAGCGGAATAGACCCGCCAGCATATGAAGGTCCCACCTGCTTGGCCCTATTCTCCTTACATTTCTGACTTCTATTATTAAATTTCTCATCGTTCGCCCACTGTTGAAGTAATAGGCTTGCAGTCTCAGGGTCAATCCAATCTGTCTTGCCTGTACCCTTTCTCAATTTATGAAATCTCCTAGACAACCACAGGCTTCCCTTATGGTTAAAAGCTTTTTTCAAACCTTTATGATGTTCAGGCAACGTCATAAACTTACTCTAAAAATCTATAATGAACAATTAGTGCTCCAAATGTTACAAATACTTAATCAGTTCGTATTTGGATAAGAAATTAATAACTATAAATCACTTAACTTACCAAAAACTCGTCGAACCATCTATTCCGAGTGTCCTTAGGAATGTCTTTCCACGTGCCCCAAGGCTCATTGAAATTTCGGAATATTTGGGTTGACAAGACATTAGCCACCGGGGGATAAGGGTCAAATCTGTAGACAGAGGATATGATGCAAATATGAGCATACAAACTAAAGGTTAAAAATCGTAGCGTTATTAGTAACTTTGTATGTCTCACCCCTCGGTGCCGTCAAGACGAATCCAAAGCTTCCCTGTCACAGGATCTTTCGCTCCCCATACAGGTGTATTAGAGGAACTACCTCCTTCGTCAACCTGGCTATGAGGCGACGGAATGTGCTGAATGAAGGAATGTGAATTATTGAAGAGTTTGTACATAGATGGTTAAATAAAACTACACATATGTAAATCAATCAGAAATGGTAAAGTAAACATGGTGTCCCCCTTGCTGTGGATCATTGGAGGAAGATGACGTATATAGTGACGGTGAAGTGGACAAATAAATCGATGGTGAAGATGACGTCTCATATGGTGAAACCTCTGGGGAAGCGCCTCCCCCCCCCCCATGCCTACGAAGGGAGTAGATGGCGTTCCCCAACCCCCTCTGATAGCACGAGGTCGGGATCGACCACGACCACGTCCACCATCTGAACGTCCTCCAGCTGGATGCTCCATATATCTCTGAACACTTACAAAAATTATGTGAAAATATACAAAAAAAAATAAGATATTTATTACTTAATATGACAGTAGCACAATTACGGAGTATGTAGTATAATAAATTGTCATAAACAAAGAACTAACACAAATCAATCAGATGCTTCATGTTCTTCGTCATCTGCTTGCACGGCTTCCTCTAGAGTTTCATAGTCGTCGAACTCAGACTCGCTATCAAAGTAAATCACTTCTGTCTCATCGTCTGATTCCTCACTGTCAACTTGGATAGGAATCAACTCTAAGTTCGCAGCAAAATCAAACAGATTGCTTGGTACATCGTCGTCAGCAATGTTTATGGGCAGTACATGTTCCACATCAGCCTGGAACGATTCCTTCATGCCGTCATTTGCTTCCTGATAATTGAATATTTTTACACTTAATTGTATCTCTTGGTGAATAAATTTAGGATTGTTTAGTCATTAAATAATGGGTTTTATTACCTAATTGAGCTTCGAGCTTTTAATGTGATTGATTTCATTTTTATGAATAAATTCCAGATTTACAGTGATTTAGTATTTTTGCCATAACTTTTGATCTAGATATCCGATTAGCCTGATTCTTCTTTCTTTTTTTTAGATGATTCAGAGATCTACAATTGTTATGAAGACTCGGGAGGCTGATTCGGACAAGAAGATGGACGAAATTGGAGCTAAAGACAGACCTATTTTTCTAGATTTTTATTTTGCTCGAATTTTGTAATAAAAGACCAATTTTTAGAGGTTTCCTTTTTTATATAGGGATTTCCTATTGATTAGGGGTTTCCTTTTATTAGAGATTTCCTATTTTTAGTCATCTTTCCTACATAAGGAAAATTAGATTGTGGCTACAAACATATTCTGAATACACGTTTGAAGCATTTTTTTGGATTGAAAGACAGAAGTTTAATTTTCTCTACAATGTTCTTCACGTTCTTCTTCATCTTTTCTTCTGCGTTTTGCCTAGCCATGCTTGGCTAAACTTTGGTGCTTAATCCAACGTGAGGATTCCATGATTCGTCCAGAGAACTTGTGCTTATTCGGTAATTTAACTCATTTCTATTTTCATCTTATCGGATCCGATTCTTGGAAATAGTTCGAATATTAGATTTAATATCCGGTTTGGTTCATCCCAAGGACTGAGTTCAAACAAGGTTTTAAGTTTTGCTGTGCGATCGCACAGTGGGACGCCGCTGTTCGGACATATTCTAGGCGATCGTCTAGTCAAGGGATTTTCTGGGCGGATGCAGAGATCTCGGTTCGTCCAGAGCCAAACGTGGGTTATTTATATTTTGTTCAATGATGGAAGTCTCTGGAATCTGAACGTTGGGTTGATCGTTTTTAATCTGTTTTTGCTTAATCCATTCTGTTTCTGCATTTCGTTCTGTTTTTGTTAAATTTCGTTTTTAATCTGATTGAATCAAAACCCCCATTTTTACTATTTCTGTTTTGTTGTTGCTTTCAATCAAACCCGCTGCAAGTTCGTTGGGGAAACGACCCAGGTTCCCTATTTCTGCAAAAAAAAAATCATTTTTGAACTTGGTTATTTTGGGAGACACGGCAAATCTCTGTCACTTCCGACTCTTTCGACTGAGGTATAATATTCCGTGCTTTGGTTTTAATAACTCCCACCCACCCTTGGCGGGATGTGGGGTATAATGTATAGTAAACTTGTTCGATCTGTTGAGCAAGGATGAATGGGTCATAACCAACCGTATATCTCCTTGTCCAGTGGATCTCAATATTGCCATGTTTGTCCACTTTTGTCCCACGCGGACTGTTATCAAACCACTCACATTTAAAAAGTGTCACCACCTTATCCCACTGGTAACTAAGCTGAATTATGTCGATTAACTTCCCGTAGTAGTCACTCTCCACCCCGTCAACTTGGTCACCTCAACAACATACACCATAATTGAAACATTGTGTACCTGCGTTCGCTTCAACAGTTGAAAATCAATACCCGTTGATTATATATTTGTTGCACTGGGTAACACTAATTGCAGCTCCATAAGATAAACTCCACGTCACTTTATTGGGATCTTCTGGATGTGCCAAGAAGTAGGAGCGAAACCATTTTGGGAACTTTGAGTTCGTGAATTGATCAACTTGGGATTCCGACATTTCAGGATTTTCCGATCGGACCAAATTCGAAAAATAACTGCAACAAAATAATGAAGTTAATACTATAATACTTACCGTAACGGTGAAAAGAAAACAAATCTTACTTTAAGTATTGGGCGGCCTCTTCACAGTTGTTTAGAATGTACCACTCCGCTACTCGCTTATCTCTTGCTTCAAGAGTTGATCTCGAACGCTTTCCCACTACTGGCCTGGAAAATCAAATATTGATTTTTGTTCACTCGTAGTACCGCCATCATCGTTGCGAGGTACCCGTCTCCATGTTGATGTCATTTCAGGGAGATAATAGTATGACGCAAATTTTGTGGCCTCTTCGACTAGATACGCTTCAACGATAGATCCTTCAACGTGGGTTGGATTTTTGATTTTTTGTTTAAGAGTGCGTAAAAACCTACAATGAACAATTAGAGGATATCTATAAACTAAAGTGCGCGAAAGAAATAACTGAATGAAAGAAATATATATATTACCTCTCAAACGGATACATCCACCTATATTGTTGGGGACCTCCTACTCTTGCTTCGTAGGCCAAGTGAACAGGTAAATGTTCCATTGAGTCAAACATGCTAGGAGGAAACACGATCTTTAACTTGCATAGTGTTATTGGCATGCTCGCCTCCAGGTGCCGTAACTTTTCCATATTAAGCTCAGAAGCACAAATTTCTCTAAAGAACCTGGAAAATTCTGTTAGAATAGACCATATGTGGTTCGGTAATGCTTTGAAGGCCCACGGCAACAATCTCTGGAAAAAAACATGACAATCATGACTCTTCATCCCGAATAACTTCCCCTCGTGCAAGTTGACACATCTTTGCAAGTTTGACGCATAACCGTCTAGGAGTTTCAGCTCTTCAACCCATTGCAACAATTCCAAATTCTGCTGTTTGTTTAATGTGTACGGTGCTCTAGGTTTGGAAATCTGTCCCCTGCCATCCTGCACCAAATGCAAAGCAGGCCTTCTACAAATCGCTTCTATGTCCTGTCTAGCATTGATTGTGTCCTTCATCTTGCCTTTCGTGTCCATCACGGTGTACAAAATATTGCAAAACTCATTGCTCTCAACGTGCATGACATCCAGGTTGTGTCTTAACAATTGATCTTTCCAATATGGTAGTTCCCAGAAGATGGTGCGTTTGTTCCAATGATGATCAACACCATATCCCTCGGGTTCGTTGGAAGCAGCACCCTCTTCGACACTTTGAATATACTTGACCCTGTCCCATATTTCTTGGTCACTTAAACGACGAGGTTGATCTGCTCGTTCAACCACATTTCGCGTGAAGTCTTTTCTATTTCTCCTATACGGATGGTCGGGGGGTAGGAATCGTCGGTGCCTGTCAAACCAACAGACTTTGTGACTGTGTTCCAAGCTAAAACCCATGTTCTGCTCAAGACATACCAGGCATGCAAGCTTTCCCGACGTTTGCTAGCCACTCAACATCCCATATGCAGGGAAATCATTTATCGTCCACATTAAGGCAGCACGCATTGTGAAATTTTGACTCAATGATATATCATACGTTAGAACCCCTTCACTCCACAACATCTTCAACTCGTCTATCAAAGGCCTGAGGTACACATCTATCTTCCTTTTGGGGTTGGATGGCCCAGGGATTAACGCGTTGAGGAACAAAAACTCCCTTCTCATGCACATAGAAGGTGGGAGGTTGTACGGTGTCACAATGACAGGCCAACAGGAATAATTTCTACCTGATTTATCAAAAGGAGCGAACCCATCCGAGCATAGACTAAGACGGACATTACGGGGATCCATAGCAAAGAAAGGATTTGCCTCGTCAAATTTACGCCAAGCGATGGATGCGTCACAAAATTTTCACTCCTGTGATGCTCCCAGTGCCATCTCATGTGAGTAGCTGT